>JAKCOX010000037.1:2400000-4800000 GCA_022605575.1 Laterallus jamaicensis coturniculus | reverse complement strand
TATCTACCAGATGTTAATAATCTGAAGATCTACTCCTTCCCATGTTACCAGTCCATCACCTGTCCACTCTATAAAAACATCATGACCTGTGGGATGAAGGAATGTAACCCATTGGAGGTACTGTGTCACTCTCTGCATGAGACTCATGAACAGGGCTAGATTTGTGAGGAATGCTGTGCAGACACCATCCCTCCTTCCTCAACCAGCCTTGTGAAATAATAGTTAAGCAAACTGCCAATAGGAAATTCTGCCCTGGACATCAGATTCTGGAAATATGTGTGTGAGCAAGGGAATATTGCAGTCAGTTTGAAACGATCAGCACATTCTCACCATGGAGTGTAGCTGCCCATAGGTAAGTCTTACAGTAAAGTTAATATCCCTATGTACTAGAAGGGATCAACTCGAGGTAAAATTCACTTCTCTTGAAGAGTTCACACCAGTCTCATACTGTGAAAGGGAGATAAGGAGTACAGGGTGAAAAGGAGTGGAAAATGAGGCACATGTAAGAATCCAGTAGAGCATCTTTTATCAAGGAGGGTTGATGTCAGCTTTAAAATACTATAAAAGGAGATGGAAGAAGTCCAGTGTGTAGGAATACAAAATAATGCTGATAGTAGATAAGTTTAAATTGCACCACCTTTCTCAGTAGGAGTCTGTGGGAGTGGATGACAAACTCTCCACTTTAGTATCAAGAACAAACTGTTCACATAAATTGCACCTTTGAACTCATATGATTCTGCAGTTCCACCTGCAAGCTTCAATTTAGATGTTTCATACATTTCCCTTATTACTATTGATGCAAAATGTTGCACATAATTTGCTGAACCACTCCAAATGTAACAAGAATGCACAGCAAAGCAGTAAAACAGTCCTCTGGGCTCTAAATAATCAAATTTACCTTTTAAAAGAAGATGTATGGGATTCAGGTTTATTCAAATTAAAAAAACATAGTAACAAAACATTTATCTTTTCCTTTCAGAACCTAAATTTTCACAATTGAAACTGTAAAATCTTCAATTCTGTAAAAGTTCTCTGATTAAAATTTTCAATAAAGAAAAAACCAAGAAACTATTTCTTAACATCCATGACCCTTTTGGAATATATTAATAATAATCCCATATTTTTAAGAAAAAAGTGGAACTAGATGCAAAAGGCACAGACTTTTTTTTTCTCTGAATTAGTCAGAGTATCATAATGTGAGTTAATGCATTATGCCTCTATTTTCTCTGACATGTAACAGAATTTCCATGAAAAGCAAGCAAAATCAGAAGTTAGACAAACATTCATGTGGCTAAGGACTTTTAAATATTAGCAGTATGATGAAGGCTTAGCATTAACATGTTCTTTACCTCATATTAAAATTTATTTAAATCAAATGATAAATATAAATGCCTGTGTAAGCAACAATCTCCGTGGCAGTGATAATCATAAATTATACATTTCTTTAAAGTTTGATTAATGTTTTCTTCTGTGAGCCAATTCTGTCGATATTCTTACCAAATATGTACTTTGAAATTGCAATTAAATTATATACACAGTATTTGAAAAATATATACAGAAACCTTGTGCTGCTGACAAGGCATCTTTATTCTCACACATACTGATAAGCCAAATAGTCTGCAGGCAAATATTGTGAAAGCTCTACACCCTCATATGCCGTCTTTGGTCGTGTTTCTGTGTGCATATACTCATTCAAATGCAAAAGCTGTGTGTCTCTGTAGAGTTATTAGGAGAACAGAACTGATTAACATTCTAAGCAGGATAATTACTTGTGGGTTATCTTTACGGGTCAGTGTTACTGCTTGCTTTACAACTCTGCAGTCATACATCTCCCCCTCTCTCGGTAAGCCTCCACAGCTTCACTTAACCTGCTCTGCACTAGTTAACATTTCATAGCAGGTCCTGCTGTTACAGTAGAATGCTTAGGAGTGAAAGCATCTTCTGCCCTGCTTCCAAGCCACAGTTGGTCTCTCACTGGATAATGGACTCAAGTTGTCTAAATGTTCTTCCATTGGTTACAGTAACCTTTAGAACTCAAAATAGTATTTTCTAGATTTTCAAACTAAGTAGTTTGACAAATTAAGTGAAAAAGGGTGAAAGAGAGAAAAGTGAAAAGTATATTAATTAGTGCCACAAAAAGTAAAATTAGACACTTTTTCAGCTATCAAGTAGGACACACAATATTTTCTGTGGAAACTCATAGTTATCTTTTAGCAGATGACTCCTCTCCTGTGCTCAGATCAAATGAGTAAGCCCATTAGGGTGTCCAGGAAGCACCTTGCAATCTGCTAAGGAGAAGTATCAATGACTCACCTGCAGTGGTCCATCTGCCTACCTCTTGGTCAAATCAAACCCTACACCTTTCTTCCTAGTTACATTGCTATTTGTTACATTGCTATTGCCTGCCACTGGAAGAAAAACAAAACAAAACAAAGCATATGCTTTTGTTTGGGTGCTGGTGCTAGGTGCTATCCAACTAGTGAGGCAGATTACAGATCAAATACAAATATTATCACCTGGACATTAGATATTCCATGTCTATGACATGTCTATAAGGTCTTTTCACAAGAAGCATGACATCATCTCCTCCACCCTCAAAGTGGAGGCCAACATTACCTACTTGAATGTCAGTTTAGCCAGAAATGCAGCTGCACTTGGCACAGTCAGTGATTAAGCTAATGCAACTTGCCTTTCAATTCAGAGTAGGTTTTCATCTGGCTGAGGAAAAAAGGTCAAAGCAAGTCTGAATCTAACTGGAAATACTGTAAAACAAGCATGGGAAATAGTGAGATGGATGTGAGATGGAGCTGTCATTTTTAGACTTTGTAGGAGGATGGGACCTGGCAGGAACGGAATCCTTTGTCTCCTCAGTTGCAAGCTCATCCTTTTATTTCACCTTTTAAATCTTCATTATTACCTCTTTTTGACTTATGTGGCAAATCTCATTCTCCATTTTTATCTATGGCTAACTATCCCAATCTAGACCTATAGGCTAGTCCATATTTGCCATGACTTCAGATGCTTTCCTCTTCCCTTAGCTGAATGCTACTCTTTATCTGGTGCAAATCACCAAGAAATTTGCACAGAAATATGTTACCATCATCCATCAAATTCTTCCTTAAGATTCTCCTTTACTATGATGCTATGACAAAATTTGGAAAACAGATTACCAGCATGTGAAAATTGCTGGGTTTAATGCCATCATCTCATTTTCCCTTGTATTTTTCCATCTGCCTTTATCAATCTGTTACCTCTCATCTTAAATGTAGATTATACATTTAAGGTCATCAAGATTAAGATTATGAGTGTTGTAGAGTGTCTGCCATGATAATGCTTTGCTACATGGCTGGAATTCTTACACATTATGATAAAGTCAATTGTCATTCTTTGTCAGAGCCCCGAGATAAGGAATTTTTTTCCCCCTGCAGTTGCAGTGCAGGTAAAAGCTGAAAAATATAAAATGATAATTCTGTTTCACAGAAAGTTTAAGGCTTCATCAATGAGGGAGGAAAACTGTTTATGACATTGTGGAAAAGACAGCAATGAGGAACGATCATGCCTCATCACAATTGCCTCATTCCATCGCAGTAGCCTCATTCTGAAAAGCCTTGTCAGGAGGCAGTTTCCTGTTTCTGATTTAAAAAAAAAAAAAGGTTAAAAAAACCCCCACACAATAAAATGTCTTCAAGAGAGACATGAGAGGGGAGACTGAATCAGACAGAAGCAGAAACTGTATTATTTATTACTTTTACAGGCTGACCTATAGAGTACCAAAAGTTTATTTGGCCAGAATTCCATTTTCCCAGGTGAAGGAAAAAAGATAAAAGAAAAATTAAAGAAAGGATGATTTAAATAGAAAACTTCTATTCTGAGGAAGAAATCTTTCATCACAATATTACAGAACAGTGCTGTCATGTAATAAATTTTTGAGATTTTTTTTTAATGGCTGCTCTGTGACAAAGCAATGAAAATAACTTACTAACTCTATTGCAGTATTGTGAGAAAGTGTTAATGTCTAAAAAGCACTTAAAGAGCCTCAGGCAGAATATACCAATATTACATGCACTCTATTTAAATATAAATATCGTAATATTAAATCATTTTAATATTTTCAAAATAATAGTTTTATTTACTATTTTATTATGGTTTTCATGGCTATATAAATTGAGTATAAACATATGCAATATATTCCAAAATCAACAAATTTTGCAACCCAGCAGTCAGGAAATGTTTCAGTGCGTTTTGAAAGGTTTTCAATTTAAAAAGAGATACAGAAAACCCTCCAGCAACATGCTTCTACACAGTGTATAGAAATCTGAGTGATGTATACCAAGTCTTAGGAGGAGTGAATTACACAGAGGGATTAGTTTTGTTTCTGTTTATATTTCTGCAAGTTTTTCTAAAGCTTGCCAGTAGAGTTCAATAAATATTGAGGGGAAAATAAAGGCATGAAATTCAGTTAAAAACTTACATTTTTATTTTTATTGTTATCTGCAAATTTTCTATTGTAAAATTTTTTTGTTTTCTTTCAGATAATTTTTGCAGTTTACTAAAGTGAATGTTAAAGTTAAAATGTTTCTAAAATCAATTTAATTTTATGCATTTTACTGTCACCTCATGCTTATAAAAGGTCTGTAATTAAATCAGGAATTTTGGCTTTCAACTATAAATTGGTAACCAGCTAGATATAAGAAGCTTCTAAAGGATACTATCTAAATCACCAACTGCATGAAGTTTAACAAGAACAAGCACCGGATCCTGCACCTGGGAAGGGGCAGCCCTGGCTGCACATACAAATGGAGGGATCAGATGCTGGAGGCCAGCCATGCTGAGAGAGATTTGGGGGTCTTGGTCAACAGCAAGTTAAACATGAGCCAGCAATGTGCCCAGGCAACCAAGAGCGCCAACCGTATCCTGGGGTGCATCAAGCATGGCACTGCTAGCCAGCCCAGGGAGGAGATTGTCCTGCACTATGCTGCGCTGGTGCCGCCTCACCTTGAGTACTGGGTGCAGTTTTGGGTGCCATGGTGCAAGAGGGACACGAAGATATTGGATAGTGTCCAGAGGAGGGCAATGAGGATAGTGAATGGTCGAAGGGGAAGTCTTATGAGGGGAGGCTGAAGTCCCTTGGTTTGTTCAGCCCAGAGAAGATGAGACAGAGGAGAGACCTCATCTCTGTCTATGGTGATGCCTCAAAAAAACGGAATCAAAACTCAATAGCCTTGGTGACTATTAAGCAGGTATCCTTTATTGCAGCACTGGGCACACAGGGGATCGCTCCTCCGAATGTGTGTGCCGATTAAAGCCAAATTTCTCATATTTATACAGATTAACTATACATATTCATTATAATTTCTAAGAAAAAGCAGGGTTATGCAAATTATTTCCAGGAAGTCATTTACATTGCCTCCTCCCAGATAGAGCATGCTCAGTGACACTCAGGGTGGTCTTCCGATAGTCTTCAGGGATGAAGGCTGGACATCTTCCCCTGTCTCAGTGCATGCTCTTTACGGTTTTTCTCCATAGTTACCAAAACACATTCCTGAGCTCAAAAATACATTCCTGCACAAACTAGTTAGGAACCCCTTTTAGCTGAAAACAATATATACTCTGTCTTTTAATTGGTCATTGGACTCATTATTTATGACTCCCCTATCTTCACTTTCTTTAGCTTCAAGGCTGTTGCACTGTTATGTCCAAGTTTTGTAGCTGCTTTCACAAAACAGCTCACATGGTTAAAGCCATATTCTACTAAAATCCAAAACCTATTCTTAAAACATGAAAATTCTTATATTAAAGTTATATTAATTGCCTCTTAAGCTAAATCTACATCTACCTATTTAGCATTATTACATTTCATTGAATCAATGGCTTCTTGATGAGGGAGAGCAAAGGGACAGGCACCAATCTCCTCTCTTTGGTGACCAGCGATAGGTTGGATATTAGGAGGAGGTTCTTTACTGAGAGTGTGGTTGGGCACTGGAACAGCGTCCCCTGGGAAGTGGTCATAGCACCGAGCTTAACTGAGATCAAGAAGCGTCTGGATGCTGCGCTCAGTCCCATGCTCTGACTTGTCTGGCCCTGTGTGGAGCCAGGAGTTGGACTCAATGATCCTTACCGGTTCCTTCCAACTCAGGATATTCTTTGATTTTATGATACTATACTAGTGAAATGATTATTTAGAAAGTAAGTGCTAGCAATGCTGGTGACTGCTTTCCCTGCACCTTGGAATGTGTTCTTGCCAACCCCAGAATACCTCTTACATTTGCAGTCATCCTCCATGCAAAATGCTTGTCACATTTCCCACTGTCAGATAAATATAATTGTCAGTTTTATTTATTGCTTAAACACTTGCCTTTTGTGGAGCTAATAGTTGAAAAATGGTGTTCCAATCAGCAGCTCTTATCAGGAAAAAGGATCTAAACATATTGATTCAGGTAATTAGCACGATACAAAGCCAGTAGTGAAATTATCAGTAAGAAGAGAATTAAACATTTGAAACAATTTGCAAGCTGAAATCTAGTTTCATCAAAACAGGTGGGTTAGAACAATGGACATGCCAGTGAAAGTTAATGCTGTGTAACTGAAAACCAATGAGAAATATTTATGAAGTAAAATATACAGAGCTTATGTGGTTAAATGATAATAAGAATTTTAGGAAAGATGTTAATCTTCTGCTTCAGGTATCAAATCACTTCTTCAGAAAAAGTTATGAAGTAGATATATGGCAGTTGAGCTCTCCCATAACTAACATATTGGACAGTCTTTCCCTGAAGCATCTGGTGAAGGTTAGCATTTAATAGTCAGTAAAAAAAAAAAATCTATATTTTTGTTTCAGAAAAACAACTGCATTTCTGAAACAAAGTTTAAACAAAACAGCTTCAACCTTTTCTACTTTTTGAAAAATAGGTCAGCTTCATAATAACCATAGTATCCACGTTTGCATTTCCATTATAGCCACCATCCAGGACAAGAGGTTTCCTTGTATTGCTGCTGCGTTAAAAAAGTATTAGGGGTACATCACAACATCATAGCATGCTATTAAGAAAAGGAGTTTGTCTCAGGATTAGTCAGGAAGATAAGCTGTATCTGCTATATCTCCTCTGAGTCATAAGTTCCTCTGATTTCCCCATTCTTGCCTTCCAGAAGAATAAGAAATTTTCTTTTCACCTTATTCATGGAGCATCTTCTAAGATACTTCCAATTCTCCAAGATTCTTGAAGTATTTCTTAGTTCTCATGATCATTCCTAAAGCCAAAAGCATAACTTTTAAGAAGCTAAGTCCGAAACCTATAAAACTTCCACTTGAACATCCTTGGGCCAAGTACTCAGCCCTGTAATGTGGTTTAAGATGCTTGCTAGGGTACAATAAGGAATATCTGTATATAGTTTTAACCTCAGGCATGTAATCTCTCCAGAATTGACTGTTACTCTATGTGAAGGAAAAATTTATTTATTTACTTCCATTCAGTACTCTTGACTAATGAAAATAAGCAACTCTGAAGAAAAGTAGAGAACTACTTTTTACAACACTTTCCCCCTCAATTTATAAACTCCATACTGCTGCAGAGAACAAAACTCTTCCTTTAAAACTAATAGCCATCACCTCAAGTTTTTTCAGAACAGTACAAAATAGCTTATCAGTAATTTAAGAGATTTGCCAGAGTCAAGAGCACCTCTGAAGTAACTTCCTTTGCAGTACCAACATCATCCTCCCAATTCTCCCTCAGTATGCAAATCCTGATGAGATACTACAGATTGTAGCTCTATATAGTGTAACATAATGTTTTGATATTGATGTCAAGTATTTTCTGTTCAGCTGTGGTAGTTTAACTTTGGCTGGACACCAGGTGCCCATCAAGCTGCTTTAACACTTCCCTCTTCAGCAGGACAAGGAGAGAAGGAAAATAAGATGCAAAAAAACCTGTGGGTTAAGATAAAGGTAGTTTAATAAAGCAGGAACAAAAGGCTGTGTGTGGAAGTAAAGTGGGAATAAAAACCCCAAAATATTTATTCTCTACTTACCATTAGCAGTCAATGTCCACCCACTTCCTAGGAAGCAGGGTTTCAGTATGCATAGTGATTACCCCAGAAGGCAAAGGTTGTAAATAACACATGCCCCTCCTTCGTCCTCCTTTTTCTTAGATTTTATTGCTAAGTAGACGTCATACAGTACAGAATATCCCTTTGGTCAGTTTGAAGCAGCTGTCCTGGCTATGTCCCCTCCCAAGATCTTGCATACCCTCAGCTTACTGGTGAGAGGGGATGTTAGAGAGACAGCCTCAGTGCTATGCCAGCACTGCTCAGCAGTAGCCAAAACCTGGTGTGTTACCAACACCTCACTGACTACCATCACACAGCACAGCACTGTGGAGGCTGCTGTGTAGACAAGTACTTCCATCTCTGCCAGACCCAATACATCAGCATATGATTGTAATCTGCTGTCTTTTCCATTTTGATCACTACTTATCCGGCCAATTGTTCCTCCCAGAGATTAAAGGGATGCCATCCAGAGGGACCTTGACAGGCTTGAGAAGGGGCTCCTTGCAAACTGCATGAAGTTCAACAAGGCCAAGTGCAAGGTGCTGCACATAGGTTGATGCAGTCCCAAGCACAATTACAGCCCAGGTGGAGAGTGGATTCAGAGTAGCCTGAAGACAAAGACTTGGGGATGTTGGTGTATGAAAAGCTCAACATGAGCCATAAATGTGTGCTTGTAGCCCAGAAGGCTACAAAAAGGTGGCCAGAAGGTCAACAGCGATGACTATACCCCTCTACTGTACTCTGTTGAGAATCCACCTTGAGTACAGCATGCAGTTCTGGGAGCCCCACTACAGGAAAGACATAGAACTGTTGAAGTGAGTCTAGAGGAGGGCCAAAAGGATCATGAGAGGGCTGGAGCACCTCTCCTGTGAAGACACTCTGAGAGAGTTGGGTTTGTTTAACCTGGAGAAGAGAAGGCTCTGGGGAGACCTTAGAGCAGCCTTCCAGTATTTGAAGAGGGCCTACAGGCAAGATAGAGAGGGACTGCTTATCTGGAAGTGTAGTGACAGGACAAGGAGTAATGGGTTTAAACTGAAGGAGGGTAGATTTAGATTAGACATTAGGATGAAATCTTTCATTATGAGAGTAGTGAGGCACTGGAACAGTCTCCCAGAGAAAGCTGTGGCTGCCCCTGCCTAAGGGTGTTTAAGGCTGGTTTGGATGGGGCTTTGATCAACCTGGTCTATTGGAGGGTATCCTTGTCCCTGGCAGGCTGTTTGGAGCTAGAAGAACTTGAAAGTCCCTTACGACCCAAATCATTCTATGATTCTATGATTAGCTCTCAGGTGTTCAAGACAACAAGTGGAACTAATTTTGCAGCAGCTGCCCACAAAGGAGGTTCAATTCAATAGGAGGAAGAGAAACCAGAGAAAGTCAATGTAGCCTCGGTCAAGATAGATATTTTTTTCCTTGCTGCAAAGTCTCTGTTTCTGATTGTGGGTAAAAAGCAAATCTAACCTGCTGGCAGAGGCAGAGGGATTTCCATGTTCTAGGTGACTGGTTAAGGACTTCAGAGGATGATCTCATCTAGGTAAATCACCCCTGCAAAGTCTGTCCAGAGCAAGGCCAGTGTGACAGACTGGTGGACACCAAATCAGTACAATAAGGTTCCTGAGTGCTTGCACTCAGTGGGTAGTTTGGCAACTGAGCAGTCAAGTTCCGTGGACATCTGTAGGTAGTGGGGAAGAAACTGCAACTAGCAACTGACATCCATGATTTTTTGAAGCAAACAGCAGAGGGGAAAGAGTATGGGTGAAACCGTGTAGACCTTACAGCTGATCAGCTGTTTGCTGTAGAAACTATTTCTGTAGCAGTATGTATGTATCATCTAACCAGACGTCATAGGATGGGGGCTGGAAGAAATAGCTCATGTGGCATGATCATAAAAGAGACACACATGAAGTGTGGGCTGCCCTGAATTAGGGATCCAACAGTTTTGCTGCATTCCTCCAGAAGACTTTCTGCCATCTTTCATGCTGTCCATTGATCAGAACGCTAGCAAAAGTTAATATTCCTCTATGTGTGCTTTGATTACAGAGCTTCTTGGCTATGGACACTTTCAGTGTGTAGCACTTTGGGAATTGCCATGCTGAAGCAAATCAGAGGTCCTTCTGAGTCTTATCTCTGAGGAAAACTTAAGAATGTTTTATGTAGAACACAATGTCTAATAGCCAGAAGAGCGACAAGCTTTCTATGCATTCCCTGATGATCACAGATCTATCATATTCTGTAACATCTTGATGTTAAGGATTTAGGCTAGGCCCTTTGTCATCTAGACAAAAAGTGCCAGTGTGGTTGATGACCTGGTGTGAGCCACAGAAGTCCTGACACAACATGAAGTCATGAGACTGATTAACCTAGTCAGTATCAGTGTTAAATGGCAGGTTTATGTTCTTATTAGAGTTTATGGACTTGCAGAAAAGATATTCATTTTTTAGAATTAAATTTAAGGAAATGATATTTGAAGATGTGTCCTGTTTTCATGGGGGGTTTGTGTGTGGTCTTCCTTGGGTTTTTTTAAGCCGTGTTATAGTTTCCGTCTCCTTGGACATAAATGCCAATTTATAAGGAAACAACATGAGGGATCTTGTATATTCTTATTATTAAAGAAATATTTAAAATAAAGAATTATATAATATTTTATTTTTCTTATATCTTTTTGTCTTGTTCCTATATTTGAATTAATAGTGAAGAAAGTAATTTCTAAATTAAATTCTCAGATAAATACAGATGTGTAAATACTAGAGTAAGAACATTTACTCAAACATTTTGCTTATTAACAGAAATTCAATTTTAGATAATAGTGTTTTTTATTTCTGTAAGAAAAATATTTGTCATAAATGACATTCAAAGAAAAATGCAAAATTATTCATTTATGTAAGATAGAAAGTCTCTCTGGTTGGACATTTTGTTTATAATATGCATTCTTCCATCAGGGTTTCCACTGCACATCAGTATTATAATTATATTGAAATTTACTGCTATTTATTGTATTATTTATTTAAAAATGAAAATGGAAGAAAATTAAATAGGCTTTGTTAGAAATAAGTCTCTTCCTCAAATGTCAGCAGGTTCTTTCAGTTTCTGGTATTTGCACATTTTTGAGAAATACTATACACTTAGACTTAAATATAGTGGCCACGCAAAATATGAAAGGCATGGTATTTATTACAGAAAGCCAGAAAGCTGTGATCTGTCATGTCACAAATGCATGTAATACTGACTCTCTTATCATGCACAGTGTATAATTTAGGCTGCCATGGAAATTACATGTCAAGTTTTACACACTTTCTCAGATTAAGGACTTTGAGGCTCCTGAGATCTATCTGAGTATGTAAGGTTATACATACAGTTGCTTTTCTAGATGTAGAAATACATACACACACACGCGCGCACACACACACACACACACACACACATGTGATCAGTTTTAGGAAAGATTTTTCTTTTTAAGAAGACCCATACTCAAGCCTAAAAAGCATATACTGAAAGCTCTAATACTGCCAGCCTAATAAAAGCTGGTAGATACTGCTAGCTGGTATAGATCTATGCAACTGAAGTGACTTCAGTGTTTTTCAGCTGCAGCCTGTTTTCTGGTGTAGAGCAAAAATTTTGGCTCCATTGTACAAAACTAATTTCTGATATCCCAGTGAGATTTCACTGTGTCCCTGTTGGTATTAGGTTTAGAGTAGAAAAACACAAGCCTGCTTTCTAAAATTATTTATTTTTCTGCTGTGTTAATTCCAAAACTTGTACATGAGAGATGAATGAAGGCAAGTTCTTTCAGTGTTCCTTTTTCACAAGGAATAATACACTGTGGCTTTGCTTAATATTGTTAATATTTGTTTAATATTAGAAATACAGTTTCAACTGTGGGAATGTCCATAATTTTTATTTATTTTTAATTAAGATCTTATGCAGAATGACCTCTGGGATCACCTCTGAGAACATAGTCCTTGTAAGTCTTACTTTTCAAGTCTGTCACAGAAGATTAACTGCAATGTAACCTGGGTACTAAAGATGGAGCAGAAGGAAAGATAGCCTCATTACTAAAGTAAAAAACAAGCCAAAAGAAACCCCTTAAACAGCATTATTGGCCCAGTCTTCTTTTTCCCTGTGTATAAGTCTGGAATCTGTTGGCCACACTGGAAGAAGGCTAATTAGGTAATTGACCCAAACTAACATAATGTCTTAGTTGAAATCAGGATGCAGTTCTTGAAATTGGAGTGCACAATGTGTTTTTGACAATTACAGCACAAACTCACCAAAACCTTCAGCTTTTCTTTGTCAGCTCTTGGGCAAGAAATACACTGTATTCCATCCACAAGTGTATTTTTTGGCAACTACGTATATTTGAAGTTTCAGTATTCTTATGCTTAATGGCCCAAAGATCACCGCTGAATGCAATATAGGACAGTGAAATCAATGTAAGGCAGCCAATACTAAAGCTTTAGAAATCAGCATCAGATTATTTATTCTTAGACACATTCTCCTGCAGAATTAAACTCTTCCTTCCTTTTTTTTTTTTTTTTTTTTTTTTTTTTTTTTTTTTTTTCTGCTAAGAACAGGCGTCTCTGGGAAAAGGAGTGATTGGGAAACAGAGAGATTTTGACATTTTGAGGTTAAACTGGAAAGACACTTCCTGGCAGGGAGCACATTTCATGTTTGACAAAGTGTTGCATAAGTACTGGCAATTGTCGCCATTTCCCATCCTTTACACAGCCAGAGTGAGTAAAGGTGCTATCATCTGCACTGAATGAACTGTGTTCTGTATTCTCCAATTCAACCAGCTTCAGACTTGTTTACACCTATTTATCAATCCATCAATAAGATAAAATTCCTTTGTACCTAGTTTTCTAGGTCTTTTTTACTTCACAATATAAAAATAGTAGAAATGAAGTGTTCTTTTCATATTCATTCTGGGACAAGGATATGCTTTTAGACAATCTATTCTGGTTTTGTTGCTTTAATAATTGTTAAAACAATCTGATTTCTTACTTCAAGGATATTATATTCAGCATGATTCATTCTACATTATTATAGGCATTTCTGTCTCATTTAACATACCAAATATATGGTTCATTGCATTATAAAATATATACCACATTTTGAATTATAATGGAAGTCCCCTACCAGTTCTCTTCCTACTGTTTTTCATTCAAATAAACAGAAAAAAAAAGCTGTGAGTAAAATACTAGAAGTATAGCACAATTTATATAAACCAGGTTTTGCATGGAGGTTTTTTTTACCTTTAGGCATGCAAATCTATGGCCTACTTGCCATCTTTCATCTAAAAGCAAGTGGGTGTCATACAAGTTCTTCTGTTTTGATGCCTAATCTCCTGATTTCCCATTAAAGTATCACCAGCAAAATTTAGCACCAAATTCACTAGGGCAACAGTGGAAGTACATTCATATAGGCAGCCCGTATAATTTTCTAAATGCAATTTTGACAAGCTTCATAAAGTAATAGCGCCATACTTTGTATCTCATTATGTATAATTATATTTTATCACATTCAGAAGTTGCTAAAAAAATAAAAGATTCTAGATTAAAGCATGGAGGAACACAGAGGATTTGGCAAATATGGACATCAAAAAGGTGGGTTTATTTTGATGAGAAGCTAAGCAACTAGAATCCATTTACCATTTTTTCCCCTTCTACCCATGAAGTTAACTCTGTGGCAGAGTTTAGCCTCAGGATGTATGCTTAAATCATTTTACGGGACAGAGATGGAAGAGGACAAAGCATTTATACTGGCACCGTTAAACAAGTGCAGCATATCTGTTCCGGGTGGTTCCCCTTGTACTTTTGCACAAGCAAAATCCAGGAAGAACTTGAAGGAGTTCAGCTATGCTGCAGTAGAGAAATTTTGAACTGTACTTACAGCAAAATAGGTAAAACATGGTGAAAAACAAGAGCGATGAATACAAATCATCTCACTGCTAACTTCAACCAGGCACAAAACAGGAGTAGAAGCTCAGAACATTCTGTACTTGTCATGATCTGTGATTTGTAAATGTCTCCTATCTCCTAGCAGAGTCCTGACAGATGCTTTGTGTAAGAGTGATCGACTTCAGCAAAGTTGTTAGTCAGCCCAGCCCAGCCCTCCCTGGTGATCAGAAATTGCTGCTCCTCTGCTTCAGGCTCAGTTCAAGCTCCTGTAATAAATCATGCTGTTGTCTATCCCTGAGATATACAGGTTGGACAACAGGGTGTCTCTTCACCTCATGTTGCATTTCTCTGAAATTATTAGAATACTCTAAAGAGGAGCTCGTTTGTCACACTATTTCAGTTAGGGAAAATGCTTTACACTGCTGTCTTACTACTTACCCAAGAATCTTAATGTTTTTTGAGCACTGAAGACTCCTAGGACTAGCACAGAATAAAGGTTTACTATATGTATTCCACAGATACGTAATTTGTAGAACAAAGATGTTAACATCCTTCTGATCAATTTTCAAAATGAGATGGAGTCTGATTTTAAAAAGATGAAATGGCCTTTTACAGAAATCCCTCAACTAATCAACACTTTCCATACATAATCTATCTTAATACAGTTTTATATCCTAATCTATGACTTCTGTTTCAAGCAACTGAGATATATCATATTTCTTTATCACAAATTACGTGAACATGCTTAATTGTTAGTGAATGCAAAGATTTCAGATCAATCAGTACATCTGACAAAGGAGGAAATAATGCTGATATATATATGAAACCAAGAAAATTACGAGATAAAATCTTTTATAAATGCATATGAAAATAAATGTATAATTTAAAGTGTAAAGAAAAATAAACATCTAAAAACATATAAATATGACAGTCTGAACTATTTAAAAGGACTGTAGAAACTACAAACTTTGTGAAATAATAGCTTGACTCTGGACAAGAATTTCAACATGTTTAGTATGTTGTTCAAAAGTCAAAATCATGAGAAGGTTGCTTTATTCTCTAACTATACATTTCTGTTGAGTTTGAAACATGCCAAAGTCTCTACAAATGTTCTTATTTCATCATCTTCTGTAAGGAAATCACTTCGTTTATGGCAGATTCTGAACTTTGTTCTGTGTAGTTCCTGTAACTGCACCAAATAGAAAGTGACCTTAGAAATATAGGATATCATTTGTTTTGCCAAATCAGGGACTGCAAAGCAGTTTTGACTTGTGTGAACTCTGCATGGTTTGCAGAAAGAAATACATATTTCATCCTAATATAGATGGCTAATAGAAATCAGATGACTGATAGCCTAAATGTGATCATTTTGATTCACTGTAGATAGAAAATAGGTTTAATACCTCAGATGTAAATATCTGCAGTGTCGCCAGGTAATGTTAGATAATATTAACCCCAGCTTTTGTTTCCTAAAGGGAAGTCCTCTGTTTTTCTTTGAGCCAGTGTTTTGTTCTAACTTGGTAATAATCAAGACTGATGACTATCTGGATCTCCCTGACATGTAAGCAGTTTTTCTCCTGGAGACGTCCCCAGGCCCTTTCTTCTTTCTCCAGGTTTGAAGGCTGCAGAGTTTACCTGGAGTCCTTGCAGGGGTCCACACCACTGATATTTTACGGGACTCCAACACACATTCCTTGCTAGGAAATCTTGCATTTAGATTTTAAATGTTCTGTTTTACTTTTCAATAGCTCATATGTGCTTCCCTGTACTGTCACCCAGAATGTTGCCATGGGCAGGGACACTTCACTGGAGCAGGATCCCCAAAGCCCCATCCAACTTGGCCTTGAACACCCCCAGGGAGGGGGCAACCACAGCTTCTCTGGGCTGCCTGTCCTCTTCCATAACATCACACCAGTAATAGGAGCCATCCCACCACATTTCTGTGACTGTCAATATGGTCATTATCCTGCAGGCATACACAGGTTTCTTAACTCTTCTTTGTTCACTATGCTACATGCATTTATGTAGAGGCACTTCACTTGGGCCGAGATAAAGGTGACTGACTGGCTGCAAGTGGCTGGAATTCCTCTGATGTACTTTACCAGGGTTTCCTGTTGGTTTTTATTACTTCAGGAGCCCTTGCCTCATCTCTTCTAGACTTCAAATGTGCTATGGTGTGTCCAGCACATCTCAGAGGAACAGGCATTTGCTGGCCCTTTATCCCTCCAACTTCAGTGTGTCATCCCACAGCTTGTCACAAGCAAGCTTGATATTATCCCTGTCCCCATTCAAGCCTATTTTAAAGATCCGTCACTAAGCCCCACTAGTTCCTGGGCAAAGACCCTTTTTCCCCTTTGAGATATCTGAGTCCCATCTGAGTTAATCAAGCCTGGTTCTGTGTAGCCCATCCCATTGTCAAAAAAGCCAAAATTTTGGTGGTGACACCAGCTTCAGAGCCAAGTGTTAATGAACTGTGTCTTCCTGATCCTCCCAACTCTGCTGGCCACAGTTGGAAGGAGGGAGGAAAAATTACCTGCCCTCAAGATTCCCCCAGTAACTGCCCCAAGACCCTCAAGTCTCTTTTGATTGTTTTAGCTCTATGTGCTGTGGCTTTATCACCACACCCTGGAGTAGCAGTAATGGGTAGTAGTCCAAGGGCCCTACCAGACTGTGGAGTTTCCTTGTAATGTCTTCAACATGGGCCCCAGTGAGGCAGCAGGCTTCCGTAAGAGGAGGGTCTGCCTGGCATATCAGACCCTCTGTTCTATTCATAAGTAAGTCATTGAAATACTAATTGCTTTTATTATTAGGAGTCTAAATCCGATCTTATCTAATAAATCTGAAAAGTTGAGGAGGGAGGCCAGCAATTAAAAGATGATCTTCGTTTAGCCATGCACTTTATTTACAAACTGGGTGGGAAGAAAGAACATCTATGGCATCTTTCAGAAGTCTCTTCTTGAAAATAAAGTAAATTTAAAAGTGAAGAACATATGAAATATTGTAGTACACATGCCTATTATCAGATAAGTGCCAACACTGCATGGAAATATATTGACCCTTGAAGATGGTGTCTTCAAGGACAGCAGAAACAGTGGGCCATAAATTTCAAGATGGAGGACATTGATTTTCATTTTAGTAGTTGTTTCTCTAGGAATATGATGATTCTTATGTAGCTTCTCTATAAAAAGAGCATTACTTTTCATAGAAGAAAAACATTAATTTTAGATATAATACTAATCACTTTATGGAAAACTGTTTCCACAAAGGCTGCATCATGGAAAAGGCTTTAAGTTTTTACACATTACCCAAAGCAATAAAAAAAATAGAGACAGGTGATAGTGCCACATTAAAAAAAAAAAAATCAAACCAAAAACACCTCTGTAATGGAATTATTGCCTTATAAAACTTATATTTCAGCCCACACATTTGACAATTGATAGTCTGTGAAATGAAAGGTTTGGGATTTACTAGACCATTTACACTTTGTCTGCAACTTTTGCAGGCTCTCACAGTCCATGTAACACTTGAGAACAACTGTGGAAAATGTTACAGAAACAGTATAGATTGTATTTTGTCTATTTTCCTCATTTTTTCTTGCTTTGGTGACTACAGTCTATTTTTCCAGAGTTAGGTATTTACAGCAGCATGTATTAATAAAATCATACCTTATTAATTTCTTCATTGTACCTTTTACTGAATTTTTTTTTAAAAGCATAAAAAATTAAAATGAAAATAAAACTGATGAGGTTTTAATTGAAAAGATACTATGAACAGTTTTGCACTTAAAAAAAAATCTTTGTTCTATGCTATGATTTATTTTTGTGTTTTACAGGCTTAAAGAATTGCTGTGTTGTCACTGCCATTTGAAAAAAAAATCAGCTCCAATAAAAATGCTGTTACCTCCTCTATAATTCTGTTCTATTAGCTATAATTCCAGCGATGAATTACTAATTTTCTTCAAAAATGAGAATTTACCATGAAACATTCCAAGTTAAAATCAAGAAGTATTTTAATAATGTTGATATAAAAAATCGAAACTGGTAGAAGAAATCTTGCTCACACGTGTCAGTTCTATTGGTAGCTGGCTTTGATAATTGTTCATTTTGTACAATTTCTCAGTTCAGCTTTTTCTGAATTAAATTCATTTTATATGAAGCACTGATCTACATTTTGCTATGTTCAAAAGCACTTTCAAATGACAGAAAATGGCAACCAAAATTTACTTCACAGTTGGAAAAGTCCAACTGTCTTCTTGTTTTCTGTTTATATATCTTTCTTGATTGAGGTTTTATTTTGGGGTTTATTGTTGGCGGTGTTTGGATTTTATTTTCCCTTTGGTGAAAAAAGCATGAGTCAGTAATAACAAATAAATCCTAATCAGTTATGAACTGTGTCTACATTGGGCAGATTTGCTAAATTTTCTGGTTTGGAGCTGCACCCTTATTTCAAGATAGTTCTTCAATTAGTGATATTCACAATTGCTCTTCCTGATACCGCATTTTGGCATTTAGACAACTACATCAGTACCTGGAGAGCAATAAGTACCTAAAGTGGATGATTCATCCCATCCTAAGACACCTCTGTAAAGTAGTTGGCTGAATTCCCTCAGGAAATACATTATACCCTTCAGTGACTACAAAGGGGTTCTTGACAGGCTAGCTTTAAAATGGCACTTAAAGTCAGGTTGCATTAACGCTGTATTGCCCATTTAAACAGACCAGTGTGATTCTCTCAAATTCAAGAAAGTCCAGAATCCAGCCCCTGTTTCAAGTCAGATATTTATGTAGCAGAATGTGAGTGAGATCTGGTAAAGTAATGGTGTAGTCCTTCAAGTGTCTGCCATGTAGGAAAGTACTTCCTTCAAATGGCCTCTTTCTTTACATGTCTAGGGGCCTTCAAGGGCTTATCCAAGAACCTCCAGAGACATGTCCAGGAACTAGGAAGTTCTTGGTTTGTCCCTTTTTGCTTACAAACCCTGTAGCACTGATGCACGTAAGACTGCCCCTTTGCTAATTGCTAATCTTTTTGCTTAATCTAGTTGTGAAATATAAACAATTGAGTTTCATCTGCAGCATGTACAACTTGCTGGGATTAATGTTCTTCATAGCAATCCATATCCCTATGGTGCTATATTTTAGATTTCTGACTAAAACAGTGTTGGCTCTCACAGAACTGTGCTTGCACAGCACAAATCTTTTCTCCTTTTCACACTCTGTTCCCCTTAAAGCGAGTGGGCAGGCTGGGAGCTGGGAAGGGACTCAGACTGAACAGCTGATCCAAACTGGTCGAAGTCATATACAATGCCTTATAACTACCTGCTCAGTAACAAAATTTAGGTAAAGGAAGGGATTTTCATTTTGGCCCAAGTTGGCCTTTGCTCAGAACTTGTTGGATGTTAGTCTGGTTATGGGAGATGGTGATTTCTTTTGCACTGCTTATGCTTTTTTCTCTTTACTTGTTAAGCTATGTTGTCTTGACCTAGAACTTTTTTTTCATTCCTATTCTCTCCCCTGCCCTGCTGCAGCAGGGAGTGAGTGAGCAGTTGTGTGGGTGCTTGGATGCTGGTTAGGGTCAGTCCACCACAGTTTGTTTTGGTCCCCTAAGTGGGCTCAAGGGGTTCAAGATAATAGCAGACCTAATCAAAGTGTGCTAGACTGAATTTATATCTGTTATATCTTTTTAGCCATTGCTTGGCAGGCTGTTACTTCTGTTGCCGGTCCTGATGTTGACTTATTTGCTCTTTCACCTGATGCATTGCTCACTTCCTTTCTTGCTGTACATTCAATTTCAAGGATTGCTAGTGTCTGCTTTCAGCTTTTGGAGTTTGCATGACTCGTTGAGCTTTTATCTTGACTCAGAACTTTTCTCACTTTTTGTCTTTCTTTACTCTCCCCCATCCCACCATCTTGATTAGCTACGGGCTGGGATCTATCCACCATAGAAGCCAATCCTTTAAACTCAACTGATAAAAAAATAAATTAAAATTATTTCACATTGTATCGGTAAAATAATACCTATATCACTTCCCAGATTTAAAGGAAGTGAATTTTACTTCTTAATTTTTCATAAATATCTAAAAAAAATGAATTAATTTAAGTTCCTTTCCCTTATTATTTAGGCAGAAATTGTTCATTTTAGCAAAAAAAACCGAAAAAGTTGAGATTCTGGTTATGTTTTGCTTTTTCTACTGGTTAATTAAAATCAGGTTGCAATTCAAATTGCTTTGGAATAACACATCAGTCATTGATTATATACTCCCTTACAAAAAGTAAATGTAACATACGAGGTCAACATATGCCCTCCGACACTTTTGATGTTTGTGCTGAGTTTCATCAGAGGATGACATTATCTGACTTTTCTATAAAAAGAAGAGTGCATGCCATAGCTGAACTGTAGAAAAAGGTACCTGAACATGAAATGCGCATAGACCAAGAATATCTCTAATATATTCTTTACATTAGATAATTAAGCACACTGAAGTGAAACAGGCTTGTCAATACTGATCTAGACTCCTGAAATTTGTAAACTGGAGTTAGAAAAAAACCCTTTATTAATTTCTCATGTGGCTTTGGTTATTTTTTTCTCAAGCAGAGGAATTTTTCTCCATGTATTTTGTGGACAAGTGTATTCTGAAATAGCACATATTTTTTAATGACACAATTGCATATACTAACAATTTTTATTTTTATTTGACAAAATAAGACTTGGGTTATACTGGTAGAAAATGAAACTACCACCATCAAGTATCCTATGCTATCTGGCTGTTTATAGAAATAGACCTTGTTTCCTATTGTCCTGGGCTCAGCTAGAATAGAGTTAATTTTCTTTCTAGCAGCCAGTGGAATGCTGTGGTTGGGAGTTAGGATGAGAGCAGTGCTTATAACCCACTGATGTTTTAGTTGCTGCCAAGCAGTCAGGGACTGTTCAGCTTTTCATATTTCCCTGTTGAGAACAGGCTGGGGGGGCACTCAGGCAGCTGGGGGGGGGGCACAGCCAGGACAGGTAAGCCAAACTGTCAAAAGAGGGAATTCCATGCCAATTATGTCATGCTCAGCATAAAGGAGGGCTGGTAGGGGAGGAGCGCACAGCTCCAGGATGTGCAGTTTTGGGGACAGTCCAGTTTTGGAATGACTCTGCACTGTACGGCCTAAGTTATGCGGTTCAGTGAGACACTACATTGTGCATCACCAGTTTAGTGTATTTTGCTATAAATTCCTGTTATTGTTATTTCTCTCTCTCTCTCTCTCTGTACCAGTAAATTGCCCTTATCCCAACCCACGAGGTCTGTTTGGATATTGGGGGTTCTCCTTTCCCTCCCTTCCCCTCACCCCAATATCCCACACACACCCTCTTAGAGCAGCAGCGTGGCTCTTGGCTCATGACACCTATAATGCAGGGGCAAGCAAATGAGTGAAAAAATGCACAGCCTTGTTCTCGTGACACACACTAGGAAAAGAGCAATATCAGAAAGCAGGGAATGAACATAATTCTAACTGCCTAAAGCCTAACTATAAGGCCATCATACAGCCTCCTGATGAAACAAGGAAACACCTACAAGTGTGGATGAATTATCTTCCCTGGAAGGAAACTCCCTCTTCTAAATAACTGTTAGACACTTGGTTTAGATTTTTTTAAAGCAATTACAGTACTGGACAAGCCAGAAAATATGCTGAGCTTGAGGACAGAACTAGAGAGGAGGGCAACACTTTGTCACGTGTACAAGACTGAAAGTTAAACCTCAGGCATGACAAATGCCATGCTTGACATTGTATGAAAATTAATAGATTGGTTCACCTTCCTTTCCCTCATTTTTCTATCAATAAAATGGCAATAACACTGATCTCTTTTTAAAAGTATTTTGATGTTTAAACACTAAAAGATAAATAAAAACTAAAATGGTATTCTGAAAAGCATTACGAGCATAATGATAAACAGGAAAATACCAAAGTTACTGAAAGAGTGAAGGCACTATTTTTAGGCTCTTGTCCACATTGTTGCTGGGGGTTTTATTATATGCAGACATGTACATACACTTAAGTGACAATTTATTTCATTTAGGAGGTTTTATTTGATTCAAAGTAATATTTTGTAACAAGTAAGAACAACAAAAGCAGCAAAACCAACAACAAAAATTACAACATAAAGATTTACGTTGTGCAACTATGTATATACATCGTGAAATTTAACAAATTTTCCATAGTTTTACATGTTGCATAAATAATATTTTTGTCTATTGAGAATGCACTGGAACATATATTTTTATATTATGTAAATATTGCATGTATGTAGTATGAATTAGTATTTTGTTAAAGTCAGATATTTGTAGAGGTCATGATTTCCCAACAGCTCTACCTTGTTACCACATTTTCAGTAGATAGTAAGATGAAGTTGGTTGTAGTAAGATCAGCAAGCCTTCTTACACGATAAGAAGTGGCAGTCACTCACATGGATCCTTTGAAAAAGGAGACATACTGAAAGGATACTGTCAAAATTGTTAGGCTTGAAGTGTGACCTACCTCGATAGAGGTTCCCTACGGCAAATATTACTGTAAAGATTGCAAACACTTATGCCAATGTGATTTGAGAGAAGTAATACAGGGTTGCAATTCAGGAAATTTTGATTTCTGGTCATGTGCTCACATGGGAAGTCATTTGAGGTAAGCTTTACACCTAGGGCATTTATTTTGGTGGATATCCACATTACTCAGGGTAAGTGTGCCAGATTTCCGTAGCACATACTCCAGCCAGTCGGTCCTTATCCAGACGTCATGAGAAGTTTCTTTTTTCCCCCTTTTCTCATAGGCCTGGGTTCTGTAAGTGTTGACTAGATCTTATGCTTTGATATTTCTTTCCAAGTCTTAAACTCTGCAAAATGTGTGCAGTAAAATAGGGCATGCATTAATGTTAAAATGGATGTAGTTGCTGTTTACACAGTGCAAAAATATGTTTATACTTTTGAATTACCAATTTCTCTGGCAAACTTGTTTCCTTATGTGTGTAATACATATTTTCTTTTTAATAGAAGAAAAATCTTCCCTTTTACTAGTCTTTAAACCTGATATATCTGAGATTAAAGAATTCAAGTTCCAAAAATATATTACTGTTCTCAAATCTGTATAAATTACAGGTGTGTGTTGAATAGGTTAAGTATAGATTCCAGTTAGATCAAAGTTAGTGACTAAACAGAGAGCCTTTGATTAAAATATGGTAAGTCTGGGAGCAACAGTAGTTCTAACTTTATCTGCTTAGACAGACATTCTTTTACCCAAATCAAAATTGTATTCCCTAGAATACTGCTTCTAGAGCATTACAACAAAGACAAAGCAGAAATATGAGCCATGGCACAATAATTTCTCACCAGTTATCATCTTCAAAAATGAGTAGATACAAATGAAGGTGGAATATTTTTGAATTTGGTCTTAAATTATATGTCTTTTCACAGATACCTGTTTTTCCAGTGAAATTAATTGCCCTAATTCTGTTCTCCACACTTTCAAATTAATTGTAGATATAATTACTGGGGTAGGGTATCTGCAAATTGTGTAACAAAATTTGTCAGTTAGAATGTATTTTGAAAAATATCTTTATATAAAACTGTCAGAGCAGTTATTAGGGAGTTGCAGATTTCAGCTTTCCTTACTGAAATCTTCCTGCTTTTACATTTCTGAATCATTTCAATGATTTAATACTGCTATAAGATTACAGGCTTCTTATGGGAGGGGTGTATCCCAGAGAACTGATAATCTCATCCCAGAAATAGTTAATCATGGATAATTTGCTCATACTGTTATTATTTACATTTATTGCAGTGATGATTCATGGAAACAAACAAGAATAGCGCCTGATTGTACCAGACAAAAACAACAACAAAAACAAATAGCAAGAAGTCTGTGGGCTTTGCATCCAGCAGATTTCAGTCTGGGTAAAATTAATGTTTTCTTTGCAGAGCTGCAAGAAAACGTGTTAATTCCATGGCTTAAGTGGGGAGCAAAGAGGAAGAGATGAGGGAGGAGTTTAAGAGTGGGGTAGGAAGAAGTCAGAGAGGTGGGAGTGGAACCGGGGCAATGGGACCACCTGGCACTGCCAGGCTGCTCTTCTCCCTTAGGGTCCCCGCTGGCATGTGCGAGCAACAGAGGTGCTTCTTGGGTGCCAAGCATCACCCGAGGAAAGTTCCCTCAAAGCCCATGGGTCTGCCAGTGCTATGCTCATCTTCCCTATTATTTTTGCAGGAGATGGATGCAGGGTAGAAAAGGATGTGAAAAAAAATTATTGTGTATAGCTTGCTTAGTAATCACCTGAACAAATGTAGATTTGTCAAGCTGATCTTCAGCTTCGTCTTACCTTGGAGTTCTGATCCCTCGCCCTGCTCACAGGATTCACGTCAAATGAATCCATTTCTTCTTGTATTTAGTGTTTCCTGGCAACCACCCACCTTGAAACAATAAAATCCTATGCAATGAGTGTGGAGGGACTGCTCACTCCTTTCCTCCCTCCCTCCATCCCTCCAGCAAGGCTTTCTATATTAATTCCTTGTACAGTCGGGCAGTCTGTATCTCAGTTACACTACTGAGATAACATTTACACAAATTGATTAGGGGCATGTCAAATCAGCTTGTTATTTAAACTCAACAAAGCATAATTATATGAATAATTCTGGTTTATAAAATTCAAAATATGAAGTTTTCCTTTCATAAGTGTCTTCATGCAGATAGTCTGTTTCAGCTAGGAAAATGAAATTAATTTTAAAAAGATGACTTAATACAGATATTTTTCTCATATGTGGAAGAAAATTAATTGAAGGATAAAATTAGCCATGACAGAATATTAAACAATGAACAGCTTCACAAGTTACTTAAATCAAAGTAATGATTATTTTTATTATATTTTTACAAAGAGCCTAGGGAAAATATATACAGAAAATAACCCAGGAAACTATTCTGGAGAGCCTATGGCGGGTTTACTAGTAAGGGGAAACCCAACTTTTTCAGTGCAAGTTTTGTGCTTTTGTGATTAGGTGTGTGAAGAAAGGGATTGCTTAATATGTCACTTCTATTCCTTTTATTGGTACTTGAATGTTGCATGTGTGCTGTTTAGTATATAGCTAACTCTTGGGAGCTAGCTAATGTCCACATTTTAAAAAAGATTGAAGAAGGAATGGAAATACATAAACAAAAGGATATCAGCAGTGGACTGGAGCAAACCAAAGATCTTTTTATTCCTTTACTCTCATTTCAAAACAAACTGTAAAAAAAAAAAAAAAACACGCTTAGAGAACAGCAAACATGGGTATTAATTCCCCAGTATATTCTCCTAGACTTAATTAACTTGCACATCAGAGACTTCCATCCCCAGCTTAACTTATTTTTTGTGGAAAAAACCCAAAACCTAATGCATCTACACACAATTAGTATGAATTACAGCAAGTTGTGAATGGTAAAAGAGTCAATCTCCTGGAGTTATGTGAGGTCCACCAAAAGCTTAATAGCCTGCATAAAAGTAGAACAAGATGCACTGATACTTGAGGTAGCACCATCCTTACTGGTGCATACTCTGTGCAGAGAATGAATTGTAGAATCATAGAACAATTCGGATTGGAAGAGACCTTTAAGATCATCAAGTCCAACTGTAAACACCATGATACATCGCAGAATCTAGAAACAGAACGTATGTGTGACTATTTGGGTACTCATGGGTCTTCTGCAGGTCCTCAGCTGTTAGTAGTTCTGTATGGCAAAGCAGAGAGAGACCTGAGCACACACTGAGTTCAGAGACCTGGTTTTCAAGAAGGACAGAAAGGAAATGTTAGAGAAAAGGAAGGAAAAGATTATTCTTCACAGTTACAGAGGCAGAAATAAGGTTAAGGTGAAGAGACCAACTATACCCCCATCTTGGAAAGAACAGACTCAAGGAGTAAGCAGGGATCTTTAAAACTGTTCCAAGAGACAAATGAAAGACATGGAGTTTTGTTGGGGAAGACAGCAGGCCTGCTAGCTGCCTAGCTCTCTTCTCCCAAGATTTAGGCCCTGACAATATTCTTCTATTCCCATGAGAAAGGAAAAGTTACTCATGCTGAGAAGATCTTAATAATCACATTCTCAAAACACAGCGGCCTTGCTGATAGGGGTACAGGCCACCCTAAACCAAGAAGCAGTTATGGGAAGGTATTTGGGAGTAACGGAACATGTTAGGAACCAACCATAACAAGATGGTCAAAAACAGCAGGTGTGCGGATGCTTTTAGGTATTAAAGGTAAACTAAGGATGTTTAGCTATAAGATAGGCTTATCAGAACTCGTTATAGTTTCTAACTAATCGATATGGTGTGACCACTGTGTGTAACCAATTAGTAGTTTTTTAGCTTGCCACATTTGCAGTAAGAAAGGTATATAATCTGTGTGATTTGATATAATAAAATGGCTGGCTTCCTGGCTCCCTGGCTTCCTGGCTTCACCTAAAATTCATATTGAATTGTGTGTTGCTCCGTGCCGGACGCCATAGAGTTTGAAATACCTTTTTCTTTTTCAAGTGACATGTAGAATATGTGACTCATTCTCCTGAAGTCCAGTACCCTATCTTCTGGTTTTCTAACAAGTCTAAATTTTCTTTTCTATCAAAAGATATGGGCTAATAGTAGGAAAGCAGTTGAAATTAACATGCTAGTGGTAAAATTAAGTTCATTAGTCCATGACAAAAAATGCTAGATTATATTCACCTTGCAAGGAGAGTAATATCTGAGGCAGCGGTTTCATTAATACCTAGTATCAATGATTTGCAGTAGCATTTAGACTTACAAGTTATTCTGTTAAATAATCGCCACAAAAAATGACTTTTTCTTATGAAAATCTGGTTAAAAATTATTACTAGCACAGTATTTGAAAATAACCCACCTTGAGCTAACAACATTCAGAAATACCATGCAGCTGGTAGGATGGCCTTTTCTAAAATACAGTAAGTCTTGATTACAAAACTTATTTGGGTATAGTTAATTTTACATATAAATAGAATTAAAAGGTTCAGGATAGTACTGCAAAAATATCTTTGACAGCAGAAACTTTTATTTTATGAGATTATGTAGACTAACCCTATTTACTCTGAGAAGAAAAGTAAAACTTTATGTGATGTGATATATAAAGTAATGAATGATATAGATTAAATTCTATTAACCTTTTTGGTTCAAGAAGGAAAAGACGCCATTCAAAGTTGAAATGCAACATATAAAATGAGAGGCTGAACTTTATACAACATGTCAATTGTCTGTGGAACCCAGTACTATATGGAATAGTGTTCAAGCAAATAAAAATCAAGTAGTATTTACACAATGATATTCATAGTCTACAAAACTAAAATGAAATAGACTATTGAATGTACTATTTCAGTACATTGAGTAAGCCAGCATTTTTTTCTCCAACTAATCCTTTTTTGTTCCAGTTCTAAGAGGAATACTTGAGGTTTCCATGTAAAGGTTACTTAAAATATTTTGATGACCTAATTACCTAATGATTTTTTTTTTTGTACATGCAAAAAAAACCCCAACACTGAGTTGTCATTTTATTAGTATAAAAGAAGAAATATGTATGTTTATGTGGAGAATCATACAGAGGGGAGGGACGAATCTTACACAGGAAGATGGTATTTCTTATTAATTAAAGAACCACATGATTTGATAGCATGGCATACTTAGGCAGCTACTAGATGAAGAATAAAGCAAAGCACAAGGTGCCTGACAGTGCTTGAAGTTGTTGGGTTTTTGTTGCAGAAGAGAGGGACAAGAAGACCTTTTCAGTTTGAATTAATTAGTTTACTGTGACCATGGACTCATGAGGCCTAATAATTCTCAAAGTAAAAAGGAGAAACAACATCACAACAGAAACAACAAATTTACAGATAGGAGATTTAAAGCTCCAAGGATTGGGATGTTAGATTATAAGAGGCAAATCTAAATCTTGAAAAAAAGGTGGCTCAGGAGAGTTCAGAATTTGTTACATTATATTGAGGACATTATTTGTTACATTATTTTTCAATGCAGAAAGTTGGGTGGGAAGTTTGACAAGCAACCGCCGTGGCTTAATTACAGCTCTTCAACTGCATGAAGCTCATGCATAAAGTAGAAACAAGTTCAGTTTACTAGAGATGAGTACAGAGGAATGCTCACATCAGTAGGCACAAAATCAGCAAAACACAAAGCTTTCCACAGATACCAAGGGATATAAATTGCAAGAAGGGAACATGAATTCTAAGAGAACCAAAGCTCTGTTTCTGTGTTTGATTGCTGCAACAGACAACTTTCTGTGATACTGTGAACAACAGCCTTTTTCCCATAAGCTTTGGATGATTTTGGATTTCCTTCTTTGGGCTAGGCTAGGCCTAAAACTGGAACATTTTTCTGTTGAAAGGAAATTCAAATTATGCTTCTAGTAGTTTGCCTTATTGTAACTTTAATGGCAAAGTATTCCACTTAGGTTTAATTTTTCCTCCAGGTAGATCATTGTGGAAATAAACTGAAAAGCTTGAAATCTCTAGCTTGTATTGCATAGACAAATGTATTCATCTAGAACAAAGATATCAAGGCCTGGATTAAGGAGCTCTGAATTTAATGTAGTCAAAATGAATTCTTTTTCCCACACACAGCAGTAGTGTAATTGACAGATGATTATATATCAGCCTTTGCCAAGAATATTGCTAAGCACTTTAAGCCTGGCAAACTGTGTGTTACATTGTGATTGGTAGAAAAATCTATAATTTTCTCTTGGGGAAAGGCCAATCTTTTATCAACTCAAATGTTACACTATACTTTTTCCGTCACAAAATTCCAGCTGCACACACTGGATGTGTTCCTAAAAAGATGGATGATTTTTTTTCTTCATTATTTGACTATTTAAAATACATATATGTATTTAAAGAAACAACAATAGCTTACCAAACTTGGATTTCCAGATATTAACATCTTTACATTTAGAACGGGTCCTTGGCTTCACCTCTGCATTTCAACTCACAAGTGAGTTACAAAATTAATGGTAGCAATTGATTATCAAGGATTGTACCAAGCCGTACACCATGGCCCTGAAGCCCTTTCTTCTGTCTCTGAGTTTGACATAAGCTTCCGGTTCAGCAACCCAAATATGTATAGTCAGAAAAGCTTTTGGTTAAATAATGTTGTGATTATTTTCTTTGGTCTAACAGGATACTTGGGATTATGAGAGTTTTTTAAACAGTGCAAACTGTTACAGATAGTTACTGCTTAAACATTATAGTAGATTGCCAAATTATGTGTTCAGTGTAAGATTATATACACACAAAATAAATTGCTGAAGTCTGTTTTATGAGAAGCTAGCATTTTTAAATAGTCAGGTTTACACTGTTATTCACAAAATGGGTCAGCACCCCTTCCTTCCAGAAGAAGGTATCAGCCATCTCAGCCAAAAAGGTAGATATTCTTTCCCAGTACCTTCCTATGGTGAAAAACTAATTTTGAAACGATTTTTAAATGAGAAAGAACTGAAATCAAAGTGCTTAAAGTAGTTATTTAATGCAAATTTTAATAAATACTGCCCCTCAGGTTTTTGTCAGTGACCTTTACGCAATTCTCTCTTGTTAGCTTGGGCATGGTTTGAGGGTTTCTTAAGATGTAAACTGTGCTCACCATCATATATATAGGCACGCTGATGAAGCTTTTGATACTTTAAATTCAAATTATAGAAAGACTTCATTTAAGTGAAGTAATAATTGTAGGCCCTTAACAATTTGACACTGCATGCTTAGTGGGAGTTGCATCCAATCTGCTATTGAATAGCTGGGTGCCATCTCATTCTCTGACATCTGAGCTGAAAAGACTCTGCTGTTAGATGCATCAATTTCTTCTCCTTGAATGATGATCTATATAACTGATACAAGGTTATTTTGGGGCCATAGAAGCAAGAAGAGAGAAACACAGAAGGCTAGTTAATTAAAAAAAACAAACCCAGAATAAAAACCCTGACCATTTCTGGCCTACATTTCTTGTAGACCTGAATTAGTTATTTTTCACTGATCAAAATAATTACATAGCAGTTATGCATATATTCAAACGCAAGCCATTTGCTGTCTCACTGAAAAGAGAGAGCTTCCAAGATCCCATGATATTTTCAATGCTAATCCTTTTCTTAAAAGTAAATGAAACACTCTCTTTACTGTCAGTTGCAGTCCTTTAGGACAAATAATCTATGTACTTCTTGCAGAAAAGTAATCAAAAATGCCTGCATGATAAAATTTGCTTCTTTGAAAGATTACTTCTGGAATACTAGTGCAAAAACACTTCTGAGACAAAATTGGCAGAGCAATTCCTTTTTAACCAAAGGATATCTTTTCCCAAAGTGCATCCACATTCGGGTTATGATCAGAAGGTGTATTTGACTGCATAGAGTCCAAACTCATAATTTATTAACAGAACAAGCATAAATAGTATATATATTTTTTTAATAGAAATACTGCAAAAGCCTAATTAGGATTGATGCTATCTCTGGGGGTGACAGTACCTTTATATACATCCTAAATGTCATTTATTACCAGAACTTTATGCATGTGAATACAAGAAAAACTCAGGAGCAACCTAAGCTGCGAGTGCTGCAAAGGAAGTTCAGTAATGAAGCCTGACAATTAGGCTCTAATCATTACTTTCATGGCAATTATGCAGTGTACTGAACAGGACTTCAACGCCTAGAGAAAGATGGACAATGAATACCAAATTTTGACCTGCCTTTTAAGACATTTTAAACTAGAATAATTTAATTGGGATCACATAATTACTCAAAAAGCAATCTCAAGTGCATTATCATCCTCCTGTGTTAGCCCTGCATACCTTGTTATCCTCTTAGAGTTTGTCAAAAAATTGTCACAGGAGACTGAATCTTACAGAGGATAATAACCCTATTGCTGCTTCTTCAAGCCTCAAACCTGAGTTCTGAAATAATGAGAGGACTCTGCTGCTGGGAATAGCCTTTTTCATTTGTTTGGGATATTTTTTTAATCTAGACCACCCAGTTCATCTGTCATAGCAGGGGTAGGGATTTTTTAAAAAAGCCAAAAACCAAAACGCCACAAAAATTGAACAGTGGAGTCTAAATATTTTTTTTCACTGATTCATTATTCACTATTTGCAGAGGTGTCTAACAGTCCCTTGCTTGCTGGGTTATATATATTTATAATGATCCCTTAGAAAAGAAAGACCATGGAAATAATACTTTTTAGGATGACATCTCATCTGTTTATTACAGAAAGTTTACAAGTAGAATTTATTCAGATTTTCTTTTCTATTTCATTTGAATCCACAATTAAGTTTGATAGTATCCTGCTGCAATGTATGTCTTGGTGTTACTGTTTGTACCATTTGTTAGCAAAGAAAGAAGACGACAAATGAGCATTACTAACCAAATTCCTTATTTACTTTGTTATTCATTCTCACTCCCAAAGCTTTTGAATTCTACCATATTGAAGGAATCTGAAGACAAATGATTTTCAGACAAAATCTTCCAAGAAATTGCCTTTTATATGTCAAAAAGTAATTTAAGGCTAATATTAAAACAAGGCTAATAAAAGTCTTCTGCCAGTGATAATTGAACTAGGACCTCAGTGATCCACAAGGATATTGTCATTGTCACTCTGTCCTCAAAAGCAGATATTAGATTCTCTTTCCCGCATTTCTTTTCACTTGGTCGTCAATCACTTCTCCAGGGACTATTGCAGCCCTGCCTGAACAACTCCCTCCCCCATTTTCAGAGGCTACGGTCAACTATGTTTTGTCTCTGCAAATGTTGCAAAATAATATTTTCATTATTGTGCACCCTTGAATTTTACTTGCAAGTTCATTTCTTTGCATTTGTTTGACAGACTGTGCAAAGTTCTGTATCATGCATGGTGTGGGATATAGAAAGGAGAAGCATCACCTTTCATTTTACCTAATTTTCTGTGTAATGCTTTTGAAATCAGCCAAAAAAGAGAGACAAGCTCTTGCTGACAGCAGGGTTGGCTTGCACAAAAGAGATCAATCTATATCCAGATCAGTCACTGCTGCACTTACTCCCAGCAGCTCTCATATCTTTCTACTAGAAGTGCTTCCATTTGGAACTGCTATGCACAGATTTTCTTCCTCTACGCTTCTATCAGTAATGGTAATTTGATGTTGGATTTTAGGGACAACTAAATAAGCATAGAGTTTTTTGAAAATTACTGAATTAATGAATTTCTAAAAATATTCCAGATAGAACACCTTAAGTATTCAAGAACGGTTACAGATTAGGTTTAATGTAGTGACTGGACATAGCTTTTCGACCCATAACTTGAGAGAGGACCCATACTTAAAAGACCAGTTCAGCATACAATATAAAGAGATGAGCAAAATGCAGTAATGATATGGAGTGCTTCATGTACGACACAGTCACACATCAAAAGAAATATCTCTGTATATTTTTGTGATTTGATATGATGGAGGAAATTTGGCAAAAATTTAGTGCAGGATTTAAATAACATTTGTGTCATGGTGGATTTGTTTGGATCGTAGGAAGCAATTAGAACGTCCCGGATGCAGGTGGGTTTAGCATGCTTTGGAAAGAAACATGGCTTCATTTTTAAAGTTCATTTTATGGGGGAAGGGCAGGGGGAAATTAGTAGATAGCATATATGACTCATATGAACACACTACAGAAAGGGTCAGAAAAGGCCACTGTAAATGGGACATCCTACCAATGTTTTTTGTTTCTGGTGGTTTGTTGGTTTCCTGAGTTTTTTTGTCTGTTTGTTTCTTATTTTTATTCTTCTAAATATATAGCTTCCATTCATCCCATCACCAAAATTAATTACCATGCAAATTATGTGAACAATGGAAATTAAACAATTTACATTACAATTTTAAAACCCCTGAAACTGTTTGACATTATTGGTAATTGTGTTGCATGATGAAAATAATTACTTAACATTTCATAGAAACATAGAATCACAGAATCACAGACTGATTTGGGTTGGAAAGGACCTTAAAGGCCCATCTAGTCCCAACCCTCTATGAGGGCCAGGGACCAGGGTCCACTAGACCAGGTTGCCCAAAGCCCCATGCTGCCTGGCTTTGAACACCCCATGGAGGGGGCAGTCCTAGTTTCTCTGGGCAGCGTCACAGGGAGAATTTCTTACTAATGTCTAATCTAAACCTGCCCTCCTTCAGTTTAAGCCCATTACCCTTTATCCTGTCAATACACTCTGTGACAGTCCCTCTCGAGCTTTCCTCTAGGCCCTTTTCATGTACTGGAAGGCTGGTTCATAACATTTGCAATATCTCACCAACATAGAAGATGACTCTTTTTAATAATTCTAACTGATGTTACACTGACACATGCAATCCAACGCCTTTACCTCAGCATCAGTAAAAGCTGGTGGTTATTAATATGTAAATAGTGATGTACAAAATTCTTCAATTTGCTGAAAGTTAAAAATTACTATTTTTGGATCAAATGAGGCATAAACCAAGATAGTTGCCATTCTAAAAAATTTAGGCCATTCTAAAAAATTCTGTTTACGTTTCTTAAAATAAGATTTGAAGAAAACAAATTATCTCAAAATATGTTTAAATATTTAAACTTTATAAATACATACATATTTTAATTTAAACAGTTTTTTCTCTGCAAAATTAATTAACAAAATATTTCATGGTTCCAGAATTTTGGCCCACATCTATTCATAAGCTTCTACAATTACTGAAACAAATATGTCAACAGAAAATCAAAATTTAAATAAAAGGCAGTTGCCTTTCACCCTCATCATGTATCACGGTCTAATTAAGGTCTGCCTTAAAATAGGTTAGACTCCATTCCATGCAATCATCAAGAAAATGAAAATATTTTTCTTTGTTCCTTATTGCTTTGTCTTCTGTACTGGTTTATATTGTGCATTCATTAAATGTATAATAACTGGATTAAAGCAAGCATATGAAAAGAATCTTTTGTGTTTTGACTTGAAAGGTGTTTTCTATTTTAACAGGTATAACTCAGTCCTAATTTTTTTAAGGTGTAATGTTAATAGCAGTAATTAAATACTCCTTTATCAACATTTTCTTAATTGTCATCCACAGTTATTTACATGTGAATACAGAAAGGGTATTTTACTTACTGCTAGGCAGCAGTCACATAATTTATAACATGACTAATTAAAATGATTGAGCTTGCTATAATATTCTTTGCAGTGTTTACTGCATGAAAATTATTAAAATATTAATTGCAACAACAATAAATTCCTTATTCAAAGCAATAGTAAGCATGTATGTTTCATTTAATGTTAACCTGCCAAACTGAAAGAAGATTGAAAACTCTTTGATGGCAACATGATGTTTTTGCATATCTTCTTAACATTTTCAAATAGTTCTCTGGATGTAACCTACATCTGAGGGAGGTTTTTAAATATGCCAACCCAACTTAACCCTCCTGGTGAAGGCACCCTTCTCCAGAACAAAAGGTTTAAAAGGACCTTTTGTGTAATGCAAGTCACTATGTTTCTTCTTTCTTCCTTAGTTGGTAAGGAAAACCAAGGGCATTATTGATAGGAATTTCAACAGTGTGTAGCTGTCATTGGTTTTAATATTTGTTTGCTTAATGTCATTTTCACAAAGTACTAAGGGTTATTTTTTCCTAACTACATAAATATCTCTTGACACCACTTTGCATCCATCACTACAGTGAATGCATTGCCCTCCTTTGTCATTGTCAGGAAAGGGCAACAACAATATTCAGTGTGCAACAAAGTTACTAAGTCTTCCATCATCACCAAATATAGAAGACCATACTTTAATAAATTCCTTGTTACAAATACTCTAAATATATTCTCCTAGTGTATGATCATTCTGCTAGCACGATGTATCAAACTAATTAGCAATAACACGCATGCAAATGATGCTGTTCATGTTAAAGAAATTTGTAAAATGTCCCTATGATTGGTAAAGCAATTACAACCATAGTTGTATGTCATTATTAATCATTTTAATAACTTCTGTACACTAAATTTAGTTAATTTTTAAAGTCCTAAATCAAAATAGTCATTTGCATTATATTCATCAAGATATTCTATTGTTTCTTGGTTTTTTGTTTTTAATTTGTATATTTTTGTTCAATAACTCCAGCCACCTAATTAAAATAGTTCTTCATGATTTCCCACACTTTAAAACATTCATAGGAGTAGTACCTTGGTATGAAAAAGTGGCTGAACAACAGGTGTATCTTTATACAGTTCTGAGATTAACAAGAAGAAATTAAAATCCTTTGTACATGCCTGTTCTCTCACATATTCAGAGTTTCATGCATGGGCAGTGCAATGAATTCAAACCATTGTTTACTGCTCACTGCTCCCAAGGATAAAAGTTTGGGTCTATGGCTATGGAGGTGAGTACACCCCAGTTCTCTCCCTGTAAGGCTAAGTTTTACAGGGCAAAATGCATTTTCCCAGAATTGCCTAGGAAGATACTGGGCTAGAGATGCCATCAGCCAGCCTTTCATTTAACTGTTTGCAGAATGGCAATGGCAGAGCCAGCATGTCCATGGAAGTGATTCTTGCCCTACACTGGGCATCTGTGAGTCTGCATCTGGAATAGTTTCCATCTGCTAAAGAAGAAAGGGAGAAGGGGAGTTCTCTTGGGTTCCAGGTGGGACCTTCCGGAGTGGCACATGGAAAGAGAGGCTGTGCCATAGAGAGGCTGTGTCCCATTTCATTTCTCCACCACTATGATGGTTGATTCACAGTGGTACAGCTTATCTGGTATGAAGACAGACATTTTTCTTTATGTCCCTGTAGCCATCTTAGTTTCTATTCCATCAGGTCTCACTCAGGATATACCTCTAGACAGCTTCTACAATCATTGCTATTTCATTCTTTTAATTTCTGTCAAGAAAGGAGGCAAGCCAGCTTTACACAAAACAGCACAAGCCCAAATCAAATGCTGAAAGAGCGTTTATCTCTGTTTTAGGAGCTACCTTGAATTCTCTCTGCAAAACCAGTATATATACGTGACTACATATATGCATAGGGCAGCCCAGATTCTTCTCTGGTCTCTAAGAGCCATGTGCAAGTTCTTTATCTTCTTCTGCTGGGATGTTCTTTTCTCTCCAAATCGATACGTCTGACTGCTTTTCTTTTGAAATGTTGTATAGCTTAGAGATTAGTGTGCTATATTACTTTCCTTTATTCCATGTCCTTAAAGCCAATTGTTTTTCATTAAAAAATGTCACTGTACATCTCAGAGCAGTGGAAAAATGTTCAGCTCCAAGATACTTCTTGTTTTGCTGACTGAGTTGTAAATTCAGATCACTTACCATAGTTCCTTGCACATCTTTGCATTCAATCGATATGGATATTTTGGATATTGAGGCACTTTCCAGTGCTTCGCTCTTCTTGCTTTCCTTCCTCCCAAATGACAATTTATACAAAGCATGATATATTTGTAGCTCTTTTCCAAATTGTTCTTTAGGTCAAATAATATGATACATTTTTGATAAAGATCATTGCTCAATAAACAGGGAGAAAAGCCAGCAAAGAAAGAAGCTACATGTCACTGTGTTCAAATGCAACAGAATTTCATCCTACTGCTTTACTTGATTTTTAATATTAGCACAATCTTCAATTAATTTTTACTTACAGGGAGGTAACACTTGAATATTCTTCTTTGCATTTCTTATTGTAAGAAAATAACACAAAATTTCTCTCAAACTGCAATTTTAAAGGGTGCAATAATTGATCTTAAAAAGTGCTCTTTTAATACTGCTACAGGTAATCAACTACAGAGGTTTTTTTGAAAGCTGCCCCAAAAAAATCCTTTTTTTGTTCTTTTCAGTAGTCTCATCTTAACCTAGAGTTGCCCAAAACTGAGCAGTTTAAATTCTAGTTTGTGTCAAATTTTACAGTGTTGGTTTGGTGGGCTTTAGATTTTTTTTCTTCTTCATTTTGAAATTGCTTGTTGGAAGGTAAAAAGCCCCCTAAAAATTTTCAAAGAACATAATTATGCTGCCTGAGCATTTTGGGTTAGAATGTGGGTACATTTATGCCTGTACCTTGAATTCTCTCTCTCTTTCCACACACTTCTTATTAAAAAAGTTCATCTTTGTCTAAACTGACACATCTCTGGGCAGCTTTTCAGCTTTGTAAAAAACAACATTTTGATGAAATTTCACTTGCCAAAAATATTTGCTTTAAAGCAACTTATTCTGCTTTTGCCAATGATCTACTCTGCAAGCATCCCCAGGATCCATCTGAACAACCCATGACAGATTAAAAGCCCACAGAATTGTGAAAGGTATTTTGGGTGTGGTGGAAAGGAATAAGAGGATAAGGGGTGGGAGGACATCGAGATGGTGGGGAGCCTGGCCCAGCGTGTCTCTGATGTCCATATTTTGTGGTGACACGAGCTCTGCTTTTGGAGGAGTGACACTTGAGAAAACACTACCTGACTTGAAACCTGAGATGAAAGTAGACTTGGGTAGCATGAACTTCATCCTTTCACAGGAAGGTCAGTCATACCAACAACTGTTTACATGGAAAAAGTTTTAGATTTTTACTTTACTGATCATAATGCTTTCACTGGGGAATGCACAGCTAAGGACTTTCTGAGTTCAGACCAAATTTTTCTGTTTCATCTAGAAACCTTTCAGATGTTTCATCCTTATTCCACTTCCCATAACATCTTCCACTTTGTAAATTGCTTAGAGAGGAAGAAAGGAGCTTTTCCAATGTCAATTATTTCCAAAATCAAAGGTCTTAGTGTAGTAGTAAGAACTGCATGTTTGCAACAACTCTTTTCAATAAGGAGGAGGCATGCTGCCATTTCTAGAAATTTCTTGCCAATGCAGTTTTTCTTCACTCCAATCTCTCACCAGCTGAGTTTCATAAGTAAAGCTAAACCCTTCAGATTACCTATTCTTTTTCACTGTCTCAGACTTTGCGTGCAGAAAACTGCTGCAAAATATTTACCCTTCAAAGAGATGTCATTATTCCTTCCCGGATTGGTTCCTATCGCAAAATCAACAAAAACACAAGAAATCCTACAACTCAAGCTTTTCAGATGGTGGCAAAATACCACTGGAAAAATGAAAGCGTAAAAGATGTCAGCCATCTGTTGTTTAAACCAACCAAAATGTATTTATTGTAATATGTAAATGTTGTAATTTATCTTTAATAAGGACTGTGCCATTAGAAGCAAACACATGTACATTTGTTGGCAGCAGGCGGCCTTCTTTAATTGTAATAGCATGAGGGAACATTTCTCTTTCCTTTCCCTGATGATACAGCATTTGGAAAAATAATAATTTTTATCAACAAACACAAAAACATTATAAATGAAAACCCAACTAACAAACACACTATACTTCCTTGCATATCTGACAACATTTTCTAATATTATAAATCAGTCAGATGTTGGGTTATAAACAGAAGTCTGCAACACATTCTTTCTTACTGACTCACTCAATTTCATCAAATGTGATGTTGTCACAAATTAGAGGAGAAAGATGGCAGAAAATTTAGAACTAAATGTAAAAAGACCCAAAAAGCTAAGAAATGTATTTTTATTGAATTCCAGGCCTTCAAACACTTTTATGTCTTTGTTAGTTACAGTTTGCGTAAGAAACTCCAGTATAATCTGATATTGTTATTTATTTAAGGTACTAGAAACATTTCCAACCAAGTTCATCATCAAAATAATTGAAATATTTTTCATACATGATTTGACTGATGCAGGACATACAGAAATATGTCACAGATAAAACAGCAGCATTCTTCTGAAATAGCATTACAAAAAAAATCAGACCGATTAGTGTGTTATAGCAGTGGTACACAATTATACTAATTTTAATCTTTAAATTACTGTTTTTCCCTTCTTTAGGTATCACCGTAGGAAATTGCGATTTTTCTCTCTCATTTTGACAAGAATAAACTTTACTTATATGAAAGTGTGAAAAATTGTGCATCATTATGCTATTAAAAGCATTGAGAAACAAAAATTTCTGCCTCTGGAAGCTGCATTTCTTACAGTAACAGTTGTAAAAATAATTTGAGCCTGTATTATGAAATTCTGGCTCCCATGAAGGGAGAGGAATATTGCTATTGATATAAATTGAACCAGGATGTCATCCATAAAGTAATTTCTTTCTTAACAGAAATGCTGATTTAAATACTGAACTTATCACAAGCCCAGTTAAGGAACTAGAATAAAGAACTGTGATAAAGAAATCTGAGTAATGATGTTTTTGTCACCATGAATGGAGGGAAGGGAGACAGGATGCTTTTTGAAGTCGCAGCAATAAAAGCGATATACCACAACACAGCAATATGTGCACTGTATATGCTGTTTTCTTTTTTTTTTTTTAAAACAACTTTGCAATCTTACAAGTCCCTTGTAATTAGAAAAGTTAGGTGTTGCCATCACTGTAATTTTCTTCACATGTCTGATCTTTACCTGCTGATTAGTTGAAATACAGAATAGGTTTTATTCAGAATCTTTCTGGGTGTGAGAAGTTACAGTGATAGGACGAAGGGTAACAGGCTTAAACCAAAGGAGGGCAGGTTTAGTTTGTATGTTAGGAAGAAATTCTTCCCTGAGAGAGTGGTGAGACACTGACACAGGCTGTCCTTCCAACCCAAACCAGTCCATGATTCTATGATGTTCTGTCTGCAACGGGGAGATGAGATTTTAGGGATTTGACGTGACTGTGCATCAATCTTACACCTAAAATCATCATTTCATCTGTACAAAATACAAAAAATTAAAGCTTGCACCTTTTTTTCCCCTACCCATTACTCTTGGAGTCTGTGTTTTGCAAAAGCCCTGTATACATAGTGGATGGAATGTAAATATCCTGAAACACAAAGAAAACTAATTACATTCTCCTCATTTTCCATGAACTGTACACTCCTGTGGAGGCCCAAGGAGAAGATGCATTAATTGCACAGACTGTATCAGTGTCAAGGAGTAAAACCATGTGAGGAATGAGACTGGATTCCTCAATAATTGGTAACTCAGTTATATAACATTAGCACTACATGTTCTAGGTTACCTTACGCATCAGCCTCTCTCCAAGTTTCATATTTGGATATACATACCCCACTTCCAAAATAAAAATCCATGCCATATCCTTTGCCTATCTTGAGCTTAATCAATAAATACACAATGTAAAACTTCAGAAAATTTTAAAATGTATAATCTAAACTATAAAATAATTATACTACTTTTTATTTTAATTGTTGAACGCAGAAAAGCAAATATATATATATTTGAGGTGTCAGAAAGTATATTTTGATCCCTCTTCCCACATTTAAGGAAACCTTTTCTGCCCCGATGTTAAGAACTTTTTATAGATAACCTCAATGTCCTTTTCAAGCTAATGCCCTATTCAAGGGCTTAAGCTAACATTTACAATAGGTAGCAGCTGCTATGATGATGATTGATGTTAATTTTATGGAATGGTTCCAGTGTTCCTGGTTCTTTGTAGGGTTTCATTTTCCAATAGCTGTATGAAGGTTTTGAATAAAAATCCCCCAAAAAACAACAGACCATTGATTATTGTGGAAATGCACAAAAAGATCTTTTTATATTTTTAAAACAAGTATTCATGCATTGCTCATCATATTCATGACTGCATTTTACAGATTTATCTGTAAAATATCTGTTACTACAATATTGAAAAATTGCTTGTGAAGATATTAGATGCCAAAATTCCTTCCTAAAAGATTGATGAAAACATATCACAAAATATTCCAATCTGGTAAAATGACTTCAGTAAAGTCATGTTTGAAATCTCTCAAGAATCAAATCAGAAATTATGCAATATAAATTTTTCATGAATATTCTCCATGATGTGTAGTGGTAGTCCTAAAATTCTAACAGTACTGTCTGCAATACTGTCTGCAAAAATTCAAAAATTGAATTTCCTTAATAGGTGACAATTTCTGGTATTTGCAGGGAAGATTATTGTCTGGGTGATGCACTTGGTCACATGCTCTGGCTTGTCTGGTCCTGTGTGAACTTGATGATCCTTATGGGTCCCTTTCAACTCAGTTTATTCTGTGATTCTATGAAATGTCGCTAGTATCCTTCACAGCTTTAGAGGTACTAAAAAACCACAGGGCTCAGAGGGATCAGAGACAAATAGTGGTATTAGTGAGAGTGATGGTGATATAGGATAAAATTTTCTTTATTTTACACTCATTATTATTGCACACAAATGATATAGAATAGAATAATATTACAATATAGTAATTTTTAAAAAGATATGTTATATGTTGTCTTTTGTCTGAAAATTGTGCAAAAGTCTAAGAGCAATTTTTTTTTTGTTTAAAAGTGGATAAATTCAAAGGTATGATGAAGAAGGCAATTTTTTATGTTTGGGTTGCTGTAAGTTTCATATACAGTTAAGGAGCTAATTTTCTTAGAGAAATTATTACACAGCTAAAGAGTTAATTTCATAAGCTTCTGCAATAAGGCTTGACGGTGGTCAGATTAGTGTTCATTGTCAAGAAATCCATAGTCTGGAACAAAAGTATTGTCTGTAATCTTTCTCTCATATATCATTGTCTTTACGATGTTTGTATTACTAGCAAAAAGAAGCTAAAATGGAAAAAGAAGTTTGATTAATTCTTCCATTCATAAAAACATCCTTCAGATTTAGCAAATCTTGAGGCTCACAACTTCTTATCTGTGACATAGTTAATCCAAGCAGCACAATAAGGCCTACATAAATACTTTTTTTCATTATAGTGAAACCATGTTCATGAATTGAAAAGGCAAAGGGTTTTTTTTGTCTTTTTTTTTTTTCCACAAAAAGAACATCTGGCAAAGAGCAACATTTTCTGTTCTACAGCCTTCTTTGGTATTTGTTCTTTTAGTCATGTAAAACTTCCTACACTGCACATTGCTCATGTTTATAGGTTAGCAGAATTGAGGCCTTCCTATCTCTCCACTTATCATCAAATAAAGTTCTCCTGAATGTGAAATCCATCACACTAAATTATATTATTATTTGAAAGAAAATGCTATTATAAGCAGGCCTATGGTTCAATACACTGTCAAATGAACAAAAGTATAATCACACAAGCTCTGGCTTATTTGATTCTGCTTTGTTTCCATAGCAACTATAAATAGCTAATTGTGGTACTCTCACAAGTGTTTTTTCCTTTTTCTTTCCTGACAACAGATGCTGGTTGTTTTATGGGGGGCAAGATTCTTTGCACAAAATGTCAACAAAATGCTTTACGTTGTTCAGAAGACAGCTAAGCAAACTGTTAGGATAAATAGCATTTTGTTGACTGAAGGTGTCTAATGGCTTTCTACAGGGATAGATTTTATTATCCATCTTTATTAATATCTTAATTTTGCTGTGGAATTTGGAATGATTGTCACATGAATAGTCTTTACTGGTGATATATAGAACTGGAGAGACCATTAATACCATTGGTAACATTGCTACAAAGAAGTAATAAGATTTATACTGTACAAGACTAGAAATTTAGCCTAAAAATAGCAACTAGGAAAAAAAAAGTTAACAAATACACTTCCAGCAAAATAACACATTATCAGTTAAAGACAAAGTCTAGCAACTTTCCAAAATTTATTCCATAGATCTTAATGATGGACAGCTGGTGAAGTCAATCTACCACATAATACAGGTGCTCAGAAGGCTAACAAAACTCCATTCTGAGGCTGACAGTCCTTACTGTTGATACGTAAATGAATGCAAGTTCTGCAATGCTGCATGCTGGTATACCATCAGAACTTGCATTCATTTTAGGATACTTCTCTGGGACAACAGAAGAGATGAGTATCCTGTAATGTTTTGATAAATAATCCTTAGAAACAGCAGCATATAATTACACTTGTAATTCATCGAGTGGTTTTGAATGTTTCTTAACAGAAATTCTTTGGTTTATAATACTAAAAATAGGACCTACAGCAGACTTTACAATTATGATTTATTTCATTGACTGTTTGCAAAATAGGCCCCACAGGGAGTACCTTGAAACTCTCCAGTTCTTGTATTTGTCTATGAAAAGGGTTACCTGTTAGCACCATGCAGAACTTTAAGCCGACAAGTGTAATTTCACAAAGTTACAGGGGAGATGGAGGGTTGCGCAGATGCTGGGAATTCATCCAGATTTGACTCTGCTCTGCAAAGCCTATGAGCCATGTACTAAGATGCTGTTTGTAATTCCATGAGGAGTTCAGGGCTTTACATAGTTTTATATGCAAAGGCAATTGATATTTCTCAACCCTTTTTGAGGTTTAGGATCTGCTATAATCTGGTTTTCACAGAAGATCTCAAGACACACAAGCAGAACACCAATGAATAAATCAAACAAAATCTGAATATGCTGCTTCTAGCAAGTGAGGAATTCAGTTTCACACAGATCTACGAACTGTTGAGAAAGCAGCTAATAATTTTTCCAAATATGTCCCAAAAGTCATGGGGAAGGAAAAGAGACTGCCTCCAATTTTCTGACACAGAAGCAATTTCTCATGATTTCTTTAGAAGCAGACTAGAAAAAAACACAGCTCATCTACCAAATGTCACTAATCCCAAGACATGCAGGAGTCTCTCTCACCTGGGTGAAAATAACACGTTATCTCACAATATCAAAATGTCAGCAATTATACTGAAGAAATATGAGCTGATGAATAACCATGGTATTGCTTTCTAAGAACCACTCTCGATACAGGGAGGATGGAGCAGGACAAGCTTGGCTTTGCTAACCTGTAGGTTCTTGGGTGTCTGTGACAAGAAGGAAAGAAATGTTTATTCCTGGCGTCTCATACTGAAGTTCATGTGGGCGTGTGTCCATAAGAAAGAAAAGTGAGATGTCTCCCTTCTAAAGTTCTTCAAAAAGTCACACAGAGGGAGAATATTTTAGCCTAAAAATCGACAGCAGGCTCTAACTACCGCCCTTTGTCCATTCCTCAGACGCTGTGCAGCAGAGTAAGAAGGAATTAGGGAAAAGTATGATACAAAGGAAAACAAGTTCACTAGATTCTCATTAGCAGGAAGGAAACTCCAAAATTATGCTGAGTAGAGAATCAGTCTAGCCCTCAGGAAAACAGACAGTCATTGCAGTAGAAGCCAAGAACAATGTTTCTTTATCCCTAGAACACATAACTGTAAAATCATGTTTTAAATTGTTTTCATTGGAACAAAACCAATTGAGCTTCTGATTCAAACTTTAATTCATCTTTAAAAAGTTGTCTTGTAGTATAAATTATCAATAGTCTGTGAAGACAGAATTTCTGCTCTCTACAACCCTGCCAAGAGTAACCCCTATAACTGAAATTTCTCTGCTGCTTGGGGACCAAAGCATGGGTGGTAAAAACATTATAAGAGAACATCTGAAAATATCTGCTTTCCTTTTGGTTTGTTTACTCACTTGGAGGAGAAATAATATTTTCCTTTGAGTGTTAGTGGAAAAATCCTAGATACAGAGAATTAACTGATTTCTTGGACTGGCATTTGTAGTTTGACACCTGTGTCCCTCAGAACTATTCAGGATATACTTCAAAGTCTAGCTTAGTAAGCATAGTACTTTATGCTTTTAACGGATAAGAGCTTCAGCTAAACCCTATGATTTTAGCTTTATCATTACTCAAGTGGAAACTGTTTCTAGTAAGCAATGTTTTATAACCACTTTTATATTTATTTATATTTTTATAATATTTTATATTTTAATTTATTTTTCATATTTTCCTAATCAATAAAATTTTTGTAATTCAGATTAATTAGATCCATCGTTTTATTGTTACCTATTCAGGTAATTAATTGTTTTATTCCTGGGATGATACCTGCATAAGAACAGATGGCTTTTTCCACATGCGACAGTTTTCATATATGAGCATTTCTTAATAGGTTCAGTCTGAAAGTTATTTAGAAGAAAGGTTTAGTAAGATCTGCATTTAAAATTAAATAATTTGGAAATAACCTTTGCCTGTTCCAGTAGAGGAGACTGCAGGGCACAGGCATCTGAACCTGAGGTCACAAAGTGACTTTGTAGCTCTTAAGTGAAACAGGACTTTGCTTTTATCAAGGTGAGAGCAACAAGTAGGTGTAAGGCAGTTAGTGCAATCCACAATAGTAACAAGAATTTATTGAAATTCTTTGCACAGTTGTCATCTCAAGAGTGTAAAAAGGATGTCAGCAATTTGGAAATTATTTAGAAAAGAACTCAGAGAATAATGTAAGGTTGAAAAACCTGAGCTCAACTGTAAAAGACTAAAAAAAGTTAATACATTTAACTAAACAAAAAGAAGGTTAAGAGGTGAATTGCTTATAGTCTGCAGCTGCCCACATGAGAAAAGTTTTCTGGTAGCAGAAGGCTCTTTAATCTTACAGATGAAGGGAGAATGAAACCCAGTGACTGGAATTAGAAGCTTTAAAATTTGGAGTCAAAATGAGGTAGACTTCTTCAGCAATAAAATGTAATTAAACTTCGTAACAATTTGCTGAAGGTTGTGATGCACTTTCCATTATTTGAAGTCTTTAAGATTAGCTATCATTTTAAAAGATATGCTCAAATTCCACCAGAATTGTGGGCTCAGTGAAGGAATTAGTGGTTGAAGCTTTTGGGGCCATTTTGCTGGAAATCAAATTTTCATTATCATAATGATTCCCTATGGATAGAAACCTGTGAAACTTCTGAGGTTTATATTCTGTTGTCCTCTCTCTTACTTCACATTATCTTCCTTTGCAATTAATCTCTTTTGAAGCCATTGTCCAATATGTGTAACAGATTCCGGCTCTCAGGAATACTGCTTTACAACCTCATTTAGTTTTAGCACTAGTAAGCAAAATAACATTTAAATTTATAAGACCTCCTGTGTATTATTACTGTGACTGAAATAATTGTCTTCTCCTTAGTGGTAGTTCATTATTTGACCACATGCATTACACTCTGGCAGTCCTTTGTGCAGGGCAATGTTTGTCCAGGGCTAGCTAAGAAGAAAGGCCTTGGAAATTTTTCTAACCCTAATTACCCAGGGTTACTATAGTCACCCAACCATCCTTAGCACCACTCAATGAAGCCACTGGAACATCCCTTTTGCAGGGAAACCTTTCCTTCACCCTCAGCTTTACTGCTACAAGAGCTAGATAGTAGCACTTTTGTGCTCCACCTATAGTGGACCCAAACACGATCACCCTCACCAGATAGGACTGACATATTTCTGCCTTGGGCACATATAGATCAATAGATGTGAGGGTTCAACCCCAAACAGTGGCTGAGCCTCACATACTGCTTGCTCACTTCCTGAATAGAAATACACAGAACCTCCATTGGTTTGGGTAAAGAGAGTTTGCTGCCAAAATCACCATGACAGGGGAACAATAACAACCCATGGCAACTTACACACAGAGTACCTTACCAAGCCAATGATAAGAGAGTGCTGCACAACACAAGTACCAACCTGATGCCCCAACCACACTCAGACTACACTAGAGGCACTCAGGAACACCCCTCCCCAACCAGCCCCTTTTATGGGGGAATGATGTCAGGTGGTGTGGGAAACAGCCTGGGCTAACTCAGCTCACATGTGATGACTGCTTGGGGAGGTTGATTCTGGCCTGGCCAGAACCAGGACAATACAATAGTGTGCATATAATGAGTTTGTCATGCTGGCTCATAAAAGACCTAGTTCTTACAGGGAAAACATGCGTAAGATGAAGAGGGCACCATAGCAAAGGGGTCTCTGATGTATCTGGGGAGATTTGTAGCTGTTGTTCAAACTCAAAGAAAGTGATCTTACCATGTTCATCGTTTGCCTTGATAAATATATCTTAGACAAACCTTAGACAAGTAAATTCTTAAATGTGCAGCAACTGAAGAAATGTCCAGACCCTGCTTCTCTCCCTGCACCCTGACAAAACAAGGGAAAATAGATGAAAGACCAGACTATGTGTTCTGTCTGAGGATGCTATTTGTCCTTTAAGGGTGCCTATTTTATTATACTCTGGAATCTTCTCATTGTGGCTGGTTAAAATAAGTCCAGTAGGCAGGGTTGATGCTACAGTGTATAAAAATTACCACTCAGGACATAATATTTCTGTGGATGGGTCACTTTCATCAATTGAGCAGGAGTACATTCTGTAATATAATACTTAAAACAGACTCCTAACAAAGGTTTGATTGAATCCACAAACTTCACTTAACTGATTTAAATTTTCCATTGAGAAAATGTGATGCTCCCTGTTTGTGATAAACAAGATGATATTCCAAATGCTTACCTTCCACTAAAATAAGAAAATTACATTATAATTCAGAGGGCAGCTTGCACTCATTTTATGGGACTATTTCCAGAAGCAATAACTAGCAAACTGCCAACATGCTTTTGAAATAGCTCATATACTTTTTTTCTAAAAGAATATACTGCACAAATGTTATTAACTTGCCTCTATGTTTTATGCTTGCATTACAATGCTGCACTATCTAAAGCATGTAATGTTAAAAGCAGCACATAACCCAAGTTATATGTATACAATATATCAATATGTTCGTATTATCTCTCTCCTTTTTCTTAATTTAAATAATTATTTTAATTTTTAATATTTATTTAATGTGTCCCTATTTTATTTTTGAAACATGAGGAGTCAAATTATTACATAAAGATCTAATCTTATTAAACATTTGTTGTGCAATTCAATTATAATACCCCCAGATTTGGAAATTATTACAAAATTATGTAGCATTATATGAATTTGTGTTTGAATGTCTTGCAAACAAGTGACTACAAGAATCAATCCATCAAAAGCTCAGATGCATTCACAGTGGAAACAAAGCAGGTTGGGATGTAAAACTTCTACCTCTGCAAAGGTGGTAACGTGACTGCATGTAGTGTTGTAGTTACATCCTGGTAGCTGCTCACTCACACCCCCGGGGGTGGGTAACAGGAGGATGAAAGTGAGAAAACTCATGGATTGAGACAAAGACAGTTTAGTAGGTAAAGCAATATCCAATGCACACAAGCAAAGCAAACCAAGGAATTCATTCCCCACTCCCCATGGGCAGGCAAGTGTTCAGACATCCCCAGGAAAACAGGGCTCCAAGCAAGTGTAATGATGGATTGGGAAAACAAATGCCATCACTTTCAATGTTCCTTCTTCCCCCAGCTTTACATGCTGAACATGGTGTCACATGGTACAGGATATCCCTTTGGGCTGTTGGAGTCAGATGTCCTGGCTGTGTCCCCTCATCAGCCTGCTCACTGGTGTTATCTTGCAGTGGTGCAAGAAACAGAGGAGGTCTTGATATCGTGTAAGCACTGCTCAGCAACAATGAAAACAACAGTGTTTTGGACGCAAATTAAAACTATGGACACTTATGGTCGGCTAAGAAGAAAATAAATTATCTCCAGACCAAAACAATGAGAAAACATTTTTTTCCTAACTTTAAAATAATGAAATAGTTCAGTTCAGTAATAGAGTTTCTGCAAATACAGTTTGAAATCAAACTTGTATTAACACTGGCCCTTTGGAAACAAAAATAGGGTTTTTTTCTTTAAAAAAGTTACTATCCCATCAAGTAATGAAAGCAATATCTTTCAATCCCATCTGGCATTCAGTACCCTTTTCATCTGCTTTGAAAGGATGTTAGACATAATTCCATATCTGTCAGAAAGTCAGGTTGATCTACTTTGATTATAAATAAATTTCCAGTGCATATCCCAGTATGAGTGCCAGAATCTTGGCATGGTACCTGACAGGGAGGGGCATCAGAAGGCACAGTGCAAGAAGACTTGAATTAACTCAGAAACCTCATCTGTATTATTGAAATACACTAATTTTTCCATTTTGCCACTTCATAAGAAAAAATATATGGAACAGAAACAGATTTTGAAATTTATTTTTGCTTTAAGTCAGTAGACTCACAAGTGAATTGGTTCCCAAGCTTTTCAGGCATGCAGAACTTCTTAATTTCTTCATCACGTTGAAATATTAATGTTTCTCAATATGTTTGGAGGTGGTTTTTTGCAAATAAGATACTATTTATTTCATGTGCCATATGTGCTATTGGCATTAATGAATATTAATCTTTACTAGTTGAGCGTTAGATACCAGAAAAAAAGAACATAAAAATTAATAAGAAACCTCCCTCTTTCATCCCTTCTTCTGCTTCCCTGCTCTCCCTTCCCAAAGTTGACAGGATACAGTTTACTAGCTTTGACTATCTGAAAGTTAAGCATCTAAAATTGATATATATTTAAGGGCAAGAGAAGGACATTTCCCAAAGGAGGATTACTCTGTATTAAACCTGAACTGGACATGTTACATTTCCCTCAGGAGCAGATGTTTACTTATTATAATGGAAGGTACTTAGAGGGGTTTTTTTAACTGGACACCCAAGCTTTAAATGGGCAACATTCAGCACTACAAATAGCACACTTCAAAAATCCTATATTCTTTATAACCATCCATAGTGCCCCATGCTGCCATAAGCAGAAAAGGAGGGTCACCACCTCTGCACTAACGGACCACTGAATGCTTTCAATGTGAATGAAGTTCATCTCAAGGAAGTAGAACTCTTATCAGAGTTGGCCGTATTTCTCACTTACACCCTGCCATTTCAGATTAAGTCACACTAATACCACTGTGGTTTCTCCATTGTCTGTTGCTGGCATGCTGTATTGGTTGTTGTCACACCTCAGCGCATACTCCATTTCTTACCTCCAGCTTTTTTTCCCTGGGCTGTTGTACATTCGTGTTCACACCCAAGTGTCCTAAGAGTCTATTTGCTGGTACTCAGATGCCAGTTTGGGTAGCAGTGTAAGATTCTGCAACAAATCGATAAATTAAAATTTGAAAGAAAACCAAACATTTAAATCTGAATTTGGGATAAAGAAGGTTATCCTGTTTTGTAAAATTATATTAAGCTGGGATAGAAATGATTAGAGGTAGTACTTTTTCAGCTTAGAGCCTTTCTCATTATCTTAGATTTTAAGTATGATAGTGGGATTTCCAGCAGAGAGAAGCAGTTGAGAAAAACATTTTGCTACAGTTAGTTAATTCTTCCCTACATGTGCTATATCCAGTGTATCCATTTTAAAACCAAATGAGGCAGCTCTGTCTTCTTTAGAATCTACAGCAAACCCTAGCTGTGCCAATTTTAGAGACTGCTCATCTCTGTGGGAATATGGTTTCCTAATCTTTATTACATATTAAAATTAAAATAATAAAATACAGAATATTGCCCAATAGCAAGAAATACACAGGTTGCTGAAGGATTTTTATAGTTCTCTTTCAGCTTGGCTCTTAAAGCTATATAGATTTTACAAGTAGATGAAATAACAGAAAACACATTTATACAACAGTCTCGGAAGATAACTTGGGATAGAGAAAGGGTCAAATCATTAACCTCTCAGTATTTTGCCTACAATGTATTGACACATTGCCACGTGTGATTCTCTCCAGTAATGGCCATTTCTGACACTGGGATTGAAAACAAGGTATAATTAACAAGAAGGCATTCTAAAACCTTGTTCTGCCTCCTACAAAAGAGAATTAGATACCAGGGTTTATGCACTGAAAGGTGTAAGGGATCTTCAAAGCTTCTATGCAGACAATTGTAATGTTTGAAATTGTTGCTACCTTAGGCAGGAATGCTTCAGCTTTATTTGGGAACAGTTACTTGGTTTAATTAACAGCCACATCCGTGACTCCACACATGCCCAGAACTGTCTTCGCTATATAATGAAGTCAAGTACTTCAGGATCTAAAGAAGGGTTAAAAGTCATCTGAACAAATGCTGGACTCTGCAATATCGATAGTTTCTTCTGATTGATTGATCTGGATGTCTTGGAGCAAACACAAGTTATGTCCAAAATAGGTCAGCTGAATTACATCTTACAAGTGCTTATTTAATTCCATTGACCAAGGGTCATCTTCCTTCACTGTGTAAATGTAAATTCTACAGATTTAAAAAAAAAAAAAGTTGAACCTCAATTTTTCCTTTGCCATGAATGGAATTGAAGTTCCCTGGTTCTAGACAGTGTTTTTTATGAAGTGTTCATAATCATGATTAAATTACACTCAGGAGTTTAAGGAAATTAAAAGAGAGACAAAAGAAGTTATTTGGAAGCAACTAGATTGAACCATGATCTGATTTAACTTCTAAACATTTTATGGTGTCCTTGCTTTTAAAGACATGAGAAATCAGAGGTTGGGTAGTGTGTTTGGATTTATTTTTATAAATAAAGAAACAAACATAACTAATTTTTGGGTAGTATAAGGGAACAGATCACAGCACATAATTAATATCTGAATCCTTCTGGATTCTATAATGCATTTTTTTCCCAGCATTTGCTATTGGCCAGGTCTTAACAATTGTAAGGTTAGTGTGACTGAGAGCAAAACTAATACTGGTTTCAAGAAAGGAGAAGCAAATTAATGGAAGAATTCCCCAACAAGATGCAAGAGCTATTTCAAGAAGTTTCTAAACTGGTGAGAAGTTTCTAAACTGGAATTATAGCTGGGGAGCAATGCTGTACGCATTATTTATTCTTACGTAATGCTGGATCTTACCCAGAGGAGTTCCTGCATGCAACATGGTTTTTGACTATGTTTTAAAGATCCTTTGAGTCTTATGGACAAAGAAGTGATGGTGACTGACTGGGCTCCACAACAGGGCTTGGCTCAAATCTCCACTGCAGGGCGGTGAAGGGAAGATTCACCCACACGTCTGTTACAGAGAGCTACAATAGAGCAAGAAATGGTGAAGGTACAAGAAATTGTGAGCTCAGTAATGGTACATGAGATTAGGTAAGATTTTTGGATCTACAGAACGTTTATGTTAAAAATTAAAAGTTGGAGAACTCTGAAATAGAAATTCTTGATAGACAAGGTTTATTTTGATGTAGCATCATCCAGCATTTGGACACCAGCCTAGAAGACCTCCTGTCACTAGCATTTTTGCAGGCCATTTACTACTGTCACATTTCCAAACTCATCTGCTTTAGAGCCTCACACTGCTGGGAAACCTGCTGCTAATACTAATGATTATTTCTGTTGTCTGAGCCACTGATTCTTACATACAGTATTCTTTGCTTTAAGACTAGTACCAGTCTTTCTTCCTGTACTCATATTTTCTTGTTGTTTTGTGGCTTCTCCTCTGAATGGTAGTTTTACTGAGACTGCAGTCTGAAGGAATAAGATGTCACTGTTAATATTTTCATCTTTTTCTTTCTTTCTTTTTTTTTTTTTAAATGACCTGAAATTCTGCATATGTTCTTCCCTAGTTTATTTGGGTTAAAAGTGACCTATTGTGTTTTCATTGTCTTCCCCTTAGAATACTGTGAGTACTTGGGGAAAAATGAAAAGGACATTTGATTTAATAGAATTAATTCAGCGAGTTTAGAGACATCATCCCTACTCATTCTCATGCTTCAGAGTTCATATAGATTGTGATCTGGATGCTCAAAAGCAACTACTTCTGTGCTCTTAGTCTGCACTGAGGTGCTGCTAAGGTAACTTAAGGGAAGAGTAGGGCTGCTTACAGAATATCTTGACAAGGTGCCCTTCAGAAAAAACTAATAGCAAGTTAGAAATGCAAACGTGTAGGCACTTAAACTATCTAGTACTTTTAAATATCAATTTTTATGATAATAGATCTGCCTTATCCTATATACATTCAGTACTTCCCTTTGTATAAAACAGCAGAAGCCTAAAAATATCTGGGAAGACAATCCACAGGGTTTCCTAACTAAAAGTGACTTAATCCTTAGTCATTTTCTGAGAGCAATTGTTATAAACCCACTCTCATCCAATGCATTAGACAGTCATAGACAAATCAGCAATACAACCTAATTTAAATCTTCTGAATGCCAAACTGTTCCTTACCCATATTTAACTCCTACTAATTATAAAAGAAAGTGAGATAACTGTAGTGATAGAAACTCTTCAGAAAGCAGTTAACTCTCAGTTACCTGTGGGAGGATGATCTGTATTGTGGTTTATCTCCATTGCATGTTCAAAACAGACCAGCTGGTTCCACCTTATCCAGTTTCTCCATGGGGACAACCTCACTACATCTCCAAAGCATCCTGTGTCATACTACTTTCCATAACTCTGCCGCCAGTACAAAGAGTATCATTGCCACCCTTTATTTTCCTTTCTCTAGTACTTAATTCTAATTTTTGATAGTCTAATGTAAATATTTGCCTGCTTGAAGTATGGCACTGGTCTGTTTCCTTGTGAGATGAAATAAAAGAATGGAAAATATAATAATAAATAATTCATTCATCTATATTGTGTTTTTGCATGGCTGGGTTCTGGGGTGGCTTCTGCAAGAAGCAGACAGAAGCTCTCTGCAGGCCCCACAGAGCAAACACCAGCCGGCTCAAGGCCGGAGTCATTGCTGATCAAGGCTGAGCCCAACAGTGATGGTCACAGTGCCTCTGGGAATCACATGTAGGAGAAAAAACTCAACACACTAGCAGCCGCTTTTTGCCGCCAGAGAAGGGAGTGAGAAGATGTAAGAAACCCCCATTCTCTGTCTCTCCCTGTGACACCTGTGGAGGAGAAAGGGAGGGAAACCATGAATAAAGTTAAGTCCACAAAGAAGAGAGGGGTAGGGTGACATGTTTTAAGATCTGGTTTTACTTTTCATTGTCCTACTCTGGTTCTGTGTGTATGTAGTGTAGTGTAATAAATTAGATGATTTTTAAAAAAATATTATTATTCTGTGTTGAATCTGTTTCGCCAGAGACAGTAATTGCAGAATGATCGCTCCCTGTTCTTATCTCAACTCCTAAGCCTCTCAATATATATTTTCTCCCCTGTCCAGCTGAAAAGGGGAGTGATAGAGTGGCCTTGGTGGGCATCTGGCCTCCAGCCAACATCAAGCCACCACAGATGTACACTTTAATAAGTCTCTTAAGCTACATCAGTGCATCAGATACATCTAATGTTACCTACAGATGTTTCCCTCCAAAATATCTGATAATTACTCTTTTTTCCTATTAAAATAATAGGAAAAAACAATCACAGAATCATAGAATCATAGAATCATAGAATGGCAAGGGTTGGAAGGGACCCCAAGGATCATAGAGCTCCAAGCCCCCTGCCACAGGCAGAGACACCAACCTCAGGCCTGGATCTACACAAGATTGCCCAGGGCCCCATCCAACCTGGCCGTGAACACTTCCAGGGATGGGGCATCCACCACCTCTCTGGGCAGCCTGTTCCAGGACCTCACCACTCTTTCTGTAAAAAACTTCCCCCTAATATCCAATCTAAACCTTCCCTCCTTTAGCTTTAGTCCATTCCCCCTTGTCCTGCTTAATCTGCCCTTTTATAAAGCTGATTCCCCTCCTGTTTGTATGCTCCCTTCAGGTACTGGAAGGCTGCAATGAGGTCCCCCCGCAGCCTTCTCTTCTCCAGGCTGAACAAGCCCAGCTCCCTCAGCCTCTCCTTGTAGGGCAGGTGCTCCAGCCCTCTAATCATCCTTGTGGCCCTCCTCTGAACCCTCTCCAACAGTTCTACATCTTTCTTGTATTGGGGGCCCCAGATCTGGACACAGTACTCCAGGTGGGGCCTCACAAGGGCAGAGTAGAGAGGGGCAATCATCTCCCTGTCCCTGCTGGCCACCCCTCTTCTGATGGAGCCCAGGATACCATTGGCCTTGCGAGCTGCAAGAGCACACTGCTGGCTCACGTTAAGTTTCTCATCCACTATGACACCCAGGTCCTTCACAGCAGGGCTACTCTCAAGAAGCTCTTCTCCCAGTCTGTATCTATGTCTGGGATTCTTCCGAATAATCAGAGTGTCTTCAACATTATTCTTTCTGAAAATATCTTGTACTCATGTACCTGGCACATCTTGGGAGAAATATAATTTTTTTATTCCCAGAACTGTAGGTTTTACTGTCATCTTTAATGGTACAGCAGTGCAAAAGAAAGCACCACAAAACCTTTGCTGAAGAAAACATTATTATTACTATTGTAGATTCATTATTTTATTATTTTAGATGAAAAGTAGCTGCCATTCCTCTCTAGTAATATGCAATTTCAAAAGTATAAAATGACATCTTTGTATCAAGAATTAACTGTACCTTCCTTCAGAACAGAAAACTTTCTGATCTGAGAATTATCAGTTTGTGTTTGATCCATTTAGACATTGCACTAATGACTTTCAAACTCATCTGTGCAGAAGTACACTGTGGATTCTTTGCAGAAATTTGGTGTGCCATGTGTTGGAAGTATACAATATACCACAGGTATATATTACCCATATATCTTGAAATAATTATAAATAAAAGCTATGCTATTAAGAAAACAAATTAATTTTAAAAAAAAAGCAGCAAATTTATAAAGACAAAAGTATCATAAAAGAAAGCATTTGGATTATTTCAGAACTTGTTCCTCCTGCCAGCGATACAGCTTCAGACTACATTAATGCAAAAGATTTTTTTGGATAGATGAGAATGCTAAGTTGCATACTTATGTCATTTGTTATATTTTTTTAAATTTAACATCAAAATATTTTCTTGTTCTTTAAAATATTGACAGAAAATTTACCAGGAATAAGTTTCCTTCCTGAACATTCAGTTGCTCTTAGTTCTCTTTAAATGCTAATGTCCTTTCAACAAGATTGGTGCAGACATCTCTCTCTTCTTTTAACAATTAGCAAGTCATTAATTTATGAGTAAAATCTTCTTTCTTGCCTAGCAGAACAATATAGATATTTCAATTGGAAATTATTTCCATTTGTCAAATTTTATATTTTACAGAAAAATATATAACAACATCTAAGTTTTTTGCAAACTTCAACCAGAGAAAGGAGATTACTGCTTCATTTCATTATAGGTCATAACTAAGACAAGACGTGGTTGCAGATTAGTGCCTCTGAAGTGATGGCTATATTATGACAATTTTTTCCCAAGTAAAGAATAAGAACTGGTCTAATAAAGAAAGTAAAAAGAAAGGGAGAAAATAAAGAGTTCTTCTCTGTTTCCAAGCTTTAACATGTTCAGGTTATAGATAACCCAATTTATCACTGGCTACATTACACAGTAAATCTTAAATGGCAAATACTTAACATGAGGTTGAATTGTTTTTTAACATTTTCCCCAAAGCACAAACAAAATAAACAAGCAAACAGCTTTGCATGGATGTCATTTTAGTCAATTTGAATTGTGCCAAGAAAACTGCAGTTTCTTTTTCAGTATTACTAACTTCTCCATTTCTCCCTTTGTGATGGAATCTGAAACTGAGGACTGCAAAAGCCTGTTTGGTTTTTTTTTGTTTTTTCTTCTTCATGCTGCTATTTAAGATTCAAAAACCATTGTATAACTGCCACTACTTGGTGACCTTTTGCTGTGTCACTTTTACATCGATTTGTTTTTTCCTCCTGGCATGTATGTGAAGATCCTCTTGCAGTGTCTCTTGCTCTATTGCCCTGTGAAGTAACACCAGCTGAAACGATGGGAATGCAAGCCTCTTCATACTCTCAAAGAGTGTCCATGGGATATTGATATTCTATTTTAAACTGGACATAATTGTTCACAACTGCAGTTCCTCCAGCATCTATATGGATTCCTTTCACAAGATACCATATGACTTTTTCTGAAATAAATTACTTTAGGTTTAAGAAAGCTTAATTAATTTTATAAGGAAGAATGCACTATAGCTCTTACTGGAATATACTGTCTCACTCAACAAGCTGGTAACTGATGTTTCTAAAACTTCCTGATCATAATATAACTATAGGAATTAGAGAATTTTAAAATAATAATTAGCTCCTGTAATCCACCATTCGTGCAATGGTTTTTTTCCTACAGAGGACATCTGATATACTTTTAAATTACTACATTTTCCATCCTTTTCCCATGGAAGAATAGAAGACATTCCAGAAGAAATGTTCATGTGTTTTTTTCTTTCAAATCTTCATAGACCAACTCATGTGTAGGCTTTTAAACTTCTGGCTTTCTTGCTTTTCGCAAGTGCCCTTGTGTCTCCTGTGTATCAATGTTATCCTTATCCAGTTTCTGTTAGAGATATTATATCTGTAGCTAATGTTCTGCTTCAGTATGACTCTGATAGCCTCCATACATACGGTGTTGTGTGCTCAAATCGAAGCTGAAAGATGGAGAGTGAATTCAGTAATCTGAAAAGTGAGTGGGAAGGACTATTTATGCTTATGTATGGTTTAGTAATGCTGATAACTGAAAGATAGATACAACATATGCAATCCTAATGTTTTCCTTCCAGTGTGAGGAATTCTGAGATTTAAGAAGCTGAAAATCACTTTCATACTGGAACTTATAAACTGAAATCAGAAGCTTGGAGGCAGTGAGTATCTCTATCTTGACAAACAATTTCGTTCCTGGTCTAGGTGATCCTGCTCTGGCAGGACTAGATGATCTCCAGAGGTCCCTTCCAGCCCTTACTGTTCTGTGATTCTGTGATCAGCAGTTCAACAGCTTGACCTGGCTTGTGTTGAGGCCTGAATTTTGACAGCATTTACATTTTGAAGTTTTACTTCAGAATAGGTTTAGATCAGTCTCTGTGATTGAACACACCCTCCATGTAGATGTCTCAAAGCTCCCCAGAGGGAGCAGACTTGCTGCACATGTGGGGTTCTTTTAAGAGTAGTTTACTACACAACAAGACTCTGAAAAGCTTGATGAAATCGTTACAAAGAATCTTTTTAATGGAATATAGATGCATAGTATATTAATTCAATCCTCCTTTTCTTAATTCACCCTGTAGAAAGTAGCAGATGCAGAGGTAAACCAGAACACCTCAGATTTAAATGCTAAGGGAAGAAGAGACTTTCACAAGCTTAAACAAAGAGCAAGGTCAAGCAAGTATGTACATGCCCTGATGTGTACTGTGATATCCTCTTAATCTCAGAACAACCATGGTTTCTGCTGCAGTTTTGACCTCTGTACCTCCTATTTACCCCAGTGGAGCCTCAGTACCAGGCTAGAGGGAACTTTGACCTAACCTAGTATGAGCAGTCTCGGCCCTAGTCAATCACGGTAAGTTTTAAAACCGATATTTTAAAAATTATTTCATGTGAAGAGTGCCAGTTACCACTGAAAGACTCACTAGTATTGTGGTCTTATAAATCTGTAATTTCATCAGAAGTGCCAAAGCTTGCCACAGTATGAGCTGTACATAATTTGTGTCCTGAGCTCTGTACTGGCTGTGTAGTCCTTTGCAGTGGTACTATTTACATTGTGAAAAAGTTCCAGAAATTGATGTCTTCTCCAGCTTATTCTAGTTCATGTATCTCAGAAGCCAAACAAACCCCCAGAACTAGTTTATTGTGCAGAACCTTTTCCTTGAAGAGATATGTGCTGGTGAGTTTTCAAGTCTCCACTAAAAGAAGGTTTAAACAACAGTCTATTTTTGAAACTAGTAAAGTGTTACTGCAATATAAACAGAGCAAGCTTAAATTCTGACTCATGGCTAAGGGGAAATTGTGGATGGAAAAGGGACCTATAATGTAGATAGGGAAGTATTATATCATCTTTATGTAGTTTGAGACAGCCTAGGATATCCCATCCATTCTGCCCCTCCAAGGGCATATGTCTCCCAAACCCCTTAACATCACATCCACCCATCCCACGAAGTGTCTTGCATAAGTGGAACCGAGATGGCACTCAAGGTATATGCATTAGTATCTGAATGGGTCCATGGGCAGCGTTTCCTGCAGTGATGGAATGATCAAATACTGAAAAGAGCAAAGTACTAATTGTTGTGTACAGATACTTTTCATCAACATATCTTAGCCAGATCCTTCTCTATTCAGTTTGACAGTGCTCTGCAGTCTGTCAGCAAATGCGCTAAGGTCAAGTTCTGATCATGAAGTAGAAATATGTGTAAAACATGAATGTGAAAAAAGAGAAAACTGTCACTTTAGTAAGTGACAGAAGTTGTTTAGCTAGTGATTCAAGCAGGATCACTTCATTTAAGTATATGCAAGGTTATGCTTGGGTTCTCAATCCTTTCTAAGTCTGAACCATGTCAACACAACAATAAAGACTATTTTAATAACCACTTATCTTGGAATACATTTTAGCCATTTTATCTTAAGTATTTTACATGTAATAGTTAAAGTAAATGAAATGTCCCAGAAAAGCCACTAAATATTACTGTTTGGGAAACTTTAGTTTTTATTATTTACTTAAAGTCCTCATCATTTGGTGTGGTGGGCTGACCCTGGCTGTAGGTCAGGTGCCCACCAAAGGTACTCTATCACTGCTTTCCTCAGCCGGATGGGAAAAAAGATGTAGTGAAAGGCTTGCAGGTCAAGATAAGGACAGGGAGAAATCACTCAGCAATTAACATCAGGGGGCAAAACAGACTCAACACAAAATAAAAAGCATCTAATTTACTACTCAATCAAAACCAAATCTTAAAAACTTCTCAACACCCTTCCCTTCTTCCCCAGTTCAACTTTATTCATGATTTCTTTCCGTCCTCACCCCAAGCAGCACAGGGGGACAGGGAATGGGGGTTGTAGTCATTTGATCACATGTTGTCTCTGCCAATCCTTCCTTCTCATTGTAAGGATCCCTCACGCTCTTCCCCTGCCCCAGCATGAGGTCCTTCTCATGTGAGACAGTCCTCCACCAACTTCTCCAATATGAGTCCTTCCCACAGGCTGCATTTCTTCATGAACTGCTCCAGCATGGATCCCCCATGAAGTCACAAGTCCCCTACAGCAAACCTGCTCCTCTCTCCAGGGGTCCACAGGTTCTGCCAAGAGCTTGTTTCAACACAGGCTTCCAACTGAGTCACAGCATCTTTCAGGTGTCTCTACCTGCCTCAGCGTGGGGTTTTCCACAAGCTGTAGGTAGAATCTCTGCTCTGTCATCATCCTCCATGGGCTGCTTGCTTTCACCATGGTCTTGCAGGGAAATCTCTACCCCGGTGCCTGGATCACCTCCTCCTCCTTCTTCTTCACTGATCTTGGTGTCTGCAAAGTTTCTAATATCTTCTCACTCTTTTGCTGCAAAAGCTGCCTCTAGGTTGGTTTGGTTTGCTCAGGGCTTTTTCCCTTCTTAACTCTGTTATCCCAGAGACACTACCACAATCGCTGATTGGCTTGGCCTTGGCCAGTGGTGGGTCCGTCTTGCAGCCATCTGGCATTGGCTGTGTTGGACATAGGGAAAGCTTCTAGCAGCATCTTGCAGAAGCCACTCCTGTAGCTTCCCCCTTCCACTACCAAAATGTTGCCACACAAACCCAAAACACTTGCCAGAGTTGTTCTAAGGTAGCACAGTGCCATTCAGTAAACCATACCCTGCTTGAACATGTTTAACTGGAGTGCAACTCTATCAAAAAAGTGTGCCTTCTTTTGTCAGACTCTCACCATACAAAAAAAGAAAGGGAGGAGGCAGAATGGGAACAAGACTCTTGTGTCATGCATGGCTAAACATAGTCCACTGCAGAAAGAATCAAACTCCCTGACGCCCACATGGCTGCAAGCAGGATGTAGGAAATACAGGATTTACATGAAATTTTGGGTTTTACCCCTGTTCTGCAGAACAGATTTTTATATCAGGGAAAGGTCACTTGGGTCTTTGACGATACAGCCACAGAGAACTCCTATGGAGAACTGGGTCCTTAAAATTCTCAAGTGGAAAACAAAAGCCACTTTGGCCAAGATCCATAGTACTTCATTCTAATTCCTCTTAATTTATTCCAATTAGACACAGATTTTGCATGTTAGGATTTGTTTGCCTAGAACCTTTGTGACTGGTCTTAGATTGGAACAACAGACCCAAGGGTCTGGAATCTGGAATGCAGAGAATAAAATGGATCACCTGAAGACTTAGTGAGGTTGAGGAAGAAGAATGTGAAGCAAATAGAAAGACTGAACTAAATCCTTAAGAAGCATTCTCATTTGTGTTTTTGAAGAGCAGTGGTAAAGCTGCCCTTGGAGCAGTAGGAGATAAGAGCAGAAGAATAAGCTCAAATGAATGCTATGAAATGCTTCCTCTATCTAGACTGTCACAATGAGATCTGAGTAAGAGAAGACAAAAAAGCAAGGCCCTTGGGAGAACTGTGATTACAATTATTTCAGGTGTAATTGAAAGAGTTTAAATAACAAGTGCTTTGAGGAAAAATTGGTAATTGCAGTTAACATAATATTAAAATCCCTGCATTTCATTTGGGCAATGAAGGGGGGGGAGGCAGGGGGAAGGGGAGCTGGAGCAGGGGGAGGTAGGGGAAAAGAAAAGAGAGAGAAAAAAAGAAAGAAATGAAAGCCAAAAAAAGAAACATCTTGAATTTTTTGATGCCACCTTGTTGAAAATATATCTTGAAAATCTCTCTTTTAAGGATCTGGAAGGTTTTGGGTATCTTCATAAGCAAAATGTCGAAATGCTGCCTCTGAAAAACAGTTTTTAACATGAATTAGCTATTACTGTATTTTTCTGTCACTAGTTCTGATAAACACGCAGTTCTTCTAAATAAGTTGTTTGAAGTACTACAGATTGTGATTTCCTGGGACTATCCTGGATATGAACTCAGCTTGTCTTCCTGGGAAAATTAAACAATTTACTTCACACTCAGTTTGTTTAGTTGAAAGCCAGGACACTAGGTGGGCACAAGTGTATTGCATTTCTCTGCTTTTTATGACAAAATACCTGAGATATTACATGCTCAGATATTAAAATTGTGCTCAAGTTTTCTGATGCTGTGCCCAGAACATCAGATTGATAATTTTTGCTCAGCATCTCCTCATAAACTGTAAAATCTCTCATAATAATTCTTCCAATATTACGACTCCATTATTGATATTGACTTTACACATAAATATACCTCCATTTACGTGTCTCGATGTAAGTCAGGATCCTACATTCCCGTTGCAGTGACTACAGATATTGTCAACACAGTGGACTCCACAGAATTGTTCATATAATTCTGAATTAGACACCAGAGTAAACTAACTATATCTCTTGTCTTTCTCGTGACTTCAAACAATAGTTTTAGGTGATCAGTTCCTTTGTCTATGAAAGGTAAATATGTCATGGGAGGATACTTATTCTGCACTGCCATTTTGGCTCATTAGAAGGTTACCCATACCAACACATTTCAAGCTAAGCATTTGTAGCTACTTTTCCTTAAATACAACATTCTGGTTCATCTAATTAGTCCTTTTATACCTATAACCAGATATAAAAAAAACCCTAAATAATTATTTTTCATGGCTGAAGTGTCTGAGAAATTCCTAAGAAATTACTTAGATGGGGGTCATTCCTAGTAGGTAATAAATCTAATATGCAGATGGGTTACATATGTACATACACTTCAATGTAGCCTTTCAAAAAGAGCCATAATACCAAATTACACATAAATCTTTGCTATCTGAGTGCTGATGACCACTGTCTTTTTTGTTTCTTTGCCTTCCAAATCATGTAGTTTATCCGCCTAAAAGCATCTTTGGACAAAACATAGAAACTTTAAGATTGAACTCCATCAAGTCATTCCCTGCTAGCAGCAAAATTGTACCCAGGGAGGAGAGGTTGTGTACTATATCCTCTTTCTGCAGGGCAGATGAAGTTACAGCTTTCATGCTTTTTTATGTGTTGATCTTTATGAAAGAAGATAGAGATGTAAAGGATACAGTCCAATTATTTTAGCATGTTCATGTCTTGATTAAGCTATTCCTCATTGCAGGCTTTCCTGAATGAAAGACTGCCAAGGAAGAGATCTATCTGAGCATCCCTACGACAGTCTATTAGTAAAAGAAGCTGTATTTCATTAGTGCTTATCATGACATTAATAGTAATCTAAGTTAATGAAATGCAAAAATCAACTAGTTAGCAGGAATTTAATCCACAGAAAAGTAATTTAACAGCTCTTACAATGTATGCCTAACATGAAACATAAAAGATGACCTTTCCTTTGCTTCTTGATTGGTGGAATTTTCTGTATAACTCATGCAGAGGTTCCAGTAACTGTGTTTTTTGAAGAAGCCTAGTGTGAGTGGTTGAAGAAAAATATTCTAATAAGATTTTTTACTTCTTAATTAAAAAGGAAAGTAACTAAAACCAGGTTTAATATTTTGTGTCTCTGGAATAACATATTCAACAGAACTACTGTCAACTTCTATATTCTCCTTTCTCTTGAATTATATGATTCTTCATGGATTGAAATTTAGGGGGATCGTCCCTTTTAGTCATTACTACTTCTCATGTATCACTCATTCTGCCGTGATATTTCTGTTTTCTGTCTGATAGTGATAAACACTTTAGTTATTTTGCAACGTGCTCTCTTGTGTTTATATTGAGATCTCAAAATCCATGTCTTAATATACAATTCAGCTTCATAAAGCACTGGGCTATTGATTCAGTATCTGCTGCTAGCTCTCCTTTACAGGTAATGTCATCTAAAACTGCTAAGAGCAACATCTCATTTACTACATGCTTCTTTGTTATGGAAATCAATCAACCAAATGTATTACCAAATTATACCTGTGATAACGTCTTTTCCTCATCTGACCTTCCCTTTATGGCAAAATTTTATAATTTATGAAAAATGGTAATGAGTTAAATTATTTTATTGAACTACTTCTTGAAGCAAGTTCATTTTTCTCATATAAAGGGAATGTACAGAGGTTTTTGTGCTGTAACGTATACGTCCTTCAGTATGAACTCTAACTTGGTTAAAAATGTATTTTTAGTTACCCCAGTGTCAAATATTAGATTTAAATCCACTGTGCTTGGAAGACATATACTTTTATTTTTGTGTCCCTATATACAAAATTCTATCCACACCAAAAATGATGCAATGGTAAGTATAGTCATTTTTGAAGACCAATTTGTTTTCATAAAATCCTGGAATACTTTGAGTTGGAAGGGACCTTTAAAGGTCACCTAGTCAAAAATCCCTTCAATGAGCAAGATATCTTCCACTAGATCAGGTTTCTCAGAGCCCTGTCCAGTCTGACTGAATGTTCCCAGAGATGTCACATCTACCACACTACATAACCTGTTCCAGAGTTTCACCACCCTCATCATAAAAAAGCCCTCTTCCTTATATCTTAGAAACTCGTTCTCTGCTGTCATAATAGCTGGTTTGATCAAACTGTTGATTTTCTCTCCGTGGAGGAACATTAAAATGTTACAGGATCATCACAGTAATTCCTTTACACTGGATTCAGCTACTGCCACAGAAGCATAGGCAGAACAGCATATTTTATTATTTGGACATTTTCTGAACAGATATTTCTTGGGCTGTTATATTTAGCAAAGTGGGGGAGTAGGTGACAGGCCTGTATACAGCAGCCCTGTACCTTGGCCAAGTACATTGGAACAGCTCCTCAGCTGTGGTTTGGTTGTAATGAAATGTATAGAAATATGCACATAACAGGGGAACAAGCAACCTAAATGGTCCTCATTTTACACTCACATACACTTATTTAAATTAAAATGGCTTTAACTGCGGTAAACAGCATATTCCTAAAGCCAATGTAAATGAGAGCAGAAAAAGCCACAATTTTCTCCTGTTGTGTCAGAAGTTCATCTTAATACATAAGAGTTATCATGGAGTTTTTGAGATACACAAAATCAAATTTAAATATCCCCAGATATGTGCCTTTTTTCTTTTACAAAGCATGTTAGATCTTTCAAATACATTTTCAGGAGGAGAATTTATTTCCTGTCTGAATCAGCACTGTAGTAAAATAGAAATAATAGCAAAAATTTTATTTAATGAGGTGAGCAACACTAAAATATCAAGAATCTTCAATAGATGATTTGGTTTCTTTTTTTTCAATAAATGAGATGTTGCCTATACTTATTGTTTAAAACCCTTCATTTGTCATGAAAATAAAATGCCTGCTTTTTATCAGAATTCACAGAATTGTCTGGAGTCCTAGCTCTACTTAGAGATGCTCTAAATGTTTTTTATCTTTGAATGTGAAGAAAATTAAGTACTAAAATGAAGGATCATTATGAAAAATGTCTGAAGGAGCATGATATTTAACACTAATTTTAAAAAGATGTTACATGTTCTATAGTCTGTCACAGCTTAGTTATCATCTAGTACTTTGTATGTTCTGCCTCATTATTGTTCGCTCTAGAGGTGTATGCTCATTGGTTTCATTACTGGGGCAATTAATAGCACTGACTATAAATGACTCAAAAAACACTGATGAAATGCACAAAAGATGAGTGGGTCTGCACTGCAACTAATATCCAGAACTAAAAAACAGTAACAGGACTTGAAATGCTCTTCTTCATATTCCATTGTGTCATCTTCATTATCTTGTGGTGATAAAGAATAATTGTAAGTCTTTTTATATCCATGCTGAAGTGAAATTTTCAGTGCACTCTTTCATTGCATAATGCATTGATATAGAAAAAAACAATCTAACAAATTGATTTAATTCAGTTTTTCCCAAACATCCTTCTCTTATTAAAAAAAAAAAGTCACAAATATTCATTTCATGCTGCATTACAAGCACATCAGAAACACTGTTTTTAACTACTCAACCTTACACAGAGCGTGACAAGGTTAAAGTCTAACTTTTGACATGCTCATCATTAACATTTTGACATTCTTTTATCCTGTCTATAGAGAGAAAGATGAATTCATTAAAGATAGGTAAATAAAAAAGGTATTTTCCCTCTAAATTAATATAATGACACACTTTCATGATGAATTTTCTAAATCATTTTCAGCTTATACTTTCCTCTCTATGGGTTCAATTATCTATGTCATAAAAAAGAGCTTTTTTCATAGACAACCTTTAACCATTTTTCATGGCCTAATTTAACTATAAAGCTGTTAACATCACATTTTAAAGGTGATGATAGATTGCCTTTTAACCTATTAGAAATTTTCAGATTAGATATTATAATATTCATAGATATAACCTTACCAATTATGAAGAAAAGCTCAGAAAACACAAATATGGCTTTAACCTTGAAACATGACTAGTGTACTGATACTGCAGAAGCTGTCATGTCATACCAATGCTTTGTTAGGGAAACTTCTGTGATTTCTTGAATTGACTGAGATACCTGAAGGCCAGATTCTTCTGAGACTTTGGTTTTATGTTTTTGTTGAAGCTGATTTTATTGCCAGTTTCCTCAGATGTTTCAGATACTTTTTTCCCTTCTTCACTCTTACACTAAAATGATACCTCTTATTTGTTCTTAAAAGAAATTTGATTGCTTTATTACTTTATATTTGATTGCTAATCTTGCTCTCAAAAATTGTAGTGTCTGTTGTAACAAAAAAAATAATAAAGTATGTACAAAGTTTGCTGACTTTTTTTGAGTACTGTAACAATCAATATTCACCAAAGGGGTAACTGCGACACTTCTGAGATGGAAGTACTTCCACATGTAATACTTCCACAAAGAACTCTTCTATAGACATCAGCAGAGCTAAAAGAGCCAACTTACCTGAGAAAAATTGTTTTAAGTACCTAAAGTTTCCAAAACAAACTGTTCACTGTAATATAACAGTCCACACCACCAGCAGCAGGAAGGATCACACATCAGTTTTAAGAACCAAGTATTTTAATGGGTAATGTGAACAAATTGCAAGTCCCCTTTCACCTGTGGACCTTTCCCTCAGAGCACAGGACAGTAAGTTTAAAAAAATAATAAAAAAGGGAAAGGAGATTTTTTTTTTAATCTATATTCACATTGAGTTAAGGCTTTTGTATTTTGTTATTTATCAAGGAGAGCAAGGTAATTTTACCAAACTGACATGATCACTGTGTGAAAGTCTATCCTACTTGTCTCGTTACATTGACTTTCTTTATGGCACTTGCTTCATTTCTTAGGGACAGTCTTCCCCTCCTGACTAACCTCTTTCCTCTGATGCCTTTTCCCTTTGTGGAAAATCCCACCGTAGTTGCAATACATGGCTGCAGGTATTGGGAGAATAAAGACCAACAGCAGTTACCTGGGACTCATTTGCTTATGAAACAGGAGCACAAAACGGCAGCAGCAACATCAACTCCTGCAGAGAAGAGCTACAACTCTCCCAGAGCTTCCCTAGTCCATTCTTACAGAATTTTCAAATAGAGAAATGAGGTACCACACCACAAAATGAGTGTAGCTTTCTTGTTATCTTCTTTGCTGAATAGCAGGATGTGTGAGGGAAGTGGCCATGTTCCCCTGACCCAGTACCAGCCGAATTATCCTGCTGGGGGGGAACTAGTACTGTTGGCAGGCTGCCAACCACGTATCTTTCTTCTGTGACCAAGGAACATCATTACAGCAATGGATAATATATGTGATTAAGGGTCTAAGTTAAACCCATTCGGGCTAGAGTTCAAGATGACTGACTACAGTACATCTTTGATTCAGAGTTCTAGGAAGAAATGTAATATCACCATGTAAATGTGTCTGCCAGTGAAGTACAGACTCACTGGTGGTATGTTGTAAACTTGTTTTTAACACACAAACATACTCAGACACTTAAAATATGTGATTTCTTCCCCTCTAACATCTCTGGGAGCCACCGGTTCCCCAGTGCTGCATTGCTGAAATCCAAGTACAGTTATGAGCTGAGCATGGCTGGATTTGTTTCCCTGAAATTATCAAGCCCTGATGCCTACCACTCTCTTCCATTTTAAAGTGTTTCAAGTCCCCTTGCCAAAAGAATCCTCTTTTCATATTTCTTGCTCTGATCATATCACTTTCATTTCTGAATCTCTTTATTGACCATTTTTCTCCTTTTTATCATGGTAAAGCTATAAATTCTTGATGACAAGAATCTTCCTTTGCAATCCTTCACAATCCTTCGCAATCTTACTGATAACTCTATTTCTGGTTTCTTTTTTTGTCTGCACATTCCCTACTTCTTCTCCCTTGGTTTTGTCGTGTTATTCTCTTGACTTAACTTCCTATCACCCTCTCATCCCCCAGCTAACTCAGTCCTCCTCTTCCAGCTGTTCTTTCACAGTATTCAGCTTTTATCCCAAGCTTCCTTCAGCCAGCCACTTCTTGTTATAATGAATCACCACCTCACCACCTCCAGACACTAGTATTGCCTAGTGTCCGGAGCTGACTGTCTCTTTAAGCTCTTTAAGAAAATGCCCTGCAATATATCTATAAAATTGACACCAAGCACACCATATGGCTATTACAGCTTATTCAGAAAAAGTGCATGTAAATAGCTAGGTCCTCTGTGAATATCAGCTGGCTCAAGGTGCATCAGGTAAACAAGAGAAACAAATTGCAGTCATTCTCCATTATGCTTCTATTGCATGTTTTCATCTTGATTACACTCCCAGAATTCACATCTGAAAATTTTTAATATGACTTTTTTTGCTGACCACACCATCTGACACCTTGAAACGCAGGGAAAACCAGTTTGTGGCCTACAAATCCCCATAGAAGAATTTGAGTAAAAAGGGAGGAATGTTTTTATTTAAGCACCTTACACATAGCCTGAATGCCCAAAGCACCCATATATATGGACACACAGAAATTACTTGGTACTTATCTTGCCCTGACCAAGCTATCACTTTAAGGGGAACTGCAGTGTGCTCAGCACTTTAGAAAATCAATATTCTAAGTAGCTCATAGTTAGGATTGAGGAACCATCTTTAACGCATCATTTTTACCAGGCTTAGCAGGCCTTTAATGAAAAGTTGGAAAGTTTTCCCAGTTCAACAGTCTGAAAGCTGACAAGGTGACACATTCACAATAAATTGCAATCTGTGTATCCTTGGGTAGTTTTAGTTGCAAATTCTCAATTCAGTGCTCTCCTAGAGAGTTGTCTCCTATGTGAAGAGTGCCATGTGAGTGTATGAAAAGTAGGAATTTTTGTGGCCTCCTTAAATGCAGATTTAAGATACAGGGGGAGAAATAAAACCACAAACCCTCCTAAAGTGTTAAAAATGGCTTTTTGTATTCACTTCAGCAATTACTGAAATAAAATTGAAATGTGTTTACAGATTCCTACATTGAACTCTCACACCACCACTGTCACAAAGCACATAGCTTTCAACAACGGGTCATTTCTGACACTCAAGAACAGGAGACTGCTTGAAATGAAATATTGCTGTGAATTCACAATGAAGTATTTGTTGCCTTTAATATGCCTTTATGTGGCATTTTCCTGTTTGGTATTGTACTGTGTCTTGCTTGTTTTGCTTCATGGAAAACAGAAGCTTTTTTCCAAAGCTTTATTTTAAAATTATAGAGGATTTGCACTAAAAATCCAATATGTGCAGGATTTTTGGAGTACCTATGCATTACATATTTGGAATCTGCAGAAACTTTTAATTTTTTTTTAATATATGCAAACTGTTTGATAATGCCATTACTGTTTCAAGCAGGGATTTGCAAAGCAGGAGGAAAAGAGAGGTAAATGGGCTATAGCTCTGCTCTCAACATAGCGGAACAGTCTTTCTCCCTAGATTTAGTCAGCTCAGGGTAGTGCCTCTCTGATTTGCCTGACATGCATTTAAATAACAATATATTGCTCAAGGGAATGAGAATTTATCCTATGAATCTGGATGTTCTTCCTTTTTGGTCATAGTAGCTATGAGTTCATGGTCCTGCTTTTCAAATAAAGTGCAATTGCTTCAGCTGACTAAGAGCTCTCTCATTTATCCTCTTAAGATATCATCCAACTGAGGATTTTTTATATCGCTGAAACAAAGATCCCAATCCCTGTCTCACCTAAACTATTTCTTCCTGCTGCCAGATTTTAATCCTAGCTTAACTGAAACAAGAGATTTTTTCAGTCGACTGTGGCACCAATCAGTGAAAACATTAAGATTGTAATAAGAAGATTAAAGAGTTTAAGGAATATTCAAAACCAATTCCACAAGTGTCTTAAGCACTGCAGAGATAAATGTTACTAAGTCTTATGTTTTAGTTACTGAAATCCAAAGTGGAAAAATAGTCCTGTATACTGCCTACCTGAGGAAAACTAGACACTTTCAATAAGCTTTATAGCAGCAAAGAGCCACCTCAAGTACCTCCTATGAATACTGAAGAGGAGGACTTAACTTAAATGTCACTCTTCTCAGAGGCTTTGGTACTTAACTCAGGTCTGCAGAGAAACATTCCTATCTGATTGGGATTCATGCTCTAAACTCTGTCGTGGAGTTTGAAACTGAAGCTGTTCTCTTAAAAGAGTTGAGTGCTTCTGTTGAAACATTCTGATGGGACCATTTCTGTGTTACCTCTGCTGTTGCACATTGGAAGGAGTAGTGCTGGACTTTAGACATCCTTAAGCTGGGAAGATACAAGTGTTCTGGATTTTAGCTGCAAGCTCTTAGGAGCTCTGTGTACCTTTCAAGCAATAATGCAATATTTATTGGATCAGAAAGAGGACAAATTAAAGACCATGATTCTCTGGCTTGTGATGAGGGTGCTGACTTCAAATGGAGAAATCCTTTGAAAGCTGATTAGTTGTAGCTACAGCTGATTAGGTGTAGCTCCCAAGACTCCTAAAAATATTTCATGTACTGTCGATTTATTGCAAGTTATGGGAAGGTGGTGAGAGAAAGGGGAGATGCTATATTCTAAGAACAACAGAAGGTGGGAAAAATGTCAGTGGAACAGAAGGACCATGGGATACCTAGTAAGAGAAGAATGTTACGAGACACAGACTAAAACTGACTCAGTGAGTTCTAGTTCAGAAATGGCAAGTGGTAGTGGGAAAGATCCACTAGACAGAATTTTAAAATCTCAAAAATTGAAGGAAGGCAAGGAAAAAAAGAAACAAAAGTTGGTCAAAAAGTTCAGATATGCACCTGTGCTACTGCTACTTACCATTCGGGCAAATAGCCTTGACTAGAAGGAAAGGCGTTCTTGGATAGCATTGTAGGTGAGAGGGACCTGGGAGTCCTGGTGGACAGCAGGATGACCATGAGCCAGCAATGTGCCCTTGTGGCTAAGAAGGTCAATGACATCCTGGTGTGTATTAGAAGGGGTGTGGTTAATAGGTCAAGAGAGGTCCTTCTCCTCCTCTACTCTGCTCTGGTGAGATTGCACCTGGAATATTTTGTCCAATTCTGGGCTCTTCAGTTCAAGAAGGACATAGAACCCCTTGGAAGACCCTAGCGCAGGGTCACCAAGATGATTAAGGTAATGGAACACCTTCCTTATGAGGAAAGGCTGAGGGAGCTGGGCCTCTTCAGCCTGGAGGAGACAGAGGGGTCACCTTATTAATGTTTATAAATAAATAAAGGGTGAGAGGCGGGAAGATGGAGCCAGGCTCTTCTCAATGATGGCCAGCGATAGGACAAGGGGCGACGTGTGCAAGCTAAAGCATAGGAAGTTCCATGTGAATATAAAGAGGAATTTTTTTACTGTGAGGGTGATGGAGCACTGGAACAGACTTCCCAGAGAGGTTGTGGAGTCTCCTTCTCTGGAGACATTCAAAACCTGCCTGGATGTGTTCCTGTGCAATTTAGTCTAGGTGATCTTGCTCTGGCAGTGGGGTTGGACTAGATGATCTTTTGAGGTACCTTCCAACTCCTAATGTTTCTGTGATTTTCTCAGCAAATCTGCACCATGTGTTGAAACATCTGCATGAACAGAGTGGGACTAGACCCAGAACTGACGGTAACATTAGCAGCTGCATTCAGGGTAGAAGACTTCATATACAAACTGTTAGTGTGCCTATAACACATTTGAACAAGAGATACAGATAAATCTTCCTGTTTGGAAATAGCCATATATTCCTACATTGCATAGTGCAGGCAGACTTGTTGCTTTGGGGGTGGGAGAAAACTTCCCTCAGACAGTCTGTCCTACTAAGTTCATCTCACAGAATGGTCTAATATATGTTAATCTTAGTTTATAAGGATCTTTTATTAGATCTCACTGAGTAAATATTTTGAGAAATGGAAATTTATTCCATTTCCATGACAGATCAAAAAGAGTAATGGAATGATAAAGATTTTGCAGAAAGAAAAATCTTCCAAGTAAGAGAAAGAAGAAAGAGTATTTCATTTAAGGTAGCTTCAACACAACCATATGTTTATCAGGGAACAAGTTGAAAGAGACCGATTATATCAAAGGGGTAAAGCAGCTTTGTTTGAAGCATAAACAGGGTTTCTGACTTTCTGTAAATGAATTAAAGTTCAATGTGAATGAGCCATAATTTTATTTTTTTTTTAAAATTCTTAAATGATAGGCCTATCTGCTCACACAAACAGTGTGATGAGACTGAAATAATTTTGTCAGGGTTTTCTATCTCTGACACAGGGCAGGTACTCTCCCTTCAAAAGGAAACAATGCCTGTGCTGTTCGTAGCGCTGGTTTGCAGCAGGTAGAAGCTGATGGTCATTTTGTGAAAGCAAATTTCCATTTCTTTAATATGTAAAATTGTAACAGAATCTGGGAGTAAGATTTCATAAGAAAAAATCCATCAAGTAATTCACTTATTCACTTATCTGTCTCGTTCCCTTCTAAAATATTTATTGCCTGAATGACGTGTTGGGGAGAGCTGCATATCAAAGTTATGGGGCATTACAGGTCTCATAACATCTTGCTGCCTTTGATGGCTCACTAGCTGCCTCTGCAGGGCAAGATCTGAGGTGAAAAAATAATACAGAAAAGTCACTGACTCACTCCACCTCAATTAATAATTAATTACAATGTTATATTACCGTGCCAACAGCACATTCAAATGAGGTAGACTGGGATAAGGAAAAAGCATCCCTCTGTGAGCCATGCTGGAACTGAATTAGGTCAGAAACGCTTTGCAGCAGATGAGAGTTTGCCTTTCAGAAGACAGGAGGCAAAGGAAAGCTATGTTAGTACTAAGTTTTGCTAAATTGTCCCTTACCAAGGATTGGAAATCTTCTGTGATTTCAAAATGGGAAGCTGCTGGATCTGATTGCCACTTGATGTCTTGTGACTTTTGGTGTTATAGCGTAGGGAATACATCTGGCCCTGTGCTCATGCACTGACAACAGAAATGGGGCAGTCATCCTGCCTAGCTACCACCATAAAGCAAATCATTATAAAACTGATGTTACACTGTTTTCCATTGTTATGGTGGGAAAATATTTTTTTTCTTTAAATATAAACACCTGCATTCCTGTCTGGCACATTTTATGACTAAAAAGCCCCACAGCCCCACAGATAGAGACTTTTGATCAAACACTGGAAAATGCCTGAGAGAGATCAAAATCCTCACAGTTAGTTATTCCTCATTTGGTTAGTGTGAACTAGCTAGCTATTCTAGCTTGGTGTAGAACAGGTGACATTGTTGAATTTTCATATAAAAATGGATGACAGGATTTCCCAGCTTACCGTGTCTGCAATGACTGGAATTGTTTTCTAGTTTTTCTAAATAGTGATTACTACTCACCGACTGCAGGTGTAATGGAAGTAGGAAAAGGGGAGAAGCTGCTTTGGAAATTAAACTTTCTAAATGTCTTAAGAAATCTTGCTTTCTGAAGAAATGATATTCCACTTTTCAAGGGTCAGTAATGATCTACTGAGAAAAAAAAAAAATTATTATAATTGGAAACAGATAGCAGGCATTTTCCCAGTTTTTCTTTTCTGTCTCTCAGTTAAAAGTTACTATGAATTCTTGAGTCTCCGTTATTTAGCAAAGCTTTTAATTTAAACCTGAAGTTATAGGGGCTGTACGTACTAAGGAAACAGTGCTGCATTTTGGCTATTGGCTTTATATCCTGACAAGTTGAGAGAATTAAATTTGGTGACCTTAGACATTTCTTCTGTTCTTCTGCTCACAAATTACTCCTGATTGAAATCATAAGCTGAGTTTTCTCTTGAGCACTTTCACTCCTAAAATCCTCGTTGATCTAGCTGGATTCTGTAAAGAACTTGAATTATATACACATAAACCATTCTTTCTGAAAAATATTTTATAGGATAGATCATAGGCTCTGACCTTATGTTTCAGAGGATTCTATTTAATTTCATTCATTCACATGTAATGTGCTGCTTCTTGTCATCTTAATTTGGATCCTTGTATATTTTAAGATTTTATTATCCTTCCTGACGGCTAGGATAATGTTATCTCCCCTGTCTTCTGAAAGTAAAACAATATAAATGCTAATGAAAAAGTTACTTTTGCCTTCAAAAACATTAATATTCAAGTCAAATAAAAACTTCAGAAATTCAAAAGCATATAATAAAGACCAAATGGGAGACCAGGTAGGCAGGAGGGGATGACAAACAAAACTACTCAGTAAATCCATTATTCACCATGAGAAATTCTCTATTCTGAACATTTGCTCACCAGTAGCCTGCCTCCAATCTAGCAACCAAATAAAAGAATATAAGAAACAAAAGGTTTATATGTGAAAAACTTTAAGAAATATTTTGTCTATGAGGCACAAAAAATCCCACCCCAACAACAAACAAATGAAAATTTTAAAAGCCCAACAAACAACCAAAAAAACCAAAACAAACCCCACAAAAACACCCAAAACCAACCTGCTAACTTTTCACCATCAAGAAAAAAAAAGGAATAAACATCCCATAAACAAGAAGAGAGGGGGAAGGGGATGCATGTGTGTGTTACTTTTTCCCTCAGGTCATTTCTGCAGCTGATTTCAGACCTTTGTGTCTTTTTTGTAGAGTTGTTTTTTTCTATTAGCCCAAAACTAAAAAAAAAACTCCCAAGCAACTCAAGAGGTTACTTATACAGGGCTTTGACAACTTTGCATTAGCCAGAAGATGTGCACAGTAAGAAGTGTGCAGCATTTTATAGAAAGTATGTTGGAGAGACATTTGTGTCTTCAGTGGATTTGTGTCGGATTTTTCAGTACAGTTCCTAAGAACTGACCCTATACTTGCATAGTCATATACCTTTCTTTTATGTGTTCCTCTCCCTAGGCAACACATAACACAAATGGAAACACAACATGTTTTCAAATAATATTTGTCTCATTAATTCACATCTGCAATTAATAAGAATAAATTTTATGCATGCTTGAAAAAGAAAATCTTTATAATCTTTAAAGATATGCAGTTTTGAGCTTTATTATAACTCAATCCCATTAGCAGCTCATTTAACTCTAGTACTTCTAATTCATTACTACAAATGTAAAATAAAATAAAATTGCTTTTTAAGATTCTGAAGCATGTATAGATACACTCCAGAATTAATGATGATTTATAATGTATAGGTCATAACAATAAACATCTTCCTACTTGGAGTAGACCCATTGTCACATTTTGAGCTTCTGATGTGGTCCATTCCTAAATTTGATTTTTAGTTTCACCTGTTCTTCTTTAAATTACTCTCTCCCGTCTCCTAGGAGAAAGAATAATCCTGCAAACACTATACCAGAGAAGGTGAGACTAGCAACATAAAAATATGGAAGTCAAAAGACCATGGGACTCTTAGTTCAGCTAATTAATCAACTCCATTAGTCATCCCACATAAGCAACATAAAAAGTAACATGTCTGTAAACACCTGATCAATCTAGTGAGGAATAAGAAAACTATTATTTTCTAGGGACAAATTTTGAGCTTATAAAACCAGTTGTGAATAAAATACTACTTGACATTTTTAGAGTTTTTGCAACTAGCACTGTTGATACATGTTTCGTTATAAATGACTCTACCTTGAAGATGCTCACAATGCAGAACTTGGGTCCTGAGGGTATGGTCTCTCCACTGGGAATCTATCTTCAAGTACTACCTACATCCAGTGATCAATGAAGTATATCACTGAAATTAATAATGCAGTTTGTATCCATTGTCTCATTTACATTAGATTTTATAAAATAAAATTTGAAAAGACCTTAAAGTTTTAATGTCAATATGTCATTTCAGGTAATTTATTTGTCCATTTCCTTTCTTCATTTCTGCACCGGTCTTGGGGAAGTATGTAAGCATCTGTGAGAGATTAAAATCTGCTATACTTAGTGCACTCTAAAGCAACACTTAAGTCATCATACAATCATCTTATATTCATTTTGCCTTGAAAGCGGTAGTAAGACATTGTTAGCAGTGTGAAAGGCGGCAGATATAACTGCATATTATATCATAAGAAGACACAATTATAAAAAGGGTATGAGATGAAGTACCTGCTTAGAAAGCTGTAATTTTAACTGGTAATTAAACTCAAGTGTTTCATTTTCCCAGCCAGCTCATCAGTGACTCCAGAAAATAAATTATCTGAAAGTGAAATCCTTTGGGGGAAACAATAGTAATTAATTACATTTCTCAAGGGATGATATGTTCCCAAAGCTTGTTTCTGGGTAACCTCTTGAGCAGCAGACATTACAATGTACAGGTGGCAAAGTAGGGAGGGTAAGAAAAAAAGATAATTCAATTTGAATATTCATGGATTTTCCAGCCTGGCTTACAGTCTACCATAATTTTCTTAAAAATCACAGAATCAGTACAAGTTTCCTGTGATATGTCATAGTTAATATCTATCACCTTTGCCCATATGAAAGGAGGTGGTATTCTACAGGATTTGTTGCAGTATTTTCTCTCGCATTCTTCCAAATGTTGATTACATGTACAGACAAATTAGTGATATAAAGGACCTAGTAGGTCAGAAAGCAATATCTCTTTGCAATACAGGAATTCTCCCAGGAGAACATACTATTATGTTTTTCTTCTATATTGGATTTAAGACTTGAAGTGTTGGGAATTCCCCTTTTGTTCTAGGAAATTAATTGATTCTACTTTTCCTAATTTCTTTCTGACTAATTTTTCTTCTGATTAATTTCCTTGAGTTGCCTCAAGTTATTGTGTTTACTCCCTGCATGTCTATCAATCCCTTCTTAGTTTTTGTTTAGCTATGCCACATATTAAAATTTTAATCTATTTTTGTATGTCAATCCCTTCAGACCTTTTACACATTTCAGTATTTTTCTCCATAATCCTTCTGTTCTGCATACTCATTCTAGTTATCAGACATCCACAGGAAGAGCTGAATTTAAAACCTCTATTACCAAAACTATAGAGATTTTATGGAGCAAGGTAAAGACATCTTACAAAGAACTAGCAGTTATGAAATAGTTGGGGGAAAATACTGACCTGTGTGTGTCACCCCCTTTGCAGAAAGGGTGTAAAACTGTATCTGTAATGACCTAGTATGATCTCAGGTTTTTTGTTTGTTTGTTTCTATAATTGCCTTAAAAGATCAAGATAAGATGAAGCTTTTGATGATAGTTGAAAAGCAAAAGAGAGATGTTTCATAGCCAATATGAAAGGTGAACAAGCACACTGTCATACTACCTCCCAGGACAGGCAGCAGAAGTAGCCATGCTGAGAATTACAGATTTTTAGCTTGTAAAAAGCTCCACAATTATTTGGATTAATTTGTTCCAGAGCATGGGTGTGTTTATTACTTACGGCAGCATGTAGCTCTACATACCTACAGTGAGGGGGGTATCAGCTCCCCAGCTGTCCAGGAAAAGAACAGCAGAAGTGGATCTTCCCATGTGGGAGTGCCGTATTTCTTCACAGGCCGAACATTGCAGCCCCAAAGTAGCATTTTGGGTATTCGTGGCTAAGCATGCTGAATCCTTCAGAATACAGGACCTATGTGGCAGTGTTCACAGTGACCTGATCATCATAGAATCATAGAATGGTCTGAGTTGGAAGGGACCCCAAGGATCATGGAGTTTCCAAACCCCTTGCCATAGGCAGGGCCACCAACCTCAGGCCTGGATCTACACAAGGTTGCCCAGGGTCCCATCCAACCTGGCCTTGAACACTTCCAGGGATAGGGCATCTACCACCTCTCTAGGCAGCCTGTTCCAGCACCTCACTCACACATCCCCCTAATATCTAATCTAAACCTTCCCTCCTTCAGGTTTAGTCCGTTCCTCCTTGTCTTCTCATTGTCTACCCTTTTAAAAAGTTGATTCCTCTCCTGTTTGTATGCTCCCTTCAGGGACTGGAAGGCTGCAATGAGGTCCCCCCGCAGCCTTCTCTTCTCCAGGCTGAACAAGCCCAGCTCCCTCAGCCTCTCTTTGTAGGGCAGGTGCTCCAGCCCTCTAATCATCTTCATGGCCCTCCTCTGAACCTTCTCTAACATTTCTACATCTTTCATTTATTTGGGGCACCAGATCTGGACACAGTACTCCAGATGGGGCCTCACGAGGGCAGAGAGGGACAATCTCCTGTCCCTGCTGGCCACCCCTCTTCTGATGGAGTCCAGGATACCACTGGACTTCCGAGCTGGCTCATGTTAAGTTTCTTGTCCACCATGACACCCAGGTCCTTCTCAGCCGAGTTACTCTCAAGGGGCTTTTCTCTCAGTCTGTAAATATTTCTGGGATTCCTCTGGCCCAAGTGCAACATCTTACACTTCACAGTGTTGAATCTCATTAGGTTCACCTGGGTCCTCCTTTCAAGTCTGTCAAGATCCCTCTGGATGGCTTCCTTTCCTTCTATTGTGTCAACTGCACCACATTATGCACTAAGCAAGGTTGGGGGTGAGAAGCAGTATCTCTTATTATCTGAATTAGCAATGACACAGACCAGCATGATAAAAGCTAGAAACTCTTGGGAATTATTCACTGAACATCAGCATTGTCTACCTTATTAACATAATTTTTTTCTACCCTTGCTTTCGGAAGTATTATAAATGAGACTATGTCAGAAGGACAAATTTCCAGTTGCTCAATCTTGTCATATGTTTACCTTGTGAACCACCTGGAAAGATCACACAGGGTGCATCACTTGAAAATCCATCAGTAGCTTTATGTGGGAGAGTAATAAATATTTATCAAAGAAAAATCTGAATTACCAGTCTATACCTCCCTAAAAACATGCTGAATCATTACAGAAAAAAGTTGGTCCCGCAGTCTCACATCACGAATAGCATGATTACAAATGTTCAGGTTCCTGAAACTAAAAATATTAACAGCATAATGAAAGAAACCAAAGTGATTTGAAAGCTCTTCCTAAGCATCTGATGTACATCCTTTTACCTTGAATTACATCCTAAAAGTCCAATCAATCTGAGAACTTTTTTTCATATATCTTTTCATTAGGCTACTTTTATAGTTAAAATAGAGTGCTAGAACATCATTTGTACTTAAATTAGCCCAAGTAGTTATGAAATAGCTTATAAAGAAGAGTCACAGATGTTTCATGCAGGAAAGTGTCATATAATACAAAGATGAAAAAGCATAGAGTTTATCTGAAACCTGTTTGAAATAGTTGGCCTATGGATAAAATCCAGCTGTTCTGAGACAGATTTTCATCACAGGTGTCCTAAAGATTTGGTGAGTTCAAGATGACACAGTTGATGTGGTGCTCAGTGACTGGAAATAATCATACTGACGCATGGAGTTAGAGAAGAAGTGTTCACATCCTGGTGAGCTGTCTGAAAAGCAAAGACAGGATGACATAAGCAACAAGAGTCAAATCCAAGAAGAACAAATTATATATGTAAATAAGTGCAAAAGAATATTTCTCTGAGTTTCTAAACCAAAAATTTAGCAGGAGATTATTGATCCCAATTGTCTACAAGATTTCAAAAAACAACACAAATCAAAATGTCTGAACAATCTTAAAATATAGTATTTGTTGTTTATTTATTTATGTATTTCTTCGTATTCTGTTAGTGCCCTGGAGTAATTGTACTAGACAGTAGGCAAGTACGTTTCAGAGATATCAGCATTCCCCAGGAAGGCTTAGAGTGTAATATAAGACAATAAGTAGATACAGGGAGCATGGACATTGAGCTGTCTCTCTCCAACTGCAGAGCTCAGAATACGTCACAGATCTATAAGTTAAAAGGGAATAAAAGACACAAAAGAAGCAGAGAAAGTACAGGGATGTGTGACTGCAGCATTACAAAGTGCTTTGATGAGGCAAAGCACTTAGGCATATACCTGGCCTTTAACATAGGACTCATTTCACTGACTTTGGCAGTAACACGGTTTAGTGGAACTAGATACAAAAACTCCAAGACCATAAGAATGCAAAATAAAAATAAAGAAAATCCCTTAAAGCAGTTATTAATCTAGTAGGCTCATCAAACTTGCAGTTTAGCCAACTTTGCCTAATTAATATTTCTGTGAAATTATTGTTTGAAATGTTCCGGAAAAGATCAATGTCACTGTGCAAATTCAATGTTTCATTCCTCCATTTATGGAAGTTGGAAACTGTTTAAAAGACAAAATATTTGCCAATATTCTTTAGTTACTCCTTTATATGTGCTAATATTATATTACTAGAGCCATAGGAATTTCAGATGTCATCTAGCAGAACACCTCAATATGTGCTAATAGCATGTACTAAAGAATAAATACGACCTACAGTCTTCTCATTTCACATATCACAATACAGAATGATGAATCTCACAGTAGCAAGGGTCATCTTGTTCAAAGAAACGTCCCTTTACCAAAAAAAAAATCGGTGTGAAGAAATTAATTGCATTAGGAATATAATTATTTTGATACATTATGGAATAATGCCACTCAAACAGCAGAAAATTAACCAAACCTGGCAGTATTAAGGTCATACTTGACTTATTAAAACTACACAGAAACAAGCAGGTTTCTCAGCCTCACCTCTGTGCCTGGGAAGATCATGGAACACATCCTCCTAGAAGCTATGCTGAGGTGCATGAAGAATAGGAAGGTGATTAGAGACAGCCAGCATGGCTTTACTAGGAGCAAGTCCTGCCTGGCCAATCCAGTGTCTTTCTGAAATGGTGTAACCGCGTCAGTAGACAAGGGAAGAGTGGATGTCATCTATCTGGATTTCTGCAAGGACTTTGACACAGTCTCCCCACACCATAATTCTCTCTAAGTATGAGAGATATGGATTTGATGGGTGGACTGTTCAGTGGATAAGGAATTGGCTGGATGGTCTCATCCAGAGGTGGTCAATGGGTCTAATTCCAGATGGAAGATGGTGACAAATGGACTTCATCAAGGGTCTGTGCTGGGACCGATTCTGTTTAATATCTTTATTAATGATATTGACAGTGAGATCGGGTGTAACCACAGCAAGTTTGCTGATGGCACCAAGCTGAGTGGTAAAGGTAATGTGCTGGGGGACGGGATGCCATCCAGAGGGACCTGGACAGGCTGGAGAAGTGGGCCCTGGTGACACTCATGAAGTTCAACAAAGGCAAATGCAGGGTCCTTCATCTGGGTCAGGACAATCCCCATTATCCATACACGTTAGAAGATGCTGTGCTTGAAAGCAACCCTGAGAAAATGGACTTGGGAGTACTTGTGGATGAGAAACTGGATATGAGTCATCAGTGTGAAACTGCAGCCCAGAGGGCCAACCACATCCTGGGCTGCATCAAAATAAGCGTGGCCAGCAGACTGAGAGGTCATTCTACCCCTCTAGTCTGCTCTGGTGAGACCTCATCTGGAATAATGTGTCCAGCTTTGGGGCCCTCAACACAAGAAGGAAATGGATTTGTTAGAGTGTGTCCGGAGTAGGTCCACAAAAATGATCAAAGGGCTAGAGCACCTCTCCTATGAAGATAGGCTGAGAGAGTTGGGCTTTTTCAGCTTGGAGAAGGCTCTGGGGGGACCTTATAGCTACCTTCCAATACCTGAAAAGTGCCTGTAACAAAGCTGGGGAAGAAACGTTCACAAGGACATCTAGCAATAGGATGAGGAGTAATAGTGTTAAACGAGAAAAGAGAAGATTTAGGTTAGATATTAGGAAAAGTTCTTCAATACGAGGGTGGTATCATTGGAACAAGTTGCCTAGAGATGTAGTGGACACCCCATCCCTGAAGATATTCAAGGTCAGGCTTGATGGGTGTCTGAGCAACCTGATCTAGTAAAGATGTCTCTGCTTACTGCAGGGGGGGGGTTGGACTAAGTGACCTTTAAAGGTCCCTTCCAACCTAACACATTCTATGATTCTGTGAACACATTAACTGTTTTTCCAAACTTACATGTCCACTTGTTAGAGCCAGGGAAGGGGGGCATCAATTCTCTGCAGATTTCACAGGGTGATTTTTTTTGTGGACCTGGGAGCTTATAATGGTTTCCTAATTTCAATGGTGCTAGGGAAGGGCTCTGGCATCCTTCCTCTTTTTTCTGAGCCTTGATCAAAGCACTCAGGAGAGCTTCAGAAGGTGGTTTCAGAAATTTTCAAGTACTGGCCTCTTGGGAAAACTTGAAGAATGGATGCAAAACATGAACTTCAGGTCAAAGCATGACATAGCAAGATGATAATGAGCAGCTAAAAATGATTAAGAAACTGTATCTCAAAAGCTTTCATTTTTTTCCTTTAATTTAGTTTTTTCTAATGTCTGGCTGATGATAGTATTGTATACTAGTGCATACTTGAATTCTTTAACAAAAATCAGGTAACAATGGTTTCAGACTTTGTCAATGCTTTTGTTATATATGCTTTCCCGTTAAAAAGAATTTTTAAGAACCTTTATCATCTGATTCATTAGAAAAGACAAGTTTCTAATGGAGATTTTTATTTCAACATTTCTGTTACATATTCCTGGAAATATCACCACTTTAATTTTTATAGTCAGCTATGAGACCCTTGGATATAGCTATCTTTTACTACATCAGTGTAGTAAAAGATAATCACAACAATGTAGTGATATTTCATCTTTAGAATTATAGAAACATAGAATGATTTGGGTTGGAAGGGACCTTAAAAGCCCGTCTAGTTCCACTCCCCTGCCAGGGTCAGGGACGCCCTCCACTAGACCAGGTTGCCCAAAGCCCCATCCAGCCTGGCCTTGAACACTGCCAGGGAGGGGACAGTCACATCTCTAGGCAACCTGTGCCAGGGCCCCACTACCTTCATAATAAAACATTAATAATTGGACATCAAAATGGAGACCTTCACTCACAATTTGGATTTTATGTCATTTATAACACTGCAATGGGAAGTAATTTGGCAAAGTCAAAGAAATTCCTGTTTTAAAATTCATACATGATCAAAATCCAGAACCATAGAAAACTGCCATAATCGGTGAATACTAATAGTGAATCGTAATTAGTTACTCTGCTCATTTAAATCTTCTTTTAACCATATGTTATTTACAGCTTCATTAATCCCCAGTGACATAGAAAAGACAAACCTGACTGATGCTTTGGTAAATAATTTATTTTTCCACTTTTAGTCTTTTTAAATTATTAATTGAATTTAGTTAATTAGTAATATCAGATTAAGAATCAAATGGAATTGGAGGACATTCTTTAAGCAAACTTTAGATTAGGCAGTTCAAGTTATGATGAAAGGAAAAAAGATAATTTTTCTTTTTCTGCCTGATGAAGAGAAAATACTTAGGTTCTCCTGTGATTTATTTTCAGGCATGTAGGCAGTGCAAGTAGAAAAAAATCACTCAGAATCTGGCACAAGATTAAAGTTTTAAGCGTGGGAATCTGGAGTAAAGGCTTTTTCATTTGGATTTTCTGACCCTAACAGGTATCACTGAAAATAAAAAGAAATGGAAACTAAAATTTAGCCTCTATTCTTGTAGATTTTTGTAAAAGGATTGTCTTTGTTGAAGAGGACAAATCCTTAGGTTAGCATACTAGTTGCATAAAGGGGGTGAGAGGAAATAATGTGCTCAAATCTTTGTTGTTTAAAGACTGTTCACTGAACAGTATTAGAATAAAATACTGCCCAAATGAATCATATTCATTATTATAACTTCGTACAGACTTAAAATGGCCACAGAAATGAAGAATGAAAGCCAGAGTAAGAACACATATACATAACCAGTTTTTTTGCTGAAGTGGCTCTGCTCATGTAAGTAACGGCCATTGTCAGAGAGGAGAACGAAAATACCATATCTGATATATGACTAAAGAAGCAGACTAAAATTTATTGGATGAGATTAGACCATCCAAAACTTCCTACAGTTCATTTTGAGCTGCCTGGCCACTAACAAAGTCAATGGCACCAACAAATAGCACCTACAGTGTTTCTCTTTGAATGCTGGTTTAGCATAAGTTCACATGCAAAATTTGTAATCTTTTTCGGCGTTTGCAGAATTGTAAGACTGGATATGAAAAATAAAAATCAGACATGATACAGCATTACATACCACAAAAGCAAAAGGCAGCTTTGCTCCTTCAAATCAGAGTATGTTTCTAAAGGGAAGTTTATAATCTTTGATCAAAATGTTTCTGAGAAGGTCTTGTTGCTCAGATATCATGAACAGAAAATCTTGTAGAGTTCATCTTAAAACTCATTAGAACTTGATAAAGGATTGTTGCATGATTAATTTTGTAATTTTTACTTTTGAACAGTGTTAATTCTAACATGGTTTAATATCTGGGTTTGTTTCCAGTTGTTTTTCATAATTTTTACTTTTGGTCATAAAATTGTCTTTCTGAATTTTTCTATATTGGGTAAGTAGTTTAAAACATATTACAGATTTTTATGTTAAATAACACATTCCCAAATGTTACACCCTGTGGTCTATTCTTTCTTCAATAGTTTAGTAGTCTGTGGTGAAGTCCTATCCTCCAGCTCTTGTAGTTTCCTTTGGAACTTCCTTAAGTTTTAGACTACTTCAGAGTCTGATCACTGTTTGTCATTTATTGTGCTTGGGAAGCACTCACAAACAGCTCCACATTCTGTAGAACATAAAGAAGATGTAGTTTTTGCCCTAAAAATTTACAAAAAAAGTAGATGGGTGATGACTGGACTTACGCATTAGACATGAAAATACTGACAAATCCTTTTTTCTAATGGTCTTAAGTTCATATCCAGAGGACTATGTTAGTTAGTATTTTTATCATTCATGTCAGTTCCTTAGTAATACCATTAAAATATCTGACTGGAATTTGTGGATGATCTCTGAGAAGGCTTGCTGAGGTGGAATTTGAAAGGAGAGGAGGAGACCAGGGACATGTTGCATTAGCAGATATGTGAAGAGATGAACTGAAAGTTGGACAGGCAAAGTTGAAAGATTAAATTTGAGATGTCATTGGAAAAAGGCCAAGCATATAATGTACCGTAAATGGGGTATTAGGGTGGCACAAGGAATGGCAGCTCGCTTTCCTTCTTGTAGTATGTTTTTGCAAAACTTTTGGGATCATAGATAGAAGAATCTAGAGAAAGTCAGCTACTCATGGGATGCAGATATCACTCTCTGGTAGTCAGGAGAAAGATTCTTGATGTATCACCTAAATAAGGTAGCTAACGGCGGCATGGAAGGAGAATAACAATCTGACCTTTGCAGTTGCCATGACTTTTCAGCCCAGGAAGAACAGGAAAGGGACTGTAATTTGTCCACAATTATTGTTCCTACTAGGCTCTCAATTCAGTCAAAACTCTCCAACTAGCTGTGAAGATTAAATAGGCATAAAATATATGTGTTGCTGGGTTTTGTCTTAATTTTGAACATTATGGTGTTTGAAAATGGCATATTAACAGAAACTTCATGGTTTTAATGACTTTCTCACTTGCTATACAGCAAACAAGATCAGGAATGCTATTCCTGTAATTTTCTCTCAATATTTACAATATTGCCACATAATAAATAAGATACTTGGTTCTGACACTTTTTTATGTAATCTATAGATTTGTAACATATGCTTCTCACACACAAATAACCTTTTTCAATACAACATCAGGAAAATAGCATATAAAATTAACATGACATAAAATGTAATTTATAAATTGCAAAAATAACAGCAATAAGGCAGCACTGTGGGTTGAATCTGTGAGTGGTTGACACATCTGACAAATTTTAGATTCTGTACTCCAAAGAATCTTTCCAGACTCCTTTACAAGTTCATATTGTTTAACATAGATATACAAATATTCCAGCCTACATACTGGAAACATCTTGTGAAATCAGTAGAATTTAGCCTCAGTAGCAGCTGTAAGATTTGGCCTCTGGATAGTGTAAAAGAAGAAAAAATCATTCAGGAAGGGCATATATTTTATGAGTAGAAACAGCAATGCTAATTGAATTCTACAAAGAGACTATCATTGAAATGTGAAGAGCCTGTGAGCAAATTTATGGCCACATTATGCCTTCTTTTTGCATCCCATTGTGCTCATCTGGCTCATAATTTGGCTCTGAGAGCCAGATCCTCAGCTGCTATAAATTGGTGTCATTCCACTGAAGACAGAAAAGCTGCACTGATTTATACCAGCTGTGGACCAGGCTCATTTATTCCTTCTATTTTTCTTTTGATGTTTGAATGAAGGTATATCCAGAAAAACTACTATGGTCTAAAGAGCAGGTGAGTAAACATAGTTTGAAACAGATCCAGCACGGTTATAGCATTTCCATTTCTTGAGGGGAAAAAGTAAGTCACAAACTACAACTGGAAGTCAGTTAAGTGGAGATTGGAGACCTCCTTCTCATTGTCATTAACCATCTACCACATAAGCAGGTACTTTTGGCTCAAGATTGTTTTAAACTTCCTTTTATTTGTAGAAAACAAATTTAAATTTAGAATTTGTTCTTGGCAAATTTATTTCTTGTGTGTTCAGATTGTGGGCTTTTTTTCTTAAATCAATGGGCCATCATACACCAGTCTGCATTTCTGTGTTGGTTTTTGAAGTAACAATAAATTGTGTTAGTCATGATAAAATGTTAATCACATGCATTTATGGACTCAGTCTAACCTTGAGTAATACATGTTGGCATCTGAAATCACAGAGTTGTCAGTTTTATTACATTCATTTCCTTTTGTATCCTGTTTTTAATTCAGTAAGTAGAAGCAGCTTGAACTAAAATAATAGAAAGAATTATCAATATTATTCAACCTTAACAAAACTTCAATATTATTTTCCTTAGTGAATCTTTTTGATGAAGGCTCCTGAATTTCCATAGGCATTGTACAACCTGAATATTCTTAATGACTCCTGCATATTTAAGATTTATCATGCCCACAGGAAATGGTACAGTATTACCTGGCTCTCTGCACTCTGGGATATACATGCAAAGCTATAGGTACACTTAGAAGAAAAGGATACGCTATTCTTCACTTCTTCACAAACTAATCTTAGAGGTCTGTTAAACATCAGATTACCTCTGCCTGGATAGTGCTCCGCACATTGAAAAGGGTTTCTAATTACTGGGTGGCATTAGCCCACTGTAGGTATTTCTTTGATGCTTGGGATTAAGAAAACTAAAGGTGGATGTCAGAACACTGAAAAATAGAATTGTAAAGGGCTGTCTGACTGACGATGTCTTGGAATTTCTTGAACTGACACTCAGTTATTTGGAGTATGCCAAAAGCTATATTCAAATATTGAAGCACTGACTGGTTTTTCTTCTTTGCTTTTCTTTCTTTTTTTTCTCTTTTTTTTTTTCCCTTTTTTTTTTAATTCCTCACTATCTGTTGGAGTGAGTTTATTCACCAAGAAAAATTATCTATATAGGGCATTTTTAACAGGCTGGTACTGATGCAGACTGTGCACCCAGATGATCAGAGGACATGTGGTGGGGAGCAGGATTTCCCCTGGAAGTATGAAATAAATTATATGTGATAAAATTTTGAAAAATTAAAAATTTTCCCTTTGTGAAGGAAGAATTTATTGCTTTTAAGTAGTTAATAATAATAATACGTTAAAAACTATTAGTTGGTTAATGCTGTCCAGTTAATGAATCATTAATACATAGAAGAATGTCATTAGTTGCTAAGTAATGATAAGTTGATACTGATAAGTAACTGACTAATTACTAATAGCAATTATTAATTATTATTGAGAATTACAAATTCCACTTATAGTGTATCTGCAGTGAAATTATTTATCCGTTTCCAGTATCTATCCCAATAGCATCTAAAGGACAGATCAACCAGATTACAGATAAATAAATCCTTTGTCCTCTTTAAGAATGTGTCTAAGTGACTTTACAATTGTTACATAAGAACACAGAAACTTTGGTTTGAAAACATTTGGATACAGTCTTTGTGATTCCTGTTGGAATTTTTTGCCAACTCTAAGTAAAAAGGATGTGATTCTGCTGTGCTTGTAATAATCTAAAATGCTACTTTAAAATAGAAAGGTGGGAAAGTCCATTACGTTATGCATTTAGTGTCGCATTCAAAGAAAAAAAAGGCAGTTCGACACAGTATGAAGAGACAGCTCTTAAGGAGTGATAGATAAAACTTTAAAATGAAGTTCAGAGCAAAATTTTCTGAGAAGTTCTCCGAGTTTGAGTAATAAGTTGCAACTTCAGAGTTTTGAACACAACTACTGTTATGCAAGGATAATGTGCAATTTGTGGAGGAAAAAAATCCATTTGAGGAATTTAGATCAGACCCTTGTGGAATGAGCCAGTAATCTAGGTATTTTTGAGTTAGTATGTCTGGATCCCAAGAAAAGGTATATATGGCAAGAAGCCCTGCAAAAGCAAATTAAGCAGCTAATTAGACCTACGAGTACTACCTAGTGGCATCAAATTGAGACCCAGTGAAACATTGGTTCCACTGAAACTTGAATTTCTGGTATTTACCACTGTCAAGCACCAGGTTTCTGGAGCCTCTGGATCTCTCAACTCCCATCTAAATCACTACTTGTGCAGTACTCACCAGTAAATAAGGAGGTGCCTGCCTCCTGCACAGAGCTGAGTTTTACCCCTCTCTATATGCAGCCACTGCTTGCAAAGGTATCACCCCATTAGGGATTGAAACGCTAACGACAGACATTTTGCTACCTCTACTAATCAGAAATTTTGCAGCTAGTGAGAGACTTTGGTTCACATTTGAGTCCTGTCAAGGGAATCTGAACTTTAAACACAGCAAAACCTTGGCCCATCATGCAAACCAGGCCCAAGTGTTTCTGCTCAATATTTTGTGCTCATTAGCATCTCTATCACAGCTGAGTGGAGTTTCATTTTATTTTTTGTGTGGAGCCATTGAAGGACAGAAATGTTTATGTACTGGTAAGCATTGTGGTGCCAGCAAGTGCTAGAGGTGTGCATTTCAACCTGTGGGGAAGGGTCTGTGCTGGAGAGTCAGGCATTCGATCCCTGTCCCTGCAGGTGCGAGCACACCCGCAGCTGCTGATGGATGAAACTCCACAGCATTTTTCACTGTGCTATAAAAAACACTGCATCAAACTGCACGTATAGAACTATTCAGTGTATATAGAGTGTGCTCACCCATTCCCATTCTGAAGATGTGCCAGTTCCTTGGTGTATGAAATGGAAAGCTACAGTAGGTTATAAAAATGTGATGGATGATTTAGATGGCTGTATTCAGCTGTAAGCAATAAATGCTGAGCTCGGCAGAAACTACTAAAGGCAAAACTGCAAGTGATTTACTAGCAATTTAAAGCACATGAGATTTGTAATGCATGAGGCCCTCAGGCCCATCACTTCTCTTCAGTAATAGGAAACAATATTTTGGTGAAAAATGGCACGTTTAATTTCAACCTTGTGCTGTAAAATATAAAGGGAACCTAGTTTTCTTCATTTCTCATGGTGCAGCCTCTTGCATCTTATTCTAACTGCAAGTGGATGTTCAAAAAAGTGACAATATTAATATTCCTTGAGTGAGTTTTGGTACAAAGAAAGAAAAAATCAAGATAACTAAACCGGCACAGTTTTAAAACTACTAGTCTAAATTATTCAAATCAGCTAAGTAGTCCAAATATGAATTTTCTTTTAAGGCGGCCATGGCGGTTAAAAGGATGCTGGCATGAAGCTGAATATTGAGACATCAAAAACTTGGTGCAGCAGATTTAAACACCATCTATCTGTGGGCTTATGCTGAAGTCTTCCTGATATGCCAAAATTTCAGTTCACCAAACAGCCTTGAAAATATTGTTCAACTTTGAAGAGTAATCACGAGAAAATGCCATAGTTGATCCTCAATGTGAGTTTAGAGGACTGGGAATTTAGGTTAAAACCTCTTTTTTTTTTTTTTTTTTCCCCCAAGTGCGCCACATGACCTAGAAACTGGAAAAAAAAATGGACCTGCAACCATACAACACTGTAGTCTGACAGAAATCACATTTCCACTCAGCAGCACGAATCAGAATATTGCCAGGTTTTCATGGGTCATATCAGCTTAACTCCTGAGTTACCACCTCCTCTCTGAAAAATACGTCAATGGTAGTTGAGTTTTGCAAGCAACCTGATGGTGATCTTCAAATCCTCCCCTAGTTATCAAAGGTCAGGTATTTGTTTTCTCCTGTGCTATCAGTAGCTGAACAACAGGTTACAGATAATCCAAGATGGAGCTGAACAATTTGCTTTGGTTGACTTTCTGTGAGCTGCCCTAAATATCTCACCTCCTTTGTGTCTCTGTGCTGTTCAATACATTCCACTTCCCTCTGATCCCGTGCCTCCATGGTGCCAGCTCTGCCCACCGTATATCTTGCTGTGTGCACCTTTGCAGAAAGGATTATTTTAGTTATAAAAATAGCTGGTTTATACATCCCAAATTCCAAAGGTAATAAAAAAGTCTTGAAATACTTCTTCTGAAAAGATAAATGCATAGATAAAAATTGTATCCGTTCATCCATTTGCTAATGAAGATTAAAGCTCAGTAGTAGGCAATGAAGAAATAATACTTCTAATTTATTTTTTTTAAGTCTCTAGTGAAGTCTTTCCCTTACTAAAAACTTGAACCTCTTTAAATTTGGTTTTTTTCTTATGGCTGCTAAACACTCTCTGATAAAGTTTCTAACCAGAAATACAAGTGAGTTAATACTACAAATCCTTAGATCAGCAACATGAGGCAAGTGGGAGGGAGTTAAAGCTATGAATGAGATTTTTATACTTTTGTTCTGAATCTATTGGAACCATGGTAATACATCAGTCATTTCTGTTCTGCCAGTGTAAGCCCCCGTAATTTGGTTAATAGAAAGGATTAGGATGAAAAGGAGATAGTAAAAGCTCTTTCTGTCAAATGGCAGTGTACATAGCCACCTGAAATTAAATATCTATACAAAGAGCTATAAATGGTTAAAGGCTGTGTTCATGTCTAAAACTTGGCGGTTTTTTTGGTTGGTTTTTTGGGTTGGTGTTTTGTTTTGGGTTTTTTAAAGTCTCTACTTGGAATAAAAAAAATGAAAATCACAAAACTGTTTAAGAACTGAAACTTCAAGATAAATCAGATCAGTCAAAGCTTTTCAAGGATCATTTTTTATTTGATATTTCTTGATTTTGTTTCCATTTCTAAGCAAAATTCTATTTCTTTTTCCAGGGAAAAGTTTACCTTATTAAAAGATTGTACTGGACTTAATTATTTGTAGTAATTTAAGAGTGGGAAACTCTTAACATAAGGAAAAAAAAAAAGAAAAAAAGAAGATTGAATGAGAGAATAAAATTGTGTTTGAATGGCCTTGCAGGTGGGGACATGAAGGATTTTGATAGTCAAAGCTGCTTTCAAAGAAGCTGGTCTTAGTAGTCAGGTTTTTATGGCAATGGGTAAGAATGGCATTTTACAGGACTGCTAGAGAGAAAGCTGTTCTAGAAATCAGATGAGATGTGGATCTTCAGAGGTTCGAGTTGTTAGGAAAGGGCAGATATCCCAAGTGCCATGGATGAAAATAACAAGGTTTCAATACATTCTAAATTCATGACATAAGGAAGAATGAGACCTGAATCTGTTCACAACTGATTTCCTTCTGTCACACACAAAGCATTGCTGTCAGTCACAGGACATACTATGCTTTCTTTTCCCGTGGCTGGGTGCGGAAAGCAAGTGGCATTCTCATCCGATTCTCCCACTCCGGACTTCCCCAATTTTAGAAATGTTGAAACACCCACATTTTTGAAAGTGTTAAGCTATTTGCTTTTGCTTTCTTTAATGTCATTTGCCCTTTTACTGTCCCTCACATTTACTCTTTGTGGAATCTTCTTTTTCCATTTTTATGAACAGTGTGTTTACAGCTTTTTAATTAAAAATATCAGATCCCAATGTACTAGAGATCACTATTCCTAAATCATAGTTCAAAGGAAGTCTAGGACTAACAAAGAATTGACAATTTATGTTCAATAATTAGACCAGAGCACCTGCTAAGGCAGAATATTAAATCTCTTCATTTAGTGACAAATGATGAGACGGTGATTTCCAATACCTCTTTTAATGAAAATGGATTTCAAATTATTATGGAATCTCTCTTTAGTTGACTGTGATTGCATAGACATCTATGGAAAAGAGTTACTGTGCTCTTAGCCCATGTTTTTGAAGTCCATATGTGGTGGGTTGAGTTTTGGGCTTTTTATTTAACATGGTTTTAATGAAGACTGCTGATGTTTTGACAATTCAGAATTTACTTTGAATAAAATTACTTTCTATACTAGTAGATTTCTCTTTTATTTCTGTCTGTGAGCTGTACAGTATCTGACTGCAGTAGTTATCTACTAGAGACTGCTGAAAGATGGTAGTCATATTTTTTCTTGACTCTCTCTGGGTTGCTGCCTGTTCTCTTTCTTCTCTGGGAAAATCCCTAACAAAGTTGCTCAAAATCAACAGGCAAAGAGTCAAAACTGTGGTGGCCTCGTAGCAGGGACCAGTGAGTATATGCCTGATGAAACTCTACCTGGCCTTCAAGTGATCACAGGAAGATTGTAGTAATATCTATCACAGTATGGTGATCTATCCAAACTTCCTGTTGTAACAGTATGAAACCAACATAACGAGATTGTGGTCATAAAGACATCAACTTTATTTTTTAACTTTTTTTTTCCTTTTTAACAGAGCAACAACAAAGGTAAGAACTTGCAAGCAATTGAAAAATTTTCAGATCTATTTGTCTTAAGTTTCCTTTTTATAGGGTGCATATTGCCTTCTGCTCTGAATGTTATTAATGATGGTAGCCCTCAAGGCTAATGTCTGTTTTCAGGAATGGTGTCATATGTGAATAGTATTTTAATAGGCTCATGCCTTTCAGGATGCGATGGAAAAATAAAGGAGGAATAAATGGCTTTTTATAACATTTTTTCAGTCATTTGAAATGATTCACACTTTAATAAAGGATACATTAAATACAGGTATACTGATAACCTGAAGATTTAGCCTTTAGTCACTGGAAGCCAGAATTTTGCAAATTAAAGAATTCAGAGTATCCTGCATGTGTGCAGTCTGTCTCTCCCTCTTCACCTACGATGTCCATTTGAAACCAAGGGGTAGCATGTAAGCACAGCTGAGCCTAGTATTTTTAATTTTCTGCCTTTGGGATCTTTAAAATAGAAGTCTTTCTGTGTTACATGATGTATGATTTGTTGATAATTATTCACCATTCAAGAAAAATTAGCATTATTAGACTATAGATTCAGAGGATTTTTATCATTTGCAAAGCCAGTATCCTAGTGTTATAAAGATCTGTATTAAACAAGACAATGCCTAGAACACAAAACTGCATTTCTTTGTATTTTCTTGACATGCACTACTTAAATAACTTTAATGAAAGATTTAATCTACCCTACGTTACATACTTAATCCTGTCTATTTGGAAGATCTGAACCACTTTTAGTTAATCTGAGCATGATCAAAAAGGTAAATGTGAATTTAACATTCACTTTTTTGAAATGTGCTACTTTGTTACATGCAGATATATGGTATATCTAATATGGTAAATTATACTTTTCTTTTTTTCATGGCTTTATTCTCACTATATGAATTCAAACTACAATGGAAAATGTTGTAATGACCATGAATAATATTTTTCAGTTTGATTTAAAAATAGTATTTTCTCGATGGTGCTGGAAATTGCATGGAATTATTTTTGCCAAGTGTAATTTTCTATTGGATTGACTTTTCTTGTTTTAATATATAAAGATCATTTATTCTTAATTAAGCAGTGGTAATGGTCATGATTGTGACTGAGACTGCTCTTGGAAGGTTTCAGAAACAGATTAAAGGATTTTTCCAGAAGTTTAGAACAACTGAAGTTGACGTTTAGTTTCCGATTGAGGTTTAGGTTTGATTATAGATAATCTCTATGAGGAGAATTCAGTGCTGTGAGGTACTTGTCCAACTTGTTCAACCTAAAGATTCTGAAAAATTCAGTAGGGGTAGCTGGGTGATTAAATTTAAGTGAACATATATATCTGTGTACATCTTTAGTCTCTTTTGATAATTTACCTCTAACATTTTGATAATGAGTTTAACATCTGTAAAAAGGACTGTTACAAGCAAGATAAAAATGTGAAATGTCTTTTTAATAATTCTGTAGTGTTGTTACAATGTTTATTATATCAATACTGAGACATGTGGATGGAAATTATCTTTTCCCCTTAGATAAATATAGTTTGATAGCAGTTCAATTTAGCTCTTAATTATGTACTTTCCTTTATAAACTGTGATTTTTGCCTAATTGATTTAATTTGTGTAAGTGCAGCAGAGATGGGACTGAGATGTAGAAAGAAAAGCATGTTCTTTACTGTGCTGCTCAATCAAAACCTTGATCAGATAAAACAAGCATTTGTCTCTGGAGTATTTAGGCTTGATCAGTGTGAAAACTTGTCCTGCATCTCTGGTTAATGATGGCAGTTTGCCACCTTCATCAGATCACTCAGTTATCCTTGTAGCACCTCAAAATCAGAAGTCACCTGCACTTTTGGTTTAGTACATTATACCTTTGTTTATGTCATTATGTGGGAGATTTAATATGTCCTTGATTAGCCCTACAGTTACATTAAAACTTCTTTGTAACCTTACTTTGTGGTAGAGACTTTTCAGATGAATCACAGGGCAGAAATCCCATCATTGACCTCCAAATGCATGAGACAATTCTTCAACCCATCTTCTGTAATGCAAATCCAGCATAGTCTGAGCATTATTTTTTAAAATAATCCATGAGCAAAACTTTATTAAAATTTCATTCTATCTGACTCATACACAGAGACAATTACCACTAGGTGTGCATTAGACATGCATGCCACTTAATACCCTGTTTGAGATGGTTAAATCTAAATGACAGGTATATCGAATAAAGCAGAAAATATTTTTTTCATTGTAAGTTCAAGTCAAACTCCAAATACATACTACTGTCTCAGTTCAGGACATTTTAACACTTTTTGTCTGTTCTTCTGACATTCACAAGTAATCCTCCTGGCTTTATATTAGAATAGAAGTGCTAAAACAAAGGTCAAAATGACCTCAACTTGAAATGTTGAAAGTGCTGCAACCTGTATGGAAAATGTTTTGTGATGGTACATTTTGTTCCAGGTCTAAGGATTCATAGTTCATTTCAATTCTGACATATCACTGAAAAACATTTTTCTCATGGTTTTGTGCTGGCTTTTTGTTTAGGTGTTCTTTTGTGGATGTGGGTATGTGTGTGTGTATTATAGATAGCAACAGATAAAATTCTCTTGGCTAAAATACTGCTGTTGTTCTGGAAGTATGTCTCCCAGACAGAATCAGGATCTACAGAAAATATCTTTCCATATGGTCTTTCCAAGTCCTTTGTTTCAGTCTGTTGTTTTTAGGATATTGAGCAGACAAGTAAAATCTGTGCAGGCTCCTCCATGATATCTTAGGCTCTGTGTAATTTAATGCCCACATGCTCCTTTTCATCCTGAGTGATGACAGTGACCATACAAACACCTCAAAGCTTGTGATTTGTATTTGCCAAGGGTCAATACAAATAAAAGTTTTAGGGTTGAAATTAAACAATCTTTTCAGAAATATTTGGTGCAACAATGACACCAAGCAGAATTTAATTTTGGAGTAGCCAGCTCTTTCATTCAGCATAAAATGATAAGTTGCATTTCCTTTCCATTTTTTAAATAACATTTGAAGAACTTTTCCTTTGTCAGGGTAGGTCATTTCTCAAAATAAATTAGAATAAGAAATATTGACAAGTTTATTTGAAAATCTCGGCAGAAATCTATTGGCATTTTTTACCTTTCTCTAATCTATCAGTTAAACCACATCTGAATTCACAAATAATTTTGCATCTTTCTTCCTTTTTTTTTTTTTTGAAACTAGATAATCACTGAAAAATCCTTCTGTTGGTCAAGGCAAAATAAATTGTATACAAGCAATTTGTACATCTGAGAAAGGAGGCGCAACCATGGTCTTTTACTGGAAATTCCATTTTTGCAGTCTCCTGAGTATATGGAACTGGGGCAATTCTGAACGAGAGCTAATGTATGCTGCTTAACATCTGGACAGACCTGCTTTGTGTCTGTTTGCAAATGAGCCTATAATCTTATCTTACACAGCTAGTAGGTATTTCTTACTTCTACCAAATGTGGTCTTTCCCATCTGTAAAGGTTTTCCACTCTCTACCAACAGAAGTACAAATGTCATCTTATTTTTATCATCATACTTGAATAGTTCCAGGCAAATTATATACATGAACCTTTTAATTCACTTAAGATGCCTTTCTTAGGTGAATAAGCATTAGTTAGGAAGCATTACTGAACAGGTCAATTCCCATGATGTTAGAGTCTCTGGATAGTCCTTTTTATGCATAAAAGGCCAAAGGATTTTCTTACAGTATCTTTAACATGTAAGAAACTTATGTTCTCTGTGAATTCAGAAGAAGAAGAAGAAAGAATTAATATTTAAATCGAATTATTGCCCCAAACCCCCACAAGATGTAGCTTGAATCCAAGCAAGCCATGGAGAGTACTGGCAAAGCTGGTGAAGGAACCATTACCACAACTGTTTTATCAGCCAGCTAGGAAGACAATAAGTATTTACTTCGTGAGGGCAAATATTCCCTCCAATATTGCTCCAAAATGAATATATTACAATCTTCCCATAAAAGAGATACATTCCAGAGAATTCTAAAGCATTACAGTGAATAAAACCTAATTATATAGTATTTCATCTGAAAGCATTTGATTTGGCTTCTGTCCAAATCTTTCACAGCATTATGCAACTTTCTTGTTGGTCTTTTGGCAAAGCTCCAGTAAAACTTCAGTTTAATATCTACTAAGTAGGTTAGAAGTATGAAAACTATATCCTGCACTAAGGACATGGACTCAGTGGTCTGAAAGGTCTCTGCTGTAGCTGCCATGTTTCCATGACTACCTTGTGTATTAACAGTTAAGTGTTCACCCCCTAACACCAGAAATTAAATCCTTTCTTGCAAGGTATCAGTTGATTTTAGTTTTGTTTCCTCACAATTAGTCACATTCCCCAGCTGACTAATATTTAACCTTTCATCTTGGGTCTCAAAGGAGCTACTCTCATGTTCCTCTTCCCAGTTCACTGCGTTCTTTTTTTGTGTGGTCATCACAAATGTATTTGGAGGGTGGCAGGCAGGCAGTATTTGACAGGGCTCTGCTCTACTTGATAGCATGAGCCAGAAATACAAGCAGCACATCAGTAATTGCTGTGAGCAGTGAAAATTGTTCAGTAACCCATGGATGAAAGATTGACTAAACCCCCTAATTTTTAGTCCACAGAAACACCCAGAATCCATTTGCCTACTGCTCACCCATAATAAAAGTCTCCAAGATGATACACCTTTGCATGGAAGGAGCAACACGGGCTGTCGTCATGCATTTATCTCACAGCAATAAGAGCCTTAAATGGTTTTATATTTCATTACACTACTACAGCTGTTGAGCTGGGCAGTGGTAATGATGAGGGTTATTTTGCCAGCCATCAACAGATGGCATATTACTGTGCAAAATGCTGTGGTGCTGTGAAGACAGTGGGTGAAATCCCAGACTAGGATGGGAGTTTTGCTGTCAGCCTGGGCAGTACTTCAGCAATTGTTTTTTCATCATGTTAGAAATCATAAAAGTGTATTAATTGTGTTCTTCTGGGCAGAAAACAAAAGGCCAGCCACTGATACAGAAAAGTGTTATTTAAGAGCACTGCAGAATACCTTAGTTGGTCAATATGAAGGTAGTATGGGAACACAAAATACAAACCATAAAAGTAGAGGTGAAATGAAAAATTTTGAGAAAAGAAACAGCTCAAAGTTTATATAACTTAAAGTCCTGAGTTTTCCCTCTGGATTACAGAAATAGGAAGAAAAGGAAAAATCAGGGGGGAAAAAAAAGGACCTCCTCATTCTACCCATTGCAAGGGAGTTGGACTAGATGGTCTTGGGAGGTTTCTTCCAAACTTAACTGTTCTGTGATTCTATGATTCTGTGAATTAATATATGGGTTACCGACTGCCCATATAGCATGGAAATGAAAATTATTTTAATTAAATGGGGACAGGAAAGGTGATTTTTCTAACTTTGTTATGAATGTTTCCATTTCTTCACATCTGCATCTTCTAGCACATACCATCATGTGACAGAGCACTGGAATAGGCTGCCCAGGGAGATGGTGGAGTCTCCTTCTCTGGAGATATTCAAGACTTGTCTGGACGCCTATCTATGTAGTATGAGCTAGGGAGCCGCTTTGGCAGGGGAGTTGGACCTGATGATCTCTCAAGGTCCCTTCCAACCCCTACAACTCTGTGATTCTGTGAAGTTTTAGGAGTGTGATAAGCATGAGAGACATTATTCTCTTCCCCCATGAAGCTTATGATCCAACACCCCCAGCCTATAAACAGTTACGTAAATGCTTGGTTTGAAGCATATGAGTCATCTCGTAGCTTGCAGAGTGTTAAGCTGTTTCCTCATTGCAGTAGTGTAGCCTAGACCTGGGTGATAACAAGGGTGCTTTTTTCTAGCTAACTTTCACTAGCAAGTTTTATTAATTCAAGTTTTATTTTTTCTTTCCCTAATAATTTTCAAGTAATATTGCCCTACAGATTATACTGAATTGAACTTGACACCCTTTATATAAATGTATTAATAAATCTTCCCCTTTTTTCACACTTCTTTACATAGCTTCCCAAAACGAGCAACATTTTGAGGAGCAGATGAAGAAATAGTGAATGAAGAAATGAACAATCACAAATGTAGCTAGCAGTATTCCTTATCTCAACGACATTTACTGGCCTCCACCAGAAGGAGGATCTATTGCAGTTTTCATCTGGTTTGTAGAGAAGCAGCAATAATGATAGATCCACAGTATGCAAAACATCCTACATTTAGATCACCAGTGTGCTTCAGAATGACTAAACTCTGGTACAGAAGCAGTATGGACAATCTAATACATCTTTTTACAGCTATAATGCTTTCAGGAATTTAGCTATTACATCTTCAGATTGTCTCACTATGTAATGTACCTGCACCTACTCATTCATTCTGCTGATGCTGGGGAGTCTCGGTTGTGAAATCTCATTGACTTGCTGCCCTTGCAGTTTAATTAAACAAAACAGAGGATGGGAGGACAAATTTTTATCAGTCCTGTTGGTAGGTAAATTAGAACAGAAAGTGTCTGAAGACATGCTGCAGCACTAGAACAGCATCTAAATGTCAAGGTCAGAAATTTTTGGTGAAAGATAGCATCACACAGAACAAATGGGCTTCACAGTATTTCGGTAAATGAAACATCATAAACTATGGCAAGTCGGTGGAGATCGCCAAGCTTATCATGCCCTGGTCTTGGATATTAGGAGTCATGTGGGTTGTTTCACACTTGATATAGTAAAGCTGGAAGTTTGAATTTCCTGCAGATTACTGCTGCCATCTCAGAAGCAAGCTTTCTATGGAATACAACCTGTGTGCTGGTGATATTGCTGCATCTCTGGTCTTTTAATGGTCTACATGGGAGGCAGCCTAGAAGCTACAGCTTCAAGGAGCACAAGTTAGACTCCCAAGGTCCATGTTTTCATGCTAAAATATATGGAAGAATTTCCAGGTCTTGTTATAGATTGCTAGCAGTAAACCTTGGAATCCCCAGCCCCTACTGAGTTGTTCTCCTTAACAGAGTTTTAAAACTCTCCAAACATACATAGGCCAGGGTCCAACAGGGTTTCCAAGGTTCCTCCTGCAGCACTTTGATTCAAAGCATGGAAGTCCTGGGAGACATACCAGCACCTTGCCTTGACACGGAAGACTTCCTCTTAGAGCTATCCCAGGCTAACGGCTCCAAGGTGCTCATCTATTTAAATCAAAGAAACTACCAGTCAGGAAAAAAAAAAAGCGGGGGGGGGGGGGGGAGGAGGGGAAATAAAAAAAACCAGAATGGCAGATCTTTTTTATCAGAAACCTTGTCTCCTGGAAACTTCTGCTTTTCCATTCCACTGCCTGAACTATGGAAACTTAATTTTGTTCAACCCAATGTGTCCAGTCTATGAATCACTCATTTACGGTCAGTTCACAAAATAAAACTGTAAAAATTTTATGGGAGATATGTTTTTGCTGCTGTCTAAACAATCTAACAAGTTGCCTTGGCAATTTTAAATTATCTATTTGAGCTTTTCATGTTCCCACTCAGTGAAAGGGTAAGCTAGTAGCTCTGCTGTTTTTTTTTTCTTTCTTTCTTAGTGAGAATCTGTAGAGTTTGGAACTTTTTACACAAACAGCTCATCTTCAATATCCCCCATGTCACCAAGATAAGTTTTTATTCAGAAAAGTGACATTTTAGTAACTAATAGCTTTTTAATAGAAATATCTCTAAAATGAACATAAAAAGCAGATTTTTTTTTCTTCAAAGTCTACATTTATGCAGAAAATGTCATGTCAACCTTTTTCTTCTGCCTTTTCGACAAATGCTCTTTTCAAACTTAGATTTCAGTTTCATTCTAATATGTAACATGTGCTAGTCATATTAGGAATGATTCATTTTATTCATGATGGCAAACTGCTTCCCTTAGCTACTTCTTGTTCATAATGCCACTCTTCAACCTACCGCAGAAGAATCTTTCTCGTGGATCAAGGAAAGTAGCTGCTGTCAGCCAGTTTCCCCACATCTCTTTTGCACTGTTTTGATTTATTTTGTTGGACATTTTTTTCTTTCTGATCTCTCCTCAGACAAAGTAGTTCAAAAATATTTTATTATTTCCTATGTCAGGGGCTTGGCAGATTCTAGCCTTCAGAACTTCATGTGCAAAGACAAATGTGTAAGATGTATTTCCATCTTAACAGGATTAAGGATGCCTCTTGCCTGATCTGGGTGCTGGAGGGCTAGCCTTGGAGTTGTCTACAGGCAGGGAGGTGCTGGCAATTGCAGATTTGGAGATCTCTCAGAATGGGGAGAAGGGGCTGGGATGAGAAAGGGTAACAATGGAAAGATGGAGAAACAGGAGTGCTGTGGGATTTGGTTGAGGATAAAAAGCAATATCCTCCTCTTTCACCTCAGCCTTTTACTGGAATGTGCTTTTTTGGCTAATGCAGTGTCACTGGGGAGGTGCCAGTACCTATCTCTAAGAAAGTATCTTCTCATTACCATGGTCTTGCTTCCCATACACAGACCCTTAAAGAGGTAATGTCCCAATCTCAACAGCAATAATTTTTTCTGCTTCCTAGCTACTCCTTCCACGCAGTATTGACCTCAACATTAAAAATGGAAATAGGTTTAACAGGAATCCCTTGTTATAGTATAGGGGAATACAATTCAGCAGAATATTTTAAATCTACTATTGATCCCATTGAGTTAGTCCTTCTCTAACACTCATCAGGACAGGTATTAATCATAGCAACTGAATCAGAAGAAACAGAAAAGTTACAGGACCAGCCACCCCATGTCATGCTATTTTCTGCTCTGGACACCAAGGAAATGCTGCCTGCCATCACAGTCTTGAAAGAAATCACAGAATCATAAAATCATAGAATGGTTCAGATTGGAAGGGATGGACCAGGTTGCCCAAAGTCCCACCCAACCTGGCCTTGAACACCCCCAGGGAGGGAGCAGCCACAGCTTCTCTGGGCAACCTGTGTCAGGACTTCACCATCCTCACAGGGGCGAGTATCATCCTAATGTCTAAGCTAAATCTACCCTCTTAGTTTAAAGCCATTACACCTCATCCTATCACTAGGCTTCCTGACAAATGGTCCCTCTCCATAAGCCAATTCCTTATCTGCTGAGCAGTCCATCTGTTGAATCTGACATTGAAACCTTCAGTTTCAAGACAAGAATAGTCCAGGTAGATGAAGTCTTTCACTCTTCCCTTAGGGCTTTTGTTTAAGAACTATGACTCTTGTATCCAGACATTAGGCCTCCTGTTATTGAATACTGTCAGATACAGGATAGTGGATCTTTGCTCCAAATCAGTATGTGTTGTTTTACTCTTTCCTGCTATTTGTTTTTAATGTTTAATGATCCAGAATTAACCTTTAGAAAATATTTTTTGTGAAAGGTGGATTTTAAAGTATTTTTCCCCTCACTATTCTCACTTCTGATAATCCATATGACTTCATTTAATATAAGTATGGATTTAAACTCAATCGAGAGTGTACACTATAAAAAACTGGCTGGATATGTAATCATTAAATACTTAATGCCCAAGGCCATTAATTTTTGACTGGTTTATAAATAATACTAGTTTTCATGTGCCTGCAATTATACCACATTTTTAAAGAGGTGTCATTCAGGTGTCAAAGGACTGAAAATAAACACTGTACTTAGCATTGTTTTATTACCTATCATTGTTTTAAAAATTACTTTAAAATTATTACTTTAAAATTACTTTTAAATTATTGCATCAATAACAATCAAAGCCTATAGCTGCAATGGAATTCTTTAGACCTAATGATAGACTAGGTAGTGCAAAGGTTAGCACACCCTCTTCTTCTTCCCCAGACCTTGATAAAAATTCTAGCTCCAAGTCACAAGTGAAAAGGGGTTTTGCAAACTTACCCTTGTCCCTCGTGGACAGGTGTCCACATGAAAAAGCCATCATGCAGCTTGGGATGGCTGGCAGAGGTGAGCAGTGGGGTTGCTGCTCAGGGTGGACCCTGCACCTCTGCAGAGAGCTGCACTGCCGGAGACACCAGGCTTCCACCTCCCTCCTTGCACATTTTGTATCATGAATACTGCATAATGAATATTTCTCTCTGCTCCTGTAACCAGCAGCTGTCCTACCTTATATTTCTACTGTCACTCAAACTCTGCTTTTAGTCCTTTAAGACCTGAGAAAAACACAAACACTATTGTAGACCATGTCCTGCATTCCTGGTGCTTGAATAGAGCAAGGGGGAAATTCTTCTTTACTCTCTTCTGCTTTTGAGAAATGCCACAATTCCTGTGCCTCTCAGACCACTTAGAAAATTAAAACTTACAGTATTGGTGGGTGTGCATTAGGAGGATAATAGGTTGTCCAAATTGATCAAGAAATTCACAATTATGTTAGTAGCAAGGATTGATATCCTGCTTGCTGACCTCAGATATTTGGTTTCAGATACAAGAGCCCTAAATCTCTCAGTAGTTTTGCCGTACAGTGTAACTATGGAAATTACAACCAAAGGAGGAAGAAAGTGGACTAAAGAAACAAGACCCACATGGCTGCTGCAAGAAGATAAATCATTTAAGCCTTGCTGTTGTCCAGAGTTTACAGCATTCAGGTATCTCATCTTGAAAAAAACATGCAAGAAACCAAAATAAATTGGTGATTAATTCTTCTTGAGAAGCAAGTTGTTTTAGAAGAATCACATTTTTAAGATGTTCATTTCATTTGCACCTATTTCAAACACAGATGGGGACATCAGGGTCAGCTTCTTCTTATTGTTACCTAATCAGCTGGGCCAGGTCACTTTCCTGTCAAAGAGTGGTAGCATGGGTTATTTAGGAGTACAAGAACTACTCTGCCCCTCCTTCCTAGGTAGTGCAAGAACAGTTACTCTGTGGAGGGGGGTGGAGAACACAAGTCTTCACCTATCCTAAAATCAGAGTGAGAGAAGGCAGTTTTCTGCATCTGGGAGCAGTGGGGACCCCCTGCTGTGAAGCAGAAGATCTCAATACAGTGAGGACCTGGAAGGAGATGGTGCTATGTGGCCCAGGAGTGTGCAGCAGGAATCCTGCCTCCAACCAGAGCCATCTTTTTCCACATGGGAATTCTCTTTCTGACTCAGGTCCTCTGCTCTACTCTTAGTTCAGAAAGTGGAGCACAGCATCAAGAATTCAAGCCTGCCTCCATTTCCATACTTTTGAGTCAGGTTTCACATATGCAGCACTATCTGGATTCTTTCTTTCTTCCATTAGTGGCATTTGGGCAGCTGGTCTCACTGAGCATTGCCTATCACTATGCAGTTATATATCATATATATCATGCAGTATATACCATAAAGGCCCGTGTGCCTTTCATGGCTGCGGGATCCGGCATGTGTGTGGCCCCAGGGTATATCATATTCATCAACCACGTGAGTTTCTCCATTTTCAGCTTTGTGAGTGAGAGGGTTTTGTTTTCATGGATTTTGTTGCAGGGGTTTCTTTGGAAAACAAGGGACTAACACATGGAAAAGAAATAGAAAGACCACAAGGCGTAATGACTGTGGTATAAAACCAGAAAACCTAGTGCTGTTAGAAACAGCATGAATTCACGTTTTTATGCAATAGAAATGTTTTATGTTAGGACTTTTAAATTATATAAACAGATACTAGTCCATGCGATACTTAAGTAAATAGCAAACATCATCCATTTCTGAGAATATGTTAAGAATTAATATTTTCTCTGTTGACAGCAATATCTTCATGATATAAACAGTGGACACCATGATTTAAAGCAGAAGCACATCTAAACTATACATATATCATTCTTGTTCATTTTTTTGTTTGCATAGAAAAACCCAGTAGGAATAAGCATGCAATACCTTCCTACTCCCTGAGGCTTTACTGCAGTAAAAGTGAAAATCGGTGTTGATTTTAATTCTTTGTGTTATTGGTAATCAACAGGCTCAGTTAATCAGGGATCCAATTTTCGGTGGTGCTTAATGGCTTTCCTGGTGAAAATCAAAACAGAGAGGTGGTTTCATATAATTTTTAACCAAATTGAAATATTTTGATTCACATAATAGATCTGTTTTATTTCAATTGTATTTACCCTGTTGTGCCACATTGCTTCATGGGGATGCAAGTTTTCCACACCTGCATACTTCCCAAATTTGGTGTTCTTCTTTAAATTATATGTCCCATCATACAGTGTGATCTGATGGGGCTGGTTAGTTCATGAAAATCATAGAATCATGAAATGGTTTTGATTGGAAAAGACATTCAAGATCATCAATTCCAACCACCTATCCAGCCTACTAGGTCCGCCACTAGGCCATGTCACCAAGTACAACATCAACATCTACTCTTCTTTTAAACACCTCCAGGGATGGTGACTCAACCATCTCCCTGGGAAGCCTGTTCCAATATCTAACAACCCTTTCAGTTAAGAAATTTTTCCTAATATCCAACCTAAATTTCCCCTGATGCATCTTTAGACTGTTGCCCCTTGTCCTGTCACTAGCTACCAGGAAGAAGAGACCAACCTGCACCTCACTACAACTACTAGGTAGTTGCAGAGAGCGATGAGGTCTCCCCTCAGTCTCCTTTTCTCCAGACTAAACAATCCCAGCTCCCTCAGCCACTCCTCATAATATTTGTCTTCCAAACCCTTCACCAGTTGCATAGCCCTTCTCTAGACATGCTTAAGCATCTTGATGTCCTTCTTGTAGTGAGGGATCCTAAAAGTGCTCCCTCACTTCCACAGGGGAAGTATCACTACCCTACTCCTGATGGCCACACTGTTCCTGATGCAGACCAGGATGCCACTGACCTTCTTGGCCACCTGTGCACACTACTGGCTCATATTGAACTGACTGTTACCAACAGGCCTCTCTCCTCTGGTTAGCTCTCAAACCACTAAAATCTGAGAACTCCTAATGTTACCAGTGTGGGTTGAAGAGTAAAGATCACTAGAGAAAGATAGAGTGTTTAATTGTTATTTGGAGTCTCAATTTCTTTAATGCAGGTGTAGGTGACACTGTGCCTGCTACTTTCCAAAAACATTCCCTATGCACCCATCTCTACAGTATTTTTCAAAATACTGCCTTGCCCAAATAATTCCCTGCAACCTACTTAATCCATGGTAGTCTTACTTATGAAGAAAGAGCAGAGGAAAAGAGTAGTCAGGCTGTCTACTGTATAACTCCAAAGCTGATAATTTGCTATATGTTCTCAAATTATCTAATAATTGCACAGACACTACAATCCCTCTTTCCAAAGCAGTTGAAGAAAAGGTATTATGGGACATTATAGTAAAACACAGTTTCTAATGCTGTTCATTAAATGCTTTGTCTGAATAAACCAACTGGCTGAGCAGTTGGGTGCTGGAATAGCTGTAAGAGGTTGAATAGCTGCTAATTTATACTGAATTGACAAATCTGTTCCTTAAGATTGTTGATTTTTTTTTTTTTTGAAGTGTGATCTTACACAGTAAGTTGTTTGCTACAGCTTCCCAGAGTTAACCTCCTTTGGGAAAAAAAGTGTGTTATTTGTCATTATCTAGAGTCCAGGGCACAGGTTGCGTTTCCCTTGTATGAAAAGCATTGCGTGGTGTACACGAGAGGGAAGCTGAGAGCAGGTACTGGGGCTGCAGCTGGTCCCCATGATTTGTGTGCTGGAAGTTTTGATATGCACTAGCACCCACAAGGGAACACAGCAAACGGACTATATTCTGTTTAGAAAGAACAAGAAAAGGGATTTATAACAAAACCTCCATGGCAAGAGGTTTGAATGTTTTCATCTGCTGGGCCAACACTCTTCAGGTTTGAAAAAAACAACAGAAGAATATAAAAGGTCAGTTATTTCTACAGTTTGCCACGGTAAAAGCAAAGTGGAAGGGGAGGTGTTATACTGCAAGTGTACTGTGTTAGGAAATTATTGTCATTGTAGGCATGGATGGATGGCTTGATTTGTTGATATGTTCAAGCAGCTCCTGAGCAAACCAAGTTTAGCAACAGCTGCGTTCTAAAGCAGAGGAGTTGCCTAAGTTTTGGTTTCAATCTGCTGATGCTTTGCCTCTGGGTTTTGTATAGGAACTAGGAAAATTCTGTGAGAACTGTAATGGTTTGAAACTGTCTTTCTTAACTAATAAAGGAATTATTCCAGCTTTGTAGTTGCTTGAGGCCCAGAGTCATCTACAGAACTCCAGGATGTTACTGTTCTTAACATGTTTCTTACCAATAAATATTCATTACCAGAGGGAAACACATTGAATTATTTTAATTTTTTTTCTAACCTCCCTGGAATGTAAAAAGATAATCAGGAAAATCTTCCTGCCTTTACAGGAGTTTCCAAAACATGACCCAGAGCAGGACTTCACAAAGCTAAAATCTCAAGAAGATCTTCTGGTGGTCTGAGACTGCTGATGGGCAGTAGTATCCCTGGGTGCACTACCTGCCTACCTCACTTTCAAGGCACAGACACCATAAGTCCTGATGGGACTCCTTTATGCATGGGGAACTTTAGGCTGCTAGCTAAGTTTGTTTTCTTACTATGTAACGTCATTAAAATGCAAAAGCCAAAGCACCATAGTCGAAGTCAGTGTCATCAAAAAAGAATTCAGAACCAGAACACTGAGCAACATTAAACTATGCATGGTGGGGACAGATTTAGAGCTCCCATGTCAGAAGTCTGTAAGAGCTAAAAAACATGTGAAGCCTGACATTTAGAGCCACTTATTTTTTTCTTTTCTTTTATACTTTTTTTTTCCTCATTGGAGATATTTTGTTACCTAGTATATTTTTTGTGACGTGTCTAAGAACATCTAAGCTTTTAAATAAGAGATTATTTTTGATCTGACTGAGAGGGCACAGGAAAAAACTTATTTGAGAAATGCATCTGTATAAAAAAAACCCATAAGAAAACCATGAGCTACCAGAGTAAAAGTTAAGTCAGGATTGTAAAACTATTGCAGTGACTTTTCCTTTTCTTTAGCAACTCTTGTTTTATACTTGTGATAGTTGCTGTCTCCCACTCCAGACCCTACTTCTAAGAGGAAGAAATAAAAAAATACTTGAATGAACAGCTAATTTATCAGCTTGACATTACCATCTATCAAGAGGAGAGGCCTGCTGTTAGGAAAATCAAGATTATTGGTTCAGGGGGGTTTGTTAGCTCTTGTGAAATGAAGGTTAGTTTAACAACATACGTATCTGAGAGATGTTCTGGGCATTTTGAACCCAGAATCCCATACATCACTTCTTTCTCTGCAGTCTGCTGTGGTGGTTGCTGTCTTAATTGACTCTGGCAGCTCTGCTGCTAAAGAGCCCATTCAAAGAAGAAAGGATTTGGGATTTTCTTATTTCTCAGGCAATGAAGCAGTCCACCGAATTTTTTAAATATTTTTAGGTTCATCTTAGATCATACCATGTATCTTTCTATATAGCAACTTATTAAGTGTTGCAGACTCAAATATCTCAGGGATGACGGCAGGGAAATTATAAGCAGCAACGTATAGACACCTTCACTAAGTGTACTGCTGTTGAACTGTGACTCAGCAGGTGGAAGCCTTTCAGGCAAAGGACAGTGAATGACTCTGAGTGAGCAAACTAGTTTAGCCCTGTAGTGAATGAGGGCTAGTTTTTAAATAAAATAGAAAAAAAAACCCAATAAACAAGAATTAGGGGGGAGCAGGGTGTGTTCCAATCAAAAACCCCCAGAAATTCAAAGATTTGTTGACATATCCAATAAATAGTGATATCTACAAATTCAGTAAAAGTTTGAAAGCTACAAACTCTCTCTGATCTTGTTGCAAAACTTCAGTTGATTTTTTTTTAATTTTTTTTTTTAGGAATGGTTGCATGTACTCTAAATTTACACATTTATGGCCTGAAGAACTGGTTCAATATGTAATTCAGTGTTCCATGCAATCAACATTCTCCTCTGCCGCATAGAAAAATATGGACAGGTCTATTGATAAAAAGATATAGCTGTGTAATCTCATTCATCCACTTTGTATGATGCTCGCATGATAAAATTTAGTTGAATGATAATGCCCAGCCTTTTCACAGAATCACAGAGTTGTAGGGGTTGGAAGGGACCTTGAGAGATCATCGGGTCCAAACCCCCCTGCCAAAGCAGGCTCCCTAGCTCATACTGCACAGATAGGCATCCAGACGAGTCTTGAATATCTCCAGAGAAGGAGACTCCACCACCTCTCTGGGCAACCTATTCAAGGGCTCTGTCACCCTCACTGTGAAAAAGGTCTTCTGCATGTTGATGCGGAACTTCCTATGCTCCAATTTGCAGCCATTGCCCCTTGGCCTGTCTCCACAGACTACTGAAAAGGGGCTGGCCAATTCCCTCTGCATCCCATACTTAAGATATTTATAAATGTTGATTAGGACCCCCCTCAGTCTTCTTTTCTCCGGGCCGAACAGCCCCAGCTCTCTCAGCCTATCCTCGTAGGGTAGATGCTCCAGGCCCTTAATCATCTTCGTAGCCCTTCTCTGGACTCTCTCGAGGAGATCCCTGTCCCTTTTATACCAGGGAGCCCAGAACTGGACACAATACTCCAGGTGGGGCCTGACCAGGGCAGAGTAGAGGGGGAGGATCACCTCCTTGGACCTACTGGCCACACTCTTCCTGATGCACCCCAGGATCCCATTGGTTCTTTTAGTCACCAGGGCACACTGCTGACTCATAGCCAACCTGTCGTCGACCAGGACCCCCAGGTCCTTCTCCACAGAGCTCTTCTCCAGCAGGTCAACCCCCAGCATGTACTGATACATGTGGTTGTTCCTCCCCAGGTGCAAGACTTTACACTTGCTTTTGTTGAATTTCATCTTGTTTCTCCCTGCCCAACTCTCCAGCCTGTCCAGGTCTTGCTGGATGGCAGCGCAGTGTTCCTGCGTGTCAGCCACCCCTCCCAGCTTTGTATCATCAGTGTACTTGCTGAGGGTGGATGCTATTCCCTCATCAAGTTCGTCAATGAAGATATTAAGCAGGACTGGACCCAACACCGAGCCCTGGGGAACACCGCTAGTCACAGGCCTCCATTCAGGTTCTACTCCACTCTCTGAGCCTGGTCTGACAGCCAGTTCTCGACCCACCTCACTGTCCACTCATCTATCCCATACTCTCTCAGCTTTTCTATCAGGATGTCATGGGAGACAGTATGGAAAGTCTTGCTGAAGTCAAGGTAGATGACATCCACTGCTCTCCCTCCATCCACCCAGCTGGTGATGAGATCATAGAAGGCTATGAGATTGGTCGAGTACGATCTTCCCTTGGTGAATCCATGCATTTCAAACCTGCATTGACTGAATTCAGAGTAGAGAAAGTTTGCACATTGCGCCTTCACAATTGTATGGATGCAAGACCAGATTCCTTGCCAGGGACTTCACAACAAAGTACTAAGTGATAAGACTAGAATTCAGCAGTTCCCAATTTGCAGCTATATTTCAGAAAACAGCATTATTTTATTTTTGTTTGTTTTATCTGTCCAAACCTGCTGTATGTAACATACAGCAAGACGTTTATGATCTACTAAGAGGGTACAAGATATGAAGGCATGGAAATATATATGTAAACTGATGGACAGTGTAGCACTAGGTGATGCTTTGTACAGGCAAAGAAGAAATCAGGAAGGCTTTCAAGAAGTGAATTAGGATGTGACACTTTTCTGAAAACATGAGCAGCTTCTTCCCACCTGCCTGCTGGGTTTGGCAGATGACATTGGCAAAACAAGTGGGTCATTGACTTTGTGAGGAATTGCCACCTATCTGTCACACTTTGGAATTTAACAGCTTTTACATCTCTCCACTTGGAAGACTGATATTTTGTCAGTCAGTACTTTTTCTCTAACGTGAATGGAAAGAATGGTATTTAATCTGTGTGTCAGAGATTCTGATTGCATCTGCCATGGCCTTTTATAATTTCATTTTGAAGCGTTAACATTATAAATAAATGGCATACTTACAAGTGTGTAGGTATTGCCTGTGCACAAGTTTTAGAAATCACTTACAGTGTACAGCAGAAGAAAGTCCCATATTCCAGTATACTTATCATTTCTACTCTCTTGGCTCTTAATATTGCTAGATGCTGAGCAGAGGCTCTGAAGCGCTCCACTTCTATTATACACCTTTGAGGATTCTTCTAAAAAGAGATCACAGAAGATGGCTCATAATTATCCTTGCATCCAACAAAAATGGTTGCCCTCCACGGAACAATCTGTCAAATCAAAGTCAGAAACGGGTGCCATCGCAGCCTGTGCTAGCTTGCACGGCGCATGGTGCCAGCGTCATTCCAACTGCCCACACGAGGCGACGTTTCTCTAACCACAAAACTTTCACTGTTTGCTAATTGCAATGAGCAGGTTCTTAGCAGGCTGATATTTTTAATTAGGGCTTATACTTTGATTAGGGGTTTTGATGGTTGGTTGGGGTCGGTTTTATTTTAATGTTTAGAAGTTAGACAGTGCCCTCTCCTGGACATAGGCTCCCATAGCAGTAGTTTGGAAAGTGACCCAAATGTTGCCAATTTGGGGGAAACAGGCGCAAAAATAGTGTGCTGCTCTGCTGAAGGGATTTGCCGGTTTCAAGGATGTACACTTTGTTGTGGTCCCTCCTTGCATTCTGGTCTGCTTCAAAGCATACCGTGTAACAAAAAGTGTTTCAGTTTAGATGGCAAAGAGCTTTTGATTAATTTAGCTTGAACCCAGTTGGCCAGGGTTGACAGTGCAACTTTATCACAGTGAGCAGCAGAAACATAAAGTGCTACATACTCCATTTTTTTACAAAAATCAGCTCAATACAGTAAGAGCATACGCATTTTCAGAAATGAGGGTGATGGATAGGTATGCTCTAGAATCTTACTATTGAGGTGTTCTCTTATATGTCTTTATTGCATTATTTCACAATAAAAAATGATAACTTTTCCTTTATGCTTTCTTAAGGATATTTTGTTTTTCATTGCTTGGGGTTTTTTGGGATGGTTTGATTGTTTTTTTCTTGGGGGTGGCAGGGCCTCTTTTTAGTAAATAAAAACCCCACCACTGTCTGTTTTACTTAATAATTTTAATTTCATGCATTTGGATTTTTCCAGGGTCCACAGTTTACCCAGGATGTAACTTGAAACACAACATTCCCAAGTTTTACATCATCTCACAGCAAAGGGGACAGAGAGAGATATAGTAGTTAATTTAAAACGTGTATTTAAATTCCTTCAAAGATAGACTAAAAAACTGTAATAATGCAGCATTTACAGGAAAAATTAAATTAATGGCATAGAAAGTATTGCATATCCATTCATCAAACTTCTACAATTTTCAAATCACTCCTATAGTTTTTCTCAGCACAGGAAACACAGAGAGAAATAGTTGAGTAGGGTTGACTGTGATTGATTTCTGCTAATGGTGATTGGTTTCTGCTGACAGATTGTTTTATCCATTAGTTTAAACATGAAGCTGAATTTTCTTTACTGAAATTTTGTGTGCTTTCTAAAAATCTGCAGACTTCTTGAAAGCAGAAGGCCCCTGCAGAGAAAAGCTGCCCTGAGGGCCAAACTCAGCATCCTCTGACCGCTCACTTCAAAGGTGCACTTCTAGGGAAAAATGCAGTCCCTCCTACAACATACAGTCACTAACATGAGGTCAGCTCTGGAGCAGATATCAAGATGTCTGCTCCCAAAATGTCTGTTCTTAACATTGCCCTTCAGTCTGCCTTTGCATGTTACTCATATCTGCTCCACCAAGTGAGCTCCACTGTCCTCTGCAAAGAGCTGTGAGACCAGTAAGAGACCTCCACATTAATGGTCACAGTTGGTCATTAGCTGTTCACTGAATCTTTCTTGATGACCTGCTAATGAATGTCCCACTGGTTTACTGTGAAGATTGGTCAAGGTAGACAGTATAGGTAATTTATAGCTGAGCACCCAACATGCTTAATGGCCTTTGCTCAGTGACTGTGATCGACATAGTGCTACTAAACGGCATTATTACATCCTTCCTAATTTATTTCTCAGGTGTGAATATTTCATGTTGAATTGAAAGTTTGGATTCAGTGTTTCAAAATAAATTTACATATTTTATTTACATAATTATTTACATCATTCATTCAAGAATTTAATGAGGAAAAGAGCCTTAATCTCACAAAGTTTTTTCAATATATTGTGCCCTTCTCAACTGATGTTTATTTTTTTAAAAACAAACCTGTGTGCATTAATATTCACCTGTAAAAGTCTCAGAGGCCTGCACAGTGCAAAAGTCAGCTCTCAGTGGGTATCTGTTTGCTGCAGGAACCTGGAGAGCTTTGATGGTTCGGCACCTGTGGTGCCTAATCTCTGTGAATCATGGATAAATTGGCCAGAAGCTACAGTCCTTCCAGCTGTGCTCTTGCCAGCTCTTAAAAGCTAAAAAGTTTCAACTAGGCCTTGACTTGGTGGGAAAGATCCAGAAAAAGTCCAAGAAGTGTCGGTGATATGTTAGGTAGCATGGGTTACCCAGGGTAATGCCATAGGGATTGCTCAGTTATCACAGAAGCCTGCTTTTGCTTTAGATGTGCAGGTACCTTCTCCTGTTTCAATAGTGATCAGAGTGCACCAATGTTATGGTTATGAGGCCAACGTAGTTCACAACCCTGAACACATGCTACATTGGATGGTTGTGGCCAAGACATTTATAATACTTTAAGGTTTCATTTTCACGTGTTCATGTGTCATAATTATGATGTAGAGCTAGCAGACAAACAAAAGCTAGTTTACATCTGTTATGCACCTGCTATAAGAAACTGGGATTGCAGCTGTTAAAATGTCCTGAGCAGAATCAGGAAGTTTATCATGTTCCACTACAGGTTTTCATGCACTTCAGTCACATTAAGTGGTGTCCCAATACTCATCTCATTCCTTTCAAATGGCTTCAAGATTGCAAAAGCCTTTCTCTCTAGTGCTTACAAATGGCACTTCTTGAGCTATGTAGACATTGAGCAGATGGGTTTCCTGGGAAGTGTCCTGACCATTGTTCCCCAGGGTGTGGGAAAAGGAACTGCAGTTGTCTTTAGAGCTTTTGCCCTCAGCTTACATTTGGTAACTTTTCTCGAAATGAGATGAGTTTATCAAAATTTAGTTTCATACTTTTTGATTACAAAGGAGACCCTCTTCTCCATTCTAGTTTCAAGAACTGGGATACTCCTCTTTCCTTAGCAGGCATTCCTGGCAAAGGGTGTGTCACCAACCAAAAGTTCATGAAATGGCCAAAAGCAACTTGGTTCCTAAACAGCTTGTGAAAGCGTCCTAGCTATAATTGCCTTGATGTTGCACATTTTGATTACAAGCGTTACAAGTACCTTTAATGGCATGGATGTGAAGAGTTCAAGGCAGACAGAGGAGCCAGATATTTTTACAGAAAACCACAAATCATTTCCAATAAATAGAACATTTATTTAATAATTCCTTATCTTCTTGTTATACAACAGTCTGAATTTGTTTCCATACTAAAAAGTAAATAAGATGTTCAAATATGAATGTCATATGTTTGAGAAAGACCTTAACCCAAAGCAGTGTGTTTTTAAGGAAATTCATTGAACCTAGATGGACTTTTCTTGGCATGTCAGTACAGAGTGTGTTAACATTGCATCTTCTTTTTTTCAAGGAACTGTGGTCAGTCAGCTTTAAAATCCTAAGATCAAAATTTGAAAGTGTAAATAAAATATGAGTTTGGTCTCAGCAGTAATGTAAACTCAGTGAAAATACTCTCATCAGGGGGGCAAAACCACTCCTTTAATCACAATACTTCCTTAAATCACTGCATAATTATCCACTGAAGAAAAGCACATAGCAGCTTAGAAGAGCTGGTGGATGTTGAGACAAAAATCTTTACAGCAGTGAATGGGAGATCTTTAACTATGTGGCTGTGTTCTAGTTCTGTCTGGTCTTACCAACACACAAAACACTGTAAAGTACTGTTTCCAACCTTCTATGTGCTCTAGAGGAAACTCCAAAGCCAAGTGGTGCTAACACAATGTAAATTTACACAGTGAAAATAAACCCAAGTGAAGGCATCTTATATTTTTCATTTCCACTATAATAATTACATAAGTAATGCTGTACATATGTAGAATTTCTGCTCCTTACTCCATTAATGGACATTCCCATTCATACAGCAAGATGTGTCCTACAGAATGAGTTCACATGTGTTTATTTTTCAAGTTTCAGTGTTTAATCCTTTCCTGCTAAGATAAAGTAGCAACGAGCACACATCTTTCTACTGCCTGGCCCTTGGAAATGGTCCTGGCCTCTTTGCAGAAACCATTGCAAAGCTTAACTAACACAACTGTGATTGCACATCCATTTTACCAACCTTTATCTGTTTTCAGAGAAAACATGAAAAGCTTTGGTTAAGTTAATGCTTTTGAAAAAAAATAGTCTTTCATTTCCTTACCAAACATAGAAAGCTTGGTGAAAGAGTAGAAAATTGAAGCCTGTTCCTATGTAACATTTAATTTCATTTTTATTGTACTTATTTTCAGAAAATAGATTGAACACTAGTGGCAAGATAAGTAGATATTTTCAGACATCTTGAACAGGATGTGGAAATTTAGGGGCTCTACTGATATCTTTTCTTTTTGATCAGCAAAAGCAGCTGAATCAAAAATGAAACTTTTTTAACAAATTTTGACATAACATATTTTCTTACATTCTTTGTAACAGGTGGTTCTGCTAATCTAACCTGCAGAGCTTTCTTTGGATATAGTGGAGATGTCAGTCCTTTAATCTACTGGATGAAAGGGGAGAAGTTTATTGAAGATTTAGATGATAGTCGAGTTTGGGAAAGCGACATCAGGTAAAAGAAAAATTTTTTTGTTTTTTCCGTCAATATCTTTTGTTGATAGCTAATGTAATATCACTGATCAACTCAGGAACACTTTTGGTCTGATCCCTGCTTTTCCAACATCCACTAGTGATTTGAAGGGTCCCTTCCAACGAAGACAATTCTATGATTCTGTGATTCTATGCCTTTTCAACTCTAACAGTTGATAAAAGAAAACAACACAACACAACACAGCCTCAGCCAGATCTGATGTTAGAGAGCTGCAAAAGCAGAACAGCTGCCAGACAAGTACCATAATATTTATGACTAGAATTTGCATATGACATCTTCAAACTGTGGCAATCTACAATAATAACCATAAGGATGGTTACTATAATTAAATAAGTATAAATAAATACATGAAGAAAAACAGCTCAGAAGTCCTCTTACAAAACATGGAGCCTTAAATAAATGCTGAAGTCTGGTTTTCTTTTAAGGAAAAAAAAAAGAGTTTCCTGGTATGTTATCTGGCCTGCAAGAGCCAAACATCCAGTTACGTGTGCTGCTTATATCTGCTGAAATACTTGTTTTAGAGAGGATCTGGCAATTTGCAACCACAACAGCAGGCTGGGCAGAGAATGGACTGAGAGCAGCCCTCAGGAGAAAGACTTGGGGGTGCTGATTGATGACAAGCTCAATTTTAGCCGTCAGTGTGCAATAGCAGCTCAGAAGGTCAACTGTGTCCTGGGCTGCATCAAGAGCAGCGTGGCCAGCAGGTCGAGAGAGGTGATTCTGTCCATCTACTCTGCTTTCGTGAGACCCCACCTGGAGTACTGTGTCCAGCTCTGGGGTCCCCAGTGCAGGAAGAAAAGACAAAGAGCTGTTGGAACAAGTCCAGAGGACGGCCACGAAGATGATCAGGGAGCTGGAGCACCTCTCCTGTGAAGACAGGCTGAGAGAGTTGGATTGTTTAGCCTGGAGAGGAGAAGGCTCTGGGGAGTCCTAATTGTGTCCCATCAATATTTAAAAGGGTTCAACAGGAAAGTAGGAGAGGGACTGTTCATCAGAGAGTGCAGTGACAGGACAAGCTGAAAGAGGATAGGTTTAGGTTAGACATTAGAATGAAATTCTCCCCTATGAAGACAATGAGGCCCTTGCACAGGTTGCCAAAGGAAGCTGTGGCTTTCCCATCTCTGGGAGTGTTCAAGGCCAGGTTGGGTGGGGCTTTGGGCAACCTGGTCTTGTGGAGGGTGCCCCTCCCCATGGCAGGGGGGGTTCGAAATAGATGACCTTTGAGGCCCCCTCCAACCCAAAGCATTCTATGATTCTACAGTCATGAACTTCTACTTGTCTTAAAAGTTCTGCTTGGTTTGGAAATTAAGGGGAAAAAAATGTTTTTTCTATTGAGAATTACATGCTTGACATAGTGTACCAACTCCTATCCAATATGAAGTATCTGCTTGGATCCAAAGAGATTCCTTTTTCATTTCTAGTTCTGTATTTGTGTCTATCACTGTGTCTGTATATCATGGGTAAACCCAGGAATGAAGGCAAATCTAAATGTGCATTACAGAAGAACATACATAATCACAGGTGTGTTGTCTACAGTGATTGTCTATAACAGAACAAAATGAGCTTATTTACACTTCAGCTCTTACTCCTCTTATAGGAGGAGTAGGTATACACTCCTCTGGCAGTAGTTAACTATGTTATCAAAACACTTGAATTCACACTCATTTTCAGCTAAATCTTGGACTTCTTCAGTGCAACCAAGGTAAGAGAGACAATTCCTTTAACAAATTCAAGAAGGTCTCATAGACATTCAAGGTCATCATCCCCACATACAAGTAAAATGGAAGCGTATTTCACCCAAGTGTTCATTAAGTTTATTTTATAAAGGTCAGGACCAAAACACTAAATGGGATGTGACAACCAGATCAGCTATATTTTGCATCTAAAACTTTTCTCAGACCCTACAGCCAGAGACTTGGCATTCTGAAGGCTGCCAAAAAGTTGACAAGAACCTCATTAAAACTTTCATGTATTGTGGAAGGAGGATCAGGAAGGCTGGTTTCCACTTCTTTTATCAGGTGTGACATGAGGGACCAATGTGGAATGGTTTGCCATTTGCTTTCTTGTATGTGCTGTCCTGTATGTATTTGTTTTTTTCTGTATGAACAAGTGGAATCTGATATACCAGTTCTTTCTACTGATTTATAGCACAGAGTAAATTTTTATAATATATTCTAAGTATAATTTTTCAGGCCATGGCATAAACATATTCTTTCTGAGTGGCGTGTTGAAAACTTCAGAAAGCAGTGTGTTTGGCCCAAACTCCTTAGATGACCCTAAATCCCATAATAGCTGATTTCACTCTTTCTTCTAACATTTCAAGACTTCACATACTGCTGATCAGAGTCTCCATCAGAGTCTGCAATAATGCATTATCAGTGTGCATATCATTCTGCTTAAAGAAGACAATTAACTGAAGGTCTCGTTAACATTTACAAAACCAACCTCCTCATTAGAAGTGAGGAAGAAAAGGGCATGATGTAATTTAATTAAGATTGCATCAAACTATAGCCAAATTTGAAGCAACAGAGTTTTGAATTGTAAGTAGCATTATTATGTCATGATTATCTAATGTTCTGCTATGATACAAGCAGAATAGCAGCAATGTTTTCTTTTTTTCTCAGGGTTCTTAAGGAACATCTTGGGGAACAGGAGGTTTCCATCTCATTGATTCTTGACTCTGTGGAAGAGGCAGACCTGGGGAATTACTCGTGCTACGTCGAAAATGGAAATGGACGCCGGCATGCCAGTATTCTTCTACATAAAAGGGGTAAATATGCAGCCTTTCTCCATTAGATGATATAATATAGGGGCAGTCAGTTTATACAGCTTCTTTCTGATGCGAGCATGAATTTTGTCTTCCTGAGGTATTAATAGTAAATGGTTAATTTTCCCCAGGCATTTGTAAAACTTTCCAAATAAACCAGAAACATTGTCATTAATTATGGCTGCCACGGGAAATAACACCTTTTAATTATATTTATATAAAAGATGCATTTAATATTTCATAAACTTGAAAACTAATAAAGGCTCAACACAGGAAAAAAAATCATAGGAAGCCACAGGTAATACAGGTGTAATAATTTCTGTAGGAAATAAAATCAAATATTAGAAAAGCCAACAAAACTGTATTTCACTTCTATTAGAAATGCTACCTAAACCCCATGCCAGGCAATTTCCTGCATAGTCTGACTGTGGAAATTTTCCTTCTATGAATACATTTGTTTAGCACAGACATTTCTGAAGTGAAATGATGACAGAAACTTCTAAGGACCGTCCTGTTTCTAATCACTAGTCACATCCCGTGATTCTAATGGCCACAGCCATCTCCCATGGAGATAATTACAGAGAGGTGAAGAGTCTCTTGCAAAGTGAGGTTCCCAGATCCACTTTGTTCACTTTACCTCCCAGACAGTGCTTCACATGCCTGGGCTTGATGCTCCCCACCCTCATGCAGCATCCTGCTGGTTTAAGAGAGCAAAGAATAATCAGGAGCAGTGTCTGTACTTTGCTGTCATTACTGTGCTTTTTTTAGACTGTTTGTAAAGGTGAGCAAACCAGGTTCTTACCATCGTGCTGAACTACTTATGGCATCTCAGTTTATATCAAAGCAGTGATGTCTTCCCTAGTTTTAGTCTTGTAGCATGAAAAGTGTAAGTTTAAAAGGAAGCCATAAGTCAAGAAAGTGTATTTTTGTATACCCCAATTATTGAATAGAACTAATCTGCTGATATTTTTCTGAACTGCTGTCATTGCTTCTTAAGAGATGCAGATGTAAACACCCAGACATTCTGCTTAGCCTGGCATGTGACATATTTTCTTGAGATGATAAATTAACTTCGTAAGTAATTGAACCTCAACAATTTACCAGCTAGTAGTCATATCCCCCTTATTCAGAGGTGTTTGAACCCAAAGCAAGAGCTAGCCAAAGAAACACTGAAATCCAATGGCTTGTTTTTAAAAATTAAATTAGTGCATGGAAATAAAAATTTTAGGGCTTAAATTTCTTTAAAACTAATACATACCAATTAACTGACGTGTATTATGTCACATGTGGATGGTGAGTCCTTATTTTCCCTTTCATACAAGCAGTAGCTCCAAGACTGACAGCACGTAAATCTTTTCTGTTCTACGTCCACTAGCTTTTTAATCTAACAGTGTGCATGCATAAATTTTGCAAGGGTCTATTTTCCTTGCTTCCTTTCTTGGAGAAATCAGTATGTCAAACACACCAAAGTATGTGGCCTCATGATGACATGTTTAAGAGGAGGTAATCTCAATAATTAATTGCCCTTATAAATACTAAAAAGCTAAAAATAGAAAAAAACTCCCCTACAAAATAGGGGTTTTTTCCTCCTAAAGTAAGGATGGATATGAAATTGTGATTTGGAAACAAAATCTGTTGTGCTCTCAAAAAACAAAAGGTACCCAATACAAGCCTTCAACATACTTTGCATGTTGACAACTGTTTCAGTGAAATGATAAATTAACCATGACAGATAAAAATTTGAGCTAGTCTCTCAGGTCTCCTAGGAAGAAGAGCTTTGCACTGCTTGCTTAGTCTCCTGTATATCACCATGACAACATTTCGTTTTAGGTTTCCATGTTTAGATTCACATTTAGTCTCTGCTAGGAATGAGTTAGCTGTTTATTAATTTCTGATTATTGGCTCAATTAGAACAATTGGGACCTAACAATTAGGTAAATTTGCTTCCTGAACACTGAGGCATTTGCAGAGATACTAGTTTTGGCTGTTTTTCTAGTTAGCAATCTTTTTTTCTTCCAGCAGCATAAGCCAAAGAAAATGCTGAATCTGGAATGTTCACTGGATACCTGAAAAAGAAATTATTATCCTTCTTAAACTTCATATGTGGTACATTATCACCAGGATCAGAAAGGACAGGGAAGTAGAAAGCTCTGTTTCTGAACAAAGAATGTTCCTGGGAAAAGAGGTATTTAGGGCTAAACGCTGCAGTGGGGATTCAGGTACAAAATTTAAGCTTTCCAAACACCCTTGCAGCTGTTACTTTGCCCTGGTCAATATATTCTCTGTGAATTTAAACTTCCAGGGGAAGCTTTTGTATATCCTGCAATTATACACACCCTGAAAGGGCAAGATGTTCAGGCTGTAAATCACTGGCAAAAAGCTGGTTGTGTCTTTCGTGCCTTTCCTACCAGTCAGCCCAGCAGGGACATCCACCCACCTCACAGAAAGCACGAGTGGCGTCCATCCAATGGGGGTCCCCACCACAAACCAGCACCCGGCATGCTCATCTGGGGAGAGGGGGCTGCTGCTCTCTCACTGGCATGGTAGGGAAAGCTGGAAATGGATACCCTAGAGGTAAGCAGAACACAGTTTCCCTGCAGCCCAACACCACTTGTGCTGGAAAAGTGAACCCAATTTGGGCATCCAGCACCAGGAAAAAGATGGGTTCCCTGGTACCTCACTCTCTCCCAGATGCCAGCACTCTGCATCTTGGGTAGCTGAGCCCAAATTTACTCCTGAACTTTATTTTCTTACTCCCAGTGGAGAAGACCTATGATCTCTGGTTTTGTGCAGCCAGCTAACCATTTTTAGACTCTTGACTCTTCAGACGCTGTCTGTAGGGAGCATTTCACTCAGATATAAAGGCAATAGAATATTTTAAGTATGACAACACTGTTTCCTTTTCTGGTCCATTCCTACAAAATTTGTCCAAAATTAATCAGAAAAAGAGAAATCAGAACCCAGGAGATTTAGCTTTCATTCCCTTCCTCCAGATGTTGGTCTATCACCTTTACAACAATCAGGTTACGTTGTCTTTTGTGTATGAATGAAAAAAGCCGATCTACATACTATGAACTAAGGCTGATTTTCTTACTTATTGTTAATAGCTATCATCGATCATCTGTGGTAGTTACAGGTTAATCTTCAGCCATGTAGAGGAACCTTCTAGAAATAAAATTTGAAAGAGGTACTGACAGTAACAAAGCACAAATTTATTAAGGACAGACCACATATTGCAGATGATAGATATAAGGGGTGGATCACACACTATAATTCCAACTTTTTAACGGGTTTTTAATTCAAGAAGGCAAGGCTATAGTCTACTAACATAGTAGATAACAATGTAATGCATAAGGAGATAAAATGCTCATCTAATATGTTATGTATTGAAAAGTATCACTTTCATGGTGGATCAAACCCTTTACAGTCTCATTTAAGCACAGACTATGTTGGAAACACAGATTATTATATAATTACATTATTAGTTTTGTGGAAATTCTTGGCTGAATGTCTGTAACTAAAGGTTTTGAGCAAAAATAATCTCAAATTCTATCTTGGCATTATTTTTAAACTTTAGTATTACTGTTTTAAAAGCATAATAATATACCTGTGGCTTTCATCAGAACTAAGAGGAGGTAGCATACTATATGTATTCTGTTCAAAATATCTCCTTCCCTTTCTTTCCATTTTCTCAGTGCTGTGTATTTTCTATCCTGGGCCTCTTTTATATTTTGGATGTTCCTCTTCCATAGGTGTTCTCAATGGTCTTATTGCCTGTAAACTATTGAGAGATGGTTAAACCAACTTTTTTTCTGCTGGGCCAAAAAATGATTTTCAGTGAAACAAATTGTTTAAAGAAAGAGATTTCTTTCTGTTTAAATTTGCCTATGAGAATATATGTTTTAAAAAGAAACAAGTTAATATTTCCTATAGGAACTACAACTTGAGGAAACCTACAATTAGGTAGGCATACTCTGAACTCTCAATTTATTAATGCATAAACATCCTATTAATATTTACTATACCATTTAATAGCAAGTTCAGAATTTTCTTATGGTTATTAAATATAACAGAATTGCTGATGAGCCCCTTAAATTACAACATCATTCACATATTACTGTAAATCTGGTTTATTACTTACGGGCTTGCATATGTTAATTTTTTTGATCTCGTGAGCATTTTCAGTCACTAGGATACAATTTCACACAGTTGTAGTGTTGGGTGACTTAAAAGAGAAAAGGAACTATTTTCTAACCACTGCAAAGAAACCACAGGTTTCATGACACTTCTGAAATTTCTGAATGGGAGCTCATCATGTGAGATATGACAGCAAAGGGTTTAATATTTCAACTTCTGGTAATTATTCCTAATTAAATCAACATTCCAGCAAATCTCCGAATCTCAGTGAAAACAAAACTGAAATAAAACTCTGACTGACCTACCTAGTCAGTTAAGACCTTAACATGTCTACTTTCCAGTGCATAAAGCATTCAGTTTTTACTCTGTACTGCAGGAAAAGCTTTCCTGAGTTCATCACCGGGTTTTTAGAATTATAATTTAAATTGGATTTGCTTTGATGGGAACTGATTTTTCATTCCCCTGTGGCCAATGAAGAAGATTTAAGGTTGTCACTGTGCTGGACGGTGCAAAGGTTCAGTATGGCAAGAGGTTCATGACATAGGGCCAAAAGTTCTGTATCACCTCCCTTCCTGTCCCAAACCTAACTGAAAGTGACTGTTCTTTTTATACTCAGTCTTATCTAAAATCAGTAAATAAGTAGAATAAAGACTACTACCTGACAGAAACCCTTCATAGGACCATTTTCTTCATCAGTAAGGTTTTTCTCATCCTTTAGAAAATTGGACTAAAAGGTTAGTCAGATTACTTACCATGTGGCTAAATCTAACTTTACTCTGACAAAGTGTCAAACAAGTTGGTTTGTTTAACAGATTCCTTTTTAAAACAGCATTTGTACCACTTTTATCATAGTTCTCTTTATATAATGTCTAAGTGCAATTCTAACCTTGATTGGCAAGGATGAAAATATTTTAAAATAAAATGTCACAAATTGTTCCCATAATCCATGCAGAGCTAAATTATTCATTAATGCTATCCTCAGAAAAAATGTAAACAGTATGTTTTATGATCTTACATCCTTGGAACTTGGTACTCCACTTTTCCCCACATTTTAGCACCTCCCAGTGCTTTTTACATTCATTTCTTTCTGAAGATCTAAAAGAAGTAATTGTGTGGGCTGTCTGATTTCTGTAGTGCAGTAAGCAAATAGAAGCTCTCCTAATCGCTAAGGTTTCAAGTCATACACAATTCATTGTTTCGGGGAAGCTGACCAGAGATTAATGCAATTCTACACCATGACACATTTTTCCTTCAACCTGAAGTATAAAATACCTTAAAAATGCAGTGTTCTGGTTTTAAATGTAGTAAATGTCAATACCATTACAGCATCTGTATTTTTTTTAGCCTTGGAGATAGTGTAGTTACTCTCCTGCTGGTAACAGGTATCCCTCACTTCTTGGAGGAAATAAAAATGCCATCAGTAAGAACATACTTCTATTATAATAGTTCACTATCTCTATTCTAATACCACTGGAAATCCAACAGCACCAAGGCTAAGATATGCTGCCTGCCATATTAATGAGGTTAACGAGATCACTTTCTTGTATTTGAACACTTATGTACATATATATTTATATATAACCCTGAACCGAAGTGGTTGTTTTTCATAGATTAATTGTGAATATATACTCTATATTGATCTAAAAAAGAAAAAAATTTATATAACTAGGTCTTGATAGCTCTAATAAATAAAATTAATCCAGTGCTTTGAAAACCATACTAAAAACTGCAACTAAATTTAGCCACCTTAAGTCAACTCTGGAGACATCTACAGGCATGGGTGGCCTATGCTGGCAGAAAACATACACTTTGTGCTGAGAAATGATTTCATAATCAAGCTAATGAACATCCCAAATCTGTTTCTGCTGGTATCAGAAGCATTATTTTCCTACTTATCCATCAGTAATTACTCACAACAGTATCTACAAAGCTATCTAGGTACTTTAAATACAAACAGATTTTGTTGGGCACACTGAAAAAAGCAAACAAAAAAGTCCTAAAAAATAGAGAATAGATATAGAGATATATAGATATACATATTGGATATGCATATGCTGTATAAATCTGTGGTTCCATATGCTATACTTTGGAAAGATAAATTGTGTTACAGCCATGCCATAATGAATACCGTATTAAGCAGGAGGAGGGAAAGAAAAATAAAAGGAATAAAAAGGCACAAAAAAGTGCATACTCCATTTTTAAACTGTGAGTATGGGTTCCTTTCTTCGCAGCCTGAAGTCTGCCTACTGTTTACTGCTGGTGTCTGAAAGAGACTCAGACAAGTGTTCCTGTATTAGCCAGCCCCTTTCTTCCTTTGGAAGAAACACACCCATTCATAGCCAATGCTGCAGCAGTCTTAGGTTGGTTGTCAGTATCTGTCTTCTTTACCTTTTCTCAGGTGTCATCACAAGAGATTTAGTACAGTCTTCAGCTGCTCCCCTTCCAATTTATATTCATTACCTTTATGTTTCATTTACTAGTTGAAGTCCATGAAAGTATATCTAGACAAAGTGAGAACTGTCTATAACCAAACTTTGTGAGTTAAATTGCCCAAAACTAGCGGAGAATGGAAATAAGTTTAGGTCACAGAGTTGCAAAGATTTATGTACGTGCTAACCTGAAGCTCTGTTCATAGTCCTGTTGACTTCAGAGGGATTACTTATAGCCCATGAAGTTAAGCAATCTGCGTAAGTGATTGCAAAATTGAAACCTTAGATAGACTGTAATTGGATTTTGAAAAAGGCTCCGAAATTGAATACACAGCTATAAATCACGTCATCAAAGAGTTATAAATCACAAAAAAAAATGTTTGAAATATAATTATTTTTCTTAGTAGCTCAACTGTATGCAGACTAACGAATAGAATAAGATTAATTTTAAATTATTGCAGATCATTAAATGTGCAGTCCCTGAAGCATGTCGTATAAGTCAAAAGATAGGAATCTTTGAAGGCACCCTTTTATTTACTTTCTTGTTACAACTCCAGCTTCGATAAGTGGTTTACCTGCATGACACAGCGAAAGGAAGTTTATCAAATATTAAAGCCAGGTGAAGATCAAAGATATATCCTACAAACAGGCCCAATAATTAGGATAGAATCAGTATAAAGTGAGCGCATTTGTACTACCAGCCAAATCGTACTGGATATTTGGAGAGGACGTGTACTTTGTTTTAATTAGTCATCTCTTTCACTGGTTTGCTTGGCCAAAGCCTCCTGATAAGGAAAAAAATTGTAGCCATTGTTCAAAATGCTTGTAACAAATCTTGTTTTAAATTGAAGCTATTTATTCAGAAACCAATCTACTACTGCTGCAGTAATCAATGTGTTTTCCCTTGGAGTAGAACTGTTCCTGTGCTACTGGAGGACTATTGTTAATTGCCTGTAACTAAATGATTGCTGTGCTTCTGGATGTAACTCCCTGGCACTAGCTCGTTTGTTGTGTTTAACAGAATGCCTGTCCCCCTAAGGGTTAGCCGAGTAATTTTCCTCTACTTTTTTCTACATTCAGCCTCAGCTCCTTAAGGAGGGCCAGGTCTGAACAACATAACACGGAGGCTAAATAGATTTTAAAAGGTTTGCACTTTTCGTCTCTCCCCTCTGATGTGGAATTGTGCTGAAATTGAATCTTTTTTGCGTGTAGCCACTGCAGGAAACTTGAGTTTCAGCAGGAAAAACAGATCACACTTCAAAGGGAGTGTAATGCCTGCTGCAGCAACTGTGCTTAGATCGCAATGCAAAAGGCAGAAAAAAGCAGCAGAAAAACTTGCTATTGTGAAGGTAACGTCACACTCTAACCTTGCTGTTACACTTTAAATGAGCTTTAACAGTCACTGTGTCGTTGTTGACATTGATGACATGCACATCACCAACACTATTGGCTTGGCAGAGCACCTTTCCGGAGCTACCTCTCCTATGAAGGAGCCAGAAGCACTCTCCCCAGTTCATGTTGGGAAAACCAATGGCTTCTGTCACCCGAGAGGCCAACAGCAGAGGCAGGACTTAGCCCTCTCACACCTTCAACTCAGCCCAAAGACAGTCAGTGTCCCTCGGGACATGGTTTAGTGTCCTGCAGAAGCACTACCTCTCGGCCTGGCAGCAGCCAACTCATTGTGGTGCTGTGCCCAGACCCATCTTTCCTGGCTTCCATGGCACTGCACAGATATGGCAGTCCTTCCAGCACTCCAGGTGTTAGCATTTATAGGACCAAGTGTAAAGATGCAGCAGGCTGGCTGGATAATCTCTGCTCCTCTCTGCCTCCAAACCCTGACAAATAGCACCAAGGACAGAGAGAGAACATGTGCTGACAAACATTGTCCATCATGGAGGAAAATACAAGCATGATATGCTAGATGGACAGAGCATAAAACTTAACTTGCAACCAAATATAAGGAAGGAAGAACCATCTTATCCACATGCTCATCACAGAATCACAGAATGTTATCACAATGGGCTCAGCAGCAGCAGGTGAAAAGGTAATTTCTAGTACATTTCAGGGTGAGTTAAAGAATGTTTTTGTTTGCTTTGGTTGCCTTATTTAGGGCAGCTTTCTGTGCATTCAGGTACCTTTTACTGAAATAAAAATATAGGCAAAAGCTCAAATTTTTTTATCAGGAAAAAGATAACTAAGGGCAACTCATGGTGAAAGTGATGCAGAGCATTAGTCTGATTTCATGCACAGTGACAGAGAACAGATGACTACCTGCAGTTATTTCCCCACTTAATCTCAAAATCATTAATTTAGGAAAAACTTTTGTTTCCCAGTTGTAAAGTTTTTTCCTTGCCTTTAATGAGTCATAACAGCAGGAACATAAATAGAGTATTTTGTGCCTAGCAACCCAAAATATTAAAGCCTTTCTTCTCGTTACCATTGAACAGCTGCATCACCTGTAGTACAAAATGACAAACAGGGTATAGTAAGCCAGTGCAGAATAATTTCCATTTCCATTTATATTCAAAAATAGTGTATTACTTGTCTATGCAAACAGGTTTTTTGTTGGGTGTCTTTAATAACATTCCCCTCTCTGGACCAGGAAAGTATTGAAAGTCTGAAATAACCAGGTCGGTCTTAAAAATATCTAACACAAAGGAGTTTCCAGCACAGTTTTGGAGAGAATGACACGGAATATAAATGCCTTTTTATTTTATTTTATTACACTTTTAGTGTCTTCTAGAGAGCAATGAAATCTTCTTATGGTTGCCTCAAAATAATAAAAAAAAAAAGGTGTGTGATTCTCAGTAGACAAAGTCGAAATAAATGGAATTGTCACTTTTTCCTCTAACCTTTTATTTCTCTAATTGAATTGAACTGTGCCAGCTTACCATATCTGCATAACCACACACAGAAAAAAAAAAAAAAAAAAAAAAAAAGGTTACTTCAGGGCTTCCCTGCTTCACTCAGGCAGAAGCTGCCCACTGGGAGAGGATACTGTTAAAATAACACAGAACTGAGCTTTCTCCAGCAGAGATTTTTATGAAGCAAACCGCATATCTTAGATTTCTGAGGTTTGATTTCTTGGCATTCTTCAAAACTGAGTTATATTGGAAAAGTATGGGTGGTCTTAAGGTTTGCCATCTATTACTCATTTGGAATTACAAAACTGTTAGTCACACTCTTCCACCTCCCTCCCTCCTTTTTAAACATTGCCAGTTTTCAGTCAATAAGCAAGCAAAAAGTAACAGCAAAATGGATGCCACATAGCTATGTGAGCTTACATACACATGCAGTGGATGAGACTGGGGGAGGTGGAAGTCCCTGATGGCTTATTACTTGTGCACTGAGAAGTGGCCCCACTGAGGATACCATTGGTAGTAGAGATTTGCAACCACAATTTGACCAGAGTCCCCATCCTCAGGGAATGGAGAGCTACACGGCAGCAATCTCAGTGCGTCATGTGAGTCACCCTTGGCAGAGTGCAGCCAAGACACCAGGGTGTCACAGTCTGAATGAGAACGTCAGAAGGGGTAAATTGGGATGGTTTGCTGTGATTACATGTAAGCCAGCCCCACTGGGTGAAAGGGGAGAATAAAGATGAACTGCAGATCATTGGGAAACTGTGTCAAAGACATAACTGAGATGTGATGCTATGGGGTCTCCTCTGGATAATTTGTCTTCACATCTTTCAAGGTTTTGTGTGGTTTAATTTTTTTTATTTATATTTGGGGGGAAAAAAAATCAAATCCTTAGTGTAATCTTATCCAGCAGACTGAAACTCATCTTATTTGTGTGTGGAGTAAGGGAGGAGCTGTGTTTGCATTGTAATCCCCCAAAAAAGCAACATTCACCTCTGCTTTCATTGTAAGTAGAATGTCAATGTTTATCTGTGTAAAGCAAACTGTGATCTATCTACAGAGAGAGATGGGGAAGAGAATTATCAACTATCTCTTATATATTTGCACATACTCATACACACACACATCCTCAGCAATAGATATTTTTAATGAGCAATTCAGATGATGTACCAGAGGAAAAAATAGATTAGAAAAGGGAAGATAAAAACGTATTAATTAGGTTCATTTCAGGGACCCTAAACAAAATAAAGATATAAATAGCCCATCATTCATTATTTTACTCTAATGTTTAGCATAAGTGTGAGGTCTGCTACTAATCTTTCTCTGTTTTGGAATGTGGTTGTTATTGCGTTTTGTAATTCTTTGCAGAGCTGATGTACACAGTTGAGCTTGCTGGTGGGCTTGGTGCTATTCTGCTGCTGCTTGTTTGTTTAGTGACTATCTACAAGTGTTACAAGATAGAGATCATGCTCTTCTACAGGAATCATTTTGGAGCTGAAGAACTAGATGGAGGTAAGGCAGCTTCTTAGTACCTTTCCTACTTTCTAAGTATGCCTGTCTTATTTCTTTCCACCAAGGCCTCAAATTCATTTCTGTTCAAAATGCATTAACAACTGCAATTTTTATTTCTCACTGCATTAGGCACAGACTTGAATATGCATTCCTCACACAGCACATTAGCAGCAGAGATTGCTGTGCTGATGTACGTGCTTCTCTACGGAGTTCCAGAAGAAACCCTTGTATTTTAGATTTTTATTCCCCACACTGAATGTAAACTACCAACATTGATGCGCTAAAGCCTTTTACTTTCTGTCAGTATCAAAAGCCAGCTTTACTTCTCCATAAGCTAGGGAGCATCTTCCCTAATTGCATTCGCCAAACAGGTAGAGGTTGATGTGAATCTCAATTTACTGCTTGTTTAAACTGATCAGTTTCAATAAACTGTACTGAGTGTTTGGGAATGTACCCAGCAGTTCATTTTCTTGAGTTCATTTACTTAATCACTGAGAGAGTGGCTAATGGTCGTTAAAGTGGTTCTGTGATTCAAGGACACCCAGCCTCAACAAAAGTAATCCGCAATGTGTGCACCGGCTTGTGTCAAAAGCATACTTGCTTTTTCTTTTCTTCTCTTTTCAAGCATTGAAGAAAAAGGTCGGCTTTGCCTCTAACCCTACTAAACAAAACTGCTGTTGAACGGTGAACTGGTTAGAGCTGCAGGCTCTGATTAATTAGATTTGGTTTCTTCGGTCAGAGTTCCTGATGTTTTGTGCTACCACTACGTCTTTGTTGACAGGACCTTCTATTTTACTGAAATACTAATAAAAGTTATTTTACAGTTCAAGGTAACAGCCTGCGGGTGGAAGCCACTATGACACATTAAAATAAATACATACTGATAAACAAGCGTGGGCCAAATCAGTCACCAATAAGCGAGAAGAGAGGAAGCAGAATTAGAGGCCCTTACATAAGGGAAAGACTTCCATAATAAGATCACTAGGGAATGACCCACTTCTGCCTCCCATCTAAAACTGCACAAGGATTCAAAATAGAAAGTGCTCAGAACAACAAGCCCAAGAACATTTTGTGTCCTTCTACGGGATTTACAAAAAGGATGCATTAATATAACAGCTCAGTTGGGAAAAAAATCAGGTTATCCTACTTACTTTACAGAGAAGGAAACTGAGGCCCAGAGAGATCATGAGTCATGGAGGATTTTGGCAGACACCTTTTTTTCACAGGCTGAGATCCTCTCTTTTCCACAAATCAGCCCCCAATTTAAATGGGTATGCTTACTTGCATCACTTGTGTGAATTTAATAATAGTCGTATTTTATTATGCAGAAATAGTTTAATTAATAATTGTTTAAGTAGATGCAATTCACTGTTTTCTCTCTCAGTATCAGTAATTCTTACTTTAACAGCTGTCATTTACTGTTATCTCAAATCATTCTCATTCATTTGCAAATTTACTCTACTGGGAGTTACATGCTTGCATCTCCTTCTCCCATCCCAACCATTGCTCAGCAGCAAACAGCAACACTTTAATCACATATTCTAAACAACAAAAAGTGACCCCCAAACGATATTGTTCTGGGATCCAAATGGAGGAAAACTAATATCCATGATAAATCATGAATTGCCCCTAGATGATCAATGCAAACACTTGGGTGCTTAACTGCAGCGATGTAAGAAGAATAATACTGTTTGCAGATTGCTAATGGAAACCTGTAGCTTCTACCATTTTGAATATACTAGCAGCATAGATAAAACCTATTGTGCCAAAGAAGCTTCTCCAGCTGGACTGTCTACTTTGGCTCTTTCACTCATGTTCTTGCAAAAGGAAAAAGACAGAGAGAAAATGCCCCACAGAAGACCAAGCCATGGCTTGTGCAGAAATAAATTGCAGACATACATTCAGATCCTTTCCTTTGGCTTAGTTTGTCACTGACAGACACAAAATGCTGAACTCTCAAATCTTCTTCTAACAGCATCTCCTGCAGTGCAACAGCAGAGCACCCACGTGCTATTCATAATTTACACCATGTTCTGTCATACTTTGGGACAGCATGTAGATAAGCAAACATCAAAATATCACAGGCTTTTTTTGTGTGCACTATATTGTACCCAGAGAGGATTTGGAGTGAGATCCAATTAGAATTTTCAGTTCAAAATCTCTTTTAAAATGCAATGCTTCATTTCTTTCCTGATCAGAGAACAAGCCCTTCAGGATGTCAAAGCTCATCACAATTTCTCTTCCCTTTCTAAGCCTTAGATGCTTCAGTTTGTCTCAGGCTAACTTAGACATTTCTGTGGGAGCCATGGGTAAATTTTGAGAAACATTTGAAAAAAAAGTGTTTAACCCTTACAACTAATGCAACTTAGTTTATTACTTTCTATAGGGGAATTGCAGATTAAGCAACTGATCACAGCTGCCAATTGTTCATTTCTCTAACTTGCAGCTTTGAATTTCTCATCTTCTTTCTCATCCTGGGGACTAGATTCTCCCTCTGTTTTCTTCTCTCTCCTGCAAATTCCTTAGCTCAGTCACTCCTTGATTGCTTTCTTAGAACGGGGCCCCTTTTTTGTTTTCATGGTTTATTCCCTGCCTTTCCTACTAAATTAGAATATAATCAGATCCAGTTCCCATTTTTCTCCCAATCTGTGCCTGCACTTTCCAGCTGCCTGGGAGCTGACTCCTCACCATGAGACTGCATGATGGACACTACACAGTGTCATTCGTTGGGGAGCAGTGCAGCATGCCAGTGTTTAGTCAAGGGCATCTCACTGTGAATGTCTGACAGATTCTCCTGGGAGCTGGAACACAGGGACAAGAGAAATACCCTTGGCAAAGCAGTATCTTTCTCACCTGCAGGTGTTTGGCATGACTAACATCTCAGAGATACCACTCAGCCCTTCCAGTTTCGTGAGCAGAAACTCCCAAATTTCACTTCAAGATCTCTGCAAATATGCAGTGAAGATGGTGCCTTGAAGTCATGTGGCAGAGAAAGACATTTCCAGTGTTATTCTGAATACAACATTTCCAGAAATAGATACTTCACTAGAACTTTTGAGGGCTGATCATTGTTAAGTATCAGGCAACCTTTTTAGGTTTACACCTCTAAACTTAAAAGCTTATTTTAAAAAGCCTTGTCCATACAGTGTACTGTAAGGACTGACTTATTATTAGTGAAAACCACTTTTAGAAGTGATGATTTCTCCTATTATGCTATAGACTCAAGAGATAACATCCCATATTCATCCTCCGGGGGCTGTTTTAGCACTTACTGATTATGTGCTTTTATTTTCCAAGGATCTTCTTTTGCTACCTTTCCCAATTTTTAAAGGACTTGATGATCAAACTAGGTATAGTACTTAATTAACAGAGAAGAGTAAAAATGTAAATAAACATTTACAAGTACCTGTGATCAAAACATGCCATGACTTTTTTCTGTGTTGCACCCTGTGTCCTTAAAAGGTTATTGGTATCAGAAGAGATATTAACACTGTACAGAAGTCTGCTATTTACGTACGTAAGAGCTGACTTCCAGGTCCTTAAACTCTATGGAAGTTTTCCCAGGATTATTACCTGGGATGACTTTCTCTTTTGTGAGACTGCTCCTGCTCATCGCATCCTGCAAGGATCAGTGCCCAGGCATGACAGCCACAGCAAGTCTGGAGAAGGCAATCGGACTGCTTCTCTAGCCAGCATCATTTATGATGCTGCCTTAAAGTGCCCAGAAGTCTCACAGTCACCAAAACAGCTCTTTTCAACTTTTTCTTGCCATTTCATGACCTGAGAGTTTCCAATGGATGTGCAGATGTCTGTATGCCACAGCTTTAAGGTATACTAAGGATAAATCCAGAAGTCTATGGGTGACAGGCTGATGACCACTGGACATGGTCAGATAGGCAAAATTACTCAAAATAATTAACATATATGTGTTTACACTCCAGATTCCAGTTTCAGAGAAAAGGGCATATCATACAGTTAGCAGCAACATTCAATACGAGTTTAAAAGTAGCAATTGAAGAGAACAGTTGAACAAATGTGCTGTAAATACTTTTCTAAGGAAATTTACATGAATATGCTTTCTCACTGCTAGAAGTCATTTTAGGCTCAAGAAAAAAAAAACCAACCTGTAGGCAATTGATAACTAGAAAGTGAGTGGTTTGCATAGTACCTGATGTCATGACCTTCACAATGACCCTTGGTGCCTTTAGGTCCCATCAGCTGTTTCTACAGCATTGGACAGGAGGTGTCCATGTTGTCCTAATTTTATTCTCAGCTTTCCTTGCCAAGAAAAACTTGGTGAATTGAGGGAATATGGCCTCCCGAGAGCAGGCAGGGAAGGCACCTCAGAACCCGGGCTGGGGAGTTCCTCTGGGTTTCATTTCGAGTTCTGCAGTTTGCTGCTTTTACCCCCTCCCCAACACTGATGAAATAAAACAAAGTGCTCCTGAAGTGATTAAAATGCATCACTGCTGAGCTTTCTAAATTCAGGAAATCTTGTTTAGATTTGGTACATGACATCTATAGTGGCTGTTTCTTGTCTGTGCTGGTTGCACCTTCTTAAGAGATGAGTTTCTACTGCTTGCTGATGGGAAGTAAATCAATGCTTGAATTAGGAGATTGATGAAATTTTCTGCCTTTAAGTCCCTGCTGCAGCTGGGAGTCCATAGGTAATCATGATTTTTGTCCTTACTATTATTTAGCTGCAAAAGACTAGCAAGGTTCATGGGCAGACCTATGGGATTGCCCAGATGATATCTTATTAACCCCACAACACAGGAACAGGTAAGATATACTTGGTGGTTTCCTGGGTTTCATTCTAGTAAACCTCATACACAAAAAGGAAAGGCAATACTTTACAATTTATATTTCACTGTGACTTAGCTGCTAGCTTTCAAATAAAACTTTTACCCATGCTTTAGGCACCACCAAAGCACTTGTGTTAATGATTATGCTATGCAGGTGTAGCTAGACTGAAATTACTGCTGAAGTTAGTGACTTTGCAATTACAAAATCTTCCCTGGGGAGCCATAGAATAAGTCTGCAGTAGCATTCTCACCACTGAGTATCTATTCTTATTGACTATTGGCAAATTGTGGCTATAAGAAATCATGTTCTATGAATATCAATTTCAAGTTCTATTAAAATCACCTTTAGAAAAAAGCAGCTTTCGTATTTCTAAATGTTAGTGGTTACAAAAAAGGATTTTCCTCTTATTTCATTACATTTTTATTGTTGAATTACTTCCCTTAACTCGTATTGTTTATGTTATTTATTTACATCTGAAATGCAATTCAATCAATAAAACCTCAATTTATGTCTCCTCTGAATAGGAGATTTTCTAGGTTGTGTCCTTACTGATTCAGAAAAAAATCCCTGCTTTTTTCTCTCTTCCTATTTAATAATATCTAAAATACATGCATAATAGATATCTATATTTTAAAATAAAATAACAGTATCACACAGAAAATCTTTAGATTCCAAAGTCAAAGATCATTATAGACTAGAATGACCAAGAGAAAAGTATAAAAAACCCCGAAAACTATCATGTATAAATCAATGAAGGCTGAGATATCTCCTTGTCCTCAACCAGCAGCTCTGTCAAGTGGTTCTAAGCCTTGAAGGTTTTTTTAAATTAAAGGCCAAAGCATGTCACAGCTTTCTCAGGTAGGTAGAGATGAATGCAGCATATTGGCATCGGATTTCAAGAAATTTCTTCAGTATAGAAAAAAGATTGTTCCATTTTCAGAGTTTACATGACATTTGTTATCAGTGCCTCTTCCTACTTTCGCTTTTTGAAATAGTAACTAGTTTCTTCCAGCCTTTCACAGATAACTACTATGCTCTTTTCCAGCTGGGTAATTGCCATTCAGTCTTTGAATATCTTTCAATATCTACTAATAATATGTTTTTTCTTAGTTTGGTGTTCGACCACAAATAATTCATAGCAACCAAGAGAATAACTTGAATCACCATCATTTAACTTTTGCAATTTTTTTTCGTATACTGAAACTCTTACAAGGACTTCTGAGTTTTCATATCTGTCAAAAGCAACTTCTAAGATTAATGTTTCATCAGGTGTTTATGTTGAAAATAGAATGTCTTCAGTAATAGTAACAAATTTAAAATTCCATGTTAAAAAGAATGATAGAAAAACATTTGAGAAACCTTTGAGATGTGTTCTTCAGACTAAGTATAAGAGGAAAAGATAACTTTTATTAAGTTTAAGTTAGTAATATTCTATTTTAATTATCAATGACAGAATTTAGCTGTAATTATTGAAAACCAGGGAAAATATAGCGTAAACAGAGAATTTGTTTATACTTGAAATAATTTCATTGTATTATTTCCTGGCTAAATTTATATCTGCTGGGTACCACTCTTAATCTTCAAGAAACATCAAATATCCCAAGATATTTGATTATATAGTTCATTATAAAATGAACTATAGGATTTTGAGGAGGGGGTTTCATGTTCTTTAGACTTGTAAAATTCAATATGGCTTATTGGGGGAAAAGGAAACAAGGTAAGGGTGGAATTAAAGAAAAAGAAACACATGTCCGTTGCAGTAAATTTTTATTAAAGTGCCTACCAGGGACAAAAGATTTTTTTATATTTTTCTTCCTGGCCAGTGATGTGCTGAGAATACTCTAGAACCTGTTTAGAATTGATTACATTTTTTAAACTCTTCCTCAGTGTTGCATTTAGAAAACCTCCCCCCATTTTGCCATTACCTGCACTGCACAAGGATATGAACACATTAGGAATGCTACACTTTACAAATACTTTGCCACAGTAAAAGCTAGTTTTGGTAGTTCTGAATTTTTATTAATATTACAAGGTCTTGACATTTAAAAATAAAAAAAAATGTTAAGGTGAGCTTCATAAGCAACAGTAAATACTGTGAGAAAAAGTATAAGCATCTTGAAAGACTCAGGATTTGGGCATTGTACTCAACCAAGCATTTAAATAATATTTTTTATTATATTAAGGGTGATGAACACTACTGCAATGTATACATTAAATGTGGCCCCCACAAATACTGAAACAAATACAGATTATGAAATGCCATTGTCATAACTTTGAAATAACAGTCTGGGAAATTTTGAAAACCTGCTACTTTGCCACTTTTCCTGAACACAGCCCATTTTTTAAAAGGAGGAAACCCCCGCGCATCAGTTTGACTGAAACTCTGCAGCGCTGGAAGGATCCAGTCTGCCATTTCTACATGAAATCCTGAAAATCTGAGTTAAATCTCTGTATCACTCCTACACTCCAGTAACGAGTATCTGAATCTTTACTAGGCTGGCATGTGCTCTGGAGAAGGAGTGGAATCAGCTGTGCGGTTCCATCTAGAAATGAAAGATCTGCTGAAGGCAGGCATGTTGCCAGCTACACGTCAGCTATCAACTGCCTTCAGTGCACCGGATGCTTCTGGAGGCACTGCTGGCTCTAGAGGATTTCAGCATGTACAGGGGCATAGTTTGACCTTAGTGACTGTTTCTTACAGCTTGATTAGAATAAGATCCACTATGAAATATGATACTGAGGGATTTCTCTTTATTTTGATCTGTTAATCTGTCTTGGGCTAAAATGTATCACGCCAGCTGAAAATCAGCGTTTGTCATCTGTTTGAACATGACTGATAGGAAAAAAATAATCTGTGAAGGATTTTTTAAATTTTCCATCCATACATATGCTTCTTCTGTCCCCATTAGCAGAAGTACCTGCAATGTTTAAGGTTTGATAAACCCTCAAAGGCCCAAACTGTTGGCTTCTTGGAGTGCAGCATGGAAATTATTAGAAAACATATGCATCTATAATACCACTTCTACATTTACTCTGTTTGTGGGTCCCTGTAGAAAATGAAGTTTTATCTATCTTTCTGTAGGCACCAGTTTATCATTTCATCGTGTGTAGCTGTTAGAAGAGCTTGCATAAAGATGAGTTCTTAGATGTCTGATAGCAATTTACTTACCCAAAGATCCTATTTGCATGTGACAAAGTAGATGCATATAGAGTCTGGGTTTCATTTTATGCTTACATTGAGCCTTTAAGTGACTGCTGCTGAGCTCATCCTTGGAATAACAAGCAGCATTTGCAACTTCATCCCCTAGAAATTTATATCAATTCTGCTGGATTAACTCTGTAGAGATTTACAGGGAATATGATAACATTCTACATTCAGATGAGTACCAAAAGGAATGGACAGCATTATAAAGAATTCATGTTGCAATGATCCAATGAGTATTTTGGCTAAAATCCCTGGCCACTAAATGAAGGAATGTTTCTATTTGTTGCCAATGTAGCTGGGATTTCACCCTCAATGTCTACCAGTAGCATTCATAGAATCATAGAATGGCATGGGTTGGAAGGGACCCCAAGGATCATAGAGCTCCAACCCCCCTGCCACAGGCAGGGCCACCAACCTCAGGCCTGGATCTACACAAGGTTGCCCAGGGCCCCATCCAACCTGGCCTTGAATGCTTCCAGGGATAGGGCATCCACTACTTCTCTGGGCAGCCTGTTCCAGCACCTCACCACTCTTTCTGTAAAAAACTTCCCCTTAATATCTAATCTAAACCTCCCTTCCTTTATTTTTAATCCATTCCCCCTTGTCCTGCCATTGTCTATCGTTTAAAAAAGTTGAATCCCCTCCTGCTTATAAGCTCCCTTCAGGTACTGGAAGGCTGCAATGAGGTCCCCCCACAGTCTTCTCTTCTCCAGGTTGAACAGCCCAGCTCCCTCAGCCTCTCCTTGTAGGGCAGGTGCTCCAGCCCTCTAATCATCTTTGTGGCCCTCCTCTGAACCCTCTCCAACAGTTCCACATCTTTCTTGTATTGGGGGCCCCAGATCTGGACACAGTACTCCAGGTGGGGCCTCACGAGGGCAGAGTAGAGAGGAACAATCACCTCCCTGTCCCTGCTGGCCACCCCTCTACTGATGGAGCCCAGGATACCATTGGCCTTGCGAGCTGCAAGAGCACACTGCTGGCTCATGTTAAGTTTCTCATCCACTATGACACCCAGGTCCTTCTCAGCAGGGCTACTCTCAAGAAGCTCTTCTCCCAGTCTGTATCTGTGCATTAATCCAAATCTGCATTAATCCAATCTGCATTAATCCAAACAATCTTGTCAGACTGACCACATCCTCATGATCATTACTCAGAGTCCTCACTTTCAACTCCATAGGACAGTTGAAATGATATGTCAAAGTTTGCACTTTACATTCTGTTTTGGCTGAAGCCTTACAGTACCAGTGTTTTTTTGCTTCCTGGAACATTTGTGGACTGAATGCATCAAACTTGCAGCACAGGTTGTATTTGACTCCATCGTGATGAACTAATCCAGGGTTTCCACATGCTGTCGTGGTTGTCTACAGTAAAATAACAAAGATTTTGGCCTTGTTTTTGTTGCTGGTTTTTGGTTTTGTTTTTTTTTAAAATCAAGTCTGGATGAATTCAGCCATGCTAGGTCTGCTTTAGGTTTTATTTCAATATTTTAAATTACCAGATGCAACAAAGCTTCACAGAAGCTGTTGATTCTAAGAGCTCCATCCTTGTTGTATACTAACTGTAGGCAGCGGAAAGCAATGACAGACTACATACCTGGAAAGGATTACTTGTCCATTCACAAAGAATGGGAAGAGGAAACTTATTACACAAAAATATTTCAGATTATTGCTGTTTCATGATTATATATGTCACACTCAGCTGTGTTCACTAAATTAAAGTACAGTCATTACATAATACAGATATACAACATACCTGGAGGAAATGCAAGATGAAGTTATTCTGATACGTTTCTAAAAAATCCCAAAGTGGCTAAGGAAATAAGAGTGCTTTCAGGTACAAAAGTATATGTAGATAATTGCATTCAATTTCCATGGCCAGGAAAAAAGTTTCAGATTAAATGATCAATATTCCTATCTTTCGTTATTAGCACGTATTCTCTTCCTAAGTCAGGGAGGAAGCAGGTGAGTAACTATATTCCAAATTATAGCTAATGCACAGGAACCTGACAAAAATAAATCTTTGAAATGGTATAATCTATATCTAAAGCCAAAGCGTAAGAAATAATCAATAACATTTTCATTCCAAGGCTGCTTGGATAGCAGACTTTGCTTGCTGATGAAGGGAAAGGATGAAATTCTCATTATAAATAAAATCTTAGCTTCCCACAAGCTTTATTTGTTTTGAATTTGGATTTTTGCCCTTTTTTTCTGATGCTGAATTTTTGATGCAGCCTTACTTATTGTGTAGCTACATCTATAGTGATCACATCACATAATATGAGTAGCAATATCAAGTCTTCTATGATTTTTTTTTAAGTGTTTTCTTTTTCCTTGGAAAAGGCAGATGTGGTGACACCAAATATTTTCATGGATAAAATACCCATTCCGATGAATGGTCAAGAGAACAAAAGTCTGTGATGAACTTTCTGGATGCTTGCTAGGAGTCTGGGGACTCCTGGATGCATTGCTTGAAGGAAAGTTTACGTGGAAAACAGCACGAGAAGAACAGGCTTGAGAGCAAAGCCAAGAGCAAGATATAAACCCCAGTTCCCAGAGTTTGACTCAGCTGTGAGATCTAGACATCTGAAGGCTCCCATCTCTCTCTCCTAGCCCATTGGGACAACACATTAAAAAACATGAATTAACATCAGAAATGTTCTTGTGAATGTAGTCATCAGTCCCACTCATTACAAGTAGAAGTAGGTGGGACCATTTAACTCAAGAAGAACCACATGAAAAGACATTATCTACTCTGTGTTTAAATACTTTCCTAGAGATGGGAGATGTCAACAATTTTGTAAGTTCTCCCATGTTTCATTACAAGTGAAAGTCTATATTTTGGTCTATCCATAAATATTAAAGAGTAAATAATGCCATTGTTCTTTGATCACAGCATGGAAAATACAGTTTCTGATGGCTACATAGCTGTTTGCCTGCTGTAGTTCTTAACATGTTTCACAGAATTTGGAATGTAATGCAAATAATTTTTAATTAACTAAAAGCAGGCTAATATACAAATATCCTAGAAATAAAACAAAGTCATATGTGATCATACCCCCATGTATCCCAGGCATTTCACAAGTTTCATTCCAGCATATCAGCCCATCAGATAACAAATATACCACACAAGGTAATTCTGTGGTAAAATGAACTTTTTACATTTCATCAAAATAGAGTTAAAAATGTGGAGTATAATAGCTCGGGACCACTGTTCTAATCCGTCTAACAGTTTCCCAAACTGGACCACACATCTTGCTGGATTGGAGTTTGAATAAATTAATGAATGCCTGAATCCATCTGTGTAGACATCCTGGCCACTCTTTGCCTTTCAAATGCTATTAAAACTAGGAAAGTAGGGTAGAAAGAAATGTTCCCAGCAATACACGATAATGCAGTCAGAGTCATTGGAAATGCTAGAATCTCTGTGTGATGAAATATATATATATTTCAAATAAATGCCTCAGTGCAATATTTATATATGCAAGAAAACAGTGGCATAGCATGAATAATTTTCCTTCTAAGTAAGAATGAGCAAACCATCTTAACAGACAATACCCTGAGCCTTTAAAACAGTTTGAACACTGCATTATTTCTTAATAACTATCCCTTTGAGAAATGCTACACTCTCATCTGTATTCAAAGACTTTCAACAGAGCAACACTGCTCTCAAGCATGTACTATGATTATGACCATTCCTAAGGTCACAACAGAAAACGGCATTACCACATCATCATTTTGTCACTTGTCCTAATTTCCCATATATCTCTTGACCTTTCTGTGTGTTAACTCAGTTGCTGGGTTAACACTGTCCTACTGTGTAAGCAAAAAACCTGCAATGTAATCTCCTTTTACCTCATACTTGATCCATTCAGTGTTACTTCAACACACTGTCAAAGGCATTAGGTGCTTGTCAATTGTTAAGGGTCATGGTTTCACAAATAAATACTCCAAAGAAAAATAATTGGAAAAGTGAACCATGGAAAGCAGTGCTCCATTTTTTGTGAGTTTTTTCTTTTTAATTTTTCTTTACTGCTGTGGTTTGTTTTCTGCGGATATACCAGTCCCGTATGTAATATCACACAAAAAGTGTGCAGAGGAGAGAATGAACATGCAGTCATGTCACAGCTTTGGAAAGTTTGAAAGTATACAGTTTTATCCATTTTAATTTTGTCATTTGCAAATATTGATGAGCATAGAATGCATAGATCCTCGGAAGGGAGATTTTATCCATTTTAATTTTGTCATTTGCAAATATTGATGAGCATAGAATGCATAGATCCTCGGAAGGGAGAGTGGACTGTTTAAGATTAGCAGTGTTTCATTAATTTAATTTGCACCCTTTGCACTCATCCTGCATTTGGCAGACTTTTCCAAATAATGCTACCAGAGTAGAAAAAGATGTAAAATGAGGAACAGAGTGGCTCGGTAAATAACCCAAGTCAGCACTGACTGGATATAATGTTACTTATGACACAGAGTAGAGTATTCAATCAGGTCTCTTTTACAAGCAATTGATATTCTCGATAGCCTGTGCATAGTGTTGTTGAGAGAGTTAGAAAGATGTTAACATTTCATTACTCTTGCCATTGATTTTTTTCAGCTTTCTTCACAACAAAAGTCAAAACGTGACCTCTTATTCCACTGAATTAGTTCCAGAGCACTTGGCATTATTGACCTCCTAATGAAAATTAATAATGGCTCTTTTGATTCAGTCTTTCAAGTAGGCACACCAAGCACATTTAAGAAACAGGCACATTTATTTCTCATGTTGAAATGAAATAGCACACTGCTAAGCGACGAAATGTACGATAATGCATCCTTAAATTTGCAACTTTGAGCACACAGAATTAAGGAAGTTTAAAATGCATTATCAGGAGCTGATGCTGCAAAGATTTAAACTTGGCAATATTTTTCAGACCTGGAAAGCCAATGAGCTTTACAAGTAAAGCTGCACATATACTTAGAACATTTAGCCCCAGGCCCTGAGTTTATTGCAAAATTCTGACGAGACTGAAATGTTTTTACTAAGCAACAGAGACAATTGCACATTAGCTTAGGTATTTCCATGATTTTTCTTTCCCTTTGAAACCTAGCGATTAATTCTTTCCTGCGACTTTTTTCTTCTGTGCTCACAAGCTGCCACCCCACCGTTCCTTTATATGAGCCTTACACAAATGTTTATGAATGAACTGACTTCAGTCTATGGATCATTTCTGCCTTGCATCTGTAGAAATCGGTACTACATCTACCAGGTGAAACAGGAAAGGTGAATGGATTCATATCTGGAGACTGTGTGAAAGCTTGCCATTCTATGTAGACAATTTCCTGTTCCTGGGAAATTTTAATAGAAATAATTCCTGGGGAGTTATCTAGGATGTCTGCAAGGACAATGAATAAACAAGCTTACTTTCATTCTATCTTTCCTTAGACAACAAAGACTATGATGCATATCTGTCTTATACCAAAGTGGATCCTGACCAGTGGAATCAAGAAACTGGAGAAGAAGAAAGATTTGCTCTTGAGATCCTACCAGATATGCTTGAAAAGCATTATGGATACAAGCTGTTCATACCAGACAGAGATTTGATTCCCACAGGAAGTAAGTCACACCTTTATGGTTGTATATTTCCTAAATGGCAAATGTAGTGATTGTAGTAATTGTTTTGCTATTTTTTCTATACCCACTCCTTCAGAATGTCATCTGTCCTCCCTTGCCCTAGATAAGATAAGCCACCAAACATACTCAATGTACGTTTCTCAGATAAGAGGATTATTTTTCAGTAATTGTATTTTATTGATTGAAGGTGAGACAATGAAGAAAGAACATGCATAAGAGACTTTTTCACCGATTTTTTGAAAGCTTGCATACCTAGGAATGAATCCAGGGGTCTTTGTTTTGTTTTCTTTAGACGTTTCCTGTAAAGATATCCATGATTTTAAGTATTTATTACAGAAATTCAGACAGGAAGGAAAAAGATGTTTGGACCAAGGCAAGGGTTGAGTAATACTATCTACAGCAGAGAAAAGTAGTGAATCCTGTAGTGTGTAGTGCAGATAAATGTGTAGTGGACATATGTGATCATTCTCAGAGTCTGAAAATTAGAATTAATTCCAGCTGGTACATGTAGATCTTTTTTCATGCTACTTTCACATATTCCAAACAACATACAGTATTTATCTTTTTTTGCAAGTTGCTGTAGTATTCGTAATTTCAGTGTAACCATATAGACAACTACTAGGGCTGATATCTTTTACTAAAGATGAGAAAGGATGCTTGGTGTAGGCAAAGCACAACATCAAAAAATCACATTGATTTTTAAAAAATCTACAGCAAACTAAACATTAATTTGCAGGTGACAGCACTGTTCTTGCAAATGTATGTGCTAGGGGTATGAAAGGAAGAGAAGAATCTAACCCTGCAGTACACTTTAGAGTATCATTTGGATTTGAGACTGAAGCACATAGTTGCTGCTCTGTTGCCTACCTGGATGACTTTGCTTTTTTAAAGAAAAAAGTTGGTGATGGACACCCTTGTTCCAGTAAAGATACAGATGTTGATATAAAACTGCAGCTCATAAACAAACGCTCACAATCCATAGCACATGGGGGAATAGATGTTTTCCAGGATCATAGAATGGTTGAGGTTGGAAGGGTAATCTGCAAGTCATCTTATCCAACAACCCTGCTCTAGTAGGACCACCTAGAGTAGGTTGTCCAGGACCATGTCCTGGCAAGCAAACTTGGCATGTTTGCAAATGATGTTTTTGCATATTTCAGTGAGTTCTGGGAGCAGGGATTTGCATCTGTTGTTTCTCCCCACTGTATGGGAGTCGTGTTCTCTTAGATTGATTTTTGAGCAATTGTCTTATTTTATAGCCTACATTGAAGATGTGGCAAGATGTGTAGACCAAAGCAAGCGACTGATCATCGTCATGACTCCAAACTATGTGGTAAGAAGAGGCTGGAGCATCTTTGAACTGGAAACGAGGCTTCGAAACATGTTAGTCACGGGCGAAATCAAAGTGATACTGATTGAATGCAGTGAACTACGAGGAGTAATGAACTACCAGGAGGTCGAGGCCCTGAAACATACCATCAAGCTCCTCACTGTCATTAAATGGCACGGACCAAAATGCAACAAGTTGAATTCCAAGTTCTGGAAACGTTTACAGTATGAAATGCCTTTTAAGAGGATTGAACCCATCACACACGAGCAGGTTTTAGATGTCAGTGAGCAGGGGCCCTTTGGGGAACTGCAGACAGTCTCCGCAATTTCCATGGCTGCTGCCACCTCCACTGCTCTTGCCACTGCCCATCCAGACCTGCGCTCCACCTTTCATAACACATATCACTCACAGATGCGCCAGAAACACTATTATCGAAGCTATGAATACGATGTACCTCCTACCGGCACCCTGCCACTTACCTCAATAGGTAACCAGCATACCTACTGCAACATCCCTATGACACTTATAAACGGGCAGCGGCCACAGACAAAAACTAACAGGGAGCAGAATCCGGAAGAGGCTCACACAAACAGTGCGATACTGCCCCTCTTGCCACGGGAGACCAGTATATCGAGTGTTATTTGGTGACCGAAATGCAAGGGGCCATCAACCCCCCTTGAGTAGGAGCTGAGTCTGCAGTCCGGTGCCTGGAACTACATCCTCGACTGCTGCTGTTAAACATGCATTACAATCGATAACATATGAGGAAAAACAGGGTCTTTGTACATATGTTTTTGCAATTTCTTTGTAGCATCAGTCTTCCTGTTTTACCCATGTCTCTTCCCATTCACATTTTCGACTTTGTTTTATATGTCATTGGAATTTGTATATTTACATTTTTTTAAATGAAGAGACTGCTGTATAGATAGGAAAATTTTTTGCTTCATTAGTATAGTTTTAGACTTTCTGTTTGTTTGGTTTTAACCTCTCTTGGGAATGCTTGGACAAAGCTATGTTGATATCAGAAGCACCATCCATTTCGTTGGCCTGCCTAGCCTGATTCCTGAAGGCCATGCCTGCTGCAGTTCACCTCTTTTGGAGAATGTTTGTTCTTAGAAGGACCCCATCCCTCATTAAGAGCTCCAGTTTCATTTCTACTCCCGTAATGTGCACTGCTCCTTCCCTGCCCATACAATGACCCCCATTTGGGGTAACACTACAGTCTGATCATCTAACATGTAACTTGGTAGATACCTGTCAAACAACAGAATATACCCAAATCTGTATCGGTTGCTTCACAGTAGTCACTACAGAGTGTGTAGAAACTAGAGATGGTTTGGCTTTTGCTTTCCTGGGTTTGTTTTTTTTTGTTTGGTTTTTTTTTTCATTATAATTTTAAGAATGAGTTGATTATATCCCCTTTATAAATATAAAAGCAAACCCTACTTTTAACACTTCCTGGAAAAAAATATTAATGTGGTGGTGGATTTTATTTTTAAGCATTTAACTTTTTCTTTTCCCCCTGTCAAATAAGATCATTTGCAATTGTCAGGCAAGTAAGACAAGTGAGGCAATAGGCACTGAGGTGCAGAGAGTCCTGCTGATATGTACAGCAATGACTTCCAAACCAAAGGGGAATAAAAAGACAGTATTGTAGACAGTTTGTCACTTTATATTATAGAAAGTGTTATTTTCTCAAAAGGTAAGAGCAAAACATTATTTTGCTGTGGGTTACAGAGTCCCCTTGTATTTTAATGTTCCAAAAACTGTATTTGCTTTAAAATTGCCTATTCAGGATTAAGAAATCTTCTTTCATTTGGTTTTAACTTGTAAAGATAAGTACAAGTTCATTAATTTCAACATGATTTCAGTAAGAACTCAGGCAGAAAAAAAATGACATGAATACCAACAAGTATCATTGTTTTCAGAATAAACTTTATTTATAAAAAATCAATATTTAAATGAGACCTGGAAGTATTAAAAACATTTTATTCACTTTAATGAATAAATAAATTAGTTTTATTTTTTATGTATGATTTTATCTTTTGAGGAGTTGCAAATAATGCGTGTACCATGGCTGCCAGGGAAAGGGGAAAAAAAAAAAGACAAAAAAACCCACTATGTTTACATCTGGACATCATTAAGACAAATGAAATAAGCATCTTACTCGTACGTATGTCTTAAATAATTGAAAAGTCCTTTCTGGTTTTAGAAAAAATGAGGAGGAGTGTTGTAGCTCAGCAACATATTCAGGCCAAGCTCCCAGTTAGTGTCTTCTAGCAGGAGCGGGGGAACTGGGATAGATCTGCTGGTTGCAGCACACTGTCATACAGCCATGGGTTTGATTTACCCTGGCAAACATGTAACTGGTATCCTGGCAATGAGACCTTACAGCCTATTTATGTAATGAATTAGCTGTAGGTACTTCTGTGGTAGCTGAATGATATAGGCCAATGTAATGGATGTGTGGGGTTTGTTCATCCTGATTGTCACAATAAGAAAAGTACAGCTTGTAATATTTTGGTTTGCTTAATGAGAAGTGATAGGTAGAGAGGGGGTAAACTGCAGTTTGGGGGATGTTTGTGGGAGTAATCCAGAACTGACAGTGTGGGAGGAAATGCTTCTTATGAAAGACTAGAAATCTCTGTATTCGCATAACAAACTAATAGAGCTTTGGGATGCACGCTGATTTTATTTGCTTAAAAATGCTTATTTCTCTGACAATTTGCTCAAGTCCTTTTCTACAACCTACTCTTTATTACGGTGTCTCCCTCTGGACATGTGCCAAACATCCACAAAATGGAAAAGAAGCTGCCAGACCAGATAAAATTCTAAGAGAACTTTGCATATTTGTTTATTTTCATAGTGTAAGAAAGCTATTATTTATTTGCTCTTACAGACACTTGTCAGGCACTGATGGCATTTACCCTCACTTATCTGGATACCAAATACCCCAGTATCCTCTGAAAGCAATGCATTACCTTTTCCCCTCCCTGGGGTAGAGACTGGGATGTGAAATGAATGTAGGATGTAACTGTCTGCCCGCAGACATGGTGAGAGGATCAGTAGGTGTGTCCTTAAACATGCGGGAAGTACTTTTCTGTTGTTCTAATTTTAGTGTAGATTTGAGCACTTTGAATAGCATGATTCAGGGATTGATGGATATACTATTTGATATTCACACTGCATAAAAAAAGTTTTTCTTATAATGCTTTGTCATGATATTTAACAACAGAAAAACAAACAAAGAAACAAAAAACAAAACAAAACAAAAATAGAAACAAACCGTAAAACAAAACGTTAAATAAATGGAGAAGCTGACTATGGTTTAGAAACATTCCTCCTTAGTATCCCTCCTTTATGAACAGCTCTGTGTGGGGAACAGTGAAGGAAACTGCTGTGTTCACGTGCTCTATGTTTGACAAAAGTTCTTTTGGAATGCAAAATAAAATAAAAAACCCACAACAAAACAAAAACAAAACAAAAGCAATCAAACCTGCCATTGCCCTAGTACTTAGGCTCCATCCTTTTTTGGTGAACATGTTCCACTTCTGGCAATGCAATCTCTAAGGTTTAGCCATAAGCAAACAGCACTTTATTTTAAAAACTGCACAGCATGATGATTGGAAAAACTTCCTCTGCCTGGTCAGTAACCTGCGTCTGTGTGTGGATTCTATGCACGTGAAAATTAGCCAAGTGTGGTGCTTTGTCTTTATAAAGCTCTCTCTAACCAGGGTAGTGCTTGATATAAAAAAAAAAAGACTCTGTTGCACAACCTGTGGAAACTTAGTGTGCAGGTTCTCAACATCACGTATAGCTGGACAGACGTGGGGGACTGTACAAAACTCAGCTAATTGTTCTGCAGGCAAAGTGCGTTGCTGGGTCTGATTCTGTTCTCAGTTGCAGCGGTACGGTCTGAGAGTAAATCTAATAAAATAGAATGAGTGTAAGATTGATTTGTGTGGGAGAACAAAATTGGAAAAGCCAAGAGAAAAGGCATTCATATTTGAGTCTGTGACAAGCTGAAATCTAGGCCGCAAGGCAAGCAGCAGCAAAATGTCTTCTGCATTTTTGTAGGGACCTATCTCTCACCTGGCAGCCAACATCAAACACATTCAGTATGATCTGGTTCAGAGCTAAATACTGTTAGGCTTACATGCAAACTAAGATTTTTCTATTACTGCACAGCTGTGAAAACCATGTGTATGTTACATAATGGGTCATAATCAGCTTCAGAATAATTGGAAAGCTTGTTATGACAGCCTGATTAAAATTCACAAAGTTTTACTTGGGTATTGTGCATTAATGACATATTTAAATTATAGATAAAGAAGTGAGATTTGGGGGAAAGTGTCCTGGTAAACAGACTTCCTTCATTCTTATATTGGGGAGGGGAAGGAAAGGAAAGAATTAAAAAATTAAAAAATCTAGCTAGCAAGCCTAAGGAGAGTTCAATTAAAATCCAAAGAAGAAAAAGGTTGTATCAGTAAATTAAGCTCAAAAATAGGGTAAAGGCCAGTGGAAAAGAAAGATCAAAATATCTGTTTTTTGACTGTGTCATGGCGGTTTTTGTCATGCAGAGCTCTGTACTCTGGCTGACCTGCATAATGCAACTGGCTTTTTCAGACTCATCTAGACAGACCGAGAGCACAAATATGTCCCTTTATGTCTAATACACTTCTGAATTAGTTTGTACTTGTTGGTAGCCTGGCACAGAGAGTTTTTGATGTGACTTCTATTGTTGTGATACAGAGGATTGCAGAAATCTGCCAGTGCTAAACAAAACAATCACTGTAACAGGCTTAATTTAGTATAGAGAGGAACCATATTCCTTCACACCCACAGTTTATCCGATTTACTGTTATTAGAACACTTTTTAAAACCCATTTCTCAGCTGAGCAAGAGATTAATGTGACTGGCATCAGAAAAAATTGTAAGCAATTTCATAACAATGAGTCTCCGTGTACAATGAACACTGCAAGTTCCTTTGCATTTTTGTCTGTATAACCACAAATCTTCACCTCCTAATTAGCCTGCTGAGTGGAGGTTGGAGAACACCGTTGTATCTTTCATTTGGGATTCACTGAATTTAGTACAGATACAGAGCTGTCATTTGTGATGTCATTCTGCTGGGCTATTTCCTATGGACTCCTGCTATATCCTCCAAGAAGACGTGTTGGCAGCATCGCACTTCTCCAGCTGGCCTTGGGCTGTTGTGCCAGAACTTGGAGTTATTGCCCTGGGGAGTGAAACTAATACAACTGTTTCAGCTATTAAAAGGTTTGGGGTTTTTTTTTGGTTGGGTTTTTTTGTTGTAGTTGTTGGTTTGTTAGTGGTGGGGGTAGTTTTTTGGTTTGGTTTTGTTGTTTGTTTAAATTCTGTTTAAGACAAATTTTGACCTTGGCTTTGGATTAACAAACTCTGTGGGTAGAAGGGCAAGAATCCACAGAGTCATAAAGTAGTCAGAGCAGAAATTACAAAAGCACCCCAGATACCTCACTTGGGAAAAAGTATAAATTCTGAAGCTGCTCAGGTTACTAAAACTTGAGTATATTGAGATGGAGGGTCGTTGAGGGAAAGCATTCTGTTTGTTATAATAGCCAGCCTCATTACAAAAGCTTATCAGCATTCTTATATTAAATAGCCAATATCCTAGATAATGTAATTTCATGAACATTCAATAGTCAATTAAATTATTTTCATTTTGTTGCATTAAGAGTAACATGATTCTTTAGGATCTAAATGTTAAATGAAATAGATCATCTTTATCTACTACTGAGAGTACAGAATGTGCAAATATCTCTTTGCTGGGTCAGTAGTATTAGGAAAAGAATTTGAAGTAAAATTTGAGAGCTAGGAATTTGATGGAGATAAAGACATCTCTCATAACCACCAAGGCATGACAGAAGCAATATGCAAATTACTCCAAAATTAAAGTGGATGCACTTTTTAACCTTCGCTTTCTCTTTTTATCGAATATTAGTTCTCTGCCTTCCTCATAAATGCAGAATCACACAGAAAAAAAATTAACACCTCCTGAGCCCATAGTCTCAAAAACATTTGGTGACAGATAGAGGCGTGCAAGCTGAAGTGAGGGGCTATACCCCATGGCTGCGACTGAGAAGCTCCATGGTGGGGAGACTGTTTGTACCCACAGAAGGAGAGGGAGAGCACAGGGCCCTTAGGCCATCATGTTTCATAACCTCTATGACAGGTGTGTACAGAAGGAACTATAGGCTCAATGCATCACACTCTTCTGCTTGCTATACACACACAGAAGGTGGGCAGTAAGCCTTGAAGTTAGTGAAAATAAATGTGAATGCTCTCAGCTGACTGATCCCCTATTGCAAAGCAGCCAGAAGAGCAGAAACATCTGGCAGTGTTTCCCAACTGTTTGGCGTGCAAAGTAAAAGCCAGCATTGAGCACAGAAAGCAAAAATTGCCCTCTCAGTCAGCTAGTACTGCACCTGAAGTCTCTCATAACAGCTTCATCCCATCTCATCCCATCCTGTCCTTCCCTCCCCATCCCATCCCATCCCATCCCATCCAATCCTATCCCATCTCATCCCATCCCGTCTTGTCTCATCCCATCCCATCCCATCCCATCCCGTCCCGTCCCATCCCGTCCCATCCCATCCCACCCCATCTCATCCCATCCCATCCCATCCCACCCCATCCCCTCCATCCTCTCCTTTTACCTTGCAGGCTCTACTGAAAGCACAAGCACACAAAGCTTGCTGTGAGCTCTCCAGTTGGGCTACATGTGAAAACTCTCCACAGAGATGTTTTAGGGTAAGAAGAGACTTACAGAAGAGCTTTGTTAAAAGAAAAAAAAATTGTTGTCAGCATGCACACCATTTTTCATATCCCCCTATGTGTTGCTCACATGAAGCAACATCCTGAACCTTTTGTGAAGTAAAAATAAAGTCTTAAAAAGGTTAGCTGTGAGCTTAAAAAAATGTTCAGTTATGCACCTGCCATTAAACTTCAGGGTCTGCATATACACTTGAAAAACAAAAATAAACAAAAGAAAAGCAAAATAGCAGTGCAATTACTAAGCCCTGTTTAAACCTGTTTTTTTAAGGGCTGGGTTTTTTTTTGGGGGGGTGGGGGGTGGAAGGTTGTTTTCTCTTGTTGTTTTGTAGCAAGTTATGTGAGAGACTGATTTAAATTTTTATTCTTTGCATGACAGGTAAATCACAGGGAGATTTTATTTATTTTTTTAGAAAGCCTCATTCTTCATTGCAAGTTTAAAACACAAGTGGCAATGAATTTACAGACTCAGAAGAAATTACTTGCCAGAGTTAATATTCTCTGGTGAAAAGCTCACTGCAACCCTAATTAAGTTCTTAGGAAATTTCAGTAGAAAATTTATACATTTAGTACTATATGTGTACCTTTAGCATCACATTAGAACACTGTACATTTGTCTTCTTAAAACCCAGACAACTTCAAATGGAACAATTATGTAAATACAAAGCAGACAAGAAACCAGCTACACAACTGCCTCTCCATCTATCTTAGCAAAATAGCTTGGTGGCATCAGGCTCCTTCTTTGAGATCACTAACCTATACCTACCTCAGCTAAACACATGAAGCTTTGCAAAATGTGCAGATATCTGGGAAAAAATGTTGCAATAAGCACTCCTAAATCTTAGTTACATCACAAAAACACTTTATACACTTCTAATGCCTGTACATGGGTAATTTAACTTGTAATAATTTAATGACAGAACAGTACAACAAAATAAAGTAAGTAGTACTCTTAAAAATTCAAGGAAGTCCCAAAGCCCTGGGTTTAGTCACAGGACCACAATTTCCACGTGCTGCAAAAACCCAAACATAACCAGGCCATTGCTAGGTGGCACTGTGACACACATAGGTATCTAGGGATGGCATGGGGTGGGAGAAGAAGATGTTTCCTGCTCATGTCACAACCACGTAGGTTGTACAGGACTGGTACATCTTTGCCTGTAGGACACCAGAGTCCTGAATTTACCAGTTACTTCCTTCACCTCCTGTGTGTTATCTGAAGCCATTTATGTAGCCTTCTTAGAGGTAGAAAATGGTTCTTCTACATCATAGAATCATAGATAAACAGAATGGTTTGAGTTTGGATAAAGATGAGCTTGTGTACCTCCCCCCAACTAGGGACAACCTCCATTAGACCAGGTTGCCAAAGCCCCATCCAACCTGGCCTCAAACACTTCCAGGGATGGGGCATCCACAGGAGGATCTACCTGAACCATAGGAATATCTGCCAGAGTTGTAAATTATTGTCAATAATAATCAGTGTTGGTATGGTTCAGCTCCCATTTTCTCTGCTAAACTTTTCACTATCCTAAACAAAAGAGATTGGAAATAGCTCTCAGTGCCATAGAAATGGCATTCCTACACTTTTTTTTTTTTTTTTTTTAACTGCTAAATATTTGAAGAATAAAAAGCAGTAGCTAGGACACTCTCTGCTTGAAATGACACTTGCCTAATTGTTCTTTATGGAATTTTGAAGAAAACGTCCCTGTTCTGTCGTCTTGGGGACTTTACTTGTGATGTTTCTTTCAAGATCCTGGTAATGAGCAATCTGGAGTATAAAGGAGTGGAGACAGTCTGAACTGAACACATACTATTATCAAAGATGGTTTTATTTCTTGTAGCTCTTCATACTGCTTTGGTTTGCTTTTCTGCTTGTTTGGCTGGTTGGGTTGGTTTGGTTTCCTACAGAAAGAGACATAAAGACTAAGTCTGCTACTCGTGTGTATTGTGCCTTTTCAAAAAGCTGCTGGATTGCCCCAATTCCCACTTCAGACAATTCACCATTTCACAGACACTCCAATGGTACTCTCAGGTGCTGGAGTCTCAGGCACAGTGAGTCTGATGCCATGTGCTCTCTAAGAGATCAGGTTTCTGTGAGAAACTCAAAAAATAAATTAAAATCAGATATTTCAAAGTCAGAATCAATTGACGTGTATAACATAATCATTTATTGCTTCAAGTAGCTGGCTAGAACACACAAATCTGCTCCTTTTGCCAATTCCTACTCCCATCTTTCTGCTCTAGTCAGTCACCAGATATAATTTAATCTAAATATTCTGTAAAAGTATGATCTATTTTTTTGTTACTGTATTAGCAAACCCAGAAATATTTTAATATAACATCTTCATTTAATCATAAAAAGATTCAGATTTGTTAATAAGTTTAGCTAATAAAGCTAAAATAAGCAGCTGCCTGGTGCTGAGCAGTGATGAAAGAGCCAACACTTTTACTGAGTTGGGGATGCTAAAAGACTGAGTATTCATCTTAGCTCCTACAGTAAAATGGAAATAAATCATCTTCCAAACATTATATCTCAAAGTCACTGCTGTCACTCACAGCAATTCTGAGTTACATACAGATTTTACAAGAAAGACATAGCACTTAGTGTATACAGTTACTAGTGTCCTGCAACTATTAATATTTTATAAACTTAAACATATACACCATTTCATAGGCAAACATTTTTATTAACATATAGTACATAACTGCACTTTCCTCAGAAGACAAGAACATGGCCAAGAAGACCTTTACAAGAAAGAACATGTGCCTAGTAAAAATACTATAAGAAAAACTTCACTGCCTTGACTTTTACAGAAAAGTTGCAAATACAATACAAATAAAGAAATAAAGGTCTGTAGAAAAATGTTTTATTCTAACTTCAACTGCAGCATCTTTTTACCAGCCCAAATTTGTCAAGGGGATTTAGTTTCTTTAACTTTATTTGGTTATTTTACTTCAGCTCAGGAGGAGCTGGCTCTCCGTAAGCAGAGTGCACAACTCGACTGAAGAAACAACAGTCCCTTCTTGGGAGTGTGCTGTTCAAAGTTAACAGTTGGATAAGCATCTCAATAAAGACCTTTATTATGAAAGCTCTCAGCTGGCCTTCTGTAATTCTGGGAACAACTGTAGGAGAAATGTTCTGTAGCTCCTACTGAATATAAATGTATACTTACCAATTTTTAAAACATTTTGCATGGATGCAATGAAACAAACAAGTGCCATGCTCGGCTTTGAGATCATTCTTCTTAATTTGCTTAATGGTTGGTAAAATTAAAAAAAAAAAATTCTTCTCATCTCAGCAGAATTAATGCTGTGCTTAACTGGTGCAAAAAAAGAGCAGAATCAGGCCCAGAATTTGAGATTTCTGGTTATTCTATAATTTAATTGAAGATTCAGCATCATTGCCTTTTCCAAATGTTCATTACTATTGCCATATAAACCATAGATTAGCATATGCATTTTTATTGAGGCTTTCTTTCAGGCTACATATCTGACTAAAAACTGGAAAAGATGCCTCTTCCTTTATACACTTTGTGCAAACCCACTGAAGTTAAACTAGAAGCACTAAAGTTAAGTAGAGATACATCGAGCTATATTTATGCCTACTGTATATTAAATATTTTACCTAAAGAGATTAACTTATATTTATTTTTTAAAAGAATTAGATGGGTCATAGCTAAAAACAACTGCATTTTTGTAGTAATACTATACACATTGCTGAGAATCAAGAGAGTTGTGATCAAAATGTTGCCTACTTTCAGTGTATGTTACTTTAAAAAGAACATGTTTTATGTTATTCTAACCTCTGGAAAATTCATCAAGCCTGGTATATAAAAATGAACAGCTTATTGTAACAACTATAACATAGTAAACATTTTTGTATTTTCATAAATTTTTATTCTTACGGGAAAAAAGACATCACTCAAAATATGAATGCTGCACATGTTAGCAATAGATATATTGATTTTTGTAACTTTGGTTGCACTTGCCTTAACTTTTCCACACATATATACAAACATCAATAACACAGAGGGGGAAAAAAGAAGACTAAGGGAAATAAAATCCACAAAAGTAGGCAAGTTTTGCATTGTTCAATGAATAATGACACATGAGCATATTCACCGGAATCCTTGTAAAGAGCACATATTGCTGTAGGTTTGTTAAAGCACAAGGTGTACTTTGTCTAGATTTAAAAAAACCCACAAAAACAAACAAACAAACAAAAAAATAAAACCCTTTTGGTGTGACTTTGCTTTAGGTTTAAAAAAGTTGGATGTTTAAAAGAAAAATCTTTATTACTTGCATATGAATATTTTTGTATAATAATATCTGAAGAAGGTTTTAAAAAAAAACAAAAAACAAAAAACCCTACTTACTTTATGGTGTGCAGATTTTAGAGAAAATAAACAGGGTATGTGTCCAGTTTGTAAAAAAGAATGTTCTCCTTTCAAGAATTACTCTTTCACTGGCTAAATGCAAGGTTATGACAACTTGAAATACTTTTTTTGTGAACTGACAAAGAAAAAAATAAAGCAATGTGACTAATTTGCGTATGCAACCTTTTTTTAAAATATATTGTTCATATCAGCAATACAAATTTAGCAGCATGATAGAGAAGGCTTTGAAAATTCCATTTCAGTGATTTGACTTGCAGGACATACTGGACCAGAGCATGAGCACGGGATAAACTGGCACAGCTCTACTGGAGGGAGTGGAGCTGCTCCAGCTTACACCAGCTGATAACCTGACCTTCTGCTTAAGCATATTTTTAACAGTTAATATCCCTCCATTAATATTTTCTTTCTTCTTGTTTCCTCTTGTTTTGCTGTTTTATTTCTCAAGGATGTTTCTTTAGGATTTATATATTATATGTATATTCTTTTTTCTTAAAAAACAGTAAGGGTTATCAATCTATTCATAGCCAAGCAAGTGGTGCACTCACATAACTCTCTGAGGGAAAGGTTTTGTGTGCCTGTGTGGGTGCACACATATCTTTGATTTACTAAGGAATTACTCCACTTTTATGATTGTTTAGCTCCACTGGAACCACAGGGTGACAGGGAATTAGGGTAACATGTTTAAGAGTGTATGTGTGTGTGTGTCGTGTCTGAGCAGAGTGGAAGAACCTGATATGGGAACTGTAGTGGAACAGAAGCAGCTCTATTCACAGCAATGTTTTCGTTGTACAAAGGAACGCTAACAAGAAAATGTCAAAAAGAGCATTATCGAAAACCTGGATGAATCATTAAATTTGTTGAATATGACATCACACTTTGGTCATAACAAATTTCCTCCATGGTTTTCTAAACAGACTGTAAGGTCTGTGATTCTCCTCTCAACTGCAAATTCATGTCAGGAGTGTCATTATCCAAAGCAATGGGTTTATATCCATGTCAGTCACATGAACTGCTATCACCCTCTTTTTGGCTTTCCGGTCAAGACCCTCATGTCCTCAACTCTTTGAAAGATACAAGAAACAGTTAACTTGTTTCCATTATTTCATTATTTCTTTTAAGTTGTGTATCCCCTCAGATTCCAGAACTGCTCCAAATATGAACCTCTGTGACGGAAGAGTTTGGTGCCTTGCAATAAGAGATGGACACCAGGGCACAGCAGCCCTTACAAAGGCTGAGAAAACTAGAGTTTAAGTGGGCAAAAGATCTATTGGTCTTCTTCTTCGGGCCATAGACCATCTGGTATCTTTGTAGCTCATGAGTATCACAAGACATTTAAAACATGACAACTGGATCGGTTTACCTGCAGCAACTCATATTTACATACATTTTTAATATAACCACTGTATTTTGCACCTGCGATCTGAAGCTTGGAGTCAAAATGAGATATATTAGAAATTATTGTTTCTACAGTCACCTCTTTGAACTTCGAAGCTGTCTTCTTCATCTACTTATGAGATTTATATCTTTGCTATACAAAATATCAGTAAAATTCTCTGATTAAATGATTGTGGTTTCACCAGTATCAACACAATTCATTGGCCTGGTATGGTGGCAGAAAATGCATTTAGCATTCTGTTAGATATCGTAAGAGTTATGATTACTCAACTGCCAGCATGTGAAGTGCACAAAAATATGGTATCCACTGTAAATTCAAAAAATATTTATGTATATTTAGTTACATTTTTTAAATATTGCTATTAAAGAGATATTGATAATAAATAAAAAAAATCAAGAACACAAAGGGCTCTATTTTTTACTGCATTACTTTGCATTCCTTGCATTTCTTAGACTCATGACTGAGACAAGTATGAATGCAGAAATTTTATTAATTGTTGGTATTAGTTCCCAAAATTATGTAAACAGACTGGAAAGCCACATAGGGCTGCATACTTGAAGAGACAACCACAAGATAAAGTAAGTAAACGAGAAGATTGCTTGGAAGAGCACTCAAGTCCTGGTTCCAAAAGCTAAATAAAGACAGAGAGGACAGTCTCAAATGAGCAGAAAGTGAAAAAGCACCAATGAGCTCCAGTGCGGATCAAAATACTGAAGAGTGCCTCTGGAAAGTTTTCTTGGAGACTCCTGACCTGCCATACATAAAGTGATTACCAGGAACACTGTTTCATGATGGCTGTTCCCTAACAGAAACACAGAATCATTCTTGTTTTCTTCTGCTTGAGCTCTTGACCTCTCACATCCCTCCCCTTCAGCAGGCTGCAACTTAAATACAGGAAACAAAGTGCCTGAGTGTAGGAAACTATCTCTGCTTTCAAGGGTCTTTTAGATCACTGAATTATCTTTATAATCAATTTCACCCATTGATTAGATTGTAGCTTTTGCCTCTCCTTTAGGAATACTTATTTTTCTTTCATAACTGTTTCCCAAAATGTTTTTTCCTTTTTCCTTTTTTTCATATTTACTTTATTTTGCATAGATAATTGGATTTGGTAACTACTGAAAAAATATGCATATTTTAAGTACTAAGCTTGGTTTCTTAGGAATTCAGTGTCCTATCTGTGGTTGAAACCCAGGCTCCTGAACGGAGTTGCAAACTGCAACTAATTACAGTCCTGTGAGCCTAGGTGTTAACTACTGCAACAGGGAGATCAGAATGTTGCTCAAAGTAATACATGCATAACTGAAAATTAAATGCTCAGGTATTTATGGTATCCATTGAAGTGCAAATAAACCTGTTGTTTGTAATTAGAGAGCTGTTTTATTTCAACCAGAGGACTATATACAGGGTCTTTTGTTAAAAAACCTGCTAAGAATCATAAAAGACATCCTGATAGGCATATACTACAAAAAGTAATGGTGAGAATAGGAAAAAGAGACATGACAATGTAAGGTAGATCTTTAATTGCACTAAGTTTTCAAAAACTCTTAAAAAGGTCTGGGAAACACATCTCTACCTGACACGGATTCATGGATTACACACAGGTTAGTTTCAATGCTCAGTGAAAGCAAATATCAAAGTACACTGAACAGTAAGCATATTTTTCAGCGGCATAGGAAATGCAGTACTAATTCTCACAAAAGAGAACAGTGACATATAAGTGACATCTAAGTGCATTGTCTAGAGGTTGAAAAATAGGCTCAAGAAAATTAGTCAAGAGATCTTTCAAATGTTTTACTTTCCAGTTACGTTTAGAGTGGGTTCATTCTTCTAAATCAATTATCATGCCAAAAAAAAAAATGAAATAAGTATTTTTCTAGACTATGAACGCTGATGAAACTTAACCAATTTAGTATGTTCTCCATACTTGTATTTCAGAGGAAGGTAAAGCTAGGACAAAGCCTGTGCCCTTTACAACTACTTTATATGGCACTCTCATTTCTGTCTTGAGAAATTAGGTGATGGCTATCATCAGATTTAGTATTGGCTATTGTAGAGGCAGCTGTCAGAAGCAACATAGCCCAAATATTTGATGTGGGAATATACTTTGGCTTCTCTGTCAGCAGCACTGCATACACTGCCAACAATAACCACAAGCTTTTTGTTTTCCAGCAAGTGTCATCCCGCACCCCAAAGTAGCACCTCGTGTACTGGAGTGAATGGAAATAATACAAAATCAGTAAAGAAGGAATATACTATGAAAGAGGATGCAAGAAAAAGAGCTACTCTTCCTATACTGATTGACATCTCATCCCACATGATAAATTCCTTGTTGCTACCACCAGGCCTTACTTGATCCCAGTTTCTATCCCTGTACTGATGAGACAGGTAGACAATGATGAGCCACACCATCTGACCTCTCCCATGCAGTGCTAGGTCAGCCACCTCTACACTCCCTACTGCAAGAGGTGGCAAACTCCCAGTTAACTTCCAAAAGTCAGTTGGATGTAACTACTAGCAATATGCTCCACTTTGCCATAACATTTCACGTGCTGTAGATAGACTACATTAGATGGCCATCTTCTGGGAAGAAATATTTTGCTTTTCATATCCTGTTTTAATACATCTAAGAGAACAGTGTCATTATGGAAAATTGGTTGTAAAATTGAGTAGCTTATATTTTTTGGGGTATTTAAAAGTGAGAATGTGGTGGTATGAAAGCAGAAACTGGTTTGAAAATTTAAGTAATGGCGAAGAGCAGCATTTCTTCTGATGGCTGAAATCACAGAATGCACACTTCTAAGCACATAGTTAATTAGCAATTAATGTAATCAATAGAAGCCTGGAAGAAAAAAACTTTATAGCTAAATTAAATACAGTAAAAAGTTAGCAACCTAAATATGCATTTGCTAAAAAGATCTAAGCATCTTTAAAGGGACTTTTTCAAGCTATTATGTACAGGATACTTTAAAAAAACCCTGAAAACCTATTTTTTCATCCATAGTAACTTTGTAGAAGTTGCTATGGTCTCTCTGGTAAATAATTAGCATTTTAAAACTGATTAAATAAATATTTATATAATAGATTAGAAGCAGTTTCAAGGACTTACTACAGGCTCTCTTTGTTGTAAATCAGATGGAATGGCTCTGATCTAATCTCCTGGGTAAATAATGCATTTTATAACTTTTAATTAAAAGTAGGAGAAGTGGAAATTCTTTTAAGCAAATACTTAAATATCATCAAGGATTTGATTCAAAAGTGACAAAAGCCATCAGGCTTAAAAAACAGAAGGATATTCCATCCTCGATTTCTCTTTTCTCACTAAAATAAAATGCCTTTTGCTGGAGGGTCCCTTCAGAGTTTGTCCTGTGGGGCTGAGAAATGAGGTCTGGACTTCAAACTTACATGGAGCACTTTACAAAAACCTTTTTGGCCAGAAGCTGAAGTTGAATTAACTTTAAGTAGACATTTTTAAAGATTTGCCATCTAATATACTTTATACATCAGCAGAATCTGGAGCATGAGTTATAGTGTTACAGAGCTTTTATTTCAATGTGGAAAGATAGCTCTGTTCCTAGACATATTATGCTCACATATCAGGAATTTATGCAACTGTTCATCCTTATTAAAAAAAAAAAATCCACTCAGAGCAGAAATAATTTGGTTTTCCTCCTGACTCCTATTTGTAGGTGACTTAACCATAGGAGGGAGAGAGCTTCACCCTCTTCTCAGAACTATGAATGAATTAACAGTGGGTATGAAGTAATTTGCCCACCCTTCTTTCAATTGGGGAATTATTATTTTGGCAATATTTTCTATCTTGAGATTGTTGTTGCCTTAAAATACTTTGTAGGATGTGGCCACTGTAGAAAGCAAGTTGCAGAGCTGTGGAGTAGAAGTGTAAATGTCTTTGTTCAGTTATAAAAAAGACACACCATGAAATAAGCCCAGAAAAGTAAAAAATAAAAGCTTGGTACCTGCTTCAGATAGCTCTCAGAAGGTGCCACCAGGTAGAAATAAATATTGCAATAAGACAAACACTACTGGCTGTCAAGTCCAGTCCTTATTGGAAGTAGCTAATATAGTACTTTTCTTAATCTTAAATCCAAATCATTTTCGTTCCTATTTATCTCTTAGATAAATTGTTCCAGACCATCGCTTTTTATTTTTCAGAAGTCATTAAACATTTATTCTAAATATATAGTTTCTATGCCAGTATTGTTTCTATGCACAAATAATCCTCTCATTCTTTGCATTTACCCACAAAGTATTAGGGAATTAGGTATCAATCATGTTCTTCTCAGACTTTATTCTTAAATTCAACAAGAAAAGTTAGTCTAGTCTTCCTATGATACTCTTCTCCCTCAACATAATTTTTTCCATAATGGTTCTGGTTTTGAAACATCTTTCATTAATATGGTTGAGTCTGCAGTATTCTCTTAACGAACTGTAAGAAATCTTCCACCAAAGCTTTGTAAAATGTCTCTGATATGTCTATCTCTATTTCAGACAGATCTTTCCTGAGTAAAACAATCTTTTTTTTGTGGCTGTCTAGAACAATGACTCAGAATTGCCTCATGATGAACTACAAACTCTATACGTAAGGGTTTGGGGTTAAAGAGTTGCTTGACTATTGCTTTTTCGGAAGCAGTTGTTATAATCTCTTACCCATTTCTAGACATAAATTAAGTTTTAAGGTCTTCTGTTTACACATATTATTCTTGGGTTTGTTTATTGGTAGTGCATCCAAAAGCTGTGAATCAGAACTTTTCCTTAGCACAGCTAAGAGCAAAGGCACTAGTGACTCCACAAGCACGATCTAAGAAGACCTCCATTACCAGCCTGTCCTGACTGCTTTTCCACATAATCCAACATAATCTTTTTTCTCTACTCTATTTCTTAATTTATCTTTATTGACTAATAATCTCCCGTGCAACAGCGTCTTAAATGTTTTGCTGATATCTGGATTTATTAAATGTATTTTATTTCCATTTTCTGGAAAACCAGAGGTCTTACCTTGGTGGCGGTGTACAATGAATAAATGATAGACCTACATTATACAACTTCTTTTTTATTTGCCTCCATAACTTTCAGCAGTCACTTCCAAAATATTCCAAAATCCTGCCTAACTGTGATGTCAGATAAAGGAGTCTGTACTCATTGGTCACATTTTCTCCATTTCTTAAATGTAGATTCTACAATTCCAGTCCTTTAGTTATCAACTTCATAAATGTATTAACAGTTCTTACTATTTGACCTATAGTTAATGTGCAGGGGGTTTTTAGACTTCTGGGATGAGTATCTCCAAATTTTTACTTCAGTCTTTACATTTGGATTCATGGTGACACTGCCTTTAATCCTTGTCCAACCTTATTGTGAATAAGGGGTGGGGATGCGATGCCTTGTTTGTTTCTTTGTTTATATGGCTATGTTTATGGTATAAATGTTTTCTACAAGTTCTAACTTAGCTTGACTTCTGCCAGTGTTGATTTTTATCTGACTAGAGACCTCTAAGTTTGCTTTGTAGGTATGTATCATATTTTCCATTCCTAAGAGACCTTTCTATTTTTTCTTGTTGAGGAAAGGATTTTCCCAATGAAGTCTACTGTTCCTCCCTATACTTTTTCCACATTTGTTTTCACAACTCTTCCTCATTTTGGTCACCTTGAAATCAGAAAATTAAGCAGTGACTAGGCCCATTTTTTGGCCTTCAGGCCAACTGGTGCATCAATACAATTAAACTTTTTTTGCATCCGAAAGAGGTGCATTATCCAAATTGTCTATTAGGAACAGTCACGCAGACTTGCTCAGGCACTGACTAGGAAAACCTTTGGTGGCCCAGAGCAAAATCATGCCAGAGACCCTTTTAACATTGTGAGAGTGAGATAATATAGCACCATGGGCAATGTTTAATTAACTTGTGGAGATGAGTCACTGTGTTCCATAGCTCTTCCTTCGTTTTCACTGCAAATGAGGGCAGAAACATGTTAATTCTCACAATCTTATAATGACTTTCGTAATTTTGGCGTATATATTAAATTTAAAACACTCAAAAAGAAATATTTTGGGATCATTTTACTATCCTTTTTAGAAAAAATACCCGATCTCTGATTTCAAAAAACATCTGGAAAGCACTGAGTAGCAACATACTAAAAGTTTAGAGGCCTGAGATATTTCCCCCTTTAATGGTAAATTTCTTGTGAATTTGATGGGGTTATAATTGACAGATTTGAATACTTAGAACTGTAGATCTCTTGAGATTACAGACTTCATACAATTTCAACATTGCTAAGCATCATCTGGCTTGCAACCTACTTACGTATGTAGGTTTAACTATGAAGGTCAAGTATCTTCTGTCCCCAGATATGTAGCAGCGAATATGGAACAGCCTTGACAACCCACAGTCCTTTGTCCTAGGAGCTGAAATGGTATTCAAAATAAAACAGTAACATATTTTGATTTCATTAAAATAATTAACGTTATAATATATTTAAAAGAATATAAAAAGTAGCTGCCTTCAGCTCAATAGTATGATACCATTGGTAGGCTGGTGTTGCTTCTTTAATCTACCAGTTGAGAAGTATATATTGCTTACTATATACACATGAAGCATTCCATAAATGACCTCTGGTAGTTATTTTCTCCTCATTTCTATACCAATAGACTTAATCAAAACCAAAGAAATAAGAAAGGTGTTTTCAGTAGCTTCATCTGCATTTTCAGCCCAGCTACTAACCTAACTGATTTTCAACTTGTTTCTGGAGAAAACTGAACTGGGACATGAATCAACATATATGCTTCTCAAAGTCTGCAGTATCTTCTGATGTGAAATATCAGGCCTTGACAGGTTATGGATTAACTGAACACACGAAACAACAACATAAGGAATATTTGGAAATGTACATAAAAATTCCACATTTTCCCAGTCGCACAACTTGATTCTTTTTAAAAGAATTTTTAATTTCTTAGGAAAGTTTCTGATCTGTATTAATACACAAAGAATATTAAAAAAATATATTTCTTTGTTTAGTTTTGTTTTGGTTTTTCCCCCTGAAACATCCCTCTGTGGTGGAACTATTGAGGTGCTGATTTTTTCAACTGTCATCAATACAGCTTTCAAGATAAATTTTGAGGACAGACTACTGAAGAAATTTTCTTCCAATTTTAAAAGAATTTGCTGGATTACTGAACAATTCTCTTGTTTCACAACACTCTACCCATGCTGCTTATCGATCTATCTATCTATCTATCTATCTATCTATTTATTTATTTTGGAGCTATTCCTTTAGAATCTTGGATTTTCTGTTTTCCTGTGGTGAGTTGACCTTGACTGGCCACCAGGTGCCCACCAAGCTGATCTTTCATTTCCCCTCCTCAACAGGAAAAGAAGAGAAAATATGAAGAAAGGCTCATGGGTTGAGATAAGGACAGGGAGAACACTCAGCAATTGTCATCACAGGCAAAACAATTTCCTTGACTTGGGGAAATTAATTGAATTTATTGCAAATCAAAATCAGAATATGATAATGAGAATTAAGAACAAATCTTAAAAACACCTTCAACCTTCATCTGCCTTCTTCCTAGGCTCAACTTCATTCCCAACTTCTCTACCTCTTTCCAAGAGCAGTCTGGCAAGATGGGGAGTAGGGGTTGTGGTCAGCTTATAACACTTCATCTTTGCCATTGCTTTCTCCTCAGACTCTTCCCCTGCTCCAGCATGGGGTCCCACCCATTGGAGACGGTCCTGCACATGTGTCCTTCCAATGGAGTGCAGTTCTTCACAATCTGCTCCAGAGTGGTTCCTTTCCAAAGGGTGGAGTCCTTCAGGAAAAGCCTGATGCAGTATGGGTCCACCATGGGATTATAGGTCCTGCCAGCAAACCTGCTCTGGTGTGAGTTCCTCTCTTCACAGCATCACAGGTCCTTCCAGGAGCCTGCTCCAGTGAGGACTCTGCATGGAGTCACAGCTTCCCTCAGGGCACAGCCACTTGTTCCATCATAAGTCCTCCATGGTCTACAGGATGGATATCTGCTCCACCATGGACCTTCATGGGCTGCACAAGGACAATCTGCATCACCATGCTCATTACCATGGCACTCTCTGCTTTAGTGACCTTCTGCTTTTCAATTATCTTTGTGTTTGCAGAGGTGTTCCTCTCACCTCCTGTCTCCGAGGTGCTGTTGTGCAACAGTTTTAACCCTTCTAAAATATATTTTCACTGAGGCAGTATTACCACCGTCTTTAATGGGCTTGGCCTTGGCCTTCGGTGGTCCATCTTGGATCCATCTGTAACTGGTTCTGTTCAACATGGGGACAGCTTCTACATCTTCTGACAGAAGCCACCCCTGCAGCCCCTCTGCTACTAAAATCTTTCCAGGTACATCCAATGCATTTTCATCTGAAATGAGATGAACCGATCGTTTGTTAAGAAGCTTTCCTGTTTCTTTCCAAAGTTGTCATTGTGTGTATTTACCAAGGAAAATAGTGCCATTTAGAGTGGTTCAGTGGTTATATAGTCAGCATTATGCTGACAGATGATTGCTGTTCTCTAGAAAACACAAAATGTGCCTTCTCTGGTTATCTTGGGTTTATATTGTCCAAATAATCACAGCCAAAAAAATACCAATCAAGGTACATTTAACTTAATTTTAACTCTTCAATACTTTTTGTGCAAATCTGTGCACAGGCCCTTCAACTTTATCTTAGTGTGCATCATCTGGGTGAAGCACCTTTCATTTATCTAATCTCTGTGTGCAGATTTTGAATTAATTTGTTTGTTCTTTGCAGCTATATTTTTTGTCTTTCCACACAGGAGGAAGTATGTTTCTTGTTATGAAGTGTACCAACAACATGCAAATGACCGCAGCAGTCTGACAGAATCAGGAAATCTAAAGTGAAGGCACCTAACATGTCCTTGCCACCTGCCACTGTATTAAACTAAATTAAAAGAGGGCAGAAGATGGCACCACAGTGAGGATTATGGATGAAATGTCAGGCATTATTTTAAATCTTCTAATCTTCTGTCAGTTTAAATCAAATTCTTGAAATGTACTGGGGCGGAGAACAGGGAGGTGGCTCCACAAAGTGCCTAAATTAAAAATGTTTCCTTTTTTCCTATGAAACAGTTAATTTCTGATACTTTTTTCAGACTAAAACCTGTTACGTTTGGTAACAAATATAAAATTTTATTGCATTTGCTGCTATCAGTCCTGCAGAGCCAGCTACATCTGGCTACAAGTGGAGGCTTCTCCACAGAAGTAACCAAAGCAACACTGACTGCAGACTAAGGCAATCTGAGGCAATGATAGAATTTACTGATGTCCTCAGGTCTCTTAGATGCCACAGCTGACATAAAATGAAGGTAATGTGACTACACAGCTGTCACCAAGGGAACGAGGAAATCAGCAGGGTTGCAAAAATATGCACAGGGGTATGATTTGACCTGGAGAACATTTAATACAAAGGATGGAGAAGGAGGTTGAAAAAGATTGATTCTGATGCCCCAAGTTGGCTGGAGAAAGAAAACCAAAATCATAATACTGATAGCATGCTCTACCCGTCACTGAATCTTGCAGGGCAGGGGTCACTGCCACCTGTCAAAACACAGGCGTATGTCATATCCTTTTGGAGGAATTTGAGATTGCTCAAGAGAAGTTAGTCTCGGAGCACGGACTGACAATGCACTGCCCATCTTTATGTCATACAGTTAGCTAGTGACATTCCCAGCCCTTCCTAAGGGTTTATGTTCTCTGCATTGTGAGGGAAAAAACCCCATGTTCAAGAAAGCGAATCACAGAAAATAGCACACGGAGTAATGAACATCTATGCCAGAGGATACGAAACGATGAGAACAAACACATATAATAAAGTGTACCTTTCTCTCAGACTTAGACATTTCCCCTCAGGCCAGCATAAGCTCTCTGTACTCAACAGAAATTCAGCCCCTGAGCTGAGCATCTATGAAAACTCCTTCTCTGATTCAATGGTCGTGAAGCCTTCTCTCTCTTCCTCCTCTGTTCCTGCCGAGGGCAATGGGATTGATTTAAGCATTATCAGGTAAGGAGTTTTGAGGCAGGATAAATCCCTTCCAATGACACTGTTCCACTTCATATATAGAAATCAAATATTCAGTAGTCCGAAGAAAACATAGGAAAAATGACTTTATAGCCCATGGGTAAGGACCTTGCTTATGAAGATGATGTCTAAATTCATACACCTTCTCAGTTTATTCCCACTTTACTTAAAGTCTACAGGTTCAACCTCTTCAGCAAATTAAATACTGTTTTTTTCTCAATCAATGTGGGACAGCCAGAGGCATGAATATATTGGTGTTTTTCAGTCAATTTGGTCTTCCTTTTTTTTTTGAGATGGATTTTTTGCAATAATCTTTTTTTTGGTCACATTGTTTCATAGGAAAATATGCACTTTTCCAAAACAATTAAGCAAACTAATAACAGCAAATTTTAACACAATAAGACAAAAAAATAAATACTGCTATTTTTTTCCCCAATTTGTTTCAATTTGGAGATTAAGAAATCCAGACGTAACTTCTTAAATGTTTTGAAACTATATTATTGTTGAGTTTCTAGAAGTCCCTCATGATTTCATTGTAAATCCATGCATTTTGTGCCTGAATGGGAGTAAATACAAGATTAATACCTGACAAGAGATACTTAAACATGGAAAAATTTCAGTGGCAGGTAAGGATCCAGAAAATTCCATAGGTGGGAGTCCTTGCCTTTCAAGAAGAACGTCTGAGAAACAGGAGGGTTTCCTTACAGCTTTGAATAAAGGCTAGAAACTGCCCGGAGTCTTTCTCCTTTACTCATACAACTTTATTGTGTTTTCCTCCATTTAATTTATCTGTTGTTATGAGAAAGTAGAGGTTTTTAATTAAAAAAGCCCAAACTTGTAAATGCATTTATTCATTAATTTTCAGGCCTTGCAGTTGAGAAAAAAATCCATCATTGTTAAGATGTTAAAAGGAAAACTCTATTGAGATTACTTACAGACAAGAATGTTTCACATCCATTAACAAAAAACTTCTTCCTGTTCCTCCTTGCCTGACATACCTGCCTTTTGCCTTTAATGCCTTGGAACCTCTTGCTAGCTCTTTTCTTTGGATAGAAGTAAGCTTGGTGGTTTTAATGTTGGGGTTTTTTCCCCCTTCCTGAATTTCCTGAAAGATTAAAGGGCAAAAAATATGCCTGACAGGAACAAAGAATTTATAACTATATGACAGGAATGGTAACAATGAAAACCCACAAGGACTGATATATTAAAGCAAAGATGACTACACATAATTGCAATTTAATGCAAGTCAGATACATATTTTAATGTGCTTTTTATTGTTTTTAGGTTCAGATACATGGAGAAAACACAACAATCATAACTTATTAAAGCTGTGCATGACACCAATGGCAGAAGTACTATAGAAAAAACTAAATGGACAGTAAAATTCTTGCTTGTGACTTACTATTTGTCTCCAGGAAAAAAAAATTACTATCCTTAGATTCTTGTTTTCTTGGCTAGTACTGTACTGACAGTAATAGTGACCACTGTACTGCTCCCACAAATAGACAACCGAAAATCAAGTAAAGGCTGCATTCAGACGTAAGTTTCTCATTTTAGGTTTTGCACATCTTTTGTGCACAGTCTTGTAAACACTCTCTGCCCAGGCTCTGTCCTGTCAAGCAAGCTCAGATCTGACAGCTATCCAGCACGAGCAAGGCATGGTGATTTCAGCAATGTTTACACAGAGCATCTTTTAGCTGGAGTGCTCTAGCATCTATTGGGCGCAGAATTCCTTGCAAAGAAGTAGCTTGTTGTAGCATGAATATGAAAGGTTCACAAAAAAGAAAGACAAAATCCATAGGAATAAAAGAACAAACCCTGATTTGAGTAAATACAGCATCAACCTAAGGAAATGTAACCAAGAAACAATCATTTGGTTAGTGTCTATTAATATGTCTAAGGAGTTCTAAGTAACATTGTGTATGGACACATAATTTCCTGCTAGATTAAGACAGCAGCAAAACTAAAATATAGAAACATATGCACATGCCTAAATATATATATATGTTTAAATCTTTTTTCCTCTAGTCTTCATGGTGCACATTCAGCCTCAGCCTCTACATTCTCTCTTCTGCCTGCTGGTTCTTGCTCCAGCTGTAATGAATATGAACACAGCTCCCAGGAGCACACTTGGCATTGGAGTCTGCCAATTAGGATGGTCAGACTGAAATTTCACTAGAGACTATATACTTTGAAGGCGACTCAGAGGACACTATTGTTGGGGGTTGTGTTTGTTCCTTTTTCAGATGGATGAATGTTTACATAACACTGATCTGTCCCTTGTTCCCCTCTCCCTCTTCCATATCTGCCAATGTCATCTGTTTGTCAGTAAGAAAAAATCCATTTTGGTAACAGACGGAGAGTGCTTCTCAGGCTACCATAAAGCATGACCTAACTCAACACCCTCATAAGCAGTCATAACTTTTTTCTGTGATCATTCCTGTGTTCACATGAATGAGCAGTACATTATGTTTCTGAAGCATCTTTAATACTGCCTCAAACTAACCTTCAACAATTACCGAATTTTCAGTAGTTTATATTTGTTTTCAATGACAATAAAGAATCCAAACTTGAGCTGAAGAGTGCAGAAAATGGAACTAGAACCAGAGAAAATTCAAATACTAATGACAAAGCATTTCTATTAAAATTATTACCCTAAGTAGCCTGGGATATTAGAGGTTATCTATATACATAGTCATGCATTCCTTTAAAGGACAGCAACAAACTACACTATACCTTGCAGTTGTCATTTGGTTTGCACCCAGAGAGAGGCAGCAGAGTAGGCATGCCCATCCCTTTCAGTCGCTATAATACTCTAGACATGATCCTTAATAGGAAATGTGATCTACATTCACTAGAACAATATAGCACAACTTTGATGAGAGTCTAAATTCAGAACAGCAATGCACATCATGATATGCTATTACCATAAACCGTGTCACCATTTAGATTAAAACCCTATGGTCTGCGTTTGGGAGAAGTAAAGCGAGGGCTGTGAGCAGCCTGGTTACTGGCCATGCTGGAAGCATTAAAACAATCTGGAATGAAAAGTTATCTTCAGTATGAGGCAGTACCCACCACCAGGCTTTGAAACTTCTACATTTTATTGGCCTAAATCAACACAATTTTTAAAAGAGCTGTATAGAAACTCCTGACAGCTTTAACAGAGTAGTACTTTTTCAGTACTTGTCAAACACCAGGTACACCTGTTGTGCTACAGGTAACAATAACAAAAATGACACCGCCTATAAAATGCAGTGGTTTGGATTCTTTATAGAATCATAGAATCATAGAATGGCAAGGGTTGGAAGGGACCCCAAGGAAAAAATTCTTGACCGCTTCACTGCTTATGCAGCCATTCAGGGTCTGCCCTAGCACCCAGATGAATTAACAGGGAGTGTGCTTCAGGTGAAATGCATTCTCAATTCCATGGGCTAATTTTTTTATCATGCCTTCTCTACGGTTTCCACATATGGTGTGACTAGTGGGTTAGGTGCAATGGAATAACATGGGATCTAAAACAGAGCAATCTCTAGTATATGTGTGTGTGTGGCAGGGGCATTGTCCGTTATTACAGTTTTCATGGTTGTACTTTGAAATAGCAGTAAGCTGCCTCCTGGCAGGCTAGCTACTGGGTTTGCTGTATTTCTATGCAACTTCAAAAATGTTCTTGGGCCACATGCTGCAGTGACCCATGTCAGAACTTCCTTGGGAAAAATCTCAGTGTACTCTGTACAGGATGTTTGCCAGCACATGCTTACCAAATGGGTTTTCCTGGCACTCTGTGAAACCTCCAAATGCCATTGCAGTGATGGCATCTGACACAGAAAGACTGTCATAGCCTTTCCTAGTAACCCCCTGGTACTGGCTGTGGTAACATCTGGCCTGTCAGCAGCTGGAACTCAGCTGAACCCAGGCTGCATGCCATGAAGAAATTCTGTAATGCAACAGGTCTATTTAGGAAACTCTCACAACAGCAATGGGTCTACATCTGTGCTTTCTGTAATCTCTTTGTAAATCAACCTTTTATATATATATATATATATATATATATGATTAGTATAAGTATCCTAGTATATCATGGATATATTTGGATTATATATAAATATATATATTTTTTAAATAAAAGATATTTCAACTTCAGTGTCAGTGGCCTTCCATTTATATGTTACAGAGAGCTCAAAGAGAATCATTCCTCAAGAACTCCTAATGAAAAGGGCAGAGCTGACACAAAGGTAATACTTCTGGGTTGGCCAGGAATAACAGGAACATATATGTTAGCAATGGGAAAAAAATGAAAATAAGCTGAGGAGCAAATACATGTTTCAGAGAATGGAAACCCCAGCCAGGTATACTGCGATTTATTTATTTATTTCCTTTCTTTATGCCTGCTTCCTCTGTATTTTTTGTCTCCAGGACTAGCTTCTCTTTAATCTTTGGTAAAAAATACCTTTCCAAATTCTTGGAGGAACATAGACTCTGAAGAAAGGATAAATCCTTGTTATTTCTTTGGTTAAGGATTTACTTCCACTTCGGAGCAGTTATAGGAAAAATGTGTTTAACCCATTGCCTTCACTGTTACGAGTTAGAATGGAATCATCCAAATATGAAAGCACAGAAGCCTGCACAGATTGGCTTGTGGACCCTGGAGAAGGTCTTGAAAACTGGATGCTCTCCCTGAATGCCCAGGCAGTGCATAATATCCATTTAACGGTATCAGAGAGGTGTGAAACCTGTTTCTGCCGGTCCCAGATGTGGGCAGCTGCCAGGAAGAGCAGTGAAGACAGAGCTTTCCCCTGTCCTCCTCTTTTCTACGATCCTCTTCATCTTAAGTTTGCGTTCACTGTACATACAACTCTTCTCTGAAAACATGAGCAATGTTTGTCATGAAAGCAATTGTGGGGTCATGCGATTGCTTGCTCATTTTCACAACTTCATTCCTGCTCCTGAAGACAAAACTGATGGGAATAGTAATACAGCTTTTGCATAAAAGCACATGGCATTTACATGTAAGGCTTTTTTTTTTTTTTTTTTAATATTCTCATTACTAGATTTTGCATAGCTATTTCTTTCAGGGCATATATGGGAAGATGGAGAGGTACCTGTGTTAATTTCCTAGAACACAGTGAATTTCAGAGCTACTTATTGCTAGCCCTTGGGTATTCTGTCAAAGCTGAGGACTCTGAAAAAATCATGGGCATCTCAGTGAGATTGACAGTCGTGGACAGGGCTGCTCACAGACACTTTTCCTCCTCTGCAGCCTACACAACCTGGGAGGTGACTCCCAATGGAATTTTACATTTGTGACCATCCAAATTACAAAGGACATGCACAGCATCAGGGTGAAATAAGTGATACCGAACACATATCTCGGTACCATGCCACTGATCTTTTTTCCTAACAGGAAAGTCACCTGATAAGTTCTAATGGTGTGCTTGTTGTAAAGAGATGTTTCTGTCATTATTAAGGAGAAAGTAAATCAAAATCCTATTAGTTTCAGTGTTTGAGTATGTCCCCTCAGATTTTATTTTTCCAAAGTTTAAATCTAAAATATCTAAAAGGTTCAGATCTATTAGCTCCTGAAAAGCACAGGCAAAGTGTGTAGCAGAAGATCACTAACCAAAATGGCACCTTACCTTTTTCATCTGCATTAGAGACAAAAAATTATTTCTTTTTCTATTTTTTGGATACTCTGTAGTATATAGAGTTGGTTTTTTATTGTCTTACTCTTTTAAAATTAAAAATTGCACACATCTAAGTGATATTTGCAATGACAATCTGGTGCAAATAAGTTATTGCATTTGTTTTATTTTAATAGCAAACCAATCTCATAGCAAATCACAAGTGAATGCAGTAGGTTGTGGAAGAAAAAATGGAAGTTGAAATGGGAGGAGTAGCAAGTATGATTTATTAGTTATAAAGGCAATAACATAATTTGTAGCTTCATCTGAGGTTATGGTCTACCCAAAGCAGGAAAAAAACCCAACCCAACAAATAACAAACAAACACAACCCCATGATTCTGTCTCCAATATTACTGGTAAAGATGCTAATACTTCTCATTTCATGATGGACAATGTCTTGCTATGAAGTCCTTAAAAATCAATGTCCTTGAGAACTGTAAATTACATCAACAAAAAGATTCTGAACAACTTTCCAGTGACTTCTATCAGACTTTTTTACACTCTGGTAAAATTCTGGTTTGTGCTTTGTTTAATACAAATTTTCTTTTCCTCATTCTTTGTTGATTATTGCAATACTTAAAAAACGCTCCCTAATTTGAAATTATATATTTGTAGTGACTGAAGTGTCATTTTCTTTTCACTTTCTGAACAGTTTGCCATTTTATGAAACTGAAACTTACCTTACAAATTAGATTTCTGGTTTTACTCTGGATTGTATACACATCATTAGCTCTCAGAATTAAACATTATTAGCTATCACAAACAGTAAATAATTGTGTCTGTGTATTGATTACATCGTAATATGTTACTATTAAGTAAATGAGAACACTTAAACTCATATCCCCAGTGCAATTACATGCCTGTCTGCTGAATGGTAGCATTTCAGAATCTACTTGGGCGTTCAGGCCTAAGTGATTGATTACAGATGTCTTACCTATTAAGAAAATGCAATGGCACTATATTCAAAACCAGTTGGCTGCTAAATACACCAGCAGTTTTCATGCTGAGAAAATGTTTCCTTCTTCTTTTTGTGTGTACTTGTCTTTTGTGACAAAGTAATAACATGCTTGTCATCGGTCAGTTGTAGGACATCCAGGAAATTGTGAATACACAACAGAGCTTCCTCAGCATTTGGTTGAAGAGGAGCACTTGGAAATTCAAATAAATTTTTAATCAGAAAAAGGCCTTTTCACACTGACACCTTCCATGGTTTGTGTTTATTTTGTTCAACTTATTTTAAATTCATTTTCTCGTATTTTATTCTCTCCTCAGGCCAGATGATACATATCCAACCCAAAAGACATTATGCTTCTTATATCACACATTTCTTCAGTTGCTAACAGTTTGATGATTTCACCCACAGATTATGTGAGAACAGATAGAATAGGTAGCATTAGCTTTTCAACTGTTCACAAAGGAAAAAAGCTTCTCTTAGGTGCCTAAAAGTTTTGTCCCAGAGTGCCTTGCTACCCTGGCACTTCTACTGCTGATAAAGAAGAGGATAACCTGACTGTCTGCATCAGCAATTTCTTCAATAACAAAGGGACTATTCCTACAGCTGTTTACCTAATAAGGACTGCATTTTGATGTCTGGATGTGTTTTGGTATTATGCTTGCAATTAGTGTTAATCTAAGTCTCACAATCTCCCATGATAATCCCAGGAAGCATATTTTAAGAAGATTAAGATAATTTGATGTTTATAGGCAAACGGGAAAGGAATCTTCGCTTCATCTCACTTGCCAGCTGGTGACGGTGAGAGGTAAATTGTCTATTATGTCTCCAAAATTGCAAGTGGGTGAAAACAATGTTTTTTTATTCTCATTAGTACTTTCCTGAGGCCTGTTCTCATGGAGCATCTGCATTAGTGTTCTACTTGGGTCAGGAATATTCTTTGATCCAATGCTCCCTGTTTATTATGCTTTGGTGCACATCACAAAGGTGGCTCAGAGCACTTGATCTGAATTCCCTTTGTATATAACTGAACTTCAGTGAACTCTACAGGAGTTTCACTTAATGCACCCTACATGTGAGTGGGAGGTCAGTCCATGGAACCAGACAAGATTTGGCCTGAAACCTCCTCTTCCCCGAGATTGAAATATGTGTACCATGGACATGGGTGCTCAGCAGTGGTTGGTGTGCCCTCCAGGTCTGCTCGTGTTGTTATGCCTGACTGAGGAACTGGGACATAACTCCTCCTTTTCTTTCTCTGTGCTTACAGAATAAAGTTGTTTCGAAATGGAAACAAACTTGCCTGCAAACATGAACTCTGGAAATCATCAATGCCAATAGGTCTACACTAACATACAAGTAATGAAATGCAAATGTCTGTTCAAAACATTAGTGTAACTGGGTATTGATTAATATCTGTTGGATTGGTATTTTTGAAAAATCAGGGTTTTAGTCGATATATGTACATGTTACTTTTCACTTAAGTGAATAAGATTACACAAATTTGTGTGGAGAACAGCTACTATCACCATGGGCTGCATCACCCCAGTTAAGATTCTTTTACAATTGACTTTTTTTAGAAAATAATTTCATATTTGGAAAGATGAATAGGTTTGTATACAGCAACAGGAACATACTGACCTCACTTAAATGGATACAGCCTCGCTTTTGATGCAGGTTTTATAAAAATGTCAGACAAAATTAATTTATAGAGACAGCAGACCTTGTCAACCCTCATACGTTATTTTCAAAAGTACTTGCATGTTCTTGTAGATGGTGAATGCACTTTTACTGCAAGAGAGGAATGGAGCATGCTACAGAAGATCTAATTGGCTTTCTACATTAAAGATCAAAATAATAAATCCTCTTGCTCAGATTATTTGCTTTGAACTTTAGAAATTATGCAAATATCTGAGACAGGATTAAGACCTTTTTTAACTTATTTCCTTTCTTATATTGGAGCACTTGAACATTATGGTTCAACTCCAACAATCAAGCAGGCAATTTCACACAAAAACATATATTCTGTCTTCCCTATTCTGTTACTACTGTAAACAAGTGTGGGAGGCTAAGTATATCCAGAGAGTACTCCATCCAATTGTATGCAATAGCTAAAAGAGGAGTAATTAATTCCATTCTGAGGATGCCTCTTAACCTGCAATATTACTAAATAGTCAGATAGCCACAGTACAGTAAGAAAAAAATGCCATTACTCAGTGTCTTTACATTTTTTATGACAGATGAGAAAATTCCTTTAAAAATCTTTATATCAGTACTAACTTGTGTTTTCACGACCTAATTCTTTCCTCTTTTTCACTTGCATGTACATGGTATCACACCATTGACTCAAATGGGCATTAGGTCAGATTTCTGTGCTCAGGTCAATGCTGCTCTTCATTAAACATTGGCTTTTCTTCCTTCGAAGCCTTGTCCCTATCATTTCCAGACAAAATGAGTCCAAACCTCATTAACTAAATTTCATTATCAATGCTGTTTCATAATCGGATTGAGCTGCTTGGAAATGCTCACATCAGCTGCTCTCTGATGCTCAGATGAGACAAGAGTCAGCAAAGAACTGGGGTCTTTGGGCCACCAGGCAGCAGTTCCTTTTGCAGTATCCTCAGAGGACTGCATGACCTTCATTGTTCCTGCCAACACTGTGGGTACCAGTGATAAAGTGAAAAAGTGAAATCAGCCTAACCACTGCTTCTTTGGGCACCACGCTATATCTCATTGACCTACCCGGAATGTGAAACATGGGGGTACCCAGTGTTTATGTCATTTCACCATGGATAGAAATGAAGGTGTTTCTATGCTGCTTCGCTACAACTATACCTTTTTACTTATCACAGGATCAAAGGCAAAGAATTACACATTAAAACTTTTCTGCTTTTGAAGTAGGGCTCCAGCTACTCAGTGTTCGTAAAAGATAGAATGCCCTTCCCAAAATGACATTATTTTTTTATATAGAGAGATTTATTTTGATGGCAAGAATTAGCAAGTGGTTCATTTTAGTTCAGTTTACCTTTCTTTAAAACAAGTGTTTAAAACCTTCTTGCAAAGTTTTTTGGGACTTTTTTTTTTTTTATATGTTTTGATATATTAATACAGATCCTTTCAACTGCTATATGGCTACATGTTAAATATTTATGCCAAAGGAAAATCAATTATTTCTAGGATTTAGCAATATTTGTTTTATTTTTAAAGTGAAAGTTCCTTCTGCAGCAAAGACAGAGTAATCAATATTTCCAGTAAGTGAATTATAAATATCATTTAGCCTTATTGTTGTTTAAGTTACTTTCACCCAAAAAAAAAAAATTAGGAAAGAAGTACTCTTCCAAATCCATATATGTAGAAGGCTACTCTGAGTACCACACATGTAAAGTTTTAGTTAGAATAATTATACTACGGTTGTAAAGTAACCTTATCTTAAGGTAATTGAAAATGTGTTCTCAAATTTTCCATCATGCGTTTTTTTGGTGGTTTGGTGTGGGTTTTTTTAATTTGAAGGGTTTTGGAGTGGTTATTGTTTTTTTTTTTCTTTTTCCCTGAGATCTGTTCCAGAACTTACTTGAAGAAATTAACACTTTACAACACAAAAATATTTCAGGGCAATCTTGGCTATATCTGAACTACTAAGTCCTGATGTGCCTCAGGTGCAGAACAAGTCTGTGGCCAGTCAGAGCTATCCACTGCTCTGAATTTCAAAAGGCTTATTAGCTAGAACTCAGTGCTGTATCTGAGCAGGATAAATCTGTTTCTGCTGCACTATTCTCGGGCTAGGCCACATTTCCAGCTCCAAAGCAAAGGTGATTTGGGGTAGTCTGAGCTTTATAAACTGTAATAGACCAGAACTAAGGTTATGCAATCAGTTTCAGGCCATGGGTATTATCAAAAGTATTCCATTGCCTGTGCTATCCTGTCAGGTACCCCACAGCCCAGAGATAATTATGTCCAGAGGAAACAAGCCTGTCTTCTTTGTTTGATTCGTATCCAGCCTGCTGGCCTCAGTTCTTGACACAGCGAATTCTAGTTACAAACACAGTAGAGCATCAATTCTTGTTAGTCCCTTCACTAAGGATGACCAAATGTGTTTTTACCTGATGCTAGCTGGTTCTCATACAGTCAAGCAATTAAGCTAACCATTAGCTAAACTTAGCTTGTTTTTCTAAAGACTTAGATTAAGTCTGTCACAAATGTAACCCTGACTTCAAAAAGATCGACCGACGATCTTCCTTGTGGCAGAAATCGCAATGCACTTACCTCTGTAGACATTCATTTCTACTTAGTCCACTACAATACATTACATTATGATACAACACAATATTTTTTTCCCTCTAGTCCTAAAGTCTAATGCCAAACCTGTATTTAATGCAGTAGTTTATTAGCTCCATCTTACCCAGAAATATTTCAAAAGAACCAGTTCTGTATGTCACGCAAAATTCATAATTAACATTAATTCTACCTCAGCTGTCCCAAATGCAAACTGCAAGCCTAAAAATAGCCTCAACACAATAAATCTCTCACCCCCTCACAGTCTTATAATCAATTATGAACTGAGTCTGGAAGTAATAACACAGGAGTTAATCTAGTCCTTCAGCCTCTGCTACCTTTAGTTTTAACCCTGGGTTAAAATATCCCTCATTGTATCTTGTGGATCCAGGCCGGAATTCCTTTACCTTCCAGAGATCATCTAGAAGTCCACAAAGACCCAAGGACTAACTGTCCTTCTCTAGAATTTCTCATCTTAGTTAGACATGTAGCATTTGCAGGCAGAAGCACAGGATTATTCCCCACCTAACCCCAGCCATGATGAAAAACACTAATTCAACCTCCCCCCAAATTCTGTGTATTTTCCCATGTCAGCAACAACCTTTATTGATCTTAGCAGGACCAAAACATACAGCTGGCTCCACTGGTCTAAATCTTATGGCAGGTCTAACAGTGGTAGCAGGTATCTCCTGCCAGCTCCTGGCCTGACAAAAAGTACTCAGGCGTTTTCAGATAAGTCAATGACAGAACTAACATAGGTGGCTTAATGTTAATTCTTGAGCTCGTGACAGATTCTGCTGTATACTGTCATGGATAGATTAAGACTAGAGTTAGGGGACAGGAGAGCAGGACGGCACTCCGAGATTTACTGCTCAGTCCTGCAAGGCTGGGGGAGGAGACTTTCACAAGTGAGTGTTTTAAGACACTGTTAGGAATTGATGGGTGGTGGCACTGTAATTTCATTGGGGTTAAGAGTAGAAGCAACAAGATTAAAAGAACCGAGTGTCTCTACATCATGTCAGACCCACAGAGTCTGGATGTAATTTTTATATGCTAACAGCACCGTTCCCTTTCCCTAGCTCTTACAGTCTCCAGGGGAAAAACAGTTTCTGCCCCCATGAGGGGCAGCAGTCATCAGCTCCAGTATTCATCATGAACTCTAACACAAATTCAGCCTGATTAAATCCTTGCATTAACATTAATATCTCCAGTTCTCTACCGGCCCTCAGACTCCGTGTTGGCAACAGCCCTCAGGTTGCCCTGCAGAGCAGGCGTACTGGCATTATAGAATTAAACAGGTTATCAGAATCAGAAACACGTGCTTTCAGTTTTTCAGTTTCAGAAAAGAGCTAGGTAGCATTCATAAAGGCAGGAGCTAAGCATTTTTAATAGAGCTAGTAGTCAGTAGTCAGGTTTATTTCATGAATAAGCATAGTTTTCTGGAGCCTCTCAAATAATCCCAGAGTTCAATGAGGACTGCCCCTTCAGTCAAACAGCTAGCTCCTCCCTGGTTTCTACAAAAGTTAAACCAAAGTTGGATTCCATTGATGTTTTATATATAGAAGTGTATTTCTTACTCCTTAGCAAGACACAGACACAGCTAGTTAGAGGAGATTTTCCCCATTAGTTTTCTGTTTATATCAATTTTTCTGACAATTTATATACATAGCTGTAAAAGCAGCAATCTAAACGATAATCCTCCCACCCAAATAAGAAAGAAAACTTGTATTTTTTTCTTTTAGACACAGGAAGAAAACCAAGCCTCTACACAACTTTCCAATTTACACATGATTATATGTTTGTACCTGTTCATCTTCTGAGCCATCAGTGGCTAAGATAGCCTCTGATGCTGGATACCTTGAAGGTTAGGGTCTTCATATATTAATCTTCATTCCCTCCCAACCCCTGCTGTCACAAATAATAAAGCAAAATCTATTTCTAACTCAAATCTTGCTAGTCCCAACAATAAGACCTTGTCTGATCCCACCGTATGCTCACCAGCTTGCTAAAGCAGGAAGAGTGTTCATAAATGTGAAAAACAATTACTGTTTTAAAACTGTACAGAGGTTTCTGGGTGAGGATTAGGTGGGTTTATATTTTAAGCAGTTTTAGGTCACTGGACATCATTAAATAGAATCAGAGAGTCACAGAATAGTCAGGGCTGGAAGGGACCTTAAAGATGGTCAAGTTCCAACTCCCCTGCCATGGGCAGGGACACCTCTCACCAGAGCAGGCCGCTTTGCAGTTATGTTTGTGGCTTGAATACAAATCAGACAGAAGAGAATATTAAATACACTGGGTCATGCGAGGCTGATGAGGCAATTATGGCTGAGAGGAATAAGGATCATATTGTTGTCTGGACCATGAAGGGTCCACTTTTCAGTAAAGCATAGTTAGGGTTTGAGACAGTAATATGTGAATGAATATTTTTATTGCTTAAATGAATTATCCTCAATTATCCTCAGGACAGGAGAGACTGAGTAGCTAGGACTATTGCTATGGTCAAGCAAAGGCTTGTGTTTAGTAACAAGGAATATCATAGTCTTTGGTCTAAGGGCAGAGGAAAAAGTTTTTGCTTCTTTATAGAAGCGATGTAGGAGGCTTGCCAGGTTGGGCTGAGCTGCACTCATGTAGTTACCACTTGAAGGGTAGTCCTAAACAAGAAAAGATTGCAGGAGCATAAATAAGCAAAGAATGATACTTGGTGTTCAGAGATAGATTACTATTCAGGAGTTAGGTTTGTATCTTTATCCTTCTAAATTTATAGAGTTAAGATTCTGGGTATAAATAGGAGCTGAGATTATGGTTCTAGCCTGAGTTGGTGCACACATGCTATGATATTGAAGTAACATGGATTGGGTCTCAGGATGAAAGCAGCCGTTGATCAGGTACATTAATTTCTAGATCCTCTCAAGCTGCTAATACTGGGGTAGGGGTATTAGTAGAAACAATTTTAAATCAGTTCTGATTTTCAGGGATCGGGAAAGTTGTAGATTTAATTCTGTTCAAAGTTGCATTTTGAGTGAGGCTCAAATTAAAGGCAACAGATATCAATCTCCTTTTGAGATGTACAAGGACCTGAGGGCTCACATGGAGCCTGTTGTTGGAAAGTGCAAAAATTGTGGCACGGTTCTGACTGTGGGTAACATTTACTGCACCTCTAGAAGCAATCAAGTTGGACATTGATGTTGGTGTTAGATTTGGACTTAGGACTCAGCAGAACCTGAAATGCTAGCTAGGTTTCTTGCCCAAGTACCACAGGATGAGAGTCAACGGATGGTAAAGATATGTTACCACTAACTAAGGTCCTCTGCTGTAATGAAAATTTGGCTTTAGTGTGGATTGCAGTCAGGTTTGGAGCCAGAAGCACCTGAATGGGTAATACTCTAAATTCAAATACTAGAAAGAGGATTAGTGGCAAGAGGAATGTTTAAGAGAGAGACATGAGTGTCTCCAGGCTGTGGCAGTAAATACATCATTAGGGATTGATTTGGGTGAGCAGGGACTTATGAGTTAGGTTCATTACTGGTCCAAAACAAGTGAGGGCAGCCGTCAGTAAGTTGAACGCTTTGTTGTTAGTACAGGGTAATAATGGTCACTGTGCTGCATGAGTGAGTGTGTTTCTTTGTGAGTATATGTAAAGAAAAATGTCTGTGTATAGTAAATAGATATATACATGTATGTATTCACATAGTTAAATATTGACTTAGGACTGAAACTAAGGACTGTTTTAGGAACAGTTCTAAACTGAAGGAGCTGAATAAGTGAGTATCATGTCTATAATTCCTTAAATTCTTGAAGACAGACTGGTTTTGAGGTGGGCTTTGACGATAAGTGTGGAAGTAGGGTTCATGTTGACTGCTTTCACAGAATGTGGACTTGTCGCTGATTTCTGAAAGTCCTACCATGTCTCTGAGACACAGATCCTGTACACTTCAGAAGTCTCTGATGTTAACATGTTTGGCATCCAGCTATAAGCATGTATATGGATCTGTAAATGCAGCACAATTCAGCACTGCCTTTAGCCATAGGTAGACTATTCTCTCCACTGCAGAAGAGACATGCACCATTTAACAAAACAGTGAATGCAGGCACCAACTTTGATCCTGACCTGAACATTGCATCCTCCTGAAGCAGGTTTCTTCACTCAACCAATATCTAATGCAAATCCTGATTTTTCACCTCAGCCTAAATCAGTGACCACCTATAAAATTGTAGCCACTCGAGTTCAGGGGACACTTATCTTGAGCAGTATTTGCATGGATCCCCTCTTGGGTGCCTGAGCACTGCCTGAAGTGTATTGCCCTACTCAGCACCAGCTCATAGGAGGAGGGACAGGAGCAGATTACAATTGCCTCTAAGTGCCTTATTGTAGAGGCCAAGCTGCGACCCTACCTGAAACCTTAGAGAAGGCATCAAACTGCACTTCCTTTCAACCTAGCATAAGTCATCCACGAAGGAAAGAAGAGAAAGAGTTCAGTTTCTACAGCAGTCCATTCATCGACTTGTTTGTCATTTCCTCTCTCCAACACACATTATATGAATATATGGAGAAAAGAGGATCATTTAGGTTAATTGTTTCAGTGAGCACATCAATTTTTGGTCTCTAGGATATAAAAAGTACTGCAGGATAAAAGAAGAGTTTGAAAATAATTAGTTCTGTGTTTTAAATTTTTTCTTATAATAATAGGAATCAAATAGAAACAAGTCATTACTTCATTGGTTACATTGTTCTTCCTTGTTAACATAAAAACTTATGAAAAATGAAGATATTTTACAATAATTACTGCATTGATTCAATTTTTCTTGTTCTTTGTATTTTAAAAGAGCATGACAGATAAGTTGCTACTATAATCATTTTTAAGTGAATTTTGTGCTGGTAAATGAGGTCAGACTAATGGTCTCCATAATTGAAGATTTCTGAAGTAGTGCTACTTGGAAAAGTGGACCTACTATTTCATCTACAGAAAATTTAGATATTTTTCCTTTTTTTTCTTGGTGCAAATTGAAATCCTTCATTTAATAACATATATTTAGAAATGTGACCATAATCCTCTATAAGAATGAATATTTCAGTGCCATTTTAGTACATTCTATCACCTGGTCCAGTGCTCTGACTATGTATTGAAGCATACACACTACCAATTTTCTTGTTAGTCATGTAATCATTAAACAAAATATGGCTTCATTTAATCTGGTTAAATATATGATACTTAGTAAGGAGGAGTCTTTCCAGATAGGACATATAACATGTAATTTCTTAGTCTTAAAGATGGAGTTAAAAATTTATTAGCGTTAGTGAAATGGAACCCAAAATATTCATAGGGTCCAGAAGCTGAATGGAAAAAGGTTTTTGAAGTGAATTAGTATCATTGCCTTTGACACTTCCTACCAGAAACTATATTCCAATCTAATAAATGTACTTGTGAAAAAAGTTCCCTAGCTGTGATTGAAAACTAATTTCCAGTAAAGCCGATGCTCAAAGACTCATAGGCAACAGAGGGGGCAAGACTTCTGCTACGCTTATACTCCCTATATTTCTTATCCTCTTTATATTCTGCTATCCTGACTATGTCAAGAACGTGCTCACAGGCAGGAAGCAGGACTCTGCTTGAGCAAACAGCACCATGGTGGTGAGGGCTGTTAAACTCCTCATTCCTCTGCCTGTCTCTACATAGCCTAATAATAATACAAGCCTTTAGTACTTATATAGTGCTCTTATTTCTTTCAATATCCTTATTATCTTAGTTTTCAAGGTCACCCTCTAAATCACTTAAAATAAAAAGAGGCCTAAACAATTACATGATAACAAAGAAAAGAAAGAAGGAGCTAAGCAGCTCAACTCCAAGCATGATGAATTTCTAGACAAAAGGGATATTATCTACATTTGCTTGAGTGGTAAAATTCTTTCAGTTGTCTATTTTTCCAGAGCTGAAGGAAAATGATAGAAAAACCTGTCATAAATATAAAAAGATAGGGGTAAAAAAAAGTTAATACAACCTAATGCATTAAAAAATTCTAGATGATGAAAAGTAAAGCCATGGATCTCTTCTAGAGTTCCTGCAAACATTTGTACAGATGTATTCAAAAGGTTTCAGAAATGTTTGCTTCATGAAACCAATTCTGTTCCCATTAGTATCCATGGGAATTTCACAGTGTATCCTGAAGAGTTGCACAATGACTTCCAAAAATATGACATTGAGGCATTATATTTAATGCTTTCAAGAAAAAAAACTCAAGACAAATAAAAAACCGCACCTTTATTAAGCACTTACGGATTTTGTGTAATCTGCATGTATGTACAAGTATACACACACACATTTCAGTCAAATCTATGTAAGATCATGGCAATGTTAAAACAAAGAGGCTGTGAAATCAGGATAATTAATAATGAAGACACCAGTCCCATTTGGAATGATTTGAAGAAGAAAATTCAAAAGCACAATATGAGCATCTTTTTTTTGAATACACAGTTCTTGAGATTTGTATAAATAGAAATAACTTGAAATGCCTTTGGAAGGAAAAATGAGAATAAAAAATACTGCCCTTACATACATCATGTGCATTGAGGCAAACTCTAATCTGTGGCTCAAATCTTAACTTCAATGTTCTGCAAACGTAAAGAAAGAAGACAAACAGAGCTGAGCTTAGATGAGGATGTTTAGATTGTATTATTGTCGCTTACTTATTTTCCTATTTCCAGGCTGGAAAGATGGGCCCGGGTGAACCTAGTGAGGTTCAATACTGCCAAATTTAAGGTGTTGCACTTGGGCCAGAATAATCCCAGACATAGATACAGACTGGGAGAAGAGCTTCTTGAGACTAGCCCTGCTGAGAAGGACCTGGGTGTCATAGTGGATGAGAAACTTAACATGAGCCAGCAGTGTGCTCTTGCAGCTCGCAAGGCCAATGGTATCCTGGGCTCCATCAGAAGAGGGGTGGCCAGCAGGGACAGGGAGGTGATTGTCCCTCTACTCTGCCCTCGTGAGGCCCCACCTGGAGTACTGTGTCCAGAGCTAGGGCCCCCAATACAAGAAAGATGTGGAACTGTTGGAGAGGGTTCAGAGGAGGGCCACAAAGATGATTAGAGGGCTGGAGGACCTGCCCTACAAAGAGAGGCTGAGGGAGCTGGGCTTGTTCAGCCTGGAGAAGAGAAGACTGCGGGGGGACCTCATTGCAGCCTTCCAGTACCTGAAGGGAGCATAGAAACAAGAGGGAAATCAACTTTTTAAAAGGGCAGATAATGGCAGGACAAGGGGGAATGGTTTAAAGCTAAAGGTGGGAAGGTTTAGATTGGATATTAGGGGGAAGTTTTTTACAGAAAGAGTGGAGAGGTGCTGGAACAGACTGCCCAGAGAAGTAGTGGATGCCCCATCCCTGGAAGTGCTCAAGGCCAGGTTGGATGGGGTCCTGGGCATCCTTGTGTAGATCCAGGCCTGAGGTTGGTGGCCCTTCCAGTGGCAGGGGGGTTGGAGCTATATGATCCTTGGGATCCCTTCCAACCCTTGCCATTCTATGATTTTATGATTCTATTTCCTGCCTTATGTTATTGCACAGGAAAAGTAGCAATTAAAATGAAAAAAGAAGATTTTAAAAATTCTGTTCTTTGTGAAGGCCTTCAATGGCCAAACCTATTTAATGTGCTTATGAGACAAAGGCTATGTGATAGAGATACCAACGAGGCATATATAATGATAAACATATATACAATAGGATACTCCATTGCACATTTACATGTTTCATAAAACAGAGTATGCAATGACAAAAATGGAAAGATATTAAGCAAAAATTGAATACTTTTCAGTTTTTCATTCTTTCTAGAGGAAAACGCAATCGGTGGGACTCAAAGTTCAAAAATTTGGAACACAAGAAACTTCGAGCTTTATGTGGATAATTATAGCATCCATATTGTATCAGTCAGGAAAAGGCATCAAGCATTAAATTTTCATCCTACATGTCATAAGCCAAAGAAGAAAAACATCCATAGTAATTTCTGTTGCTAGGGAGAATTTAGCCAGCTGAATCCCAGAACACAAAATAGTCGAGGTCTGCACTGATAAACAGTGTCTCATGGGAGAAGTTCTGTAGGTTGAGCCAGCTGGTGCTAAGGGCACCCATCTGGGGAGTGGGGAAGGAAGAAGAGCCCATCTGCTTTTCCCTGAAGTACAGGAAAACCCTTGAGAGTGGAAATTTCCTCCCTGTCATTCTTCTTGTCTGTCTGCATGATCTGAACTTATCCCCAAAAACTACAGATCGTATCACGTGCTCGAGAGCAGTGTGTGCACAGTGAGCTTCTGCTACAATGCGCAGGCAAAGAGACAACTCGCTGTCAGGGCCAGAACTGCGGGGTAATGCCAGTTACTTTACTTCAGTAGGCAAGAGCAAAGCCAGCAGCGTTTTATGACCCTCACCAAAATTGCTACTGACTACACTGAAGCATGCATGAGCTGTCTTAAAAGGAAGCTCTCGGATTTCCCACTACGGACAAAGCACCAGCTCTGATGCTTTTAGAGGAATTAATGAAACCCCCAAATCTCAGAACAGTTTCCTGATAGACTTAATGAATAGCTGTCAGCACAACTGGCACTAATTGGCATGCTTTTGGGTACCCTGGAGTGGAAAACTCCAAGTGGATAGTAATCTCACATTTCTTTGATTTATAAATGTTCAGAGTCAGACTGACACTTCATTTCTGGGGCAGTGCATTGATATTTGTGCTTTAGTTTCTGTGCTGTTCCTTGTTCTGTGCACATGCAGAGACCATAATGTCTCCAAAATGTCAGTCTGGTGTTTTTCCAGAACACCCCACTGAAAGGTTTTAACAAAAATGATTGTGTGGGCAGGAAGGAAAAAGGAAAACCTTCAAGTTATTAAAAAATAATAATAATCTAACTTACATATGATGCTTACAACCTTGATTTCATCAATCATCTAACTATTGTGCTACTTTAAATAAATCTTGACATCACTAATTCTGCATAGAGAAATTCTTATGATGCTTCTGGCTTTTAGAGCTTTGCCACAGTCAAAAGTGCCTTGAGAGTGAGATTTAAATGCAGGCTGAGTACATGACATTTTTCATGGGAGGTTATTTATGTTAAGGATTCTTCCCAAATTTCTTTTGTGTGCCTATGCCTTTTGAAGACTGGCATCATTCTTCTGCTGAACCACTTATCAAACATGGAAAACATCAACCAAAGGTGAGGCATCATTCTTGGTAATTGTGTCAGCATGCTTAGATTAAAATATTAATGACAATGTTCTTGTATTTAACAGAAAGTGACCCAAATGATTATTTAAACCCATTCTGTTCATAGAATTGACACCAAAGAGTGCCATATCCTCAGACAGTCACTCCTGGCCAGCTCAGTATCTGTTGCCACGTAGCAGAAAGTGACTCATTTTTAACATTTTATTGGGCATTTCATTTGCTTCTGTGGATTTTGGCCAAAATCTCAAGGTAACAAATTACAGAAAAAAATGCAGAAGTATCAGTAACAGTGAGTTCTTCTGTACACAGCTATATGCTTTCTATTGATTATCTAAACATTGAGACCAAATACAATCTTTAAAAGATTCAAAACTGCAAAGAAATCAAACCTTCCTACCCTAATGTAACACTTTAAAAAGGAAAATTAAAATGCAAGTGTAATATACTAATATAATTGAATCAAAAGAAAATGAAATGTAATTATCTTCTTGGAACAAGGGTTTTTTAATTATAATGGTGGCTGTATTAATCAGATGTCACATTAATACCTGTAATAAAATGCCTTTTGGAACTTTCTCAGATAACAGCAAAGTTACAGAAGACTGGTGATATCCAATGTTAAAAGAATAAAATTATCTTTCTCAAGGTTGAAGTCTGGCCAATTTAAAAGGACTAGAAATACTCATGTGAGTTAAGGTGTGTGGTATTTTGTTTGTGGGGTTCTTTTCTCTAAATTCTTGGAAGTCCAGCAAAGGAAAGATAGGAAAAAAAATGCGTATTTTGAAAGATGTTAAAAACAGAAGGTGTCCTTAGAATTTTAAAGGGCATGGGAGAGTTGGTCAATCATATCCAGTGCTGTTAATCTGCAAAGTCATCCTATCAATAGCACGGTAGCAATGACATGCCCGAGGAGGCATTGCCTACCCGCAGCTGGGAATTCTGTTCATCAGGTTAGATGCAGTGATATTCAGAGGCTGTCTGGACAAGAGTGCAAGCCAGGGCTCTCCATTCCCTAGTGCATGGAATAAAGGAGGCATTTCAGACATGACTCTGCGGTTATTGCCACAGAGACAAGGGTTTGCTGTGTGCAAAGCCCCCAGCGGGGGGGCTTCTAAGCACTCCTCCAAGAACAGGCACTGATGGTCTCCTCGGCCAATAGGGAACCCAGCCTGCTATTGGGGAACCACCAACCACCCTGGCCCAGCCCTTATGTGCCTCACCAGCTGCAGAAAGAATAACCTTTTCCAAAGACAGGGCACTGTCAGGAGATTTAAGTTGGTAAAATTCAGGGCTGTTCTGTAGCCAGATTTTCACTGGATCTCGTTTCATTTTCAGTCCTGCATAATGCATGAAATGGCACATAGGGAAGCAAGATATAATGAAAGCAGCAGTTATAAATAAACATGAAAACTTACCCACATATTTTCTTAAAGAAAATCAGATAATGGAACTAGGCTCTCTTATGGAAAATGGATTCTTGTCTTTTCAAGCACTAGTCTTATGAATATTTTCATGACAATACTTTGAATGTTTTAGTACCTACAGCTACCATGTTTGGAGTACCAAAGAGATATTCTTGCTCAGAGATATTTTCAGAAGAAATCAGATGCTCTTAATGCTACTGCTAACTGCAAAAAACACAAAGAACCTAAAGATTTCAATTCGCTTCAATCGTTAATTCAGTCTAATTCAGTTCCTCTGGATCACGCTCTCTCATTTCATAAGATTGTTTCTTGCATTCTGCTTGAACAAGCAATGAACTCAGAAAGGGTTTTAGTTGTAATGAGCACAGAATTAGGTTCCCTATTCACTTTTTGCATATTGGCAACAGACAATGTTATCTGGATTTAAAATATTTCTGAAAATATTCCTGATCAGTCCACTAAATTTAATACATACATATATATGTGTATATATATGTATTCTTTATATATATATATGTGTGTGTGTGTGTGTGTGTGTGTGTGTGTATGAAAAAGAAAAAAAATATTATGCTCCACAGTTTTAGAAAAGTTTGGCCTGACAATGTGTCTTTAATTGCAGCAGCTGCAAAATTCTACGATGCTTCGGTTTATTTTAGTTGAGCAGATACTGCACTATGTAGAATAATGGTTCATTAAAGAAAAACGTCCTAGGAGAGAAGTTGTCTAAAGCATAATGATTCAGATTAGCTTTTCAAAGGAATTTGGAATAGTCAGTCACCTTTGATCTTGTTTAGTATACCAAAATGGGGATTTTGTATATATCGAGTCCGCAAGCTAAATCCGTGGCAAAGGAAATTGAATAAAATGGATTATTTCCCGTGTGAGGTCATTTTGATAGTTTTAGTTCTAAATGCTCTCTCTGAGGAATTGTATAAGATCCTAAAAGCTGGAGGACAGACAAGCAGGAAAATGTGAATAAGGCTGGCTGGTTAAATCCATCAGCAGCTGAAAGAGACTGGGAGAAAATCAGGTGGATTTTTCATAGGAGAGGAACAATAAAGCAAGCAAGGAAGCTGCAAGTATTTTAAAGAGGCTGCAGTTTGATCCAGCTTCAGCTGAAAGGCATAATACAGCACCCGTGCTAACCTAAATCCCTGTGGGGAATGTGTGCTTTTCACAATTCTCTTTCATGTTGTCAAAAAACAGATGAATCCCTGAAGTTTCTGACCAGTTAGGGATATGGCTATGTGGACTTGGGGTGCTCTTCTCTTCTAGCTCCCTGGTTTTATCTTGGGCACGTTCTCACCTACACTGGAAGGGAGTTTATATTTCCTTTAAAGGCTTCTCTTTTCTTCTTTTTCTTTTCCTTACCAAACAATTCTGTATCTATATTGAGTTTCCCCAGTTTCTTTGACAAAAATAATTATTATGCCTCAAATCTGTTCATTAAATATGTCTGAAAAGCTGGCAATTAGCTGGTGATTTACCATGCTACAGTCATGTGCTTTGAAAGTCTAAATACATCCAATCTCTAACATGCACTAACTCCTTGGGAAAAGCCAGAGGGTAGAAATGTTATAGAAATACGTCTGATGAAAATTTTAGTAAATTCAAGAATTCAAGATTGATCATAAAGTTTATATCATTGCTATGATCTCTAGAACTCATGGATGTGTAAATTCAGACTCAAGATATATATGACAACCTTCAAAAAGTCAATACATTTCTGTTAATTTCTGAAATGTTAAATAGCATAATAAAAATAACTTTCATGTAAAATTAAGACTTTTTTTTCTTTAGAACCAAAAAAAATTCAAGATAGGTATACTTGGGAAAAAAATACACATCCACATCTAGCAATAAACATGAGGCTTATGCTTTTTATTTCAAAGTGAATATAACTTCTCCACAAAAGAAAGTCTATATTTAGTGACCACAAAATAAAGTGTTTCCTGATCCTCAGAGCAGCCTATCTCTTATGTCTTTCCTTTGATTCAACTATACATCCCCATAGTTCCGTGTTTACTCACCATTTCATCAACATTACTGATCATTTGTTTGCTAGTTATTTCAAGAGACCTCCACATTTTCATTCCAATATCCTTCTTCTCATCACCATGGGAACCACTGTCTTTTTATCCTCCAAGAATATTATGTTTTAGAAAAGCTCTCATCCTTGTAATGGAAATTTGCAGGTGAGAACAGCTTCATGCTGTATTCTTAACAGATAATTTTACTACTTGCAGTGATTTATCTTCTCCGGTGGCTATGTCTACACTGTAGTGAAAGGTACCATTGCATCTCCTAGAAAGGCAGTCACAATGGCCAATTGAATACTCATTACAGTTTTAGGACTGGGCAAGGGTGAGTCGACCGCAGCAGCAAAGGACTCTGCAGGGGTTATAAAAGCCGCTTGGTAAGTCTCAGCAGCTGGAGGAGGTGTTATTACCATCCAAACATGTAAATTTTAGAGCTACTTTGGGTATCCCTATGTAATCTACAGCTACTATAGGTTCTCTGCTGCAGACGCTATCTTGGCAGGCATCTCTGTGTTTTTCTCATTTAGTTGTTTGCATTGATAAATACTAGGGAAACCAGGGGAAAAAGAAAAATCTAAGAGGAGAGATGGAGGATTAAAAGATCTCATTACAGAATTAACATTAAAAAGAAAAGGAACAGTGGAAGGCAGATGAAAACCATTTTCAAGGCTTAACATAAATTTTAAATTGTCCTGAGAGATAAATAGAAGAAAGACAAATGAATTCCCAGAACAAATTGTTCTGATTTGGGTTTCCCTCTCCTTCACAAATGCTGGTTGGAGGACCCCAGGGCTAACAATGTCTCAGAGGCCATCACAGTAGGAAAGCTGCAGTGGATTTGGGTACAGAAAGCTTAATATTTGACTGCTCCCTCGAAGGACACCTATGCTTCCAAGTCCATGACCTACAACTTTCATAAGACACATTGATATCTCATGGTAAAATTCACTTTTCTTCCTCATGGATTTGTGAAGTGTTTCTGGTTTTAGCAAAATGCCACAGTTTCTCTAACACATGAAAGATGGGAATGAAGGGAGAACTGTTTCAGAATCAGTCCAAATTGTCACTCCAGTTTCTGGTGACTCTCGGGTGTTTGCTGAACCTAGTGGTGAGACACTGGACCAGGTTGTCCAGAGAGGTGGGGACGGACCCATCCCTGGAGACATTCAAGGTCAGACTTAATGGGGCTCTGAGCAACCTGATCTAGTTAAAGGTGTCTCTGCTTACTGCAGGGGTTGGACTAGAAGACCTTTAAAGGTCCCTTCCAACCTTACACATTCTGTGACTCTGTGATTCTACAGCTCCCAATTCTTTGCCAGGGGAGAAGAAAATGACAGGTTTTGCTCCAAATCTCAGGTGGCTGACACATTTCTCAAGACACCTGTTTTCTATGTGCAGGCACATAGTGAAATACAGACTTGGCTTCTAACTGGCCCCCCCAAGCACTACAATATTAACAGTTCATCACATGGCAGCCAGGTACAGCCTGCCCTTAACAGAAGCTATATTTCCCATTGTGTTTCTACAAATGTTCTCTCAAAGGGATTTGGTGGAGCTAAGCCTTAGGCAATACGAGGACTCCACTTAATCTTCCTTATTCAGTTTCCCATTCGGTTTTGATGCACTTTCCAGCATCAAACACAGAGACCTAGGTCTGCAACCTTAAAAACGATGACCCAACTTATTCACTCAGGTGGGATATTTTACAACTGGCTTTTAAAAATTCAACAATTAGGTGCATTAGTGCCCATGTCAAAATTAAATCCCCAGACTCTGTTTCATGTTTCAGAAACTATATCTTTTCCTAAGCAGGCAGAATATTTCTTTAAGTAAGAAGTCTAATCAGTTTTGGATTTACTGACATAATTCAAAATTACTTTCATCTACTGATTCCCCTTTTGTTTCCTGGGCCCTGCACATTCAGAGCCGTTTGAATCTGTGATTCATCAGATATTATTCGTAAGCTCCTGAAAAAGTGCATAATAAGAAGCCATCATGAAATGTAAGTTGTCACGTTATGAAAGATAAAGTACTGTCAGGGATTAGGAAAAGTAAGAGACAGAAAACAAAGTAGAAAAAGTGTTCAATTTTCAGCAGGGTGAAAGAGTAACGTGAGATGTGGTCACAGATGCACATGCAGCAATGGCCATGAGTTACTGAAGGGACTGGAAAGCAAGGCAATATCAGGCAAAGCACCCCCATGTGAAGCACCTCCCTCAAGGCTAGGGACACCCCTAAGCTGCTTGGCCAGATTTCGTGCAGAACATGGACACCGCTGTAGTTCAATATTGATAAATGCAAGACAGTACTGGACATACCCCTATATATTTGTTAAAGAACCATTTCACACGCAAAACAAACCTCAGCCTAGTTGTGGCTGTGGTGATAAAAATGCTTGCAAGCACATGGAAATCTGCAAGAAACATAAATGGTGGTACAAAAATATATAGAAAGTATAAAGTCTTCAGATGAAATTGTAGACCCACATATTGAGTACTGTATTCAACTCCAGTTATGCAAATGAAATGTAACATCATAGAACTTGACACTATTCAGTGACTAGTAATAAGAATTATTACAAGCATAAAAAAGTCACAAAGAGACTAATTAAAGAGATTATGATTGTTTACTGTGGAAATGAACTGAACAAGATAAAAAATATATGTAGTTGATAAATAAAACATATAATTCTGAAACTCCTCTTTATTCTAACTCACATAACTGAAAAGTGTCAGATTCTAAACTGATGAGTGGAAATATTTATTTTAGACAGTTTACTGATGAACTGTAAAATTCATGTTGTGGTTCAAGCTAGGTGATAAAAACTTCAGTGGAATATGAGTTGTTTATAGTTTTTCCATCAGTGTTTTCTGTGCTGGAAAATAACTTTTCAAGCCCGCTGAAAATTTTGCTATTTGTAGTGATTTTCCCTTTAAAGCCAAAAGATTTTATGTCAGTTTCCTAAGAGAAATGAAGGAAATGAAAAATAATGCTTCGACACCATTTAATTCAAACTTGTCCAACTCATTATTTCCTGAGTTTCATTTTCTTTTATTTATTTATTTATTGATACCTTTATTGTATTTATTTTCCTTTCATTTCAAAAGGAGAAGAATTGAAGAACTGGAGTACAAAGATTTAAGGGAGAGAAAAAGGCAGGCATTTTTTGGTAAGTGCTTTGATCCAAAATGTTCCACCAGGCCTTTCAGAAAAGCAAATTTCTGTTAAGAAAATTTTACTTATATTTTGAAAAATATTACTAAAAAATTGCTTAATCTACTTCCCATGATTTGGGGAAATCCAAAGGAAAAGGATTGCACAATATGATGATATAAACCCAATCCTTACACCAGAATTTATAGGATAGTGCTTTTGGATTATGAAGAAAAATTTCCTGTGAGTAGGGCACAAGAGTTTTTCAAACCTGTTACAAAGTAGCTGTGCCAGTTCACCAGGAGGCAGGCCCAACCTTGCTGGGAGGTGTGGAGGTGCTCACACAGCTGTAACTTACCCATCCCTCTCCAGTGAAGTGTGTCACACATTACAAGATGATTGACTGTATACGATGCTGCACACTTCCTCTTCTCTCCCTCCCCTCCGTCTAGATGCACTGAACTCTAGAAAAGTCTAAAAATGCAGATTAATATCCTTCATCACTGAAAGTTTTCAAAGCCATAACAGAATATTAAAAGCCATGACACTGAGTATATCTAAACAGTTCAATCTGCAGCCCCGTAGCACCAGTGAGATCCCAACTAGTACATCACCCATACTGCTTCCTTTTCCCCGCCTCATATCTACCCTACAAAGTATCTGCACCTCTGTGTGTGCTTTGATATAAAATATGCAAGACCACCCACCCAGGCCATATGTGTTGCAGTGAGGTCTGAGGTGCTGCAGAGGGGACTCCCCAGGTGATGACACTGGCACAGAAAGTGCCAGTGATTTGGGGAAGAGGGTACAGTGGTGTGTGAGGGGTGATCTGACACTGTGAGGATATAAGCAAGCTCAGGTCACGCAGGCACCCTCTGGGGTGTAGGCTACCGGTCTAGGGTGTTTCAGAAAGGAATATGGACTTTTAAAGCAGGCTGGATGTAGGAACAGAGGTCACCCTGGGTGAAAGGAGTATCCCTGCTCCCACCTGAGCATGTAAACTGGGAGGTTATTTTCCATTAAAAGCACAACAGATACTCTCCCTCTTGCCGCCACTACCAGGCTTATATTCCTATCCTCTACCTTGTTCCTAAAAACTTTTGTCTTTCCTCTTGGAATTGTGGTTCCTTTAGCTTTGATTCCACCTGTCAGGTTAGTTGGCTTTTGCATCAGTCACACCTTCATATAATTACAGTACCTGCAATCATTACTAACATTTCTGCATCTGCATTTCTACAGTTTTTCATGTGTATAATCTTAATCTCATCAAGCATGTGGATGTAAATTTGAGCTCTTTCATTCCTTCACCAAGTAAAAGTATACAGGATATGTAACATGAAGTATAAAATATTGAACTTTAAAATACAGCTTTTAGAATGACTAAGTATTGTGGAATAAAACTGTTTCTTTGGACTTCAAAAGTAATTAGATGCAACACAATTTACAAATCTAAAATCAAAGTTAGAATCTGAAAGTAATTTTTCTTTTCCCCAAAGAATGCTTCTCAGAGGTGCTTCTTGTCCAGTGGAAGATTTTCATTTGTTACACTGGGTTTTCATCCATAGGCCAAGAAGATAAAGGGCATTTAAAGATTCTATTGTTACACTTTTCTTCATTAAAACTTCAAAATTATATTTTGGTGTTAATTCCATCATGATTTCTCTAGTAATTTTTTGATGGTATTTCATCAAACAAGAGTTGGCAAAGACTATTCAGTTCACCAGTCTATCCTCTCACCTGTGCAGGCTTGTTCCCTACCTTACAACTTTGTCCAGTGTTTTGATGATCACATCTGGTATGGGTTGATCACTGAGGATTCCAGCAGTTCTCCTGGGAGAAGCATGTCTTCACATTCAAGGAGTTTGTTTGCAATATCTACTCGATCTGCAGGACAGGAGGATTTCTTTTAGGTTTATCATTCCTGTGCTACTGTAAAAAATATCTCCTGGCATGTACCATGGTCTTATATTTGCTGATTCTATGAACAAATCTGGCAGCTTTATGGAGGATGAATTGAGCTGCAGTCTCTTTCATGAAAGAAAACACAAATCACACCTCTGATCAAGTAGTACATTTTTTCATCAGTGTTTAATTCCCAAGCACACATAAAAGGATTAAATGAAGTTTTTATTTTAAATATATGGTGATGAACACACGTGAAGGTCATGCTTATTCCAGATAAAATTTCCCTCAGGCAAATAAAGGTCAGGGAAACTTTAAACATTACCAAGAAACTTCCCTAGACCAAACCACTTAACTTCTTAGATTCATTGTTAAAAACTGATTCTGTGGACTGTAGAAGAACTTTCCCTCTGAAAAGTGTTCTCTTTTCACAATTATGGGAGAAGTTTGAACTGAAATTACTGTTCCTACTAGAAGATCCTGTTTGCTAACAAGCCCTCATTGATTCAGTCCTGTAAATGCTTTTAAATCTCATCTCTGAAAAATTTTTCCCCCATTCTATATCTAAATGAACTCTGACACTTCCAAGAAGAAATTGATGTCAGACTTAGCTGCATGGTGGAACATAATGCCTATCTAATAGAGGTAATGCAGTAAGATGCTCTCCTTGAATCGGCACATTTATCTTTGCTTCCTGTTCCACTTTCTCAGGCAGATGCCTCTGTTTGTGATACATATGGTTAATCTGTCTCACTGATCATAAAGTCAGTTTACTTATGTCACCACAGCTGGCAGGGAGGATGTGAGTATGCGTGGGCATATGAATGTGTGAGTATATACATACGGATTTAAATGTAAGTGTACATATACATGTGTGTGAATTAATACAAATACTATATACATATATATATATTTGCAGTAATCACAGTTATGATCGCTAAGGATGTTTGCATCCAACACGGATAGCATTGGGAATTCCCTGTAAGGGCAGCCTTGCTGGTACTCAATCAGAGATAGCAGTTGATGACAGAGAAACAGCATAAGCATGAAATCAAAAAGCCTTGCCCCAATAGTACGTCTCACTAGCTCCAGTGCAGTACCATTTTGACACAACTGCTGCACTTCCAATCCCAAAGCAAATTCCCTTTTAGAGCATATATGATGCGCAGATTCCATACCCATGATGAGAGTAGACCTAGGACTTGGTCTGAGGCAGCCTCACAGAAAGCTGCTTCCCACATGTTAAGGCCCTTTGTGTATTCAGGTAAAAAAAGAGTACAGAGCATAAACAAATAGAGGAAAGGAGAGAAGAAAAAAGAGACAGAATGTTTGTCTGCAGTTTTATGTGAAGTAATTTGCTGGAGAGAGAGAAAGAAGACAGTGAAAAACAGTGAGAGGGCTGCTCTATCCACTTTTTCCTTCAGACAGGGGAGTAGCAAAGGGGAATGTTCTGGACTAAGAAATCTCTTATGATACAGAGCAATCTCTTGTCTCCCTGTATTCAAACAAATCTTTATATTACGTGCTGAGAAAATAAATGATATTGCAAATGGAGAAGAAAAAATGTTTATTTCAATGTTTGAAGCTATTTCTGTCTCCCTGAACAGTGAGAGGTATCAGATGCCATCAGAATGATTTTTCAGTATGGTTTATCTCAGACTGAACCTGTCTGTGATTGCAAGAAGTCTGGCACACACTACACACTGCATACAGCTTCATATTATATGCAAGTCTTTTTGAGGCTTTTTTTAATCACTTAATTAGAGTCATTTGCAATTGTTTTGGGAAGTTAAAAGCTACTGCACCTGAGCAAAATAGCACTAAATACAATTATAGTTGTTATTACCAGTCTTCATTTGTCATAAATTACATCAGCACCTGTGTGTTCACAGAATCAGCATGGACTTCCTTGGGAATGATGCATTGGTCTTGCCACCCTCCTTCCCCATTCCCTGGCATGCTTCCATGGATTCTGCTGAGGACCATCACCATGCTGTTCTATTTCCAGGAGCGGACACCCTGGTTACTAAACCTTGCCCCCAAACAATACAAGGATGTTGGGACCAAGTGTGCAGTACAGAAAGAGAGTGAACTTGCCACCATGACCATCTGATGATGCCAGCAATGCAGAGCAGGGATTGATGAATGAGGACTTCAATAGTTTCATCAACCCCATCCGTCTCTTGAAATATGTACATCATTCTGAGAGAACATATTAATGTTACCAGGACTTCATTAGGTAGATAAAGCCAATGAGAGGTGAAAGGCTCTCACAATTACCCTTCTCATGGTCCTGAAGAGGCCGATTTACTAAGAATTTCTTTCCAAGCCCTGGAGAAAAACTGCTATGCAAGTAGCTTCCAATTAGTGTTATTAACAGATGAAACACAAATAGGAAATAGGGATTTGCTCTCCTGGAGATACTGAAACTGAAGTAATAACACTGTCTTGGATGTAGAAATGAAATAGATTATCACAGCTCAAGTAGCAAAATGGGGCTTGACTGGTCACTGGGAAACAGAACAAGTTATAATGTCAGCTTTTGGCTTTCTGATTCCTCTGAAACACATCTGTGCATCTGTGATTAAATCTAAACTCGTTGAGGTTAGGTACAATCTCAGTCACAAATATTTTTTTATATTGCTTTGCTCTTCACTGTTATCTATGAAACATCTGCTTTTCCTATGTAGCTGCAGCCATTACTTTTTCATTGTTTTATTAAAGGCAGAGGTCCCTGTGCTCTGTAAGGAGCTGTGCATGTGGGCAAGGCCATATTCTAGCACATGTACCCTCACTGTTTGTGTGGTCAGCAGGATCTCTCCTGACATAGTTTAAATAAATTGTTATTCAGTGTACATATGACTTGGATAAACCTTGTTTAAGGAATTACCCATGTATTTTCTTCACTTATTGCCAGTGTGGTTAAAGGGATAGGATTGCTGATCTGTTACACCTAGGTTTTTCAGCTATGAGGTTGCATAAGAAGATGCCAGTGAGATGAAATCATTATGTCATCTTTGCACCTCACCTGTTTTGGCAGCAAGTGGTTGAGATTCTTCAGTCCTTATCTGCTTTCTTTTTGAGGCAAAATCACTAGAAATCAGAAAAGGTTCCTCCAAAATTATTCTAAACAATGACTGCTATTTGTTTAGTATTGTAATGTGTGTCTACCCCTGCCCTTAGTGATTTTGCAGCTGTACTAAAATCTGTTCTTTGTCAGGGAATCCTTTTCTTTTTTCTTGCTAACTTTACAATGTATTATTAGAAAGAACATTCTTTTAAGTATCTTCCAAAAGTGACCCGTTTGATGTCTTAAATAAATAGCATCTAGTAGTAGGAAATGACCTGTTTGTTTTAGTTTTGAACTTAATTGCATGCATTTAATTTTTAGAATACTAATTAACACTGATGATCAATGTAAAAATCCCTTAATATGATTATGTTCTAAGTCCCAACTGCTCTGCTTTAGAAGCAATTAGAGAACATTGAATAAATCTTTAAGCAGAAAGCACTGTTGTGTTAAAACAACCTAGCTGTTTGCAAAGTGGTTGGAAAATATTCCAAATTTGGTGTTGGAACTTCCGGAACTCATTTCCACCCAACCACCCACAGGGTAGACTACTACTGGGTAGTAGTCAAGAGATTACTGATAAGAGAGGTAAGCTACAGCTTGATATTTCCAATCAATTCTGTCATTCAGATCAGGGCCTTGAACCATCAACACCTGTTGACATTAGATAAATCCAGGAGCAGCCTTTAGTTGTTGATTCTAGATGCTGATGCATCCCATGTAAACACCTTTAGGAGCAAGACACAATTTTGGCAGTGATAAATCCTAGTCACTTGCTCAGAAGAAAAAAATCAAGGACTTTCTTCTCTGGAATTTTTTGTATGTGAGCCATATGCCTTCACTGTAAAGAAAGGATGCAAGGAAACAGAAGAGTGTGAACCACTACCAGCAGTTAACCTTGCACCACAAGAAAGCATCCACTTAAGCCTACTCTGCAGCCCTGAGCAAAAGAAATCTTCATCTTTGTTTCACTTGGCACATGAAAAATACACTGAATTCTATGAAGGTGACAAGGTGCAAATTAACTTTAATCCATCTTTGTCCTAGTAATCATGGGGCCACTCAAAAGCTAAATGCTGGGGCTTTCACTTAGAGACGTGATATGTGTGCATATTATTCCATCATTTTAAGCAGAGGAGGGACAATTTTCTGTTGTACATTAGCATATATATTAGTTCAAATCTATGCACAAGTTTTGAATTAGCCTGTGTTGATTGCAACATGAAAGGGAATCGTAACATAATGCTACAACTGCAGTGTAAGTGCAGTTATAGCAGTGTGCCAGTGCTTCCTACTGACATAGCTTGGCCACTTTCTCATACAAACTTCCCCAGTATAATCAATTTCTTGTGTTGTTAAAAGCGATGAAGATGCAGCGCTTCATTTGTAGTCAGGCTTTAGTATATGAAATCATGAACAATCTATGGCAAAGCAAGCTAGAGCCTGAATTTACAGTCAGGTCATTTGCACAGTTATTCATTGGTAAAGGCAAACTGCTTGACTTCGAGTGAAAACAGCAGTTGTTACCCCAAAACACATCATGGGAGAGGAGCCTGCCTTAGGCCATTGTTATAGATTAATTGTTTGTCTATACATTCATACATCATAGCATGTTTTACACATGCCTCTGCATTACAGTTTCTTTCTTATGCTAATTTCATCAAATTGAAAGGGAGGAAGGAATCATTACTTAGCTGCTCTAGGTGGGCTTACTGGTATCTGAATTACCTGCTAGCATACCGAGCCCATACTTGTCACGCATGGTACACTGGAAAAATTATTATGAGGCCTGTGATTTACAGTCTGATCCCAAAATCTCTTTCTGAAGCAGAATTAGTGGATATTCTATCACGCCGGAAAGGTAAAAAAATGGAGTGGGCCTGCAGACACACAGGAGAGATTCTCTATGCTTGCTAATTTGGCTCTTCCAAAAGCTGTGAGAGACACATTTGTTTTGCTTAGGAAGTCAGCATTTTATTTAAATTCTCTTTAATCTTCATCAGCTTTACTGATATGGCTTCTTATGTGAGAGAATTTGTTACCCCACAACAGTCATACCTAGGGAGTAATTAGCATCATTTTTATTTTATTTTATTTTATTCTATTCTTGTGTTTAGCTGGTTGGATCTCGGATAATAGATATAATGAGAGTAATCATGGTGCTATATTTCAGCCTTGAGAGATCTGCTGACAGCACGAACTGCCAGGATGGCAGCACTGCTGAGCTGTCATGAACAGTCACCAAGCCTGGGGCATAACCAGGGTCTGGGCAGCTCCTTCCCTGGATCCCAGTGCTGCTTCCTTCCCACCAGGGTCCTTCCACCCACTGCAGAGGTAGCGTGAGAAAGCGTGGCTGCAGCTTCTCTTCTTGCTGCTCCCTAACTTCCCTGAGGAAGAGTATTTCCTGGAAACAAAGACAACCAATAATGTAAAAGGATCATAGCTTGAAAATCAGATTATTTACTAATTCAGACTTTGATATATGATTGTAGCAAAAAAAAACAAACACCAAACCATAAGGCTATCTAATTCAGAGGAAACAAAGAAACTAAGAGGCACTTGCTAGAACAGGCACTTGCTAGCCCAAAACATGTTTTTTGTCTACAAGACATATTTACCAGCTTTCTCACTTTTGATCCCATCCTTGAGCCAGAGTAGAAAGTTTCACAAATGTTTATTTCAAGTCACAACTAACATAAAGCAGAATAAGAAGATGGTATCTGCCTATATACATGCAGACTTCTACCAGAAGTGCTTATTGGATTTTAATTTGATACGATTTCTTTTTTGGGTTAGATGTATGTTCTATTTTTTCTTTCTTTTTATAGATGTGTTAGTCTGTAGGGAAAAAAAAACCAACAAACTCACCAAAAAAACCTAGAACAAAACCAAGCTTCATTCAGATACAGAATTTTGAAGGTTTCAGCAGAAAATCGATGCCTCGAATGACCATCTCCAGGAATTTCCATTTTCTTTTTTCTTTTTGTTTTTTTTGTCAGCTTACTGTAATGTGTGAATACTTTCAGAACAGGGTCTTCCCATTTTTCTCTGTAATAACACTGCTCAGGCTGTAACCGGGACTTTAAAAAACATTCTGAAAAACCTCAGAAAACAATCTAAAACTTGGATACATATGTCTTCTTATATTTATTCTTTTATACAGTTAGGATGATAATGACTTGAGTAAGTCGTGATTTTGAAGAAAGGTGATAACTTTTTGAACTTTCACATGCCTGATTTTTAGGAAAAATGGAGGAAAACAACAGGTATTTTTGTAGGTCTGAAATAGAAGAAGCAATTTCAAAGCAGTTCTAGACTGGAAATAACTGCTCTGAGTTTAATTTAATTATGCTACTCAATTAGACAATCTGAGAGAAAAATGTGGATGGCATCAGTGAGGAAAAAGTGGATGTTAGAAAAGAAAGAGATGATAAGGTCATCAGCTCCTGTGGGATGAAAAGAGAAATTGTAATTATCACCTATGGAACACTGAGTTATCAGGAAATGACTTGGGGAAAACTGCAGCATGACACAAAGCTAGCATCTCAATTGACTCTAAGGCTTTTAGTATTTTTGGAGGTCATTAAACTTTGAAAGCTCTATTTTGTGAATTCCTGCTACAACAGTGACATTAACAGTTCTACACAATGCTTTATACAAATATCCATTCAAGGAGGTTAAGTTTAGATGACTTGATCTTCTATCTAATATCCACTGAAATCAATGGGAAGATTCTTGGTGACCAAAATCAGAGTTCTACTATTATTATATTATTAACAACACTTATTTTTACTACTACTACTTATTATTACACTTAAGATTACTCTTATTGTTATTGTTACTGTTGTGCAGATCTTAGGCGAACAGTTAGAGAAGGGTCTTTAACATGGGAGCAGGCCTTTGATTTGGAGCCTTCACTAACGTACTTGAAACCAGTGAAGGTGATACAAATGCTCTCAGTGTGAATTTATTAAACAAAAGATGCCTTACAATTATGAATTCAAGCCCATGGTTACAACTGTTCAGAAGTGCTCTCATTCTAGCTAAATAACACTGTTTAAAATTATAAAGGAAAATGGTTTGCAAACTTTAAGTAGGTCACCTCCCACAGTATCTCTAAAATGCAGGTAAATTAGCATTCCTTTTTCTTTTTTTTTTTTCCAAATGGCAATCTGAAGCAGAAGGAGTCATTAAAACTTCTGATCCACTGAGCTGTTGACTATTCCCATGTGTTCTTCCCTAGGGTGATCTTCCCCAAGAAGAATTATAATATTCTAGACTGCTTTCATAACTCTCCAGCACTGCATACTATGAAAAGGACCAGAGCCCAAAGCACTGACTACAGCCAAGGTCTGTTCATTACATGAGAATCTAGTTACCCAACTGTAACACAAAGTAAGTCGCTCTCACAAAGGCACCTAGAAGAAAGGCAAATGCTACAATGAGACACTCCCATATAATTGTTTTCCTCTCCTATCACAAGACAACTGCAATAGTGGCAGCTGGAAGCCAACAAGGACCACTTGAAACACAGCAAAACTGAGTCACCAAGGAGAGGATAACTTCTAGCCAGAAGTTAGATTAAAATGTACTGAAAACTGTGGGAGTTATTTTAAAGTGATTGCTTTCATGATGAGACTGAAATTTCTCAAGTCCAACTTTATTTCATCAATTCACTCAGCTCCCAGGAAGTCACACAGATAAACCCAAAATTAGTCAAGTTACAGTTTTGTTGGTTAATCAGGAAATGTGAAACCCAGGAATGTAGGTGTATAAAATGTTTTGAAGCTGAGGAATTTAGAAGTTAAACATCACAATATTTAGATGATCCTCAGCAAGATAAGTCATCCAACAGAGCCCTCCTTTCCCAGATTTTGCTGATACTTCACATTTTGCTTGATGGTGACTTACACAATTTTCACATAAATCCTCTGCTTTGTTTGTCACTACTGGAAACACTTTCATCTCTTGTAGTCATCACTGTCACAAAGTTGGTGCTTTCTTTTTTTTTTAACTTCTTTCTTCATTTCTTTTCCCCTCAGTATTGCCATTAAATCCTGCTGCTATTTCTTATATATCTGAGAAATCCAGTCATTCTTCTCTGTCCCTACCAGTAAAACATGTGTTACCACAACAATTTCCTTCTTTGCTGCAGCAGAAACATTTTACTTAATAGTATTGTCATTAGACTCAGCTCATACTCATTCATCTCAGCAAAGGGATTTGTTCCAATCTCCTCTTTGTCTTCTCTGCCTCCCTCTATAATTCAGATCCTGCTGCTATCCATGCTTCTGCCTTTTCAGCTGATGCCCATTGCTTTCCTCCCCTCCCAAGGCTATCCTGCAGGCCTTATCAAATTAATTTGTTTTATGCTGTGTGGTCGGTTAGCTATATCCTCCCATTATTTTTGGGGGGTCTGCCACCCTTTATGAAGGAACTAAAATAGTCATAAAAGAGGAAACTCTCATTATGGAGAGTCAAATTCAAGGGGAAAGGAAGGACAGATGTTTCATATGCATATAAGAACATACAAATATAAATATATAAATATACATGTAAAGATATAACCATGTGTCAGTGGAATGGATGTGCTGGAGTTCGTTTTGAACTCTACCACTGAAATGGATTAATCCCTTTACCTCATCCCTCTACTATCCTTACATTCTCACTTCTGTTTGGACCACTGATATTTGGAATGCCCGTACCACTACAGCAACAAAACACCTTTCCCTCATCAAATTTACAAGTCACACTGTTGCATGAGAAGATTATCACAAGAAGTTGTGGAAGCCCCAAAGGTGTGGGAGGGACTGATCTTTCTTCCAGATTTCCTACAGAGAAACATCTTCAACTGGCAAGAATTTCTTCTGTGCCCTCTGAGTGTACTTTAGGAGCACAAAAGCGGCACATATCCTGTCAATCACTGTACCAGGTGGATTCTATAAAGTGATATCCATTTTCAGTTGATCATATTGGGGAGCTGGGGAGGAAAGAAGAGACAAAAATACACTTTACAAGAGGCAGAGCAGTAAGCCACAATTCTCTGACTTCAGTGTTTCTTCAGAGACATTTTTCTATGACAGAAAGATAACCCACTATAAGTTGTTAAAATAGAGTGATAAATTCTGTTTCCCAATTTCTGTGAGTTTTACAATTCCCAATAATAATATATATCAAGTTTAGGGTGCTTTTCATCTTCAAAATGTTGAATTAATTCTTATTATTTGTCTCTAGGAGCATTTTCTTCTTGCCTTTCCTTCATCTTCAAGAATACTTTCTATTTTTCTATTTTTCATTAAGAGTCTTATCTCATTCCCATCAAAGTAAATGGAAAATAGTGCTTGTGTCACAAATGAAGAAACAGGCACTTGGATTTCTGCTTCTCCTCTGGGATTTTTTTTTACTTAATTCTACCCTTTTTCTTTTGTGTTTCTGCCATCTCTGCTCCCCTATCAGATTTTTAACTCCTTTGCTTAGCTTGTTTCAGTACATCATTTGTTTTGCTCTCTAGCCTGTTGATGCCATTCCCCTTAATTTCTTTAGGCATTTTATTGTTGTTACTTGTCTGAATCTGTCCTATCTCACTTCTCCTTTTACTCATTCCTTTTTCCTTCCTCCCTCTGTATTTCTTCTGTCACAGCAGACTTTTGGCCACATGTAGAAAAAGAAGTAATTTTATAGAGTTTTTTGGATGAATAGAGTCAGACACAGAAGGAATCTGCAGGCATATGAATAAATCTGTTTTGCCTCCAAACTATGCTTATGAGCTATTTTAAAACTACTTTTCTGAAAACACAGAAGTCTCTGAAACTCAGTGGTGCCAGGAATGAGCATCATGTAAAACAAAAGCCTAACCAACATCTCTGAAAAACTCTGGGGATGAAATAAGTACAAAGGCAGTGGTTTTGAGAGATACTGTGTTGAGTGGGCACTGTTCATTTGGCTGGTAGGATTTGCTTTTTTTATAAGGCCCATTCTTATATTTTTGCAGTGGTGGCATAATTGCTCTGTGTTGGCAGTGTAAACTGAAACTGAACATCACATTTCTCACATAACAAAATAAGGTAAAATCACTTGCAGCAATTCCTGAATAAGATGCCATCATTAATTGTGCTGAGATAGCCAAAGGAGTTTTTCCTGTTTTGCCTCCTACATTTTGAGGGCATTTGCAGTCAAAAGCTGATTTTAAACAACAGGAAATGACGTTCAACTGCTGTACCAAAGGACAGGATCAAGTCCTTGATATTTATCTCACATATTCCATATTGCTGTTCTGAATGTCACAAGTAGTGAAATAGGTGGTTTCAAAAGACAGTACAAAATCCTTGTGTTTCCCTAGGAAATGCACATTTTAAAGTAGAGCTCCTTTAGAAGTTGACATACCAAAGCATGTTTTTCCTCTATTTTTTTATGAATGTCTCTAAGCATCTGGGCTCCCTCCTTTTTCTAGGCTAGAAGTCATGTTTCTTTCTCTTTTTTTTTTTAATTTTTTTTTTTAGGCAAATGTGATATTGCCTTAGAGCCTGGTATAGGTGAGGAGTGAGCCAGGTACACTCCTGCGGACTCCTCTGACCTTGAGGTCCATGATACTGTTTGGCAGGAGGAAGAATAAGTCATGAATAGGAGCCAGTGAAGCATAACAAGCTTCTTCCCAAAAGGCATTTGTAGACACTGGCAAGCTAGCTCTAATCATGCTCCAGATGACAATGCAAGTTAGCACCATTTAAACATGTATGGGGCTGTGCCCCACTCATTCAGTGGGGCCTGGAGATGGGCTGTCTCACTGCCCATGCTTTGGCAATAACAAAGCTACATCCTCACTGTTAGCACTGAACTATATAAATAGATACATCTATGTTTATCAAGCCCTATACCTGCAGGGAGAATGATTTATAATGTTCTATATAAGAAGGGTTGGTGGGTTTGACTGCACTGTGCTGAATGGGGGAAATTGAGGGGTGATAGACCAACTGAGTAATTAGATGTGAAACCACCAGAAACTCTCAGCCATGGCTGGGCACCTATTGAACACTAGTTCCCCATAACAGAGCAAACTCAAAGACTCCCAATCCAACTTTTCTCCATTTTTCTGACAGGTACAAGAGTGGAGAAAAAGAAGGGAGAAAAAAGTCATATTCATTGGTAGCTCCACAAGTTATGTTTTCCTGTTTGAAGAGTTTCTTCTCTCTTGATAGTTATGAAGTATGTGTAGCCACATTAGTTAAGAAGTAAATTAAATATTTCATGTAAGGAATTAATAAAAATTCCAGACTTATCCAGGCATTATTAGGAAAAAAAATCAAATAGACAAAGATAGAAAAGTTAAGTTATAATAACTTCTAAATTCAGGATTCCAAAATAGTGATCTAAAATTGTAGCAAATTAGTGTAAATTAAATTGATAATATTTTAATTCTGCAATGTAATACTTATGCTATCATTAACAGAAACACTTTGAATTCACAACTGGGGTTGATTTTAAATTATTTTGCTGTACATAAAATTTAAATAACAACTTTCTGTGCTGTGTTAATTCTTTATGTTTCTTACATTAGGCTGAATTTGCGTCTTTCAGGCCTTCTTACAGTTGGGTAAATTCTCTAATGAGACTAAGGAGTGTGAAAAGAGAAACATTAAAAGAGAACTGAAGCTAAGAGGTAAGTAGTGCTTCACCCATCTTAATTCTTTAGATAGGAGAAAATTGCAAAGGACTCACAAGTCCTGACCGTGGGCTGTGAGATTCTGTTCTCACCTGCATTACATCCTTTCGCTTATTTATGTACAGGTAACATCACATCCACCAATTTTCAGCAACTGCCTATTCAGTATCCAGATCCTACCAGTTGGTTCAGAGCAAATGTGAAGTGCTAGCCGGTCAGGTGTTTGGAGATCTACATGATGAGTTAGGCTGTCATGTACTTGCAGACCTATGTGGCTTAGCACACCTGATACAGACACATGTTCATAAGAAGCCACTTGGCTCACATGCAGCTTACTGTCTCAATAGCTAGTCAGAAATCACTCCTCTGCAAAATGGGATGCGTCACAGGGACAGGGTCAAGGATGCTGAAAGTTAAGAGATGGGCCTCACAAGGTATTAATATTCTCATCATTTATTTATTTTAAAGTGCACAGCCAAAATTAGTGGAAAGCTCTGTTTTCTTCCAGGAAGATGTCCACTTTGTAATTTAGCTAGTAAAGGGTACAACAGGGATATATTAGCATTGCATTATTCATCTTGATCTGATGCACCCAGGGCTATTTGGCCAGCAGAGAATTGTAATTTTTCCACTCCTCTCCCCTACTTTAGATTGAGAGCTTGTATCTTCTCCTTCATAGATTTTTTTTTCAGTATTATTCATAATAATGAATAATGTTCCTCCCCCTCTACTCTGATCCTCCCCCTGTACTCTTTGATCCTCCCCCTCTACTCTGCCCTGGTCAGGCCCCACGGGGAGTATTGTGTCCAGTTCTGGGCTCCCTGGTATAAAAAAGATCGGAATCTCCTGGAGAGAGTCCAGAGAAGAGCTACAAAGATGATTAAGGGCCTGGACCATCTTCCCTATGAGGAAAGGTTGGGTGAGCTGGGACTGCTCAGCCTGGAGAAAAGAAGAATAAGGGGAGACCTTATTAATGTCTATAAATATCTTAAGTATGGGATGCAGGGGGAAATGGCCAGCCCATTTTCAGTGGTCTGTGGGGATAGGACAAGGGGCAATGGTCTCAAGTTGGAACACAGGAAGTTCCGCACCAACATGCGGAAGAACTTTTTCACAGTGAGGGTGACAGAGCCCTGGGACAGGCTGCCCAGGGAGGTGGTGGAGTCTCCTTCTCTGGAGATATTCAAGACCCGTCTGGACGCCTATCTGTGCAATATGAGCTAGGGAGCCTGCTTTGGCAGGGGGGTTGGACCAATGATCCCTTGAGGTCCCTTCCAACCCCTATGATTCTATGATTTTATGATAATTTCAGATGCTCTGATCGCTAACAAAGACAGCAGAGAGTAAAGCAGAAGTATTGGAAGAAGTCCTATATGTACTCATGAGTAGGACATTTTCCACTAGGAAGAAGGAACTCTTGCATTTCTCCTTATGCAAGAGCTCATCAGGCCAAAAGAGTAAAGGGGTAAGACCTTTGCAATCCTTTGTGTAGCCATGAAAGTACCAAAGCAGTAAGTGCCTATAACCTTGGGCCCAAGTCATGCCAGCTACCACCTAGCATAGCACATATCAAGAGGCACAGAGGAAGTTACTATAACACCTTCCTGCTCCATTTTCATGGAGTACAGAGGAGTAAGTTCAGAGGCAGCTCTTGGTGTTTCTTACACTACTCTGTGATTGCTTGTTTTTCCAAAAGTCGCAGAATTTGTTCAAACACATTGCGCCATGGTCTCTAAAGGCTTATTCACCTGTTTGCTTTGCTTTGGCAATTCAAAGGAATAGAAAGATGCAGGAAGCATTCATGTGCCAAATTATCTAGCAGGTCATTTCTGTGACAGTGGAGCTGAATAACTTATGCTGATGCTGTAATGCAGCCAGAACACTCACAGTACCTAAAGGGCTCATCTCTTTTCATTTGCCACAGAATCGTAGATCATATAACATTTTGACACTTCATGATACACCCCGTGTTTTTTTAACATTTCTTTAACTGGGGGTATTATGGGATTTCAGGAGCTGAAAGTGAATAAGGATATGGAAAGAGAAGACCTCTTCAGGAATACAGACACATACACAAAATTTTGGTAATGGCAGTAATATAAATCTCCCCATTCCTTTCCTATGGATATTACCAGTAAAGCAGATAATGGCCAAACTTCTTTATTCCATTTCACCCTTCTTCTTCCTTACCCTTTACAGATCCTTTCTTTTTCCCTTCTGCTTACAAGAGAACGGCACAACTTTTATCACGAACAACTTCTTCTCTCCTTGCTTTCTTTTTCAATACCATTTGATTTAATAATTCTATACTGGGTTCATTTATCTGCTTTGCACTCTTCTATAAGGAGATAATTAAAGACATATGAGGTCTCCTTATTATGGCATATAGAGGCTGTTCCATTTGCATTACTTTTTTGTTTCTGTTATGAGTCAGACCTTTCTTTCCTCCCACAGTCTCCTCTTACTGGGTTTGGGGGGGGGTTCGTTTGTTTTTTTGAGATGGGGTGCAGAGAAAGTTATTCTGAAGCTAGCTGCCACTTGTCTTCTGGAACTGTACCTTGGTTCCCTGTGTTCCCTAGATTTATTTATTTTCTTGTCAAATAAACAACACCAACGACACTTCATTGCTTGGTTCAGCTGCCTTGCTTACCAAAAAAAATAAGAAACCCTATGCAGCTCTGCTGAGCATGAGTCTGCTGTATTTGATTTCTGGAGAAGCAGAAATTGAATTTCAGCAAGAAACCCAAGTACTGGCCATTTGTTCTTCCTGCAAAGGAGTACCACAAGTGCTGTAGGTTTCTGCCTGCACTATCACTTGTTCAGACAACAAATCTCACTGGTCAGCTCTGTAGGTATGGAGAGACAGATGTTTGTGGCCACTCTTTAACTTGAAAGCCCCAGTGGTTTCTATTGTACAGTTATATTAACTCAGCTTCCCCCCTGGTTTTGACTATCATATTCTCCTAAGGTGAACTGAAAACTTGGGAATACATTTTTTTTGAGCAGAGCATCTTCCTGGTGGGATGCAAGTAAAGTTCAGATCTTTTCTGGGATATGAACAGTATGCTGGTGGGTGTCCTTCTTCTCAAATATCAGGCTGAAGATCCAAAATTTTTGAAGTTCCACCTTTCTATCCACAGTCTGCTTAAGATCAACCATGGTCTCCATCTAGGCCTTAATTTTTCTGGGTTCTTTCTGGCTTTGGAGATAGTAGAATAGACCATGAAACCCAGGTGTGTAAGTGTAGTTTGAAAATTATGTTAAACAGCCTAAGAAATATGATTTTCCCTGATGAGTTCCTAAAAGGATGAAGTTGACAAAAGACGATACTAAATTAAAGTGTTTTCCATCTGTATTTTCTCTCTTGGTTTTCATCATTGATGTGTGCTTCAGACTTCTAAAAAAGCTAAAGTTGTAGGAAGGAGGAGAAACTGATGAGATTAGATGGAAGTAGAAGAAAGGGAAAAGATAGCAAGGGAGATCTAGGCTTTTAAATCATCCAGACAATTGCTGAGTGAGGGAAGGGGGTGCATAAAATGGAATAAGCATCTATAACTGCCACTGAATTTAGGAAAGGCTCATACTTGGACTACTGGCAGATCCCAGAATCCTCACTGGTGGAAGAGGCACACACCTGAAGGGCAGGCCACATAGAAAGTAAAGCCCTCAAATCTACCCAGCTCACACTCCATCATTTTATGTTCATTTTACCTCTTCCATTAACTGTTTTAAATTACGTTACAGTATTTGGTAGGATAGATCAAAGTTACTACTGGAATGCATGTGTTTGATTATAAATTTAAGTTTCAGTGGTGCTTTACTCTAAGATGTCGATGGGGCTATAGGGATTCTTGAGAATCATGGCAATCATAGCCATAGTTAGGCTATATGAATTGTTTCCTATTGCCTTGAGAAGTACTGCATACTCTTTGTCTCTAGGAAATTAGTTGTAGCAAGAGCTGTACTATAGTAAGCCTGGATAGTCCACTGAAATGCTATATAATTCTTTCACACCCACTCAAGATTTAAATTTGCAACAAGCTGTACCAGGAATAAATGTAAAACAATGTCACAGATACCAGATACACTTAGAAAATAAGAGTTGCTTCTAGAATTTTTAATTTTCTTTCCTTCTTTACTGTCTTTAACTTAATTTTGTGTTGTTTTGGAGTGTATATGGTCAACTGCTTGGTAATGTGCTAGCCAATATCCCATACTTATCACTTATTCAAACTGAAGACTGAACAGGCATTTTCAAACCAAAAATAGCTAATGACAAGGACAATCAGCGTGCTCTTGAGGTTGAGATGTAAATTTTCAATGCCTAGTTATACAGTAATTATCATGGCAAGTAGAAATACAGAGATACTAGTCAGCTCATAGCTATCAATATGCAGTGGCTTTCAGAGACGTTTCATCTCATGGTGGGACATGCAACTTTCTGCACACACACTGTCACTAAAAGAGGACAAGTCAGGAAGTTGGTAGCTATTTATTCCCCTCTTCAACAACAGTGAGGATTGGGGGAACAGTAGGTTGGTCAGCTTCCCTTCCCTCCACTTCTCCTTGAAAACAAAAGGTCACCTAATCAAGCTTCAATGTCATTTCTTTGACCACAGGAACTTATCACAGAAACACAGAATATTTTAAGGTTGTAATAGATCTTAAATCCCAACTCTTTCCAACATTCACTAAACCATGTTGCCCCCAACCTGACCTGAAACACTTCCAGGGAGAAGGCAACCTCAGCTTTTTTGTGCCAGGGCCTCACAGCCCCACAGGGAAGAATTTATTCCTAACATATAACCTAAATCTCCCCTCTTTTAGTTTAACACCATTATCCCTTGTCCTATCACTACTTGTAAACAGTCTCTCTTCAGCTTTCCTGTAGGACCCTTTCAGGTACTAGAAAGCTGCAAGAAGGTCTCCCCAAAGCCTTCTCCTCTCCAGGCTGGACAGTGCAAACTTGGTAGAGCTATTTAGAAAAGAGCAGTTGTATTTGAAATTTTCTTGTGAGATATTAACTTGTGCACCACAGAGTTTGTACCAATAGAAAGGTATTTTCACTCACAAACATATTCAGTGGGTGATGATCAAACTAATCAGCCTATGCCTAGTCTCTGGTAGTACAGCCACATAAAATCATATTCTGTTCCCTGCTTTCAGCATTTTAGTTGTAGCTGGAACCATCATTGATCACAACTATCCTAAAAGCATCTGCCCTTTTCCTTCCTGAGACAGATGTATAGATGCATGTGTTCCAAATCCCTGGTCAATTTCATATCTTCTTTGCACACCTGGAGAAGGAACCTTTTTTGCCCCAGTACCCTAAGTATTAAAACATATTTATATTTGCTGGTTCAGTAGCAAGAATGGTATTATGTACTGTATCAACAGTTCTGAGATGAGAAAAGACAAGAAATGGGAAAAGATTAAAAATTGTAAACCTTTACATCTGCTAATACTGTTTTCCCAGGTTACCTTAATCACATGTTATTACATATGGACAGTCAGCCTGGTATCCAAAGGAGAATAGCCTAAACCAAATAATTTCATTGAAAAAATAAATTTTGAGTTTAAACCAGTTCCTCTGTTACAGATCAAAACCAGAGAATCTTTTAAAGCTCAGAAATAGAAAAGTGACAGTGAAAATGGAATTGCAAGATACTACATTCCTTCTCCCACCATGATTTCCATATTGTATTTTCTTATTTCACAAGTCAAAACAATGAGACAAAGTGTTTACTTGCATAAGACAGTACATGAAAGTCTCTATGAAAATTTCATAACCATGTTTGTATATTTGAGTGGTAAATGAGTTTAAGAGGACACGTAAAACTGATAAAAGTTTTAAACTAGCATAACTTGATTAAATCTGGTATTTTTTGTACAGTTTTATGCTGAGACATAACGTAAGAAAATCAATTTATGATCAGGAGACTTGTACATTCCTACTGTTGATGTTTGTGCGTTACTTAAATTAATTCCTATTTAGTTTTCAGACTGTGACAAACTACAGTACTCTTCTACTTATGTTTAAACGCATCATTTTGTTGCTGCTATTATGTACAAATCACATACAAGATCACCTATGTGTTAAAATTTTCCTACTAAAAAATGAGGCAGAATTAGCAAGATAGACAAGAAGCCTCCCCATTTATATTCTGCATCATCGTCAAGAATGCTGTTGCAGCATTGTGGAGAATCGGACAGAGTATCCATTAGGTTTTCTTTTTCCTTGGGTTAATACATTGAACAAAACATATTGAAGGATGGACCCTGTCTATGCCTCACTCTCACCTGGAGATGCCTGAGCTAGTTATAAACACAGGAGTATGAGCTGTAAGAACAGTGTATCTTCAGTAACACACACCTTGAGGAAACCCCTAAGTGTTCTAAGTTTCTTACAACATGATTGTTTCTGGTACCTGAGCTAAACTAATATAAAACTGACTGCACTGAGAAATGGACATAGCCTCTTAGTGCTTGTTGTAATCATGCTTTCTGAGGTTCACAGGTTGCTTCTGAATATTCTTCTTTTGTGCTGGAGATTATTTAATGGCCTTGTCCCCTGATCTTAAAATCAACAAACATTAGAATTGCTGGCTGGGCAAAATAACAGACTTGAGGAAGCTGATTCTATTTTCACTTATACTATTGAATCTCTGGTGATGTATGAATATAGGCACATACATAAAAATGATAATGTATATGATTGTTGGTATATGTTGATATATGTCTGTTTATATATTTATATGTAAATATATAAATTTTATATAAATAGTATAGATAAATAAATATTCTAGATCTAAAGAGGCAGCCAGATGCACATCAGTGTCAGTTCAAATTAGATATTTTGGAGACAATGCATCCTTTTCTTGACCCTTATTTCTAGACTAGAGTATGACAAATTTACTTACTGAAATGTTTGCTTCTGATACACAGTGATAATATAGTTGTTCTGCCAAATGATGGTTTAGAAGTCTGGTCTGAAATGCAGAAAATAATATAGCTGCAGATAACTACTTCCTTGCTCTGTGGAGTCATTTCAATGAGTGACAGCTCTTTCGATTCTGCCCCATCTCAGAAATTCCCCAGAGAACTAGCTGTAACTAATAACATCACATAATAACTGCAGCAAGCAAAATAATATGAAGAAATGTCCTGAAGAGTTCCTCTTTTAAAAAAACTAGTCTGCTATAAGATTCAGAACAGTAAACAGGGACCAAAGTTTCCAGGTTTTGTTCCCTGGCAATGACAACTTAGGGAAGAGAGAGGCATCTCCCTAGATTATTGTTTATAAATACCTGCTGACAAAAAAAAAGAACATAAGTGGGTTGATATAATCACTGAAGGTGGTGAGGGGGACTTTGTTTTTCTTGCCCTATTTGTGAAAACTTTGCATAAGTACCTGCGTCCTGACTTTAACAATCTCCTCCAGAATAGAAGGGTTTATCTTGTGACATTACATGTAATGCAGATGAGCCACTGAACTGGGCCAGGAGACCACCAGAATACCCTGTGAGTGGAGAAGGGCAGGACTAGCAGTGATTAGATAAGCAGAATAACAGGAATGAATAGTTATGATCTCTGGATGCAAAGGACATCAGGAAGGTGCTGGGAGAGCCCAACAGGGAAGGTGCTCTGAGTAGGAGGACAACCAGGGCTAAAGAGTGAGGGAGTGTTGGGTGAGGGATCAAGGGCATTTGGGGTAGCACAAATGCTCACAGTGAGTGAGCATTTCAGAGACTCTAGTATTGTATGAGCACATGTACATGGCCACTATCCACACACCGGTCTTTCAAAACTGTTTGTCTTTTGTGATCTGCTGTGGGAAACAAGGCGGTCAGGGGAAGGCTCTGCAGCACCCAAACTGCAGCCAAGAGCCTCTGCTCAGGGTACCTGCGCTGGAACTGAACTGATTTCATCCAGGCGATGTTGCCCCTGCAAAAGGCTACAGCTCTACTTCTGGGCTTCAGCAGCTCAAGGGTGGACTCTGGTCCTGGTTATTTCCCTTCAGAGCTGATGTTTATCCCAGTTAAGACATTGGAAGTATGTGAGGGAAATGGTGTTTGTGATCCCTGCTGGATGTGTGCATGGCACACTTGTTTACTGGGGGTGGGAGGGAGCCAGGGAGGTGCGGGGGGTGAGCCCCAGCATTGTACAGCCTCTGATTGTATTTTGAGATGACACCACGTCATGGGTATTAGGCAGGCCAGATATCTCTGAGTCCCAGCAAAAAGACTGATATCACCAGCTGCAAAAGGAAGAATATGTATGGTAGCCCAATCAAATCTGATCTTTGCTGACCAGCCAGCTCAGTTACAAACAATGCATGAGCATTATGTACATAACCTCAAAGTAACTTCCAGTGAATCCCCTGCTGCACCTGTAAATAAAAAAATAATTTTAAGAAGGATTTATTAATTGTTTTCTTGAGGCAGAAACACTGTAACAACCCATCAACTAGAAACCCTAAATTTCACCTTGAAGGGTCTTTGTGACACCCAGCTTTTTCCCCCACAGCTATAAAGACAGACATCAAGTTTGATTCATCTTCACATTAAGTTATGCTAGTATAATTGCATTTCTTCTAGGGGATTTGCATAAATGCAAATTAGGCCTACTCTATCTTGCACACAAGTAATGAGGTTTTTCAAGTTCTGTAAGGCATCATCTCTATCCCTTTAATGAGTTAATTCTCTTACTAACTTAGCTATAAGTAGTAGGAATAAAGTAAGGTGAAATATGATAAATTATCATTTGGAGCTTCATGTTTCATTTTTCCACCTATGTTTATAACTCCTGAGGTTCATCTTAAGGATCAGAGAATGCAACATAAAGCTCAGGCAAGTGTTCCTGTCTTTCATAGCAGAATGGCAAAGACTAGCATTTTCCAATACCAATTCCTCTCTTCTCAACAAAGACCCATTTTCACTCAAAAGGTTTTTGTGAATCTCAACAAAATAACTGTAATGATTTCATTTGCAATGAAACCTAAGAAATAAGCATATTTCATATAATTTGAAGAATTACTGGAAGGATTTTTTTTTGCTCTACTGTAAGCCAAGCAAGTAGTTGACGACAGAAGGACTTGACTGTCATGTGCATGAGATGGTGTTAGCCACAGAACCCTTTTGGAGATGAGTTTTGCTGGATCCTTCATTTTCCTTTTATTTCCACTTTGTTAGTAATGTGGTGACTGAACCAACCCACTGACCTGACTTCTACAAGTACAAACCCAAATATCCTGGGAGATTCAAGATAAGTCCCAGGAATGTCAACCTTCATACTATCCAAAAGTTCAGAAATCCTGATATGTGGACTTGACATTCCTTTTTCCAAGAGAGTCAGGTCCCTGAGCAGCTGCTATGTGTTGGCAGTAATATTACCTTTTTCATGCTGAGTCCTGAAAGAAAAGCTCAAAAAGTCTTACTCACTTTCTCTGGCAATCATGTAAGCCATGCTATATATTTATTAACAAGTGCATGTATTTAAAGTGACTATAACTTACGATTTTTAGATAGGCTTTCTACAATCCACTGCTAGATGAGCTCAAGCCTTCATATGCTACAGCTGAGTTTAAAATGAAGTGGATAATCTTATGAGCAATGTTTGCAGTCATTCATGATAAGCTGGATAATCAAACTTTATGTGATAGAGGATAAAGTAAATCACATTGGGTTCAAGTAAGAATTTATAAGTATTGTAGAATATGACCAGGTACATTATATATTCCTTTAAATGTCTCCTTTTGCTAAAGTATCAGTTGGTGGTCATTGGCAGAGCTTAAAACAGCATTCATCTGACCAAGCTCAACATTCTGCTCTGAGAACTGAGCTCTCAGCCAGCTTTGATTACACCCTACTTTGGAAAAATTCCAGTGTCAGGGTCTAACAACAAAAATAAAGGTATTTAGGAAAAGACACATATATGAACAAATTGTTGCGAGGCACATGACTCATCTAATTCACAGGCATTGTTAGTGTGGGCAACATCATTAAATAGCTTATCACAGTCAAAAACATTCTCTGAAAGCAGATGGTCAACAATTGCATGATTTTATTTAGGTTTTGATTTACATACTGGTCTGAAAGACTTTAGTATATTTCATTTCACATGAAAATGAATAAGACAGTTTGTTAGCTGTATTCTTGTGTAGATAATCTCATATGCTGAATTATCTCAGTAGGATATGTTTTATTAATGCAACATGTTTTGCTTTGAACATATTTTAATTTGCATTTGTAACAAGGGGTTTCAGTCTTTCTTCTGCACTCTCCCTTTGCCAGGCACCATCATCCTCTGAAAGGGGACAAAATGATGTTCATCCTAGGGCTGACTTTAATGGGTATTTCTGAATCAAATTTACTGTCAGAATCCTGAATGCACTATTTGATCTTGATGACCCTGACTAGGCTTGCCAGTCATCTCCTCTCACGTATCCTCATCCTGTTTGCCCAGGAGCTGCCTCCATACGGCACTAGTGCAGCCTCATCTTGAGTACTGGTTGCAGTTTTGGGCACTGCAGCATGAAAATATTGGTGAGTGTCTAGAGGACACTCATTTTGAGAGTCTATGCTCAGTCTTCCTGCAGAACGAGACACCTTCGGCCTCCACACAAACAGAAGCACACAATGTCCTGAAGCAGCCCCTAAAGAGGACACCAATAAATATTTCTCATCAGAAATTTGGACCAAACTTCATTTCCATGGCTAAGGTAAGGAAAAGAAGGCATTCCTGGCCTTTACTGATAATACTGAAGCTGAGAAGCGTATCTGTAATTCAAATATTAGAGTAAGATGGCCAGCTGTCCTGTTTGATGCGATGGTCTCTTTTTTTGTGCAGTCAGGTGTCCTGTTGTTTTGATGAGTGAAATACAGGATGCTCTTTGTCTTACATTGTGGCTCTAAGCTAAATATTTTAAATTGTCTGTTTCATAATGCAGATGTGAAGTATTCCTGATTACCATGAAGAAGCTTGCTGAATGATTTTATTTGAACGTTAGAAAAAAAATGAGCTGGCAATTATCTTGATTATCTTGGCATGATACCAAAATCTGCAGATCTAAATAGCAGGATGATTGGGGTTTATGCGTGTATTCAGACTAGGAGTGTTGTACAAAGGTTTTGCTGGGTTTCACTTGATCTTTCTTCTGCAGCTCTTTGTAAGTGGTTTTGAAGGAGTGGGCCTTATTTAGACTCCTGGTTGTATGTTTGTCAGTTTATTATCACTTTTTCAGTATAACAGAGATAAACTCTAATGTGATAATTTGCTGAAGCCTTAATTGCTGAACTTTTGTTTTGGTAGTTTTAGACTTAAATGAAATAACAATATCCATAATAATGGATATAATGCAACATAAATAAACTCAGCAGTCACTATATAATTAATTTTACATATATAAAAAATGTTTCTGGAATGAACAGAGTCTGGATAACTTGCTCTTTGTTCCCTTAAAAAAAAAATAAAGTCAGCAGCTGGTATACCCCGGAGGGTAGATGAACTTGCTCAGGAGAGAAACAGTTCAAGATGTTTCATAGTGTGGCAGAATAAAATTATCATCAAGGAGCAGAAAAATCAGGTCTCAAGGCCAAATTTCTCTATTTACAAGAAGAAGGTTATGCATGTAGAGCCTCTTGGAACTCAACAAGACAATGAGCTGATGGAAAATAAGACTAGAAGCAAGGACATAATGGATAGAGGTATAATCATGTTTAAGACATTTCTCACTGTTTTTTCTTACCAGTTAGTTTTAGTTTTCTCTGTTCAGAAAGCTAATCATTCTAGTTTAATGGTAAAGGAAAATACCATATTTTACTAGAACATAAAGCATCTCTTTGTATAGGAAAGTGTTGCATGGTGTCATCTCAATACTCCAGCATATTTTAGGTCATGGCACTCCATAAAGAAAAGAGTTTGTCTGCATCAGAAGGGTAATGAAAGACCTCACTCTAAAACTGGAAGTGTAGACATAAGAATGTTAATTCTATATACTATCCAAGAAGTTTGGGATTATTTGGGTTATGAAATACACTCACCCCGTAGATGTTGCTTCAACTCATAATTAGACACTTTGCATCAGCTTTACCCAGGTGCTATACTCCTGGGACACAAGCAAGTTTGTCTGTGTATTTTTAACTTCTCAAATTTAAACTCTGAGAATGCAGAAGATATGCTACAGAAATATGGAAAGCAAGCTATTTGACAGAATCTATTGCTGCCTTTTAAGATGACCATCTGGACTCAGATTTCCATGGGTCAGGAAGAAAGAATGCAACAGGCATGTTGAAAAAAAAAAAGAGAACTTTAAAATTAGTATCCTGGTATGGATTATTTTATCATAATTGCCAGGAGAACTAGAATAGCAACTCCCTTCAGTCCAACAGCAGTCTCTGTACTCTGGACTTGGTCATTCAACTGCAAATGAAGCTGTTCCGCCCATGTGCCCAGTTGACCTGAATTGCTATGCATCTAGCAACATTTGAACTATCAGCATGGAGTTATGTGGCTTGTTTCACAAAAAGTGAGACTCTCTGCTCAAAGCTGGTTGTAAGCTTAACACTTCTAAGTAAAAGTTACTATAACGGGTTTGCTGGTTTACCTGCCCTGCCTGCTGTCAGACCATGAATATGCTGGCTCACATTTCTGTCATTCACATGCTCCATGGAATCCAGCCACAAACATCAGGCAAAATCTGTGATTGGCATGGATGTATTCTTAGGAGATCAGGTAACTAGTTTTGCTGTCAAGTAGAAAAGGTTTCCGACTTAATTTTAACACAAGAACTATTTTTCAGTGCATTCCCTGGCATGGTAACTTGTTAGTTGCCATCTCTGAGACACCCATAGATGGGGTAAAAATTGTTTTGAAATTCATAGTGTAAAACAAAATATAGGAGGAGACATTCCTTGGGAATCTCAGCATACAAGCTATTTTTACTGTAGTCATATCTGTATATGAGGTCTATCTTGATGCATGCTTTGAGCATCATGTTTGGATTAGAAGACTTGCAGAGGTCATCCATTCTTTCATCCTGAATGCACTCTGTTCTTGTGAGGGGTGGATTGGTGCCATTTGCATTCAAACAGGACAGAATTGTACCACACTGTCCTGGCATAGGTTATCTGTGATGGGATCCCTGTCATTGCTAGCCATCTCTTTGGTCATCACTATGTCCGGCACTGCCCTCATCTCTGTTCAAAAAACGACTTCTGAGAGCCCACTGACATTCTGAGGAACCTGACAGATGGGTTTACTCAGTTTCAGTTTGACATTGGGTCAGAGAAATGTTTCCTGAAAAGATCAGAAAAGGTGTGTGGCACTTGCCAGTGGTATCAAAGTTTGTTCATTCTATTTTATGAATAGTCCCTCTTGTACAGCTCTAACTGGCTGTAAATAGCTTGTTGTGAGCAGTACAAGCCTGCAAAGCTGTCTAATATGAACCAGAGGAATTTCTGTTGAGCCTTGTGGTTCAGCTCTACTTCATTATTTCCCACATATACAAACAAATACAAATATGGGTGGTAACAGGCTTTTACTGTTTTTCTTCTTCAGTATCCTTGGCTTCTAGGTCCTGCCATATGCAGCAGAGTTTTCATTTCATAATAAAGCATCCTGGCTGGATTCACATCTTCAGGTCATCATAAAACCCACACAATGCATTATTTTGATCATCAAAGTCGGTTTGGATAAGGACAGTTTACTAGGACAGCAAAGGAAGAGGAAAATAACAAAAATGCTAGTAAATGAATATACAAAGCAAGTGATACACAATCCAGTTTACTCACTGTCCAGAACCCAGTGTTCAGTCCATTCCCTAGAGGTGATCCCTCCTCCCTGGTCAGCTGCCCCTTTTCTATACTGAGTATGACATCATAAAGTACCAAATATCCCTTTGGATAGTTTGGGTCAGCTACCCTGGCTGTGTCCCCTCAGAGCTTCTTGTGAAAATTAAATCTATCCAAGCCAAAAGCCAGAGTAGTAGGCATAATTATCCAAGATTATATGGAGTTTTTACTGCTAAATTAAATTGCCTGTCCTAGAAAGGCCTGCTTTAGATTACATCAATAAGCTTTAAATAATTTCCCTAGAGACAATCCTATCCATGTTTCCAAAGGCGACAGAGAATGGATTCTCCTAGGCCGGTTTGTAGAGACTGTCAACTGATGCGTCATCCTGCTGTGCCCCCTCAGCCAGCCATGCCGCTCCACTCCTGCTCAGCAGCTGAAAGGTTGAGTGCTGACAAAAGTTTGTGTGCAGTAGGCCATTTCAAACAACAGCTCTGTCACTGGCCACAGTGCCCACCCCAGATGGAAGCATTTGCAGAAAACATAATCGTATATAAAGTCTGTAATCCAGGCTATAATACCAGTTTCCACTGACTGACAGACACAATCTGCCTATAAGTTACAGCCTGGTTGGATATAACCTTATCAAGCCCATCATCCTTTTGCTGTGATAAACCTTCAAAGCAAACAGGTCAGTTGTCAGCTGGGTTTCTTACCTCCCAACACTGAAACCATTGCTGCAAGGTTGCTGTGGTAGCTGAGCAGTACACACAGACAGGCCAAGTTTGAGCCAGTCTTCTGGGTCACTCCCATCAGCTGCAGGACAGTCTCCTTCCCAGGACCCCACATCTCCATTAAATGCTATAAACCAGGTCCCCCTGCAGCTTGACAAATATAAAGAGGGATGGCTATCTCTGCAACTAAGAGTCAATAAACGTGTTGACATAAATGATTCTTTTTCCCCCTCGTGGGATAGGCGTCCAAGATTTTTTAGTTGTTCGACAATCCTACTGTGGCTGTACTTTATCTTTTTGAAGTGAATTGAAGTTGCTTTTCACAATAATAACAAAAATAGGAGATAATAGTATTTTGGCTTGTGAAGTGGGAGAAGACTTTGATTTTTCTATTTACAAGGTTTCAAAATAGGAATAATGAAAAACTGTAGACAGTAATGATCGAGTTTTTCCAAATGGAGCTTGAATTTTTGCAACAATATTCAAAGAAAAGCAATTCCTTTTCCATTAATACTTTTGAATTAGTTAAAAAAAATTTCTTGGAAAAAGAAAAAAAGATTTTATGAATTGCATTTAATGAAGTAAACAATGTCCTTAAGAATACAGAAGAATCTAATCTTAGTTCTCCAGTGTTTAAAATAAAAAAAAATATTGCAAGGTGAAGGTTGAAAATAAATATAAATATAATATCCATGTACATAAAAGATGAAGAGATGTATTCAAATATTTGGATACACAGCATGTACCTTGTAGAAACATATAAGCACAAACTGAATTTTCATTGGCAGGACTAGGAACTACTGCAGAATCAAAAAGGTAGTTTTCATATATACATTCTTTATGAAAAGATGAAAAGGTCTGGTTAAGTATTGGAATTATTAATATTGCTATCATAAACCAATATTTTTCCAGATTTTTTTCCTCCTGAATATTTTATTCTGCTTTTTCAAAATCGTATAAGACTAGGAAAACATACACTGTTCAAAGGAACACAAGAACTGAGAAGGCTCAGACTCTCAGTTCTATAGCTGCAGAATATTTAGGCATATATAACATTCAGCAAGAAATTTGTTAATGCTACCTATAAAATTTAATAAAAGTGCTTTCCAAGATATATCACCTGGCACTACTACTACAGTCACAGCATTATGTATAGATACGTAGACTCTAAGCAAAGGTAATTAATTCACTTAGTTGAAAATATTTGATATAGTAACTCTATTCATTATACTTCTGCAAGTTTGATCAGGGAGCAAATGAAGATGTGAGGAGCTGAAAAGTTTTGAAGTTCTAGTATGAACCATTTGGAAACAGTAGTTCTGTTTTGCAGAAATTAATATTATCTAATGCTGAATATTTTGAATTTTTAGGCATGTAATTTATTTTTTGGCTCCTAAATAATTTGGCACAATCAAAAGGCCAGCGCACTTCATTTTTTAATCAGCATGTTTCCCTGTGCCTTTTTTCTGATCTAGGAATATTTTTCACTCCAAGACATTTTTTTTCTTTATTTGGGGTGGGTGGGGTTTGTTTATTTTTTCCAAAGCAACACAGTCCTGAAACTTCATCTGCTCTACTCATGAAAGCCTCTTTTTGGAGGGTTGTTTTACCGTATGTGCTTAAAATTATTATTATTTATCTCATGAATTTCTCTCTAAAAAGAAAAACATTAATATGAGACCTCTATGTAGTATCTGCATATTAAACTATACAGCCTGCTCTAAGATAACAAGTTGCATATATAATACACAGACACACACACCCCAGCAAGATACAGGTTTTACAGTAGTTACATTTAATTTAATTTTATGAATGTTAAATAGCACCTGTGTTAACAAGTAAGGATGAATACTTAGCCAGTCTATGAAAGCCAAGTCATCCTCACTGCTCTATAGAAGTGAAACACCCCAAATTAGTAGGAACCTACTAGTTATTTTCATAGAAACAAAAAGCCCATGGGAAATAGTAAAAGCAGTTAGAAGTAACATTATGGAAGATAAACAGTTTAGTTTCTTTTCAGCTGGGAAATCCAACATTAAATACTTCACAGACATCTCACAAATTGAAGAAATGCTGAACTTGGGCTGTGGTTTTTGCACCTGACCCTGTGGGAATCTAAATGGGAGATAGTTGTTACAGGCTGCTAGAGGCAAGTGGTACTCAGTTTTCATCTGGGAAAGCCACAGACCATTTCAATGGAGAATCTTGTATGCAGGGACTCCATAACATTTCCAGAGCTTCCACAAAAAGTCCATTCATCCTGGTATTTGTCCCTGCATACATCTGAGGTGTACCAGAGCAGCCAACAGAGAACTCGGCATGATCTTCAGCAAAGCCTCCCACTGTCCTGGGAACTACTCAGAGTCACAATGTAGGGAAGACCCAGAATAATTGCTTTGGAAGGGGCAGAGGCACCTCTTCTCTAGATTTTATCTTTCCAAAGGCCTTTTATTCCTTTGTCCTTTATGACTACCTTTCTAGGCATGTCGGATAATCAAAAGCAATCATAAGGCTCACAGGAAACATTAAAGGCAGAGAATAAGATGTCACTACCAACAGAGCAGTTTGTCAAGCCTTGCAGATGGTTTTTGAGGAGCTCTTGAGAAAGAGACTCACACAGGTAAAGAAGGTTATGAGCTGGATGAACTAAGCAACAAATTCCACTCTAAAATGTCATTTGTTTACCATAAATATCCACCAGCATTTATGTCCTCACTGTTTTTCTCTTCTTTCTGTGTGGTATTTCTGATTGCTAACCTGTTTAGATCATCCTTGTCACCACAAGAAGCAATTTTGAAAGGAAGGCTAAGACAAAGCAGATCTTTATGACTGTCTCACAGGGTATTCTTCTGATCTACCATGAACAGAGCCTCATGGTCCATGAGCAGCACAGAGCTTCCAGCATTCGTTCAGGATTTCCACCTGCAACCCATGAGTCTCCTGTCAGGATGTAAGATGGCTGGGGTGGGTAGGTGGGTAGCAGCAGGGGCCATGGGACATACTGGGACAGTGACCTTCCCTGGCAGCCTTTTCCTGCTGTGAGGAGCAGAGCTGGCCCAGGGATGGTGTCAGGGCATATCAAGAGCTAGTCAGCCCATATGTCAGTGCATACAGGGGTGAGTTCAACCCAGGATTTCTTAAAAACACTTTGGCAGTCAATGCAACTGACCATATACTGGTCAGAGAGTAGAAATGCAACAGGCTGCCCAGATGGAGTCACCATCCCTGGAGGTATTTAAAAGGTGTGTAGATGTTGTGCTTGGGAACATGGTCTAGAGGTGGACTAGTCAGGGTTAGGCTGTGATTGGACTCAGTGATCTTAAAGGTCTCTTCCAATCTGAGTGATTCTATGCAGAGAAAAAAATGTAGCAGCAAGAAAGTTGGTCTCAGTAACCCTGAAATCCTCTCCCTGTATTAATGGCTTCGCAGCAGAGAGAGGACGGTCAGTTGGAGGATGGCCAAGAAGAGGCACTCACATTGAGCTTTTGCTGTGACAGCAGAGCCTCCTGAGCTCTGATAAAGCGGAATTTCTCAAATGCAATGGACTGGGGTGGCAGACATCTTAAATAGGCTTGTATGTGGTGATTTACAAATGGAACAGAGAAAGCCTGTGATAAAGAGCCTGTTGCAAGGTGGAGAAACATGTGAAGAGACTGCTGTCAATATTACATAGGATAGGAGTGATTTACCTAGCAATATTACATAGCATAGGAGTGATTTACCTAGCAATCATTCAGATACACTGTCTTTGCTTTTCTCTCCTAAGAAAGTTTTTCTGTATTTTCTATTAGAACTAAGTGCTTATGAACAGAAATGTGCTGCCTGTTACAAAAGGCACACATTAATATAGGTCAGTGAATTCAGAAATGTTACTTGGAGGGACCAAGCAAGTTATATAGTTATGTTTATAATTTTAATAAATATATCTCATCTATTTAAGCCAAACACATACTGCTGTCTACCATATCTCATAGCAGGCCTCTGGCAACATGCCCTGCTTTTGCTGGAAGTTGCACACAAAATCCAGAGAGGTACTGATGCTATGGTTTGGTGAGCTGTATCTCCAATATACGTAGAAAGTAGATGACTATAGATAACTAGACTTTCTTGAAACAAGGATCAGAGAGTATGTTCAGACCTCAGACACTAGCACATGGCTTCATAATATTAGAAAGTTCAACAATTACCACTGGCCAAGTTGTGGCACTGAGTCTTACCCCTCCTGCCTAACAACATATGGAAAGGACGAAGAAGTTACAGCCACTGAATTCAGGACAGATATTTAGTTTTGGCACAGAATAGCCTCACTGAGTGTATTTCACTCATGTTTCTAACACTGATAATCTGTTCTGAAGTGCTGTGAAATTTGAAGCCACACATAAAAATAAAAATCTAATGAAAACATTTCCATTAACACAGAGCACAACGACAGCTCTAAAGCTTTTGTGTCATTTCAGCAGTACTGTTTATCACATACGTATACTTAGACGATTTATTGTGCAACCATAGATAGCTAGAGGATAATAAAGAAAGAATAACCTTTATAAGGTAACAATCCAGTTGCAGATCCCAAGTGCAGCATCCACAAGGACACGGGTCAATTGCTATCAGTACAAAATTAGACAACAGTGAAACGGATTTAATTTCACCTTTCCTTGCTTCTCCCATTGGGCATGGCGCTTCCTCATGCTGAGTTCAGATGCAGAACTGAGGAGCTCAGAAAATACCCGAGGGTCAAGGACTACTGTGTCAGCTTGAGAACAGAAGGGATGATATTGCTAATGTTTAATGTTTGCTAAATTGGAGATGCAAAAAGAGCTCATGTGTAGGCACTGAGCAGCAAAGAGGGAGATAAAAGAACTGATTAAATTTTTGCACAATACCAATAAACTTAAAAATGAAGGAAACTCAGGAACTGACTTTGAGGATCTGAACACAGCTGGTTACCAGAATGAGATGCCTCAAAAGAAAGGCTGTGAAGCAAGCCACACTTGTACAGAAGGACTGGGAATACTCTGTCGGTTTCTATGGAAAATCTTTTTCTATTGCTGTGAAGCAGTGCATTTGATAGGCTAGATTAAGTAATAGCAACCCAAGAGTTGTAATTAGCATCTGTTGATGGTGCTCCCTGGAGACAGTAACCATTTAAAAGTTTAACCAATGAGTGGAGGCTTTTAAGGTACTTCAGAAGATCTGTTGAAAACAAGGGAAGTTCTGGATCAGGAATCTCTGTGATTGACTGACCTTCCCCTTTGCTCTGCTCCCCACTTGTGCAGCTGACACTCCCAGGGGTGTATTCCCACCCATACCTGAGCCTTTCAAGTAGAAAAGTGACACTCAGGACTTTCTGGTAGCATGGATTCAGAACAGATTCCATTTTATTAATCACCTGGGAGTATTTATAATGGTAAATGTTGCAGGTATTCATGATCTTGTGAATGAAAGTTCAGGTTCAGTGTCAGTTATTCCAAGGCAATTACAGAAGATTGACAACTTTATCTGGTGTACTTTGCTTCATCTTTCTAGGTGGCAAGAGGTATCAACTTAAAATAAAGAAGATACCACTATTAGGAAAATAGGAGGGCAGAATGTTTTGTTACTGTTGCAACATGGTTAGAGTAATCCATTCTTTAGTTGGACTGAAAACAAAGGAATGCTTTACAAATGTCCCTCCAAGGTGATTATTCTGTGTGTCATTAGTTTGTCCACACACATAGTTCAGAGCCAAAGGCAGGAAACAAGAAGCTCACCAGCTTCTGGACATGAGAAGAAAGGTCTTGGGCTGATGTCTGCGATACTTGAGCATTCAGCCAAGACAAATCAACAGTGTGACTATAGACACCTCTGAAATCTCCGAGGTAGGCTCCCAGAAGTGTTAACAGGGTGCATAACTCCTATAATGTGTCTCAAAATCTGCCATTGTCACCTCATCATACTGCATATTTTGTTATTTGTTCTTTCCACAGCTTCACTCTTTGATTTTCTTTTGATAGTGAATCTACTGTATCTTCCCATCTGAGTTTCTCTTTGCTGTCTACAGTGGGTTTTTGCTTTAGAAAATAATGCATCTGTTGCCCCAGTAAAAGTTACGTAATTCTCCATTTAGCCATACAGTTTTGCTCTCTCTTTTATGTTTTCCTGCTCATCGGTATGCACACCATCTGTGCCTCTACTACAATGTTCTTACATGGCCTCCAGGCTTAGTTAGTGGTTTTAAAGTTTTATTACTTTGCCCTTCAGTCTCATGTTAATCATTTTGCTCACTGTTTCAAAAATCTGCCCTTTCAAACCTTGCTGCTAGCATGTCAACCACAGAGAAATTCAGCCCACTCACCCTGATACGGTATCAAAGCTCATGGCACAGCAACAACTGGTAATCAATGGAAATACTGTAATAACAAGAACTAAACCCAGCTGTTATATTGTGTAGAATACAAATTTATTAATTACAAAAGAACAGGATATCTTGCCAAGAACGCAGGGTAATGGCTATACGAGTGAGTATAAACAAAGAAATGCTTTTAAAACACACTCAGTGGCTTTTTTTTTTCTAAATTTAATGATTGAGAATCCTCAGACAGTGCCTACAGCTAATGTATGTGATGGCAGCTGTAAATACATTCTCACAGTTGTGCTAAAGCTCCTCCATCTCTAATAATATATATAGTGAATCCTGCAAATCAACCCTCAAATTTTAATTCTGCCCAATTCAGCTAGGGAGATTTTGAGAACAGGAACTCGTGCAGGCAGATAACAAGGAGCACCAGGTCTTGGAAGGGCTGGACAATAAATATTCTGTCCCCAAACCCAGAAATATTTTGCAGCAAAGCTGGGTCACTTTCAGGCTGCAAGGGGAATGCAGGTTTTCTGATTAAGGCACTGAGCAGTGAGATGAAAGCGTAAATCCCATCTCTGCCAGAGGTTGCATGTATATCCCTGGGCAAGTCACATCACCTTTCTGTGATTCGTGTCTGCAGCTACAAAAAGTGAATCATTATTTTTCCTTCCTCCAGCATTTCTGAGAGTGAGAGCTCCTTCTGAGTTGGATGTTTTCCAACCGCATGTTTTTAGGAGACCTAAGACAACAGTGTTTTATCTAACTAAGGGTTCCAGATGTTACCGTGGAATAGACCATTAAGGTTTCTATTTCATGCAGTACAAAAAAGTAAAATTGTAAATGATCTTTTAAATTTTTCTTCTGTAATGTAAGCTGGGAATAAAGCACACTGGAATATTTAGATTTATATATTTGCTGTTATAAAGGCGTAAATGGGACTACAGTCATGACTTAGTCATTCTGAAAGTTTACTATCTAAATATGAATTTTGGTTATCACTGTTTTCAAGTTTGTGGAACATGAAAAAGAAAACAAGAGATACTTCATTCTGAGACTGAGGCACACATTAACATTTATTGTGGAGATAACAACAAAGTCTGCATGGACAGTCTGGTTCTTTGGTACCCTATCTGTGATCTTGAGGGAGACTGCAGCAGAGGACTTCTCTGCAATGTTATTCTCAATGGCAACTGAGTCACTTTGCAATGCCTTATTTCATATTAAATATGATTGAATTTTATTAGCTCCTACAAAATCCTCTTCACTGTTTTAAAAACAAACAACTAAGATCTTTCCATGTAAAAGAAAGAAAAAAAATTGAAAAAGTATAATTAAACAGAATTTTATGTCATTTTCATCCAATTCCATCTGTTCAATTTGCATTATCACAGTTCCATTGTATTAGTTGTTCTTTTCCATCAGAAATAATGAAAACCTAAATTGAAGCAGTTGTTATTTATTAAAAGACATTTGCCAACCCAAAGCCTTCAATAAGGATTATTTTAAACTCAAATTTAGCTACTTATCAGCACTACACAGTTGAATAAAAAGTAAATAAATATATGCATGAAAATTTGGAAGAAAATAATTCCAATGTGGCTTTACTGATAGCACTGAAAAGATAACACCATCCTAAACTTTCAAATATCCAAACACCAATTAAGTTGAGGTTCTATTTCCAAATAGAATTAATTTCAGAAAAAATGTAACACAATCAACAGTAAATGAATTTTTAAATCCTTACCAAATACAAAATTTTGGAAATATGCATGGTAAGTTTGAAAATCTTATGAGCCAGTGGCGTACAAATAAACAATGAAACACTATTAAATGTGCTGCCAAATCAAAGTGACAAAAGGAATTAACAGTAATAACTAGAGGAGTTTCAAGAACATTATCTAGCAAGACCCACTTCCTTTCTTTTTCATAATCCAGAAACTGCTATCTGTTCTCTCATATAAAAGTATTTAGATTAGTTATGAATCTACAAAAACCTTTATTAAAAACTGTCCCATGTATTGTGTTCATTAAGCAGTTATCCAAGTGAGTTGTTTTCAACAGAGGGGCGGCCAAGTATTGTCAGTATTTCTTGGTGAAACACGCACTGTGTTCAGATCCTCTCGTGTATGGAGATATATTTTTGTTTCAGACACTTCCATGGTGTATGCTATCAGGGACTACTTACCTACAGAGGCATATGTACAGATTCTTTTTTCAAAACACTGTGATGACACTGAGATTTTGTTCTAGCCATACCTCCCATTTCTGTAGCCCTAGTGACACCTGATTTTAGTGTGGATTAAAATTCCATTTATGCTATTTGCTGACTGTTGGAATTGTTCTCTTTCAGACCAATTGAGAATTCTCACTTTGACTATCAGATGAACACCATGCTGTTAGGGCATTACTATGATCAATATTTCTGAGTTAAATCAGGTTTTCCTATTGGCATGGTGAAATTATTTTAATGGCATGTGTGCAAGGAGTGTTGGTCTGATGGTTACAGATAGATTTATCTGTTCTTGAAAGTAAATCTGGATCTGGCCAGGTTTGAAGCACAGTGGCTACTGAGGAATAACAGCTTGATTAGCTCAGGTCTGCATTATGAGCAACTCTCCCTAGATCGTAAATAGCAGCAACCCATTTGCTGAGCCCTGTCTGAATTATAGTTGCTTTCAAATGGACAATGATGTTTGTTGATTTTTCATTTCTCTCAACTGTGTTTTCTGAAAGGACTGTAAGCTGCTGGCATGGTCGGCTGCCATTAAATGAGGCGCAATGATCTCCCTGCTTTTCTAAGCTCCTGAACCTGGGAAAACTTCAGTCTGATCTCTCACCCGTGTGTTCTCATCCTGTTTCCCTCGTCCACACAGTATATGCTCCAGGTCAGGCCAGCTCCAGTGAGCAGCTGAACAGGTGTGTGTCTCCCAAATGAATCACTTCAGCAGGAGTGAAACGGGTGGTTTGCTGCAATGCCACGCATGCCACGTGCAAATACTGTAGTTGAGATTTCAGTTAAGAAACCATGTGTTGTCACATAGCTGACACCTTCCAAGGGCTGGGCAGTGTAACTAATGCAGTATTAAACGGTCCTGAGATTAAAGCTGCAATTTATTTTCTAATGAGGATATAAAAATTCTCTGAGCTGCAAGACTGACCATGTAATTGGGCTGCTATCTAAGAGGTGTCTATTTAAATGCTATTGTTTAGGGCATGACTCCACTGAAAGAAAAACAACGTAGGAGTCTCCGTGTTTATTAGCACTCAAAAAAAATATGGAAAAAAAAAAGCACCCAAAGCAAAAGCTACTTCCATTGCAATCATTTTTATGAAAATGCAATCTATTTTTTTCATCATGCAAATTTATAAAACTCCTTCTGACTTTAGAATGTCTTGCTGGTTTTGTTTCTTTAAAACACAATCATTCTTTTGATCAAAGCCATGCAATGAAGCATTCTGGAGCCTGTCAGTAGAAGCAACAGTTTGGCATAAAACTGTGATTCATTTTTCTTATCATTCTTGTTCTTGGACTACAAGAATAAGAAATCCCTGAAGTTTCTTTTACAAACTTCACTGCGATTTACACAAAGTGAAGAAGAATTTAACAAGTGCTCTTCGCAATGGCATGGTGTCTTTTCTGAACTTTCCTAGGTGACAGGACAAATCTTCTGCTCTGTCTGAGCTCTGTCACGTTTCAGCATTAGGATACTGTGAGTATAGCATGGCTTCTCTCTGGCAGTATAAACCAAGATTATAAGTGAAAGAGATGTGCACTCACCTGTATTTCTTCCCCATATCACAGAATCGACGAATCACAGAATTACAGGGGTTGGAAGAGATGTCTGGATATCATCTAGTCCTACCCTCCTGCCAAAGCAGGATCCCCTAGACCAGGCTGCACAGGATCACATCCAGGCAGGTCTTCAATATCTCCAGAGAATGAAACTCCACAACCCATCTGGGCAGCTTGTTTCTCTGTCATCCTCACAGTGAAGAGGTTTTTCCCCATGTTGAGATGGAACTTGCTGCGTTCCAGTTCGTGCCCATTGCCCCATATTCTGCCACTGAGCACCACTAAGAAGAGTCTGGCCCCATCCTCTTGACACCCACCCTGTACATACTTGTAAGCATTCGTTAGATCCCCTCTCAGTCTGCTTTTCTCCAGGCTAAACAGACACAGATCTCTCAGCCTTTCCTCATACAGAAAATAGATAACGTATACCTGGGAACATAAAGTAGATGTAACCAGCAGGTTCTTCAAACCTTCTCCTGAGAATTCACCCTTCTCTTCTACTTAAGTTATAAACTCTTCTGTGAAACTAATATCCTGATTTTCGTGTCCAGCAATAATACCAAAAGGGCTGTTAAGTGCTGCATATTTTCTGATAAAACCTTCCTAAATCAACTCTGGATTAAATGAAAACACTCAAGAGACAATCTCCCAGTCTCCAGGGCCTCTCTGCACTGCTATGTGCCCCATCTACGTTGCTGTCAGGTACCTGGCTGGTTGAGTTCTGGTGCGGTTTTAAAACACAACTACTGGTTTTGAAATATAAGCTGCCTTTCCAAATTTGCCTGCCCAAAGATAAAATAAGGTCATAGAAAATAAAATCATCAAAGCTTTACTTTTATTTAACATTTGTTTCTCAATAAAGACATAGGAGTCTCAAATTGAAGCACCACGAAAGACATGCCTGACATAAAAGAGGGCTACTTCCTCCCTGCCATAGGTGCAGTTATATCTACTGGCATCAGCTGACTTTTGTCACCTGTAAATTTGCTCTCTTCCCTTTGAATGTCATTTACAGCCTTCTTAATTCAAAAATCTTTGTTTTTTGCATTACTATCTATGTAACTCAGAATAATTACAAATCCAGTAATGTTCACGAGATTAAATTAGTTTTCGAATGATTCTGCCAGAACACCAAACATAAACTTTGTATTAAATATATTTACTTTTGAGAAGGTTGATTTTTCAGACTACTTATTAGATTCGTTAACATAAGTTAATTATGTTGACACCAAACACAGTGATTCAGCAGTCGTAAAAGTGACTAACTGGGTATGTAATACCTTGATAAACCTTCAAAACACTTTCTTGAAATGGCTACTACAAAATGAGATTCCATGCTCACTTTTCCTTTATTTAATGTGCTTTATTGTGGCTTTATATGGTGGGATTCCTGAGTATAAAAAGAAAGGGATAAATTAGATTAAACGGCAAGAAAGGTAGCAAAAACCAACAAATAGTTTGGCAGGCATGATCTAAGAAGTGACAGGAAAGGAGCGTAACCTGTAGTGTTGAAAGAAAAAAGGAAAAGAGCAGATGCAACAACCATGCCTACCTACTTCAGGAGAGTAATATAAAATATGGGGAGGAATTACTTTAAGTTATTAAAAGTAATATACTAAGGAGCGACGGTCTAAAATTTGAAGAAAATAAATTAATTTAGGTTGGATGTAAGGAATAAAAATGCTAAAAATGAGGACAATTAAACATTGGAAAGATTTGCCAAAAGGGGTAATTGCGAGACCCCCATTAAGCAGACAAAACACTCACAGGTTTTGTACTGAGATGGAATCCTACCCTAGTGCTGAGTGATAAACTAGATAACTTGTGGTAACCTTTCCTAAGCTATTATTTCAGTGATTGTCATGAAAAAGATGAGGTGCGGGTGAATGCAGTTTAATTGAGCCCTGATTTAACAAGTTTTAGAGAGTGATTTTCAGAGCTGAATTCTTCCCAGTGAGCCTTAATAGGGAAATGAAGACTAACAAAGCTAAGCATGGAAACTTGACAGAAAATGCCAGACAGAAATGGGAAGAAACAACATTTAAAAAAAGACAAATATATCTTCCATAGCCATATGCTCTAGTCATAGTCACTGCCTTAATCATCCTGCAGACATGCACAGACACCTGTTCTGATCTTCATGAGCGCATACTGCCACATGTATGTGTATCCCAGTACATGGGCTTGCAGAACAGCAGCCCAACAGCTTCACAAGTGTGAGCAATCATTCCAAATATGCACTAACTACTGAACGTGGATTTAGCTAAGGCAAGCTGTAATTCAATCTATTTTTAAAATTTTTTTTAGCCAAAATCATCCTGGCACACTGAGCAGAATGCATTAAGTGTTTTTCTGGGATGTGGAATATACAGTAGCTCTATTATGAGCCCATGATAATTCATGAGCAGTTCTACCCCTCATCTTAATCTGTGATCTAATTTGGGATCTCATTTTCTTCCACCCTTATCCCATCTCCCCCTACATTATCCTCCAAATAAAATACGCTCGCAGAATACCAGAATAGAAATAGAAGTCTATAAATCTTTCAGAAGCATTTATAGAGCTGCTCTGCACTGTGGCATGCATTCAACTGACAGCTGCTGCATGCCTTTGTGGTCTCATTCATTAGACATTGCTGTCTGGAATAACACTGGCATAGTGGAATTCTTTATATCTTAATTATCCTCCTGCTCTTTCACTTGCTTCACAAGGTAGATCCTTTGTAGGTATATTAGGAAGAAAGTCCAAGGTATTGCTCTGGTTAGCCAGAAGATATATCAAATGTTCTCCAGAACCTTCTCACAATCAAAAAAAAAAAGAAATCTGAGCAGTAGGTTGGTACAGGTCAGTTTGTTTAGGGAAGGAATTAATAATAGGCATTCAGAGACACAATTAAGGTAAGTGAAATAACGGCCTTTCTCTGACCCTCAATATTTAAAGAATTTAAGGTGTTGTCTAAAAAGGAAGAAAGGATCAAGGCCAACTGAGCAGCACAAAAGGGCTGTGGCTCTAAGGCAACACAAGTTGGGAGAAGAAACTATCTTTGTTAGCTTAACAGTGCTGATCTGTCAGCTCTGCCACAAGTTTCAAAACTATTGATGGAAAATGTTATCGTTTTGAGAAGACCACCTACATACAAACCTCAATGCTTTGTCTTTATCTAAATACCACAGAGGTCACGGTGTCATTCCTGGTAGCAAATGTGAGGTATAAGCCATTAAAAAAATGTCAGCTTCCACAAAATCAAAGATGTATGTGTTGAACAGCAATAGCTGGTGCACTGCATTCTTAATTTCTCTAATTTCCTAATTAAAAATCCTCCTTAGACAAATGTCAGTTAATGATATTAAAATAAGACAGAATTTCTCTAGTCATGATTTACTAAAATATCAACAAGTCATGCCACCTGATTTTCATATCTGCAGGTCTACTTGGGATATTAGCAACAATGTATGTCATGTTTATCAGCAAATCTCTAATGCAACATTTACATTTTAAGTCCTAAAGAGTTGTGACATCTGCAGCAAAGCAAGAAAAAGAGTTGGTGAGCTTTGCTGCATGCTAATGGGCACCATTTCCAGCACTGCATGTCTTCAGGGTCTGCTGGCCTTGAGACTGCATCTGTATTCCTGGGGAAGATAAAAGAAAGATGACACGAGGTATGCTATTGCGGCAGTGGACTCTCAAATGGAGGCACTGCAGTGATACGATCCCTCAGTAAACTATGCAAGGATTAAAGCTGATGCTTATTATAGTCTTTAAAGTAAAAATACAGCCTGACTCTCTTTTCTCGATGCCTGCCATTTGCCTCAGCAAGGCTTGGTTTAGGTGCTTGGACTAAATTTTAACTCAGCAGAACACTTTCTAAGTTGTGGCAGGGAAGGATGAGGCAGAGCTGCACTTCCTATGTCAGCCATCCCTAAGAAATACAAGATAGCTCTGTTGAACTTTGCATATCTTGTTATATATACACTTACGTACTTGAATTCCTGGACCAATTTTAGACCGGAAGAGGTGCTGGAGTCTCAATAGTAGCCACCTGTATCTCAGAGTCACAATCTAAGCTAGATGCACTTTATATCTCACTTGTCACAAACGCTTCCATTTTCCCATCTTCCAACACTCGCAGATTAGGATGTCGCTCCATTACACCACGCAGGCTAGGAGGCAAAGGCCAGTAGCAACATAAAAGCCAAGACTCTCATTTAATCTGGTGGGTGAGCTGTACAGACGCACAGCAGCCCAGGGCACTTTACTCTCACAGCTGTGATTTAACAGAGAACCGACAGAAAGGAGACGTGACTTACACATCGGGCGGAAAAGAATTTAAGTCATGTATGTGGTTAACTGCTTACAGCTGAGTGACAGAGGAGGGAAGGCACTGACCACAGCAAACTGCCGCGCCTGTGCCTATCCCGCAAGGATACCTCTAATGTCTCTTTCTCAGGCACAGAAAGAGTGGGGTTTGAAGCAGGATGTGCAGCCCAGGGAATGACCAAGGTGTCATTCAGAGCCACGTGGCACATGGATGACCAGTCACATGACATTAGTTTGACTGCACGCTAAGCAAATGAACGAGTAAAATACTTTATTAAGAAATGCAAGCCCAATACTTGAGAAGAGGCAATAGCCAAGCACTGAATGCATGTCAGGATTAAATTAAGATAATCAGATATGCTTCTATAGGCAAGCAGGATCTTCGCATCCAAGTGACTTGTTAAGCTGTACAAACTGGCTCTTTTTTTGGTCACTGGAATGATAACCTTCCTACTCACCACATTTAACAACCATGAGTGACACATGCAGTGCTGAGTAAAGCTTTGCAGATGGGCATGACTGAACAGGCGTGATCTATAGTATGAAATGGTTATGCCTACTTTACCAGCTTGCTCAGTCCTACAAGGGCAAATATATTGAGCAAAAGAGAAAAAACAGCTGGATGGCATCCACGCAGGATGTGCTTTGCAGTTCTACTTCAGGCTATCTGTACTTCAGCCCCATGGATTAAACACCCTGTGATGGCTGGAGCACATTAGGTGGACTTCTCGAGCACATCTTCCTGTTTAATTTCACCCCAGAGGAGCCCAATTTATGTGGTGAGACAGCTCTGTGACATAAACAAAAGCACATGGGGTGGGGATGGTCATCAAAAGCACACTCCCAAACAAAAACTGAACTCTAGTGAAGCAGTCAGTGGTTTGAGATGCCTGTAGTGGCAACAGCAGCCACTGGGATTGATTCTCCAGCAGTTTGCCTGAGCCATTCCTGTGAACTCCTTTAAGACATCCTGAGAAAACCTTAAAACCTCTGCATATTATGTATTTTAATTCTGTTTCTCTGGATTGTTGTGACAAGGGATCCAACTAAGAGTTGGCCCATTGCAAAGTTCCTTGTGAAATACTAATTCAACATAGTATGTGTATGTACATGCATGTACAATACAGATCACTGCACCAATGTACCTGTGGATGGATTCATCTCACCAAACTTAACTCCTTCGAAGTCAAGTAGCCAGTCTTGGTGAGCCACCTAGTGTCTCCATAGCAGTGAAGAGGAAAAGAAGAACCACCAGAAATCCGTTCAGTCTGTACTCAAATGTGCACTTAAGACAAGTATATCAAAACACCCTCCAGAAATTATTTATTTTTCTCATTAACCATAGAGACTAATGATCGATGTCTTGACTACATAAGTTTTCAGATCTCTTGCCTTGCAACTTTGTTGTTTCTAGAAGTATGTGGTACTTCAGTTCAGTGAAAACTGGTTTACTATTATTTTAAAAACATCGTTCATATTTGACTGCCACATGGTGGGATTTGCCATCAAATAGGCTTAGTATCATGTCAGAGCCTGAAAATATATTGACTGTACTAAAAATTCTAGGTGCCTTTTTTTTTTTTTACAGTAGAAATGGAGAACATATAATTAAAACTAAAGAGAGCAATTCCTCTTTCTTTCACCAAGATACTACATCTGCCAGGCTTTACAACAACCTAACTGGCATCTCTTAAAACACACCATTTCCACAGTGGAGATAGTCTATCTTCAGAATGTTAATATGTGCATTAGTTGTAGATTATTTTAGCATTCCCCCTCATGCAGTTGCCAAGCCCTCTGGCCAAAAGCACTGAGACTTCAAAGGTCATTTGGGCCAATGATTACTTTTGTCAGCTGGGTAGTTTCTTTCACTTGGCTAATTAATCATGCTCTGCATATTTCTCAGCCTCAGCCTGTCTCGAAGAAACAGTATGTGTCATTATTGGTACTGCGTTTATTAAAGGCGCAGCAAAGAAAGTAATTTGCAGATAATGAAGAAATACAACTACAAAGGAAAATATCACAATATTGGACATTGTAGAATTGACTGAGTAGATAATAGAAACATTTTGCTTTTCTTGGAACTCAGATATTACCTAGCGGGGTATATAGAAGGACGGGCAGATAAATATGACAATCAGGTAGTTTAAATCCTACAGTCTTTTCAGATTGTAATTTGATTTGTAATAATTTTGCAAAATTGCCCTTAGTCGGTATGCTGTACAACTGACTTTCATACCATAATTTATGATAGGAAAGTAAAATATTTTGAAACATGGAAGATGGAAAGACCTAAGATATTGAGGATGTAAATACAAGAAGAACGCCTAAATTTGTGACAGTATTTTGAAGATATACATATTCTTTTGAGAAAATATACATTTCCATTTTTAGGCAGATTTTATAGGCATATCTCAAAACACCCATTTGCACTTATGGGTTATCTATTGTTTGCTTTGCAACAGGAGTCAATCTAAGCTTTGCTTAGCGTTCCTTTACTACCGTGAATGCAAAAAGCATCAGACAATAAAACCAAATAAATCAATACAAATAAATAAAAGAAATTACTCATTTATCAGCTTGCAAGTTAGATCTATATGTTCAAATGGACCCTAAAGGAATGAAGTGCCTAATATCTAACCATGCCTAGCAAGCATAATTTTTCATGGCTTGTCTTCTCCGTCCTTTACCAGTGGAGGCTTTTATTTTAGAAGAAGAGTGCAAGCTATAAATAAAAGAATGTTGTATTTCAGCAAACAAAGATCAGGAAGATAAAAGGACATTCTTAAGTTTATGTTTGTGGGAGCTCCAAAATCTTTATTTCTTGCACCTCTTTCTAGTTCTTAAAATACAAAAGCTATCCTCTTCTTTCCATGGGACAGCACCAGTAGCTTTCAAGCCATGCTTAGAAATTTATCTTCCAAATCTAAAGAAAAATGCTAAAGGATATATATGCAGGTAAAGATAATCAATATATCACCATTTAATTAACAAACATAGGGGAGGTAGAAACTGCTACTGTTAAACTTCTTTGGTGTCTCCTGTGAGAAGGTCCTTTTCAGGGGCTTGCAATATTCTTCCTAAATTTAAAATATTCCCATCTAGGGCAAACACATTACTTAGCAAATGCTAAAAAATACAGAAATGTTTCATTTGAAATCCTGTGGCTATGCTGTGGTTTAATATTTGGCAATATCAGGAGTGGCTTTTGTGATTTGTATGAGCCTCCTCCTGAAAATGTGCTGACATCTGGACTAACAGCTTTTGAAAATACAAAGAATTATTTCGGTTGTTCAGCTGGAAATAACTTTGTCCCCTCTCAACCCACACGGATGAGGAGACAGCAAGTACACCGTCTCTGCAGAAAGAGACCCTCTGCATAGCAGCTTGCAGCAAAGGGCTGTGAGTATTTGAGGACATCTTTCCTGCAGGGACTGTTCCTAGGTACACCGGAGGAAACCCAGGTAACAAAAATTGTGGAAAACTTACACTCTTGTCTGTTTTTCAAAGTGCGTGATTTAAAGACCTGCATTTTCTTGTCCTAATACTTCTCTTAGCTGACAAGTGTTGTGGCAGTCAAACGGAGAATGGTCTCATGAAGGAAAGAGGGAGAGGCCAAAGGCTGGGCCAAGGAAGGGTCCCACGGGATGTGGGGCTGTGGGGAGCCCACGGCAGCAGAGGGAGGTGAGCCCTTCTTGGAGGAGGCAGCTGAGGTGTCTCAGGAAATGGGACTTGGGGGAGGGAAATTTTGAAGAAGGCAGGGGAGAGGTGATGATACTCATGAAAAAACAAGAAGAGGAGCACATACCCAGCAGAACATATGCCCAGAGCTTGGAACAGAAAGAAGGGCTCCAGTTTTAGGTTTCTCTGCTATCAGCTGATAACTGTGAAAACCTCTGTGAAGTATCTTGCCCCTAGCTGAGTGTTGCTCTGCCGAGGAAGGGATAGCTCTTCTATCCAAAATTCTGTCAGCTTGGAGGGCCTAGGTGTCTGCAGAAGAGATAAAGACTGCAATAGCCAGAGGATTATTTTTCATTTTTGTTTCTTTATAGAAAAAGATAATTTCAACATGAGAAAATAAAAAATCCAATAGATCGTTGTTAATGATTGGGTAAGAATTGGGTGCGATGTATGATTTTAATGTGCCTCCTGCAGGCTGTGGATGTTGCTGATACAGTTATCTTTATTTACATGTTGCACACTATTTCATTTTTCCACAGGAACCCAACTTCACTAACAGCAAGACTTTAACTGAATCAACTTCTTTATAGATGTATTTATGCATTTATTCGTGTGTGCTGTGTATTCATTTGTATGTATTTATATTTTATATGCTTACAAAGTTTAACAGTGGCCTTATGTCTTCTTTACTGCACATTATTAAATCCCTGCTATGAAAATAAAGCATTATTAATTTCCTCACAGGGTTTTCTATAGTTATTTGCATTATAGTATATCAGTGCTTGACAGTTGTTGCATTCACATCATCACAGTGGTGGCTGAGATGAGAAGGATCCAAACCACATTCTACAGAAAGCTCTGGACTTTAACATACAATTCGTGTCAAAAAGCTGCCAATAATTTTCATTATGTCATTTGACAGCCTTTGACTCGCTCATTTTGATAACCTATTTCTATACAGTATGTAATGTACTCACAGCAGCTGCAAAGACATAAATCCTGTTGAATCGGTGGTTTGTTTCTGCAAGATGGTGGAGCCAAGCCAGGCCTGCTTTGTCACGGTGACAGAAAAAGCTAAAGGAAGAGGTAGAGATCTGAGGATGGTCTCAGAGGAAGGCTGAAAGAAAAACTTTTTCCTTTCTGGAAGCCTCAGATTTGAACGGATCCTTCAGAAACAAGTTTCCTGCTCCTGCTGCAACCATAGGTAGGGCTGGACAGAACTGAAAACTTCAAGATGGATTCTACATCTTTACTGCCATACTTACTGCCCTACATCCCCCAAATTTTCTCACAGTCACACCAGAAGTCAGTTTGTCTTTGCAGGACCTCAACCAAGGCAGAGAAGTCAGTGGGGCATGGCCACATTGCGATTCTCTTTTTTTCCCCTGCTACTACTTTGCTGACCCATTCTGGATCAGAATGCCTTTCTTCTGGATGCTTGAAGACAACCCTAGATACACAACTGACAAAATAGTGTACGTGGTTCTGTGTGTGTCATAGTTTGTCAAGTCCTCTGCCAACTTTCTTTTGCTCAGTAGCAAAACCTATTCAATTTAAAAGGCATCAGTAAGTTAAGCTTTTCTCTTCTTTATAATATTACCTGATATAATAGTTGTTCCAAATACCTCAGTTCAATTGTTCCCTTTAAAAGGCAACTGTAATTGTCAATCAGCTTTCATTATCTGAAGTGCTTACCTTTCAGCTCTGCTAAATATTTTCATTTTCCGTCTTGCTTAAAAAGCTCAGTTTGGAACATCATATGAATTGGTTTGTTGTTTTTCTGATTTTAAATAATCCAGTTAAAAGTCGTTTTGCCCAGAGATAAATGCTGTTCAAAACCACAGGGGTGGCTATAATAAAAACTGTCAGAGGTACAAAGAAAACTGTTCATCTACTGTATATAAAGACATGAAATGAAAAATTCAAGACAGAGTAGTAAGGAAGGGTCAAGGAAACATCAGAGAAGTCAGATTAGAATGAAGCAGAGGGATATGAGGTGGGGGGTGGGGTTGGACACTAGGACAGCTTTTCAAAGGAGAATGCATAGAGAATATCTTCATATGTCTAACAAACACATTTTTGTTTGGATTAGTATCTCCCTGTTACATGTATGGGGCACTGGCTTTTTCCAAGAGTGCCTCAAGCATGGAGCTATTTTTTTTTTCTTCCTAAAGTAACACATTTAGAACAGTGAATTCTGTAGAGACAATAGAACAAAGAATCATAATCTAAAACTCATTTTAGCGTACTTGAGTTTAAATCAGCAAGACTCACAGTTGGGGTAGATAGCAAAATAACACTTCTATCATCCTGGTGAATTTACACAGAGATAATTCAAATGGGAACATTAAAGAAAATGGTAAGCTTGTTTGTTCATGGTGAGGAGTGGGGAGAGGGGAAATGACAACCATCATTAAGCAGAGACAAGGAAAAAGGAAATCAAGCAAGGAGCAGAAAAAGAGTAGCATACGTGTGAGGAGAAAAGGCACAGGATGGAAATATTCAGCAACTCTGCAGGAGTATCTTAGATTCGGTCTGCTTGCAGCTTTAGTCTGCTAGTTAACTTCAACGATAGTTGTGGCTAAGGGCTGGGCAAACCCACCAAGAGTAAAGAGTTTCTGTCTTCAACAGGAGACATGCCCTCCTCATCTCAATTTCCCAGTGGTTTCCAATTTACTGGACATGAAAGAAATGTGACAAGTCAAGAATTTGGGGGTCCTTTCCTTCTTCTGGGTACCTGAAAGAGCAGAAGCAGCAATGGTAAAATGGCTACAGCCTCAGTACCGAGTACTGCGTATGTGGGGACCAGAAGGAGCACATAGCTGTCCTGCTTTGTCTCCTGGTAGAATGGGTTACTTGACACTGAGTTCATAGGAGCCATTAAATATGACTATTTATATCAGCCCCTTGAGATCTGGATGTGGTATAGGAATCCCTCCTGGTATCCTGCCCCTTAGGGCAGGCAGACTTCGTGGTTTTGCCTGTACAACATTAGGAGCTGTACTTGTGGCAACCGTTGGTCCTGCTTTACAAGCTATGCTCAAGCGAGAAGACCTGCAGAGTCTGCTGTAGAGTTGAGCACATGCCTCGTGCAAATTGAATGCTGCAAAATATTCACAGGAAGTCTCTAAAGAGTTCTGCTAAGCATGTAAGAACATGGTTTTTGAAAGGTTTTATAAGCTGGTCAAATCAGTGTAAACAGAAACATAGAATGTGTTAGGTTGGAAGAGACCTTTAAAGGTCATCTAGTCCAACCCCCCCTGCAGTAAGCAGGGACAGCTTCACTAGATCAGGTCACTCAAAGTTTCGTGAAGCCTTACTTTGAATGTCTCCAGGGATGGGGCCCCCACGACATCTCTAGACAACCTGTTCCAGTGATCCACCACCCTCATATTGAAGAATTTTTTCCTAAAGCAATTAAGCAGAAGTAATGGCCACCTTTATGTCTTCAAGATTAGTCCTCTGAGAAAATTGAAATTCACTGTCTAAAATATAGAGACAATAGGGCTCTTTGAAGAAACAACTGGAGGTGCTGTAACTTAGGCAAACCTTTACCTAACTTGAAAACATCATGGAACATTAACTGCAAGCATCACTGCTATCTCTGCTTATGATAAATAAAAGGAGAGCATGCAACCACCAAATTACTATAGCGTGCTGTTTCCCTTGGCACAGTCTGGTGTTAAATTTTACTCAGCAATGTTTACTGAGGTGCCACACTGCAGAGAATAGGGAAGAAAACTCTTCCTTGTCGAATTTACTTGCTAGCCCTGTATTTCCAGTGAAAGCCTGATCAAACATAGGCTGCTACTTGAAGTAGGACACATTTGTTTACTTTTCTTTCTTTGTGTGTGTGTAAATTTATTCCTTCATTAATTCATCTGTTTGCTCATCAGTTGAAAGATTATTTTTATTTTTCTTAAAGAAACATTCAAGCCTTCATGTTGCTGCAAGGTCTGTAAGGCTTTTAAGTGGGCTGCTGCAAGCCAGTTGGGGTATTTTGTTTGGGGTATTTTTTTTAAGAAACAAAGGAATTCTGCACTAAATTGGACAGAAAACAAGGGCTTTAGTCCATTGAACCAGGAAGAGCAATTTTATTAAAACTGTATGAGCAGTCTGATGCAAAAGGTAAGTGAAACATGGCCCATACCGATCTTTAAAGATTTAACGGGATTTTCATTTCTAATATCACATAGAAGGAAAGCTCATTTTTCTGTTTGTGGCTCAGGATGCACAAAGTAAACATGTCCCTAGGAGGAAAAATAATGTCTTCAGTGCAAACTGTGAGTCATGGCTGGCTTGCAAAGATAACTCGTGAGGGAGCAGTGCCATCTTCAGGCGATGTCCCTGCACCCCAGAACAGTGCTGGCCAGCGCGGTCCGCTCCTGCGAGCACCGGCATGTATAACGCGAAGGGTGTCCCTCAGCAGTCTGCAGCAAATATTTGAATACCTGTTGGAGATGCGCTGAATAAATTTTGCATTTTACTTTATTTCTTCCCTCTGTGGGCTCTTTCCAGCATGCCCAACAATATTAAGGTTTCTATGATGAAGAAAGAGCATTTTATCTTGCAGGTTTTTTAAATCAAAATCTTGGAAGGGCTGCACAGTGCTCTGAGAGTTTTCAGTGCTGAAAGGAAAATGATTCTTTCCATAACAAACCTTAAAAAGAGAAAAATTCTTTAGTGGGAAGGAGAGGAGAAATCAAATCAGTGTCATGAATCCATGATTTCCTACCAAGAGAAAAGGCGTCGCTGGTAGGCAGCAAAGCAATGATTATGAAGAAAAATAAACAAAAAGCACAACAGATTTGTGGAATTTACTGCCAGAGGTTACTGTAGAGATGGGTTTGTATGGTTTCAGTAAGGACTTAGACTTCTGCACAGATGGAAGCAGCTGGTCCTTAAATACTATTAGAAACAGTAGTCTGGATGTGATATTTTTTAAGGAAATCTCTACATTTCTGAGCCCACTCATGCACTTCTCACACACTGTCTTGTATTCATTCTCTAGACATCTGTATCTTCTGCTAATAGGGGCATGATAACCAAGTGCAGTGGGCTTTCTCCTGACTTGGTGCATCCACTACCCTTGCATTTGTAGAAAAAGTTGAGCACGTTTGCAGGAACCAATCCTAATGCAATACTAAAATCTCAAATGCAAAAGAATGAAAAAGGGCTGACAAAGGTCTATTGAACTATAGTTAAAGTTAAGCAGAATAATGAGCTATATGTGGAGCTTTCTCCACTGTAACATGAGCAGAAAGAAACAGTTTATTTTATTAGATATTTCCCCCCAAAAAACCCAAAAGATAGGTATGCAGTCTTGGAGGCTGAGAAGACTGCCTCAAAAGAAGATACCCAAGGATAAGTAAAGAAACTGTGTCACTTCAAATTTATATTGCATAGTGATTGGGTTTTTTTAAACACAAACAGATGTCTTCCTACATTTGCCCCAACTCTTCAAGGTCGTGAGGAATCGGTAATTGGCTTCATAAGACACAGAAATATAGACACTCCATCTCATCAAAAGGTTTTGCGTAGGATTTCTGTATTTCCTTTCATTTCATTTTATGCCTAAAAGCAAATTCTGATTGTTACTCATGAAGTACATCAGCACAACTGATCATAACAGTGACTTTATATTGTCCTCTTAGTTCAGGATTTTTCTGTATCCTGAGCAGGCTCAGGTGTGCTGCCCACCACCAATGTTTTCCAGTTTCTTTTGCTTCTCACTATCACATTTTTTTTTGGCCTTTAGAATGGCAGCAGCCCTGAAGTATTTAGTGAACATCAGATAAGCTGTGTGAGCTTCACATGGTACCAGTCTAAAGCTATTCTTTTTCTCCCTTCAAAGGAATGAAAAACCTCATAACTTCCATTTAAAATCTGTTCATTTAAAGGCTATTACATTCCCTCTGGAGTTCTCATACTTCCCCTCTTCTCAGATATAATCAGAGGAGGCTTCCAGTGTTAATCTCAGTTCTCTTAATCAAAAGAATGCAAATTTCACTGCCCTATCTCAGTTTGACATCAGCAGGACTGATTACTACTTAGGGACAAGGGCTATGCTAAGCTTTTCTTCCAGGATAGAAATATTTTATAGCTTTACGCTGTTTGTAAGAAGCCACCCTATTTCCCTTCCTCATTATCATCATCACTGATAATGTTCATGTTTGACTCAACATTATCATTAGATAGCACAGAAATGCTGAATGACTATTTAGATGGCAAGCATTAAAAATATATAGATCTATGCCTAGATCTCTCTATATATATCCTTTTCCCTGACCGTTTTGTCCTTACTAAAGACCTTAGAAATAAATTGGAATTTAATTCAAGGTATGTTTGCTATTGTGGAAAAAATACGTGTGGTCTGGAAATGGCAATCGACAAAGATGACATGCCACACTGTTTGCTGTGTGTGCACTTCTTCAATTCTTGATGAACACTTCTGGTCACTCAAAAAACCATGCTGCTTTCCAGCGAAGGTGTTCTGCCTTTGTTCTGTTAAGGCCATTTCAGCATGTCCTGCTGCTGTCCTTAATATTGCTCACATACGCCTCTGCTGCATTAATGAGAGCACCATTAATGAGTAACCATTCTGGATGCAAATGCTGACTGAAGGTAGCTAAAACATGGAGATATACATGAGTTTTGGTTATTTAGAAGTAGATTAATTAAGTAGTAAATTTCAGCCTGGAGAAGACTCAGGGGAGACCTTGTTGCAGCCTTCTATTACCTGAAGGGGCCTCCACAAAAGCTGGAGAGGGGCTGTTTGTGAGAGAACACAGTGACAGGACAATGGGGAATGGCCTTAAGAAGGGTAGATTTAGATGATGTATTAGGAAGAAATTCTTCCATGTGAGAGTGGTGAGGCCATGACTCAGACTGCCCAGAGTCTGTGGCCAGGCTGGATGGGGCTTTGGCAACCTGGTCTGGTGGAGGATGTCTCAGCCTATGGCAAAGAGTTGGGACTGCATGGTCTTTGAGGTCCCCTCTAACACAAACCAGTCTGGGATTCTATGAACAGTCCACTGAATTTGACCAAAGTAAAGCTCAGTGTCTGTTTAATATTACTTAGACCATTCCAAAAAGCCCCAAAAGACAGGTCTGCAGTCTTGGAGGCTGAGAAGACTGCCTCAACAGAAGATAACCAAGCATGAGTAAAGAGACTGTATCACTCCGAATTTATAAGTAATGGCTTACATTCCAAAGTATTCTTTGGAAATACACAATCTCAAATTTTAAAGTAATTTTATTACAAGTACAGTTCCCCACCACGTAGTCCATCTAAAAACATGCATGTTTTGAAGTCAAATTTCAGAACACTGGATAACAGGGAGTTGAACAATTGTCAGTCTTGGTGGGCTTTTTTTTGGGGGGTGGGCATTTTTTGGCTTGAATTAGAACAGAAGTCAAACCCTATTTCAAAGTTCTGGTGCATTTGTCCTGGAATTGAAACTTAAAAGAGTCACAGTCACAGCTGAATCCAAACCGGAATTGGCCAAATGTGTTTTTGTGTGATCCACAGAGCACAGATGCCAAAGAAGACAAAAGCAATCCCAAGATGAGTATATAAATTTACTGACATTCTGGTCATTTTACTTTGATCATTCTCATCTGTCTAATACCTTTCCTCTGACCCATTTTTAATATTTTTTTCTATCAAATTAACAGCAGTACCACTTTGGTCTATGTAAAATTTGTACCAGCAAACTCTGAGAGGCTAAATTGTTGCAGAAGAGAAAATGAATGGAAAATATATTGTAGAAAATTCACAGAGTTTACATTCCTCCTGCTGCACTTTTCCAGACAAGATAACATTAGCCAGAACTTACCCATAAATGTTTCATTTTATACTCTTTATCAGGCAAGAGATAACATTATGGAATCTGCTTCAGAAGACACAAACAATTAGAAGTTGATCCTGCCCATTTTGAGCCTTTGCAGCACAAGGTGTCATTCAGGGAAGTTTGGATGGAAAGAAAGCCTGAGCGTATGGAAGCTGCCTACAGTCAACTGAAATTGCCTGGCACAGCCTTCTCTTGATCCTCTCTGGGAACAAGTGGAAGAGTGGGGGAAGAGTGAGAAGAATCACACTAAGTGTTGCAGGACAATTTAAACTGCTCTGAGGCCTGATTTCTGTCCTGAAATACTTGCTTCATGCTGTAATTTAGCTAGATCCTTTGTCAGAACAAGAAGTGGAAATTAAAATCCATTCATTTTATATAATCTTTTATGCTGGCAGATACAGTATGCCATCTTTCAATAAAATATTTAGAAAAATGCACTTTTGTATTGTTGTAAACCTTTATTTTTAGTCTTCCTGTCACTACTCTTAATCTGGACATGTTTATCAGCATCATTCCTTCTGGGCTGCCTCTGTAGATACATAATGTATTCTGATGGCATAGTGTCTATTCATCTATAATGCTGTTGAGTCAGTTGCAGTCATATTTGAGCATTTGATAGTTTAACCTTGAAATAAATGGTAGCTGAATATCTTTTCACCACACCCAAATATGTTCCTGACTAGTCATCAATTCTTACTTCCATTCCTCTATCATTATTAGAATTCTATTTTTACAGCAGAAAATCTCCCTCTTTAAAATATTGTTCATTATCCTGAAATAAATGACACCACCATCACACTTAATATACAGAAGTTTTGTGGGGGTGTTTGCAGTGTGTGGGCGGGTGAAAGCATGTTCTTTCTGAAATTTTATCTCAACATTAAACTGAAAATCTGTGCTTTGGTTCCAGGGAGGAATGCAGTTGCATTCCTAAAGGAAATAGGGAGCCTAACAGCTGGCCATGAGGGAGCAAAGGCAAAACAGCTATTTGACTTGAACAGCATTAGGATTTGGCCCTCCTTGCACTGGAAACATATAGATATGCAGGACTGAATCAACAACTATTTGTATTTCACAAGGCTTACTGTGCATTTATACAAGTCAATGCTATTTCTCGGCAATTACCTACACTTAGTATGTACTAGATGCTATTTTTAGGAACTACAACTGGTACAAACATTTTTAGGAACATATCCAGACTCACATGATGACCATCCTTTCTTCGCATGGGGATACAATGGCACCTCATTTAGCCCGACCCTGTACTCCCAGAGCTCAGGAAAGGAGGATGTTCAGAAAGCAGTTTGTAGGTACCACCGGAGCAATGGATAATTATTACCTGGATATTTTTAGGTGCCACCTGAGTGATGGATAATTATTCTCTACATCTCTTGAAAGCTGAAACTACCTGGGGGCTAAAGGGCACAGTTTCATTAGCTCATTGTGGTTCACGGGATAGACACAGGCCCACTCTGAATTGGAAAGTAACATGAACCCTTGCCAGCCACAAAGAGGTTTTGAAGGCACTAAGGAGATGTACATAAGGCATTGAAGATGAAATTAAAAAGGCACAGGGCCCCTATTATTACTTATCCTTATTATTAAGCTTCTTTCTTCATTGTAAAATTACCTATTCCTACTCAGCACTCTCTCTGGTTCACTTAGTAGGCTGTAATTTATATCTTTTTCAAACTATAATAAATTTACATTGTTGGTAGCTTTCTTTTTTTTTCTTCTTTTTAATTTTTTTATTATTATTTATGGTATGAAAAAACTTACCAATGAATCTTATAAGCCTGCATAATAGGTCACCTGACAAATCAAAGTCTTGTAATGATAATAATACATACAGTGCAGACTGTTTACATTTTTTCTTCAGAAGATTAGGTATTTGAAAGCAATATTTGCCAAAGTTTAATGGACCTGTAAAAATTAAAAGTTAGAGGGGCTACCATTGCCAAGACACGGGAATTCGTTATATATATGAAATGATAGGAAATGAAAAACTTTTGTGTGCTACAGTTGATAAAAACAATGCATTCATAATTTAAAAATAGTGAAATACTCAGGTATTCAAAGTTCAGGTGATGGAAGAAATGTTAATTTCTTTACAATTCTCTTGTTACTGGAAAAAAAATTTAAGCATACTTTGGCAAGATTCAGTTCTATTTAAGACCCTTTTTCATCAGAATATTTCTTCAAACATGCTACAAAATTTTTAGACTCATGTGTGCAAATCCCCAGAATCATGGCTGAGATTGATGAAATCAGGTTTTTTAAGTTACTTAATTATAGTAAATTTTGTTTACATATATATATAATTAATAATGGAATTTTAACTAATTAGAATGGAGTAAATTATTTTGCTAAGGTTTTTAAATAGTCTTTTATGAGTCTGTGTTTCAGAAAATAAGTCTGCTTTTCTGATGTATTTGAGTACAGTATTTAAGTGGGTATTTTTGGAACATATCGTGAAGTAGATAAGGAATGCGTTATGTTCTGTATTCGAATGAAAGTTTCGTATTAAAGGAGGAAACTTACAATGCTACTAAATGTTAAGTACAAAAAAGTTGTTTAAATAAGCTAGATATTTATCACCATATAATCATAATAACACCTTGAAGCAAAGTGACATAATCATCTCAAATTTTTCAATTTGTCAAACTTAGATTGTCTCTGTCCCAGTAAAGACTCTTTTATTAGTTTTCCCTGCAGGTATTGCTAAATGTTTCATTATGGTTTTGTCTTCTGACAGGAATTTTCCTACTGTGCTTTTCTCACGGGTGTCTTATAAATCTAGCAGCCAGCAAAATGATTGCCCTGTGTGGTTGCTGTAGGTTGGGTTGCTTCTCTTCCCTTCTAAATGGGAAGCTATTTTTAAGTTTCTGTTACACTTTGACATTTTCCATCGAGTCTCTGAAGTGCTTGCTTACTGCATTCTAAAAATGCTTCTGGTTTTTGGTTTGTTTTTTCTTTTTTTAAATATAAAGATTATAGACTTAAAAAGTAGATACAGAAACAAAATTAACTCAGGAAGGAGAGCTTAATAGTATAAAGTGGAAGGCTTTGCAGTAAAGTAATAAAAGTGTTCAGCTATCCTAACAAAATGATAAGGGAGACAATAAAATAACTTGTAATAATTGCAGTAACTCTTTCTTAGAAAATCTGTAAAAAATTATGAGAATAATTTATCAAATGAAAAAAACCCCAAAGAAAACCAAACAGCAACAAAAAACCCGAGGATTTAGGAAGCTAATACCAAGCAAAACTTGTCCTGCCTACATACCTACAAAACAGATTAAAGCCAGTAATAAGTATAAGATCTGTAGAGTTACCTGTGATGAGGCAAATATTTTATTGATGCTTGACAAATAATAGCACCTGAATACTACTGTTGAGACTAAAGAACAACTTTAAATCCTAAGATTAGAAAGTCGAAGAGACGTCTTTTATCCTTCTGAGCATACCAAACTCTTATTTATTGCTGCAGTAAGCCATCTAAAAATGTTGAAGGTGAACAGGAGATGATGTGATGGATAAACAATCCATTTAATTATGCCGTTTACTGCTGCGGTTGTTCCCATGTGTTTGCAAAATTCTCATTTCCATATGCTAATGAGTATTTCTTGTCAGTCCCCGGTAAATTTCATGTTTCAGGATATTTGTTTGTTTGTTTGTTTGTTCATCTCAAAATTGTACTTACAGGGCCTTCAAGTACAGTCAAAGATGGATACTGCGAATCCACCCGCTTCTTGCCCCACATTCCAATAATTTAGCAGCATCCCATTGTCTTTTTCACCTGCTCAGTTTCCAAAGCGCTGCCTAAAGTACAAAACCTCCTGTTTTTACCAGTCTCGAATTTCACATCTGCCATGCCAAAGCAGAAGAAAATCTGTTTAATTGTGCTTCCCAAAAGCAGTGATCTGTTCTCATCCCTGCCACCTTCTTAATGCATTTTTATTTTCTTTACTACAAGTGCAGCAAAGACCATTGTACTTTCTCAGTAGGCTGCAGATAGCTTACAAGAAAATCAGTGTCTTAAATGTGGCTTAGCAGTGTATTAGTGTTTGAAATCTGGCAAGAGTGCAAGATGATGGAATTTAGATCTGGGGCTTGAGAGCACAGTGTCGCATAGGCAGGGAGGCTTTGATAATGATAATAAATGGATGCTAAGCAAGAATGAGTCAATTTAGAAATAGGTTTCAAAGGCATTCTCCAACCGCCTCCTCTAACCCCTTCCCATGCACCTGTACACAGAAGTACCCCACTCCTCAGCAGTGTGTCTGCAGGGAGGTGCCATTTGACAGATCCCTGCTAGAACTGCGTAGTGAAATTCTGTCTTAAAGCCATGCTATTCTACCCATCGGTTAAACTTGAATGGTAAACACCTGTATACAGTCATCTTTTTTGTGGGACCCAGAAGGCTCTCTAAAGTAGCTCCTTTATCCAGAGCAAAACAAGAAGCAAAATTTGAGATACAGATGCACAAAATTCATGGCTTTGGATTCCCAAAACCAGAGGTTAAGATTTTGTTCTAGTTTTACTTGCAGAGTAAGGGTTCAGTGACTTTATCCTGCGCCACCGTTCCACAGAACTAAAATACATATGATGCTTCAGTAAGAAATCAAAGCCAAATTTTCGCTGCAGCTAAAGTGGAGGTCTCAGACCTTGAGGAGAGTGAGTAGGCAGGGCCCGGCATATCCTCAGCAATTAAGAGGTGCATGGGATGTACCACAGCTATTCTGCTGTGAAGGGCCAGACCTTCCCATCACAGTGGAGCAGCATGCGGTCAGGGCTGCAAGGTCCAAAATAAGCTCAGCTACTTTACTATTCCTGCAGTTACTATTTATATGATATTAGAGTCTAAACCGATTCTGGAATAAAAAGTAACTGGAAGAATATAGTATAAATGTAAATATATGCAAATGCATAACTTCATACAAATTCATTTTAATACATCTATATTTACACACATACATTGAATATTTGCATCTATAAAGAGTAAATGTAAGTATACAAATATAAATGTTCATCCTGAAATAACTGATTGAAATTTCAGACTTAGGTTTTCCCCATAATTTTTACTCCATAGGACACTCATCTAATGAACTGCATTTGAGGCATTTCCCTGTATTAGAAGCAGCGCCATGACAGAAATATTTCATGTCAGGTTTGATCATCTGAGCAATTTACGATAGGATACAGAATTAAAGATGAGGTGTTCCTAATTTAGGTATGCAGCTTGATTCACTGTCTTGCATGCCTTTCATGGTTCACATTTGCATTAACATTATCAGAATAAAAAGGAACATTTCAAGAAGATTTTTCCTCACAACAGGAAATACACAAACCTTACTCCTTTACAAATTAAAAAAACAAGTTTTATTTCAATAATAGAAAGTATTATAGTTTTTCAAAATGTTCTGAACTCTTAGGTTTGCTTGTTTTTCTTAAACAGAGTGCAATTCACATTGCCTAATATTTCAACCAGAAAGACAAATGCACACTTCCATAAAATGTAGTGTTTCACTGAGGTAAGAGAAACAGCATCATGAAATACTGCATGAGAAAACAAAATAAAAAGTTAAACTCCATCATAGCAAATTACACTGCTTAAGCAGAAGCCATGTTCTTATTGGTTTAAACCCTGACAGCAATATACCACAAATTTCCTCTGATGGTAGTGATTGTGTTTAACAAGGTGCTCCTTGTTTCTTCTCTATCTTTTGATGGCAGCAGCGTATCCTTTTTCACTTACAGGACTACACCTGACATTCTAAGAGGAGTGTATGCAGTACAGGGAACTGCTAGTTTTATGCATAGTTATCAAAACAAAACAGCTTTCAAAAGGATTTTATCTATTTATTGCTTTTTCCTAGGACCATTACACTCAGTGTCCATACCGAAGTCACTTTCCATTGGTCTGGAAGCCTGTCTGACCTTCAGTGGACCTGCTTGGGGGAGGGGAATCACTGTGACCCAGCCACCATGGCCAGTGTGGAGCAACCTGCACACGATCACTGATAGGTCCACATTCATACCTGCCCTGCAGCTCCAGAACTAGTGATGCTCAATTACCAGAAGCTGTGTTCCCTTCCCTCCTTTCCCCAAGATACCTTAGCTTTCCAGGTTACATGCCTTATTTATCACAGAATCACAGAATCACAGAATCTTAGGGGTTGGAAGGGACCATCGGGTCCAATCCCCTTGCCAAAGCAGGCTCCCTATCTCATATTACATAGATAGGCGTCCAGACGAGACTTGAATATCTCCAGAGAAGGAGACTCCACCACCTCCCTGGGCAGCCTGTCCCAGGGCTCTGTCACCCTCACTGTGAAAAAGTTCTTCCGCATGTTGGTGCGGAACTTCCTATGCTCCAGCTTACAGCCATTGCCCCTAGTCCTGTCCCCACAGACCACTGAAAAGGGGCTGGCCAATTCCCCCTGTCACCCATGTCTAAGGTATTTGTAAACTCTAATTAGGTCCCCCCTAAGTCTTCTTTTTTCTAGGCTGAACAGACCCAGCTCACTCAGCCTTTCCTCATAGGGAAGATGTTCCAGACCCCTAATCATCTTTGTTGCCCTTCTCTGGACTCTCTCCAGAAGGTCCCTGTCTTTTTTATACCAGGGAGCCCAGAACTGGACACAGTATTCCAGGTGGGGCCTGACCAACGCAGAGTAGAGGGGGAGGATCACTTCCTTATGTATTTTCTGTAGCCGATAGTTATCTCTTTTAATTTCTTATGGCAATCATGCAAATGTAGATGTCATCCCTTTATGCAGCCTTTGTAATTGCATTTCCCTGTGGATGTGTAGGTTTGTTAGTTGGAAGTGTCAGCTTCCATCCGTCAGCCTAAGGAGATAACAAAACGAAGGAGGTCATGCCTACACTAAAGGAGCAAATTTGCAAGTTCTTTGAGCAGGTGGACCATGACAGTGTGAAGATTATTCAAAGTATCAACTGCAAGGACTGTTAAGTGCATGCATTCTGAGAAGGCAATAGGAAAAGAGGAAAAAAAGAGTGTCTTCGTTTCTCACAAAATGGGCATAACAAAGGCCAGAGAATCTTTCATTTTCCATTTCTGTGGTGTAACATTAAAATCAGACCTGAAAGGGGAAATAATCTTAACAACCAATGAGTACACAAAACACTGGCCTTTCCAAAATACATTTAGTAAAGCATTAACATAACCAACTATCACCAGGTTTGATTTTGTTTGGTTTTTCTTCACCAGCTCTCTAGGATTATTGTTGGGGATAGCTGACAAGAGTGTCTCAGGAGAGAATGAGTGCCTGCCTGTGGTAGAAGCTGACATTGTGGGGTCAGATTCTAAAATAGAGCAGTACAGCAGGACCCATAGAGTGAAACAGTGCTGTAGGCCTATGATTCACATTATAGGCCTTAAAGTTATTTTCCTTGGACTAAGTATAGCCTAGTCCCATGAACTGGATGCTTGCAAGCCATTGGAGCTCACCTCCCAGCTTAGTTTCATCTGAAGGGAATTCAGGTCCTGCTATTCAAGACCTGTTGACAGTGTGAGCCAAGGCATGGTAAATGGAAGTGACTGGAAAACTCATTTCAAAAGTACACTCCCAATCCAAATGATGCTACTAGTGTTGGCAACTCTCATGCTTAGAAAGTCTTGAAAATAGGACTACACAATCAGCACCAAATTAAGATAAATAAGATTTTTTGGCGCAAAGCAAAATTACTCGTTTCTTGCAATATCACTTTGAAAACTGCAGATATTTTAAACTAGTCTGAGGATGAATTGGAGGTGGACTTTGTTTGGGTAGGGTATGTCTCTATATATATGAGTTCCATATATCTAATTTAATACTCCTTTAAGCCTAAAAAATCCAGGTGCTCTGAGTGAAATATTTATGCAATCTGTCTATGCATTGCCTGGCTCAAGTCAATTCTGTTGGTTCCCAACTTTTCCATTATATCTCATCTTTAAAAATAAAAAAAAAAAATTCAGAACATAACTTAAGAAGGAGTTCCTGGATTTTTTTACATTGTTGATTTTTAAATTAATTTTTAAAAACTCAGAGGAAAACAATATACATGCATAATCACAAAAGTTACAGCACTGTAGTCATTATCTTCTTGTATTTAATTTTGAAGGAAATAAATTTTATGCAGGTTACAATGCTGAAGGGGAAAAGAATATGTGCATGTTACAACAGCTTTTATTTCTGTTGTGAAGCAATATACCTTAAAAAGCAGTAAACATTCTAATGAAATGGCAGATGAAGCAGTAGACCATAAAATTAATACACATCAAATGACAAAAAGGAGATGATCAGTTGATAGGCTGATCCATAAAGTTTGCATGCATAATTCAAATGATGTTTAGCAATTCATGGATCTCAGTTATAGCCTTTTTTTATTGCCAAGTCACAAAGTATATTTGTTCAAGTAATAATATAACTTTTTTCATGGCAAAGTTTAAACAATTCAGATGTCAAGTATTTGATCCACGCACGAGTGCTTTAAAAATATGGGGCAGGGCAGGGCAGGGCAGGGAGGAAATTAATGTAGCTAAGATTTTACTGAATACAAACACAACAGAGATCTTTTCATATTTATTTTTTTCTTCAATATAACTTCAGCATAACGTTAACTCCTGGAGAGAGATTTGTACTAAAACTGAAAAGTATTCCAGATTTCAAGTTGATTACTTGAACATTATTGAGACAAAAATGCCTGTAATTTGAGCTGTGAAAAACAATGCCATATAGATTGCCTATAGGAAGAGAGTTGGAAAGGGTTGAGATATAGAGAGGTTTTTATATGATATAGAAAGAGTTTATATTTAGTAATCAAGAAAGAGTCTGACATACTCTGTTGCTTGTATTTGATATCCAGAGCAGAATAAAATGTTTTTCTTAATATACTGAATCTTGAGCTTTAGTCCTTTCAACCTAAGAATTATAATACAGGCACAAAGTGATTCTGGCACTTGGGTCTTCAAGAACAGTCTGCAATGAAAATGGCATGGAAATGCAATAGTGACAAAGATATCAAGAGACTGATATGTTCCTATTATATATCTAGGAATACAAATGAATTTGTAAAAGAAAAGGATGGATGTAAGCACAGAAAGAAGCATATTGATGGGGTATTACACAGCCATGCAGCTCTCTGCTAGAGGGTGTAAGGAAAGAACCAAAAGCAGGCATTTAGAGAATTCAGATCTCACTAAAAATGGGGTTTTTTGGAGGTTTTTGTTTGATTTTGGTTTGTTGGGGTTTTTTCATAAATCAACCGAGTAATTAAATGAAAAATTGAAAAATTAAACTATGAAAAAAGAGTATAAACATGGTTGTTATTATTTAAGTATTCATGTACCATTGAAAACATCATAATTTAGTTTTAAACTAAATAAATTCCCTAGCTGTAGGACTTTGAGATCCAAGAACAGAATGTCCGAGACAGGCCAAGATAAGGTAATATACTGACTAACTGAAGAACTGAGTCCACCCTCAGCAATTGAGTGTACCCTTAGCAAGTTTACTGACATCAAGCTGTGTGGTGTGGTCAACATGCTGGAGGGAAGGGATGCCATCCAGAGGGACTTTGACAGGCTTGAAAGATGGGTCCATGTGAACCTCATGAAGTTCCACAATGCCCCAGTAGCCACTAAGGTCCATATCTTAAGAAAAATCAAAAGTACCAGTTGAGTCACAGGATTGTGCTACCCATAGTTGCAGAAGACTTCATGGAGCTGGATTACTGAATGGGCACCCTAGAGACATTTTACTCTGTGTAGCCTTGAAAAATGCAGTAGGTTTATATAATATTTTTTAATCTATTCTCCTTCTCCACAGGCAGGGTATGATTTATATAGTTATGAGTAAGAAAATCTATTAAACTTATTTGGAATTCTTTTTTGGACACTTTTTGTCACTTAGGATGAAATCCTAGACATGCTGAATTTACTGGGAGGCTCGATCATGATTTTTAAGTAGTCATGATTTCTTTCACTCATTAGTGTGTATTTCAGCATTGCAAACTTTCATTTAGCCTTCTTAGTCATTCAGATTCTCTCCTACTCTCTAGAAAAGAATGATTCAATATTGTAAGGATAAAAGTGGGATCCCAAATCTTCATAGATTTTTTTTTCTTTGATTATGTGCTCTCATTTTCCTGCAGTTTTATCACTTTGTCCTCTCTGATTTGATTTTCTTGCTAAGCATCCATTATAATAAAGTGTTGTGTTCAGTGGAGGAGTTGCAGTGAGCGATTCAAATAATAGCAGGTGTAGATCTGTAGGAACTTTGATTATAATGCGCTACTGTGAAGAACTCATGCATTGATAGTGCAGTATACTTCGTAAACCATTATGGCAGTAAGTCAATCAGCTTGAATGCAGCAGGGGCACTGCTGCAAATGCATAGACTTGATGGAATTCATTCCAGTCACTTATTCTTGAGGTAGGATTAGAGGAAATTTTGATCAATTCATGCATCTCCAATTTGGCCTGCAGCATTGAGCTCTGGCTACAGAAGAGCTCTCAAACTGAGCACAGATGGGGCTGGATAGTATCTGGGTGAGAAGCTTCCAAAAAAAAATAAATCTAAATGCTGCAGTGTGTAGGTGTTGGTAACTCACTAGGCAGTATGCTTCCCTCAGGTCTGCTCCTTACATCCATGCCTTTCAGATTGGTAGCAAATGACAGCTTGCTAGAGGTATTTCCTTTGAAGATAAGGGATAAGATCAAGTTCCTTATCAGTTGAAAAATTCCATTTTATGTTCTCCAGTACCAGGCTTAGTATCATGTCTAGCTTCCAGCTCAAGCAATTCCATTATATTCTGTCTGGGTTTTTTCCCATTTCTTTTTCAAAAGGAGTGAATTAGAACTGCTGTCAATATAAACCAGCTACAAGTGCATTTTGCAGAGAATTAGTTGAGGCTATCTGTATTAGAAGAAAGGGGGATTTGTTCTGGGTACTAGTCATGACAAACTACAAAAGCTCACTTCTCTATATATATATATGTTGAAAACCTCTCAACTTTAGGACTGCTGTTTTGTTAGCATAATCTCCATAAACTCTGCAAATTATCGTAAGACTTGCAGTTCAAGTCAAGCTTTATTTTTTAAAACTATGACTTCATTTTTGCTGGAGGACCTCAATTACAAGTTTAAGCTGCACTGCCAGTGCAGCTGGGAATACTTTCAGCGTGTTATATAGGTAAATATAATATGACTTAGAGTCTGCTGTTCTACGAAGCATTTGCACACCCACTAGACCCAACACTGACCGAGAACTGATGTGAGCTGCTCTGGGGCAGGGTAGGAAAGGTCTCATTGCAGGTGCTTGACAACATGTCTTACCCATTTTTTTTAACACTACTTTGCAATTCAGGATAGATGTCTCTCAGAACCCCTTAGGAAACTCTGTTAAGCTCTTCAAACATGAAGGAGGTTTTCACCAGGTTCTCTCACACCACAACTGTACATGGATGCTGGAAAGTGAGTTGGGTGCTCAGAAGCTAGGCTGAAATACCGCTGGGGATGGAAGTGGGCGATGTGGCACCACCGCTGTGTGAAATGTCGGTCGTGCTGTGGGCCAAGTTACTTCTCCTGCCTGTAGAAGAATCAGTGGAGTTGCATGAATGTATGCTAAGGGTCTCATCTTATCCCGAATCTGCTAACCTCCTGACATTGCTTTGAAATTACACAGTGGATGCTTGAATTTTTTCCACTTCACATTGTTTGCAGGTAAAATGAGTTAGAGAAGGTATAATGGAGGAGGCAAGAATGACACTGTGAAGTTACGTGGAGGAACATTACTTTTATGAAGTGTTTAGGAATGAGAAACTGCCTTTCCACACATTGACACACCATCATCACATCTCCTCAGTTACTCGCCCCCAAAACTAAAAAAATGTAGACAGGATGATAACTGATGTAATTTTGTTGATGAAATTATCTATGATCTACCCAAAGTTATTCAAGAGATGTTGTCATCCTGTACTCTTTCAAAGAAATACAGAGAAAAAAATATTTTCTGTCATGATGAACGTGCCTTTTGAAAGACAGGAGATAAAGCGTCCCAACATGCAAATTATATCAGTAATACAATGGCCATAGCTATTATCTATCCTGAAACAAAAGTACATGGGATATCAGATATGTTTCAGAAGGCAGGTTATTAGGATGGGACATCTCTTTTATCCTCTTGCAGCTGGCCTATTTTTTCAGTCTTGCTGAATTTTTGGTCACTGTAGTTACAAGACAAACTGAACGTGTTAACTGATCTACACTCCCACAAAGGGGCTCAAGAGGTGCTGGAGGAGGGGAGCCCAAATAAAACCCTGCCCAGCCATTGCCAGGTCCGTACCAGGAGCCATCAACCCATCAAAGCCCAGAGGAGCAAAGGGGCACAACAGTAGGCAGGGGAAGAGCCAAAGTGAAGACCCAAAGGGAAAGGCATCCTCCCAGGGCTTCCCCACCAGAGCCTCAGCCCCAGTGTTCGGGTGGGAAACTGAGTCATTTGGAGCAGCTCTGTGGATCACCTACGGGACCAAGGGCCATCACAGTCTTCCTGTCTACTTATTAGCCCACCTTCAACTTCATTCCAGTAAGGGGCTCTTCACCATGTGTGTGTGTCCAGGAAACTGGTGCCAGCAACTGGAGTGGGGCTGCGGCCTCAGGAGCTCATACATCCAGGAGCCAGCAGCTGGGGAGATTGAGTCCAGCTGCTGAATGGATCCATCTTGTGTACATCCTTCTACTGGTAGAGCTCTGTCCTACCCAGCCAGAGGGCAGCAGGACAAAGCCATTGGTACAGCCTGTATTTTGTGAATGCCTGAGTGCCTGTGTCCCACATGGCCAGCTGCCTGTCTGTCCATGTGCATCACATAAGCACATGGTGCCTGCGCGTGGTTTGTGTGGAGGTGCTTCCTTGGGAACACATTCACCACCTCGCTAGCAACTGGGCCTGGGGACAGAGTGGCAGCAGCCTTGCCGCTTCTGGGCTGTCGGATAAGGGCGTGATGTGTTTCATCACAATGTATTTAGAATTTCTAACTCCAAATTCCCCTAACAGAACAGACACCAGTTTTTTAACAAGTCTAAGTGGGTCTGCTGCTTAGCTTCCTGAATGCAGTCCTTTCCTTTGACAGGTCGCATTTGTTTCACTTGTGGGAAGTAATGTCTGCCCCAAGAATCCACTGGTCACCATTATAGACATGAGAGCCCCAATCAGTGCCGGCAACCATAATCTGTGGATTTTAAATTCTTCATTAAAACTACTCAAATGCAACAATACATCTTAATACATCCTGCCACTTAAGTGTTACATTCTGAAAGGTCAGTTACCAGTGGAAGAAGGTTCTTGAAGGTACAAAGACTGCTTTGCATATCTACCTTTCAAAACACAGTGTGTAAGCTCTGATTGCTATTCTAAATGAATAACTAGGCACATTAATGGCTTGCTTAGATACACAGAATCTGTGTGATTGCATGCGTGTATGATAGTATTGGAAAGTGCTGTTCAACAGGGATCATTGCATTATATCGATATTCATATGCAAAATATTTTGAAGGAGAAAACTATTTAAATTAAGAAAAAAAGAAAACTTCAATAGAGATGAAAAAATCAGATTTCAAGAAAAAACGAAGGATGTCACAGAACATAATAGCTAAAAATGCTGACTTTCATGAAGCAGCACTGTAAAATATACAAGATGATTAATATTCACTCTGCAGATTACTGGAAAAATCCATAAATGTTTAAAAACCTTAATTGGCTATTCCAGCCTCAAGAGAGAGGGAAAATAAGCCTGCTATTGAAAAGTACGTGAGCGAGAAAGAGAGCTTTTGATAAAGTCAGCATGGATCCAAATCGCTCTTTGATGGGCATAAGGTGAATATTGATTAGTGCACTTTCCTTGCCTTTTGGGTTGTGCTTTTTTACATGTCTGTAAGGAAGTTCTGAAAGAACCTTCAGATGTTTGGGCTTTTTTTCTCACTTCTTAGGATGCAGGTGAACAGTACCTGTTTCCTTCCCTGGCAATAGCACTGATACATTACTACTGCCTACGTTTTAACCAGTTTAATGTGCAGAAAAGCAGAGCATTGTGCGATGTCAGCAATTCTGCAGAGCAAAATGTTGATGGAAATGGCAGGCTGCTGTTGCAGGCAGCGATGGGGTTATGGGAAGCCCAGGCTCCCTATGGAAGGAGTCAGTGAGGGTCTCTGGGAAAACACAGAGCAACAACATCTGTGTTTCGCTGAGCTCTTGCAAGAGAAAGCATTCTGCACACTTTTTATTACAGGCTTTTGATGAAACTGAGATGGCACCGTTGAATGTTTCCAAGATTAGAAATGCTAACGTTTCCTTCACCACATTTGGGAGCTGCTTTTGACAGAGTATGGCATAGCAGACACAGAGGGACCTGCTGCGCTGCAGACTTTGCCAGGCTCTATAGCAGCCGTCATATGCTGCTTTAATCTTTCTGCCTCCTTTTTATTTTATTTCAGTTTTCCTCTTCCCAAGCAAAATCTCTGATGCATAAAAGCCTGCGTTATTTGTGAAGCAAGAGGTCTGCAGTAATTATAGTGTTTAACTTCTGATGTGAAGCATTCTTCTTCGAGTATGTTGCAAATGAGATTAGCTGCTTGCCTTTCATATCCTCTGCATACTAGCTCCAGCAGAATGGTTGTGTTACACAGGCCCTTGGTTACTTTCCTCCTTTTCTTTCCCTTCTATTGTTTAAGACAGATTAAAGAAATAAATTAAAATCCGCTGTTAAGTGGAACCTGTTTCTCTCAGGAAAATGTAATAATGGTCATTGAGACAATGGCACACGCTGATAATGAACCGATGCAGTGTGCTGCATTTCATAGACTTGAGGCAATTAGGCATTGAAAATTACCCATCCACCGAGCTTGCCCACCCACACTGACAGTTTAAGAACAGTCCCTGTAGGGTATTTCTAAGTGTTTTGACCGGTCTAGTTTTAAAATTTCAAAAGTGTTGAGACCACCTTGAAATAAGAAAATCCAAGAGATATTTCAAATGTATCTCCCTTTGACATCAAATACTGCAACCATGAGGCTAGAAAAATGTTCTGATTTACCAAAATGCAAGGTATATATCTATGCAGAAGGTATAGAACTGCAGCTGGAAAACATATTTTAATCCGGGTTATTGACTATCAGAAAGGGCTAGGCTGACACAAAAGAAATTAGAATAAAATACTCTCTGTATAGGATTCACAGTGCTGTTTAACAAATTGTGACAAAATAGTGGATTGCAGAGGAATGTATTTTGTGAGACGTATTTTTTTTTCCATTCCAATGCAAAATCTAAGAGGTCGCAGTTCAGGAATTATGTTGACTAAATGCATGTCCAGAGGGGATCTAGGAAATGTGGGTAGTTGAAAGAATTCAGGCAAGTAGGTTTCCACAAAATTATGTTTAAGATTAGTAGCCTTCAAATACGCAAGTATCTTCAGTCATAAGCCTTACCTGAGTGGTTGGTGAGTAAGATAAGAAAACAAGGGATTATGTTACAGTACAGAAGGATCAGATTAGATGCCTGGACAACTTTCAGATTTAACGGTAGTGATACAGAAATAGACTGAATGGGGGTGCCTTAGAGACCCCATCACTGAAACTTTAAAAGGCAGATTAGGCAAACTCTTGTCAGGTATGACATGGTATATAATTCACCCTGTCAGGACATGAGGATGGATTAGCTGACCACCTGGAATCCCTTCCAGCCATATGACTATTTAGAAGAACAGAATATACACCCACTATAATTTATAGTCTGTTTCAGCTTTACTATTTCTCTTCATTTTTTTGCCTTGTCACCTTGACTGTTCTGTAATAAAAAAAACTTGACTGAAAAAGGGGTGGTTTTTTGTTGAATTGTCCTTTTGTTGTTTATATGAAGGAAACATTGAGAGCATACCAAGTCTAAGCATACTGAATTCTTTGGGAGCCAGTGCCTACTTTGTGCTATCAGTAACTGCTTTGCACTCACAAAGGCTCCAGGTCAGCACCATAAATAAAGTAGCAAATACTGATAAATGTTTGCCCCAAATGTGAGGAAGCACCAAAGAGGGGAACGTAGAGGAAACAGAACCATGCGTTGCTCAGTATTGAAGAGAGCAGTCATCTGGTCTTTCCACAATGCATCTTGAGTAAGCAGTGCAGGCTGCAGCACACCCTGAGGGTCGAGTTTCCTGGTTGTCCAGCTCAATAACCTTACTGATGGCCTTCTTACAAAACCCAAAGCACTGTGAGGTAGGAAGGAGCGATCTGAGAGAGGCAACTGATGCCACATACGCTGTGCTGTAGTCAGGATGGGCATCCTGGCACAGGAGCCTGAAACATTCCCAACTCTTGTGACTGAGCTGGAGTTAATGTGGGAGCTGTTTCTGAGTGGAAATTCTAGACAGAATAACTAATTCCAACTGTTCCCATTAAGTGTCTTAAAGTTCAGCTGTATGATACACTTAAAGAGTTTCTACCTGTTAATTGGACTGCGATAATTTGTCTGTAGCAAATGCCAGCAAGAGTTTTCTATTCTCAATTCAGTTACCCAGAAGTGATGGAAAGAAGCTATTGCAAGTCAGCTTAAAAGCAGCAACATTTTGAGCTTTGGGACTTCTTTATGAACACCCATTCAGACATCATCCTTACATCCCTCAATCTCTTCACAGTGTAGCCTATCTGGAAATTGGATAGAAAAAACTTATATGGCACAGGTCATAAATGCTTCTTCACTCATTTCACTTAGTTTGGGAACATCTGATGTTCCCAGCTCAGAGCAGCTCAGATCCCATCTGCAAGAAGATTTTGCTCTCTTTATTTCAGAGTCAACTGATTGAGAAAGAGGGTTTCCACATAATTGTTCTAGACATTAGAAATGCATCACTGCTCTTCAGCTTCCCAAAAGTCCTTCCTAAAGATCACCTCCAGCTCTGGTTCATTAGGACTCCAGAGTCTTCAATATAGAAGTAGCACAATGTCTGACTGCTGCCTTGTTAAGTTGTAGCCTTTTGATCACAGTCATATCTGTTCCTATGGCTTCCTGACCTGGCAAAGATAAGATAGGAATAGAAAAAAAAAAGATAGGAATAAGATAAGATTAAAAAAAAAAGACAAAAGAAAAAGAAAACCAGAAAAAAAGCTTCCTCACTCCAGTGCTGATCATTTTGGTCACTTGGTCATTCAGTCCTAACTGCTTATTTCAGTTTCAAAAACAAGAAAAAGAAAAAAAAAACAAACAACCTGTCAGCTGAGACAAAATAAACTGGATTCTCTCTTTCTTTGAGAAATGGTTTAATTTTCTTTAGGTTACCCTTATTTAATGTTTGCAGGTACGAGTTGTGTTCTTACCTGGAACAGTAGGCCTGCTAGCTTGGGGCATGAACATGGTCACATGCATGAAGCTTTCCTTTCTAAAGCTTTTCTTCTTTTCTTGCAGGCTTTAATGACTTTTTTGCCATTTCTCTTATTCCTGCCCTGCTACAAAAAAAGAAGACATGAATTGTCCTTTTATATTTTGCTATGTGTGTATGGATGCGTGTATAGGTGAGAAGCTGGGCTAATGCTTTTTCAGAAGTGAGGGAGACTCCAAAGGCTCCAAGCTTCACCTTGCTGAACTACAGTGATGGGGAGTTCAGTGTATAACCTGAGTCTGGCCGTACTCTCCTAAGCATAAATCAGTAACTCCACCCCGAGACAGGTATGCCAGGATCAAACCTCATCTGGAAGTCTTCCTGCCTCTCTGTAGGTGTTCTGACTGGGCTGGGTGTCAAATTTTCAGACAGCTCATTTTAAGCAAGGTGAAATTCATCCTATGTGACAAAATGATGATTGGTGTTATAAAATGAAAGAACAGGTTCTCCTTCTGAACCTGAAACTACTGTGATTCTCCTGATATAAAACAAGTAAATAGTATAAGCATACACAGAGAAAAAAAGGTTTCTGTGTATCCTATGTGGTTGTATAAATGCTTACATGGTTATTTACCTACATCTAGGCAAGGTCTGAATATCTAAAAGGAGCTGGGCAAATTTGATTACTGACATAGGCAGAGGAATGACCACTGATTTATAGCAATAACCTGAACGATTTGTGGATTTGTGCATGGTGCCATCTAACAAGTTACAGCCTTGTGTCCTCACAGGGCTTGTTGACTAAAGGACACTTTTTGCCTCTGCCAGGTTCTAGTGGTTTCAGCTATTGAGTCTTACCTGTGTACATTTCAGATTTAAAATACTAGACATCCATAATTTAAAACAAATGTTAAAGGTGCTAAGGCAATATGCACATGCAGATCTCAAGCTTCAGCTCAAAATTTCAAAATGTTCTGATAAAATATTTGCTTATACTGTTCAGGACTTTTTTTCCAACAAAAAGCAGGAAAAGCGGGTCATCAACTGGCTTTCTGATTTGATTTATTTTATTTTATTTTATTTTATCTTATTTTATTTTATTTTATTCTTGCCATATGTTGAAATGCCCAGAAGGTCCACTAGAGGAAAAGTTCTGTCTTTGAAGAGAAATGAAAACATCTGACAGCACAACAAATTCAAGCCAGTGTACGAAGTCACTTTGAAACAAGAAAATATAAGTTGTAGAAACTGCACCTCTGGGACCAAAGTTCCTGTTTATTAGTCATTAAGGGTACTCATATTCTATCTGCAACAGCAAACTGCTGCAAAGTTTAAAATTAACTATAAGAAAGAATACCCAAACAACGGCTATTTATTAAACTCGGGAAAGTAAGATTATAAATAAATACCTTGCTTTTTCTTATCTAAAAGAAACACAATTATATTAACAAAAAATGCAAGCAAGTTTCTAGATCACCCTTTCTCAGATCCCTTCAGAGGAAAGGATACCACAAAGCAACAATCTCTGCCAAATGGCACTCCGGGGTCTGGTGTCGCAGACCCGAGTGCGAGCAGAGAGCGTCTGCGCTGAGGTGGGCGGGAATGGCTTTTGGTGGAGCACTGCTTCTAACTGAGGCAGTCCCTGTGGGGATTGCAGGATTAAACTGCTTGGGAGGCTGCTCTCAGTGAAAAAGGTCTCAAAGATACCAGAGGTGTGAAAAAAGAAAGTGCTTAAGAGAAGATTCATGCCCAGAATTCCAGGGATAGAAGGCAGAGAAAATGCTTAAAAATCCACAGAAGTCATGTTAATACTTGAACTGGCAAGTAGTCTGTACTGATAACCTCTGAGAGCATGAGAAGAAGTGTTACGATGTGTCCAGCAGCGCAGAGCTCACAGCAGAGCACAGCACTGCCAGTCAGAAGATGGGGCTGGAGGCAGGCTTGTACCTCTGTGGGAGTCTGAAACAGCTGGCAAAGGCCTCATCCACTACCCCTTTAGGCAACTGAAGCTGAGGGAGGGTCTTGACCCCCACTCCTTCTGGTAAAGTCTATGTTTCCATGGGAGCATCTTTCTCCTACACCCACGGGAGCATCCTTCTCTTTTATGTCCTTCTCCTGTGCCAGTCTTTCCCCCCAGCCTTACCAAGGCCTCCAGCACCTTGTCCTAACTTGTTGACAGGGATATCCAGAGACATCACCTCTTGTGTCACAGTGGTGGCTGAGACCATGGTCATGGTCATTTAGACCACCTGATTCAGAGCTCACCCACCTTGCACAGGACTGAATTGGAGCAGAAAAGGAATGAAGCCAGTACTTTTCCTACTCGTGCTGCAAAGTACCCAGTATCAAAAGTCTGGGGCAACAGAGTAGCACTGCTTACTTCTGTGAGTACTGTATACTCACAGATGAAGGCTGAGCACCTTGCTCTGTGCGTCAGCTCAGCAGTTGATCAGGAGAGGCACCAGCAAAGGAGAGGGCCAGCCTCCTCCCAGAAGGCTGTTGTGGATGCCTGTGTCCTGTCAGCTTCTGGGGTGGGTTCTTCCCTGCTCCGCAATGCTTTCTGGACCTGATGCAGAGTCCTCGCACAAGCACCTTTTGCCCAAGCTCTGGCTTGTCTTGTGAGTTACAACCTCTCTTCACCTGTTTCCAGTCAGCTCTCTGTGCCCACACCCAAAATCAGACTTCCCCTTGCTCTGTTCAGAACCATACCAGTCTCTTTTCCCCCATGCCCACGTGGTTCTTCAAGTCTTCAGCCTGGTTCCTCCTGTAAGCCTGTTTTTTTAATTTCTTGCTTTGTCCTTCCCACTCCTCTTACCTATGCAGAGACACCATTTTTTGCCAGTTCTCTGAAGAAAGCCTTGATTAATTGTTTTTCCCATTCACATTTCTACTTACTGTTCCCAGGTGCTTCCATTTGAATAGGCAACAGTTAAATGACTACCAGTATTGCAGGGCCAAGAGAAATATGATAGAGTACAGCAAGTTCAAGGTGTATTCGTTGTGCACAGAAGCAATATTTTTCATGACGACTTTAGAAAATTGAGCAGAATACAGAATTTGATCACATATCAAACCTGGAGATGTAACTCAAGTTTTCACCCGAGTCATGAAAACTTTTGTATTTAGTGGCACAATAGATCCAAAGCATCTCAAGGTGACTGTTCAGCTGAAAACCCTTGCCAGTGACAAAGATTCAGCTATTACAATTCATTGCTAAGAGCGCTGCCAACAACCCTCTTCTGCCACTCAGCAGAAAAGTCTGAAGCCCAGCGTGCATATTAACAAATTCTCGGCGGGGATGACGTTGTTTTAATCTGAGGTGGTTGAATATTCTTTTTAGTTCTTCCCCAAGACTCATCATCTGCCACTAACCCCTGTTTAAACACTTTACCATCGCGCTGTGTGCTTTTGTGGAAAGAGCTTTCTTTGTCAGGCATCCTTGAAAGCTGACCATTGTAAGCTCGTATGCCATTGACAGAGAAAGAGGGAACTATGCACATAGTTATGTCACAGAGATGTTAGATGAGCTCAGAAGCTATTGTAAGATCACAGAACATTTATACATACACAGTAAATATTCTCCATAGGTATATGTTCATATTTGCTATATATGTGCACATGCATGTGCATATAAAAGCATCAACTTAACATAAAGACTGTTCTATTATGGTCTGAACTGGTCTGAAGTCTGGACTGGTAACAAGAGCATTTTGCTTATGTACTTTTTGTTCTTTAGAAAATTTGGGCAGCTCCTCAGGGCACAGAGTTAGGTGAGCACCAGAAGAGCATGCAATTAGGCTGCTTCTCAGGATGGGGATTGTGTTTCTTGCATTGTTTTGTTTGCCTAGTGACAGTATCCCAGATCAAGAAGAGATTCTTACTGCCAGGGCAATACAAATCTCAGTGCAATACTTATACATGAACTTGTCCCCCTAGGGATGTTTGGCTACCTCTCCAGCCATTTCCTTTGTCCCTAAGTTTTATCCGGGTAGACACAAGACCACAAGAGTCCTTCCTGCTCCTTACCTGAGTGTAAGAGCTGTGATCATCCTTTGCGCAAGGTGGCAGCAAAAGAAAGCTCTGCAAAGTCATTCCTTTCTCCCATGGACACCTCCTATTAAGGAGAGTAGCTACTACAACTTCACTAATTGTGTTTTAAAACACACCTCTTACTGCTAGTGGTTAATATATATGTGAATGATACATAGACTCACTTTTACTTAGGAAACACTGTCAAACTCTTCTCTCCACTTTTTACCAATTTTCCTGATGGGAAAGGCTAGAAAATTGAATGTAGAGAAAGGAAAGGCCATAAAACAAATCCCCCCTGAGTAACTGATTTTCCCTTTCTAATTTTATTTTTAAAAGAGAATTTTTTTTTTCAGCAAAAACACAACTGCTTTGGGAGAAAGGATCAAGTGCAAGGCACAAAAAAAAAAAAAAAAGGAAAAAAAAGAAGTGCAAGCTTGATGATTCAGACGTCTCCATGCTAGCTGACAAATTCTGATGGACGTATTGATGGTGCACCATGTTTCAGCACACAAATTTTGTAATTTTAGATGAATAAGTCGTCTGAAGAATCTGGCTACAGAAACCCTAGCTAGTGATTGCCTAGGTGAATAGCAAAGAAAAGGGTGGAGGCCCATACCAATAGTTCTTCTGAACTCCTATTCAGCCTTTGCTGCCTGGGTATGTTTAAGGTTGTTGTTTGTTTGTTTGCTTTTTTAGGGAACAGTTACTTTATTCTCCTGAAGTCCAACATATGTTGAACGGAATATTTTACCACAAGCATTAGAGCAGCCTCAAAATATTCCTAACACATTTTCCCCACATGGAAGAAAAACCTCAGGTAATTTCTTTAATGTTTTATATACACTTTAAACTCTGTTAAAAGTCAATAGAAGTAGTTCACTTTCTGCAATATCTGAACTATGCCCAGAACTGGCTACAGGACCCTATTTTAGTATTACTGAAATACACAAAGTAAATGGCTTGCTCATTCCTCCTGTCTGTACACCAGCTATGTTTAAAATGCAAACTTAGACTGCTGATTATTTTGAAAAAGCAGGGTTTACTCACCTTGCAAGTATGATACAGTAAGTGTGATCTTTTATTCAGAGACATGGTAAAACAGTTGCCAGTTGACTTTGGATATGAACATTCTTTGTTACCTTAAAGCTTGCTTTGACGACTGCAATCTTACTCTAAACACACTGTGTTTAATAAAAGTTAATTTCAGTACTTTGAGAATATTTTATTATGGAATACAAAAATACTATCTATGTAAAAACAATAAGTTAGTTTATTTACAGTACTTTACACTATTCTGCTCTAGGGCTTCCTTTTGCACTGGATTTATTTTCATTGTTTTACACACCTTTTATAACTTTGCACACAGCATTTCCAAAAGCATGTCATCCATGTTCACTGTTCCAATGATGGGCCTAAAGAATAGTTCGGCAATCACATTAGCATTAATGGATCTTAACAAGGACAGAACAACATTCAGCTTGGCGAATCTGGCCTCATCACCTCTGTGAATGAGTCTGACATGTTCGTTTAGAGCTTGTTGTGCCTCCCTCTGGAGTCCCTCAATGTACCGTGTACACTGCAGCCCGGGCAGATCTGAAAAGAAAAGTAAATGATTATGCTTACATGGCTTTTGTTTGTAAAGCGACGTTCTTCTTACACAACAGCGTGCTGGTTGCATTTACCACCCAAGGAATGAAGCAATTGCTAGAGGACTGTTTGTATGTGGAACCAACACGCCCGATTTTACAGGGCAGCTCAAAACCATGTCGCTCCTTCGCGCATCCGAGGCTATCCCTGACTGCCCAAACTTGAAATAACGGCGTCTGACAACATTCACTTAAGTTTAAAATAAATTGGCCGGTAAAATAAAAGCTTTGATTGAAGAATCGTCTCCGAAACAGCTTTAGGGTGGCAAACGCAGCCTGTAAGCAGCGGGGGAGGCAATAAAAACAACTCGTTCACTTGGTCACGGCTCCAAAACGCGTCGCTCGCGTTCAAGGCGCCTTCTGGCGAGCGCTCCAGCTCGCAGGCGGCAAGAAGCACCGACTCCAAGGTAGGGCAGAAAGTTTCCCGGAGAACCATAGTAGGGATACGGAAAGACGGAGTGGAGGATTCCTCCTCCCCAGCCTAACAACGTGACGGGGGGAGCGCGGGGAGAGCCGCGACCTGCCAGCCACCTTTCAGCTAAGTCACCGGCACCATAACCGGCAGTTGGTAGAGCTGGTGCCTGCGGAAGCCCCCACAACGAAAGATGGGGAGGGGGGAAAGGAAAAAAGCCACCATACATGCTACCCGCCAAGCCGAACCAAAACTTAGCTCCTGGAAGCCCTGAGCCTTGCCCCGTGCGGCACGCAACCCCTCCTCCCCGCCTCGGGCAGCGCACGTCCGGGCCCGCCGCCGGCTCGCACCGCTACCGCCGCCTCCCTCTGCGGAGACGCCGCCAGGCAGCCAGCGGGGAACCGCTCCCGACTCCCAGTTTTGCCTGAGCGACTGCCTCGGGTTTGCTGTGTGCGCGGAAAGCCTCTGCGGAAGGCGGCAGCCTCCGGCACCCCCGATGTAGGCGCAGCCGGTAGCAGCTGTCTCCCTGCCTGCCAGCCGGGGGCCTGAGGAGGGGACGGGTGGGTGAAACCTTGCCCCGCGTTACCCTTCTTTCCCCCCGATGGAAAGCCCCGCGTCCACCCCGCTTGGCTGGGGATACAGGCGAGCGCTGTCCCAGTCAGCCCGCTGCCCGCCCGCCCCCGGCTCCCATGGGAGAGCCGCCCCGCCGCCGCGCCCGATCACTCACCCGGGTTGAAGAGCACCGTCCCCTTGAGGTAAGCGTACTCTTTGGTGCTGATATCCAGGCTCCAGCACTTGGCCAGGAAGCCCTTGATAGCCTGAATCTCTCCGGCCGAGGGAGGGTGCGGCGTCCCGGGTCCGTGGTGCGGGCGTCCCGGCGCTGGTTCCCGCGGCGGGGGCTGCTCGCCCTGCCGCCGGGTGGTGAGGATCCTCTGTAGCATGCTGGGCTCCGCGCTCTCCACCGTTTCGAAGTGCACCCGGTCCTGCGCCAGCCCCAGCACCAGCAGAGGCGCCCAGCAGCTGCGGACCAGCAGGAGCTGCTCATCCAGCGGCAGTTCCTGGAAGCAGGGCACGTTCTGCACGAAGCGCAGCGTCTTCACCAGCACGGCCGAGGCCGCCTTGCACGCTACCTGCGGGCTCTTCAGGGCCACCCGCCGCCGCGACCCGCACGGGCAGCCCCGGGACGCCGGCCCCCGCCTCGGCCCCTGTCCCGCCGGCGACGCTGCCCGCTCCTCGCTCCGGAGGATGTTGTAGAGGATGCTGCTGTGCCGCCTGCTATCCGCGCAGCAGCGCTCCACGCACGCCATGGCACCCGGGGGGGCGGCTGGGATGAGCCGCCTTGGGAGGCTCGGCGGGACGGCAGCAGCCCCTGCCGCCTCGGGCCGCGGGGAGACGCGCACTGCTCGCTCTCTGCCCGGCTCTCGACTTATTTATAGCCGCCGGCGGCGTGTGCGTGTGTGTGCGACCGCAGGCTCCGAACTGGCGGTTCAAAGGGGCAGACACTCTTTACTGGCTGGAAAAGAGAGAGAGGGGAGGGGAGAAAACAGAGAAAAAGAAAAGCCTCCTCCTTCCCCAAGAGACCCGTGCCTGGAGGCAGCCGGCGACCGGGGCCGCCCCTGCCTGTGGCTGCGGCGTCAAACAAACGCCCCTCTCTCTCCTCGTCCAGTGCGGGGCCCCGGGACGCCCCTCTCCCGCTCTTCCCGGGGCCACGGCCCCCTCTGTAGTATCCCGAGCCTCTTTGAGCAGGGCAGGGCGGGGCCGGGAAGGTGCCCACGCCGCGCCCTCGTTGTTTTGCCTTCGCCATGTGCCCCCACCGCCGTGGTGACCGGTGAGCCGCCCTGCTGCCCTACGCGCGTGTGGCCGAGCGGTCTGGGGCGGGAGGGAGGAAAGGTGTACCGGGGGTGGGGAGAGGGCAGACTGGTCCAAATAATAACATTCCCTCTGGAAGCGAAGGAGGAGATGCCGCTAATGATGCTAAGGGCTCCTGAGGATACCTGTCCTAAGGAGTGATGCCCAATTTACACCTTACTTACTGGTGAGGGAGAAGCAGACATGTTCCTGCACAAATTAGGGTGGCTCTGTGAGGTTGGGTGCAACAAGTGTCCCTCAGAGTGTGCTGGGGCTGGCACCCCTGCAGCATCCATGTTGGGTGCAACAAGTGTCCCTCAGAGTGTGCTGGGGCTGGCACCCCTGCAGCATCCATGTGGATCCCCTATGAGAACATCTCCCATGGTTTATTTCCACCTTCTGCTTTGCCACTTGTGACCCATCTTTCTGATCTCGCCTTGTTCCATCCAATTTGAAGCATTTCCATTTTCCTTTCAGGTTCTGTTTGTCCCAAAGCAAATCTTTCCTTCTAGGCTTAGACACCCACTTTTCTGAGACCCATCGCTTCCAAGTGCCATATGGACTCCAAAGCAAGTAAAGAATCCTTCATGGCATTGATGTTTACATAGGAGGGATAGGAGAATAGTTACTGTCCAAATAGGATTTTACTCTGAAATGAAAAATAAGCACATTTACTTTCTTAGTTGGGCTGAGTAAAAGCAGGTGTGCAGTGGAGAAGAGTACTTAATTGCTGCAGAAAGTAAAGAGTTACTTCTGTCTGCTGCATATGGACTAAATCAGAAACATTTTGTGGTTTGTGTGATCTGAAAGAACCTTGGCACAGATTTAGAGAAAGTAGCCAGTTGCAAGCAACCTTCTGTACCTGCTCCATCAATATCTGCTACCAAGGGATGTGTGAATCACTCCTGGAACGCCAGGTTTTCTTTCAATAAAGCACGGGGGGTTTAAGCAAACAGCATTGAGTGCTTTGGATTTATTAGAAACAAAATAACTTCAGGCTGGATCTCAGCAGTTTCTTTTCCCTGTGAAGTCAGTCCTGCCCTATCGGCTCGCTTGGGTACAGAGTCACAGTGTCATTTTTGTCTAAGTATTTCTTCACAATTGGACTCAGAAGGGTTATTCTTTATAAATGTCACAAAAGGCACTTTTATATACAGCTATATAAAGCACTGGTAGGTTATTTGCCTCAAGTAAACCTACTTTTCCAAATGTAGGCTGTCCAGAATCTAGATTATTATACCTTTGGTATTACCTATGAAATGCATTTTTCTCCCCACAGACCCGAATGCGATAAAACCCTTTATTGGTTTTGAAGTAGAGAACTGTTACATCGCACCAGTGAAGTGATGTCTACAGTTTGCAGGCAGGTCAGTTGGGTCCCTGTAGTAGAAAACATGACATTTCACCAGGCATCCTTCAAGGAAAAAAAATACTTTGATTTCCCAAGCAAATTTAATAATATCAAATGTTACTAAATTTTTCAGTCGAATGGTACCATTGGTAATGTCTAGAACATTTTCTTGTCATTCTAGATTGCTTCCTGGCATATTCCTCAGTGTTTTCTCACCATGTTAGGATTTTAGAGGGCTTCTTTTTGCCTTTTTAATCTTTCTCCTTCTTCTTAGCTTTTTATTGGGGGTGTGTGTGTGTGTGTGTGTGTGCACATCTGTGTGGTGTCCACTAACTTCAGAGATAAATCTTACCAAGTTTTAGAAAACGAGCATGCTTAAGCTTTTAGTTGGCTTCAACAGCACTTCACCCATGAGGTACATATTACTAGGCAGTCTGTGGAATCTAGCTGTGTTTTTTATGAGTTTGTAACTTGGAAGGTACCTATGGGAAAGTATTGTACAGTCCAGTCTTGGATCATTGCCTTGCCGGTTTTGACCTTGGACTCCAATTGTGGGAAAGTTCTGCTTCTTAATGTCAGGATGCTGCTTACACGGGGCCATAGGCAAAAGCAATATTTAGCTTTTATACCAGGTCTACAGGGGAATTTTTTCCTGATGTAGCCATGTGGGTTGCAGGTGTTTGATTTTTCAAGGCACTTCTCTTTCAACTAAGTCTCAGATGTAGATGCAATTTTACTATCATATAATGATTTTGCTGACACAGTTCATTTGATAACTATGTCAGAATGAGTATCCCACACTGAAACGGAAGCTTTATTTACTCTGCAGGGCCATAAATTGTGTTGCTGTAGTTATGAGTGTACCTCCTCCTCCTCTTACAAGTGCATGTAAGCGGTCATTTCTCTCTTTCTAACTCCTATCGTACCCTAATGTACATCCACACTCTATTCAGGGTAGATCATCTCTTTCCCAGCTAAAATATTAAGAATGTTCTAGAAATATTTAATAGTATTTTTGACATTGATATTTAACAATTTGAACTGGCTTTATTTTCAAGTCTGAGTTCTGCCTGCTTGTACCATTCAAGCTAAATATAATGCAGCAAAGTTTTCTATTTAAAACAGAAAGCAAATAAAAATCCTCACAGACAAGTAATTAAGTTCTGATGGAAAATGCAGGGTAACATTTTTACCAAAAAGTGGATGTGTCCAGTTTCTGCTGAAAGGCCCAATGCTGTGTGAGCGAGGTTACAAGCTCCTTGTGGTACAGTCATGCATAGAGTTATGTACTTCTACACAGAGGCTTACTTGCTTGTGCCTTTTTTTAGGTTTTTTGTTTTGGTTTGGGTTTTTTGCGTGTTTTTTTGGGTTTGGGTATTTGGTTTTTTTTTAAACTCAGACAAAAGCCTTGGATATGAAGGTGATACAGTGTAGTCTTACTCTTTAGTGTTGCTTTTCAGTGTCTCCCTATCACTCATTTGGTAGCACGTTTGGTTCTTGGCAAGAGCACAAGACTTCAGTTCCAGGGCAAGACCAAACAAACATTTGTTTTTATACCATCAGTGCTATAGTGCATCATCGGCTTGAGAGAGACCTTTTTTCCAGTGGGGAACTAGATCCTGATATCCTATAAATATCTACTATTCCTTCCAGTACAAGTGCTGAAAAATAAAATTTGATCTCAAGATGAGATATAAAACTAGGGATCAATTAATTGTCTCTTAAGCTACATCACTGAACCAGTTATAAGCACAAGAGAAGATAAACTTTTTCTTCCCCCAAAAAAGGTTTGAATGTGGAATATTGTTATAAACATACAATTAGCATGTGATTTTGTATGAGAGAAATACTCTATTAAAACAAGGTTATGAAATTTAAGAATATTGTTGGGTTTTATGTGTTTCTCATTGTGACTGTCCATTTGTTAGGCTGACAGCTGTTTGTAGTTCCCCTATTTTACTGGTGTTTACTTGAAAATAAGTGGGGATTAAAGAAAAGTACCACCGTTATTTGCTCAACTGAATTTACAGAGCTCTTGCTCTAAAGTGAGTTTATGCCAGAGTTAAACCTTGCTGCTTGAAGGTAGGTGATGTCTAATCTTGTATTGACTGCAATGATGCAAAATCAACCTTCCAACTTATCTTAAGCAAATCTGAACCTGCAAAGGGGTTTTTCTGGGTTTGGGTTTTAGTTTTTGGGGATTTTTTTTTTATCAGAGCAGTACTTTGTATCATGTGGCCCTGGCATTTTGGGTATTTTGGCTACAGAAGTAGGAATCCTGAATTTAAATTTACTGCTATCAGACCATTCACTTCACTGTCGTATTTCCACTATCAGACAGACAATTTAAGGAGACCTACACACATCCCAGACCTTTTTTTTTCTGCCACCCCTATGCTGATTCACCTTAACTAATGCAACTACATTTCAGGGTGGCAAAATTAGGGGAAGAAAAGCAGCACTGCAACATTTTTCCAGTGAAAGCCACTTGCTGCTTTCCATTGCAGAAGATAAATAGATCGTCAGGCTCTGTAAAGAGCCATGGGTCCCAGCAATCCAAACCCATACCTTTAGGTATGCCATTGAGGGTTGGCTATTTAGGTGTTTGGGTGTAAGTAGCAATTTAGGTTTTTGTCCAAAGCAAGACCTCTGCCACATGGTCATGCTTAAGGGCACAGTCCTGTAAGATGGGCCAAGCCAGTCTCCTAGCTCGCCGGAGCAGTAAGAGGTGATGCACTTGTCATCATGGCTTTCAGTGTGACAGCTCTGGCACTCACCTGATGCCTTGGTGAGCCACATCCTTGCACTGAGCTGGCAGCGCTTTTTATAGCAGTCATTACAAGAAAGGTAGTAGAGAAACGAGACATCTTAAGGAGGTTGTAGACAGGTGGGTGATGGTCTCTTCAGCTAGGTGACAGGAGATAGGAAAAGGGCAAATGGCACAAAGCTGCACCACAGCAGGTTCAGATTAGATGTTAGGAAAAGATTTTTCACTGAAAGAGTTGTCAGGGCCTGGAACAGGCTGCCCAGGGAGGTGGCTGAGTCACCTTCCCTGGATGTGTTTAAAAGATGGGCAGATGAGGTATTTAGGGATATGGTTTGGCATAGGACAGGAAAAGTTGGACTCGATGACCTTAAAAGTCTTTTCCAACCTTGTGATTCTGTGGTTCTGTGATCTTGAAATGCGGCCTTGCTTTATTTTGCCCAATGATGCTTTTGCAGTTTCAGAGGCCCGAAGTGAGAAGTTGTGGCATTCCTGTGATATGGCAGAATTCTGCCTGGCTGAACCAGCATTAAAGCAGTAAACATCAGGAAAAAACACAGTTTTCTCCCCATTTACTAAGCAGAACTGACTCAGCTAGGTATCAGGTGAGTAAGGAGCAGGTGGAAAGGAGCCACCTGACATCCCTTCCAGGAGCGGGAGAAGAGAGGGGAAAGGGCAGGACCCCAGCTGCAAACCATTATTCTGCTCAGGCACTGTCTGCAACTGCTGCCTTGGGGAGGTAAAGCTCAAGAGCTTTGTTTAAATCAATCTTTTAAATGCCATCTAAACATGATCTGTCCTCTTGCTAATGGCACTTGGATAAGGGAAACATGTTCCAAAATAGTAGCATAGAAATAACTTTCAATTACTGAGCTTATTACATTTATATACCTTAAGGAATATATTGCCGATACAGAACAAGAGATGAATAACAGGCAAAAAGCTGGCAAATTAAGCTCTTTAATACACTATTCAAGGTTGTGGCATAAAGCATAAAATACATTCTAGCACTGCTGTGGCAATAGGACACCACGTATCCATTACATCAATTCTTAAGTTGAAATTTCTGCATAAATGTGTTACTGCAGATATTGTCTGAGACTGACAAGGTCACATACATTTGTGAGTAATAGCCTGAGATATGATGCTAATAAAATTTTACATTCAAATAGGCTTGTAAGTTAGCACACCTTTTATGTGAACATCAGTGTGAAAACTTTCCATAGGTTTTTATTTAGACATATTTCAAGCAAGTTAGATATTTAAAAATACCATCCTTCCAATGAATTGGTGATACAATTTCTCATTAAGTCAGGTTCATGTTATGGTATTAGAAAGTGTATTGATTTCCTTTTTACCATTCCTCATGCATGTGTTTGACAGATGTGTAAATGATTTGTAGGCTGAGCCTAAAATCTAAAATCTATGTTTCAAATATTTATTACCTCCAAATTACTTCTGCAGTTCTTTGGCAACATTCTTTGCTTCAATCACAATCCACTAGGTTTCTAAATTTATGCACATTCTTTAGGCAGCAGGGAAATCATTTGGCATTCTGTTCTGCTGGCAGACAAGAGAGACTACATCTACAGTTTTGTCAAAACGATCGAGTTAGCTTACTCTCATTACAGACAGGATTTTCCTAACCTGGGTCATTTCAACAAAACTGGGTTAGGGAGTGACCCGGCAGTTACGTTGGTACATCTAGTGTACTTGCAGTCATTGATAGCCCAAAGTACAGCGAGGAGTGCTAACATCTTAATCTATCTCAGCTGCAGCCAGACAACATCCTTGGCTGCTCTGAGATTCAGAGACTTTAAGGCTGGCTGGAACCATCAGCTCCCCTTGTTGGACTTCCTAAAAGCATTGTTAAACACTGGACTTTTGTTCACTGACGTGCAGCTTCAGCTTGTCTCTATTCCTCTGCAGGGAACCATTCCAACTCAACTTGGAAATGGTCCAAAAAACAAAAGCCCACCACTCCACTGGCTGTTTATCCAGGTTTTTATCACTTGTACTATAAAAAAATTAACACTGTTCTACTACTTTCCAGATTCAGCTTTTAACTTCTACACTCCTATTGTGGTTTTGTCTGGGTGGGTAACTAAGCACCACAGAGCTAGTCACACACTTCTCCACCCTGAGGGGATGGGGAGGAGAATGGAAAAAATAGTTAATACTTGAGATTAAAACAGTTTAATAACAAAGGAAGAGAATAATAGTAGTCATCATATTCACCATCATCATCCAGCAAGTTATGCACAAATGCAGTTACCACAGTGGAAGGAAAAAAAAACCAACCCCAAACTAGCAGCAACTTCATGCCCAGTCTCTTTCCAAGCAGCAAATCTGCTTCCTGGCCAGCTTCCCCAGTTCTGTAGGGAGTGTGACGTTACATGGAAAATCCCTCTGGCCAGCCTGGGCTCTGTTTTGGCTGTGCTCTCACAGCTTTTATGCACCTGGCAGGGTGTGAGGAACTGAAAGGTCTCTGACTTAGTGTAGGTATTACAACTACCTAGCAACAACTAAAATCATCAGTGTGTTATAAACACTATTCTCATCCCAAATCCAAAACACAGCACTAAACTGGCTGGTTATGCTAAGCTTTTCTTCCAGGGTAGAAATATTTTATAGCTTTACACTGTTTGTAAGATGCCACTCTATTTCCCTTCCTCATTATCATCAGTACTGTAATGTTCATGTTTCACTCAACATTATCAATAGACCATACAGGAGAAGTACTGAATGACAATTTAGATGTCAAAGACTGTATTTTTATGTCCTTTTCCTAACCATTTTGTCACTGCTACAGACTTTCTAAATAAATTAGAATTTAATTCAGGGTATGTTTGCTATTGTGGAAAAAGATATGTGTGGTCTGGAAATGGCAATCGACAAAGATGACGTGCCACACTGTTTGCTGTGTGTGCACTTCTTCAATTCTTGATGAACACTTCTGGTCACTCAAAAAACCATGCTGCTTTCCAGCGAAGGTGTTCTGCCTTTGTTCTGTTAAGGCCATTTCAGCATGTCCTGCTGTTGTCCTTAATATTGCTCACAAATGCCTCTGCTGCATTAATGAGAGCACCATTAATGAGTAACCATTCTGGATGCAAATGCTGACTGAAGGCAGCTAAAACATGGAGATATACAAGAGAATTGTTTATTCAGAAATTATACTATGGGGGCAGAAGTAGATTAATTAAGTAGTAAATTTCAGCCTGGAGAAGACTCAGGGGAGACCTTGCTGCAGCCTTCTATTACCTGAAGGGGTTTCCAGGAAAGCTGGGGACGGGCTGTTTGTCAGGGAGCACGGTGACAGGACAAGGGGGAATGGCCTTAAGAAGGGTAGATTTAGATGATGTATTAGGAAGAAATTCTTCCATGTGAGGGTGGTGAGGCCCTGGCACAGGCTGCCCAGCGAAGCTGTGGCTGTCCCCCTCCCTGGCAGTGTCCAAGGCCAGGTTGGATGGGGTTTTGGGCATCCTGGTCTGATGGAGGGTGTCCCTGCCCATGGCAAGGGGTTGGAAGTAGATGGTCTTTGAGATCCCTTCTAACTGAAAGCAGTCTGTGTTTCTATGATGATGCAGTTGTGTAGGCTTAGATCAGACCTATGTGAGACAGCTGTGAGAAGCCTCATTTGGCACCTCTCCCACTTTTTTCAGGAGTTGCTTTTATGCTTAGATCCTTGCTCCTTGTCTGAGCTATACTGTATATATGCTTATGCCTTGCCCCTGTACATTGCCGATCCTGACTTTGACCCCTCTGCCTTGACTATCCTGGCTTGACCTTAGACCTGCTGCAAGCTTGATGGCTGATGATCGAATTATGCTTGACCCCTGTTCATCATCACTTGACCTGCTCTACTCGTTGAGATACTGTGGGAATATACATCTTTTTGATGAGGAAACAACCCCAGTCCATCTTGTGGTGATCCTCAGCCTTCACTTTTCCTTGCAGGGAAGACTGCTCCTGCTGCTGCCTGACACAAAGCTACTTCCCAGGGACACCAGGTGCAGGGATAAGGATAAGAGGAAGAAGTGATTCATACTTGGGCTTCACCCAAATCAAGAGCTGAATGTTCATGGTCAAAGAGCTCAAGAAGTGCTCTTGGCTCTGAAAATTTAGGCATTCTCAGAATTAGCTCAACAAAGACACAATTTTTGGTTTGCAGGTAGAATGTAACTCAGGAATGTAATGACAAGCACTAATGCAAGCCTATAGTGAAGAACTTGAATTTTAAATCATCCTTGATTGCTACAGAATGCAGGCAAAGCTGCAAATGTCTTTCCACTTTGTGCTGGGCATTAAGATGTGGATACTTAAGCGATTTCAGAACCTTAAAGTGGTAATCATCAACTGTTAAAAAGGCAAGTAAGAAGATACTGTGGATTGTATTGCAAAACTATTAACATTGATTCAATACTTGCCAAACATTTTTTTTTAAAAAAAACCTTTATAGTGTTGCTAGAACACAGTGGCTCACTACAACAGTCAAATGTATGTCTTCTTCACAGTAACTTTCTTTCATTAACTCAAATCCTTTAACAGTTTGACTTCTATTTTCTCAGATGCCTCCTTTCCTTTCCTTTCCTTTCCTTTCCTTTCCTTTCCTTTCCTTTCCTTTCCTTTCCTTTCCTTTCCTTTCCTTTCCTTTCCTTTCCTTTCCTTTCCTTTCCTTTCCTTTCCTTTCCTTTCCCTTTCCCTTTCCCTTTCCCTTTCCCTTTCCCTTTCCCTTTCCCTTTCCCTTTCCCTTTCCCTTTCCCTTTCCCTTTCCCTTTCCCTTTCCCTTTCCCTTTCCCTTTCCCTTTTCCTTTTCCTTTTCCTTTTCCTTTCCTCCTATATATCCCTTTATTCTCCTTTATGGTAACTTGTTCTTAGGGAGTTGGCTAATTTGAGTCTGGAAACAGAATAGGAAGGTGATTTAGAGAAGGAAGACATCCTCTTTTTCTCCTTACAACCTGTGGAAACTGTACTTCATGCAGTGCTCTGTTTCTAGCAAACTTTCACTAGAATGTTAGTATTTCACTAATTTTTCTATCATCTCAAGGTATGACTTTCCAGGTTTTGGCTTTGAAAATGTGGGTGCCTTAGAAGAGAAGGATTAGGAATTCCTGCTTTCACATGCTCATAACATAAAGTGTCCATTATGCTGGAAGCTTTTAAGATCTGGCTGGAAGGGGTGCTGAGCTGTCTAGTCTAAACAGTGCTTTTTTTCTAGACAGAACTGTTGCCAAGAATTGCTGGACCAGATGATCTTTGGGGTCCCTTCCATCTTGATATTTTATGATTCTCTGATCATTTATCTTGCTTACTAGTATGCACCATGCAGAAGGTCCATGACAGAAGGGGAGGAAAAAAACCCCTAAAATGTCATCATTGACACTCCATTGTCTCTTTCTCACATCAAGAAACATATTCAGTTTAAATCTTTCACTCTTTTCAAGGACACATTTTCTCTGTACACCTGTAGCACAGTAAATCACATCATTACCTTGGACTTTTAATCTCAGATCTTCAGGAGCATGGTCTGACAATGAGAAATGAGGAGGCTGCTGATTGTAGATGTTAGAATCTAAAACCTTTAGCAATTACATGAGGGATAGTTTGGACTAAAACTGTCATGTTTACTTTTGATTTGAAGTATGATGGCTTGCTTTTAAATTAGCTGGTTTCTGTCTTTACAACAATAATTCACACATAAACCACAGGAAATTTAATCTGATATTTTGTAATTTCTTTTTACTTCTCCTGAAGCAGATTTCTGTGCTTTTTACCAAACTTGTCAAGGACTACTCCTTTACACACACAAAGCTCGGGGTTTTCCTGGAGACCTCCTTCTCCTCTCAACAGTCTTCCCTCCCACCTCCAAATCCTATGTCAGTTCAGCTCCTGTAAAAGTTTCAATCCCATAACTAGCCTGAGTCTTTGCCAGTCTTTCCTGGTAAGCAAAGAGCAGCTCACTTCAAAACACATCAGACCATAATCAAAAATATGGAAAGAGGAGAGAGAAAAATTGCCTTACTCTAACTGAAACTTTTTTCCAAGGTCTCACTTACTGAAGGATGTGAAGAGTCTGTTTCCCAGCTGTGGTAGATGCTGAAGTCTACCTTGATTCATGACATTCTTCTTTGATCACTGGAACTACACCAGTGTTGAGGCTGATGTAAAATTGTGGTGCCTTGGACAGTTCAAAGAAAGTCCTCTATCCCACAAAATTAAACAAGATCAATTTTAGTAAGTCCAGGAGGAGTAGTGATGACGTGGTGAAAATGACAGTCACAGCCCAAGTCCTCTAGGCTGTCAATTATATCGCCTTCATTTCTATAGCTAAATTAAAACTACAGTGGTTTCACATCTTCATTTTGATAAGCAAACATAGTCCTAACATCTTTAATTTGATCCAATAACTACTGCTCCCTGATGTTATGAAGCGACATAAAAAGGAATACCCATGTGTTCCTCGCATATCATGTCGATGCTGTACTGTGAGACTGTAGTTTGGGAAGGATGGTACACTACTGAAAGAAAATGAACAGTGTTTTTCTAAAACATTGAAAAACTCAGGTGATGTTGCTGAAACACCATTTCATGTCTCTTGCTGACGCAGCTCATGTTGAAACAGTTTTATTAAAGTCATTACAGGGTCAATGGAAAATATCCATGCATATCTGACGTATTTTGAGTGATTTATGTGAGTCCATGGATATTCATTCTGATGATATGCTTTCATGTTTCCATTGGCAGGCAGAACAATGTCACCAGTAATGTCCAAAATAAATTATATCATCATAAAGCTGAACCTTAAATGTAACAAAATTAAATTTAAGATAACTTTTAAAGTTTGACAATTAAGGAAAGTTAAAGGATGTATTTCAAGTAGCACTTGTCATGCTGAATTGCCCTGCTTTGTGTAAGTGTTGATATGCAGCAGGCTTCGTGACACAGAAACAGACATTTCCTTGCTATAAGAGCAAGGGAAAGAAGACCTTGCCTGGTCTATAGGTACTCTGTATCAATACACTTTTTTCAGTGCTGTGCCTCTCAGCGTACTGTGGTTTTCTGCATTAGGTGTTTGCTGTTGTCTGCAGCTATTAAAAGGTTCCCTTCAGCGAGGGCTCATGTGTACTCATTATCCTCAATGATTCTGCAACTGGCCCAGTGAAAATACAGAAAGCTCACAGCTTTCCTGACACCCTCTGCTTTAATATTGTCCTTTATGTAGGATGATGATAACTAAAGGCTGAGGTAAGACTGGCTTTGTGCTTAGAGGAACTCTGTATCTAGTAGGAAGAGACTGTCAGCAGATTGGCACAGGAACTCACAACTCACTGAAGAGGATCAGAGCCAGAGAGGACAAGTGACAAAGAGGTGAAATTATTTGCATGAGGTAAATTAGCAAATAAAAAACCCCCCATAATTGGGAAGCAAATCTACCAGTGGAATTATGGCTTTGTTTAAGCCACCAAAGTTTCCCCTATATTTGATGCAAATAGGATTCATCCTACATACTACAACTTCCCTGCTTCATTCTCTGCTCCACACCAGGTCTAGCATCAGCTTTAATTTTAAAATATTGTGGGCCACATTCAATACAGTGTGTTCATTTTGCTGAACATACAAAACCAAATTGGAAACTTGCTTTTCTAATCAGCTAAAACAGAGGTCAGCCAATTTCCTCAGCATTGAAGCACTGAGAAATACGAGCACTATTCACAAAGACTTGAATGATGATAACTGTTAAATGTTCTGGATCAAAGTGCCACTTTCAGAGAAATAGTGGAAGTTTACATCAATGGAATTGCCAGCAGTTTTAGTACCAGCATTGGGAACACTCGCCTATTTGTCCTCCACTGATGATGAGCCAAAGTGCTTTCCATGCAGTAAATATTCCAGGGCAGATTAAAATCTGCCAAACTTTCCTTTCTGCTTTCCATAATTTTTCTTCTTTCCTTGCATGGTGGTTTCATGCAGGTATTTGTTCTCTAAAGCCTGAATTATTCCTGGAAATGTTTGTGTAGACATTATAGGGCCCCTAACTTCAGGATCCAGTCATATCCATAGTTGTTTTCTCCAAAATATGTGACATTCTATTTCACATCACATCTGTATCACATTTCTTGGAAACAGGCACTGTTCCTGGGCATGGGGAGCTATAGAGAAGATAATATTGTTATAAAAGCTGGACAGTAGGGCCTGTTCTTTCATAATCATATAAAGCCATCCGAGGGGTATTTTAGTTCTTTGTATTAAGTTGCCCAAGTTAAATGAAACCAAACAGGAAGAGAATATCAAGTGAAAGAGATAGATACAACTCTAATTTTCCAATGAAAAAAACCTAACATTATGCTTTGTATCCTCAAGGACACTGTCTAGGAAAAAAAGCCAGCATTGTGAAACCTAAACTTAATACACACAATTGGTGTGCCATTATACTAAATTTGGCTGCCAAAAAAAAAGAGTGAAAAATTTGATGTTTTAATTCATTGGCAAACTGAGTTAAAAAAGAAAGAGAGATTTTATTTTCCCAAATCAAAGCCGTACCTACATGATAACGTACTTGCATACATCATATCTGCTACCAGGGAATGTAGCTCTGCTCAGCCCAGTGATTTTAGTCAATGATTTTGCTCAGTGAAACAGTACAGCTTAACAGTCCCACAGTGAACAGATGAAGACAGGTATAAAAATAATGGACCCTGGAGTTCCGTATAGAGAAACACACTGCTCTGTGCTTTAGCAACTTTATATTTGTTTGGCTGCTTCATTGCAGGTCAAGAGCCATACAGAAACATGAGTAGAATGTATAGGCAGAGTAAAATTTCTATAGTCTAAGTATATATAGAGTTTTCCAATAGATAAGACTGCTGAATATAAAAGGATTTGTTTGGTACTTAACTGTATGTAAGAGATAAGTGATATTTTTTTTAAAAAAACAACCAACAAAACCACCAAATAGTCAGAAAAATGTATGTAGTTTTTTATTTCTGAGTGCTTCTGACTGAATTATTTTGTTGACTCTTTTTGTTGACTCTGTAACTGCTACCTCTGTGGTCATATGGTCTTAGAAGCTTAGTCCTTTATTCTGATGCCGAGAATGAAGAAAATGAAGAAATGAAGAAAATCTAGTTCAGGAAGAAAAACAGAATTGTTTTGGGTTTTTTTTCCTTGAGACAAGATAAAAGAAGCAATTTGCATAAATTTCATATTTCTATGTCAGGGTTGATCAAAAATTTGCCTCAGAAATATGTATTCATACATATCACCATATGGATGTGCTTTATTCTGAAACAATGCAGGTGTTTCTGAAACAGACTGTATAAATGAATTGAAAAGTTCAAAATTTGATGACTGCTGAAAAGTTGATTGCTTTCTTAAAACACTAATCAATTAGAGTGAAGATCTTAGAGCAACACAGAATCATTTGATTTGCTATTAGATTTACAAATTTTCATAGAACTTCTCTGTCAGTTTTGATTTACATTTTTATTTAGATCATACAAGTGTCTTATAGAAATACAAATCCATTTTCCAATGGTTACAGGAGTAGTATTTTTTTAATCCATAAATGGTTTGAACTTGTAGCTCAATGTTCAGTTTAACAGTCTTATACCAGACTGAGCATGTCCTAAATCCTTTGGTTAAAAAATAACAACAATGAATAAAATACACTAATTTGGAAATTAACTGCAGAGGAGGTGTGGGAAGTGAAAAAAAAAAAACCAAAACACTAAAACCAACAACTCACAGAAAATACATTATTTTAAGAAGTGATGGAAAAAACCATCAGGATAACTAGAGTGACTGAAAAACAATTCATGACCTCTGGTGTGATTCAGACAAACAGTTGCATCAGAAAGTTGTTCTGAAGGGTTGTGAATACCTTGATTTACCCTCTAGCGCTCATTTTAATTTTACTCCAACAGCCAGCCAGCAAGCAAGCCAGCCAGCCTTTCTCCCTCCTTCCCTCCCTCCCTCCTTCCTTCCCTCCCTCCCTCCCTCCCTCCCTCCCTCCCTCCCTCCCTCCCTCCCTCCCTCCCTCCCTTTCCCTCAATAACTAGTATTTTATTCAATGGGTAATATTTTTGATATCTTTGAATTAGTTTCTACTTAATCCTCTAGTTATGGTAAGTTTTTTATTAATTTATTTGGAATCTGCCATAGGTGAGCCAAGTCCCACAGGGTGCTCATCTGGTATTCAGGTGGAATCGAAACTTGACCAGTGTTCATATAAACTGCATCCTACCTCTATGGGGTTAAGTTAGTTCCTACTTTTCCATTTCACATCCAGTGTTTTACCACAATTGCTAACTGCATTACTTAAGGCCCAAACCTGTGGAAAGCTCGCCAGTGGTTAACTTTAGTCATATAATTATTTTCCATGAATTCAAGAAATCTAGTTTAAGCAGTTTGCAAGGTTGTAATGTTGAAGAACATTTCTTTGTGATTCTTGATGAAATTTATCTACTTTCTCTTGGTTCATAACTTTATCACAGCTTTACAATTTAGTCCTGCAACACCTACATTTTGAACCAAAGGAATCAAACATATTTGGATATTTGTCTTGGTTTATTCATAATTTCTTGGTCACATTTCTGCTGTCAGACATTTTCACCAGTGAAATTAAAAAAAAAAAAATTTCCTGTCTTACTGGGCTATTTCTGCCCTGGCATCATTCATTTGGGACCAGATGGGGAAAGCACAAGGAGGAGCTTATAACGAAAGAATGCGGAGTCTGCATAGTTTGCACTGTCATTATATTGGGCCATTCTGCTACTTAGAATTCAGAACTACAGAAACAGTATATTATGTTGTATATCCAAGATCACTAATAGATAAGCTAGAGACCTAATCAATTTTGCTTTCCTCCCCCCACTCCCGCCCTCTATGTATACTAAATAATCCATATTCATCTTCACACTGTGTTAAATTAATTTTTAAAGAAAGGGTAATTTACTAAAATTAAATAATGTAATTTCTTGTACATTCTCACTTTTGTTAATTGAATGCTCTCCACCCTGCTGCTTGGCAGTATTTATTTTTAACTGATAATAGATGCATTTCTATAGCTCTCAGGTTGCAGCACTGCTGGCAAAGCCTGGTTTTTTTGCATTTGGTTGTTTTACTACTTGAAAAAGTTTATCACCCACATGACATAAAGGCCTGCAGTTACAGAGACTGACACACAGATTGCCTTGGTTCTTCTACACATTGAACTGTTGAGAAATGAAAATGAGATGATAGCTTCAGTAGCTAAGCTGAGCAGCAAGTACAGACTCCTTCATGTCCTTGAGTTCTGGTGCCACAAAACCCAGAGCCTAGGTACTGGAGATGAGGGGATGATTTAGGATGGAAATATGTCTTGGTATAGCTTCATCATGTCTTGGATGCAGGGTGCAGCTGGAATATGTATACACACTTAGGACTTGAAATTGACCTTGGCACCTCAAAGTTCAGATGGCAAAGCCTACAGCTTTTTCCATGTTGTTTGATGTTGCAGGTTGTTTTTGTTAAAGGCAATGTGTCTGTCTTATTCACATGTCTTATACACTTCAGGATACAGTCTTGATCCTCCAGCTCTCAGTCTCAGGAGGGAGTCTTTTAGAAGGGCGTGTAATGATAGGACGAGGAGGAATGGTTTTAAATTGGAAGGGAGTAGATTTAGATTGGGTATTAGGAAAAAATTCTTCACTAAGAGGATGGTGAGGCATTGGAACAGGTTGCCCAGGGAGGTGGTGGATGCCCCCTCCCTGGCAGTCTTCAAGGCCAGGGTGGATGGGTCTTTGGCCAACCTGTTCCTGTGAGAGGTGTCCCTGCCCATGGTGGGGTGGTTGGAACCTGATGATTTTTAAAGTCCTTTCCAGCCCAAAGCATTCCATGATTCTATATTTTATACAAAAGTATACATATATGTAAAGATAGATATACATACATTGAAAATGTGTATAGATTAACTCCACTCCATCTGAGTGCTTTTCGTCTGTCTCACAGAACTCTTGTATTTAAAAAATACAAATTTTCCTTTCTGTTTTTTTAAGGCTTAATTTTGCCACGTCTGGTAACCTATGCTCCATGTCTTTCTTCTGAAGCTGGTAATACTACTTGTACTGAAAAGGATCTAAGAGAAGCAGAAGACAGCACAGAATTTGTTTATGCAGTTTCATACTGTATGACTAGTCTTCAGGTTTTTTTGTCTACACAAACTATTAGTTTCAATCAGCAGATGAATAAATTGGACTGGGATGTTCCATGAGGAAAATCCCCTATTTTTCTTTTCCTTCTGGTTTATAATTATATTCTTTTTCCATTTTAGCCTTTCCTCTGAAGGAAAATATGTACAGAGCAAGACTTTGCCCTGAAGTAAGTAAACACTAAAACCAGATTGCTCCTGCATTCAGGTTTAGGGACGATAAAGGCCGTATACTTTAGTCAGTCTCTGTGCAAAGAGCAAATGAACTGACTTCTCTTTCCTCTCATTAGATATAAATCTCTGGGCATGATTGTTGCAAAGTGCAAGGATATAAGCGTAACTGTGATTTTTCAATAGCAGAGTATTTCTTCTCTGTGTCTCCACACAAAGAAAAATTTGACTGTCCCACAGTTCTGCCCTGCACATGGACTGTTGTGTCAGCAATGTAGTTGGTCATTTTTCTCATGGATTTAAGTAGAAGCCCAGAGGATCTATTCTTTTGAGCTCTTTTATACTTAATTAATTAACTCTGTTACTTATACTTAAGAGAGGTCTTCTCCACATGCTTAATCAAGTCAAAGTCTCAGTCATCTTTCCTATTGTTCATGCAATTAGGGGTTTTTTTTGGAAAACCTGTTAGTGGAATTAAGATTCTTGATTTTTTCCATATTAAAAAAAAGAATACTGTTTGTCATAAATATTGTTTATAGCCTTTCCAGAAACTATTGTGAAAAGCCCCACACATTTGCTTCCTGGATTTTGACTTGCAACATCTAATAGTAATCAGAAAACAAAGCAAGACACTAACCCCATCACCAGCCTTCTCTTTCACACAATTTCTATCTAGCTCAGGCTTCTCTGTAGTTTTCACTATTCAAGCTTACTGTTCCCTATTTTGTTTTACCCACACGTAACTCAACCTAACTCAAAACCATTTGTCTTACCACAATACACAGAACTTTTTTTTTTTACTCCTTCAACAAAAATTTCATCAGTAAAGAAAAACTCCCAGGGTCATTTTTCGGTTAGTAGACAGTAATATGCTCCTGTCATTACTGAGTAAAGAGAAATGCAGACTACATCATGCATCACTGTTGAAGCAGGAATACAGTATGTGATTCACTTACTGTCTCAAACAACTTAATGTGGTCGTAGGTTGAGAGACTCTGAATCTCCACATGTTATTTCAGCAAGGTTTCTAGTGCTCATTTTCCATTGAATTTATTGGTATTTCAGTAGTTGGTTTTGTTGTTGTTGTTATTATTATTATGATTCCCTTACTAAATAACAAGCAGGAGAAATCCTTTCTCCAGAAGAGGTGTGAGATGTGACAAAGCAGATGTGGTTTGACTGTGTCATTTTAAAATAAACAGGAGGCAATTTTTCCTGATACGCAACAGCTGAGTGATATCAGTTCTATTTGCTGCCATTACTATTAAAAGAGTGATCTATTAGGACTTTTCTTTCTCCCACAGAAACTTAAGTTAAAGCTCCAAGGACATTTTCAAATAGATTGCAGTAGTTCAGACGTTCTTATCAGCAGCACATTATGAAGCTATGTTGGCTTTCTCTGACTTTTCCTACAAGCCTATGTGGCTTTTCTCATAACATCAGCAAAGGAAGTGCAAATTCTATGCATGTATGTGCAAAAACAATGCTACCAAACTGCACGGCACTAGCATGTGAGCAGCTGTAGGTGACTTTGCACCTTTTCTGAGTACCCAAGCTTTTACACCTATTTATTGCCTGTAAGTTACTTGTTGCAATTGATTTGTAGAGAAGAATTGGTCCATACTGCAGTGAAAGCTGGGGCTGATTCATTAGAGGATACTATGCCTTCCGAAATACAATGAGCAACTTATAGTCTTAGTGGTGAGGTTAGTAATATTTAGGAATAACATTCATCATGGGCAGTAGGGGACAAATAGGTTAGTATGTGAATAAAGACGAAAGAAAATCAGTCTCTCCTTACTCAAACCAACATATCCTGGAATTCCACCACCTCTGTTTTCTGTTGGTTTCTGTTTGATGACTTGCTGTTTATTGTTTTTCCCACAGTAAATCAGAGCTTCATTTAGCTAATTGCTTGTAATTTCTTATTTACTTGCTTTAAATTAGAGACAGACAAAGCCTTTCCTTGTCATTAGTGTGTATAACAAATTACAGAAGGAGAAATAGGTACGTGTGGTTTATCTACTGTTCCAGGCAATTCCACAGAATTAAGGATACAGCAGAGTTTTGTGTTTCTCACTACATAAACCCTGCAGATACTCACTATTTCAGAGTAAATCATTAAAGTCTGAACTATGCCTATAGTCTATTTTGGTTTTGGAAAATAATAGCAGATAGTTTAAATTCTAGCTGCTGTATAATGGCATAAACCCAAAATTTATCAACCAACTCGGGAATCAGAATTAAGGAATAGAATAAGCAAGCAAACTCTTATTACATGTTAGAGCCACTTCTGTGGCTTATGTCCATCCATACTGCATGAACTGTGCATAAAATCACTATTCTTTTCTGACTAGTTTGCACAGCTCCTTGTTGGATCACGTCAATGTCTATTTCACCACTGTTTTGGGTGAAATAGACATCCATTGTTTTTAGGACACAGTTCTTTGAGAGAATTTTTCATTTCTGTTTACTTGAAATTCACCTTTTTGTATACCCACTTTTGGGACAATCACTGGACAAAAGAAATACAGCACTTGAGAACTGCATTACGGAGCTTAGAGATGGGGAAGGTGAAGGGACATGTGTTATAGCTCTAAATTACTTCAACAAGATAATGTTGCAGCACATTAGCAAATATATTTTTAGACTGTGGTTTATGGTACATAGTTGTCAGTCTAACGGTTTCAAGTATACCACATAGACACATACTGTCATATACAATTATACTGTGAAGGTAAAAGATCAAAGGTTTAGAGATTTGAAGTACACAATAGACTGATATGTTTTATTTATGAAAAAGAAATCACTCAAAGCAGAGGCATTCTGTATTTAAAATATGATTCTGATAATTTGTAATATATCGTTCATTTATGTGGTAATTAGCAGAATTGTGAAAGTGTGGGCCACTGTCCAGAGGAGTTTATAGCATCTGTTGCAGGTGTCCCAGGCAGCTCAGAGGTCCATTAACAGCAGTAGAGCTTTGCTTGGATGCTGTGCATAACAGCTCCCAAGTTCCTGTGGCTTTCATTAGCTATATCATCATAATACATAACAACAACAGAGACTAAGACTTTTTTTGGTAATATTGTGGTTTGCCTTTTTCCTTGTAATTTGGCAATGAAAAAAGACACATCTTGTGTCCACTAATTTTATTCTTCATTTTCCTTGATTCCCTTGACTTAGTGATTGTACTGGGAGTTGAGTTAATTTTTCTGAAATTTAAAATGGTTATGGTCAGCTCAAAAATATAAACAGAACAGCTCTGCTTCTATGTCATTGTCTATGTTTTGACTTTCAGTAAACAAAAAATAAGAACAATTATTTATGACTTTGTACACCTAAGTAAGGGGATTTTGTCTTAAGAAAAGATTGTTTGAAATAAGTTCTATCTATGACCTTTAAAATATGATCTACATTATTCAGAAATCAAAAATCAGTGACAAGCCAAGTGTTCCTTTGACTAGAAACACACTTCTGAAATTATTTCATAAAGACAAAGTTAGAAGAGATACCAAGGACAATAGAAATATAATGTTCCTCAGAGAGAAAAAAAGACAACATTGTATAGCAAAAATGTTCTCAGTGCATTCAGGAGTTCAAGAAATTCATAATAATACAATAGTTAATTAAATTTGTCTGTTGTACTTTCCTAATATTTCTATTTTTTTTTATTTCTGTTTACCATCTGTTTCATCTTCCTGCTTGCTATTGGCTGCTTAACTTTTTTCCCATGTGTTAATGGTTCCCTGGGTAATCACCATCTTGAAGCATAAAGAGGTTTTCTCTGTTTTTTTACTTCTGAAGTTTTTTCTTCACACACATAAAAAAATTAAAATTCTGGATATGCAAACTAAAAGTATTATAACTGTTACCTTGATTACAAAGGTCTGTATAGTTGGCTTAATGATATGAATTTGGTGCTATAAATTATGGCTTTTAGATCTAACACTTTCTACTATGCTATAGGAATCACAGACCCTGCGGTATTACATGCTTTAACAGCAATGGAAGATGTGGTATTAGAAAGCACATGTTAGAATTGCTAGGAATTGAAAATAAATAAACTGAAACTTCATTCTATTTCCCTTTTAACATTTCATTTAAAAATATAGTCTGAAACACAACAAAACTGGATTATTCTCCTGGTGAATTAATTATTAACTTTGATTAACTTTGTGCTTTGTACCACTTAATCCTTGATATTGGCCTACTTTTCTCCTCAATTATTTGAAAAAGTTACTGTGTAGAGACTTATGTCCTTGTTGTTTGGAGAAAAAAATATACCATATTGTTGTGGGCTGAGATTAAAATAACTCATGCCTACCAAAAGGTTTAGCTTCAACTGTCTTAACTCCTCATAAACTTGCAAGGAGGCTTGCAAGCAGCAGCTTACTTTAATCCAATATCAAGCCTAAATTAAGGTCATGTTCAACATAAGCGTAATGATGGCATTAAATGGGATGTTGGCAGAGCACTGGTGTAGGACACAGGAGGTCTCTGTTCGTTTCCCAGCTCGGACAGCAGATACTGTGACTGACCTTGAAAAAAACAGCCTGTCTCAGACTTCAATTTCCTGTCAGTAAAAGGGGACTCATATCTTCCTACCACAGAGGCATGTTTTGAAAAAAAGTCTATTCATGAGAGTGAAGCAGCTACTCAGTGAGGTTTATATAGACACTTGATAGTTTTCAGCAGCTGTAATGCCAGGCAGTGACACAGGTTAGGAATAGTGTGCCTAGGAAGGAGAAACTAGAACAGGTTGCTCCTGTACAGCACCTCAGAGCATGGCTAAATTACAGCTTTATCATCTTTATATTCTTTTTTTTTTTTTCTCTATCCACAGAGTCAGTTTTTTAAAAATCTACAAATTAAGACTAATTGTGACTGACCAATAAACCCCTGCAATGGAAGAAGGCTCAGAGGAGATGGGCATAGTGATATGCCCAGAAAGCTCAGGGAGTAACGCAGAGTTTGCCTGATCACAGCCATTGCAAAGGAGTTGACTTATCAACACCAAGGGGACCAGAGAGCGGCCTTTGATTTAGGTAAATGCACATCAACAATTGAGTCAATCAACTAGTGATGTAAATGTTTCTCGCTGAGTTCATGAAAAGATTGTCCTCCTGAGCTAGCCAAACCATCACAGCAGGGAGTAAATACCTTGCTCAGCCCAACATAGACTATAAAACCTGGACAACTAACAAAAGAATTTCAAACAGAGCAATGAGCTTGAGCTAGCTAAAACCAAAGTGTTCTATCCTGCTGGTTGGAGATACCCAGTGTCCTAATGGTGACCGTATTATGGGGACAAATAATGGGAATTGTGATTGAACTGTGTATTGCAACAGCTATATATGCTTTTTGCTAAGTGTAACTTACATTTGTATTGTGTTATGCAATATATTTTGTACCACTCTGCTAAATAAGAAATTTCACAGACTTTGAGTAAATTTAACATTACACCCTCCATGTGTGGAATATCTAAAAGAACATGATGAGACAATAACGGGCTGTGACACTAATTCATACTCATCTTCTGAAAAAAGTAAAAGTGGTGGCTAACACAAGTAACCAAAAATGAACCTCGGAGTAGGTATTCCATTGTCTTTTATTAGGCATTAGCTAGCAATATTTGTCTCTGAACATGATGGCTTTTTTAACACGTAATGTTTCTCTTGTTTTCAGAACAGTTCTCTGAGCATCCCAGTTTTTACCTACTGTGCAGAATCCATCTTCGGGCAGCTCTATTTGCTTTTTTGGGTGGTCAGCACTTTGTAGAACAAGAGCTGCAAGAAGATTTGAGATGCTAGTGTTGTCAATAAGAAAGTTACAACGGTGTATAAAATGCAAATGGTCATACTGATTTTGGTCTCAGCCAGTACCACATCATCTTAAACAGGTGTTTGATACAAAGACCATATAAAAATGAATTTAAACCCGAATATTACTACACTGAAGAATTAGATGGTACTTCAAAAGTTTATTTATTTTCAGGCTGTGTTACTAGCTCCTGATCACCAAAATAATCCCAAATAGGGTAAGAATGTGTGTTATATTTAAAATAACGTAAAAGGGCAACTATTAGCAGCTTCTTGCGTCTTTTCTTATTTTTATGTCTTTTTAGAGTATACTCCAGGCAGGAATTACAAAGTTTTTTACTTTATGCTTGGTTGAGGATTGCCTCCAAACAGTTCTGAAGTATCATCTCATACTACCAAGTACCTGCTGGTCTGTCAGTATGAGTCAGAAATGACCCCCAGTAAAAAGAAGGAAGGAGGAAAGGAAGGAAATGCATCTTTTTCAAGATACCTTCCTCTTTGTTGACATTAGATATGAACAGTTACAGCCTCTTCTGTCAAACGTTTCAGACTAAGAAATAGTCTGCACCTGGACTTTGACGATTGAAATTCACTGGTGTCATAGTGAGTTTCTAACTGGAACTGTGATTCTGAAGTATGCACTAGTTATCTCTAAAAAAGAAAAAAGACACATTAATTATAGAAAAATCCATACACACATTTGGATTTAATTAATTATTCTTTTTAAACATGACAAGCAAATCTAATTGGAGCTCATATCTTGTGATAGACAATAGTAAATGAGCAGTGGAATAGGCTGCCCAGGGAGGTGGTGGAGTCTCCTTCTCTGGAGATATTCAAGTCTCGTCTGGACGCCTATCTATGTAATATGAGGTAGGGAGCCTGCTTTGGCAGGGGGGTTGGACCCGAAGATCTCTTGAGGTCCCTTCCAACCCCTAAGATTCTGTGATTCTGTGATAATGTGCTCAAATGCTTAAGATGGTTCTAAATGCAAGTGACAATGGAAGACCTCACCAGAACACCTATTTCGTTGATTTCTTATTATTGTAAATTTTTCTTCCACCTGTAAGCCACAGTTTTCTTTCATCAGTAGCTAGGCAAAAGATATCAATGGGCCACTGTGATATCCATGGTTTGTATCGCTCATCAGCTCCCAGTAGGACATCAGAAGAGGTTGGGATGAAATATTTTAAGTGGCTATCTTAAGAATTTCTACTGTTTAGAATTTATGTACTGGGACTGGATGGAACTTAGGGGTACTTTGCCCTTAGACTTGAGCTTATAATGAGAAAACCAGTCAGTAGACTTTCTGAAGGAAGCTGAGTTCAAGGTGAAAATCTGCTATAAGGAAAGACTACATTAAAAATAAGTGCACTCAACATCTCAATTCTATATGGAGTTACAGAGCTGAGTACTAACCTTAATGCTGTATTGCCTCTTCCTCCTAACAGTACTTTCAAAATTGCATATGTGTCAGAGAACGTGAGATCAGTGTCAAAAATATCATTGTTTCATAAAAAAAAGGTATGGGCCTAAATAATAATACTACTAAGATCAGGAGGGCGTACTAGGCTTTGAGCAAAAGACAAAACAATGAAAACAGTGAAAATCCAGATGTAGTCTGCCTGAGCCCACCTTGGTTTCAGATTTTACTTTGGAAATTCCCCAGAACTGGACAAAATTTGAATCTGGGATTCCAACTCTTTCCCATTATAGAGTTAAGGTTTTCAACATGAAATACTCTATGAAGCACAATTTAACAGAGACAGAGTTAATCTGGGCACTGACTTGATTATTTGTGATAGCACTATACTGAGCAGTGTAATTGTATTGGTATGGTGCAGCCAAGCAGCAGATTGGAAAGCCACACTTTCAAAACCATTACTAATTTATCTGTATAAGGTAGGTCTTTTAGAACTATTTGGTGTATATCTTCTTTCTTATGTGCTCTAGCATTTCTGAAGTACAGATTAAAGTCTGCACTAATGAAAATGTCTAAAAACTGCTTAGTTTTCAGTTGATTAAATTAGTAAATAGCTCAAATCTTTTCTAGATAAGGGGTTATGTTTTCAAATTTTTTTCTTGCTTGAGGTTAGTTTTATTCTTTTAATTTCAAAAATAATTATGATGAAAGATTAGAAAAATGAAATCTTAGTTTCTTTAGAGGATTTATAGAGCAAATTGATATGCATAAAAAGAACTTTACCTTATTTGGACCAATGCAGTTGTGAAATCTTTTGGTTTTAACTATGAAATTTTATGAAGACAAAAAAAACCCAAAACCAAGTCACTATGGGAAGGCCTAGGTCTTGGAAATACACAGCCAATTTCCTAACCTTCAGTAATTCTTTAAGAGTTATTCTACTGTTGCTATGTTTGTTTCACAAGGATACTATAATAGCATGCCTGACCAACCTTAACTTGGCTGTAGATGAGTGAAAACTCCTAGTTAATCACGTCTTTCTGTCAAGGCCAGAAAAACCTTAATTTGGATCCAACAAAGGAAAAGGTTATTTCAACCAAAAAGTTCAACCTATTATTCTTAGCCTTACATGACTGAGAGCTTTCGATAGCAAACAACAGCAAACTGACCTCCTCATCTTTTTTTACAAAAACTTCTTGCCTATTTATACTTTTTATCTGTTTGAGAAGTACATGTGCACTGATGTGTTGTGAATCTGATTTTGCCTTTTTTTTCCAGTATGTGCCTTTTGAATTTCTTTACTTCCTTAGCACAGTCTGTCATGAGTGTGCTGGTCTCTGGCTGTGTTTATCCACACAAAAAATTGTAGCACTAAACATGCATGTAAAGCTTTAAAGAGGTTTTCAAAATTTCAGAATCTAAATTGTCTTTTACATGTTTGAACCATAATGCCATGTAATTTTTATATTCTAAACTTTTGCTTGGAAATTGGTAATTTTGTATGGATTTTATGAAGGAAAGGTAATGGAAGACAGAAAAATCATAAGGGAAATATTAAATCTCCTGAAATGCAAAGCTCTACTGACTTCATGTAAGTTTAGGTATCATGCATATACTCAATAATGGATCTCTTCTGATGTGCCTTCTACATTATCTAAAGGGTGTCTCGTGCTGAATGTCCATGTGTTCTTGGAAAGAAGAGTCAGGGGGTGTCAAATTTGGTACCCAGAATGAGGCAGGTTACTGCAGTACAACCTTATGATATGTTATTTCCCCCATACAATGCAAATATGTGATCCTTACTGCTTCAGCTCAGCTTGATTAAAACCAGAGAAGGAAGGCTGGGATAAGTAACTGAGTCTTGAGGCTGCTGGGGTCAATAACCTCTGACAGAAAGAACAGGGTGGAGCAGGGAGCAGCAGGCAGCTGACATGGTTGCAACAAGATGTATGAAAAGGATTATTTCTCAACATGGAAAATACTTCAGCCTTTTCATTCTCCTTCTACAGCAGACTCTTTGGGGGCATTATAAAGCCTATCTCTTTAATGACTAGCTTATAGTGTTGGTCATAGTGCAGGTTGTTCTGGTTTAGTCTTGACTCTTTTTCACAAAGCCAATTTAAAATAAATAGCATTATCAATTAAACACACCCCCCATCAAACCCACAGCAATCAAAAAGCATTGTAATCAAGCCAATTACATTTATGAGTAAAAGGTATGGATACATGCCTAGTATATTTAGCTTGCTTTCCTTCTTAAATAAAAATCTAGCTTCATTTAATAGCTGATGCTATTCCTTTCCTTCTTAACTTTTGTGACAGTTATGAGTCACCTATTTTCATTTTTTTACTTAGACAGCTCTGCCAGTTTGCTTGACTTCATCAGTCGCATTTCTTAAGAAACAGCTAATTCTCTGATAGCAGTGAATAAGCCATCCCTAACAGTTCAAAAGTATTCAAGATATTATATAGGCACAATAAATGTCAAATTTAAAGACAGCAGTTGAAATACATTTTGCCTTCCTGTATACAAATTCTTTCACAATGATTTAGCTGCTTTCTCGTAGTCTTATGTGATATGTGTCTTTGTGGGATACCTTTTTAAAAAAATGTTCTTCAAGAAAGTGTTGTACTGTGTGATTTTGCAAATATTAAGAAAGCACAATAGAACTGAAGATAATGTTACCTCAGCTATTCTATCCACCTTCACAACTGCTGTTGTTAAAGGGAACATTGTATTGATTTATCTTAGAGAGCTTTCTTCATACCCTATTCTGAATGATAAAAAGATGGGGGGGGGGAAAGAAGAAGAAGAAAATGTTGAAGAAGGAACTTAATACAGCAGTCCTACTTTAGTTTAGCTCAGAATCATAGAATGATAGAATCATAGAATGCTTTGGGTTGGAAGGGATCTCAGCCTTCCGGCCCAAAGCCCCAACCAGCCTGGCCTTAAACACCTCCAGGGATGAGGCTTCCACAACCTCTCTGCAACCTGGTCCAGTGCCTCACTGCCCTCATAGTAAAGGATTTCTACCTAACATCTAATCTAAACGTCCCCTCTTTCAGCTTGAAGCCATTGCCCCTTGTCCTATCACTACATCCCCTGACATTTGTAAAATGTATCTTCTCAATATCCCCACAGACTATGTTTTGTTTTGCATTGCAGAGTGGTTTTGGATTGTCCAAACTAGATTCTTCTGGGTGAAGCTAAACTGAAAGAATTTCCCCAGAAATGCACATGATGCTCTCCAACTGCTAATGGGATTGGTTCTGAAGACAAAACTGAAGCTAGCCAAAAGTAAAACTGCTGAAATACATACAGTATCGATGCTGAACCCTCAGCTCTAAGTTTATTCTCCACATTGACTTCCACTGTGCTGCACTGCAGTCATTTGTAATGTACAGCATCATTCAATTCCTGCTTTATATAATGTTGCTCATCCATCCCTCACACATCTGTCAGCTGAGACTCTTGTAGCAGATCCCAGTATGAGGTAGATGACAAAATTTTTTTTTCCATGGGAGGGAAGTTTAAGGCTACATTTCAACAACAAAATTGCACAATGTAGAGGATGCTCTTGGAACTCTATTATATGGAGAACACTGGGAGAAAAAGAGAGTAAACTGGATTCCTCTAAGAGAGGGAAATCAGCAATAAGAGACAACTCTTCAGAAAAGGAACATTTTCATGTGACCAGGCCAGGCTTCAGGAACAAATCAAACAGAAGAAGCATTGATGCAGACTACCAGTGTCTTTCTCCTATATTTTTTGGTTTGGTTTTTGAAAGAATAAGGTTGCTAGAAGAAAGAGGCAGTCATGGAAGACCACTGCTTCTTCCTCTGCATGCCCTTTTTTTCAGTGGCCTGAATCACCATGCATAGTTTCTTATATTTTTCTTTAACTTGTGTTTAAAAAAAAAAACAACGTGGTGTAGGAAAGATTTTTAATTGAAGGCTGGGACAATAGCATCACTGTTTACAGCCACAGGATCAGTCTGTGTGGTGACCTGCCAAGCCACAGGTATCATATATGTTGAAATGCTTGTAGACCAGTCACAGAGCACTTGAACCACACTCAAGAGCCTCACAGGAAAAGCAAACATGGAGCAGTTCTTGAGGAGAGCAAAGCCAACATCACTAAGATCTTCCCAATATGCTCAACTGACTGCAGTGTGAAACCTAACATTGCTATTTGAATGCTTCCATAAGTGCAGTAGATTTTGAAGATATGGAATGGTCAATATGAACATTACTCTTCTTGGTACTGCTACTATGCATAGATGAAGCTAATGATGTCTTGTGACTATGTGGATGGAGCATTTCTGGTTAAATAGCTTTTGGTCCACTACAGCATTCTTACCTCTAGTTTGGAGACAGATGGATTTGATGGGTAAGGAATTTTCCCTATGGCTGCATCCAGAACGCTGCAGTCAACAGCTCAATGTCCAAGTGGAAACCTCACAGATCTGCACTGGGATGGATAATATTTAACAAGTTTATTAATGAGATAGATAATGGGATTGAGTGCACTATTAGCAAGTTTAGGGATTACACTAAACAAAGTGGTGCAGTTGATAAACTAGTGGGAAGGGAAAATGCAAAAGAAGTTGGCTAGCTTCACTGTGAAGAATTAGGTTTCACCTAAGACTGTAGTGAAATCCAGAGATATGTACTGTTGATGAATGCAGAAGATGTCCCTTCCCAAGATTCTCTGTCACAGGTAACTTGCTCTTCACACATCCAGCATGTTACCAAGACACCAGTTCTGATCATCCTAGATGTTGCCATTTCTATCTTGTTCAACTCCTGCCTTATGGTTTGCCTGCTTCTTAAGTTAGGAGGTAAATAAGATTTCTCTTGGGGATCAGGTGAAAGAAGGTTGACTTGCTTCTGTTTGGGTCATGCACTTGTGTCTTACCAGAGGGTAATAAGAGCTCAGTGTTTAACAGTAGAAAATCCTGAAAATGTATAAAATCCTCCTGCTTTCCTGAAAAGACATGATGTGTAGTCTTCTGGACACCTCTTTCTTGAGAGGGTCCTTTTAAGATAAATTTACACATATAGACTTTCTTTTATTTAGATCTGATAACTGAAGTCATTAAGTCATCAACTCATGTCTCATTTCCTTTGTCCTGTAATACTGAGGATGTCTGTTACACAAAAATAACATTAAAATGCTCTTTTCTGCTAGCCAGATTCAATTAAAAATTGCAGCTAGATAATAGTAAATACTCTTTTACATGATGCTAATGAAAAGTAATGATTTTCTAATTTGGAACATCATAAACAAAACATAACTTCTGCAAGTAAAAGTCTTTCTGCTCTTGACCTGAGAATTAATCTTTTTCAGCTTCCATGTATTTATATAATATTTTGTAACCTACTGTCATGGTTTAACCCCAGCTGGCAACTAAGTACTACTCAGCTGCTTGCTCACTCACACCTATGGCAGGATGGGGAAAAGAGAAGTGGAAGGCTAAAAGTGAGAAAACTCAATGGCTTGAGATGAGAACAGTTTAATAGTTAAAATTTAAAAAGAAAAAAAAATAATTTTAATGAAAAAGAAAATACCAAAGAGATAAATGAAACCCAAGAAAGATAAGTGGTGCAAATGAAAACGATTGTTCACCACAAACATTGATGCCCAGAGGCCCTGAGCAGCAGCCCCTCCTGGCCGTCTTTCCCAGGTTCATGAACTTTCACAAGTTCATTGGTGAGCATGATGTCATGCCTTTGGTCAGTTGGGGTAAGCTGTCCCAGCTGTGACCCCTCCCAGCTCCTCGTGTACCCCCAGCCTGCCCACTGGTGGGATGGTGCGAGGAGCAGCAAAGGCCTTGACTTTTTCTGAGCGCTGCTCAGTAGTGACAAAAACATCCCTGAGTTATCAACGGTGTTTCCAGCACAAATCCCAAACACAGCTCCATACTAGTTATTAGAAGAAAATTAACTCCACCGCAGCCAACACCAACACACCCACCTTTTGAAACCACATTTTACACAAATATAGATAAGAAGATGAACCGTTACTGCTTATTCATAAGGAATCTACACACAAGACGCACGTACACAGGCGATGCACTGTCTCTTAAGTTTCTTAATGAAATGGATGAGTATGTGACTGCTCTAATGTCTGGGCTCGACAAAAGACATTAACACTGTAAAAAGCTTTATCAGAATTCCAATTATTTGCAAACCCATGAGGAGCCAGAACAATCACATGCATGATTCACAATCTGCATTAGGAATGGCTTCCTCGGCATTGGCATTGACATTGGCCTAACTCTGCATCCATTAGTGGCTACATACAGGGCTGTATGCTGTCCTCTGCAACAGGAGTGGACAGGGATCACTGCTTGAGTGGTCGCTGCCAGTTGTTATCCAGTTATTCTCCCCAGCTTTCCTGATGATAACAGAATTTGCCCAGTTTGGCTAGCTCAGGTGGTTTCCAGATTTCCAACCATAGGGTACAGCTTAAAGTTTGTTTTATTTTTTCCTAAATTTCATCTACAGCCTTCTTTTCATGTATTGTTTGGTAGCATGTGAATTTAGGTTCACCTCTGGAGAGGACAGCAGTGCAACTCTAGCTGCATTTAAAATTCAGAACAGCCTTAGAAGTCTGAAGAACAGATTTTTATGTCACTTGGTATTTTCTCTAAATGCATTTTTCCCCTAAATTATGTTATTCCTCCAATGATTGATCAACAGACACTAACTGATTTGTTATAAAGGCTTCTTATGTGAAATAAATCACACAAAGTAAATTTTTATTATGGCACATTGAAGTAATTTCATTAAACTTATGAGCAATTAAAAACTTTTCTATGAATAACTTCATCAGAGATTAATTTTAAAAGTTTAAAGTTAACTCTCAAAGGCACCCTTACACTACCCACACTGTTATTTCTTTGAAACTTCTGATATCCCACACTGCACATGTGCTCTTGCATTCTCAGCTGTCCTATTCATTCCTTTTTACATTTCCTATTGATGCTGTAGAGACCTCTCATGATACAACAGCAATTTACAATTTCTATTTAAGCAAAATTGTTTCTTTTAGTTCTTATAATTACTGAAAAATGTATATATGTATGATATTCCAAAAAACCTTTAATGGTGTTAAAAATTACAGAGGTAATTCTCCTATCCAGGAAATGTACAGGTAGCACAAGGGAATGAAAGAATATGAGTATGAGATTCACAGTAAATTATGTGATTTGGTCTAGTTATGCTTAGAATCTAGTGTTTGTGTAAAATTTGCCTTTGTGACAGCATTTCATGGCTCACAAGGCTTTGAAGAACTGCTTACAGCTGACTGAGTTTCCGATTCCTCCCCACCATTCATCCAAATCTGATCGACTCCTACTGACTTTTCATTAATTTGCACATGACCCAAACTAATGCTATTGCCTTTCAAAAGCCTTTAAAGAGAACAGCGAAATCTTACCAAGAATTGTGATCTTTGTATTGTAGGCAAGAACTCTTTCAATTGTGGTCAAGGATTCAAAGAACAATTCTGTAGTGGAGACAGTTTTGAAATCCGTACATACTTGATCTTTATTATTTGGTGCTGAACAGCATGAAGGTGTTCCAGGGGCCTGTGATGAAGGACTTCTCAAAGTACTGCTCCAGTCATCTTACACTTCAGAGAACAAAGCTACAGTTTCGCCTCTTAGCTTCTCTAATACTGTGGGTATAGTTCTGAAATTGCTGTTCTTGGCAAGTGATAAATTAATGCATTTTAAAAAAAAAATAAATTCAGTAGCATAATGACTCTGTATTGCAATATGAAACTCTGGATGACTTCTTCAAAGACTGCTTGAAGATTTTATTGGAGGACATCCAGATACCGCAAAAGCATTTCAGAATTATTAGGGGGTGAGGCATTTCTGAAATGATTGGAAAGGCAGAAGCCCCAAGAATAAGTGCCTGTGGCACAAGCCTGCATCCCACCCAGCGTTCTAAGTGTGAGCTAAAAAACCCCCGAGGTCTGCCTTTAGGTCTCAGGAATAAGTACTAGTACATACTTTTCTGACGTCTAAGGAAAGGAAAACACATTGAATAGCCTTTTTTTTTTAAGCAGGGTACCATTATCAGATTGCCTTTCCACTGCTCCCAGCTTCTTACTTCACGTATTTTATAGGAATGTAGTGCTTTCGCGACTTGTGTCAACTTTGGTTGAAACTGGAAAAACAGTTAAAAGTTACTGAGATGGAGTACTGCCAAGCAGACTGGTGAGCATATTTAAGGTGACTGCATAGTTTGTTTTTTTTTTCCTTAAGAAATCTGTTTAAAATGCAGGTGGAGTGACAGCTGATAATGGACTATCAAATACTTCACACATCTCTCCCTGGACTCCAGCACAAAATTATTCAACTTTAAAGCATGTCAGCATGGAGCTGACTTGTAATGTCCAATTAATACATTGCTTTAAAAATTCTGTGTGCTGTCAAGATGGTTTGGATCATCCCCTCTAGAAGCTGATCATAACAAATCTTATGTGGAAAGCACCAGCTATTTCAACATGCATTCAGTAAAAACAGCTTTGTCTACATTCTGTGCTACATTATAGTGATATCAACAATAGTACTTCTTTTAGGAGAAACCAGTGTTAAGAGTCCTTCAGTCATAGCTCTCTAGGCTGAGGGAGTTGGGGTAGTTCAGCCTGGAGAAGAGAAGGCTCCGTGGGGACCCTTATAGCGGCCTTCCAGTACCTGAAAGGTGCCTGTAAGAAAGCTGGGGAAGAGCTGTTCACAAGGGCATGTAGAAATAGGATGAGAGGAAATCATTTTAAGCTAGAAAATGGGAGATTTAGGTTGGATAGTAGAAAATAGTTATTCAATATGAGGGTGGTAGATCATTGGAACAGGTTGCCCAGAGAGGTACTGGAGGCCCCATCCCTGAAGATGTTCAAGGTCAGGCTTGATGGGGCTCTGAGCAACCTGATCTAGTAAAGATATCCCTGCTTACTGCAGGGGGGTTGGACTAGATGACCTCCAAAGGCCCCTTCCAACCTAACACATTCTATGATAATTTGGAGTAATTCTGAAGGACAGCAGAGATGAATCAGAACTATTTTAATTCTCGTGAATTATCTGAAATAAATGTTTGTTAACCCAGTGGCTTTTCAGCATAGGAGTGTGATAATTTTAATGCTAAAACCAAAAAAGACTAGTTTGTCTTTTTCAAGGTCTGAATGCTTATTTATTTTAGTGTTGTAATTGTTTATGTTGTTGATAGGCCATGTGTCCATGCAGGCTTTGTCAATAGGATTATGTTGCAGCAATTGATTTCCTTTCAAAGAGTAAATAATGAAGTAATTTTACTTTGCCCAGGCCTTAATCAAAATAGCTCTGATATTTTACTGTGAGAGGCTGCATATTCTTATCTTTTAATAGGTTATATGTGATATATATATGATATATATGATAAACTGTTCCTGCAAGCAGCAGTGTCCTTCAAAAGTCACCTGTCCCTACTTCCATTATTCACATATATAATGTCAACAAACACTATAGGGCGCATTTTGCAAGGGTTATGCCTGATTAGGTGCTAGCCTGATTATTTTATGTTTTATCAGGTACTGCCCATTGTTAATGACCTTAAACCAGGTCTTTCTCTGCTGTGGTAGGCTGCAAAATCAGATTGCCTTCAATTTTAAGGATAGGTAATACTATTTATATGAAATAAATAACACCACATTATTCTTTCCAATCCACATGAGATCTCATTTCACTTTAAATTTCAGTTGAAATCCCTTTCAGTGTCAACGGGAAGCTAAAATAGCTTCATCAATTTCGTTGGAACTATATCAGTTTACAAACAAGTCAGGATCTTTTCTTTACACTGCCATATCTGAACATTAAAGTTCTTATATTCTTCATACAATACATATTTGATTTTCAGAGACAGACCTAATGCTGGTGAGGGGAAATAAAATGTAAGTAAAATTCTAGTGATTTCTGAAGATGGAAAAAAGTGACTTAAAAAAAAATATTAAAAACAAGCTGGAAAACCATAATTAGATTGTAAATATGCTATTTGGTCTTTGAAAATGAATTCTGAACACTGTTTCAGTCATAATCATGAAACAAAAATACGGCCTCATTTTAGCTAAAAAAAGCTTTTAAATTTCTTTATATACCTTCCTCTGAGAAGGTGACTGAGCCTTTGCTGTCTTCTCTGCAACAAGCTTCTTCCTCAGAGGGAGAAGAGGTGAGAACTTGTACAGTCCTACTTAAAATAAAGGGATTGAGTGCGTGTTCTTCAGTGTGCTGAGGCAGATGACTGACAAAGATAGGTAGGCACTAAATGTTCTGAGCCACATCTAAGGCTGTGTTTCAAAAGAGGCTTCCCATGAAGCATAAATCTCATTTTTCTTGAAAAACCTTGATTGTGAATTTTCACACAGAATAATTCTTTTCTTGAAAAACCTTTATTGTGAATTTTCACACAGAATTCTGTCGTTGGACAGAAAGAACAGTATTTTAAATACTTCACAGACTTCACATGCAACTCTTGTCTGTCCATAAACCTCCAGCCAGCCATTGCTCCTTTTTTTCAAAGCCACTCACAACATCTGCATTATCAAGTCCCATCAGTAGGTTGAAATTCTTTATTAAGCATTTAAAATATCTACAAATTAATGTATGAAAAACTGTGTTTTGAAGCTTTCAAAATTACTGACACAGAACTTACCTGCAAAGAGCAGTAACACCAAAGTCACTTTATGGCATGTTTTCCTCACACACCCATACTACTCATCACATGACTGATAAATTTTTGTCGTTTCCTCTCCCATTCAGTTTTCTCTCAGGTCAAAATGCTTCTGTGCCAGGTTTCTCAGCCAATCGATGAGAACATTTCGCTAAGGATAGTACAATGAGAAGGCTGAGTAAGGAGAGATAAGACTATATGCAGATTATTATTTTCCAAGATAAATCATGTGTTGTGGTCAGAATAAAAGATAGGTTCTGCCTGGGTGGTTTAACTTTATTGCTTTGCTTTTGCAAGACTGAATAAATTCTATCAATGTCACAACTATTTGTACAGACATTCACCGGAGAGAAAGAAGAGAGCCGCTGCCAAAAAAAAAAATCCCATTAATCTGCAGGTAAATAACAGGCCTTCCTATAAAAACCTCTCCTATGATTTTATAACAATAGCCTTGCTATTAGGAAGGATCACTGACCTGGTGCTTTTATCAGAACGAAAGCAGAAGTTGAGCTTCAGCAGTTCTACATTTTGCAAGAATGCCATCAAAGCGGAGAAAATCAAAATGGGCATTGTTTGTCTTCTGCTTCTGCTGCTGAGATCCTATGAGCAGCAGGAGAGATTTTATTAGAAGTTATAAAGGTGACTGAAGCCACAGTCTGAGCAAGCAGCAGGGCAGCTGCAGAAAGGACCGGCATCTTGTGGAGAACCATTATTGAGCAGCGCTCTGTTCTGAAAGGCAGCAAGAGAAAACTGCAGCTAGACCAAAGAATACATGGGTTTACTGGGGGTGAAGAGGCAAAGAAGCTGTGGTGCCCAAGACAGGCAGACAATTAGTTGCAAAAATAAGTTTATACCTGTTACCTACACCTCTCCTTCATTATTTGTTCTCCTATGAATTAAAAATTATATTCTAAGTGGAGCTGACAGCTACTGTGAGATATTATACCTAAATTACACAGACCAAGAAAATGAAACATTTGTTTGCCCTTAATAATCATATTTTAAATTAATGAAATGCTCATTAAATTAATCTATTTCCTGTCAAACCTACTGTGGAAAATTCCTAGGCAAGGTGATCTAAATAAATATGTTTGCCTAAGCCATATCAGGGTTTTCTATGACTTCCATGTAATGTTTATTCAGCAAACAGGCACAGTACCTTTTCTGCATTATCTGCGGCTGAGATTCATCCAGTCCATCAAGCTCACTTTGTAATCTTTCAGCAGGATGTGGTGTTCCAGGTTTCCTGTGACTTTGGACAGATTTTATGCCTGCTTTTAGTTTTAGCCCTCTGACCCTTGCCCCGTTGTAAGCCTAGTTAAAGAGGTATAAAAGGTTCCTGAAAAAAAAAAAAGGAGGGGAAATTGTGTAACAAGATTTATTGCCAAAGCGTAAAGGCTGAGAGCAAAACTGCAGCCATCAATGAACAGATCACGGGTGCAACCCTACACGTGAACGGAAGTTTAAACTTTTTTATGTTTTTCTGAAAGGTGGGTAATACTGAAGCAAAGAGAAACTTGTGTAACAGAAGTAGGCATCAGAGTATTTCCCGGGTTTGTGGGCTACATGCAATCGGAGATCCAGCAACAATGAAGACAAGACCAATAGCCACATCCCTGATGTCACACGTGTCTTACACAGGTGAAAACTGCATCAGCCATTTCAAAATATCCACTGAGGTTGTTTCTGTGCTGTTTGGTGGTTTTTTTAATTTTTCAGTTTGATGTGAGCTCTGAAGTTTTTGGTGGGCTCCAGCTCAGAGTCTTGTAATTCTTTTGTTTGTGTGACAGTTTATTTTTATATTGGTTGCCGATTCACTTTTTTGGTTTGTCAGTCTTTGTTTTTCTTCATTTAATCCATGAGGTCATTGACAATGGATTTGAGTTTGTGGGAGAGATGAAGATCCTCAGGTGCACACATCTGTAACAGGAATCCCTTTGGATTAGAGGAATTGAAGCATAAACTGCTTAATTGTGTGGGAGTGAAAAAGAATATTAACAGAATGACAACAATTGGGAAACAGGAACAACCCCTGCTCTGGAGGGCTGCCTTTAGGTGAGGATATCCAAAATAGCTGTGAAAGTCTGGGGCACAGTCAGTACTAAGTAACTAAGTGGGTAAAAAAAATTACTTAAAATCTTATTTCTAAATGCCTAATTTGAAATATATGTGCATATATATTTGCCATTGAAAATATTCAGAATCATCTTTGGCTCTGTCATTAAAACCAGGGAGTATATCTGATTAAGAATTATCTCCTTTGTCTTATCAGCAAATTCTAGGGAAAGAATATATTGAGTTCTCCTCTACAAACATGGGATTTTTTTCTTCAACTCTGGTGTCTACCAGGCGGAGACCATCCCCCTACAAATTTGGGGCAACCCCAATGAGGGACGTGGCTAGGGATGCCTCGGTCCAGGTCACTGGCTGCAGGGAATGTCTGAGTCTACTGCTGCCAAGGGAAAGAGGCAAGGGCCTCACCTGTGTGAGGTGTGAGCAGGTGGATGACCTCCTCTGCTTAGTTGCTAGGCTAGAGGATGAGCTTACGAGGGTAAAAGCCATTCGGGAAAGGGAGCGTGAAGAGCTTGAAAGGCTGAAAGCCATTCGGGAAAGGGAGCGAGAAGAGCTCGAAAGGCTGAAAGCCATTCGGGAAAGGGAGCAAGAAGAGCTCGAAAGGCTGAAAGCCATTCGAGAATGCGAGATGGAAATTGACTGGTGGAGTAGCTCCCTGGCATCCAAGAGGGAAGAGTGCCAGGAAGATTCCACACTACTGAAGGCGGTCCCCCTGCCCTGCCCTAGCCAGGTAAATAGGAGCAACCCACACCCTGAGGAGGGCTGGAAGGTGGTCCCTACTCGCTGCCGTAGACACTCCCCCTGCCTCCCTACCTCACCCCCTCAGGTCCCCATAAGCAACAGATATGGGGCCCTGGGAGTTGAAGGTGAGGTATGTGAGGAGACGAATACAATCCCTCTACCTCAAAGGAAGCAAAAGCCCAGAGCAAGGAGAGTATCTGCACGCCTTGAGACGGCCTCAGAAAAGCGAGTAAGAAGAGTAGTTGTAGTTGGGGATTCCCTCCTTAGTGGGACGGAGGGCCCCATATGCAGACCAGACCCTACACGTAGGGAGGTGTGCTGCCTTCCTGGTGCCAGGATCAGGGATATTACCAGAAGGCTCCCAGGGCTGGTTAGTCCCTCTGATTATTACCCACTCTTGATAGTTCAAGCAGGTAAAGATGCAATCATGAAGTGTAGCCTGCGCACTATCAAGAGTGAATTTCGTGACCTAGGTTGCTTTGTTGGGGGGGCAGGTGCCCAAATAATATTTTCTTCTATTCCCACTTGTGGGAGGTGGGGTTCGGAGCAGGTCAGAAGAACCCATGAATTGAATCAGTGGTTGAAAGGCTGGTGCCTGCACAAGAAATTTGGGTTTTTTGACCAAGGGATGGTGTACTCTGCTCCGGACATGAGTACTGCTAATGGGGCTTACCTGTCCCATAGAGGAAAGCGGATCCTTGCTCAGGAGATGGCAGGGCTCATTGATAGGGCTTTAAACTAGTTAGGAAGGGGGAAGGGGATATTACAAAGGCTGCTGGGGTAAGGCAGATGCTTTGGGAGACACAGCACGAGTTGCTGGGGGAAATAGATAAATGCCAACAGCACAATTGCAGGCTTGGGGATGTTGCTCCACACGAGAGTAGGGATAACTCTGTGGACTACCCCATGAACTCCTCGGTGGAGCAGTTTTTGCCCACCCCCTATCGAAAATCTCGCAGTGAGCTGTTGGGGATATCTGGATCTGCTGCCCCACTAAAATGCCTATACACAAACGCACGTAGCATGGGGAACAAACAAGAAGAATTAGAGATCTTTGTGCGGTCACAGGGCCACGATCTCATTGCGATCACTGAGACGTGGTGGGACAGCCTGGATGACTGGCATGCTACCATGGATGGCTACGTGCTTTTTAGGAAAGATAGACTAGGGAGACGAGGTGGAGGAGTTGCTCTTTATGTTAGAGAGCACCTAGAATGTATTGAGCTCCACCTGGGTAGGGATGAACCGCTTGCCGAGAGCTTGTGGGTAAGAATTAAAAGGCAGGCCAGTTTGGGTGACATAGTCGTGGGTGTGTACTACAGGCCCCCTGATCAAGAGGAGCTGGTTGATAATGAATTTTATAAGCAATTGGAAGTAGCCTCAAGATCGCAGGCGCTGGTCCTTATGGGGGACTTCAACTACCCAGATATTTGCTGGGCAAGCAATACGGCCAGTCGTATGCAGTCCAGACAATTTCTGCAGTATATGGAAGACAACTTCCTGATACAGATGGTGCAGGAACCTACTAGGGGAGGGCGGATGCTTGACCTTGTTTTTACTAACAAGGACGGGCTCGTCAGTGAAGTGAAGGTCGGGGGCTGCTTAGGACAAAGCGACCATGAAATGGTCGAGTTCAAGATCCTGAGTGGAAGAGGCAAGCCAAAAAGTAGGATAGCTACCCTGAATTTTGGAAGAGCTAACTTTGATCTCCTCCGAAATCAAATAGGGGCTATCCCATGGGCTGCTCTGTTTGAAGGAATGGGAGCCTGCGAGTGCTGGCTAACATTCAAACAGCACTTCTTCCAAGCACAGAATAGGTGCATCCCTTTGAGTAAGAAATCGGGAAAGAGAGGTAGAAGACCTGCGTGGATAAGCAGGGAACTTATGAGTAAACTCAAAGGGAAGCAGAAGACCTATAAACTGTGGAAACAGGGTCTGAGATCATGGGATGAATATAAGGATGTGGCCAGGGCCTGTAGGGATGCAACTAGGAGGGCTAAGGCCTGCTTAGAAATTAAGCTGGCAAGGGACATAAAGGACAGCAAAAAGAGCTTTTTCAGGTATGTAAATAGTAAAAGGATGACCAGGGATAATGTAGGTCCCTTGTTGAATGAGGCGGGTGTCTTGGTGACGGGAGATGATGAGAAGGTGGAGATACTTAATGCCCTCTTTGCCTCGGTCTTTACTCCGAAGGCTTCTCAGGACTCACAGATCCCAGATGTAAGTAGGAGTGGTTGGGGAACGAATGGCTCCCCTCTAGTAGAGGTAGGGGTGGTCCAGGAGCGACTCAAAGGAATGGATGCACACAAATCCATGGGCCCAGATGGGATACACCCACGTGTGCTGAGAGAGCTGGCGGAGGTGATTGCGGAGCCGCTCTCTATCATCTTTGACAGATCCTGGACTACAGGAGAAGTGCCTGAAGATTGCAGGATAGCCAATGTCACTCCAGTCTTTAAAAAAGGCAAGAAGGAGGATCCCAGTAACTATAGGCCAGTCAGCCTCACTTCTGTCCCTGGAAAGGTGATGGAACAGCTTGTTTTGGATGCCATCTCCAAACAACTGGAAGAGAAGAAGGTCATGAGGAATAGTCAGCATGGATTCACCAAGGGGAGATCGTGCTCGACCAATCTCATAGCCTTCTATGATGTTATTACCAACTGGGTGGATGGAGGGAGAGCAGTGGATGTCATCTACCTCGACTTTAGCAAAGCTTTCGATACTGTCTCCCACAACATCCTGATAGAGAAGCTGAGGAAACAAGGGATAGACGAGTGGACAGTGAGGTGGGTTGAGAACTGGCTGTCAGACCGGGCTCAGAGGGTCGTGATCAGTGGAGTAGAATCTGAATGGAGGCCTGTGACTAGCGGTGTTCCCCAGGGCTCGGTGTTGGGTCCAGTCCTGTTTAATATCTTCATTGACGACCTTGATGAGGGAATAGCATCCACCCTCAGCAAGTATGCCGATGATACAAAGCTGGGAGGAGTGGCTGACACGCAGGAACACTGCGCTGCCATTCAGCGAGATCTGGACAGGCTGGAGAGCTGGGCAGGGAGAAATCTAATGAAATTCAACAAAAGCAAGTGCAAAGTCTTGAACCTGGGGAGGAATAACCGACTGTATCAGTACAGGCTGGGGGATGATCTGTTGGAGAAGAGCTCTATGGAGAAGGACCTGGGGGTCCTGGTGGATGACAGGTTGGCTATGAGCCAGCAGTGTGCCCTGGTGGCCAAGAGAGCCAATGGGATCCTGGGATGCATCAGGAAGAGTGTGTCCAGCAGGTCGAAGGAGGTGATCCTCCCCCTCTACTCTGCGTTGGTCAGGCCCCACCTGGAATACTGTGTCCAGTTCTGGGCTCCCTGGTATAGAAAAGACAGGGACCTTCTGGAGAGAGTCCAGAGAAGGGCGACAAAGATGATTAGGGGTCTGGAACATCTCCCCTATGAGGAAAGGCTGAGTGAGCTGGGTCTGTTCAGCCTGGAGAAAAGAAGACTTAGGGGGGGCCTTATTAATGTCTATAAATATCTTAAGTATGGGATGCAGGGGGAATTGGCCAGCCCCTTTTCAGTGGTCAGTGGGGACAGGACTAGGGGCAATGGCTGTAAGCTGGAGCACAGGAAGTTCCGCACCAACATGCGGAAGAACTTTTTCACAGTGAGGGTGACAGAGCAGTGGAATAGGCTGCCCAGGGAGGTGGTGGAGTCTCCTTCTCTGGAGATATTCAAGTCTCGTCTGGACGCCTATCTATGTAATATGAGATAGGGAGCCTGCTTTGGCAGGGGGGTTGGACCCGAAGATCTCTTGAGGTCCCTTCCAACCCCTAAGATTCTGTGATTCTGTGATTCTGTAATTTTATATACAGAGGGCATGGATTTCTACATGAAAAAGGGACAAGGAAAGCATAGTGTTTCAGTACACTTAAAGATGTCTCATTTATCATGATAAAAACAGTCTATAAACATGAGATTTGCTTGACTCAGATGTCTTCAATTAATACATTTTATAGCTGTATTGTCTCTCATTCAGACCAGATTCTGGCATAAAGCCACGTGCTCATGTCCTGATTTTTGGCTGAGAGAATTTTCACAAGAAGCTAGGAGGGGACACAGCCAGGACAGGTTACTTAAAGTAGCCAGAAGAATATTTGATAGCTCAATACCATGACATCATGCTCAGTATATAAGGGGGAAGCTGGCCGGGGAGGTGGAGTCGTAATTCGGGGATGGGCTATGCACCAGGCATTGGGTGGTGAGCAAACTGTGTCGTGTGTCACCCGCTTGTGTATTCCAAGTGGTCCTGTTAATTTCCTCTTTGTTTGCTGTCCTAGAAAGCTGCTCTTATCCCAACCTGCTAGTCTTACCTTTCCTTCCAATTCCCCATCCAAACCCACCGGAGTGAGTGACCACATAGTGCTGAGCCTCTGTCTGGGGCTACTCCATGACAACTCTGAGTCTAACAAACTGGTCATATAGTTCAAATTCTTCAAACTGTCTCTTACCTGAAATGAGCCCATAAATTTCCTTTTTCCTCAGTGTCTGATAATACCAGTCAAATTAGTCTCATTTTTCCTGTATTATTTTTCTCCAAACAATAATTGGCATAAAGGCAGTTAAAGTGCTTTGGGGTTTTTTTTCTCTCTGAGCAGTACAGTTTCTACCAATTTTAAAGGAGTGTCTAACTTTAACTGTTTCCAGTCTGATACGTTTGTTCTCAAGGCTGTAAAAACCCATACTTGTGAAGACAAAGTTGAATGTTAACAACTGTCTTAATGCAGTGGAATATTCATTATCTTATTACAACATAAGCCTACTGTTCTGAAACCTAGGCAATCCACAGAAGGGCAATCCTTCCACACAAACTCCTGGAGGGGGATGTTTCTAAAACATGACCTAAAATCATAGGGAGCTTACTGGAACAGGAAGACCTGCCTATTTCTCCTTATAGGCAAACAAGGTATAGCCCTGAAGTCTTCATTTGGCTAGGTGCTCACGCCTTGCATTCCTGTTGAGTTCGGCAGAAGTAGCGGTTGAGTTCAGCAGAAATCGTGGATCCTACACACCAGGTACAGATGAGATTGTATCACTAAAGAGACTGAAATTCTATGGAGATTTTTATTTTTTAGTGTGATGTTCTGCAGACCTATTGCCCTACCTTTATAGTAGCTCTAGCAACTGTGTGAAATTACACTGCTGATAAAGTTATATCCTCAAAATAATATTTTCTGGTTTTTTGTTTCAATGTTCATTTTAGATATTTGAATTAACAGTATGTTCGTTCCTTCTTATTATTGGCAGTGATGTGAAGAAACTGATAAATCCAAGGATGCTGGAAATCTGAAGATCCCTATTGCAAGAGTCTTTATGATTTTCTTGTCATTTACTAGCTTATTAATATCTTTGACTTTTCTATCAATGAGAGTTCACCTTGCCCAAAAAAAACCCATTAAAAAACCCTTTACAACACCACCTTTATCAGTGAAGTTATTTTGATGTCATTTCTGACCTTGATGTGAGGAATTCTTTTTCTTGATGTAAATGAAGTTCGTGAAGTTGGTGTGATGAATGTGTATTTTAATGATCCATGCTAATAATAGCATGAATTACTGTACAGATGGTATCCTCTCCTTTCTATATATAATAACAATCAAACAACTGATTCCATTTGGCTTTGATTCATATTAACTGCTCCTTTTCTTAATATATTCTTAGTTGTGCTATCACTCGAGGAAATATGAAAATCAAAACTAGGAATTCGCATTGTGACAACAACGATGTCTTTTCTTTTAAGGAAATATTAAATGGGTGTGTGAAGAGTGCAAGAAAACTTGTAAAGCATCCTATTTATGTTACCATATATATAATCTCATTTTTGGAAAAGTCTGTAAATGCAATTAGGTGCAACCATTTGACAGATGCAAACAGTGTATAATTGCAGACGTCGTGGCTGACTCTTACATTGTCAGCCAGAAAATAGGCAAGACAAAGTTCTGCTACTCATGGAAATTAATATAAAACCAGTAGGAACTGATTTTTTTGTGGTAGATTGCAAGACACCAGCGAACTCCCGCACTGCCTGCTCTTCAAATGAGGTACTACGTATCTCACAAGTAATGGCATTGCTCATAAGTAATTAAAAGAAATTCTGCTAGCTTTCTGGTACCTCCTTCTGCATTTCCACATAAGGTTTCTTGTTAACTTCAGTGGAACTATGAGGGGATCAGTCTGCAAAAAAGTACTACAAAAAAGGTCATAATAATAATAATTCAAAGAGAAGAAAATACAAAAGGTGACACCTAAAGGAGGAAAAATACTGTTTAAGCCTGATTCTGTTTTCAATGATAAAAGCTGTAAGCAAGACTGGCAAAAGATGCTGGAGGTATTTGATTAAAAACTGTAAAGAACATGAAATGGAAAATCATAGCACTCCTCTTTTATGTATACAATTCATCTTTATCTCTCAGACAGACAGGTACGTGACCGAAAATATTCCCTGTGATTAAAGCAGACTTTCCAGTGAGATCTTCAGTCTCATCTGAACCACAATGAATGATTTAACTATGGGATACAAACTGGGTCAAACTCTCCAATAGTTGTGGGATTTTCTGGACCTTTGCAAAGATTCTGTATAGGCCTGCCAAGAAAAGGATAAATGATGTTGCTATTTGAAGTCTTCTTTTTCTGGTTTTAGATCACTAATACAGTTTTGAAGCTCTTCATAATCTATTTTGCTTGCACACTGTTCCAACTAATTATGACTGAAAGCACTATCTATGAAGAGCTTTAGCTGTGAAAGCAAAGAAGACATGTCAAACTAAGGGCCAAATCCTTCTCACAAAAGGTTGTAAAAAGTCCATTTTGTAAGGATCTGACAGTCAGATTGCCATTTTCTGTTGTATTACTGCTTAACACACGGGTCAATGTAACTTCAAGATGCCCTTCTTTTATTCAGGGCAAACCTCTGATTCTTAAGTTGAGCAGTACAACAGGGATGAGCTCACACCTCATGTGAGCAAGAGGTGAAACTAATCTCAAATAAAAAACAGTCTTAATCAAAGTAATTTAAGCTCCTTTCAGGAAGAGTCAGTATATAGAGAGGCACCTTCGTCATCATTCATCTCATCCTAGACTGCTGTCCTAGTATAAGCATGATGAAGTCAATCTTGAAAATTTCATGGTGGGCTACTGTAAATCACTCATGTGCTTGAGCCCTGAAACAGTTCTTCAAACCGGTCTTCAGCCTTCAGGATAGATAAATTTCACCAGAACAACTCATCTGTCATACAACTGGTCTGATGCTTTGTTCTCCAAATGCCCTTTCAACATTGTTTTGGAGTGGACACAGGCGGCTTAATGAGTTACTTCTGGCATCAAAGTTACTTCCTGATGTCCTCTACCCTGTTATGTGACCAAAATTCTTGCGTTTCTGTCATATGGCAGATGCAGCCAGACATTTGAGAGGCTGTTCATCTGCACAATACCTAAGTTCTGTCTCATCATGTCTCTTGATTCACATGTTTTCCAATTACAATAAAGAACATAATGTTTTGCCTGCCCACCTTATGCCCCAGAAAAATAATCTTTCTCTGTGGCCTTTTTTTTTTTTCCTAATGCATTAGCAGGACCATTCTGGAAAAGTCACAGGGCAAGTTCTGGTATATATCAGCCTCCCTTTTAAAGCGAAGACAAGTAGCTGTTCACACAGTGAGAAGTATTGACGTATTCAAAAAAACTATCTAGAGAGAAAACTCCTCTCTGTATAACACATAGGTACAGTGAGACTTAAATCTTGATGAAGAACCTGATGCAACAAACAGCAAATGATATTTTAAATTGTGCATCAAGTGAAACTACATGGTCATCATGGTCCCTTCAAGTCTCAAAATCTGTATCTCTTTTTTGCACTTATTCTTCTCTATTCGAATTGGATTTTTCTAGAAGTGGTTAATCTTCCAGACTGATTGAGATTTAGGTTAATCAAGGAGTTTGAGCTGTTCCTGGAAATGGAAGTAGCCTACATGAGATTAAAGTGATTATGACACCTTGGACGTATTTATTCTCAGAAAGAAAGAGAAGAAATATGTGAAAAACAGTGAGGTGCCAAGAATATGTGAAAGAGAGGGAAAAGAAGCCTGACATGTGAGTGACCTGGAAAAGGTCTGTGTCAGTCAGACACAGTCGTGGCTGCATGAGCCTAACGGAAGCTGATATTGTGAGTGTTGGACTGCTATTTAGTTTCTAATCAATATTTATTATTTCTAAAATTATTATTCCTACAGTCATTATAGTTCTGGTCTTTATGAAAGGTAGATTTTTTTTCTAAACCTGGAAATGTCAGAGATTTTTAGCTTCATATATTTTGGTTTAGTTTCTGAGTATCCTGAAGGTAAGTGCTAAGAAAAGCAAGCAATCTATCCTCTCAATTTAGCTCTAGTTCCCTGTGAAGGAAGATAGAAATATCTGATAAACTTTGCTAATAGTCTGGTGTGTAATTTCTTTCTACCACACTGATAGCAAGAGTTAACTTAGCCTTGAGAAGCAGATTTACTCATCTCTTAAGTCAGTAATCTGCTAATGATAGTCTAAACATTGATACCTGGGTAGCACAGGGGTGCCAAGAACTGGTCTTGTATTTTCCAGTTGAAAAGGGAACACATACCCACAGCGCTCCAAGGACAGGGCTCTGAATAATATTCAGCAGCCGCAGGGCAATCATTTGATCATGAGCTACCACCCTACTTTGTAAGGTTCTCAGCAATTTCTAGCCTAAGCTTCAGGGTAGAGTGCATCAAGAAAGCATCCTTCCTTATCTTCCACACTCTTATGCCCTTGTTATATCTGACCTATATTGTCTCTCTTTCTCCTTCCTCCATTTATTTCCTTCTAATAAACTTGTAGGAAATACATTTATATGTTGCACTTAACAAACAAAACCAGAAGGCCCATCCAGACTGCTATCATTTTTTCATAGTTGAGATCCCAGAGCAGCACAAGATTTAAGAATACACCTGTAAGATTGAGCTAGGTTTCTACCATCTTTTCTAACCAAAGAACTGAATTATTGATGAACAGAGCCTGAAGCATTCGTTAAAATATGTACTATATATCATATAGTACCAACAGATGACCAGAAAACTGACTACATAGCTGAATTGACTTTGGTTTCATGTGACGTCAGCATTGAATAAGTTACAGCCTTGCATTCACTCTGGGGCTATCTATTATCTAATATGTCTTACTTGATTTTCAGTTTCAGGCAGGCAAATTGACCATGTATACTTGCTTGTGTCAGTAGCTAATTTTAGGTAGCTGGTCTAATTGAAGATGTTATGGTCCTTTAGCTTGTCAAATAGAAATTCACATTTTCTGATTAATGTGATTCATTTATATTAGATTTGACTTGACAGGATGACAATGTGTAATATAGAATACAAGGATGACAGGGTTCTCCATCTCCTCCGTCACATTTCATTATGAATGGCCTAGTCAAGGCTGTGGCCTACAGTATCTTTCCTGCATTTTGATAAAATTTGAACACTATTGCAGCCATATATGGTCTACATAGTATGTTCTCACAGGTGGCAGTATGCTTTCAGAAGGGTGACAAGTTAAACAGCTTTCATACATTTGTACCCCTTACATGTAACTGGTTTTGTCACATCCTGACGTGATTGAAAAATTACTGAGAAAAGGTAGAAGGAAAAGACAACATCCTTGAAGAAAGTTAAACAAACTTCAACTGCTATAAAATAAAAAAAGGGGGGAGATGTTCAAGGAAAGTAAATACTACCTAACACACCAGTTGGTGAGGGAGAGAATAGGTTAGGTGGGCAAAATGGAGCCCTAGCCAGAAGTTGAAAAATGTGTCAAGAAATATAAGTGTGATACCAAATAAAAGGGTACTGGTAGCTTCAGCACCAAAAATGTTAGGAAAAGGAGTAAATAGGAAAACGGTCCACAGCTGGGTCCATGGAGTAGTAACATGCATAAGCTCATTGGCAACAAGCAGTACCATGTCAGAGATGCAGAGGGTGATCTGTCAGTCCAGCACCTCTGAAACCAGAGCAGCAGATGCACACAGGAAGCAAACGGTACAATCTCTCCACAGATCATAGATTATAGTAAATATGTTTCTAAGTTTTTTAAAAAAATGCATTCTTATGTTTCCATAGGTCAAATCCTTTGCATACATACAGAGCACACAGAATGCTGTGCCACAACGGTCCACTGTCTAATGGTGCAGTTGGTGTCAATACCATCTTGGCAATTGGGGTAAGGACAGGATTCTGTCAGCTTTAGAAGGTTAATCTGTGCAGTCACTGCAGGCTGTCTTGGCTCAGTCATGCTACGGCACTTCCAATACGGAACTGCACATGTCCAGCTGTCACTGACCTAAAGCAACTTTCATTTTGGAAGGAGCCTTGAGATGTCTGCACTCTAATATAGTGCTCAAATTAGGTCCACACTGAGTTCAGACCAGGATTTTCAGGGCTCTCTACAGTTTGGTCTCTAAAGGACAAACCGTGTCTCCAGGGACAGAGATCCACAACCTCTGAGATAGAATCATAAAATCATGGAATGGTGAGGGTTGGACCTTCAATATCATCCAGTTCCAACCCCCCTTCCATGGGCAGAGACACCTTTCACTAGACCACATCCAACCTGGCCTTGGACACCTCCTGGGAAGGGGCATCCACCACCTGCCTGGACAACCTGATCCTCGTAGTGAAGAATCTTTTCCTAATGTCCAATCTAAATCTTCTCCCGTCCAATTTAAAAGCATTCCTCCTCATCCTATCACTACATGCCCAGGTTATATGCCCATATAGGGCTTATAGGGCCCTAGGGAGCATATAAACAGGAGGGGATTCAACTTTTTAAAAGGGTAGACAATGGCAGGAGAAGGGGAAATGGACTAAAACTAAAGGAAGGAAGGTTTAGATTAGATATTAGGGGGAAGTTTTTTACAGGAAGAGTGGAACAGACTGTCCAGAGAGGTGGTGGATGCCCCATCCCTGAAAGTGTTCAAGGCCAGGTTGGATGGGGCCCTGGGCAACCTTGTGTAGATCCAGGCCTGAGGTTGGTGGCCCTGCCTGTGGCAGGGGGTTTGGAACTCTATGATCTTTGGTGTCTCTTCCAACCCATGACATTCAATGATTCTATGATTCTATTATTCTATCTGTATTCTAAAAATCCAGTTCAAGCCCCTTCCTAGGCCCATACTTACTCATCCCTTTTTCTCCTACTAGCACCTTGTACTCTCATTTCCTATTATGCTGGCTGCTCTCTCATTCCCTAAGTACCCTACATTTTTGTACTGCCTCTGAAGGACGTGATGGCCAGGGGAATAATGTCCACTGTTTCACAGAGGCAACTGAGGCAGCATAGCTGCTACTGCAGTTTCCAGTCTCTCTCATGCAGATCTCATCTGTCCAACAATAACAGGGCATGACTGATTGCTTCATATGTCTCATGAAGGAGAGGAAATTTTTAAGTTTCCAGTGCAGCAATGATGTAAATTTATGTATTTATATTAAGGAAATGTTCTTATTTTCAAACAGACTTAAACTGTTTTTGAAAACAGGTAAAAAGACATTTAGTCCAGTAGAGGAGATTTATAGAGCCTGTTCTAGAAACTGAATGGGTTTTGGCTGAACTGTCTTATGACAGAGCACCTGGAGCAGCCCCTCTCCCAGCATGGCATCTGCAGTTGGCTTTGCACAAACTCAGTTCACTACTGATGTTAGCAGAGGTGTTGCAGCGCAGCAGTTCTAGGGACTTGCTGACCATCTTCTTAAAACTCTAAAGACAGGATATTTCTGGCCAGTACAGGACTTCTGCACTGAGATCTTAGTGATCATATTATCTGCAGAGAAGTTACTGTTTTTCATGGAGTTGTATCACTTTGACATGAAATGGCAGATAGATTGGAGCATGCATCTGTCTTTTCTTCCTGGTTTGCTTCTAAGACTCTCAATAATGCCTCCTAACATAAGCAGAATTGGCTCAAGGCTTAAATCATACTATTAAGACATTTTAGGAGGTATAATAGATCTAAAATAAGAAAGCTCCATCCTCAGTCCCTCCTCTCCAAGGCATAAGGTGAGCAAGACCGCTGAATGGAGCTTTTAAGCATTTCAAAATGTTTAATGGAATGAATTGGGCTTTCAACTGGAGCTATTAAACATTTCACAATGTTCAAATGTTCAAAATCATGCTTGGACATTCAGCCTTTTTCAGTGACCTGCAGAGATTCCAGTGTATTTGTGGATAAACGGAAACTATTACAGCAATAATATAGTTGCATATATGTCTATACCTAGGTTATGCTTGTCAGATAAAAGGATGCTGTACCAAAGCTATACCAAAATTCAAGCATCAGCCTATATACATTCAAGTGCTGGGTGGCTAAAAGAAAAGGGAAAACATGTAGATGCTTTGTCAAGATGAAATAGTGTTAACACATTTTAAAGTTACTGATATAGTGAGAGATGTATATAGAAAGCAGGACGAACAATGAAATGAATCTCAGTCAAGGTGAAGGCTATATTCAGAAAGTAGCAGCATTGTTATAGCCATGATGGATAAAAGCAAGGTATAGTATAAGTACCAAAGGAATTTTATTTTTTTTTTACTAAAACCAACTGGGATGTTTGGAAAAACAAATAAGCTTTTAGGTACACTTTCTTATCAACCAGCATAACATAAATGTAAAACGTGTCCTTCAGAAATAAAACATTTGATTCAAATTCTTTGTTCTTTATTTATATTCTCATATTTCCATGACTGCAGTTTTGCATCTGTAACATAGTTGCAGCTGTAATGCTATAAGGAAATTTTCTAAAATGATGTTACACCTGAGAACAGTGTTTTTGAAAATTCATGCATTTTTTCCAGCTATTTTGGTAAAAGATATCCTCTCTCTTTGTAAACCTTGCCCCTCCTCTACTGCAAGATTATAAAGAAACAAGTGGTACTTAAAAAGTTAAGATTCCTAGCTATCAATTACAAAAAAAAAAACCAAAACCCAAACAAAACCCGCCCACAAAAAAAGCCATACAAAGAAAGCTATATCATTTTATATAGTGCAGCAAAGACAATCCTGCTGTTTTGTGGCCAGGGAAAGTATAAATGAGAAATTGAAAAAGAAAGATGAAGGACACTTAAAATAGACAAAAAATACAAAAGTGAGGGAGAGCTGCACCAAATACTCCATATAATGTTGAAATTGCAGAAGACCCAAGAGGATGACAGGAATCCTTTTTGTTTAAAAAGAAAACTTTTTCTATTTATTTTTCCCAAACAGTAAGATTTACCATTTCCTCTCACCATGCGTCATTTTTAAAGACAATTTAGAAGAGGAAAAATATATAAGCAAGTTTAAAAAGAAATATTTCATATATTGTATATGCTATTTTTCAAAGAAAAATTGCCCTCATTTTAGCCAGATATTTCAGCTAGCCTTTGCTGATATTGGTGAATGGTAATAAAGATCTAAAGTTGGCTTAAATACAATTGGTGGAAAGCTTTAGGTGGGCTTCTGTTGATTTAGAAATAAGGCAAAATGTTGCTGTCTTTTGTGAGTAATACATATGATATTATACACAGAACTACAAATATGAATACGTGAAAAATGCAAAGTGTGTGAAAAACCCTGAGCTTTGTTTTGGTAGGTCAAGTATGAGCAGAATCCACTGTTCAGGAATCCATGAATGAGGATCAAGGTAGGTTTGACATTCATTGTTTTGCTGTTGACAAACAAAGGATACTCCTCTTTTATAAATCCTGCTGTACAGAGGTCTTCATTGAAAAAGTGCTTTTTCCAAAGAGCTATGATTCAGCCTTATCTTAAGAGCACTTCTCCTGTTACCTGCTCTCAGCTTGTCTAATCAGGGTCCTTGTAGCTTGAGTGGCAAGGCCAGTCCAATTTTATCCCTCCATAAAGCTATAGCACAGGGACAATTATCCCAATTTCATGCTTGAAGTTAACCTTTCATTAATTTTTGGTGCTTGTATCTTTTTTGACCATTAACTAAAGGTTGGTGTCTCACTACATGTTGTAGCTTTAGCACAGATCGTATTTATTTCAGAACTCCTGAGACAACCATGTGTGCAACAATCTTATCCCGTCCATAGATATCATTATGGTAGCTGATACAGATTTGGAGATGAAGATAATGGAACCAGAAAGAGTTTATGGTAATAATAGACCTCTTTCTCTCCATTACGTGAGGTATTCTATTTCACGTAATGTTCCTTCTCCAGTGGAGGACTGCAAGAGATTGCCCATTCTTAGGCTCGGTATTAATTATGCTTACGAGAGCTTCTATAGTTGAAGGTCCTATGATAAACTCCTATTTTATTTTAAGGGGTTTATAATTCATCTTTAAAAGCCCACTTTGGACTGAAATATGTCACCACCATCTAACACTGACTTTACCTGACCCAGCAGTAATATATGATAGATATGGAAGGAAAGAGCTGCACTTTGAATAATTCAAGGTGATTACCTCATGTGAAAAATCATTCTTTTCATGTGCATGTCATCTGAATGGCCACATAAGCATACACCTAACATTGACAGGCTATACCTCATCACAGCACTATGTCAATAAGCACAGGCCAGTCCTCTTCCCTACTTTTTTTTTTTTCCTGATACAATTTGCATTACAAGAACTGATTTAGGTATTTTTCAGAAGGTGACAGAGGATGTGAAAGAAGCTAAATTCATCAGTCTTTTGACATTCCCAGCACTAGAATACATGATTTCTGATAGGATACCTTAATTTCTGTGTCACCAAAGGGGAAGTCACCTTCATCGATAACTTGTATTAATAGTGTCTTGTGAATTACACGGTTATTCAGTTGGAGAGCAGACTTACAGCTTTAGAGGACAGGTGTGTGCATCACAAGACCCCGGACACTAATGAATCTCCAGATTAACAAATTCATCAAGCTTAGGTCCGTACTCTTTTTCCAAAATACGGGCTCAACTCAAAATTGAGTATCAAATTATTTTTGTCAAAGAATACAGGTAAACTATGTATCAGTGGAGCATGTAGAAGTCAAAGTACAGTCACCAGAACAATGATTAAGCTACCCTTTGTATAAAGGAAATTAAGCTCCTACTTGGTCAGTCTCCATCCCAAGGAATTATGAAGTAATGTCCTCCTTTCTTTCTTCCCAAAGCCCAGTAGTGATGGGGAGCAGACCAGGTGTGCACTGAGGTTTGAGAGCCATCAACCCAACATAAAATCTACCATATAACAGACTCACCTCATTTCACTGAGGTATTCCTCTATGCTTATGTGCTAACCTCCCCAAAAATTCATACTGTCTGTACACCAGGAAAATGTTCGCTCTCCAAAAACTTAGACATGAAAATGTGCATGTAGTTATAACAGTGTGAATGATAATTCTACGGAAGCAGAGGACAAGTAGACAACTTTTCTCTCTTAGAAACTGTTGCAACATATTTTTTCTGCTCCATATCCTAGCTTTTATTTAATTGAAAATCAGATAATTTTAAAGTATAATTTAAATTCAGAATGAAAGTTCTTGCAAGCACCACAGTAATATCCATCTCTTTTCCTCCCTTTTCCTATTATAATCTTCACTTCATTTTTTTCCACTGATATTAGCAGACAGGAATACTTCAGTTAAATATGGCTTTTTTTGTATTTGCTGACCATTTAACATTGATCCTCCATTGCGAGTGTACAATGTACTTTGCTCATTTCTGAATACAGCTGTTAGAACCTTACCTTGGTCTCAACATATCGCATATCCTTCCTGTGGACTTTGTTTTTCAGACATTCACTGGTCTGATGAACCAGACCAGCAATAAAACTGGAGTCTTTGCTGGGTAGCTCTGTAAATGGTATATGACACAGTAGACTTCACTTCCAAAGCTTCCCTTAGCAATTGGTGCTATAACACTAACATTTTAAATGTAGCCCTGCAGCATCAGCTTTCAAATACATAAGTCATGAGGAGGATCTCCCAGAGAAACAGTAATGGTATACATTTTGCTGATCCAACAGAAAAGTAGGTGTGTGTTACTTCCTCTCTGATCAATCGGTTGCCATGTATTTCCATCTTCATTCCTTTTTTGAGCTGCTGTTGCTCAAAAGTACAACTCCAGTTCCTCAAACTTAACTATGATGAAACACCAGAGAAGGCAATGCATATCTGAGCCACAACAGCGAGGCACTATTACTTAAAATACTTTTTAAATATACAGACAAATAATAACTTAAAAGGAGATGCTTCAGGATTTTGCAGTTTACTGGGGTTATGTGTATTGCATACTACTCCATGGCTTCTGCTTGAGGCAATATGACCCTCATAGAGCCTACTTCCGAACTGAACTTGAAATTGAGTATTGAAGAATATTTAAAGAAAGTAAGGTTTAAGCCTCATGGAAATGAGGATGAAATGTAAGGTCCTTCTTTATCATGAGACATTCACGTGTTGCCAGTAAAATGTGCTTGATTTGCTATGAAATCTTTAATCACAGAATCACCGAACAGTAGGAGTTGGAAGGTACCTCGAAAGATAATCCAACTCCCCCGCCAGAGCATAAAGAATTCCTAATTCCTATAAGGAATTCCTAATTGATCTTCAAAATGTAAGTACAAGAACCTAAAAACTAATATTCCATAAAGACATCTTCCAGAAAATATTTCACACCTTGTCTTTACAAAGCTCATATTTAAATCCTTCCCTGCTTTTTATGGAAAACAACTATGGAACTTCCTTTTCTCTTATAATTGAGGACACGGGAAAATGAGGGAATAAGTCTATTTTGCAAAACCTGTACCTACAGTGCACAGCTGAAATTAGCCATATGTAAATATTTCTTGCTGTATTGTGGTATATGCTGTTCTCTTCACAGTAGCAGATTCTCAAAATGAAATAATGACGTCAGACATATAAATCTAGAGATTATCAGTACTTCTTCATGGTTTGTATTTATAAATCTGATTTGTTGTTTGCTTCTTTTTAAGAAGTTCTTTTAGTGCACAGTCTACAAATGCACTTCTGTCCTTTGGTCTTGTTCTCCACTCTGATATGCAATGAGGAAAATGTGACTTTTAATATAAAGTACCAACTTCACTTCTCTTGTTATTTTTAAAGCATAGTTTACAAAACAAATGTTTTGAAATGTCTTGGTTATTCCCTTCCGTTGTTGGAAGATGTACCAAATGCAGCTTCCAAAGTGTGTGTGATTAACAGTCTGAATTGGTGCGAATTCCTCAGTAACATAAATTGTAGAAATCATATTTGAAAACATCAGTGTAAATTATAGTCTAAGCAAATTTAAAATACTTAAAATAATCCAGAATGCTGAATAAACTTAAGAATCAATATTTAATTAACATTTTAATCCCCATGCCCATGCTAAGTCTGAAATATGCACCTCATATACTTATTCTTGAAAGTGTGAATTCATATTTCTGGGGAAAAAAAACCAACACAAAAACCAGAAACATTGAATAGTACAAAAAAATGCTCTTCAAGAGAGTACATCATGTCTCTTTGAGATAGCGCTGCAAACTCATATATCTTTTGAAGCTGATTTGTGTTCTTTTAAAGGCAGACTAAATGTATGAAGAGTCACTCTGAATGGCTGTAAAAAGAACAAATGTATTGTGACCTCTGTAAGAATTAGTTGGTAGTGTTACTATTGCTCCTGTATATTCCTCCTATCTTTTCTCTCTCTTTGTCTGTCCATTTGAAGAAAAAATATGTAAAGGAAAAAGAAAAAGAATGGCAGGGAAACCCACCACTGCTCATGTAAAAGAGCTCTTGTTTCCTCAGCTCTTCTCTACATTGAATTACGACTTACTATTTCAGTGTAGTGAATATTCTGGCTTAATGAAGTTGCTACGGGGAAAGCATTCAAAGGCAAACATCTTTGGTTAATTAAGAAGTCTTGTCTTAACAGCATGTGAGTTCTAGCTGTCTATGTCTCTTGCATATTTTGCTTTTAGAGAAATCATGTCCATCTAGCGTCGTTCAATGTCATTTTACCAAGGCTGGTATTCAAGAAACTTGTTCAGAAAATTAGAAGTGATGAAGTAGCCCAAGGAGGTAATGTCAGAGGAACAAAAGATTCTGATGTGAAGACCTAGCTTCCTAATTGTTATTATGCTTACAAGGACACTGTTAAAAGAAAAATGAATGCCTTGCTTCACACCTGCTGTAAAAGGCGCAGCAACTCTGAAGCTTGTTTAAATCATTCTTCCTGAAACAAACTACCGAATGAAACTCAGGCCATTTAATTTCCAAATACCAGTAATTAAAATGAGTCACATCATCAGGGTTTGGCAGGGCTACAGCCTTCTTCTGTTTTTTCATTTTCACATAAATTTCAGCGAAGGTCAGATTTGTTGGGGGGAGGAGAAGAACCTGCCTGCTTTTGTGCTCACAGGAGGTTAAAATATGACTTATTCACAGTGTGCCTCATAGTTCAGGACTTAATGGTCCTTGACGGGGATAACCTAGAAGTTAATTTTACTTTGTGTCCCAAAAGCAGTCATTGTCACTGTAATCCTTCTTGCAGGCTGAAGGGTATCTTCACCACCTGATCAGACTTTCAATAGCGATTGATGAGCAATATCACCAACCAAGAAGCACTTTGCTAGTGCTTTCTGGTAAAAGGCAAAAAGAAAAAGAAGGAATGATGCCAGCTTACCTTTTCGTACCTCTAAGCCTTTGCAGTGTTTCTCACTTTAAATGTCAGCTTTTGCTATTAGTAGAAGTCAGAATCAAACACTGCAAAATTAGGAACTGCTGTTTCTTTCTTCCATATTGCTTGAGTCCTGCCAGTGAGAAGGATGAGCGCATAAGGGAGGTACACACCCTCTTTCCAATGTTGTTATCCAGAGCAGAGGGATGCTTGAAGCCAGAGGTAAGCACTATCAGGAAGGCCTGTGCTCTAATCTCAGCAGCAGCAGTGTCCCATGCACAAAGAAACCTCAAAAAAAAAGAAAATTTGGTTTCCAGACCCAAATAATGTCTGATGAAATCAATTTGGCTAATACATGTTGGAAAAACACTCACATGTGATCTCCTTTTTGTTTAAACCTATCCAGATCAGGGAATGCTATTCATGGTAGGCAGAGGTTTGATGGCAGAGCTGCCATTCAGCCCTTCTTAAAGTCATTGTTCTAAGACCCGAACAACAAATCTTCTCAAATAAAGAGCTTTAAAATTATTTTAATATAGGCATAACAGTATGTGGGGATTTTTTTCTCTTCCCTGACTTTTATACCAAAACTGAAAAATCTAATGGTTAATTCTTTGGGCAGTAGCATCCACCATGAAACCACTGATATTTGTTGAACGAGAGAAATGAGCTAATGAGAGAAATATACCAAGTACTACAGCTGTAAGCTATCATTTCATATGTTCACAGAAGCTAAAATCACTGTACTCTCCTAGAGTAAGCTCTTACAAGACGTGCCACAGATTCTTTCTCTGTGCTCCCTATACTGAGCACTCTTAATTTCCCTTTGGCATCATGTGTGGAATGGGTATAGGTGCACACAAAAAAAAGTAGTGTTCTTTTCGATGTAACCACAGATGAATTTCAATATATTCTACATTAAATTAATAATACATGGATTCAGAAGTTAAAATTTAGATGTAACGGTGGTCATAAAAGCATTAAGAGTGGAAATCATTTCCAAATGAGAGAAAATGTGGGGGATTTATAGTTCATGAGAGCACTGCATGAAGACCGGATTCTAGACACAGGTTTTGTGTTTAGTACTTCATATTAGCACACCTATCCCCCAAAGTCATACCTGAGGATAGGAAGGCAGGAGATCCTATTCACTGGCATGTAGGATGACAGAGCAGTTTGCTTTACCTATTTCTGGAGAGCAGAGAATATTCAATATGCTACAACACCCTCCTGCCTGCCTTTGCTAGCAGATTCATGGGGATAAACATTCTGGCTATTGGGCTCCTTCATGGTGGAAAAGAGCCTTCTACCCCCTAATGAAGAGGCGTCTGAACTCCATGCCTGGGGGTGGTCAGGCACTGTGTAATCCACTGTAGGCACCAATACTAGTTCAAGTTTCAAAAGCAGAATGAGTAATACCAAATCTCAATTTTCCCATCCAAGTCCACTTCAGCAACCACCCATGACACACCTGGGACCGTGTAAGGTGCATGGTGGAGGGCTGACTCTAATGAACATCTCAGATAATTAAGGACTGTGATTCATTCCCCAAAAAGTTCTCCTGGATGCAGGTTCCTGTCACTGTGGTCACAGGAAGCCCTGAGAGGAAGCAATCTTTGTGTGGCTCTATGAGTCACCTGTGTTATTTTTTATCTTTTTTAAAATACAGTTCATATGGGCATCGAATAAGGAATATCAATTTACACTAAGCAACACATGTATTCAACATATGCATTTACAGTCCCCCCAACTCAGTGTGATACACAACATGCATTGTCCCATAATACTCCCTACAGTGTCAAATGCTGAACTTCAAGGTAGAAAATCATGTACTCCGTGAAACGAGCACATCCAACAACAGCAGTGGTTTAGTGGTTTTCAGCATTGCTAAGCACAACATCAGAGCATTAGTCCGTGGAGTTTCCCAGACTTTGCCTCCTCTCATAAAGCAACAGCATTTTCTAACTACCACAGGTGCTTAAAGGCACTCTTTCTAGCCACTGGATTAAGATTATGTCACATAGTTCCTTCTGCAGTTTATCTGGCGACCTGAACAAGTTTCCCTGTAGTGATACAAGAGTCTTGCAAGAGATGTTATTATTGAAGCCACGTTGCTTCTGGTAGGCCTAGTCCTTGTTTGTGTGGGTATGAGGCTCACAGTCCCAGGACTGCTGCAGCCTCACTGGAGTTTCTGCTAGATGTTACATTGTTACATCCACACAGTAGCTCTGTCATCAATACTCTGAAAAGTATCTCACCACTCCACTGTTCTTCCCTGATCTACTTCCCTAGATCTTGGCTGTGGGGGGACCTCATTGCAGCCTTCCAGTACCTGAAGGGAGCTTATAAACAGGAGGGGAATCAACTTTTTAAAAGGACAGATAATGGCAGGACAAGGGGGAATGGATTAAAGCTAAAAGAGGGAAGGTTTAGATTGGATATTAGGGGGAAGTTCTTTATAGAGAGAGTGGTAAGCTGCTGGAACAGGCTGCCCAGAGAGATGCTGGATGCCCCATCCCTGGAGGTGTTCAAGGCCAGGTTGGAAGGGGCCCTGGGCAACCTTGTGTAGATCCAGGCCTGGAAGTTGGTGATCCTGCCTGTGGCAAGGGGGTTGGAACTCCATGATCCTTGATGTCCCTTCTAACCCAGACCATTCTATGATTCTATGATCTATGATCTTTGTTTAATGCAAAAAACTTTTAACCTGCCAGAAGAAAAGCCAACCTGATGCCTAGATGAGCATGACTGCTGAGTCTCTGGAAAAGGACAGTCTTTCTGTCACAGCAATTTTAAAAATTATTTTTGAACCAAAATTTCTGAAATATAGATAATGAAATGATTATAACATAAAAATATGCTGAATTCATACATTTTACTAAAAGCACATGGCCACACTTTGAAATATACTTTCGTCTCCTCCTAATAGATTTGAATTTGTCTGATCCGTTTAATACTGGCTTCAGACAAGTGTTTTTTCTGCTCACAGGAAAGCTGCAGGACTCTTGGACTCCACATAGATAGGTACCACCTGTGCATGAAAGATGTTCAGAACTCCATGCTACAGAGCATTTCCTCGGCAGGAGCCAACTGCACACTGACTTTAGGGGAGTTATGACATTTTAGCAGCACAGCTTTTTTCTCTACAAAACTGCATTAAATAAAGAGAAGTTATTGAAACAGGTCCAAGGAAATCTGTTGTTGTGTGCTGGTTCTTGTATGTGACTTTCTTCTTAATTCTTTGATGATAAGGCAAAATCACTTAGATTGTTTGAGTTATAGAAAAGAAGCCCGCGTTCCAATTTCTCCAATTGTGAAAATACTGCTTCAATACTATACATGACCCTAACAGCATTTCCCAAGGAAAATGCCTTTGATTTGTGCAGCCCTGTAAAGATGCTGACATTATATTTACTCCTATGAACGTTATTTTATCTTGTGAAGATTTACAGAGAACTCTAATGGGTGCAGTCATTCTAATGGTTCTTCAAGGGAATGCTGCTCCTGGAGCATCTCTGTGAGCAAGGCAAGGTGCTTATTAGAGCTTTAAAATTAAGAAAAATAAACCAAACCAAACTAAAATAAAATAACTAAAACTGTTTCAAATCTACCTGTACTGAAATCGAACCTGTTTGAATTCTGAGAATCTGCAGAAAGGGTAAATTGGGGCGGTGGCTGACAGCCCATTTCCAGGGTCTGCCTGTCCAGTAGTAAACCTCCCTCAGCATTTGAGGAGAGGCTCATCTGGCAAATCTTGCACAATAGGAATCAAATACACACGAGAATTACATGGTTTTAAAAGTTAATCAATGTTAAAGAAAAATAATTTATAAATATATATATAAATAGTTTTAAATATACCCTCTACTACAGCTCATCTTCACTGCTGATGTCATTAGAATAAAAGCTGTGTTATTTTGTATAATTAATAGTAAACATTCAAAACATAACTCAGATGGCTTTCTGTTATGCACAACAGAAGTTTTAGGTTAATGCAACATCATCTCCTAACTGCCATAAAACCTTTTGGCCTTGAAAGGTAAGTAAATATGTTTCCCAATCCATGTTACCTTAGTAACTGATAATGCTGCCTTATGAGTACTAGTGGCTGGAAAGGTGAAAGCAGTTTGTATGTTTTGAGTGGAACTAGGCAACTTTTTTTCCAATTATATGAAAATGACATCTTCTTCACTGTGATCAGCCTGCGTTGTGGGGATCAGCCTCTCTCAATAAGCATCAAATTACTTATCAAACAGCACATGCAGCTAGAAGAGGTTTTGTATGAAGAGTAAGAGAACAAAATAAATTATTTTTTTGCAAAGCATGAACAGTCGGCTGTTAGAAAAATTCTTTTTGCTGAGACTTCTCACATGAGGAAGAATTATTCAGTTTCACGGGCTCTGTCCTTGCATAATTTTTTACTGGAGTCATCTCTTGTAGAACAATCAAGGAATGCCAGAAACAATCAAGTGTATTCCCTAAGCTGTGACTTCATAGTAGCAAGAATAACAGACAAGCAGTGAAAAGAATAAAAAAAAGGAGTGCAGAATATTCCTTAAGGATGCCTATAGGCAACATGGAGACCACCATCACCCTCTTTGTCCTCCTTTGGTTTGGCGATTGTTAAACAACATACATTTCTCCATTTGGATCCTGGTTACTTGCCTGCACGTACAGAACACAGTGAATATTATTATTATTGCAGAACTAACAGAACAGCATATACTGCGCTTAAAAATAGAAACTGGGGTCTGATTTCATCTACAAAAATGATATGCTTATGAAGTAGAACTCGTTTCCAGAAGTGGTTTACTTCCCCTCATTCTCTTCATGTTGTAGGAACACCTCCTAGTGCCCACACATCAAGCATGCGCTTACTTCACCACACAGTACTTCTGCTGCACTGGCACTGTCCCCACTTCAGCTGCCAGATTCTGCATGGCTGCTGGCCGGCTTCTGATTCTGGCACTCAGGAGGAGCAAATTCGGGTGCAGGCACGACAGCGTAGGGTGCCTGCGTGGCTCCTATGCGCCTTGCGGCTGTCATCATCACTGTGCTTGGCTGCCAGGGCACCCGGTGCCCATGGACAGATGCTTCACTCTCACCTTCTGCTGGAGGTAAGGAGTTTGGCTGTGTGGGGCTGGCAAAGCCAGGTCGTCTTGGTAGATGAAAGGAATTCAGGTGGAGCAGGGTGATAGGTGGGTCTGCCTCCCTGCCACACAGCAGAGAGGCTGAAAGAAAACTTCAAAACCTGTTTAAGGTGAAGAAGAGGGAAAATACAAGTATTTTTCCAGTGTGTGCTGGCAGCTCTATATTCTTGCTCGATTCAGGATCTCAAGCGGGTACTTCCATGAGGTCCTGGTAGCTGTCTGCAGGCAAGCATCCAAGCTCCCCTGCCTGAGACTGTCCCCAGGAGCACTCCCAGGCCCTGACAGGTGTGAATTCTCTGATGTCTGCTACAGTGAGGTCACATTGCTGCCTTTTCTTAACCACTTGTTTAAAAGCTATATTTATAGGAAACTAATTGTCTTTGAGACCTCTGTCCCTCGACAAATTTAGATAAAATTGGTCAGTGAATTGCATGCTGTTATAAAGTGACATATAAGGGTATATAGACATCTACAGAGAAAGAGAGTGCACGTGCAAGCCTTAGGAAACCAAGCTTTAAAAAAAAAGGAGTGTTGGATACTGAATAGACATGAAGGGGGCATGTTTTCCTATTTAAAACAAGATTTAAAAAAAAAAAAAAGATTAATTATTCAGTTTGGGAAAAGAAAGCACAGAAAAGGTATGAGCCGGTTATACAACAGAATGAAAAGAACAGAGATGGCCAACCGAGCCTTCCTTTTTTGAAGGACAAGAGGGCACTTTATGAAAACACAAGGTAACAAACAGAAAATGGAAAATACTTGAGGCAAATGACTTAGGTTTTTAAAAGGCTCCTGTGTACAAAGAACAGCATCTGCAACTGCCATAGCTGTGACAGCAATTGTGGTAACTACTCATCTTAATACTTTGGAGAGTAAACTATTTGCCATGATCCAAAAAGCCAGGCTCCTAAGGATGGCGTATTACAGGCTAGCATGAACCACACTGACAAATAAAGCACTAGACCTTCACCTGAAGCGTTTCTGGAAGGAGCGGTCGCTGGAGCCAGCACACATTGCCACACTGTGAAGCTCCTGTAGCTCAGCTGCCACCCTCCCCAAAAGCAGCACTCAACAGTAAATTTTAGAAAACATCATCTCCTCTCTCATTTTGTATGTCAGCAGCAGTAGGGACATCCTGCAATGGTATCAACAGCAGCATTGCTTAGTAAAGAATTTGGAGGGTTTGAAGTAAGCAGCATTTCTCCTTTCTAAGGAAGAACAGCTAAGTTTGATTGCTTGAACTGTAAATATTGATTATTCTTACAACTGCATCACCTTGAGTTTATTATGGATGATTGCTTGCTTTCATTGTGGATAACACATACCCTTAAATATAGCAGAGAAATATCATCCAAACCTCTTATAGGAGAGATGTGTTTTGGAAAAGTCCTTGTAACATTTTAACTAGCCTCTACACTAGGATTGGTGTTATCTTATTTCATGCTTTGGTTCGACCTTGTTCACCTAGATACCATGAAAACAAGCTTATTGTTTTTTTTCTTCCTGCCAAATGTGCTAAGGCCATACTTAATCAATTACAAGTACTAACAAAACTCCCTCAAATGAAATTGTCTCTAAAACAAATCGTGATTCTTCAGCATATTAAGTAATTTGGTATATGCTCCTGAATTAAGCTCTCATTTTTATGTAATCTGCTGTTTATTAATTTCCCGTGATACTCCAAACTTAGCTGTTTAGCACTTGAAAGAACAAATAAACTGGCCTCTGGATTCCATTCTGCACGTTCATCCAAACTAGGGTTTACCTGCATGAGTTTATTTTATCAGGACAGAAATCCAAATACATTTTAAATTGCTGGGGTCGTTACAGAAAATCTTGAGAAAGCTAAAACTGCATTAGGCTACTTCTAAATCTTGATAACTGTTCGGGTTTTTTTTAAATTGCAGCAAAGCAAACTTTCATATTTTAAGTGAAAGAAAAAAAGGTGTAATTTTTCCACAGGTTTGAAAACCTAAACCCGTTGTCTTTTTATGGAATTTGTGCTCCCAATTTCTTTACACGAACTTGAAACTCTGAAACTGAGGTTTACTGATTTCTTAGGCAATCACCTCAGTGCTTTTAAAGAGCTAGTTTCCTCCTTACAAAAGAAGATATAAATTCACCTAGTGGTTTACCTTCATTACCCAACTAATCCCCATCCATTTAAAGCATCTCAAAACATTTAATGTTTTCAGTCTCATAACATTCTCTGAGCTACAGAGTTCTATTTTCATTTTATAAGAGCCTAAGGTCATACAAGAAGTGTGTTTCAGAGCAAACAACTGAATGAGTCTCCAAATCACAGGCTAGCCTGGTGCCCGAAACATTTGTATCTATGATTTTTCTTCCTCTCTTAAAATGAATAAAAATTGTGAAGCAGAACAAACAAAAAAGCCAGATGATAACACCGTTATCTATTTAGCTGTGGTAATTCTATTCATTCATTTCTAGTTAATCTTGTAAGAAGCAGGATATAATTAAAATTGAAAATCTTAGCATGAGCATTGGAATGAGCTGATAATGCATTAGCATTTTACTTTTTGCTCACATTTAAAACCAAAGCAAATGTTATTCTAAAGTAATTTTAAGGTCATTGAATTGGGAATTCTGTTTCCAGTACTGCAACACTGTGAAGCTGCTGTTAACCTGCCATAAGGTGCAGGGAGCTAAGTGAACTGTATAACTACTGACATGAAGAACAGCAGTAGTTAGTGTATGCTTCTTTTCTGCTTCTTTCAGGATTGCATTGTAAAATGTAGCATTTCTTTGTGTCTAACAAAATCACTGTTAGTGTTCTGTTTCATTATAGGCAAGAAACTAAAGCTTGTGGTCTAAATAGCCACATGCTACCTGTTCTTTAACGCTACTACTCACAGAAAGCACAAGATAAATACAAGATGCCAACTGTGAATCTGGATTTCAAGATGCAATCTGATGGATTTCAGCATGGGGTCAAGATCCTCAAATAGTATACGGATGGTTTCCTCACCCCAACTCCATCCTTTCCAATAGCAGTGATGTGCATTGTTCCAGCTTGAGGACTCTTTTTATTTGAGTTTTCATTTTAAAAAAGGTTTACTTATCAATCTTATATACAACTTTGACTTTAAACATGCACAAAATTCAGGACTGCTGGACCTGGGAAAAGGGGAAAGAATTTCAGGTCCATCTCTGTCTGTACTTCTTTGTAAAAAGGCTCAAGTAGAATTGCAAAACAGGAAAGAAAGAAAAACCCAACAAACCACAACACAAACAAGCAACTTAATTCATCACCATATTTCAATCATCAGAGAAAGACTGGATGCGCTGAAAAATTTGAAAGAACATTTTGTTACTATCTAACTATACACTTAGCCTCCCACCTGCCTCTCCCGGCCTACGTGGTAATCAGCGTGACAAAGGACAAGATAGGGCATTACAGCTTATATCGCAAAGAGGAGAACACACGTCTGTGAGACCATAATAGTGTGGCATGATCCACCGCACACTATCTCAGAAAAATGTATCCCACTCGTGCAGTGACATCATGGGCATTTTCAACATCTTTTAAAATGTACACAGATGCTCTGACCTTTGACTTCGTGTGCAGCAAGCAAGGAGATTTAACTCATCAGGCAGACAAATGTGAAAATGTGTCATTTCCTCTGGTAGTTGGGTACTTTTGTTGTTGCGGTTGTTGTTGCTGTTGTTGTTGCTGCTGTTGTTGTTGTTGTTGTAGTTGCTGGATGTGCCTTGAGGTCAGGGAAGCACTTCAGAGACTTCTTTTCCAGAAGACTGCAAGAGACACCTTCAGATCCAGAGCTAAAATAGCCTCTGCATTGAAGAATGTTAAACATTTCTCGGGGAGTGATAAAGGGCTGAAGTAAAACCACCTTCAAGTTATGCCTCAGATGCAGCCTGAGTCATGGTTCAGCAAGTCCAATTCCACAAAAAAAAAAACAAACAAAAGAAACCCCAAAAGAAGGGAAGGTACACATGGGTACTGTATTTTAATTTATCGTAAGTGCCAAAGATATCTTCCACAACATTAGAGTACATAACTAATTACTTAGGAACTTAGAAGAGAGTGAAAAACCATGTTGCTATTTCCTAACTTGCCGTGGAAGGTCACCTGAATATCCCACTTCCAAGCCCTGTTCCCACAAAACTGAGATGATGTGAAATCATATTATCCCATTCTTTATCTCCCTGACAGGAAAAAGAAGTCATTCCCAATGCCCAGCAGCCAAGCCTCAAGTAATCTTTCCCAGACAAATGACTCCCAACAAAAGCAGAAATAAATAGTGGAATGCCAAAAATGCTTCAAATCAGCAGTGGTAAGAAAAATGTTTCTGGGGCAGGATGACCCAACTATCACCTTCATTTATAACTGCATTTATTAAGCTACATTGAGTTTATTTATATTGCTTATTGCTGGGCTCTGGAACACTGGACTCCCTAAGAGTCTGCAAGCTAAGAGCAAGTAATTTTTAAAAAAGCAAGCACAAGATGATTGGGTCAAACCTGTAAGTGTCATGTTCCTATAATAAAAATCAATACTTTTCATAAAGGCAATAATTTTCATAAAAGGCATGCCTCTCTTAGAGGTAATGACTGAAAATGTTTTAATATATTCATTAAAGCACTTTGATTTCTTGGAGATAATCTTCATTACACCATTTTCTTATTCATTTACTTGTTTCCACTTTTTCTTTTTTTTTTTTTAATAGTACTAAACAAAATTTTGTGGACTGCCTAGACATGTTTTGGCTTTCATAAGACTTGAATTGTTATAAGATAGGAGAATAAACAGGCAAAATAAGAACTGCAGGGTTTTTTTCTCAATTTTAAATTAAGATTTCTGTTTTGTTCATTTTACAAAGGTCTGCTTACATTCAGTAGAGAATGCACATTATTCAAGAGTCACCCACACATAGGATAGAGCTATGAGTCTAACACCCTAACAGGACATTAATCCAATCCATGTAAGTGATTTGTCTTTTTTTTCCCACATAAGAGTTTGGAAAAAAAAATATTATTGAGGGTTTTATTATTTTTTTCCTGCCCAGAAGACCAAGCTCAATATGGTAAAGGTTTTCCAAAAACATGTTTTGAGTCCCTTTCTCATAAAGCTTCCAATTTAAGTAGGCAGGATGAACAGAGAGATTTTCTAATACAGATCCACAAGTACGCCGATGATACAAAGCTGGGAGGAGTGGCTGATGCACAGAACACTGCGCTGCCATCCAGCAAGACCTGGACAGGCTGGAGAGCTGGGCAGGGAGAAACCAGATGAAATTCAACAAAAGCAAGTGTAAAGTCTTGTACCTGGGAAGGAATAAGCATCTGTATCAGTACAGGCTGGGGTATGATCTGCTGGAGAAGAGCTCTGTGGAGAAGGACCTGGGGGTCCTGGTGGATGACAGGTTGGCCATGAGCCAGCAGTGTGCCCTGGTGGCCAAGAGAGCCAATGGGATCCTGGGGTGCATCCAAAGGAGTGTGGCCAGCAGGTCACAGGAGGTGATCCTCCCCCTCTACTCTGCCCTGGTCAGGCCCGACCTGGAGTATTGTGTCCAGTTCTGGGCTCCCTGGTATAAAAAAGACAGGGATCTCCTGGAGAGAGCCCAGAGAAGAGCTACAAAGATGATTAAGGGACTGCAGCATCTTCCCTATGAGGAAAGGCTGGGTGAGCTGGGACTGTTCAGCCTGGAGAAAACTAAAGGGGGGGCCTTATTAATGTCTATAAATATCTTAAGTATGGGATGCAGGGGGAATTGGCCAGACCATTTTCTTTGGTCAGTCGAGACAGGACAAGGATCAATGGCTGCAAATTCGAGCACAGGAAGTTCTACACCAACATGCGGAAGAACTTTTTCACAGTGAGGGTGACAGAGCCCTGGGACAGGCTGCCCAGGGAGGTGGTGGAGTCTCCTTCCCTGGAGATATTCAAGACCCATCTGGATGCCTATCTGTACAGTATGAGCTAGGGAAGCCTGCTTTGGCAGGGGGGTTGGACCCAATGATCTCTCAACGTCACTTCCAACCCCTATGATCCTATGATTCTATGATCTATTTGCCCAGAGTTATGCAGAATTTTTTATAGTGTTTAATTATCATATTTACTGGTATCTAATCCCAACAGCAGCTCCGGTGTAAAAAAAGGAACACTAATAACTAAATCTTATATTTGAAGGTTTGAAATCCAAAAAAATTACGCCGAGTCTTATGGGAAAACATTCATGTGGGACTTTTTTTATTTTTCCCCTGTCTCATTCTGGGAAGAAATCTTACAGGAATACCATTGCTTACAGAGACTTTTTTTATTTTTCCCCTGTCTCATTCTGGGAAGAAATCTTACAGGAATACCATTGCTTACAGAATTTCAATTTCATTTCGTGGCCCAGGAAGCACATCCTGCATGAAGCCAATCAGAAATAATAGCTTCAAACAATAAAATATGTGCGCCAGAGACAGAAACACAACATCTCAGCAGCCATTACTTTTCTGTCACTGTTGTTGAAATTACCCAACATTCAAAAAGAGTTTAAGGGGAATAACAGAGAGATGGCAGACCCACAACAGCTACGTTTTGCTAGGAAACTATGCTGGAAATTTTTTTTTTAAGTTCCCAAACTCTAATGTCACAACCAATTGTTATTTTTCATTTGGCTTGATTTTTAAGATGTCACAGGGGCTCAAATCTCACCCAAGTCTGTTTTTGGCTTGTCCTTAATCAGTTTATAAGCCCTGAATAGGATGGCTCCTGAGGGTTTGTTTATCCCAGTTGAGATTATGTTGGGCTCTATATGAAGATACCTTCACTGATCAAGTCATGGCAGGTCTTCTATGTCCAGCTGCAACCTTCAAGCACTTTAAAAAAAGACTTTAAAGAACCTTTTTGCATTCAGAGCCACACGCCTGGCACAGCCTTATGGCTGATAGGCATGAACTTCAAATAAAGCACCAGCTCATCTTAATAATATTGCATGCTGTGGAATTGTCTACTGAAATTTTAGCTGTACAAGTGAAATGCCTAAAGGCTATGATATACATAATTTCAATAAGCTGGTAGTACTGTAGAGCTTGAATTGGAAAGTGATTCACTCCTGGATGCCCTTACCGTACAACACACTGCTGATAAATCAGACATGAAAGAATTTGTGATTCAAATTAAAACTTGTTTGAACTACAAGATACACTTTATTGTTGCTGAAACCTGAAGATTGGTAGTTTAGCTATGACAAGCCAGCCAGATTGTGTTGTGAAACATATGCAGTAATATTAAATAAATTATGGACTTGTGCTGTGTATTCCTGACTCTGTAGTAAGAGGGAGGGAGGGAGGGTAGGAGGAGAGAGGGAAGGAGGGAAGAGAGAATGGGAAGGGAGGGAAGGGAGAAAGGGAGCAGATACACATTTAGCAGGCATATATCGCCTCCTGAAAAACAGGAAGCACACCAGCATGCTCCCAGAGTAGAAAAGGCTAAGAAATCCAAGCATGCCTAATAAAACCTTACCAGAAAACATTTAATGTCAAAGAGACTTCTTCTCCCCCTTTGTACCTCTCAGGCAAACAGCTAGGCAGCAGATATGGGGGTGAAGTGTCCTTAAGATCGATGCACAGTCAGTGTTTGCCAGTAGAGTCTCTGCTCACTTACACCACGTGACAGCACTGTCAATACTGGAAAAGTATCTTAATCTCTAGTTGTCTGACCATTAAGTTTTCATTTAAACACTAGTTTCAAAAGAAGGATTACATGAGTAGAGCTGTTCTTTACTCACACTAACATACAAAAAACCACCCTGTGTTAAGTAAGCTGTTTAAAGAAATTCCAGTCAAGTGTTTTCTGTAGAATGACAGGATCCTGCGTGTTGGAAGGGATCACTGGAGGCCCAACCTGCTGCTCAAAGCAGGTCTGGTTATGGCAGATAGCTCAGGGCCGTGTTGTTTTGAATCTCTCTGAGGATGGATATTTTAGAACCTCCCCAGGCCCCTGTTCCACTGCCTGACTGCCCTTGTAATGAAAATGTTCTTATGTCATATCAGTATTTCCCTTTTCACTATTTCATTCTCCCACTGCATGCATCTGTGAAGTGTCTGGCTCCAATTTTTTCTGAACTAGTTGTAGGTAGCAGTGAGATCTCCCCCGAGCCTTCTCTTCTCTGGACTCAACAAGCACATGTTTTGGCCACTCCTCACACACTGTGCTTCAGCCTCATCTCTCATGGCAGCTGTGATCTGGACTGACACCAGTGTCCTTCTTGTACTGGGGTCTCCTTCTCAGAGAAAGAAGGATCCTCTCCCTAGAGCCACTTGGTGCACCCCAGGATGCTACTGGCCTTCTTTTCTTCAGAGGCCTGAAGCTGGTTCATGTTCGATTTCTTGTCTGCCAGATCCGTGCTGCCAAACTTTTTGTCAGTAAGCCAGGCTGCAGCCCGTACTACTGTATGAGGTGACAAGTGCTGCACATTGTCCAGACAATTTTCAACTCACCTTACCACCCAGTCTATAACTCACCAAATTAACTATAAAGATACTACAGAAGACCACATCAAAGGCCTTGCTGAAGGCAAGTTAAACAACATCCATTCCTCGTCCACACCCCTCAGCCATCTCCTGAGAGAAGACAATCAATCTAAGCCAAATCTGTTCCCAGCAAATCCATATTGGCTGCTCCCAATCGCCTTCTTGTCCTCCATGTGTCTGGAAATGACTTCCAGGAAGATTAGTTTCCCAAGCTTTTTGAAGGCTGAAGTAAAGCTGAGCAGTCTGCTGTTCCCTGGATCTTCTTTCTTGTCCACCATCTTCCCAAGATAGTCTTCTCTAAAGGATGCAGGAAGACCAAAAACTGCTAAGAATCCATATCCAAAGTCCAGAGCTCAAAAATTCCCATCTGCTTTCAACCTGCCTCTGAGGACATCTAAACCAACCAGCTTTCATGAATATTTATTTGCAGGAACATAGAAGCCACTTTAGAATCTAGTTTGGACAGTACCAAGTAGAAAAGTGAAAATTCAATTCAATAGACAATTTCCCAACCGTCCTCCTTTCCAGACACAACAGAGGATGTGAGGCAGACTTTACAGAACATGATTTGTTCCCTTTCACATGGAAATTCACTGCTTAAAACTCGAAATGGAAATTACACAGACTAGTTTTCCTCTCGTGATGAGGAAACCAAAGCTGTATATGTCACTCCATAGTGTCTCTCCTGTTCTTAAAAATGTACATGGACAGAATTCCCTCAACTTCCCAAGACAATTTGTTTTACTGCTGCACAGTTCTCCATCTCGTCTTTTCACTTTTCCTGTGACAATTACAGAATCACAGAATCTTAGGGGTTGGAAGGGACCTCAAGAGATCATCGGGTCCAACCCCCCTGCCAAAGCAGGCTCCCTATCTCATATTACATAGATAGGCGTCCAGACGAGACTTGAATATCTCCAGAGAAGGAGACTCCACCACCTCCCTGGGCAGCCTATTCCAAGCTTGTGACTTCTTGTTATTTCCATAATGGAGAATAACTCACCCACTTGCTTTGTTTTTCCTTACCAGCAATGTAAGAATCACACTGATCTTCCTGCTACTCTTCTGCACACACTCTCTATACACAGTTTATAGAGCTGGACAAAGTCATGTTACTCCATGCAGACCAAAGAGAAATGAGCCTTTGACATGCCTTAAAAACAATAGCCTTGTTTATTCATCCTAATTTGTAGTATGCCTTTTTCAAAACAACAGGACATGGCTGACTCACATTCAATTTGTCACCCACTGTAGTCCTCAGATCCTTTTTGGAGGACTGCTACTACTCAGGTGTTCCCCATGTGAAACATGGTCTTCTCTCTTTCTCTCTTCTTTTTCTCCCACTCTCTCTCTCTTTTGTTTTGGCTTTTTTTTTTTTTCTTTTTTTTTTTTGGAAGGGGTAGGGGGAAAGGATGTCTTGTGGGTGGTTGTTGGGGATGCCACAGTGTTTGATTTGAAAGGTTAGAGGTACAGTTCTTCCACAGGTATTTCACACTCTGGAACCCAAATGGCTGATAAATCTCTGTGCTCAGGAATCATGAATTACTGACCCAGGTCTATCTAATTGTAATGCCTCCCTCACACCATGATTTTTTTGTGTTTTGAAAATAAAATCTTCAAAGGGTCTGAAGACTCAAAGGCTCTGCTGAAACATTTGGTGCCCTTTGTGTAGGTCACCATTTCCCAAATCACAAAGACTGGACTGACTTATGGGCTCGTACAGAAATAAGACATTTTGGTGAAGTCCCCATGGGAGTTCTTTTCAACTCTCTCCACTGAAACTTTGCTGGCACAAAGAGAATCACCAAAGGTGAAAGTCAGATGAAAACCAGAATTCGAAAGAAAAATGCATACACAAACCCTTCTGGATCCTTTGACATTTCCCTTTCAAAGTGTCGCATTTGACTCGTTATGAATGCTAGTAACACAAGCCTAGTTGTAATGAATAGTAAGTGCCCTGTTTCTATTTGACCTGAACATAAAATAGATTTTGAAGTGTTAGGAAGCAAGCAACATCAAACAGCCTAAGAGTTAAATACCTTACTGCAAAGGCCTGAAAGGAATGTGACCCAGGAAGGCTTTGTTGGGTGCCAGAGGATTTTTTTTTTTAAATTATAAAGCTATTCTTGTGCAGAGAATACACGCAGTGTGAGAAGCCTGCTTCCCAAAAAAGCAGTCTGGAAGCACCCTCGTTAGCATTTTACAGCAGGCTCACTTTATTAAAGGAGCAGCTCTTGTCCTAACAAGGAACATGTCTGGGTGTGGACACAGAGGTCAGCGCGGCTGACCTTGTTCCCAGGCATGGGGAGAGAAGGAGACAGGCAGGAGACAGGTCCTGTCATGGGGAGGTGGGAGGACAGGTAGATATCACCCCAGAAGGACTCTTCAGGTGGAAGAACAGCAGGAATCATCCATACTTTCCCTTGGTTTCTCTCTGCCTTCAGTGTTGCCACACAGTAGAAATGGTGCATAGTACACCGGTCTCCCCCTGGTTTTGAAGGCACTTCAGTGATTTGTTTTGGTAAATCTCTGGTGGTTTTGAGTTCAGATGTTCTGACAGCAGCTCCAAGTTGTGTTGGCACATGCAGAGGCCTGCAGGCAGCTCTTCCATTCTCACTGACTCTCCAAGGCTATGACACCCCTGAAGGTACCCAACCAAAATAAAACAGCTCTTTTTCTTCCTTTTTTTTTTTAAATGAAGCCAATAGCTATGGTGATGTGAGAGACTGAGCGGGGTCTCAACCGCAATTTATTTAACATAAAGACTTCAGCAGTGACATGCTCAAACTGAGACATCACCCTCTGGAAAAACCTCTTACAAAAGGGATAGAGATCATTTAGAAAATTACATGTCCTATCTCTATTTGGTACCTGCAAAGACACCCACTGGAGTCTTCAATTAATTACTAAATATTGGTGAGAATATGAACAGCAACATTAGCTGCATGCTGGGAGAAGAAAGGAGAAGGGAAAAGAGGTTCAAGGCTTCTATGACATCTCATGTACTTCCATGTACACCACTCCAGAAAAAAAATTAAATGCTGATTTCTGTGAATCCTGCCATACTCCCATGATGGAGTCCTGTTACTTTCATAGTACCAATACCATAGAAAGAGTTAATTTTTTTTTTCTTTCTCAAAGTAACAAGACAGTCCAGAAATTGACCAGAATTACTGCCAACTGGCATGATGCTAATTCAAGTTCTACAACTGTGCAGCTGCTACTCTGGCATCCTCTGTTATTTAGATAGCAATAGTTGCATATATTTCTTATACCAGTGGGGAGACTGTGAGTTTGTGCGAGTGCTTAAAGGAAATCTGAATGGACATGGCCTTTACACAGAAAAACAAAAACAGGTTCGTTTTTACTCATAATTTATACAGCTGCTCTTGTAACTTGGACGCTGGCATATGATGAGTTGAGTTCATTACAACTAGGCATAATATATTTATTTTATATATACATATATAATTAATACATAAGTTGAATGCCTTTAAATGGCTTGATTACCCTTTAAAGGTTTTTGGCATGTGTCAGCTTGGATAACAAAGAATCATAGAATTATCTAGGTTAGAAAAGATTTTTAAGATCAAGTCCATACGTTAACCTGGTACTGCCAAGTCCAGCACTAAATCCTGTCCCTAAGCACTGCATCCCCATGTCTCTTAAACACTTCTATGCACAATGACTCAACCACTTCCCTGGACAGCTTGGTCCAATGCTTGACAGCCCTTTCTCTGAAGAAGTGTTCCCTAACATGCAATCTAATCCCTGTCACAACTCAAGGCCCTTTCCTCATGTCCTGTCACTTGTTACTGGGGAGAAGAGACCAACATCCACCTGGATACAACCTCCTTTCAGGCAGTTGTAGAGATCCTTAAGGTCTCCCCTTGGCCTCCTTTTCTCCAGGCTAAACAACCCCGGTTCCTGCAGCCACTCCTCATAAAACTTGTGCTCCAGACCCTTTACCAGGTTTGTTGCTCTTCTCTGGACACACTTCAGCACCACAGGGTCTTTCTTGTAGTGAGGGTCCCAAAACTGAATGCAGTACTCAAGGTGCAGCCTCACCAGTGCCAACGACAGGGGCAACATCTCTCCCCTAGTCCCGCTGGCCACAGTATTTCTAGTACAAGCCAGGATGCCATTGGTCTTCTTGGCCACCTGGGCGCACTGCTGGCTCATCTTCAGATGGATTTTGACTAGTATCCCCGACAGCTTTCCAGCCACTCCTCCACAAACCTGTAGCACTGCATGAGCTTGTAGTGGCCCAAGTGCAGGACCTGGCACTTGGCCTTGTTGAACCTCATACAGTTGGCCTCAGGCCATTGATCCAGCCTATCCAGATCGCTCTGTAAAGCCTTCCTACCCTTAAGCAGGTCAACACTCCTGCCCAACTTGGTGTCTCTGCAAATTAACTTGAGGGTGTACTCGATCTCCTCATCCATATTGTCAATAAAGAAAGAGAACTGGCTCCAGTATTGAACCTTGGGGAATGCGGTGTGAGTGGCCACCAAATGGATGCAAGAACTGTACACCCATCCAAGCCCAAGCAGACAGTTTCTCCAGGAGAATGCTGTGCGAAACAGTGCCAAAGGCTTTACTAAAATCCAGGTAGACAATATGCACAGCCTCATCTACTAAGTGGGTCACCTTATCACAGAAGGTGATTGGGTTAGTGAAGAAGGACCTTCCTTTCATGAACACATGGACTGACTGTGTCTGATCACGTGGTTGGCCTGTATGTGCCATGTGATAACACTCAAGATGACCTGCTCCATAACCTTCCCCTGCACCGAAGTCAGACTGACAGCCCTATAATTTCCTTCCAGTCTCTCTTGTAGATGGGTGTCATGTTTCTAACCTCCAGTCAACTGAGACCTCCCGGGTAAGTCAGGACTTCTGATAAATGATGGAAAAGGGCTTGGTGAGCACTTCTGCCAACTCTGTCAATTTTTGGGTAAAATCTATCTGGATTCATAGACTTGTGTGTATTTAAGTATTACTAATCATTTCCCCTTTGGTTATGAGGACTTCATTCCACTCCCCATCTCTGTCTTCCAGCTCATGGAACTCAGTACCTGGGGAACAACTGGTCTTACTATTAAAGACTAAGGTAAAGAAGATATTAAGTACCTCAGCCTTTCCCTCATCACTATGTTTATTCCTGCATCCAATAAAGGATGCAATGTCCTGCTTTCTTCTATCTCTCTTATCTTGTCAGTATGTTTTGCAGATTCCCAGACCTGGGTCCTTGGAGGTCACAGACTGGCAGTGACTACTTAGAGCACACATAGCAACAGACTGATTAATATTGACCGCAGGTAGCAATCTCTGCTGTACCACTGCTGTGGAGGCCTTGACAGCTCCATGACCCTCATCCCCACAGCGTTCCCCCCCCGCCAGCTCCCTCCAGTTCTGCTACTTGAACAAAGCATCACATCGGCATTGTTTACTGCAGGAACTCAGCCAAGGAAGTCATAACAAGACAATAGATATATAATCTGATAACCTTGTTAGCTTGGTTGAATCAGAGCTCCTAACAAGTAGAAGAGTTTAGTAAAGTGGAATAAAAATATTACAATATTTGTTGTCAATGGCTTTTCAGCTCTGCCTTTGAAAATGTAGCATTTCTTGTGCTTTTATTTAAGATTAAAGCTAAGCTCAAGGACACAAAACAAAAAACATGAGCAAGGTCAGACATGACTTTAAAAAAAACTCCACAACAAATAATAACTAGAGCAGGCAGGCAGACTTCTTCATTGTGTTCAAATAGCAGCAAGTAAAACTACATAAAAAGATATGAATGTACCATTCCAAAAATCTCTGTGCAGTAACAATCTGCAGTGCATTGTTTCATATTTTTTGGGACTGGACAGTGACATTGCCAGATTATCTAAATGAAGAGCAACATGGATTAGCTCTGTCACATTGGCAATTGAAGAGCAAATTGGTGACCCCCCCCCAACCATGTCAGAGCAGCTGTGGCATCACCCACAGCTCGTCTGTGGAAACAATCTGAACTTCTCAAATACCTCCCTTCCCACATTTCTGTGGTCTGACGGGTGCCTCATAGCAGGAAAGAAGCCAGAAAGCAGCACTTCCCACACTGCTCCCATTCCTGGGCCACGCTTCCCGAGGGACAGAGAGAGTGTGTGTGTGTGTGTGTGTGTATGTGTGTGTGTGTGTGTGTGTTCAAGTGCATGCACATATATTGCTTAGTTAACAACCCACAAATCATAAATCACATTTTTCTTCATCTGTGACTATTAATTTTCTCTCAGTTACCTTACCATAATGATTGTATGCTTCATTTTAAAGCATTCTGGGTTAAAGTTCGTTGAAGACATTTATAAACACTTGAACAAAAAGTTGTATGCAGCACTAAATAATGTCTATAACAGCTAGAAAGGGGGAATATATTATCTGTGGTCTCGACTTTCTTTCCCCAGAGGAATCATATATCACATGGGATAGGAATGTCATTTTGATTGCACCATTTCTTGGATGCTAAGAGTAATAATGTGAGATGCTGCTTAATCATGGGGTGTTTTTTTTTAATTAAGGGCAAGAAAATTAATGAAATTGGTAGAATTTGTTCTACTTCTAGGCAAGATGAGCAGAAAAAAAAATTACCATATATATAAATAGTTGGTGGAAACCCTGTAACTCAGATTTGTCTGTCTTGCTGTATTTCTGAAAGTGGCAGTAGTGACTAAAAAGTAAAGTATTTCCTGGGACATCTGCCTAGAGCTGAGCACTTATGAAAATCAGGTCACCCATCTATGCGCCAGAAAATAAATTTGGAGATCTAACTTCAGGCAACCAGACTTAAAAGTACAGTGAAGAATCAGTCTTGAGGAAAAAAACTTACTGCTCCATCTGTAGAGTTATATCTGTGTGATTTTCAGTGTGGGCACTCTTTTCCTAGAAAAAAATAAAATGGTCATGTTTATCTTAGGAGCTGCTTTCCCTGGCAGAAAACAGCTGTGGTTATACTGGCAGGTCTGTGGATTGTTTCTATTAGAACAGCCAGCACAGTAAAGCCATGAATTTTGAGTAAAAGGAGCTGTATTTTTAAAGTGCAGATTTAGCATTGCATGCATAAGGGACAAGGCTGACCTGCTGGCACAGCTATGTTGGAGATTGCAGTTTTTACCCCTTTCAAACTGTGCTACCTGTGCTGGCAAGAAAGCAGCAGCGTGTGAGCGGCAGGATGGGGTCCCTCGCTGTATCGAACAGAAAGAAGATGAGGAGTTCCAATCTGTGCCACATGGCCAGCAGAGACAGGGGAAATATCCTAGACAGAAGGAGGGAGAATTGAACTCTGTTCCTCTAAGGAAGGATATACATTTCCTGAGAGACACCCTCAGGTGCCCAGGGGTGAGGTGAAATCAGTAGTCACAAATGGACTTAGAGAGGCTTGAGCAACCTGATGTAACCCCAAAATTAGTCTGCTTTAAGCAGTAGTTTAGACTAGGTGACCTCCAGAGTTCCCTTGTGGCTTAGTTTATTTTAGGACTGTGTAGTGAGACAATTCTAGAGAAAGAAAGGAAGGAAGAAGCCAGTTCCTTCTTCTCCCCCTCACCTTCATCCTAAGCAGGCCCAACCAGTGTGCAAGCAATTATTTAAGGCTCAGGAGTTTGTTCCGACCTGTGAAAAAGCAGTTATATAGTCAGTCATTTCCATCACATATTTCTTCTTTGGCCTCACAAACACGGCTCGAACTCTCTTCATATCTTTAAAAATCTGACTATTTAACAGGAACCTTTTAGTCTTTTCATTTATTTCCAGTGGAATACTCAGATTTTTCGATGCTGAGCCCATTACCGAAGCCCTATTTCAAATCACAGCATTTGGGGCTACCTAGAAGAAGGCTCTTGAGAGGAGTTCCTTGTCTTTTCTCTTCAGCTGCTGTAAATCTGATAGTACTTCACTGGCACCCATCATGTCTTGGAATTGCAGGTAGCTTGTTGTTATGCATGACTTCAAAAAGTTTTCCTTTTTGATTTACGTTACTTTTCTTCTGTGTAACAGTGTGGCTGTGGCCTTGAGAGGCATCCAGTTGTTCTACAGTGGGTGAGATATTAAGGGTAGCACAGTGTAAATAGGAATTGGCACTAATTCCTGCATACTGTGGTTTTCCACAGATATGTGGATGCCTGACTTACTGTGCAAGCGATACACTGTAGTTTAATAGGATTGTAGGGAGTCATACTGCTCTCACAGTGTTCCACTGTAGGCATCTTGGAACAACACCTTTCCCAAAGGCTGAACCCCTCACATCGCCTTGAATGCAGTAAACAGTTATAGAAAACAGCTAAAGAAAGCTTTGCTACTTTGTGTTTTAAATACATAGCATCATGTTCTTGTTTCAAGCTATCTTCATAGCTGCAGCGCCATTCCGGCATTGCCATGCTGAGCCTGTAAAGCTTTAGGTGCTCTGTGCTCCTTACCAATGGCAGAATACCTACAGAATAAGTATTACTCACAAGAAAGGTGATTTCTATCAATAAAAGCCCCATGTTGTGCTGAAAATAGACCTTCTGTCTTTAAAATAGCGAGCTGTATCTTATTGTACTTTATCAAACTATAATTTAAAATTTGGAGTAGTTATTTTCATGTCTTGATTCCAGGAACTGTATCGTTTATAATTTTTTTTAATATTTGGGAATGTTATAATCTTTCCAGCTGAGGTAACTTTAGAAGTAACTCTTCATTAAGGGAGGGTAATACTCTCTTCTGCTAAGCAATCCGAAAAGTAGGCCCTTTATTTAAACATTTGTGGGATTTCATTAAATTTTTTAGCTCAGTGAAGAGTGTTTGCATGTTGTGTGCATTGCTGCTTGCTTTTCCTCAGATGACAGTCCATCTGGGCTTGCAACCATGGCACAGCTTTCCTCTTTGCCATTAGCAAACCACAACAGGCTGAGTTGGAGACAGCATGCAGTCTTCCATCGATTCTCTCAATGGAGAGTTTGGTTTCCAAAGCCATTTTCTCTAAAATCTCTTCTTACTGGGACAAGCTGTCATAGCACCAGTCTGATTCCCCGTGTGCCTCTGAGCAATAACCCTCTGATGAAGATCAAGAACCCCACCTACGGTCCTGATCCAGCAAACAATGTACATGTGAGTTTGAAGTGTTACCCGCTTATGGGATTTGCTGGTGTCTGGAACAGAAAGGATGAAATTCCTGTTCTATTAAGAAACATTTTGAATAATGGAGCTGAGATCTGCCTGGAGCCATGTAAACGCTTACTTAATTTCTGCTACTGGAAGGTGTGCTCTGGGTATTCTGCAGCTGTGTTCCAAAACCTTGTAGAATATGTGAGCTTTTAGCTCTGCTAATGATGCATGATATGAAAGATTAATGTTTGGATAGCTTTTAATCCCCTGAAACTTCTATTGAGAAAGAATAATTTTTCACTGAAGTGTATTAAATAGCATCACAACAGTTTCACCTTTTAGACAAATCCCATAGAATTAAAAGAAAATGAGCTCTTTTTTTCCAAATAATTCTTTAATAGAGCGACAATGTTCTATGTCATTAAGGTAGATATTTTTTAAGACTAGAGAGAGAGAACATTATTTATTATCCAGTTCAACAGTATTTATCATCAGCTTTTAAGAGTAAACAGCACTCTTCATTTCTACCCTCTTTTTTTTCCCCACAGTTAGGGAAGACATGGTGAAACAGTCTACCTGCGTGATTTTCACAAGTTCTCTCTTACTGTATTCTCCAGTACTTGCAGGTCCTGTGTGATAGGAGGAAACTGTTGGGTTTTTTTCCAGGCTGAAACTTTGTATAGAATAATGTTTACTATGTCCTTGTTTAATGAGTTATGTTTGATTTCATAATTAGCAACTTAAGGAATTTCAGATGGAAGCAGAAAAGTTATTTTCAACCTTCAACAGAATTACTAAGGCTGTAAGAGTAGATTTTTTTAAAAGCATTTTAGTTATTGTACAAATTTGTATCCAGTCACCACAAGTCCACTGCAGGTTGTGTAATCTCTGGACTTCAGCAAGATGCCAAGCACTCACACCTCTGCAGGACTGAAGAGGAGCTGGACATACTTTGCACAGTTTCTTCTTCAATGGCTCAAGACAAGCAGGCTGCCCTTGGTGCCACCTTCTCAGGAAGTACAGAAACAACATTTGTGCAGACAGTAGCCATTTGCCCCATTAACCATACTCAGAGGAAGCAGAATATTTTGCAGTCTCTCCTCTACATTTCTTTCCATTATTTTGGCCCAAGATAAAAATCAGGCAGCCAAGAACTTGCTCAGATTTTACAGAGGGGTTTCCCAAGCAGGTAGACGCTACTCTTCTCATTACCAGTCAGAGAAACGAGTGTCAGCTTTTGACACTATTCTTTCTCCTAATCTGGACAATGTCACAGGCACTTCTGCTTAAGACAATTGCAGTAACCCTGATCATCTCTTCGTCTGTCAATATCAGTCAGTGCCTTCCTGATGGCTTCTCAGGGCCTGGTAGCTCCTGTGTGCCTCAGTCTCTTCTGTTTTACCACCTAGATGCCTCACTCTCCTGAGCCGTTAAGCTGCCATTTTCAATCAGATCCTCAGTTCCTCCACACACCATATGGTTCTGAGCTCTAAACTTTCACTCTGACTTTCTATTTGCCAGAACCTGATCCTATCTGCCACTGCAGATTCCACATCACAGCAATGTGATCTTTTTCTTGGTGCCTATATGCAGGTTTCAGACAATGGGAATCAATCCATAGGGTGAAGTCACTACGGGTGGAGACTTGGCGTCCACCCTCTGAGCACAGAGCATGCTTTTTTAGACAAACTGTAGTCTAGCCCAGTAATGCCCATTAGTGGTTGGAGCACAGTACGTGTGCTCCTGGATCACTCCTTTGGGTTTGGCTTCAGCTGAAAGGAATCCAGTCCACATGTTATGATACTGTCCCATGGTGCACACCAAAAAACCACAAGCAAGAAGGCTTGAGAGAGTCTCTTCAAAGGTTTATTCCAAATCCAGTAAACCAGATTAAGGGTGACATCCTTTTACTCTTTCCCAGATACAAAAGTTCCCAAATCAAATTAGACTGGAGCACTAGAGAACCAGAATTTTCTGTACTGCAAACTTGTTACTTTTCTACCTCTGAAAGTGTTTGTCTTGTTACTTGCTTATTCTGTCTGTGCAATCCATCAAAGCAGCAGGAAAAGGATAAAAGCAAGCAGATTAAAGCTAAGAAAGACATTAGCAAATATTCTGATTAATTGAAGGGCTACTAAGAAGGTTATAGCAACTCAGTTTAGGTGGACGTAATCATGCTGTAGCCCATACTAAAAGGGAAGGTGCAATGTCTGCCAGCTACTTGGGTTTCTCTTTAATGGCTGGAGACTGTGGTTCAGGCCAAAATACAAATTGTCTGAGCAGGAAATCCATTCTTTGTCTCCATCACCACTTTCCTCAGGATTCCCTCATCCAGGATTGCAGGAGACCTATTAACACAGAATGCAGCTGAGGGAGCAGCACCTGCCTGGTGTAGCAGTGTGAGCCTTGCCTCCCACACCGCAGACCACTTCTCCAGAGGTTTCATCCAGCTCCTGATTGTTGTGGTGAGAAAATAAGGCCATAGCAAGCACTACCGGCTAACAAAGCTAAGGCTAGAGCCAAGGCTAGCTAAGGCTAGAGCCAAGGATGCTTTTCCTTGGCTGCAGCTCCAGAGGTAAGTCCCTGCTTGGTAGTATCTCACTCAGTGTCTCATTGTCTCTCACTAGGACATGACTGAAGTTTGTCACCTCAGGGAGGCGTTCACTGTCATAAACTCTCCAGGAGAAGCTTTTCCAATGAAAATTCAGATTTCTAAAATCTGAGTGGGATTACACTTGAGGTAATGCACAGAGCATTATCGTCTATGAAAGAATATGGGGAAGTGGAGAAAATTTGGCTCTACCATCACCTCAAAAAGGCTGAAAATTGGACTGCACTGGCTTGCTAGGACTGTTTCTTACTGAATATTCCTCCAAATTACCAGTCTCGCCACAGCCTCTCCAGTTTACACAGATAAAACAAATGTAATATTTGTTTATATATATTTTACTCGCCACTAGGAATGCCTAAAAACTAAAAGGGGCAAGGCAGACTTTATTGACTTTTAACTTCTTACTGAATCTGCGTTTCTCCTTGACTAATAATCTGAAGTTCTGAATGGGTCTTTGGCCAATAGCAACTTGTGCTGCAGTTTTGAATATGATAGACAGTTTCCTTGTGTAGTGAAAGGAGATTAAGGCAGGTTTAAAGAGCTTCTAATCTCTTTATCTTTGTGTTATACTCTACACAGAAATTTTCTGTTATACTCTGCACAGAAATTAACAATATGAAGCACAAGAAACTCTTATCTAGAAACAAAAGCAGCATCCCTGAAATTAACTATTGGATTGTGCTGCTGGTTTTCCCCTGTATAGTGCTGTTTGGTATTTATTTAACCATACATTTTACTGTAGAGTTGCTTTCAGTCACATTTTAGTATAGACTTTTAAATGTCTATGATGAATCTGAGATGAATATGCCATAATTAAAAATGAAAAGCAAGATCTAGAAAAGTTTTCTCCTTGTAAGCACGCAAGCGAACCCATTGTGAAAAGTTAAGGGTAGCAAGAAACTGTAATTAGCTTCCTAAAAATGGATTGAGGCATTCAACAAGAGAGGCCTGCAGCAAAATAACTGTGGCCTATAATAAAAACAATCCATTCTTCTGTGGTAGAAAAGTAAATGTTACCATATTTGGAATATCAAAACTTTTGCTTAAATGGATAACTAATATTGTTATTGCTATATACTATCTTATCGGTACAATAATTACAATTATGTGATTGCTATGATCAATACTATTGCAGACTTAATAGCAATAAAAGCTATGCATATTATTAAATCTAATGAGAAGAAAACCAGCAAACCAGCATAGTTTTATAACATGACAAAAAACCACCCTGTTTTACCCTTGTGTATACAGACATTATTGCTGTTATTATCCAGCAAGTATGTCAAGGGCATGCATGCAACATTCATATTAAAAGAGGAAATTCATATTAAAGGGGAACTCTCAATAAAAATCAAGCAAGTGAACTTGCTTTTCATACAGCAGTCACTGAGGTTTATCTGGTGGTGCAATGCTGTTGTGCTCAGCCACGTGTACTAAGCAAGAAGACGTGACAAAGAGTACAGTGCTGAAGGTTAAAATATGGCCAAAGGTACATTATGAGTCACAAGGCTGAGGGAATAGAGATTTCAGTCTGGGGAGCAAAGCAGTCACCTCCTGAAAATGGACAGTCCAAAGTGACTTACTGTGTAAATACAGAAGAAAATGTAAAGCTGCAGCTAACTATGGATTGTCAGGTCTCAAGTCACATTACTACCTGGCTGGAGGTAGGTGCCGACAAGGGGGACAGCAGCCTGAGGTCTCTGAAGCACTGTAATGCTGGCTCTGTCTCAGGCTACTGCTGCACACAACAGCTTTGGAGCTGACATTGGAAGTGTTTCATGGAATAGGGAAGTGCAGAGCCATGCCTTACATCCTGGTAAAGCTTGCCAGAGATGTCCCAAGCAGTGTAAGGGATCCACAATAAGACTCACATTCTGGAGTCCCAGGAGCTGCCTGGCAAGGACCAGAAGCGATGAGACCCCCAGCCAGGCAGAGAGAAGGTGAGAAGGGGACCCCACTCTCTGCAGCAAACCCTCTTGGCAGCTTTCATCCAGCTTCTAACTCAGCTGCCATTACAGTTTCAATGCAGTTACACTATCAGTGAAGACATATGGCGAAGCCCATACATGCACACTGACTGGGAAGTATAGATTCGAGTTGTTTATTTCCTAAAAGTTTCAACCTCTTGAAGTCTGACTAACTGAACAGCTTAACTCAGCTGATAAGCAAGAGCATCATGTTCTGCTCCATATTTTCAGGTATTGCATAAATCATATTATTTTGGAAGCGAAGTTCATATTAATTAATGTTTAAAGAGTACTTTGAATACATTAATTTCAAGATAAATCATAAGCATCATGAAAAAACTCAATTTCTGGCTTAAGATCTGGAACAAATCCAAAGCTAAAGTCTTATTTTATTTCACTGTAATGCAGCACTTATTACAGACCCTCACTTATAAAAGAAAACAATCAGTTACCAAATTACAATCTAGAAGATACCAGTGAAATGAAACTGTGAGCTGTTACTTAGAATATCAGAGGTACAGTTTTGGGTTTTTTTCTTTTGAATGGAGTCTTTTGAGGAGGTTCTTCTAAGCTGTACATTGATACAGGAGCATGATTAAGACAGCCTCTCCTATGTATTTCAATATTCTGAAGTCCATTTCTTATTTCCCAGTCAACGGTATACATTTTGGAGCGCATGAATAGTTGGTCTCTCCTTATTTATAGAGTTGTTTTTATTTATAGAATTGTCAGTGCTTTGTGCTTGCCTGCGAGAGCTGCAGGTTAATTCAAAGCTGAAACAGACTCCCAGAGATACACCACTTCAAAAGATAAGAAGCTGACACCTGCCCCATTCATGAACAGTTCTTCAGAAGCAACATAAGCAGCTTCTGAGGGGAAATTTCTACTTATGATTAAGCAGCTTAAAGAAGCACTCTGAAACTCAAATATAAAACAAAGGTTTTGCCAACTTCATAAGCCTGTGAAGACCAGTTCATTTGAAAAAAAGAAAAAACCCTCAAAAAACTAAAAGAAAAAGAAAAATCATCTCTTCCCAATTTCATTGTTTTAAAGGGTGAAATACATGTGCTCGCTCATTTTCGGTGCTCCAGTACAGGCAGAAGTAACAACATATCCTAACCAGCACGACAGCAACCACTGGTGAGGAGACTGGTCTCCAGGCTTTGTTCAGGCAACCTAATGATGGAAAACGGGTCAGCGGATCTTTTGAACAGCAGTAAGTTTCCCAAGAGGTATTTGTTCTTGCATAACAAAATCTCTTGCTTTAACCTTTTCGCAAAACTCTGAATTGTGAATCGCACACAATAATTTAGAAATCTAAATAATAAAAACTGTTGATCTTTATTCTTCTCTTCCCGCGATCGATTGACTTCCCCATTAACAGCACTATCTTTGCTGAAGTCCACAATGCACCATTTCTTAGGCTGCTTTGATGAAAAGACCTCAGGCTCCTCTTGCTCATCTCTCAGGTTAGCCGCTTATTTGCCCTTCGGAAACATGCTATGGGGCATTTATAGTTTTAAAGACAACAAGGGCTTAACTAAAAATTAAAGTGGTTAACAATAAAAAGGAATAAGTAGCAAGCTTAACAATTCATAGAAATATTTCCTTCCTCAGCCTGCACTCACCCTTGCAGTTAGGTGCAAGGGATAAAATTATATTAAATACAGTTTATGGTTCAGATTCAGTAACATGCTCCCAGGCCTGTGTGCAGATTTCCAGGATTTCGTCTGCCTTTCTTCCAGTGTCTTTATTCTCTTGTCTGTCTTAGTTCTCTTCTCGTTGTTCTTGTCCTTATCAAACAGTTTGAGCTTAAAACTCTCATTAATATCTGCTTTTTTATTATTATTATTTCCACAGAAAAGTTTGATTTATAAAGAAGAAAACAGGAAGAGAAAAAAGGCTGTGTATAGTAACATAGCAGGCAAGCCTCCTATTCAACTACATACCTAGAATAAATTAAGCACTTTCTTCCCTAAATTACACCTAGCTTTGCAATCACACTTTTTTGAGCTTCAGAAATACCCAGGTATGGGTGAGAATGAATGTCACATACATATGTACACAGGGATGGAAGCAATGATGAAACCAGCATACCAAAATGGGTATGACAAAGACTCTCTGGTGATATCTGAAGACAATGATCCCTAAAGAAATGGAGAATTAAAGTTTCTTTTTTCCTATTGAAAGTCAAAAGGAGAAGTTTCTGCTTTTCTGAACCAGGAAACCAGCCGTGACATCATGATACCTGAAAACATCAGAAGGAAGCACAAAACATCAAGCAGCTCTTGCATTGGTCAGTACTGTGCTGAACTGTCAGGCTAAGATTGTCACCAGCCTAACACTGACTTGGATAAAAAGAAAAATTGAGAAAGGGTTTGGAAAGAGACTGCATCAGTGATTTAGGGTCTGTAAAGGTCTCTGTGTGATGTGTGATGACGAAACCTTTGGAAGCTGTTTCTGTGTAACGGACAGAAGGAAATAACATGAGAAATTCTTTAACCATCTCTATACGTGACATTTCCAAAAAGGTGAGTGTAGGCTGAAAAACTGCTACACATCCACAAGCTAAGAAAGGTCGCGTCTGAGATTACCAGATTCTACAATGCTTACCCATGTAAAAGGAAAGAATAATCCTTCTGTTGCAGAAATTCCTTGTGACATGGCAGAAAGAAAGATTCAATTGTTATAGCAATCCATTCCACTTATTCTTTTTAATTTGTTAGTCATCTTTTTTTCTCAAAGTAGGATCAATGATTACTCTTCTATACGGTCTTCAGCCATTTGTGGAATGTATTTAGTTTTCATGTACCTCCAAAAATCAAATGCTCACATTATGATTCTTTTAAATTACCCAAATCATTAGGAAGGTCCTTCAGGACCTTCCTGTCTTTACAAAGCATCTTCACATACTCTTATGAAAAGACTTTGGATATGTATGCTGCCTTCCAATATTGTTCCTACAGATGCCATTGTAAGTTTCTTTTTCTACTCTTTTCAGATGTCCCTGTTTTTCCATTCAAATATAATGCTAGTCCCTTTTACTATTTTTCTAAGTTAATTCCTTTAAGCATTGCTGGCTTTCCAGGATAACCTCATAAGCAGTGTCCTGTATTCTTTGTTCTTATGCCCTAGCAGTATGAAGACTTTCCTTCCCTGGTCACAAGCAGCTCAAGCAATTCAGGCATCTGTGTACAAGTGATCTGTGTACGAAGCACCACCTTCATCTTTGTGACACTGAGAGCCAATATCAGCAAAGGTTTGTACTTTCTTCCCAATAAAAGCACCGACTAGTGCAGGGGCAAGTGGTCATCCTGGTGGGCAGACTTGGGGCAGACTTCTATTCAGTGATCATTTCCCATGGACAAGGGCAGCTGGAGAGCCAGGCTCAACTGTATCCTTTTCGCAAGGACCCGCACCAGTGTTATGTGACATGCTCTCAAATTCTGCTCTCTCCTTTCTAAAGATACTGTTTTCATTCCCTTTCAGGAAACAAGAAGCCTGTTAAGCCCTACCAAAGATTAGCTGGCTCAAGACAGAACATAAAATGTAAAAGCAAAGTAAGACAAAAGCAGTATCTTTAAGGTCATATTGCTGTGCATCATCTGTCCATATTGCAGTCTTGTAACCTCCCTGTCCAAATATTATGAAATAAAATGCTTCTTATTGTACTTTAACAAAGTCAGGAGCTGTTCATTAAGTAGGTTCATCTTAAGGCCACAGTCCTTTTGTTAAGTTGCTTCCGCGGGTATGTACGCGTTCTCCCACTGCCACATCTAAAGGGGGGAATAATGCAGACACATGCTATAGTTATTGCAGTTACAATGTTATCCAATCCACACATAACTGGAGTATTAAATGCTATGCTACTTGTGTGAAGGACGGTCTGTACCTTAGCATTTTTTTAAGAACTGGTAATAGTCAGGCTGTTTAAAAAAAAAAGAGAAAAAAAAGGATTAAAATTAAATGTGTATTTTTCTCTATTGTGCTGCATCTGTTTTCTGTCAGAATGAATCCTGCTGATCTCAGTTTCAAGGTTTCCATTCTGTGTGCTTTTAAACCAAGGTCAAGCAGTAGGCAGCAGAGGGACCTTGAAGGTGTCATTGGCTAGAAATACATAAGCTTTATAGCTACACCACTAATTATTTATCATTCATAGAAAGAAATATAGATGGGCAAAATGATATAGATACAGATACTTCTGTAGGTGTATGCACACGAGAATGGCAAAAGACAAGATGCTGAATATTATTTGGCAGTGAATGTGAGTATACATGTATGTTTATGAACCAGTACAAATGTCTATAAGGTGATATGTGCTCGGACCCCTTTCTTCTGCGTCTGGAATGAAACTGTGTTCTGTATATGCTATATTGCTCCCACATACAGTCTAAGAAGCCTGAGAAATCTATGAAGGGAAAAATCATTTAACAAAGCTGTCTGTCTAGTATGATTATATACTACTATGTGTTTTCTCAAGGCTAACCTTGAGGTGGTTTCTTTTCATTAAAAAGAAAGCCCTCGGAACAAGGCCTTACACCTGAGAAGGCAGACTTTTTTTTTCTGAGTGAAAAAAAGAAAATATTATTTTAGTAAAGTGGGGCCTTCCCTGCACTGCCTATAGTGTTTTTTCCTTAATTTTGCAATTGCCTTGAAGAAGGTACAACATTCTTGAACATATTACCAGTAAATTATGGCTTCTCATAAGTTACCTGTTTAATTTGAATTTAAAGCTGAGTTTATAGGAGAGGTTAATCTATGTTCAGAGCCGGTACCCGTTTCATCTAAGGCCACTGTGACTTGTGAAAAGCAGCAGGCATGGAGCTTTGCATTTGTCAGACAGAAACCAGGCAGAATGACACGTGGGGCTCTCAGGAGAAATGTTTTCACATAAAGACAAACCTTCTGGCCCCACATAACTCATCCGCTGTGTCCTCAACTCAGCAGAGGAGCCATTATTTCTCATGCGGCTACACTTCCGGGTAGGTGGTCTCCATTAACATACTATACCCAACTGTCTTGACTCCTGAGCTTTCCAACCCAGGTAATTGTGGTGCACCACGCTTCAGCCTCTGGCCATGGGTCCAGCTATCCTCACAGCGCTGCACATTGCAGTCTCACCATGGTGCCAAATAGGAGCAGGGCGGGCATTGCAGCCATAAGTGCACAGAAACAATTGATGCTGAGCACCTGTCATACGTACTGTAAGCATTTCACAGGGGGTTATGCCAGACCAGCTTTATTCTGGCTTTATGGATTAATCGCTCATTAGCAGCTGAAGTGCCTTACCTGGTGCCAGGAGAGTATCTGCGAGTTCATTTCCATCAAGGAATCTAGTTAGTCTCATGTGAGGAGCAGTAAGCAGAGACAAAAAAGCAATCCTGGTTGAAACTAAAATACTCAAGTAGACATACGGTTATTTCATGGGTGTGGCATGGGTCTGTATGGCTTTCTGCATTTTCAGCCCATCTATCAAAATCATCGCTGATCTTGGCAAACTTTTATTTCATGGTTTTATCAGGGAACCATGACATTACCCAATTAGTAGACAAAAATGCAGAATTACAATTTCTTAAATAAAAAACCCGATATCTACTGTAGGCCACATGACAGCACACTGCTTTTCATTCCTCTATTGCCTTATTCCCTCTACACAACTTTGTGAGAAAACAGTCACCTCTCAAAGATTCTCCTTCTATAGGATAAACACCTACATCTACATTTGTCCACCATTTGTGCTGTATCATGTTTTAATACCTGGTCTCAAGTTTCTCCAAGTTCTTCCCCTCAGATGAGGACGACATTTTCTCCCCTGCTCTTTGTTTTTGTGATTACTTCCCAGGTTTTTCTACTTCACCTATTTGCTGCTTGCTTTCCTCCCACTTTTCCAGAGCAGTGAGACCCTGGAATAACTTTCTCATTGTTGATAAGGACAAAAAACACTCGTTATTTTTAAGACTGATATATGATGCCTGCATGAAGGTGACAAAGGATACAGCTTTGGCAGACAGGCATGATGTTACTTTGCCCATTTTTGTCATGAGCCAAAAGCCGTATGATCTGTCATCCTCACACAACTGTCTGTGGCAGTGACCCTTCCGGCAGGCAGACTTGGTAGTTCAAGGACACTCATGGACCAACTGTAGCCACACAGTTCCCAGACTACACAGACTTAAAACCACCTATATGTCTACCTGTAGAAAGCCATGATGAGTTATCTGCAAAAAATACAAGAATCAACAGACCTCATTATCTCCATTATTGCCTTCAAAGGGGTTTAAGACAGCACATCACCAATACTATCTGTTCTTTCATTTCTTCTTTTCTTATGAGAGTTAAAACAAGTGTTTTCTGTTTTCCTTCAGCAGAACAGTGATAATCAGTCCTGGTCGTGCCCAAATTTGAACACTGAATTATGTGAACTAATGCTGTGCTCCCCACACCTTCTGGATCATGGGATTAGGAAAGAAGATTTGGTCTGGTGTCATGGATGGAAATACGTATTTCTTTACAGACACTACACAAAAAGGAACAGGTTTTCTACTCATGGTGCTTTGCACTGACCATAGTAAAGCAGACAGGACTCTGGTCCTGCTTGAAACTCAGAAAATAAAAGTTCAAATCTTGCTAAAGAAATAAAGAATGGAAAAAATCAATGGATTTGAGTGATCCTAAATAAATATTTTTCAATCTTCTTCCTAAAGTAAGAAAGAATACATTTGAGATGAAACATTTTCTTTAATTTTCAAGGTATTTTCAGAGTGGAGGGAGTGGGACAGAGGGAGAGATCCATTTAATCTCATAACATCATTTGACACATAAAAGTCAGGAAGTTTTATTTAGATTCTTGTCCCATGAAGACTGGCATTAATGAAATTTTGTTTCTAAAGGATTAATTTCTTATAGTTGAGCCTCTGAAGTCTAATGTGATGAGGTATTAACTCCCCCTGAAATGTTTCATTCCTTTGGGACACACAACCTGTTTTCGCTGTGTATGGAGCCTCAGATACTTTCCACAAACCTAATATTACTTTGGAGTGGGCCTACTCAGGATTTTCCTTATCTACCCAGCTCCACAGCACGTTAAGATAGAACAACTGACATTTCCACAGCATGGTCGATCTGAAATATGCAAACAGATCTAGGTTTATGGTGGGAGAAGAACCAGGTTTTAAAATTTGCAGTTTGGTATGCTAGCTAGGGAGGAGGGGAAGCATGGAGGGCTAAACAACTTAACAAATTTAGTACACTTTGACAAATCATTTTGATTTATCTGTTGATGCATTTCAAGAGAGTAATTTATTAATTTGAAAGTTTCCATATAGCTTCTATTTGTGATTGTGTAGTTTCCTGAGAGGACCCCACATTCGGGCCTTTACTCATCACTGCTGCAGCTTCCCAGAGTACACGAAGAACTGGGCTCCGTGACCAAACCTCAGCATGGTTTTGCATAAGACTCTTTACAAAGGAAAAAAATAAATCAAATAGCATGTTTTATCAGAAATGGGTTTTGAGCGCTCCACAGGGAGCACATCTAATCTGGAGCTTTCACCACAGGCACTCTCCTTTTATGCACCAACAGTATCTGTAATGGAAATGAGACTCCTAAACTGCTCCTTTTAGGTGGAGAAAATGGGAGGGGAAAATGAACCCGCAAGGCAGTTTCATTAGTCAAAAGGCAAATGGATGCATATAAGCTTTATAAAGCTTTTTTTTAAAACTGCTCATTGAGCTTGTTAATGTCTCGTACTGCTAACTGGGAGGAGACGTATGGCATCTGTGTTGCTTTAAATGCTTTCAGAGTTTCCAAGTATCAGTTCTGTCACTGTTAACACTGCAGGCAAATTGCTGCTGACGTAACATCATCATAATCCTAGATATAAATGTCAATACTTCAGATTAATTGGATTTGTTGGGAATATCACTGCCTGGACAGCTCTTAAGATGGCCCCATCCCCTGGAAATCTTTAGTTGGCAAAAAATATCCTTGCAGCTTCTTTTTTTTTTTTCCCTTGACAATTAGAGTGAATGTATTCTTTTCTTTTATTGTCTTTCGTATCAACCCACAGACTAGCAGCATGTCAAGGCTGCTGTTTCTTGCAAAGAGAGTGTGAATTTAATCTATTTCTTGCCAGGAGGAGTGTGGTAGCTGTGAGGGATCCCAGCTTTCATCGCCTTTGCGGGCACAGGCACTGCTATGTTCTCCCAGCTGGACTTCCCTCCTTCCTCTTCCCCCCAGAAGACTCCTCTCCTTCTGGGGTCACCTTGCCCCCATGCGAGAAGTACCACCCTGTCCACTCTGTTTCCCTCCCACTGAATTAAATTATGCTTGCTCACTAAGCGTAAAATTCAACTCAACCTGTAGTAAGTACTTCAATGTTTGATGATGGAATCGAGTGCAACCTCAGCAAGTTTGCAGATGACACCAAGATGAGTGGTGTGGTCGACACCCTAGAAGGAAAGGAAGCCATCCAGAGGGATCTTGACAGGCTGGAAAGATGGGCCTGGGTGAACCTAATGAGGTTCAACACTGCCAAGTGTAAGGTGTTGCACTTGGGCCGGAAAAATCCCAGACATAGATACAGACTGGGAGAAGAGCTTCTTGAGAGTAGCCCTGCTGAGAAGGACCTGGGTGTCATAGTGGATGAGAAACTTAACATGAGCCAGCAGTGTGCTCTTGCAGCTCACAAGGCCAATGGTATCCTGGGCTCCATCAGAAGAGGGGTGGCCAGCAGGGACAGGGAGATGATTGTCCCTCTCTACTCTGCCCTCGTGAGGCCCCACCTGGAGTACTGTGTCCAGATCTGGGGCCCCCAATACAAGAAAGATGTAGAACTGTTGGAGAGGGTTCAGAGGAGGGCCACAAGGATGATTAGAGAGCTGGAGCACCTGCCCTACAAAGAGCGGCTGAGGGAGCTGGGCTTGTTCAGCCTGGAGAAGAGAAGGCTGCGGGGGGACCTCACTGCAGCCTTCCAGTACCTGAAGGGAGCATACAAACAGGAGGGGAATCAGCTTTATAAAAGGGCAGATAATGGCAGGACAAGTGGGAATAGTTTAAAGCTAAAGGTGGGAAGGTTTAGATTGGATGTTAGAGGGAAGTTTTTTACAGAAAGAGTGGTGAGGTGCTGGAACAGGCTGCCCAGAGAAGTAGTGGATGCCCTGTCCCTGGAAGTGTTCAAGGCCAGGTTAGATGGGGCCCTGGGCAACCTTGTGTAGATCCAGGCCTGAGGTTGGTGGCCCTGCCTGTGGCAGGGGGGTTGGAGCTCTATGATCCTTGGGGTCCCTTCCAACCCTTGCCATTCTATGATTATATGATTCTATGAACCTGCTTTTGTTTTCTTTGGGTTTTTTTTCCCCAGTCCTACATACAGAGCAGTCTGGCCACTGAAATTGGTGAGGGCCCCTTACGACCACCTTTGTGCTGTTATTTCTACAGCTGTAGAAACTGTAATTTCTGTACAATTTCGCTCTCTAAAACAGATCGCTGGGTTTTTCCAGTACTGGGGAACCGATGAATGACTGAACTATGAACCAGAGACCCAGCTAAGCTGGCATCTGACTGCTGTAGATGTGTTCTGGAAAATTATTGCAGCTGACTTGAGCCAGGCAAAGATTCATATATTCTAATCCATTATGATTAAATAAATATTTTTCTGGTGACATTTTGCATTGCGCAGGCAATCTGGTCTCTTTGAAGTTCCAAGAAATACTAATCATAAAGGGGTTGTAAGAGTCTTTATTAACAATGTAATGTCTCTAGGGTATTTAATTCAGAGCCTTTTAAGACTGTGTTTGACCTTCTCTTTTCTTTCCTGAAAAGTTATTTAATACTGCTCCTAAAACTGATTCTATAGACACTGAGCTTTTAACCTTTTTTCCTGACTGTGAAAGGCAGCTTTTCCTCATTCTTTGTTTTCAGGAGCCATTTTGGATCTCACAGACAAGACCCTAAATCTTCAGCATTCTCTCTGCTTTACTAATGTACATACTTAAGCTCCAGTTGGCCTAAAGAAATATAGTCAGAGTGAACTAAAACCCACAAATGAAATTACCTACCATTTGACATTCCCTACGCCTGATGTTTAAATGCAGTCATGTGAAATTTAAGCTGTAGTGAAATGTCTGTTTATATATCAAATAAACCAAAAAAATCCATTTACCCCAGATTTGTTACCCATAAATCTCATGTTTTTACAACATCTTGCAAAAATTACAGTTAAACAACAAAATTGTATGCATTTTATACCACCCTGTGGTGGGTTTAGTACAAAAAATTTTTCTTAGAAAAATAGGCCTCTGTCTCCTCTCATAATTTACTGTGAAGATGAGGGGGAGAGGAAAAGTTAGTATTCAAAAAAGACAGTGAAATGTTTTAAAATTCTTTGAGTTTTCATAGATTAAATTGTGCTGTGACCATTTTATCTTGTTTCTATTTTAACATGAGTTCTGCGCCCGGCTCATTCTCCCAGTAAGTAACAATCTGGACACCCCCAAACCCAGGGGCAGTTCCCAAGCCAATACGTGGGTCAGGAGCTAAATCCATACGCACAAAAGAACATTGAGGCAACCCCCCACCACCCATCCTTCTCCTCCCTACATTTCCCCACCTCCAAAGTGAGTGATCCCCTGGTTTTCTTTTGAAGCAGGGTACCCCAGGAGCCTCGGCCTCTCCCCCTGGCCAATCCCAGCTTCCAGTCTGTGTTCTTTCTGCTGCACCGCTCTCTGCAGGACCTGTGTCTTTGAGGTCCAATTATTATTTCTTAACCCTTCAAGCAGCAAATCTTTGGAATCATCATCACTTCCAAATGCAGACTAGCATCTCTCTACTTATCTTCTTCCATTCACACAGTGAAATGTATCCGTTTTATTACAAATAAATGCAAATATTTATTAGCAATGTGTGCAGCCGTTATTATTATTCTCCTGATTAATGCTGTCTCTGAAGCAATGGCATGTGAAATATTGCTTATAGCACCCCCAAGTAGAAGCAAACTGCTCTTAAAATGCTCTTTGCAGAGTTTAATACAAAGAGCGAAAATAAATAATGTCAGGCCCTTGCCAGGATCTGCCCATTTTAAACTTTTCAATGGCACAAATCATCATTAATGAAGCACTTAACATTACACTCCCGACAGCACAGCATAAAAATTACTGCAGTCATCCAAAGGATAAGAAGAAACATGGCAGATAACTTCTGGAGGGGAAAGATTTACACTCTTTTAACAAAACTTTATGGGTTCAAGTTTACATTAGAATAAAGAAAGGGGGCGGAAATGTTTATCTCTTAAAAGCTTTTGGGGGAGACATTTGGAAGGAAATTGTATTTTTGTTTTTCCAAATGAATGGAAGAAAGATCGGAGGGCAAGGTCTCAACAGTAGTGAAATCTGGTTTGCTTCATCAGCTATTTTGATATAAAATACTGTGGCTGGAGTCATAGGACATAGAGATTTAGACTCTAATGCAGAATAAAGTAAATTCTATTACACAAATCCCCTTGTTACATAGCTTTAGTCACAGATTGTTCCAAAAATAGCTGACAGTAAGTTCAATAATCAGTACCTAATGCTCAATTTCTTTCCTCTTTATTTGTAAAACCAGAATACCACACTCTGTCCTAAATTACGGATAGAAAATAACCTCAACTTCCTATGCCTGTAAGATATGACACATAATAAATGATATGACACAGGATATGCAGGGAGGACAGATGAGAGTCTGTGAGAAGCAGGAGGTTTCACTCACCTCCAATCAGACCTATGGGAGGGTTTCTGGGGAGCTGGGAAGGTGGCCAAGTAGGTCCTCGTGTTGGAGTGGGATGTGCCTTGTGGCACATTTTACTCAATGCCACTAGAGAGGACCACTCAGTCCAGACTTCTCCCTGGCAGGAAAGAGGTTATAAGCCAGGACCTAGCCAAAGGGAAAAAAGAACTCTGTAGACAGTAATTAGCATTTGTCATTAGAGGACAGGAAAATGTAAAAAAAATGGTGAAAGCATTTAGCAAATCCAAAATATAGAAATACAATATTTCAATGCTACATTTCTCCTGCAACCACTTTGAACAGAAGCAGCAAAAGAAAAAGGTCATCTTTGGCTTTGTTTCATAATGCATGCAACTGGAAACAAAAGACTTGACTACTATGATGCTTTCCTGCCCCACCCCCCAAAAAAACCCCAAAACAAAACCAAAGAAACCAACCAAACCAAAACTATTCTTTAATAATGCTTCATGCTATTCAGTCCAGTGAATGCAGCAGCAGGTAACTTATCAGAAATGGGAAACTCTGCAGAGGGCATTTGGTTGTGTTCTCCCATGGGAATTGTTCTGAGGAAAATCAAAGCAATATATACTATGGAAACCAGAGCTTTGCTCCCTTGAGCTTAGAAAGACAGCACCTATGTTCTGAAATTCAATTTGTTAGCTTATCAGGAGAAACATTTACTCTCCTCATTGAATCAAATAGATTGCAATCATTTTCTACTCAAAATAAGACAGCAATGTTAAACTTGATATACCAGAATGAAAATTTGGGATTTTCCCTTGATTTATAAATGAAGGTATTTCTAGATGTAAACCCTGTTTGTTTTGTTTCACACTTTCACAAAAGTTAGCATCATTTGCCCACATATTTACCTTATTCTTTGCAAAGAACACATTGTATTTGGGGAAGGCCCATAGGCATCTTAAAGAAATCTTCTCTGCCCTCTCTGTTCTATACAGTAGTTCTCTAGAGCATCACAGATTGTCCCAAATGCTTCTGTGATTAAATAAAAAATAGTAGCATTAAAAGGAATAGAAATCTGTCAGGTATTCACATGTTACCAATCAAGAAAAGTGACAAAGCAAGCTGGCCTAAAATTAAATTCCTTCTGTTCTTAAATCCATATTTTGCTGTTATATGCACTGTAGATTGTTTTAGCTGTCAAATTTATAAACTTTTTTACAGTGGTCCAAATAGAAAAAACAGAATTAATTTTTTGCATTCATTTCTAGAAAATGCATGGCTAAAATACCATGAAGAAGTGAAAGTAGGCGTTGCTTTCCTTTGACCCTTTAATTTTGCTCTCTATCCAAAATGGGTCGAGTGCTCCTACAGTATGGCTGTTGGGGTTTTTTTAATTAGAGTAATTTAGAGGAATTTATATGTAAAAAACATCCCATCTAAGCAACTGTGCCTCCATCTTCCAGAAATAAGACTGTGACACTTCTGCCTACTATTTTGCCATGTAATGTCATCATTTGACCCATTTTCTTCCAGGATTCCTGATGGTTGCTGTGGGAAACAAAGACAATCCTGGGCTTTGTTAAGTTGAAATGTGTCTCTGCAGTTATTAATTTTTTTGAAATAATAGCACAGAAACCAGAGAAGATAGGGATTACTAGGTATGGGATAAATGCTGAACATGAAGGACTGCTGGAAACATATTAGCTGTCATGGGTGGAGATTTTCAAAGGCAAAAATAGGAATTAAGTGCCTTTGAACATTAGTGAGAAGTTGGTAGATGAATATCTGTATCTCTTGGCTAATGTAACAACAGTGGAAAAGAGCAAAAAATAATTTGGTCCCTAGGTACATGGTTTTAAAGTGGTCTTAGGTAACAGCCTGTATATAGTGAGAGGAGTTATTTTAAGGGGTCACCTCATTTTCTCTCTTTCTTTTCCACTGATTAAAATCATCCCCTTGACTCACCTGTCCAGTTAACCAATACATTCTGGTTGGAGCTGAAAAAGCAGGTTAAACATAGTGAGTGCAAAGCCTGGCTGTTAGGGAAGATCCCTCTAATTTCAGTGACTTTCTCTTCCCCGTGTTGAAGTTAACTTCTAACCTGCCTGTTTCTGCACTCAGAGTCCATGCAGCTGTCTTCTAATATTTAGCAGGGCGTGATGGAGTGTCAAATCTGGGCAGGCTGTCATTGTGTCACTGTGACTCACGCCAGCCCTTGCCATGGCCAGTGGTAACGGTACAGGGATACATATTTTGGTACAGGGATACATATCTCAGGAGCAAGATCTGACTGAGCATTGAGTGTGGTTGTTGTGTGCTACTGGGGGCAGGGGAGCAGCCTGTTTAGCCTGGAAGGACTCTGGAAAGACAAATAATACTTTGATTTTTGTCTCTTTCTTTGATGCATGATAGCTTGACTGTACTAGGTGAGTCTACTAAATACCCACTGTGTAAAAAGCTGGCTTAACAACCTGAGAACATGGTAACACACTGCCTGGAAGGTATGCAGGGACCAAGCTGTGCCTGCATAAACGGCTCCCGACCAGCTACCGTAAATCTGGCAATTGCAAAAAACCTTTAGGAAATAAGGTTTGTCAAACCCTAAAATGAACATGAGCCTTTCTTTGCCTTGGTGCTCTGAGTGCCAGAGAGATGTTTCCAGTGAGGCTGAAGCAAATGGGGTGCCAGCTGCACATGGGGGCCAGAGCCACCACTGCAACATCTGCATCAGTGCACAAAGAGGCAAGAGAGAAGGCCAAAATTTCACCTCTTCCTAGGTTGAATAAACAAAGTGCATGCTAAAAGCTCCTGGTTTGGTGTTTTATTTATAAGGGATGAGACATTATCTTTGTAACTATTACATGACATTTGGAACCCTTTCAAGGAAGGCAGTTTCCGTCAGAGATGTTATTACTATTTATTGTTTTCCATTTGTTTGGAGGTGCTGTTTATACACAAAGCAAGCTATCTATCTCATGGGAAATAGTGCACAGTTTGAGCTGAAAAGACATCATTAACACAGTGACATTTGGGGAATCATTAGCAAAGGTGAGAGCAGCTTTGACAGCCAGGGGAAAAGATTTTATGCAGCTCAGAAAGATCCTACAGTACCTCCGATCCCAGAGACATGAGTCATGCTCTGTCTGTCAGTACGAGATATAACCATCACTACTGTAAACACTGGTTTTGTGAGGACTGATTCGCCATTTAAATCCTCAAAAGTATACCTATGTTGGTTACTCAAACCTAAGGAAAGAGGAAATAAAAGGCAGGAAATAAAGGCAGGGAAGAGGAAATAAAATTGCTAAACCCCCTGAAACGTGCCTGAGAAGATGTGCAGCCATGCGAGGTGAAAGCGGGGCCAGGTGAGATACCAGGACCTTGTGCAAGGGATGCAACACTGCTCACCTCTGCTGCCAGCAAGCACTGTGTGATGACACCTAGAGAAGTTCCTGGTAAGATGCATTGTGTAAAGAAATGTGGTTTGTTGTGCATATGAAATCAAAGAGAAAAAAAATATCTTTGGTAAATTCACTGCTAAGAAAAGCAAGTGGTGAGTCCTGGACGGAAGAATCTGTTTGCTTTTATACTGCTGACTTTTTGAATATCAATACTGAATTACAGAAAGAATCCTCAGCAAGAGCTTAGCTCTTCGGCTGCTCAAAAAAGATGCCTCCAACTAACCAGCACTAAAATTCACAAGTAACATTGAGGCCACAGAGCTGTATTTTCCTCTCCCCCCATCAATCTGACTGATAATGAGTACATACCCTAATGTCTTCCTATAATCCAACAAACTCCTGTGGGTAAATTCCCTCTTTCTAGACTTGAATGCTCTTCACAGAGTGTCCTTATTTATGCACAGAAAAGGTAATGATTTAGACATCAATTTCCAGCAAGCTCTTCACATGCCATTCTGTTAGTGCTCTTCATCCCAGGATGAAGAAACATTTCCAACAGTTTTGAAGTTTTGGAAGATCCACCAAGATTTCCAAGATTACAAAATGAAGGATCTACTCACTGTTTTAACATTCATTTTCAACTGACAGTGCTGATTGAATGTCTAGGATATCTGTTGGTTTGGTTTATTTTATCTTTATTTTATGTTATTTTATTTTGGCAACAGGTTGCTAGTTTTATAATCTATGGATACATGTAGGATTAACTATTACCTTCTTAACTCACAGCTCATTATCTTTGGTCTCAACAGCAAATACCTGTGCAATATACCAACAGATTCCTATTAACATATCAAAGTTTCCTACCCAACCATCTCATATTTTGCACCTCAGCTTTCCTCTCCAAGGTCCTAAGTACCCAGGCAGAAAATCCCAAGCAAAATCTCCTCATCCACTGCACAACATTTCCTTAGGAGTCCCTTGCTACATCACTTTTCCCACCACTTCCTCCAGCCTTGCAAGTAAATGCCAGGTCTCTCCTGATGCATCTGTGAGCCAACTCATCTAGCTCCTTCCTTTTTCCCCCTCTCTCTCATCCCCTAGCTTTTCTGAAGGTTTTTACCTAATGAACCCAATTTTAAATAGTGTTTCTGGCTGCCCTGTGAACGGAGAAACGGCGCAGGGGATGAGCAGCTTCCTTTGTGATTCCCACCCAGAACAGAGGGGAAATCCCAGCTGAGCAGCCAGCTCCCAGCGCTGCACCGAGCAAACACTGTAGAAGTGAAGGTTCCACCCCCCCCCTACCCTCACCCTCCCACCCACGACCTCTTCTTTCTCTGAGAGAAATGTTTTGCAAAATGTTTTGTCCATGTTTTGCAAACCAGGAACCTACCCAGAAAAATCTTCTGAATGGACGAATATTCTTGGGGTTTTATTTGGCTGCTGCATCTGCAAAAAAAAAAAAACAAACCCCATTGTAGTACTAATGTGTGACCCCATTTGCTTCCTCCATGTGCTTTTAATAACAGCATTTCCTCTTTGGAGCATCCCACCCGAAGTCTGTGCAACGGGGTCGGTGTCATACGAAGCGCTGCATTAATGACACCGATACAGCCATGCAGGCGCTGGCATCAAGCAAGCAGAGGGGCAGCCCTCACAGGGCACCAGCCAAGCAGTGGCGAGGGGGTGGGCTACACCGGCTGTGGACCTGACCTTCGACTCGGCGGGGGGGAGGGGGAAACGACGCAGAAACCTGGGCTTGTCAAAACGCCACGTGCCACCCTCCGAGCCATCGACATAGAGCTAAAGTAAAATTCCCTGCCACACAGCGAGGCAGGGTGATCCGATGGCCCCACGGCATGCATTTACACAAGGAAGGAAAAAAGAAACGGGTCTGAAGACCTTGAAAGCTTGCTGGGACATTAATAGGTGTCAAGGAGATCTTCCTGATTTAGGCTTTGACAGGTTGCCATTTTCCACATTCCTCGAGCAGCTAAAAACTAGATAATTATCTGTGCATGTTCCCAAGTTCTTAAAACGCCAGGCGAAGGAATTTTTGCATATTTTCCTCCCGTGTGGCCTTTAAAAGCTGATACTGGTAAAACAATGACACCTCGTGGCACAGAAGAGCAATCAAACCCATACAGCCACACCGTTTTAGCTACAGCATCGCCAATAAAAAGATTACATTCCCAGGAACTATTTCGAATTATTGATGCACTAAGTTTTCAGCCACCGTTGTTTTCCTACATCTTTACCCTAAAGATGTGTTTCTTGAGGTTTACAACATCTGTAAGTATCTTTCTAACTCTAGGAATAATTCAGACAGATGTTAGTCAGGAATACAGCGGATCTCCAAATGAGATCTGTAACTACTCTTCCAACAAAAAAGGTAGACATTTTCACTTGTCTAATGTATTCATATTATTAAAAAAGCCCACAGACTAATTGTTTACTTTTTCAGTCTTCCCTGTATATTGCAGTGCCAGGAGAAACGCTCCATAGCATTGCTAACAAGAAAGATGTGATGCCTGTTAGTTTTGTGCAGGTTAAAGGGAAGACTCCAGCTGTCCAGAGTTTTCTCAGCAAGGAGAAATTTACATTGTAATTATTTTAAATGGGCATAACTGGATGGAACAGATGTGGTGCAATGTCATTTCAGAGCTCTGATCAGATTTTTGGAAAGTTTCAATGCAGCGACTTTATATCAACTGTATTAACTCAAAAGGACTGGGGAGCTAATGAGTTGAAGACAGCTCTTCCTTTAATGTGGGGATCTGTTCAGATCAGAAAACATTAACGAGTGCAAGTGGATGAGAATTCATAGGAACCAAAAAAGACTCCCAAGACTGCCTCAGCCTCTCATGTAAAATATTTCAAGTTTTATACAGTTCATAATTACTGTCCCATCTCCTGAGTGCCAGCTTCCAGCACCAGCATTAATTGCTGACCTTACCGGTGTCTTCCCTGACATCCATTTAGACAAGGTATACTGCAAATTACTGGGATTTTGAGTGAACGATGATCTGATTAACATGACTGGTGAGCTATTCCTGGTATTACATTATGCAACTAAAACATTATGCCTGCATTCATATATTTTATAACTGTCTAAAAATTAAAGTCTTTTTGTCAGCATAATAATATCATTGGGACAGCACTCCTCAGTTCCAAGGGTATTTTGGGGACAAGAATGAAACCCACAATGTTACATAAAAAGCACATCATAGTCTAAGAACTGATACACAGGAACAAGGTATATTTGGTGCCTCTCTCATTTATCACTAGGAAGTTCAAGTCTTGACACTCCTTTTGCATCAAGAGGTAATTTTTTTTCCCATCCTGATGGCAACAAACTGTATGGTTTACATTGGCATAGTGAAAATTACAAAATAAATCTTAAATAGTATTCACCTCAGACATTATACAACAAACAAGTCAAATATACTGGCAATGGCGTATGACTAATAGTGCACTTGTATAAAATGTGGTGCGAAGAAAATCACTTCTTTGCTCATAGAGGAGCCCATACTATCCAATTATTGCAAATTCTGATGTTGCATTAACTGATTGGTGCTATGGACAGTGAACAGCCAAAAAAATCCCAGAGTTTACCTAACACATGTTAAATCAAAAACACTACCCTCATGCAGGGCTCAGGACCACAGTACAGGCCTCGGCATGTCCTCAGCCACATGTCCTGCCTTTCAAGCTTCATAGCCTGTCATGGGGCTGTACCTATTCATCCTCATATTCCATATCATATTCCATACCTAATCATCAACACAGGGTCAGCAGGTAAAGCCTTGCTGGGAGATTTCTCGTCTGGCAGGAGTTATACCGCTGGTCAGTGTGGCATATATGTGAGAACTTACACCTCCTGTTTCCAGGTAAATCTTTTCCTCTGATAGAGACTTAATCTGTCAGTTACATCCCTGCTTCTCTAGCTCCTGTGTAGGGGCAGAAGAGCCAAGGACAAGTTCATCATAGTGAAACATCTTCTCACCTCCTGCTTATTTATGCCCACTCTCCACCCACCTGCATCCCACCTCACCTGGGTGCCGGAACCTTTCTGGCTCCTAGCAGTGCAACAAAGCTGACAGGCAGGAGAGTTTTCCCACAATCATCACACAGGTGCTTTCCATTTCGTAGCACCCTGTATCTTGGGTCTTCAAGCTGTGTGAGCTCTGCCTTCATCTTGGTTTACAGCAGTTCAGTGGATTCAGTGGAGATTTCTGGGTTTGCACTTGTGGTAGAATCAACTGCCTGCATGCCTGTGCTTAAGAGAATGCAAAAAACCTGGAAATTGCAGAAATTACAGTTATTATGCTTATGAACTGTAAAACAGTCAGGCAAGTCCAAAGAAGAGATGTGCAATGGCTCTTTCTTACAGTCTCATGGGGATAGAATATTTATGTCCTGCTCTGTGGAGCAAATGAGATCCTTTTGCTTTCTTGCTGTCTCAGTGAGTCACTAGAGAAAGTGAGTTGATGAACATTAATTTCTACATTTAAAAAGAAAGTGAGCAAAACACAAACAAACAAGTCTTCCTTTTTCCTTTGTTCCCACCATCTGTTTGTAAAGTCCTAGGAATTAATAAAAACCAGCACTTTCACAGCTTGTAAATGAGAATTAACTGTCCTTTTTGTGAGTTTGGAGATTAATTTAACCTCCCTTTGGCCCTGCTGTGAACTACATCTGCGGCATTTTTAATGCTTTACCACCTTAAAAATGAATCTGTTAAAATCCCTTAAACACATTTTTCCCCATTTCTGAGAAGTACACAAATACCTCTCTTTCTACTAATTTTTTACCTCCTTGGGTCCCTATATTTCTATTTGTAGACAGTTCAATCGTAGGGTAGAGCTCCATCACACAAACCAGAAGTTCAGGAAAGTCTGGTTTTGGAACTATCTAGAAGCTGTAAGCTTCAGGCACCAGTGAGACTGAGTGTCATCCATTCAAAAAGCCTCCAAAATCTGTCTGCCTAGTAAAACCCCTTTGGGAATTATTGGCATTTTAACATAAACAACGTGTGAACAGCATGTCAGGATGGTGATGTGCCCTTTTACCAGCCTTTTGCAATTCATTTGCTACAGCTCCTGCCAAATGTGGAATCCTAAAGAAAAATAATGAGATCTTTCCTCTCCATTGGTTGCCTGGCTCTAATATTTGAACTAGAATTAAGGGCTGCTAGAGCTCAGAGATCCTCACATCAAAATACTGCCACAGGAAAAGCTCCAGAAAATTATCCTGGGTAAAATTAGCAGGTAACAAGATGGCACAGGCTCAGATTTCCCTCTTGAAGTGGGACAGAGAAATTGTTCAAAATGTATGGAGCACTTTTTTTTCCTCCTCTGTTTCCATGCCCTTACATTCAACCTGTCATCCCTCTCTACACACTCACCTTGCAGGCCACACCAAGACAACCACAGAGCACGTGCAACCCGAGGACAGGCGAAGACCCTTCTGTTAGTGGTGAAATAAGCAATGTTGTGCGTCACTTGGCCCTTGTCAAGGTGAAAGCAGTAAGAAACAAAGAGGGGTCCACCGCTGGAGAGATTGGAAAAGTGGACTAGGGCAGCTGGTGGAGGTACTGCCTGAACCCCACGTAGTACATGCAGCACTGCATGTGGGCAGGTTTCCCTGGGTTTGAAGCAGCGGCAGAAGAGATCTCACTGTGCTGGCCTCCTTCTTCCTCTAATTTTCTGTTCTCCACATCACAAGCAAGTTTTGAAAATGGCTTATGCTTGGCAAGTGTCACACTGGCTTCTTTGCTCAGAGATGTTGTTTCAGACTCTCTGCAGACTCAGATAGATAACAAAATACCAAGTTTCAAACTTTCCTTCGCAGCCATTTTGTACAAAAAAAATTGCTTTTTCATTTAACTAGCTGAAATTCTTGCATGACCACATCAGACCTATCTGATCACACAGCTCTACGTTCATTGACTTCAACCATTCTCTGCTCTTTTTCTCTTAGCCTGAGCCAAACCTGCACAATAATAGACAAATAGATCATAGCAGCATGCCCATTTCTGTATTTTTTCGAATTTGTGCATAATGAAAAGGCATGTCAAACTCATGCAGCTCTTTTGGAGGATGGGGGTTTTGTTTAAAAACTCTGATCCATCTGAGACTAGAGCTTCCAAAGGAAATTGTTTTGAGCCAGATCTTACAGTCAGGACACGTCTCAGCCAAGAAATTTTCCCTCTTTAAAACTTTGTTATGCAATGTCTTGCAATTACAGGAGATGTGGACTAACACTATCACCGCACTGGTCAATTTAGCTAGCATGTTCCTAAATGCATGATAGCTTAAACCTTATAAAAATATATATATAAAACCAAATTGGTTGAACCATGAAAACTAATATATTTTTAGATATCCATTCAGATATAATTTTACTGCCCTAAGTATAACCACAAAATCAAATCAGACTGTTACTGTGAAGAAGAGTGTTTACATAGTTCCTCAAAATTAACCATTTGGATCTCAAATCCAGCCATGGCTGTTGAATATATTAATGATCAAATCCCTTAAATATATATTTTTGCATTTCTAAAAAGTACCCAAATACCTCTGTTTCTTATTAATATTTTTGTCCTTTGTTGAATGTGTCCACTAGACACAAAAGTTAAAAGATCAAATCAAGAAATCCACCAAAGCTGAATAAAACCATTGTTGTGATGAAAAGGTTTTTCATTTTGCTTTGCTCAACCGTCAATCTTTCACAGACCGAATGCTCACTAGTTCTCCAGTCAGTGTTGAATCTTTCAAGAAAGGTAAGAGAAGATAAATAACTTTGCTGGTTTTCCTTGGTATTTCCTTTAATGATCGCTATCTGGATTTTTATACAGAGCTCAGTCTCCTGTCTGCAATGGTATCTTTGCCATTGCAATGGTGTGTATATTGAATTAAAACTTGACCCAAAACTACTTTTATTGATGCAAATTTTGGCTTTTTTTTTTTAGTTGCAGGTGAAGAAGGTGTACAGCAAATGAAAACTCGTCCTAGAGCTTACAGACAACAGATGCAATGAAAAGGAAGCAGAATTGGAACATATGAGATGTGTCCAGTGGAATTAGTACCATATTTTTCATTCTAGATTTATTAGCATATGGTTGTAACAAAAGTTTTCATGAAAATAAAGCTTTTATAGAGAATCCATTTATTTCAGGGTTAATATCTAGCTACTAGAAAAGGAAAAGCTAACACCAAACCAGCTTATTTGGTCAGCTTTAAAATTCTCTTAAAAGGGTTATGCTTGTCCCTTTTTATTTTAGTTTTCTGCAGACACCAATGATTTTTCATTAAATATTTGCAGAAAGCAATCTGTATGTTCAACCATTTTAATGGACACTGCTTAAGGCAGTTTCAATACTTCCTCCTCCTCCCTCCCCCTTCCCCCCCCCAAGCCCCAAGCCCCAAGCCCCAAGCCCCAAGCCCTAGATAACTAAATCATGCTCCATTTAGGTCACTCTCCTGCGCCAGCATCATTGAAGGCTTTGAGTAGATTCACTGAGTTTAAGGCATTGTGAAGCTGGAGAGCCCAGAGGGGAAGAAGCTGCTGAGGAACAGCCTGGCCACCTCTATGGCAATTACTTTGGGTGGAAGGGGCCAGGGAAAATTAAATTCCACATCCAGCTAGTAGATCTTGACTCTGATTTGTCTTTTTTTCTAGGAAAGATGTTTCACACAAGGCTTGTGTGGCCAGGAGATGTTTAAAATTTTCTGAACTTGCCTAATTCAATCTAGCTGCTACCTCGTTCCAAGAGATTCAATGTCCTGGTAGCTTATGAAAGGCCTCCAATCAGGGCAAGAAATCAATGCTATCTGACTCCATTTATGTGGCCAATCAGTATGCACAGCTTCAGTTTCAGCTGAGTTCTCACTGGGAGCTGTTCAGACTCAATTCACAAAGGAATAAAAAGCCAATAGGTACTCATTAAGATGTATTTTCAAAGGAATAAATGCAAGAAAATAACGTTATCCTCTCCGGATATTCTGCAAGCATAAACAGAAACCGGAATCATCAAGCTAATTATTTATGGTGATTATGGCATACATTTTTATATGTTCAGCTGCTGAATACTGTAAAAAATGTGTCCTTCTTTAAAAATTTTACTCAAGTAATCATGTTTAAAGATCTAATCCTCACAGACAGGTTATTTTACTCCTTGCTTGTATGCTTACAGTAGATATAAAATTCAGCTTCTGGGTCTCTCATTTAATTTGCAATATGTGTTTCAAATTTCATTTGGGTCTAAATCATAAGCTATGTAAGGTTTATACAGAGACTCATCTGTAAATAACTACTCATCACAAATAAAATAGTGTTTAAGCTTTCAAGTACCCCTGGCACATAAGCAAAACAATTTGTCCAGCTGTTCACAAGCCACTGCAGAAACTATATTTCCCCTATTGAGAATGGGACATAACATTTTAGATTAAAAAGTTCAGGAACAGAATTTTTTGTTTAATTTGAATTTGGAAAGGTCCTGATGGCAAGTTGGTAGGTTTTCTTTCCTACTGTGTTTCCTTTGTGTGACTTAAACTTTTAGATTCAGTTGAGGATTTGAGTCAGTTTTCATTCCTATGATTAGACACAAAAAATGTTTAGTGGTTACTGCCCTCCCACAGCCTTCACTTTATAATAATTTTTTAGATTGTTGCCCCTCATTACTTCTTATAAAACAAAACTGCACTCACCATTTAATTTAATGAAATTCAGGAAAAAAATATACAGGTCAGTCAGTTTAAATTATCTACTTCTCAACACTGCAGTAGCCCTTGAAGAACTGCTTAACAGAATGAAAGACTGTCAAGGCACTCTTCCATTCCCATACCATCTTTTATTTCACTTGCATGAAGAAATTAATTGATGCTTCTAAAATAATCTTCTTTTAATGAGGAGCCATCTATTCTTTTCTCCTCTGGAGATCAGGAAAAGGAATATACGGCTAAGACTGTGTATGTTCAATGATCCAAAGTCTTTTTATTCCCCAAGGTGCTATGGATCAGTCTGAATTCCTACTTTTTCCTATAGAGGCTCTAATAGGTCTTCTGTTTCTAGAGAATATTTTTGAACATTTCACTCCACTTTGAAGAAATGATAAGCTTTCCAGCTGGCATTTTACATTCATCAAAATACGTCATGCTAGATGTAGCACACTTTTCTTCTATTAATTTACAGGCAAACTGAACAAGGAGATAAAAAGTTATTCAAATTGGTTCTAAGCATATGCGTTATAGGGGGACATCAAAATTAAGCCTTAGGTCAAGACTTGGAGAAGGAACCGTATGAAGTATGGCTTCAAAATATTTTTAATATTACACAGCTTCTCTGGAGCTTATATAAAAAATACATCCAGCTGCAAATTCAGATCAGGGAGAAAAAAAAAAAAGACAAGACAAGATTCAATGACTTCTGCATGCTTTCTGCCCACAGTGCTGCATATCTGGTTTTTTCCCCTAGAGCTCACAGCTCAAAGGCAATGAACTAGTGTGTTTTCTTTCTTCAGTATCTATAGGAGACAGTTGTCAAGGTAGAGAGCAGCCATGGCTTCTAGTTTTATTGAAATTCAGAATTACTCAGCTGAATGTCTGTTTTTATCAGAAGGCTTGCCATACAAAGAACACCAAAACTGTGACCTTTCTTTCCATCAAAGATACTGATCTTTATTTATCAAGTGCTGTGAAATCTCAAAATTAGGTTAACTCATCACTCAGTCTGAACAATCAAAGAATATAGTGTCAAAGAGTCTTCGGTCCTCTCCACAAGCAAATTCGATCCTTCCCTTTGCAACAGGATCTGGACATGTTGCCTTTCATTTTGTTGCCCCCAGACTTCATTGCTACAGCTGTCTATAATGTGGAAATGAAGAAAAATACAAACTACACACTTGAAATAAATCTGTTCCTTCAAAGGCTGCAGAACAGCATGTGTTCACAGTAGGCTGTAAGGGCCTGTGCTGTGCTGGATTAGGGCCCATGAAAATGAATAGCAAGGCCTTTGTGGTGCCATTCCTTTACTCAGGACGAGGATGTTGGTTTGTTTGCCTGTGTTCTGCTCCCACAGCTGGCTGAAATGTAGGGGCCTGATACTCAAAAGCCTTCATCTTTCTGGCTTGCCCTACAGCAGATGCAAGCGATGCTACAGCTGCGCACGTGTGGGACGAGTTGGACCACCCAGGCCAGGGTGAGATAATTCAGCAGCAGAGGAATCAGGCATGGTACGCAGCACACTTTAAAGACCTATAACTAATTCCAAGTCCTTAGACGTAGTCTCCAGGGCATACTGCCTAGAAAAAAGCTTTCCCATCAGCCCAACTGTTCTCTCTTAAGTGTGAGTAAGGAATGAGAAATGACTAGCTATTTCAGTTCTCTCCTCCACCTTCATTTTTAATGGGAAGGGGAGGAGATACCCAGGAAAAGAAGGCTGGCAGGAAAGTTGCCAGCTGTCCCTGTCCACCTGCGAGCTAAGAGAGTCAGCTATGAGGGCTAGGCACAATTCCATTGTCAAACCATTGCTAAGATGTAGAAATTAATGTAAAAATTGCAGAAAATCCTCATCTCAGAACACATATCCCCAGTATCATCTCTTTGGCATTTCTCCTGAACTCCTCTGCATCTTTACCTTCACAGCACAAAGATGTTTTATTTTCTTCTGTCTAAACAATAATAGAAAAACCCTTCAATCCTGTTTGTTTTCCCATCAACCACATCTTTCGTTTCTCCTTTTACCTTAAGTTTATTCTGCATGCTATTTACAATTGCTGTCCATCAACAGATAGCGATGGCTCTTGTCCAGGTTCTCAGCTTCTGCACTGTCAAGCACTACAACATCCTTGACAAATTCAGTCCTGCCTTCCCCCACCTTCTATGATTGTTTTACTAATTCATTGTTTTGACCACATCATTCTTCTCTCTTCATTCCTCCATTGCTATCCCATCTCCATGTCATCAAACACAAATAAAAATACAGTTACACCACCTCATAGTATAATCCTATCCCATCTATGAAAAAAAATAATTCTAATAATAAAAACAAGAACAGACATGCATGGGAACAGGCTACCACAAAAATTATCAGATTTGGATGTCTCATGTTGAGAACTTCAACCTAATCAGGAGCCCCTGAACACACAGCTTCTCTCCCAATTGCAATCACATCACTCAAACTAATCTTCCTACATTTTTGACACATTTTCTTTCTTTGTTTGTTTATTAGAGGCTGGTATCTGATGCCCTTACTTAATAACACTTTTTTTAAGGACTCAGTCCATTGAGCTAAGGACTTGCAAGTAAAAATCCTGTTTAATTGGAGCAAAGATGGTACAATTTGCCTGTAAGTCTTGTAAATACTTTTTTTAATTTGTGTTTTAATTTTTTTTTTCCTCTTCTTTTGTTTTACTGCAGTTTAAAATATGCTGGTCACATCTGACAGACAAGGATCGGAGGCTGTGTGACTTCATTAGATAAAAGCATATGTATCACATATTTTTCCAGTACACTGTTGATCGTGTTGTGAGCAGAATAAAGAAACAGGTCACTAATGAGCTTCATTTCACAATATATGAGAATTGGCATGAAAAGTGAATGCAGTCTCAAACTGGTTTATCTTCTTACAACTGCCTTTGATCTTTAACCACAATTGAGTATTTTGAACCAGAAATGGTTCAAAAACCCTTAAAGTGTGTGCAATGACAACTAACATCAAATTAATTGACTTTTACATGAGTACCTTAGATATGTGATGAACTCATTAGGAAATAATGAAAGGTAATGTATTATTTTACACAAGGAAGAATCAATTATTCTAATCATTTCAAGTTTCTTTAATGAATGTGATTCTAGCAGGTACCATTCTCTTGTGCTTCACTCTTCAGAAGTATGCTTATAATCAGGCTTTCTGTTATCCATAGGGGTTCTTGGGACTGTGTCCAGTGTGGAAAATTTTCTTGCAACAGACCATAGGCTAACAGAAATAAAGAAACCTTACCTTTTGTATTTTAAGAACTGCATGTTCTTTCAATTGATTCATTTTAATGGGTTTTCCAGTGACTGATCTCTAGCTTTTTTTTCTCAGTTTAGCTGGTCAAGGCCTGGACTAAAAGAAGAAAGAAGGAAAATAAAGTTATCTTAAGGCTGCTCAGTATATCGTTGAGCCAATTGTCTAACATCTTTGTGATATCCTTATTTCCAAGAAAAGCACACTAAAGGTTGCCAGGGTGAAAGAGGTATATCCGAAAGGCAAAGTAGAAGAAAATGGCAAGACCAGAGGAAATAATGTCAAAGGGTAGACAGGATGGAGGATGCTTCATGAGGGGAGCATGCATGGAGCAGGTGGGTCTCCACATGATGCATACAGACAAGGGAGGACACAGCACCCAGGGATGCCTTTCTGCATCCCTGCTTCAGACGTGCCAGTAGCACAGGAGCTCAGCAAATTAGATATAAATTAGATATAAATTTGATATAATTATTATATATATATATATATATATATATAAAAGCGCCCATCACTACATTGACAAACATTCTTTGGAACCACTCTGACAGCAGTGGTAAGAACAGGTGTCAGACTGTCAGTTACTCAGCACTGCTGCTTTCAATCAATTTAAAAACAAAAGAAAACAAACAAACAAAAAAAAGCCACAAGACTTAGCTGCCAAAGTGCTTGTGCCAGTAACAAGGGAGCTCAGCATCACAAACTGGCAGTGGTTTGTGAACACCTAGGGAATGTCAACTGCCACATGCTGTTAAAGTAAAGAATCTTCTGTTCATTTCTTAAAGCAGTGAGAAGTTTGGGATGGATGCTTCTACTTGTACAATTTTGATGTTTCTCATCCATGAAGCAGCAAAAATTAATCTTTGAAGCACAATAAGAACTGTCCCACTTCCACCAACTCCTGATCCATTTTTCTCTCACAAAGATAGATGCAAAAGCAGGGGTCACTTTCGAAACGCTACTATGTACTTCCTGATGCTGAACTCGTAATTCACACCGATTTGTGATTGCTTAGACCCTCTCAGGATCAGTTGTTGGTCCTTTCTGTGCTGATTGTTGAAAAATGTCTTTTGATAGACTAACCTTACCCCACCTGTTAGATTATGCTTTCTTAAAATAATATATTCCTGGTGCATATAATCAAATAATCAAATTTCTGCTTGAATTATTCATACTTCAAAAATGTGGCTGTGCATTTTCAATATGACCTTATGAATGAATAAACCCTGACTGCTCAGCAGGTTTACTTTTTTTTAACTTCTCAGCTGTACTTCTTTAGTCAAGCATTGTGCTTCTGAAGTGACACTTCAGCCAGCTAAATAGATCGATAACATTTTGAAATTAATTGGTTTAAAGTGACGGACCTGACAACCTCTAACCTCTTTTTCTTAAAACTGGTTATCTTACTGTCACTAAGCCTACTCCTAACATGTTTAATATGTTTCTTTCTTTTGATAAATAGATTTTAATTTAGAAATGTATTGGAATGTGTCACCTGTGTGGTGGTATTCAAATGATTACGGGTTTTTTTTCCGTTCAACCCCTCCAAGCAGGATCCACTTTTAGTCCAAGTGGCTTGCATGTAGAGATGCAAACTGGAGAGCTGCATCACCAGGAAAATCAATCATGAAACTTCTTTCCTCAGCTCCCTGCTGTCTCCTAGCATATTTCACAACCTCCTGCCCTCTATGAGGGGCTTCCTCTGCCTCCACAGTGGTCCCCTGCCTCTGTCACAGAGACTCTTCAGCCATCCCAAGCCCTTACAGTGTCTCCCCACCATCCTCACCCACTAGCAGTGCCTCCATCCAGATGCTCAGTATCCAGCTGTGCCATCCTATCAGTCTTTCTCCTGGTCATCAGGGAAGCCAGGATCATCTTCAGTGAGGTGGGTCAGAGAGGATGAGGAGAAGTTACGGAGCACAGGAGCAGGCCAAGTGCTGCATGTAAAATCACCAAATGGGGGGTAGAACAGCAGAAGGAGGGAGGAAAACCTCAGTGTATTCCTGGGAGGTTTTTAGCAAAGCAGAAGTGCAGGAGCCCACAGTGACCAGCCTTGAGGGGGGCAATGTTGGGGTGAATGGTAGCACATGGAGTTCCACACTAATCAATTTGTTAATTCAAAATGAGGCACTGCTAATATTCCTTGAGGGGATTTCTACTTCAGGAAAGGCAGACCATCCAACATTTACTTTGACAAAGATATAAGAAGGTCTTAGAATGAGCGTCAGGAAGGTTGTTCCTTTCAGACCTTAGAAAACCTGCTTAATATCCCAAAAAGTGACCCTAATCCTGTCAGCATTAATGCTGAGGCAACAGCAAGCCAGCTCTTCACAGTACAGCAGAAGCAGAAGCAATGCTGCAGGGCACAGAATAATTCTGTTTTGACCTAAAATTCTGTTCCTTTACACGTTACTAATTTTTTTGCTGTACATTTCTAAATTGCAAATGGTGTTCTAAGAAGGTGATGGTTTTACTAAGCTTAACACAGCTGGGGAGCCAGGTCTCCTTCAGCATTAACCACCGTGGCTCTACTGACTAGAGGCCAGCTCTGACAACTTGCACCAGCAGATGTCAAAACACCCATTTAATCTGCCTCTTGTTTCCATGCTGGATGTTATAAATGGTGCTGGAGAAACCTCTTCCCCTTCCAAGCACTATCTGTAACCATTCTATCAGTCTGTAAGAGGATGTTTGCCTCTGTGGGTGCAGAGAAGCCAAGTGGACGCCCACCAGCCGTCGCAGGCCCGCAGCTGCCCGTCTGAGAGCAGCAGGCTGCCTTTACCTAGGTGTGGGGAAGTTCCTGACTTCATCAATTAGTGAAACTGCAGCAAGCCTTTACTATCTCAGGGCTGGTTTGAAACCTGTAGTAAATCCTCACTGCAATGCAGCTGTTTCCCTAAATCAGTAATCGTCCCTCCTGCCTCTGTGAGAACAAGGGGTGCCTCCCCTGTCTACATTAGCAGTAAAGGTATTTTACAGTGATTCTGATTGATAAATGTGGGAATAAAACCTCCTAGTCCCTTTTCCCTCCTCCTGCCCAAGCCATTTATACCAGCAGCTGGGTACATCCTCTGTAGGTCCTGTCTCCAAGAGACAGCCATAACTGAAAGGATCTCAGGGAAGGAATAGCCCTAAATAACTCCCTGTTGCTTCAGCCCTTGAAAGGACAGAAGAAGGGGAAGGATCTATACCGCAGGGTGCCTCATTGAACCCACTGGTGCCAGGAGGCTCCAATATGCTCCTGCCCTTTAGCAGCTTCCCTGAGGTGAAACCCCAGCAGTGTGCCTGGCTCAAGTAAGTGCTGGAGAACTTCATTTATTTCCGTTTCAGGAGATAAGCTTTTTGCCTTCATCTGAACCCAGCAATCAGAGCTTGAAATGCTCACTTTGGCATTCAGCACAAAGCCCAGCCTGCACTTCATATCCCTTTTTAACTCCCTCGCTGCTTCTCGGTACAGACCCCAGCAAAGGGGTTAAACCCAAATGCAGGAGCTACAGGTTGCAACAAATCTGAGGGCCTCCTTTCCTGCTCTCTTTTCTCCCCCTGCCAGGGATTTTTTCCATCACAAGGTACACTCAGCCTTTCTGGAGACGTGCAGGTATTGCTCATCTGCAACGGTGATGGGCTTGGACTCTTGGGGGCACAGTCACACTACATATAAACAATAAAACTCCTAGGTGCTACAAATGGGTTATCAGCAGTGAGTATAAAAATACCTAGGGAAGCTGCTCGAGTATGTTGAAGGTGGTTATAAACTATCTTGCTCAGATTACTTTCTTGACAGTTGGTGAAAATATCAACCAGTTACTGAAATCATCATAATCTTCTTTGCCTTCTTAAGTGATCTTAGTCATATTAAAGCAGCCACATTATTAGGAACCACTGTGAGGGCAGAATTCAAACTCTCCTTTCCAGCACGCACTCCCCAGCCATGGGGACTCCACCAACATTTTGCTATGCTTGTGTTAAGAAACGATGTGTGCCTGGCTAAAAATTTGTTCTTTAAGGACCTACTATAAAAAATGGGATCTCTCTCTTTAAACGTTTGACCCTGAGGTAGAACAGGAGAGGAGGGAGAAGGAGAAAGAAGATGATAATCGCTTTAGATAACAACCTGAGTCATGCTAGTGGCAGCCTAATTGCTATCTGAGCGCATTTGCATGAAACAGCCACACCTAGAGAGATACCTGTGCAGAGGAAGATTAATTTTAAATGGAGGAAAGAGAGAGATATAACTGAACTTTCAGCTGAGCGCAGTGGAAAGTAAGAAATAGTTGTTTGTTTATGTAGCAGCTGCCTTAAATCCATGAGATAGTTGGTACTGCTTCAGATAACAGGATGTGGCTGGTATGTGATATATGTGAGAAGGTACACTACAGAGCTTGAAATGAAATGGGGATTTATATTTAGGCAGGGAAAAGAAAATAACCATATGCAGGAAGGAAGTGGCCGATGCTGTCTTTCTGGAATAAGCCAGGTTCTGCAATTTGTAGGACCCTTTCATGAATAAAATTTACAAATGTAAACCTGGCAATACAAAATAAGACCTTTACTTGAAGTAGGTACAATTATATAATCTGCTTGGAAGAAAGCTGCATGAGAATGGAATGATTGGTCAAATTAAGTACCAAACATGTCCTCTATATGCATCAGCCATGCTTTTGTACATTTAAAATTTGTCTTTTTTCTCCACTGCTCTGTAGAGCATTGCTGTAACAGCATTGTTCCCCTAGGGCCGAGCTCCTTTCCAGCCCTCTGGCACAGTATGTATGGGGCCAGGCCAGAAAGGAGGTTTTCATGTGGGCCTGGGCCTGGGCAGACCTCTCAGCCCCTGTCCTCCAGCTGCCCTCACTGGTCCCTGCGTCGTCCCCACTGAGAAGGGAGGCTGAGGCGAGCGGGAGCTGCCTGCAGGGAAAGTCAAGATGGGGATTTCTGAGAAACAGACAGTAAAATGCAGTTTTGTTTGCCAAGACATGGTCTGTGGAGTGAGAAGAGTTGAGTGTATGAATCAGTTGTGGTCTCTGGTGAAGGTGCCAGATCTTTGAGCAAGGGTATTGGTTTATGCATGCATCTCTGCGAGTTGCTTTCTGCTACACCTTTTGCTACTAAAATTCAGGAATATGAATGTCAATAGGCATGAACAAAACCTCCACGTTTTGAAAAGCCTGAATCTGTATTTGTAGGATGTAAAAATTACTATCTTTGCTTGATTTTTCTCTCCTCTAGATTCTAGTGTATCCTTTTATTCTGGAAGAGTTTCAAGAGACTTGAGAGAGATCTATTGGTAATGGATTTTGCATGCAGAACACATGTGTGTGCCTATGCATTATCATGAGTGTTATTTTTTATGAAAAATAGCATGTTTTTTCTATTTGTAAATTGCATTTGATCACAGTCTAGAAATAGTAAACACCAGAAATTACCTATCTGGAATTGCTGAATAATAGCATTTGGGTAAGCTGCTATGGCAACAGATGTACAGCCTCTGGATTCACACATCAAAGGTTCTTATGGCAACTGTTTTTTGGATACCCCTTCATTGTACAAGCAGCAAAATATATGACCTACCTCGATAATCTCTGGAAAAACAACAGCAGTAGAACAAATTGATATGTTTACTACTTTACATTTGACTTTGAAATATACTCAAAGGTATGACATACAAAAAAAAAAAAAAAAACAAATTGGAAAAAAGATGGCCAAAACACTGTAGAATCAATAACATGAAAACATTTTATGAATATCTATTATAAATTAGTATTTGTATTATCTTGATACATAGAAACCCAACCAGTGATGGACTGGCATTGACAATGTGTTATACATTATACTGACTCAAAGTAGGTAGCCATCCTTGCTCACGAGGCACCTTTTTTTTTTTTTCTTCTTCTTCTTCTTTCTCAAGGCTTAGTGAAATTTCACAGAAAAGAACTTTCCTACTGGAAATCCATCGGGTTCAAATGACCTTGACCTGTGACACACAACACAGCCGTGAACCTTACACAAGAAGGGGTTAGCCACACTGCTGAACAGTCCCTTTGGGCTTTCCTTCTGCATTCAAAGGAACTGTTCCGACTAATGAAACGGGCTTTGGGTTGGCCCTTATTTTCCAGTGTAATGAAGGTGCAGTCCTCTTTCCCCTTTATCATCATCATCATCGCTGTCCCTACATGACCACTCCAGAGCTGCGGGTCTGCAAGTAGCTGGCAAAGGTGATGTCTGCCTGTGATCAGAGGTCACCAGTATCCACTGTAATAGTCTGGTCCAGTGCAAAGCACACTGGTATATTCAGCAGAATTCCTGCAGAGGAAATCTGTTTGGAAACAAAACTTCAAAAAAAAGGAGTGGTAACTTTTGAACAGGAAGGTGCCAACTGAATAATTAGGGTTAGTACAGAAGAAGCTGTGGAGTGTCTATCCCATAATATCTTTAAGAACAAATTAGAAAAGCTTCTCTGAGGGATGGCATAAGTATAGCTGTTTAAGGTAGGGAGATGAAGTAGGTGGCATCCTAAATTCTGCATTTCTGTGGCTCTGCAATCACCATCCTTGTGCTTACATGGGTGTAAGCCATCTCTTCATACAGACCCAGGAGTAGGATGGCAGACTCCAGGAAGAAGAAAGTTCAAATGCCATATCAAGCACGTGGGGGAGAAAGCAAACACTGGAGCACCTGGAAGAGTGTCATATGATCTTAGTCATTTTTCTACAAAACTTCAAGTGTCCAAGGCTCACTAAAATAAGCCTTTAGAGAAGAAACTTCTGAGTTGTTTTGTTTTTTTTTTAAAAACAATAAATCATCTGGTCCACAATACTGCTGCACAGTACAGATTTTTTTACATATTTAATATGTACTGGAAGGTTAAATTGAAGTGGTAGATACATTTTTATGAGGCAGAAAAATGTCTTGAGAAACTAAAACTTCACTTTGCAGAACATAAAAGCTTTCTTACAGCAGACATTCAAATACTATGCATTAGTGTGGCTATATTGGGAAATATGCAGACTAGGTGTACTAATTTCTGAAGATATTTTTTCACTGGCTATTTGTAAGAAGCGGCTAATGACAATGTCTTTGGCCTTGGTTGTCTCCATATTCCTCTCCCGTGATATCTGCATGCTGATTTGATCTACGTTAGTCATGATAAGCTCTGAGGCCAGGATCTGAGTGGGGGATGCCCTGTTTGCTGTGCTATCCATGATGTACTGCTTGTACAGTTCCACCAGCTTCTGTTCGAGGTAATCGTTCAGGGCTGAGTCAGAGAGGGGCTGCTGGTGGGGCACAAGGCTCGCCAGCCGCCAGCATGAGGAGTAGCCTTGGACTGGTTTGCGGATAGTATCGCTGGAGGGGGGGACCCTCACGGACTCCATGGCAGGAGGAATCTCTGAGGACTCCAAGAAGGGGCCTATGCCGCTGTCGCAGGTAAAATCTGTCGTGACGGAGCTAATCGGCACCACGTAGTCCCCAGCTATATGCAAATCATTGTAGTTCTTGCAGATGCTTTTGCAGGAAGATGGAACCAGGTAGGTGTCTTTTCTTGTCATCCCCTCGCAGACATGCATAGCTGGAGACAGCTGCCCAGCAAGCGCAGGGTGCTGTGTAGGCTGTAGGAGATTATCCTTCTGCCTTCTGCTGTGCTTGCTGCCTCTAGAGCAGACTGAGGAAATGCGCTTGCCAGCAGATCTGCACCTCTGAAGGAGGCTTTTTCCCTGTGCTTCGTCCGTGGAGGAATAATTAATGGACCTCATTTCATACACCACTTCCTCAGCCGGACTCTTGCTGTAGAGCTCGGGGTTCAGGTCTTCACAACGGTGGGAAATTCTGTAAAGGTAACCCTCTGACAGCATCCTTCACCAAGAGAAGGGAACCACCAGCAGACAGAACAAAAGACAAGAAGAAACAGCTCATTAGAAACTCACTGAGTGATGACTACACTCACAAGCCTGTTTCTAGCTGTGGAAAGATGTTTCTGATTTGGGCATAAACAAGAGCATCTCTGTCTTTCTGGAGGATTTGAGTCAATGAGTGACCAGCTAGTTTCCCTGCTGTACTGTTAACTCAATCACACCAAAGCATATTCTGTGTAACATAACATATGCCGTTTCATATACATCCACTGAAAAGAAGAGAAGAACAAGGGGTTTGTTGTGGTAATAGTTGCTGTAATATCTTGCACTTAAATCTGTATATGTTTGTCCTTGACTACAGTTAGATGCTAAGGGGTTTCCTCCTTTTCCTCATATGCTTTAAAGCAGGTTTTGTTGTGTGTGGTTTGTCAGCTGCCTCTGAACTATATTTGAGATTCATATCAAGGATATAATGTCTTCTGGTCCAGACTTATCAATGACTGTAGGTGTGGTTCCTTTCTCTTTAAAAAAATCTCAGATCATTAAATTAGCACTTTGTACTTCTGTGTGCCAAGCAGGATAATATTAATTGTCTCTAACTTTTAGACATGAAATGTCTGTGGCAAACACAAGGCTTTCTGAAGGCATGATTCATCTGGCCTGTATTAGGCACCTAAATCAAAATGAGATGACTTGTGCCCTAGATTAGCTTATCACTCTCCAGTTTCTATAATAGGATCTTAAACTGCTACCCTAGATGAAGAAAGCTGCAGCGTACTTTTGAGGAGATGTAGTTCAGAGTAATGCATAGGAAATGGCAAATTTCGGAAGTACTCCAGCTTCTTTACTGTTGGATTAGTCATGAATGCCACCAGCTCTGAAATCAGTTCCCACTGCATTGCTACAAAGGTACAATCAGGCCCCAGCAGCCACTCACTCTCTCCACTCTCTGAGCAGGCAGCTCAGACTCAAAGGCTGAGTAGATGTGCAAGTAATGAAGGGCAGGACTCACTAGCAAGGACACACATCAGCATGTCAGGAAAGGTTTCTGCCCAAACTTTAGCAGCTCTATTACCACTTAAGTCCATTTGTGTCTTTTTTATGTAGCAGGTGGCAAGGAGATGATCAATGGGAAAGACATCCTAAAGAAATTGTGTGGTCCAGCAAAGAGAAAGTAAATCTTAAGTAAAAATAGCTTAAAATAAGAATCAGCTGCTTCTTCCTATAGTACAATATAACTTCTTCATTTACTATCTATCTAATCCACTTATATCATTTTAATCCCCAACAGATACCATCTCTGCAGATATAAGCATATGTTCCATTTATCAGACAGTTTGCCTGTCTATTGCAAAACACCCACTGTGACGGAGCCCCAGAACGGGAACATCTTTAGGACTTGGGCCCCATGATCCTTATGGGTCCCTTCCAACACAGTATGTTCCAGGATTCTGTGGTCTTTCCACAGACTGTGAATGGGGAGGTGGTATCTCTCCGGCACACGCTGTATTACCCCATGCTGCTGTCAAATGTTCAACTTATCTTTTCAAGAGTGAAAGAGCTCTCATTTCTTAGTATTTCATGTGTCACATGTGCTAGAGTAAAATGTCACACTGGGATTAAATGTTGGCTAAATCCTGTCTAAGCATGGGTATGATGCATCTTTAAGAAGATGGTAGGAAGGAGGCAGAATGAGAAAATACTTTCCTTGAGGGGAGGGGGAAATCACTTCCACGCTGTGAAGAAGAAGGTTGAAGGGAAAATAAACTTCCTTCAGAAATTAATATTCATGGAAACTAAACACATCCAAGAACTTGCTCTGGTGACCCTGGATCCTTTCTGGTGCTGCCAGCCATGATTTCCCACAGGCAGGTAACATTCAATGAAAAGTGATCTGTTCACACAAGAGGGGGAAAATAGCCTTTGGAGCCTGGCATTCCTGCTGTTGTCACAGGTTTTAGTTGTACCACTGCAGAAATCTTAGCCAAATGTTAAGCTTACCGACTCATCCCCCCCTCTCTTCTGCTTCTGTTCCCCATTTCTGCTGAGCACAGGCCCAGATGGCTTTATTGCAAGGTCGCCACTGACTTTGGCTAACACGAATCCGTAATCGCTTCACGCTTACTCCTATGCTGATTTTTTAAAATGGGGATTCTGAGAAATGGGTGGAAATATAACATATGGTCTGGTCACTGCTCAATGAACGCACACATCGGCTGTTGTGTTTAGGTAGCATGTGACACCCGTGTCTTTTCTGCTACCCAGATGTACATTGTTTCTGTCATAAGGTGAAGCATTAAGGAAATGAAACCATTGGTTTCATTTCTTTGCACTGCATTCTGCAATGCCTATTTTAGGTGTTTCAGAGCACTCTGTTTGAGGCAGGAGTGGAAGCAAAAGAACTGGCAGATTTGAAAAGATTAAGCTCCCACCATGCTTGGGAGTTGTGTGTTTTGCTGAATGAGTTACAAGCTTTACTCTCCAAAGCTGGCAAAGGCTGTTGCACTAATCTGACTATTCCCAGCTACACAAGGAAATCCAGCTGAAGTTTTGGTAGGCAGTGCCGAGAGCCTGAACGTGACAAAGAAGTGCATATATCTCTGATCCTCATATTTAATGGAATATACACCCCTGTAACATTGTTATTCCATCACAACCAAGGGGTAGCCATGCAATTAGGTCACCTCTAATTCTTGCATTTACTATCCCATAAGGATGAACTTGCATTAATTCTTCTTTCTTCTGGTCCTTTTCATAGTTTCCTTTCCGTGCCACAGTCACACACATACAGCAGGATTCCAAGTGCACAGGGGTAATATCTAATGTCTGAATATTTCCCTTTTCATGCTCCTTAAATTCAGATTTCACTTCCCTCTTCCTGAAAATAACTGCACGATTATCGTTGCACAAGGAAAGCCAGTCCCTTTTACAGTTCTGATCTGATAGCTTTTTCACGTGAGGTGAACAAAGAGATTTTTCCTTATGTGTCTACTGTCCCAGCAACGGGAGCTGACTGAGTTCTACCTGAGTCTAGTGGAGACAGAGGGAGAAGACTGCCTGGTTTATACTCTCTTTTCTATCTGGCATAGTCGTTGTCACTGTCAGATGATCTTAAAACCTCATATGTCTTGCCTGGGGTTTTTGTTCAGTTCTTCAGCAGCAGAAAAGCTTAAAGGCAGGATCAATGTTTAAAGCCACGTGGAGAATCCAGCAGTGTTGCCAGTATTTTCGGAGTGACAGCAAATTTCCTGGGTTGTAATGCTTGAGGATGGTGCCAATGTTTGCATAAAGACCTTGGATACCAGGCTGGGAAGCAGGCAAACAGAATGGGAGTTCTTGGCTCAGGGTAAGCAAAAGGCTTAAGGAAAGCCTGAGAAGTGTACACAGAGATATGATAAATCGTGCCCTATATAAAAGCCTGAGCAAGACGAAAAGTTGCTAGGGAGAACAGAAAGAACGTGGTGCCAGATGGGATCCTGGGGAAAGGGGCATTCTTTTGCATTGCAAAAGGAGAGGATGGAAACTCATAGAAGAGGTAAGCTTGTTTTGAATATGTCTGGCTTTCAGATCCCTGAGCAAAGTTCTGAATGGCACTAAAGTTGTGCTGCTGGTAGTTGGAGTTCAAGTTTATCACAGGGTATACCTTCAGTTCTAGGTGACTTACTAGATGGGACCCCAGATGACAAAGTCTCCCTGACTCAAGGAAACTCAAATCCTATGGATCCATCTGTAGTATATTTTCCCCATTTAAGAGACACTCCTCCAGGCTGTGGAGACACAGATAGGTCCCTTCACTAAGGTTTGGATCTACCTCAGATTGCAGGACATGCATGCAAGACTTCACCTGGCAAGCAGGGTAAGCTGAAGAATGAGCTTGCAAGAGTTGTAGGACCTGTATCTCACCTTCCATGGAGGCTGGTGTGAAACAGCCCCCAGAAAGCCTTAGTGCAGCCAGCATAGGTAAGAAGGTAATAAAATGAGCTGTGCATATGCATGAGTATAGCCTCTCCTTAAAGCCTGAAACCCACAGATCTTTGGTATCTGAACCCCATTCAGTGATGGCTATGTCCAGTGACCATGGCTTGCTTGTGTAAAGGCAGTGCTAATGACACAAAACTGTGTGGTGAGAGAAGGCAGAGACATCTTACAGAAAGCTGGACAGACAAACAGTAACTGTGTGAGGTTCAGCAAAGCCAAGTGCAAGGCCCTGCACCTGGGATGACATAGCCAAAGAGCCCAGTACAGGCAAGGACCTGTGTGTCTGGGGAGCAGCCTTGCTGAAAGGGACCTGGGGGTCCTGGTGGACAACAAATTGAGTGGGACTCAGTAGTACACTGCTGCACCAGCAAAGGCAAATTGGGCCTTGGGCTGCATCTGCAGGGGCACTACAAGCAGAGACAGAGATGTGATCATCCCACTCTACACAGCACTTGTCAGGCTGCACTGGAAGTGTCCAGTTCTGGTCCTCACAATTCAGGAAAGATGTGGACAGACTGGAGAGGGTCCAAAGGAGGGCCATGAGGATGATCAAAGGGCTGAAGAACCTGCCCTATGAGGAAAGACAAAAGGACTTAGGACTCTTCTCCCTGGAGAAAAGAAAGCAGGGGGAGGGGTGAAGGAGAGGTATTCCCCTACTTGAAGGGCAGCTACAAAGAGGGCAGGTCTTTCTTCACAAGGAGCCACATGAAGAAGACAAGGGGCAATGGGTACAAACTGTATTGGGATAGGTGTCACATCAGTATAAGAAAGAAATTTTTTACAGAGAGAACAATCGATGACTGGAACAATATCCTCAGGGGTGTGGTGGAGTCGCTATCAGTGGAGGTTTTCAAGATGCAATTGGACAGGGTGCTAGATAATCTCACCTAGGCTCCCTTTCCAGTGCAAGGCTAGACCAGATGATCTTCTGTAGTCCAGTCCAACCTGGGCTGCTCTATGATTCTATGATTCTGTGATAACAATAGCTGATATTTGAGATAGGATTTGACCCACTTTGTGCATTGCAGAAAAGAAGAGGAACAGCCAAGAAATTCTTTTGCACAAGCATCCAAACACTACCTGCTGTATGTGTAACTTCCTGCCTCAGCTCTGGGAGATCTGGGAGCTGTGGGAGCGTGTGTTGAGCCTCCTTCTGCAGTGGTCATGAGTCAAACGCCTCTTGTCCACTCCCCACAGTTCTCTGCTCTGAGCTTTTGGCCTTCCCACAGATGAAAACATGAGCCCTGCTCATATTCTTTACTCACATCAACAGTCCAAGAGATGCAGGAAAGCTAGTAGTACCTCTCCCATGGCAAACTGTCAGCTGTCTTGGGGGTACAACTAGAATGGGTTTGAGAGGGTAATAATCTTGAATTTCAAGGCTTTGAGGGAATCTACTTGAAGGGCAGGCTGAAGGAAGCAAGTGAGGAGAGGCATCTTCCCCAAGAACACATTATACTTTATAAGTCTATTGTACTGTTGAATGTTCTCATTATACAAGCGTCTGCCCATTTTTAATCATACTAAATGGATGGCAGTGAGCTTCAGGAGCAGCTGTTCCTTTCATTTAGAAAAAAAATTTAATACACTCTTAATGTATGTTTGAGAGTTGTGGTATCTTTAAATGGAGCTTAGGGGAACAACTAATTCCATAAAAATACAATGAAAACCGTATGTGGGTAAATATAGCTTCTTGAGCTCTCAAATAATTTCCCATCCGTTTTATCAGTTTGCGTTCCTTGAAACTTCATACAGAGCAAGCCCAGTTCCTCATTTTCCACACTTATATTCATCATCTATATCCATATAAAGGTGTTTTAGGGCACCAGCAATCCGATTAGATAATATTTTACATCTCGCATCCACAGCTGTAAGCAACAACATGAAATGTGACGCAGGAGAAGACTGGGCTCCACATTCATAAGGATGATTTGACTATGTGATATTTCTACACTGAGATTTTATGTCTGTCTGGGGTGGAAATCACCTCATGCTTCTGGATTCCTGTGGTTATTTTAATGAGTTGTTAGTTGCTGTCATGGCTGAACTCTGTGAGTACACTATTTTGTACCTAACTGGATCATGTAAAGAGGAGATAAATTAATGTGCACCCTTATAGGAGAGAATACACTTTCTAGAAGAGAAAAGAATAAATAGTAAAGCAAGAAAGATGGAAAAGGCTGAAGGGGGTTCCCAGGAGGACTGAGGAGGACGGAAATAGCGTGCTACCAAGCACTCAAACGTTAGCCACAGGTGCTGTGGGGCATAAAAGTGGGGGGAGGGTGCACGTCATGTGTGTACACCCATGTCAAGCCCTCAGTTTGCAGTGAACCAGGGGATTCACTGCAAACCAGGAGGATGCAATGATAAAGCTTCTTAATCATCCTTTCTAACACTGCCTCACTTTAAGTGAGGTCTGAGCTTTTTTCCCATATTTTTTTCAATATGATGCTGATATTTATCCATTATGATGCCTAATTCTATTCCGCAGCTACAAACAGAGCACTCCAAAGACATTATTTAGGCAGTATGCTAAAATGCACAGAAAGATGAATAAACCCACCATAATTATGATAAAAGCGACACACCTGGTAAGACTCCCTTCAAAATTATGCTGGGAAATATTTTAGGTGTGATTTTATGACAAACTTTATAAATACCAGGGGAACAATTTTCTGGTTTGCATTTCGAAGTGGCTCTGCAGCCTCGGCCAGTCGCAGCTGTGGAGAGGGCACTTTAGAAACAGTCCCATCACTTCAGGCAGCTGGAGCTGCATGTGGACAGTGGCTGAGACTCTCCAAGCATGCACACGCCCTCAGAAGAGAAAAGATACCTCTCCATTTTACCAGCTGCCAGCTTGGATCCCACACAAACAGCAATGAGCCACTTTGATAAGCAAGAGCAACTTTTTCATACATTTCTATAACCCATAATAGATTTTAGTTCTTACCTCCAAAGACAGAGCAGCTGACCGGGTACAGAAAACGTCTTCTCTTCTAACCAGTTTAAAGCTTCCCGTGAGTCTGACCTACCCCAAAATGCAACGTTCTGTTTTTATTTCCTTTTTGAATAGACTTCTAAGGTGCCATGTGCTTTATTTCTAATCCTCTATCGCACACAAGCATAGAAAGAAAGTCCCTTAGGAGACAAGGGGGTTTTATAACTGACTGAACTGCAGCATGTTGAACTTGCTTCCTCTTTTAAGTCTAAATGAAACTTCATTGTGAAACCGCGTGCTGCTAAAATAGCTGATTGCAACACACTCAGTCCAGGAAGGAGAACAGACTTCTCTGTATTAACTGGTTTTTATATATATATATATACATATGTATATATGTATATATATATATAAAAGAAGACGAAGAGAGGTCAATTAAACAGCTGGAGCAATGTTAGAGCAACAGCTCATTTGTTGACAACTTACAGTGTTCCCCACTTCAGCCACTATCTGTCGTTCTCCTTTTCACTGACAGAGCAAGGCACCTAGGCAAGTCAAGGCTGCCATGCCAAATAGGTAGGAAGGCTGAGATGCCAAAGCAGAAATGCATTTCACAGCAGGCCTACTTTGTCATCTGCAGACCTTCGTGCATATCAGCTCCCACCAGACGGCAGAGCTCAGGTGGTTTGTCAGGTTTTGCTCAGTATCTGCAAAACCATTCACGAGGAAAGTCAGACTTGAGGTGCACTCCGCACCTCAGTGCCTGCCATACACAGACAGGCAGATTGTCTTAGCAGGGGGAGTCTTTGGGCAAGTGGGAGTTCACCTTCCAAACCTGAGGTGTATGGCAGTGGATATGGTATGAGATTGGTGTTGGAGTGTTCCTTAAGGATGGGGGACAAGTACTGTTGCTTAAAAAGGCCTCATCAGACATCCAGACATTGCAATAAGAGAAATTTATTTTCATTTTCGGCGTGTTTAGCTCCCCTATTGAGGACCTATTTCTTAATTATTTTTCTTCTCAGAAGCCTCCAACCCTGCCTGCCAGAAAATATGTTGCAATACAATGCTTCTTTTAACATAATTTTGCTAAAGAATTGCTGCTGTATGATATATGATCAGGACTAGTATCTAAAGTCTTCTTAACCATAGACATAGAACAAGTTCATATGTCAATCTGGCAATACCTACACATCTTTAGGTAATTCATTCAGCCCATATAAATAATACTGTACCAAATCATATGCTATGCTAGGATCAACAGCATATAGAAAGCAGAAAAACTGGAAAAAATAGCAGTTCGATGCAAATCTCAACAGGTATCTTTGCTGTAAAAGTGCTCCTTGTAGAAACAAAACTACTGTAGTAACAGACAACTTTTTAATGCTTAACATTAACATTATTGTATTTTTTTTTTCTGATCTTTCATTAGTCATATGGGCCAGTCTTGGGCCTTTTCGAATTTATGCTGGTCCAACACTTTTTTTTTCCTGTTTCTATTTCTGGTTTCAATAGTATTGAGGGGAGCAAGAAATAAATCACAAGGAGGTTTTACCTCTGCTGTACATCCAGAGAGCTCTATATAGACCAGAGCTCAATATTTCTAGTTAGACTGTTGGGAAATAACTTTGGTAGTACCAAAAGCATTTCTGTAAGGGTCCTCAGAGAGTTTTCAAAATATATATTAAATCATCTAAATCCATGTAAAACCAGCAAGATACAAATGGACCAACTTTTGAAAATAAAAAGTGCTTCCAAGGCTGGAAAAACACAGCTATCCAGAACCACTGAAAAAAATCAATCTATGTTCACAGAGATACCTAAATATGGATTTAAGACTCTACCTTCAGGCATCTAGGGGAATGGTTTAAAGCTAAAGGAGGGAAAGTTCAGACTAGATATTAGGGGGAAGTTTTTTTACAGAGAGAGTGGTGAGGTGCTGGAACAGGCTGCCCAGAGAGGTGGTGGATGCTCCATCCCTGGGGTTGTTGAAGGCCAGGTTGGATAGGGCCCTGGGCAACCTTGTGTAGATCCAGGCCTGGAGGTTGGTGGCCCTGCCTGTGGCAGGGGGGTTTGGAACTCTATGATCCTTGGTGTCTCTTCCAACCCATGACATTCTATGATTCTATGATATAGATTTGTTAAAAAAAAAGGTGGGCTTGGTTTTTTTCCCCAGTCAGGCACATGGAGTGTTTTTAGTGCTCTAAAGGAAACCAATCACTGTATTTCAGCACAGCAGCTACAGTAGCTATATGTGCCTATGGAGGCAAGATGTAGAATTGTCATTTCTTGTATGTAAATTGCACATTAACATCCTTATGGTCTAGGGAAATTCATTGATTCCAGTGTCCTTCTCCATGTTCACTGGTGACCTTGGAAGTGTTACCCTCAGCTAAGAAGCATTGTCCTGTATGAATCTTTACACTGTGGCTTATTGACTGCTCTCAATGCTCCGAGGGACAAATTCAGAGCTGAATGAGTTGGGAGACAACACAACACCATGGAACCTGACCCCTTTCAGAAAGATCCCCATGCATTCTGTGCCTCCCACACCCAGTGGAACAAAAGGGAGAGGAGAGGGGAAGCTCTAACACCTTAGGGAGTCATTCAGTCAGTCTCTTCATCTGTAAGCATAGCTCAGGCTATATGAGGCCACGCCTACTTATTTTTGTCAGTGTACTTCGCTATGGAAAGGCCAATGCACCAAGACCATGCTAACCCCACCCTCAATCAGAAAAGAAAAACATTCCAAGTATATTGCACAGTTCCCTGTTTCCTTCTCTACCCATGGAGTTTCCTCCGGTTTGACCCCTCTTCAGTTCAGTCCAAAGAGTTTATTTTCATAACGAACCTTCCCATTGTAAGCTCTCCCTGTGCTTTGGTTTGCCTCTTGAAGCATGTGAAGCAGATTCCTTTGGGATGAAGCTCAACCAGGACCATACTTGATATTTTTCACGGGCTTTCATGGGATCTCAGTGGAGCTAGTCCAAAGCATCCTCCCCAGCACACACACACCATGGAGGCAGGGTTTCAGCACCAGCCGTTCCGCTGTCCACATCTGCTCCAAATGCGATGTACCACTGGCTGCTGTAAGCAGAACAGACAAATGCTGTTAAGGGGCTCATGTACAGGGCAGGTACTATGCAGTTTATCACTCCTTCACCAAGTAACCCTTGCCTGCTGATGCCTTTCAGCTAGCATGTCTCGATAACACTGATAAGGCTGCACTGCCATAAACACAGGGGAAAGCTGGTGTTCCTTCTGTAGGGCTACAGGCTCCACCTCAGAGGTTCAGTATTGATAGATCCCGGCTCAGCCTGGACCTGTTTTGTCTAACAGTGAAGAAGCAGCTGCCCGTCACTAGTAGGTGACATGTTTGTATTCTAGAAATTATAAATTGGCAGCCTCTCAGGACCTACAGCCCATTGCTTTTTCTTAAAATTAACAATAGGAAGAAGTGCAGAACATAAATCAGTTTTCCTGTATGTATATTCCAGCAGGTATGTATACAGTGAGTTCCATCAGGTTATTAAACAGCTCTGTTTTGTCTCTATCCCCATCCGGCATGTCTATACCATTACTGAAGAACTTTGAAACTCAAAAGGTTAAAGGTAAGTCTTTAAGATTATCACCTAGTTTATAATTACTGTGTGCAATATGAAAAAGGGGATATTTTGAACCCTTTTGCTCTTTGGAAGGGAAGAGGTTATGGGAAGGAGATAAGCACAGTATACAGTACTTCACCATAAAGAACAATAATGAATTATTGCTGTTTCTTACAGCAGCAAAATCAGTTATATTTCAAGCTTCCCAGTACGTCGCACTTGATTAGAGCCTGAAACTCAGTTTCCAATGTGTTAATTACACTGGTATAATCAATTATTTGAATAAAATATCAATCTTCAAACAGGAAACCCTCTATCATACAGAGTTTTCTTTCTGCTTTCTCTATTGCTGGTAGTAGAAAATAGATCAATACAATTTTCTAGGTAAAACGTGAGGATTTCCACCTTCCAAATGAGTGCCAGACAAATCTGGTTTTGAGATATCTCAGGCTGAAGGGAGTCTCCTGGATTAATTATTCCAGCCCTCTGTCTGTTACGTGGACAAAAGGTGGGGAAAAATGGGCATGGATACACAAAGAACCTCGCTGCTCTGGAAGAAGCAGGAGAGTTATGGTGTCCACCTGTGTCCAGCTGCCCATGGCCAGAGACTGTGCACGCACCACCAAGGAGTCTGGTTATGCCTGGGAGCCTTACCTTCAGGAACCCAAGTCAAAGAGCACAGCATCTTCTGCGTGGCTAAATTGATCAGGATTTTAACCCAGAGTTTGATACTCCTAAATTAAATATTTCATCATACAAATAATGACTAAATCTTTTAGTTATCTACAGAGGCAAGGCCCATGAATTTCCAATTTCTTGATGCATTATGATATGCTTTTTCTACTTCAAGTGACAATATAATAGGGAACATTTGCTGCCTTACATGCTCCATCTAGTGAATAAAACATACAATTTATTCTCATGTTAAATGTTTCTCTTTTGTGGCTCACATAAATATTCTAGGTATATCCAGTCTTCTCTATAGATTTGATCTTTGTGAAAATAAAGAAGAAAAGGCAAGGCCTTTAAGATGAGGAAATTATAAGCAAGACCACTGCATCCTCTGATAAAATCTCCACGGCCAAAAGGAGTTTTCTGTGAGAAAAAAGGGCAGTATTCGTTGTAGCAGACTGAAGCTGCTCTACATTACACTCCCAGCATCAGTCTTCTAGTAATGAATAGCCAGTTGATGAAGTCTTTTCAGCTCATGTTCTTTTCTCCTCTTGCTAATTTACATGAACTAGGAGACTGGTCTCGTCACAGTTCAGGAATCTTTCACTTCAATCTCGTCCTCTCTTCTTTCATAATCCTTTATTTATCTTTAGTGGTCAAAATGTTCTGCCTGTATTTTTTCAGCGAGGGTCGTATGTAACGCTGCAGCAATGTATTCTGAATAAAGTACCTTACTGTGTAAAGTGAGCCCATTGACAGCTGAGAGCACGCTGTGGTTGCCCTGCAGACCCACGCAGGGGCAGGGAAGCAGACAAGCGCTGCTACTTAGTCTGCAGGGCATGAATCACAAGCGGCCTGCAAAGCATCAGCAGGCAGCGTGCGGGGCGGGCTGCCCTCTTTCCACTGCCACTACCAGTGCCTGGCCAAAAGCTACCGTGGTAACCTAGAAATGGATGGTTTTAAACAACAGCAACAATCTGAATGCCACCTACTTCTTAAAACCCCTCTAGCCCCAAATAACAATGAGGAACAGAAGACAGTCCACAATGCATAGATAGATAGATAGATCTTTACTGAAACTCTGCTGCGCACCATCAGTACCGCGCACAGGTCGCGCTCTGCTGCTGACTGACATACCGCAGGCTATGGTGCGTTTCAGTCAGCAGCGGAGAGGAGCTGGATACAGCAGTGCACTGGGTAGGGTGCAAGCTGCAGCTACTCTTCAAGCAACGAAGCATGTTCTGCCCCATCTCACCAAGCCAGCTTGGCTCAAGGGTTTCTCAGCAGCTATAACCACAGTTATGTTTGCACCTCATGGATTTTTTAGGGAGTCTTCTGGGGTCATTTTTTAAGCTTTCCAGTAGTGTTGTGGTAGGCTTTGTCCGTTTCATTAAAAGTCCATTTTCAAAGAGGAAATTCAGCAGTGACTTCTTTCTGGATTCTTCCCCAAGATGCATTACTTTGTAAGCATCTAAACTTTCAAAATTTGTATATATATTCTGAAGGGCTGGTGGTTTCTCCCTCTTTTGGCTTTATTTAATATTTTTTATATGTTGAAAACTTATTTAAGCACTTGAAATATATATATATAAATCATTTCAGCAAACAATATAAGCAAAACATCTTTATTATTATTCATTTGCAAACCTCAGTGTACATATCAAACAGGAGTGGTCAAAATTCATATTTCAGGTGGCAAACAAGTAAAGCAGCCATCCCTGAACCCTGCATTTCAAAGCATCTCCTGCAGAACAAAAAAATGCTTAAGCCCCCTTAAGCTCATGTCAGATCACTTCCTACTGCAGGAATCCCCCAGGGATGTTATGATGCATTCTTTGCTTCACAAGTCCAAAGTGATTGCTCACTTAATTAAGCAGCAGCTAATGATGTCCTACCTACCAGAGAGAAAGGCTCACCATTGGATTAGTGATAAAACTAACCAGTAGGTCTGGGAGGAAATATTATTGCTGCTTGGAACATGGTTGCACCTTTTACTGAAGGGGTCTTTTTATAGATACAGTGTCTAGAGCTGACTCCAGCAGCCCACACCACCATCCTAGGAAGAGAGTAGCAGGGCCTGAAACTGTTCTACCCATGTTGCCAGAGCAGGGTGCAGCGTACCTTTCTCTCCTCCTTTTGGCTTTCTTTCCCCAATAACCTTTTCCTGTTTTTTTGCCTCTGGGTGAGCTCTGGATTGCCTTCTCAGCAGATCTGCAGATTTAATAAACTCTAAGCCTCAGCAAATCCCAGCTGAAAAGAGGAGGAGCTGGTTTCACCTGTCTGTATCTTAAGGACAAGTAAAGCTATTCATCTCTGTAGGACTAACTCAGTAAAATATTGGCAGTTTTCTTCCTGGCTTTCTGACAGATTCCCACTGTGGCTAGACAGACTCTCTGGGATAAGCCAGGGTTTTCTCTGTAATTCCAAAGGAGGAACTAGTTATTTGTATTACAGAAATTTCAAATGCTGTTTCCAAAGGCACTAGAGATTGGCTGGAACACTGCCTACCTATACAAAACCCTGCTGTACGATACATACCCTAATTCCAATGCTTGCATTGAGTCTTTGTTAAAAATAAATCATGCGTCACGCTGCTAATGTACTTCTTGGTTCAGTGACAGCTAAGGCACTAGCGGTGAAGCTTAAAGATCAGGCAGAGAGGCTTTAGGCAGAGAACAGGATTGAACAATGGATAGGGCTGTTCTTCTTTTTCAGTGCTGCACTACACCTCAGCCTAACGCAGTGGAATCAAAAGCAGTCAGGCTTTAAGGAGGGCTCGTAAGAAGGGAATTTTTGGATAGCGTATCAAAATGCCACGATTGCAAATTGCGGAAACAAATTGCAGAAACCCAAGAGGTTTTATAGAGGTCTGGTTACACCGGGGGTACTGGCTCGTCTGTAATTTCTAGGTAGAGCCATCCAGTGGTAATTGGCTGAATTTCATCTATCTTTTTCTCAAGTACTGGCTCTGACTCCGATTTCCACATTCCTCGCTTCTTATCCTTTCATCTTTCAAGCAATCAACTTTTGTTCAGGTATCCCAAATTCTCTGCCTGTAACGTTAAGTGGAAAATCGTGTCTGAATTCAAACACTGCCTTGAGGAGTTACACACTAGAGAAGATCAGGGAAATCTGGAAGCAGCAAAAGAAAAAGCAGAGGACTTGCTGAGTACTTTTAACAAGATAAAAATAGAAAACCCTTCTGTACTTTTGTCTATACAAACCAGATGCCAGCAAAGCACTGCCTGTGGCTTTGTTTGAGTTAGGTATTCCTGGGCACCAATGCCATGAACAAGCAAAAAAAAAAAAAAGCAAAGCAGGAAATGTTACAGGCTAGAACAACCATGGACAAATCATCAGTTCCATCTGCTAACAAAGAAAAGGTCATCGCAGATTGCTGCTGAGGTAAAATCCAGGGGCATGAGACCTGGCAGAGGGGGTGAGAGGGAGCAGTGGTGCCAAGGACAAGTTTCTGAGAAGCAGTTTGAAAGCTAAGCGTTGCTGTGTTGATTGTTTGAAAGAGATGGCTGCTGGTAAGGGGCAGAAGAACATTACATCAAGCAATGATACAGCCATGGAGAACCAAGGAAAAATTTTCAGATGGAGGTTCAAACAGATTTTGCAAGCAAAATGATAGTAAAAGGATATTTAGTAACACAAATAAGAGGAAAACAATTTAAGGAAAATGGGTCCAGTGTGGTTTCTGAAAACAGTAAATATATTTGCATTAAGGTGGAACTCAGTGAGTTAATGCAAAGTGTATGTTTGATGTGATGCTTGGAGGATTACTGAAAATACATACACATATTCAGCAAGACTGGGACAGAAACAATACAAAGATTTAGGAATGAGGTAGAACATTTTAAATTAAAAACACACACTGATGTGTCCTTGTAGAAAGAAAGCCAATATCATCTTGTGCTGCATTAGGCAGAGCATTGCCAACATGGGAGCTGATCCTTCCCCTCTGCTCAACCCTGTGAGAGACATCCAGAGTGCTAGATTCCATGCTGGGCTCCCCACTTTGAGACATGGACATACTGGTCCGAATCCAGTGCAGAGGCACTAAGGTGATTAAGGGACTGGAGTACTTGTCCTGTGAGGAAAGGCAGAGAGAGCTGGGACTGCCCAGCCTGGAGAAGAGAAGGTTCAGGGGAATTTATCCATGCACATAAATACCTGATGCGGGGACTAAAGACAAAAGAACCAGACTCCTAGTGAGAGGACAAGATGCAATGGAAACAAATTGAAATAGAAGAAATATCATGCAAACATAAGTCACCTTTTTGCTGTGAAGGTAGTCCAACACAAGAGCAGGTTGGTCAGAGAGGCTGTGGAGCCTTCATCCTTCAAGATACCAAAATCCAAGCGGACACACCTTTGAGCAACCTGTTCTCACTGGCTCTGTTCTGAGCAGATGTTTGGACCAGCTGATCTTCACAGGTGCCTTCCTGCCTCACCTGGTCTGTGATTCTAAATAGGAAAGAGGTGAAAAGTACAGTATTTTGTACAGCAGACAACAAATACCTCTCTTCAAATGTTTGTTGCTGCTGCAACATAAAGCAACAGTGATGAGTGAAAGCACCTCATCGAAATATATCAATGTTGTAAGCACAGCACAATAGCTAAAAGCTGGGTATGAAACTAGACAACGAGGTAACAGAACAGGATACAAAGAGGTAACAAAGGATAAAAATGGAAACTAAAGGTAAAGAAAGATTTTTGCGCTCAAAGCAACTTTTGATGTTTGATAATTCAGGCTACATTGCCAACACTGCCAACATCCTCTAGATTTCTGAGTGACATCTGTATGTATTATATTTTCTCAACTCGTAAAGTCTCTTAATAGCGAGTACTGGTTTACATAGCATTTTCAGGAAAACAAGACAATCTCCTGGATTTGTTTACACAAAAGGGATATAAATTCAAGTGATTTCAGTAACCACTGAGCAAAACTAGAAAGTGAGAGAGCCAACCAAAGGGGGAGGCCACAGGCCAAGTAATTGCAGTAAAAGATGCTACTGGAAAAAGTTCGGATGCTGGCATCAAGAATCCCAAAAGGGCAGAGAGATTTCTGAAAATCAACATGAGGTAGGGAACTTAGAGAGTTCAGAACAGTGTGGAAGACATTGGTTTTTGCTTGATTGTTTTTAAAAAGTGATTATGAAAACAGGAAGAGTAGGAATAGCTCCTACTAAACAGAAAAGTTTAACTCCTAAGTCAGCATTAAGGAATGTTTGTCTCTTTCTGGGCATTCTAGAAAAGCTGGAAAAAGTGGGCCCATGATGTCAGGCAAAGTTGGTTACTTCCCTTTTTTGTTTTCTAAATCTTTAAATTGTTTAGCTTTTGTTTTGTAGTAGTTGGCATCTTTATTGACTTGGTAAAGATTTTTACTAGGAAAGAACTAAATAAACCACCAGAAAATAGAGCTGTTTAGTATTCTGCACCATTTCTATTTCTTTTTTATCACGCACCATAACAAGCTGCATGAACATCATTACTTACAACGCAGAAATTGTAACTTATAAATTACAGTGACCCTACAGACATCTGTATGGTCATGAAGCCAAGAAGGCATTCATGCTGGGACAGCCAAGGCAAAATACAAAAATAGAAGTGTGTAAAAAACAATTATACACACCCAGATGCCGCGATAAGATGAGGAACACTTGGCCCCAGTGCATAATTCACGTTCTGCTATGGATTTACTGTTACGAGTAACTAGGAAGCATTTCACAACATCCCTGACTCACCCTTCTGTGATTCATGATGCAATCAATTGCCACAGAAATTTGCATCTAGCCTCGTACCACAACACAGCACTTTGAACCCGCTACTACTACGCCCAGGCAAAACTCAGGATTAAGGCTGCTGGTGCCTTAAAGACGGTCGTTTGCTTATCTCTCGCAGATTTTGCACAGCAGAGGAAAGTGCCCTATTATAATGTTCTTTGGTAGCCCTGAGGAGCTCAAGAGTATGACTGCTAAGGGCAACTCTATAAACAGAAGACCTGGTCTCTGATGACAACCCTGAAGAGTTAAAATTTCCTTTTATTTTTTTTTTAAACTGAAGCATCCAGGTCACTCTAAAGAAAGGTCTGGTTGAGGGCCATATTTCCATACCTCCCTATTTACATCCCACCACTTCTCCAAAGACCCAGATGTATAGCCCTCCTGCTCCCCAGAACAGTGGAATCTTCTTGACCACTGCCTTGCTGCCTTTCAGCTGTGGCCAAGGAGAGGATGAAGAAGAGAGACTGTTGCTTGCTTTCCTGCCAAGCACTTTCTGGGATGAAGCGAACAGGTCTGACCAGCTCTCAACAGCAATTGAAGGGCAATTCCCACCCAATAGACAGTTCTCAGAGCAGCCCAGGAAGGAGGAAAAACTATCAGCACCCTGATTCACAGCCCTTGCAGCTACAGATTGATCCAATCTGTGCCGGTAAGCTTAGGTCTTCATGAAAGGAGAGGATGTACCTTGAGTCACCTAAACTATCCCCTTTGCTGTTCTAAGTGGTAAATCTAATTCCTTAAGATGAGGAGGTTGAAGGTAATTTTCTAAACCGTGAAATGTTTGTTAGTGCAATGAACACCAGCCTGAAAGGAGGAGCAAACACACCCTGTTTGTAGCACAGGGTGAAAGGAACTTTGTCCTCTAAAAGCATTATTGCTATGAAGCCATTTGGGAATTGAGAAATTCTTTACCTGCAGAGTGGAAGAAATCATTCTTTTACTTTTTTTTTCCCTCCATTTATTTAGTCTTGACACCCACAATCACTGAAGATTATTGGACTCTTCTGCTGCAGATGGCATGGCTCATATTTAGTGGCACAAGGATGAGAGGAAGAGTTTGGCCTCTTGAGATTTGCACTCTTGAGATAAGTTGTAAGATTTGCTAAGAATTGGACACTCCCCTTGAAGCACTTCTCTGTCAGAACACGTTCCAGTTTCCTCATTCTTTGCCTCCTGAGGTAAATGAACTGAGTGCTGCTCATAAAAATATAGAATAAACTTTCCCATGACCAGTGAAATTAGTTATAAACAAAACAGTCACTGAACTTGAATCAACAAGAGAGAGGTGGAACAATTGTGTTACAAATAACAGGAGCCACACACCAGCCGCTCTACCTGCAGGACACTGAGCGAGCATCCAGGGAAAACAGCTTCTCACCTTTCTTCTGCAGCAGCCTCTTCAGCGAGTGGCTGGCTGCCTATCAGCTTTCTCTGGGAGGCTGGCTGTTTAAAGTTTCCCTGATGAGGGCTATTTGCATAGCCAAAAGAGTATGCAGGGTGTTTCAGGAGATATTTTCTGTATAATGGGTGCAAACCTAATCTTCAAATTTTATGGAACTGGCCTGAAGAAAATCTAGTGTCCTGAGTTAAAAATAACTTCCTGGAGTTAATACATTTCAATGAAAAAAATGATCATCTCCTTTATTTGCCAATATACATAGCTCTGAAATGAGACTTTAGAGCATCTGAAATGTTCAGTGCTTAATTCTGTTATGCAATTCTTAAATCCTTCCTTTCCTGCCCAGCAAGCTGTCATGAGAAATATGCTTTGTTCGCTGGGATCACCTGTTTCACATACACACAGTTGTCAAAAGGATAACAAGTAAAACCTTCTGCTGATGTGTATAAGGAAATCACAGCACTTCAGCCACAGAAGAGCTATCAGGCTTCAAATTATTACAAAATTATAAAGAGGAAGAGGGAAAGGAAAATATGAATCAATCCTTCCAGCAGGTATGAAAAAAAAAAGCCTCTTATTTGGATGTTGTGTCCTCTAGGAACTTAAGGAATAGTGTACCTGATTCTCTAGGAACAAAAAAAAGAAAAAGGTAGTTTAATCTTAGAAGAAGTTAATGAGGTGACCTTCTGAGATCCTTCCCAACTGAAATTATTCTATGAAAACTAACAGCTTTAAAATCTTACAAAAGCACTTACTACTTTATGCTATCAGATGTATACTGTGGCATTATTTTAATACAATCTCTGGAAATATTTAGTTATTATACAGAACTGTCTATCTGTTTATATTACATAAATATAAGACAACTTTTGCAAAATCATATGTTATATACATATGTAATAATTATAATTCAGTGTTAATGACATTTATTTTCAAAGTTCATCTTATGCTTTAAAATACTGTTGTGAACTAATTAGAACTCTACTCCCCTACATTTCAAATGCCCCTGAGATTTCTAATACTCTCTGTCCTTTTTTTTTAGCAGACTCATACGCTCCACCATTCATCATCTGAGAACTTTGTACAAAATACGTGATGGAAGTAGTTTTTTCTGTTTACTCAGTTTTATCTTGTTTACAAAAGTACAGCAAACAAAGATAGTACTCAAAGTTATCGAAGAGAAATGTATTTTGATGTTAAAATGGTAGTCTAGTTTCTTTCTTAAGTAAGCAGTGCCAAAGCAAAACAAACACACGCAATCATAAACCATATTTTAGGGCATCCACAGGAAAAATCCTTGTCTCCTTTCCTTCTTAAAATCTCTGCAAAAGCTTCCTTCGACTGCAGGGGGAGCAAGAATTTTCCTAAAGTATTTTTTAAACATTCAGCTGTGGTGCACTCCCCATGCACTCTCTTGGTCATTAGCCAGATAACTATTTCTGCATAGAACAGAAAGAATAAACCACATCTACAGCATGTGAAATCAAACTGAGCAGTGCTTTGCCTCAGGCTGACTCCCTGTCTCAAACGATATGGTAAAAATTAATGTATAAAAGAGGCTAAAGTTAGCAATTACATTTCTTTGTACTATCATATCAAAAATATAATCTCATACAGAATGAACAGATAGCTATGAATTTATCTCAGAATAATAGGAACCTTATAATGTCATTAGAAAGGTAATTTTTCTACTTCTGCAATAAGTAGATGCCTTTTATCACTGTTACACTGATGTTCATCATCTGAATGTCTAGCGTTACCATTTTATCTATGTGCCTATTATCTTTTGTCCACATGGTCTGAACAAGGAGTGTACACAGGCAACTCAGTCTTTTGTAGTCATTGGAATGTTATTAAATTGCACAGAATAATCAACTCAGCCTCTGGAAGTTAATGTACTCATCACAGGGATGACTCACGAGGAAGGCAGCTGGAACAGTTTCCACCCTAGCTCTCAACTCTGCCCCTAAGGAGCTTCTGCTTCTGCAGAAAGAAGAGTGTTGTAAACTTGGAGAGAACCAAATGCCTGTGAGCGAGCTGTTCTGACCAGGAGCCTTACTGGAATTAGACAGAACTTAATAACAAGTGGCTGCAATATGAATATATAAATACACTCTGTTAATGGACCTCTGCTTGGTAGACTTCAATGTCAAAGGCCCTGGAATATGAGGGAATAATATGGCTACAGTGTGCTGCTCTTATCAGGAATTTACCTTAGGGAACACAAACAGGAAAGTATGGTTTGAGATATATTAAAGACAACGAGGAACCTGCTGTTGAAAAGCCAGCCAGCCAGGGTATAAGATTCACATAATCTGGCCATGTACAGAACTGCACACAAGCCCACTGAAAGAGCCATAACTGATGCCGTATGTGGAGCTATCTTTACATTGCATATGTTAGACTGTAACAAGCACCTTCTGTTGCACGAGCAGAATTCAGTACACAAATCTGACCGCCCTGGTTGTCTGCAACACTACCTAAGTGTCACTTTATGGTTGCTCCAGGGGAAGACACTCCTCATGTTTACCCCGGTCTAGTATCCTGCCCATCAGGCTTGGTTGAAACCCAGCTGGCTCTGAGAGAAGAGAGCATTAACACTAGCCCTACCTCAGGCTTCCTGGGCTGCAGCAGGCTGGTTCCTGTGCTGAGTCGGGACTGTGCCACGAGCAGTTCAGTTCGTCCTGGCCTTCCAGGAGAGGAGCAAGAATATCTGAAGTGGTCACTGTTTCAGGCAGGTGCTTTTCTTCTCTTTGTGCGCAGTGCTCTTCCGCCGCTGCACCAGGAAAGCCCGCTCGTTAGAGTAGCTGCTCTCAGTGACGCTTACGATATGTAGTCTCAGCAGGCGCTCAGAAAGCATACAGTACATTCTCAATATGTAAGATTCAGTCTTTCAAGATCAGTTCACATGCCCATTTTCTCTTTGGGTGACTGGGCTTTTTTTGCCCTAATGATATCTCCTGGGTATGTTTTGACAATCTCATGCCCTCCTCAGGATATTCTACAGGTTTTTTTACCTCACAACCTCAGTTATTCTCCACTGCTGAAGAGCATTTTTCTCTTGGGCGGGTTCACTGATGGCTTCATTGATAGCTTAGTTAGCTTTCCCCCTGTCTTTTTGCTTGTAGTTTATTTTAGTTGTTTCCGTCTGAGAGTTTCTTCTCTTTCTAGAGCTGGGTTGTTGTTTCTTTCCCCCAGAAGGGTTCTGCTTTGGCAGTCCTAGAAAGAAATATATGCAGTATCTTCCAAATTTATTTCAAATACAACCAATTCCCAATTCAGACACAGCAAGACATCTTTTATGAAGTTTGAAAAAGTTGGTGTTCATTTTGGTGACCACAGTGGGCTATATTTGCCAGCTTGCATAGCAAATGTGTTTTCTGACTCAGGAAGAAACTTGTGCCTTATGTGTGACACAAGTGACCCTGTGAAATCTGAGGTTGGGCTTTTCATTACTTCTGAGTCCCTGATGACCTGGGTATGGCAGTAACCACTGCAGTTATCAGCAGTTCCACCTCCAATGTAGGTGACATTTAAGTACATACAGATCATCCTAACAAGCCCATTTTTCTGATGGGGGATCCCTTTGCACGTGTATCATGCTTCTGAGTAGCATGTTGCCAAATTTACTATCAGATTAACTGAAATTGCATGTTTTCCTAGCTGTCCAGTCTATAAAATAGAATTGCTGTACTTGTATGTCCACAGGGCTCTGCCTTTTTGTATTTCAAAACTTTCAGATGATCTCCAATTTCATTCATGCCTATGGCTAACACCCAGCCCCACAAAGTCATGTGCGGAGCCAGGAGTGGGATATGATGATCCTTATGGGTCAGGATATTCTGTGATTCTATGATTCTATGATTTTTCATTTGGATGTTCAAGGCAAAGGTGACATCCATGAATCATCTTGGGACTGTCTCCATCTTCAAAATCTATACGATAGCTCCCTAAAGGTTCTTTATTCAACCACAATGGGCTGTGAAACACCACACAACAGCTAGATCATTTGAAAATGCTGTAGGGAGTGGTGGAAGTCCTAACACCATTGTTTGCTTGAAGGGGTTTTATTGTTTCAGATTCTGCTTGGAGATGTGTCACATGGAAAGTGGCATGCAATACTTCCAAAGAAAAGAGGTTGTTTAGCTGCAATTTGAAGTTTCTCGAGAACTGTAACCCACAACGACACTAGCATCGTGCTCTCCTCTGCCTTTATTTCATATTCTAACTTGTCTCTGTTTAGGTTACAAATGGAGAAGAACTGAGGGCATGTTGCTGGTGTCTACAGACAGACTTCTTGTGGACAAGAGGAATAGAGCTGGAGCATGGCTCCAAGTACTCAGTACTGAGCGCTTGTTGCACTTACTCTCAAAAAAAAGCCACAGAACCAAGGAGCTTCTGGAGGCCAACTGGTCCTACCTCCTGTTCAAAGCAGGCACAGTTAGAGCAGGTTGGGGTCAGGCCATGTCCAGCAGCATTTTGAGTATCCCGAAGGATGGAGATTTTACAGCCTCTCTGGGCATCTGGGCCACTGTTCCACGACTCTGGTCATGGGAGGGGGATTTTTTTTTTTTTAAATTGCGTATTTCTAGGTATTCCTTTCATCCAAACAGAACTGCATGTGTTCCAACTTATCCTGTCACCATGCACCTCTGAGAAGAGACTGGATCCACCCCTTCTATACCCTTTTCCTAGGAAGCAATAGGCAGGAGTAGGATGCCATCTAGGCCTTTTCTTCTTATGGCTGAGCATACACAGCTCTCTCAGATGCTCTTGGCACGTTACCTACCAGTCCCTAGGACTACTGGTAACTACCATCATTTTGCCTTAGGATATAACCAGAGCACAAAGAATCTCTGGAAGACCTCTGTATGGCTGAGCTTTTCCATCAAGTTTTATGAGATACCCTGGTTTTGTGACATAAAATTGAAAACAGCACTGCATTATTCTCAAAAACAGATACTGTAGTTCAGTCTTCATGAGGATAGCCTAGCCATCAATATCTCCAGACTTTCCCAACTGATAGCTAACATTTGATTTGATGATATGGAGGCTGAAGGTCTATGAACAGCTGAGGCAATCTAAGAGGTTGCATTTGCTGAGTATTTCATTCTGCCCCTAGTCTCCTCATCATCATCTCCTACTTATTCTTAACCTTTCCCATGCTCCTAGCTGTGGAAAGTTCTGCTTTGCACCAACTCTGGCACTCATTACAGTGAGTGAGTCAATTCCGCTTCTTGGCAGAAAACAACCCGCTTTTATTTTGCCTGGGTATGTTTTCTGCCATATTAATGAGCTCAGACAACTCAAGAAGGGATCCAACAAAAACCAGACCCATTGCACAACAAGCAGAAACTGTGCACAGCCGGGATCAGGTTGGTAGTAGTAAAAATATGGTCTGTTAGAACCTCTGTGTGGCTAGCTTTGCTTACTGGGTGGAATCCTGCCTCTGCTGGTTATTATTAGGTAATTCAGTCCTATTCTATTTGAGGCCCATAGGAATGCAGTAAGTGATTCCTGAGAAATGCAGTGGCTAAGGAATGCAGTGCCTTTGGACCTGAGGGAAAGCTGTCCTTTACCTCTGCTCTGCTAAGGGCCTGCTCCCTGACCAATGGCCAGTAATAATACTGCAGCCCTGAGCCTTTCTCCATATGCTGGAAGCATTACACTTTCGCAAGAGGTTCAGTAGAGATAATACTTCAAAAGCTTTTGAAGTTCGTAGACAAAGAAATGTACAGATCCTGGGGACATCTAATTACCTGGGGAAAGTGACTAGACTACTACATAATAAACAGCACTAAATTCTCAGTGCCCTTTCTGAGGATGTCACACAGCAACTCACACAGCATGCAATAACCACACTGAAACAGAAAAATTAAGCATTGGGAGACATTTTCTTAAGGATACTAAACATGGATTTTCCTTAATATAATTAAATATATTTCTATAAAATTAATTTGATAGTATGATTTAATAATCACTATCCCTCTGTACACTGTGGATATATGGCATGTCTCACTTGAAACATTTTTCTTCTGCTTTGCTTTAGTTGTTCAGCATGATGTGAGAGCTCAGTTTCATGCATGATTAAGAGCATTTATTTATCCAGTCTAGTGATAATCTCAGGGGTCTCATACAGTTCCACTGCTTTTTCTTTGGTTTAGTATCTTCACCACATACAGAAACCAGAGCCTGGAGCGTGTAACACCAAATTTTCAATCCCGAGCCAGGACTAGAGAAAAAAGTGTCAGACATCAGTATTTAGAGCAATCCACGTTTTTTCTAACCCTACAATCATACATAGCAATTTTCGCTTAATTTTGGAAATATCCCATGCAAAGAAAGGTACATGTGAAAAGATGCCCTGTATGAGCAGCAGATGTCTTTCCTCTGCTAACTTGAAAGCAAAAGTATGTGACAGAATGAGCCTGTGTGAATTGGTCCCATCATCTGTTTGTGGAGCATGAACTAGATTAAATAATTTGATAAACATAAGTTTAAAAAAAAAAAAAAAAAGAGAGGACAAAAAACTAACAAACAAACTGCAGCTGCTACGGAACCAGTAGAGGAGTATCTCTCTTTTAATATGTCCCTTCACTGCCATGTACATTTTCCTTCAGGAGTAAATTTTGCGGTAAGGTGCCATATTTTTGTGTGGAAGCTAGAGGACCAAGTATCTCAGAGTTAAAGTTTCTGAAGCATGGAACATCCACTATACCACTAATAAATATTTATATTTCTCAGAATTACTCATTTTAATTCCCAGGAATGCTTACTTTAATCTATGTGAAATTAATGGGGATTTTTTATTTTCCAATTTCCCCATTTTTGTTTGAGTAACACTATGCATGCAAACATTTACTGGCAGAATAGCTGCTTTTCAAAGTACTTGGTATTAGTTGCCTTTACAGTATGAATTTCTTTAATCTGTTTTATTTTTGTCCACCAGAAAGTCTGCAACTGCAACGGTTGCTCAGGGTTTGAACAGTGTGAGAGTGATTCTAAATATAAAATGTCATTCAGGGAAAACTATTGTCTAATATCAGGTCAGAAGTAAAGCACATCCTGCAAGACATTCATTGCATCACCGCAGTTGTGGCTTCACAATAAAACTGTTCTTGCCAAATGGTGACAGAGTACTGCATGTGGACACTTTCCAAAACAAACCAAGAAGAGACAACACAGAATTGTGAGTTCTGATCTCCTTCCTCAGGATCTCTTAAGAGGTTCCCTGTGTACAGGTGCTGCAGACAATCTAGATAAATGTACGGGCATTGCCAGCCAAGGTCATGATCTGTTTGTGTCTGCTCCCTGAGCCAGCGCGGGAGTCTGAATTTATCCACATGTGCCCCCGTACGCACTCTCACACATACCACTCATCTTCCCAGTAGGCAAAAGGGTGTATGTGACAGCATGACTCCCTATCCTGGCACACTGTGCACTTTATACATACACCTGTTCCGGGCTAGTTCAAAATATTTGCCTTTGGCTCTTCCTGGGGGAGTACAAAGATCAAACGTCAGTAAGGAAGAGCAGGACCCGACAGCCAAGCCCCCTCTGTCACTAAGAGACAGAAGGGAAAGACATGTGGGCCTCTGGCATCCACTCTTTAACTCACGCAGTATCACATGCTTGGAGTAGCCTGGCACGGTCACATTTTGTCCTTAACTTGAGGTCAATAAAAAAGAATCAGCCAGAAAGAGCAGAATTTAATCACCAACATCCCTCCATTCTGCTGAGATGGGGGAACAAAACCAAAACCAAAAACCACAAACCAAAAGCAAACAACTGTGTTAGTTTAATACTGAAAATGGTTCTTTAGGAACTTTAACATTGTCTCTGAAAAATGTGTTGTAAATATTCACGTGCTTAATGAATGTGTTTCAAATGTGTTCACTACCTTAAAATATCCCAAAAGCCAGTGGGTCTATATTCAGAGGTTGAGAAAACTTCCATTTGAGTTCAGTCTGCAGAACAAGAGGTCAAAGACTTTCATGTGGAACAAGAGGACCGTTGGCAGGAATCCGCGTGGCAGGGGCAGTTGAAAACATCACCATCTTCCTAAACTTATTATTTTGGGGAACCAAATTAAACTCTGTTGTAATGAAGTTCTCCAAAATCAATGGGACCCTCCATGATTTCTGCCAGGCTTGAAATTGTTATATTAAGTATATCTAACTTCTAAAATCTCTCCCTCTGTCACAAGTAATATATACAAGGCTCTCAATTAGCACTTGCTAGATATGAGCTTGACTCACTTTGCCCCCTCTTTTCTCCCCATCCCCCCTCCCCATTTTATACATTCTTCAGTAGGGGTACAGAATAGCTAACACCTTAAGTTGCACTGTGTAGTCTTGCCTCAGTGAGATCTGAGCCAGAAGCAGAAGAAATTAGTCCACACAGTTATCCGTGTTCCTTCCTTCAAAGGAAGATAGAAGTCATTTAAAGCTCTCTCTTGGCAGAGCATAGCCTCACACCATTTTACTGTAAAGGTATGGATGCCCTTCCTTCCCCTGCAGGCAGCCTCCTTGGGACGGCACCCACTACCTGTACTAATAACTCTGCAAACAGTAATGCTCAGGTATTGTATAATAAATGCCACAGGAAAAAAATAGTTCTCTTCAAAGTCTGAATAGAAATGGAAGAGAACGAACAGCACACTGTTGAATGAGCTAGGAAGAACAAGCTGTTTTCCCTGACTCTGTATTTTCTAGTTTCTGACAAAATTCTTCCCCCTTCTGTCTCTTTTGCTTGTGTGCCTGATGCAGGCTAAAGAAATTGCATAGGCTATCTCTGCCTCCCCTCCTCTTTCCCGGTCTAATGCGCAGGCACTGCCAAAGAATACTCAAGAAAATGGTAGATCTGCACCTCCTGGAAAATTTCTGTAACTTGGTGATCTCTATAAATTTTACATAAGTGCAGTGCTATTTCGTGTTTTGCATAAATATCCGTCACGATATTGCTTCCTCCATTTGTGGATCCTGAGATAGCTCAGCCTTCGCTGAAAACAGTCATGCCTTACCTTGAGTTAAAGCATGTTCAAAACACCATACGGCGGTTTTAGAAAGAAAAGAGACAGCACGAACCCCACATTTTTCTTAGCAATTATACTAATTAATTCAGACCTAACTAAGACCCCATGAGATTAAGTCCTCGACTCGCTCATCTAAATGGAGATGCTGTAGTCTTGCATAAGATTTTCATGTCAGCTGTGGTTGTTCCCTGCGCCTTTAGGATAGAGGCTGCTTGCACCGTGACAACTGAAGTAGAGGACGGGGGTCTCCTGCTAAGTTGGGAGGGATCGTTACAGGCATTCTAGCATGACCAGCCATGGATCATTCTCTACGGGCTGCAGCAGGTCCCTGAGCAAACTGATCTCTGAACGACAGCTTGAGCTCTAAGAGAACATGCCAGCCTTTGCTACGAAGCCTTAGAACAGTAGAGAATCCTTGGTGATACTCGGCAAGCAGTTCCAGTGTTTCGTTGCTCTCACTTTTGAAAAAATGGGCCTTATCACCAAACTGTGCTTGTCTCATTTCAGATTTTGTAACGATGGGCTGCAGCTGACCCCCTTGCACACCCACTACACATTAGCAGACGGCGCTTTTCACGCCCCGCCCGAGGCCCCTCGAAGCTAGCCCGAGGATCAACAAATGGAAGAATGGCACGTCAGGCGAGAGATTACTGAGAGGAGGCAATCAGATTTTGCTTATCGGGCAGCGGTGCCCCCTGAGTTCAGACAGCCACCGCGAACGGGGAGTTACAGCCGAGCCGAGCGCAGCGGTGCCCGTGGGGCTGGCGTGCTGGCAACGCGCGTGCTCCGCTCAGCACCGTTCGCTTTTGCAACGCTGCCGCGGGTCTTGCAACACCAGCAGTTTTTCTTGAAGCACTGGTTACCGACACGCAGTGACAGCGGAGGGCCGAGATCCCTTGTTTGTTTGGGGTTTTTTTTTTAAGTTAATGACCCTTTGGGCTCGGCGCAGGGTAAAGCTTCGAAGGAGTGCCGTAAGCCCCTTTGGGGCTGCAAATGGGTCTCCAGCCGATGCCGTGGCTGCGGTGGCTCAGTTTTGAACACTTCCTCCCCAGTACTGGCTCCGAGCAGCGGCGTTTCCAGCGGACATCCCGGCGTGGCACCTCCCGAGGGCTCAGCCTCCGCGGCTGGATGCCGCCCCGGGCCCGCGAGGGGCTCCTTTCCGGGCTCCGAGAGCACAGGCGGAGCAGGCTGAGCCCGGGGGGACGCCGCCGCGGCGCACAAATGACCCCAGACTGGGGCCCCGGGACCCCGTTCAGCGGGCTCCGAAGACCCCCGCCAGGCGAAACGGACTTCCCTCAGGAAACGCCTCGGATTTCCCGCGCCTCCCCTCACGCCAACGGCTCTCAGGGCAATCAGACTGGCGGGGGGGGGGGGGGACGGGGAGCGAGGGGGGGACGGGGACACGCGACAGCTACGGCCGCGCGCCGCCCGTCACGTGACACGGCCCCCGCCTCCCGCGCGTCCTGGCCCCGCCTCCCGCCTCTCCGCCCCCGCCGCGCCCCGAGCGCTGGTTGGCTGCGGCGTGACAATACGCGCGGCAGCGCCCCCCGCCCCGCCCTCCCGCCGGTTTCACCCCGGCCGCCACGCGCCGCTGGCCGCGAGCCGCCGGGGCAGCGTCGTTGCGGCAGATACCCGCCGGCGGAGGGGAGGCTGAGGGGACCCAGCGGGCTGCTGAGCGGGGCTCATGGCCGCGTCCGACCGGATGGTGCTGGGGCCACTGGTGGGCTCCATCGATCAGGGTACCAGCTCCACTCGCTTCCTGGTGAGCACACCGCGGGGCTCGGGGCGGCCCCGGGCGCGGAGGCGTGCGGGCGGCGGCCCCCACGGCCTGAGGGAGCCGCTGCTTCCCGCTCCTTCCCCCTCCCGCATCCTCGCGAGGTGCCTCCGGCCCCTCCTGTGCCCTTGGGGAAGGGCAGGGGGAGCGGGCCGCGCCGGGCCGGCTTGGCGCTGCCTCGGCTCCCGTGTCCTGCCCTGGGCCGGCATCCTTTCAGCCCCACGGCGAGCCGGGGCTGCCGCGCCGCGGGGAGAAGCGGGCGCCGGGGGACACGGGCGGTGTACCCCGGCCGTCAGTCTCCCGTCGCGCTGGGGAGCGGGCAGCGTTCGCCGTCCCGCGGAGAATGGGGGGAAACGGGTCGGGACGTGATGCCGGCAGCGCCCGCCCGGGCCCAGAGAGAATCCCCGGAGGCCGGGGATTCAGGCTGCTGCCTGAGAGGGGCCGCGAAATCCCGCAGCTTCGAGTTGCGTGTGTTGTAAAGCTGTCGGACCTCTTGTCCTGACTGAAATCAAATGGACAAGGTGCTCGGCCGCTGGAGAGATAGGTTGAACGAGTTCAGTGTCTGTGACTCGGTGCTGTTCAGACAATGCAGTGACTCTGCTGTGTTCCCCCCTAAAACCTACTTGGGCCTGTTGGAGTGACGGCTGCAGTTCCAGATGCTGCCACCCTCGTGTCAGTGCATCCTGGGCACCGTAGGTATTCAGGTGACTGCGCTGGTACACCTTGTGAAAGATGAGCCAGTTGAAACACTGGAGGAAAACAGTTTGTTGAAGGGTGGGATAATTATTTCATATGTATATGCACCTTTAAGGATCTAGCTATTTCCATATTATGCCATAGACAGTAACAAATGTTGTGGTTAAATATCAAATTTACTATATAAACTTCCAGTCTGAAAATCTCTACAAATGTCCTGTCACCTCGTCAGTAATTTGACTCTAATCCCAGTGATAATTTCCACTGTGGAAGTAGACTAGAGGTAATGACTAGATACAAAATGTTGTCAAATATGCACGTTGTTGAACTGGGATGATGAATGTTTTGACTTGTCCTTGTTGGGGCTTCTCTCATGTGGAATTTTCTTTCATGAAGCAGGAGACTGGAATATCTTCTTGACCTGTGTTACCATTATTACTCAATATCACGACCTTCATGGGGTTGTCAAATGACAAAACACAGATCTGGGGGTGGAGAGAAACTCCAAACTGACAAATGACACCAGCGGGCTATCTTGAGTGCCAGTCAGGAGTCCTTTTGGGAAAAGAATTTGGATAAGTTCCCTGTAACACCTGAAGATAAATATCTGGTTTACTTATATGCCGTGTTAATTTTTTTTAGCCTGAAAGGATAACCCTAGTAGAACTAAAAGAGATACTGTAAGCTTTATTTTGCAAGTATTTTTACAAGTTCTTCTAACAAGGAATTTTTTACACTAGATGCATTCATCAGTACTTTCTATACAGTGAGGGTTTTTTTCTGTCTACAGGAGTTACGTTTCCTGTGTTTGAGGATTCAGGTGCTCACACAAATAAGTAAATAAGAGGTCATAATTTTTACCTTCTTTTTTTTTTAAAGTGTATTGTGTTGGTTGCTTTTAAATTCTTGTTCTACCCATCTCAATTTCTGTTAATTTGCTTCAAAACACAGCATTGACTTAGACTTGGCAGTGTCATCAAGCTATTATAATAATAAAGTTATGTGGATTTGAGCAAAAAAGATACATCATCACTGAATTAAATCATAGTAGTGCAGGGTATGGGAGAAGATGAGGTCAAAGTGTGCAAAGTATCCAAGCCACAACAGTCATTCAGATAACAGCATATGTATCTGGATAATTCTGAGATTGCCACAGTTAGAAGGGAGACTGCTTTGAAATATTTTAAGCCAAAGTTTCTACCTCCACCAAGTGACCAGTCAAAATCAAATTCTTGGCTACTTTGTACATGTCTATTCAGTAGTACAGTGCAACTATTGCCTACTGTTTTAAGAAGACATGCAATTTTGAGCAGGTCAAAGATATCTGGGTGAAAAACTGTCTGGTCAAAGGGTAGTGCCAACAGTTCAGAGTCTAAATTTACAATTACAGGTGGCCAATTTACAAGTGGTGTTCCACAGCAGTCAGTAGGGAGGGCTGATATCTCATAGTATTTGTCATCAACAGCCTGGAGGGTGGGTTGGAATGCCCTCTCAAGTTTGCAGATGACCACAGACTAGGGGAGGGGCTGACTGGAATTCCAGTTGGAGAAGGAGCCTAGCAGAAGTTCATGAAGTTCAGTAATGTTTAGCACTTAGGACAGAAGGCTAAGAAGCAGCTCGGGGAAAAATGACCCAGATTCCTGCTGAACAGAAGATTGAATGTAAGTGAGCATTGTGTCCTTGTGATGGTGAAGATTAATCACATTAAGAAAAGTGCAGTCTGCGGATCAAAGGAAGTAATTATTGCCATTTGTGGCACTCAGGAAGCAGCAGAAAACACTGTGTCTGGTTTTGGTCCCCTCAGAGGAGGAGAGAGTTTGAAGCACTGGATTTTGTTCAGCAGATGGTCACTAACATGATCTCTGTGCTGCAGCACGAGGTGTGCAAGGAGAGGTTGGGAGATCAGGGATTTGGTTGTCACAGGGAAGTGCCCTCAGCTACCTAACCAGTCTGTAGGAAAGACAGAACCAGCCTTTTCTCAGATGTGCATGGAAGAAGTAACAGGCAATGAACACAAATTGTGGCAAGGAAAAAGTCAAATAGATGTAAGGAAGAAATGTTTCACTATGAGGGGCTATGGATCAGGGGCCCAGAAAGCCTGTGGAATGTACATCCTTGCAGATGTTTAACAGCTGGCAAGAAAAGGCCCTGATTAACCTGGTCTAACTTTAAATTTAATCTTACATAGCAGCAGGCTGGGCTGGACAACTTTCAGAGATTCCTTCCAGAATTAGTGACTCTGTGTACAGACAAAAGTTTTGAGAGATTCTCCTACTTATGTGAATGAGGTTGTATAAGCATAGATGATAAAGGAGCACCAGAACTTCAGTGCCTTTCTGTTACTGTCACTCCTTATTTATTTTTGTCTCTCACACGCAATACACATACAGTTTTACCTTATGCTGTAGGTTTACCCTCTGGGGACCTTGATTTGGATCTTTGCTAAGTTACTTGCTTTTGCAAAATAAGCTGACTTTATTTTGAGATCTCAACTTGTCTGTTAAGTTGGGTTGGACCTGGATAACAGATTCAGAGTTACCAAGGAGAGCACAAGGAGAGTACCACTGCAATTGCTTCAGACTCATGTTCTTAAAAGATACCAAGCGGGAAAATAAATTGAGTAGGCTAAACAAGTGTACCCAGATGACTAAATTCTGGTCTAGATGTTTTGGGAAATGGTTTCATCAAATACTCGCGTCTCTCATGTTTCATTTTATGTTATTCAAGAATCATCATAAAAATCCATTGTACCTTCTTTTGCTAAAAGTCTTGGGATCAGGAGCTAATGGCCAGCTGAACCACTGCCACATCTCTTGAAAAGTTATTGCTGGCTGAAGTCTTTCTGCCATTTAATCCAGGAACAGCAAGAATCAAAATATTTGGTGAAGTACATGTACAATGAAGCACATACACATTACTTGAAGTTCTAGGTTTGACAGTCAGCCACAATTTTGTTTTCCATCTCAGTGGGATATTTCTTTCCTCCTTCACTTTCATAATAAATATCCAAATAAAGCTATATCACATTGTAACCATTCCTTCAGTAAACAAAAACAAAAGCTCGCTTTAGATAAAGAAAAACTTAATAGCCATTGAGCCATTCAGAGGGGAATCCATTTCACCCTTCTACTGAAGTAACATGTCACAGTGGGAAAAAGCAAAACTTGATTGTATAGCTAACAAGAAGTGTTAAAAATATTGCAAATACTTTGATTTTTCCTTAAATTTTAACTTTTGTCACTTAAAATACACGGTAGTTTTTTTTCTTCCCACAGTCATAAGCACCTCCTCATTGTGGGGAAGGAGGTCTGGTCATCTGGTCACGATCTTATCATCAGCCATGATAATTTCTAGGAGATTTGTTAAATCATGCTTCTTCACAAAGTCTGCCTGCCTGCCAATCATAGTTAAATGCCAAAGGTGGAAATACTAGTCTGCCTCCTTCCCCCATCAGGTTGATTTCAGTGCAGCTTCTCACCCCCAGCTCTGAGCTCTGTCTGTAAATCCGTAGATGTTCCTTCCAGCTTAACAGAAACTCACAAAGATTCAGCACAGTTTTAACAGAAGTAGCTTTTCTGCAGGCAGAGTTACTTGTAAAAATCTTGTTTTCACTACTTTCTTTTAGTTTTCAGCTTCTTGCATCACTTCCATGAGCCTCATGTTTCTGTTAGCCTCATATTTCTTTTCATTCTTTGAAAACTGTTACAGCCGATGGATCTGAACTCTCTTTCACTCCGTTGATAAAGACTCAATGTAATTCCATGCAACTGTTTGCATCCCTTCATGTGATGTCATGTATTATATTAGAGACCCTATAAAGAGCTTGAATTAGGTGATCAGCCCTTGCACTTGCCTTCTTTGCATACAACATAGCTAAACAGATTTTTTCTTTTCTCTTTTACTATGAGATTCAAGGCTCAGGCACTAACTCTTTGTATGATAATTTGCTGGGAGTTAAAGGCTGGTGTTGTTTATTCCTTTTCTTTAATCTCAGCAGAGAATATATTGTGTTTTTCACTGCCTTTCATCAAATCATCCCTGTTCAAGATAGCTCTACAAGTCCAAATAGCCTAGACAATTCTTTTGTGACTGCTGCTGATACAATTGGGACAAAACTGACTTTGATTCCCCCCCCACCCCACTCCCACCCTCGCCTCCCCTACAAAAAGTAAGAGATCAGTATCATAAACTGGAACCAGTTCTTAATGAATATGAAAGGAAGGAAAGCAGTGACAGAAGTGCACTTCAAACCTGTTTCAACAGGAATGTATTGACTTTATCTGAATTACTCATACTTATTGTAACCTCTGTTACACTACTGTCAGAGAGAAGCAAGGACCGTTTTGGGGGAGAGTGTAAGGAGGGAATGTCCCATTTGTTCTATTTATTCTCTGCTTTGCTTATAATTTTGCAGTTTGAATTTAATGACTCATTTATGTTTGGCATGCTTTTGTGTATCAGAATTCCATTTATCACTAGAACATGGTATTGTTCTCAGTGAAACTTTTTAATCCATTGCCCTGAGGTACAGGGAGTGTCTGCTGCCTTTGTTGAGGATGTTAGAAGCTTGTGGTTTTGTTTGTGGTTGATTAGGAGAGTGTGTTTGCCTGGTTCTTCTCTATGGGCATGAAAAAAAATCTGTGCATTTGTAGTGTTCTTGCTTCTGTTGGGAATTTATTGCTGTTAGCACAGCTTGCTTAGAAGGAGGCAAAAAGCCTTGCTGTGTTCAAGCTTCACCCTTTATTATCTGCAGGTCACACACTCCAGGTTCAATGAATGACCTTGTGTAATTTAATCTGTATTTATTTCCTACTAGCGGTAGGAATCTTGATGCACTGCCTGCTGTTTCAATGCATACTGAATGCTGAATGATTACCAAATGGTATTTAACGTTGGTAGTAGGTCAGATACAGACAGGTTTGATAAAAAGTCATCTATCTTTATTATAAAAACTTAATAATGTTACTAAGCTTTTTATGCTGTGTTATGCAAAAAGAGGTTTCCGCAGACATGCAAAACTTAATCTCTCCAATTAATTACATTACATAGCATTTTAAGACCCACATCCCGTTATATTAGTTCCTTCCAAACATGTGGTATTGACAATCCTCTCCCTTTTATTAGCATAGCTACATGTTAAGAGACTAAGCTGGTATATGAAACACAGATAAATAAATATGGTAAAAAATTACATCAGTGCTTTTTTAATGTAGTCTTTCCAACTGATAACGGAAAAGGGATGAACATTTACCCTTTTAAGATTTCTTTTCTGGGCAGCTGTTCCCATACTTGGAGGTTTTCAAGACCTCCCTAGAAAAAGTCCTTGAGCAACCTGGTCTAATCTCATAGCTGATCCTGCTTTGAATAGGAGGTCTTACTAGAGATCTCTCAAGGTCCCTTTCAGCATGAATTACTCTGTGATATGTAACTAGATTGCTAAACTTCAAAGTTTCACCCTAAAGATACACTTTCAGGTTTCAAAGAAACTGGGGAAATCAGAACTTCATCTGCTCTTTGTCAGATGAAACTATTCTAATAGTTTTGGTGTAAACTGTACAGAAATCAAGAGTTTATGGATTAAAAGCTTTAAGAGAAATTCTTAACATTTGTGGAATGAGAAGAGAGTATTACCAAGGAATTCTAGAAAAGATTCAGTTATATCCTAGAGTGAATGGGTACAACTGAACTTTTTACCATTAGCACAAGAGTGGTTCCTAAATCTGACCCTCCTCTGCTTGCCATGAAAAGATAGAATGGTGTCCTACTGGCATGTTCTGCAGTCACCAGAGTGCTGTTAGGTTCTACTTCTTTTGCCGGTCCCTGAAGATTCTGCATGGTGCGAGGGAGCAAGAGCCTTTTGAACAGCAACGTCCTCACTGCCCAGTCAGTTACGCTGGCTTACTTACTGTACAATTAAGTTAGATGTTTTGCTGGGTGTTGTCTTAGCTTGGCCACAGTAGATTACTTTTGGAAACTGGCCACTGATGGTTAATGAAGATGGTTGTGTATTCTAGCTGCAAGGCAGAGCCTCTAACTTGTGAATAGCAGTTAGTACAGTCCTCAGGATTCTCTACTCTGTTGGTTTCTATAGCAGTGTATCCAAATCTAAGTCACTTTTCTGCATTCCTCTCTTTTTGAATGTGTTATGTTACTGCAGTGTTGTTCTTTTCTTGTCAGACTGTTTATGAGCTCTGTATTAGTAGTTTGTATTCAAACAAGTTGGGTTCTGCCTAGGTGCTTTTTCTTTCTTCACCGTTTGGTCCCTTCTGTGATTTCAAAACTACATCAATTGTCTCTTAAAATCACTATTCCTAAAGGTGAGCTGAGCTAAGAAAAGGCATAGGACAGGCATTAGAGTATTAGAGCAGGAACTAAAGAAAAGTTATTGTGACTAACTGTGGATATTTTACTGGGAGGTATGTTTTAAAATGCATCATTAGTTTAATTTCTACCACTTCCACAACAGAAAATGTGGTTCTTTCCCAGTCCATCAACAGAAAAAAGCAGTTAATTTATTACAAAAATTCATATATCTGAATCAAAGTTATATAGATATTTGGGTTGATGATAGAAGATGGCTATCAGTTATCCCAGCACTGTATTTGTTCAAAAGAATAAATGTTAACTTATTGTTGTTTAAATGTCTGTGTTGATAGAAAATTCTGTTGTGTAATTTATTTGCAGGTTTTTAATGCAAAAACAGCAGAGCTCTTGAGTCACCATCAAGTTGAGATACAGCAGAAATTCCCTAAAGAAGGGTATGAATTTTCTGTGGGGCTTTTTTTGTGTACATTTTGGTAAAGCTTATGTATTTTTGTCTATGAATGATCAAAACTGAGGTTGATTAATAATTATTAAGATCATAGTCTAAAACCGCTATAAAACACCGTGTGGTAGAAAAAATGACATGAAACCCCATACAGTTGGTGTCCGGTATGTGTTCTTGAGTTACAGAAACTAAAAATACTGGTTTACTCTGACCATTCATTAATATATTACAAGTTTAAACTTTAAAACTAAAGTTTAAATGAGATTTACAGTGGTAAAGTTAGTAAATTTTTACAGTTTAATCATTTACTCCAGCTTAGTCCATAGAAATTGCTTAGTTTGTTGTTTTGAGGTGTTTTTCTGGTTTGTTTCTTCTCAACTGACCTATCATTTACTGCCAAAGCCTTCTGTATAGAATAAAGCAAAACAAAATTCTTTGGTTTTGTTGTGAAAATACAGATTACTGTTTAAAAAGGGTTTGAAATTCAGTATGTTTTTTCTAGATATGAAAACATACTTTTTATTTATGATTGTGTCAAAGTGCTTAGCTGTTTTTTCAGACTAGAATTTCTTTTTCCCTTAAAGTTTGGGGTTTTTTTGTCTTTTTATTAACTGATGTTTACTGTTTGTTAAAGATGGGTAGAACAAGATCCAAAGGAAATACTAAAGTCTGTCCATGAATGTGTGGAAAAGACCTGTGAGAAACTGCAACAACTGAACATAGACATCACTAACATAAAAGGTATTTCTGGTACTTAAGAGTAACTGAGGGCTTTAACATACCTCATGGTTGAGCAAGTCAGATTGTCAAGTTTTTAAGTCAGTAGAAAGGTCTCAGCATGTGTGGGCCTCAAAGAAAATTTTAAATTGGGATTGAAAGCATTCTGGGAAGAATAATGAGAAAATAGGTCCTTTGAGTATATTAGCAATTCAGAATCTACAAAGTAGACTTAACCTAATCTTGCAAAACCATGGAGACATTTAAATTAGGACTTATTTGGAAAAGCTAGTTTCCCTGTCAGTGTTGTTGCCTCAGTGTGTGACAAAAAAAAAAAAAAGAGAAACAAAGTGTACAGAGGTTAAGCAGCAGAAGTTGAATGATGGTGAATTTTAGAAATAATATTTCTAGATTGTGACATGAAAAAGTTGGAAGCTTTTTATTTCCCATTTACTTTCCTTTTCTCCTTACCTGTTGCTCCCTCCTCTCCACCTCTCCCTTCCCTCCCTTACCCCCCAAAAGGGGAAAACAAACCTTCTGAAAAGGATACTTCTTTCTATTTTGTCCTGAAGCCATTGGAGTCAGCAATCAGAGAGAAACCACAGTGGTTTGGGACAAGACAACCGGAGAACCTCTTTATAACGCTATTGGTAATCACTATGCTTTCTGAATATGTAATAACCTAAAATGAGCGTGTTGTAGACAAATGCTTTCCCAGTTTCCCGTGCAGATCTCATTTATTACTAAAATGTTAATAAATTGCTTTATGGGCTTTTAACAAAAACAGTGGTCCTGAGGGGTTTTGTACATCCCTCGCATATAATGAAGCTTTGACTCACACCCAATCTCTTCCTTATAAATGAAGGAGCTTACTGTAGTTTCAAGATGCTTTTGATTTAACTTTAAAAGAAAAATTTAGGTTTAATGATTCTGAGCTTTATTTTTAACTTATTTGGCTTTTCAGGTTATGTCAGCTATGAAATGGTAATTGTCTAGATTTGCTCTCATAGGTCATGTCAAGTGCCAGATTTAGCTTAGCATAGTATCACTGAAAAAATACAGGACCCTTCTGTATTCAAATATGTGTTGTTTGTAGCTTTATCGTAAGCCCAGCTGTACCCTGATAACTCTGAGACAGCACTCCAGTTCAAAGTTTTCATAGTGTTAGTAAATAATCAACCTACTATTTGTTTTAACTTCCAAGTTTAATGACAGTCGTCTGCTGTAAACAAAGTAGTATGTTCTGGTAGAGGAAAATATATATATACTATTATGTGGAATAACTCAAATTATTTGTTCTTCTAAATCAAATGAGTTTAACCATTTTTAATTTTTGCAACAGTGCTTTAAAAGTACAATGGCAATACAGTATTATTTCAACTTAATGATAAGGTAAAAGTAAAGAAAAGAATTTATTGGCAAGAGCCCTAGTTTTGTAAAATAAGCTTGTACATGTCACTTCTCATGTATTAGACCAGTTGATCAGTTCATTTTGTGATTTTAGTGTGGCTTGACCTGAGAACCCAACCAACAGTTGAGCGGCTTCTTAAAAGAATTCCAGGAAAAAACAAAGCCTTTTATAAGGTAAGAGATATTTCAGAGTATTTAAATAATAGCTGAACTGGGATTGCTGCAGGATATAATGTTTTGGAGATGTGCATTTAAAATTCCCCAAAATAAAGTAAGTCAGTTATAGCTTCAAAAATGTTTTTCAAAGTGATTAACACTCCTTATATATCTCACTGGAAAAGTTAAATGAGTAATCATTATTGAGACTTAATCGTGGGCCACCTATGCAATGATCAGTAAACATCACACAAAAAAATTAAGAGCAAGTAGAAAAAACACGATTTTTAACTTCTAGTGGAATACAAATTCCATCTTCCTGGTGTCGTGCTGCTCATTTTTGTTGCCATTACAAAAATAACAAAATATTGTTTAGTCATCTGGAGATAAGACAGGACTTCTGCAAACAACTGTTTCCACGTAAATGGTCTTTGAACTACATTTAGATCAGCTTTGATCTTTATCCATTAATGCACTGGTCATTTGGGTTTGAGATTTTCAGACTTGCGTCTTGTATGCTTAGTATTCAGTTACATAACAAGACTGTGTAATTTCTCTTGAGTTATATGTCTTTGGTTTTTTCACTTACTATCACCATTTATTATAAATAACTACAGTATTCATGGGAAAATACTTTTTTCAATTGATTTTATTTTACAGTTTAGGACTGGTCTTCCCCTTAGCACTTATTTTAGTGCCGTGAAACTTCGGTGGCTTTTGGATAATGTGGAAGAGATTAGGCAGGCAGTTGATGATGGAAGAGCTCTATTTGGGACTATTGATTCCTGGCTTATATGGGTAGGTATTTGTGTGTTTTTATCACTGTATTTCAAATTAATTTCCATATCATGCAAATTTCTGTGCAAAGTACTGTGATACCCAATGCACACTGCTTCCACAGTGATGTCAATACAAGCCACTAAAGAAATTTCATTAAAATTCCTTACAAGATGAACTTTTACTGATCCTGTATTACTATTATTATAATATTTTCTTTAGACACTTATGTGTAGTTTACCATGTTTAGGTTGCGGTAGAATTTTGCTCATGCTTTTGAAAATATTATAGATTTGGAAAGGTTTATTAGCCACTTCTACAATATGAGAACCCATGAGACACCATGGTACACTTCCTACCTCTCTCATGCCTCTGTTCCAATCTATCAGGTCTGCTTCTTTAGTTGTTGCAGAAGTATCAGAGTTCCCAGTCCTAAGCTGAAAGCTTTATGAATGTAAAAAAAAATCTGGGGGCATTTGATGAAGTAAACCCATTTTTTGGGGTGGTTTGGTTTGGTTTGGTTTTTTTGCAAATACTATTGATATTTTTTTTGTTCAGTGTTTGACAGGTGGAAAGAATGGAGGTGTTCACTGTACAGATGTAACCAATGCCAGTAGAACAATGTTGTTCAACATTCATTCCTTGGAATGGGATCCTGAGCTCTGCCAGTAAGCTGTTCTTTTATAATATGTTATTTAAATAGATTCTATATGTAGTGTTTAAAGAAACTAATTTAATAGTAAAAATCTCTTCTCTAGACTAAGATTAGCAATTACTGTTGGTCCTTATGGGCCCCTTCCAACTCAGGATATTCTATGATTTTATGATTTACTGTTAACATTAATAACTAGGATTCATCGTTCTCTGGATGTCCAAATTACAACTCTCTGGATTAATTAAAAGTAGCAGAGCCTTGATTTTTTTACTATAGATGGAAGGCTGGTTCCTGGAAACAGTTACATTTAATAGTTTCTCTATTCCTTAGTCAAATTTGTAAGGCAGTTACAGTGATAGTGTCTGTATTTAAAATATAAATTATTAACAACAATCTTACAAAGATATTGTTGGAAAAGGAATTACTTCCTTCATGACAGAGTTGGATATGTCTTCAAAATACTTGAATATATACTGGTTTACTCCATAATTCAGTATCATGTACTGTAACAAGTGGAAAAACACAGAGATAGATTAAAACTTAGAAATCTAAGGGGTTTTTTTAGGTTTTGTTTTTTACATTTTAAAAGTATTTAAGAAAATAAATGCAAAATATTTCCTGATTTAAAACTGACCATATATAAAAAATATTTTGCATTATGTTCAGGTTCTTTGATATTCCTATGGAAATACTTCCAAAAGTACGAAGCTCCTCTGAGATTTATGGCCTGATGGTATGTTTTCTTGTGTGTATGTGAAGTTACTTTGGTAAAAATGTAACTGTATCAATAATGATCTGACAGAATTTTTATAGATAAGGACTAATAGCTTTTTCTATATCAATATTGTTTATGATCAATATGTCATTAGCTACTATTGTGTAATATTACATGAGATTGAATATCTGTTTTTCAAGTGTCAAAGAGACGAAACAAGATGGGAGAGGTTTTTGATAAGGTTAAAAATTTGATTTTTTTTAAAATTACCCATCAAATTGAAATGTATAATAAGTAGATTAAAAGAATGAGATTGCTATTTGTGGAGCACAATATTTTTCTTCATGTACAGTTGAATAGATGAATGGCTACGGAAGTCTGCATGACCTAAGAAGACTAGACAAGATGTGTAATGTCTTATTTCCACATAACTGATCAATCAGTTTCTGTGAACTGAAAAATCACAAGTGACACCTGAGATTGCCTTCTTTTTGAAAAATAAACTCCCCTTGCTCTGTATATTTACGTAGCACCCTGTAAACAAAAAATATTTTGGAACATTGTGATGTCTTTTCAATCACACTGCTTCCAACACATCTGTGGGTATTACTTAGAAATAAATCATTAGTTGTTATCATAGGGCTGAGTTTTCCAGGTTACTTTGATACAGTACCAACTCTTCTGATACAGTGGCATCTAACTTATTCTTAAGAGCCTCAGAATTGGATAAACTGGATGTTGTGATTTTGCATTCCTTTTACTCACAGTTTGCCCTATGCTAAGAACATACAGATATTTTGTTGTTAAGATGAGTTCTGAGATTTTTATTTAAAAGATAACTCTAGCTTGCCTGAACCCTAAGTATTTTTGCAAATCTGCTAATGGAGATTCCACTAGAAGCCATTGTTCACTGGCAGGATGAGACTGAGTTGTATTAAGCTGAATGAATGAGATGATAAAGGGAAAAAGATGCTACCTGGCAACTGAAAGAGAATAGCTGGTCACTTGAAATTTGAACTTTTGTTTCTCTTCCTCTTTCCTTCCACTTTGTTTCTTTTTCTTCCCTTTGCTGACTGTAGAAAATCTGTCCTAGCCTGGTGAGTAGAGGCTTCCATTAGGCTTATCCATTCTCTTCAAATGCTGTGCATTTCCATTGGTTTCAGGATTAGTAAAAACATACCTTCTAGTCCAATAAATTTGGCAGGTATTTTCCAATTTGAGATATTACAATTAGAGTTTGTGCCAAAGTTGTTTCTAAAATGTAATCTTCATGTATGTGTTTGCCTTAATTTGCAAGCTGTTGAATTTTTCTTTTTGTAGTGCTAATAAATGTTGGCTGTCTCATCTTATGAAATCATGAGAAAAGTGAGACATTCTGTTTACAAATTTTCTTTCTATTAAAGTGAAATCTCAGATTCATGTGGATTTTTTTAGTGGATTTATAAACTCGTTCACCATAAATCCAGTTAATTCAAATGAAAATGACAGAAAAAAATATTCAGATTGGAAATGCACTTGCATGGCTTCACTGAAAATGCATTTTCACTATTGCACAAAGAAGTTTAAAGAAAGAAGTAAACATTGTCAGGATGCTAATTTCTTATGATACATGTTGGAAGAGTGCAGCTGAAAACCCATATGGTAGTGTTTGAAAGAAATTCTCTGAGACATGAAATGCTGTATCTTAACATGAGGCCTCTGTATTCGCTTAGTGTGTCATCACTGTCACGTTTTGTTCTAGTCACTTTACCATTTTTGTACTTTCACATGTTACACTGGACACTGACTGCACAGGGTTGCACTGAACCTCACTTTCTGTACACTACAATTTCAACAAAATTTACGTTAGGAACTGTTGAGGTGACATACCGTACACCTGTAAACTTCCTGCTCTCTAAGAGTGTATTAGTCATGACCTAACTTCTAGTGCATTAAGCTGAAGTTTAACGTACACCTGAACTGAAGCATGTTGCTTCTGTGACCCTTTGTTGTCTTCCTTTGACCATACAAGTTTAGTTTCTTTTTCATTTCCATTGCCTTAAATTGTAGTCATGGAAAACTAATCTGGAACCTTTTCTCTCCCTCTTCTTGCGTATCAGAAATCTGGCGCTTTGACAGGCGTACCGATTTCCGGGGTAAGTCCGACTTCCACGCAGATTCTGGCATGAGAACCTGATACTGCATGAACATATCTTTACTGGCTTTAACGTGGGTGAATCCTGATACAAATTACATTGATGGGTTTTTACTTCACATTAAACTCAAAGTAAACTTTTGAAGTTGAATTATTATTTGAGTGGATTCTTCATTATTAAGTTACAGTCTGGCTATGCAAATACAGCTCACAGCTTTAATGCATGTGTGTAGTGCTGTTTCAAACTTAGGAGTAACATTACAAAATGGAAGCAATCTGCTTTATATGTAGAAAGAGTTCAGTATATACATAATCCAGGAATGCTGGGCAGATTCTCAGCTTTGCCCAATAAAACATGCATAAAGATAGTAAATTTTAATTTTGATTTCTTTGAATTGTTCACCCTAAGTAGCGCAACACCTTTTATTTGCAGTTCTTATAAAAGAAAAAATAGTAAAAAGCACAGGTTGTCTCTCTATATTTTTCCTCACTTTCAGTTACCCGCAAGTGATTTGAGTTATAGTTAAATGTTTTAGCTCATGTGCCCTTTTTCATGTATGTGATTTATAGGAAAACACTTGCTAAAAGATTATAATAAAAATACCTCTTTTCAGTGCTTGGGTGACCAGTCTGCTGCTCTTGTTGGGCAAATGTGTTTTCAAGATGGGCAGGCAAAAAATACGTAAGTTATTGTGAAAGTTTTAAGATAAACACGGTGTTCTGTTTTGAATTTACTCTTCCATTCTCTTTCAAGCTGATTGCCAAGTGCTTTTTTAGTTACCACATAACTACAGCTCTACCTTTTAACTGTGTTGACCTACGAAGTAAACAATGTCCTGACTTTTATATAAAGTAGCAAAGATATTAAAATGGCATGGTTTGTGAGGTATGTTTTGGAACAGAGTCACTGTGAGGAAATATCTCTGTGTGACAGGAGGTTTTTTTATTTTTAAACTCTGGAAAACACAGATTAGAACAGTTTCACTATCATTAAAATTGTGACCTAAAGTTAAACAAATACAGGCTCCGTGAGTGAGACTGCACTGACTTGAATGAGAAAACCCCCCACAGCACTGCTCGATGGGAAAGGTTCTTTTCAGTCGCACAGCTTTGTTTTGCTCCTATGTCCAGCTCAGTGTGTAGAATTTTACATTTGTGGGGTGTTTCTCTCTGTTTCTCAGTCTCAGTGTCCCTTGTTTAAAATAGCTGATCACTTAAATCGGGCGACTGCTGTAAGCAAACATTCATATGAGGAAAAGCTCTCTGCTTAAATGACTTGCCGTTCCATTTACAACCATGTGCTTAACTGAGCATGTAGGTATATACACAGTATGGGTCTTTCGTGGATTTAATTACATATAAATCTATACTTGTTGGTAATTAACCTTCACTTTATCTTTTATGCTTATACACAAATTGAATGGTTAGTGGCCTTCTATTTTAGCAAAACAAACATTGTTCTAAGTAATATTGTCACAAAGTGTGCTTATAAGAAATACTTGAATAACCCAAAGACCTTTTGAAAAAAACCAAACAGCCAAACCAGAAGTGAGGATTTTTTTTTAACCTATTTGTGTTACTGCTTTCCCCTTTTTCTCTCAAAATATAACCACAGACTATGTCAATGTTTTTTTAAGATGTTGATTTTCAGGATATTAAAAAGGTAGGGAACTCAATTTCTTAAATAGAGTAGATTTTGTGCTCCTTTTATTAAACTGTGTCATTTTATGTGTGTATATGCACGGGTATTTGTGATGTGGTCTTCAAATGAGAAACATGCCATTTTTAGAAATTTTTCAACCGAATACATTTAAAGAAAACCCTCTTTGTGACAGGAACAAAGGTTCCTAATTTTCCCCTTCAAAAGCCTGACTTTAATATTGTGAAATACTGATTTTATAAAGTAGCTTTCATAATCACCTTAAATTGAAGTAAGTAAACACTGCCACCAAAGAGGAATTCACTCTTGGTTTTCAGTCCTTGATCAAGTATTTTACAAGCAATAGCCAGAGAGAGATATAGGACTAAGCTTTTTTCAACTGCAGGCTGCATTTAAATTAACTTGGTTTTATCATTAGTTAATGGCAACCTTCAAGGGGCAAAAAGTGGTCATGGACTCATGAGCTGCAGTAACAGGTTATCCTTTAAACATCTTGGTTTTAACTTTACTTTGCTTTCATGCTAGGTACGGAACAGGATGTTTCTTGCTGTGCAATACAGGTCAGAAGGTCAGTTGCATTTTTCAGTTGTTCATTCTTTTCTTTAACAATCTTTTTTTAAGTTCTTGAGTACAACTATCTATTAACCTTTCTTAAACTTATTAATAACAATTATATTGCCAGAGGTAAGGAAAAGTGCATACTGAAATCTGAAAGAAGAGAAAGTAATGATTTGTTCAAGTTCTTTCACTAAGTCTTCATTCTGTAGCTCCTTAAGTTTCCAAAAAGAACTTTTCATATCAAGTTTCTTGCTCTTTCCTTGTTTATGTTTCTTGACCTCACCCATAAGTTCTTCATTTTGTGTTACCTAACCACATGTTTTTTTCCTTGTCTATTTTATTTCTGCCCCTCATTTTCTCCCATCGTTTCTTTATAGTTATAATTAAATTAATAATGTGAAGCTTTGGCTTCCTTCTCATTCAAGGATTCCAATTTTTTGCTTTAAGGAGACTGAAAAACTCTGAGGCAGCTTGTGGAAATGAGAATTAACACCAGCAATCTGAGGGTTCTATTTTAGGTGTTTATTTAGAGTGACTGATAATTTACTTTGTTTAAACTTTCTGTATGTTATTTTCCAGTGAAGGTTTTGTCTCTTGTTTCTTACAATTTGAATATTTTTATTTAAATATTTTCTGCCTCTGTTCACACTTTACCTTTTCTTTCCCCTTTCCCCATTTAGTCTGTGTTTTCTGAGCATGGTCTTCTAACCACAATAGCTTATAAACTGGGCAGAGACAAACCTGTTTGTTATGCACTAGAGGTAAGTCCAGTGATTTCTTCCTTTTTATAGTTCTTGTTTACTTGTTTTGTAATATCCTTATGTTATCTTCAGTTGCATGGAAATCAAAATAGCTTTATGTTATAATTTGTGTGCCTCAAGGTTTATGTGTGGTTTTGGTTATCATTATCTCCAATCTATATCACATATTCTAATAAAACTACTTCCACATTTCATCAGTTATATTTTCAGGGCATGATGGCAAAAACATTTTTTCTGTTGCACAGTCTTTCAAATATTTCATGAATGTTATAAATAAGAAAAAAAAATCTAAAATTTGTTTTTAAAAAAAGAGGTGAAGAAAGTACTTGCATTTCAGTTATCCTCTCATAATAAAAGTAATAACCTTATGTGTTTGGTTTTCATTTCATTCTAATGGATTTTACGTCTAACTTGAATCAAATTTCTGGGACAAGAATCCTCTAACAATTGAGGGGATTTTTTGTCTACTAAGGTGCCTACTTCCAGAATTTACTACTTCAGTTCTCCACAGAATTCTGAGGGCATCCAAATTCCATGGAAAGTTGGATTTTTACTTTAACTTCAGGATTTGTTGTTCTAAAGCTCTGCTTCTGAAGCACAGATCAGCTGAGCACCTCTTTGGCACCAAAGCTTCGTCAGGAAAAACAGAATGATGATTCTTCTATCTATGTTGCTTAGTGGGCTTGATCTACTAGTTATTCTCAAAACAGACATACTGAATTCTCTGCTGCTGTTGAGCTTTTGTAGAGAGCCTGTGTTTTCCATGTGAACAGACAAAGACAACACATAGGATTTTTTTCACTGGGGGAATAGCTTGTGGCTTACACTACTATATTAGGATGTGGGAGGCTGTGTTCATTGCCTTTTCCTTCTCTAAGAAAAGTGGATCTTGCATTTGCCATGTTCTGGCAAACTTTGGGGTGTTCGTTTTGTGTGGGTGTGTGGAAGGTTATCTTTTATTTTTTAGATATATTCTTAAAGTAATAACTGGAACTTTCCTGAGAGTGATTTGTATTTCTGCATGCTGAAACTTGTGCGCGTGTACTTTGCTTTTTCCTTATCTCCAAGTCTTTTACTGATACTGCCTGAAGAAATGTCTTCAATGGAAGATACAGTGTCCTTTCTCCTATGTCCATGCTAGAATCATCTACAATCTACTGGTTAAGATACTTTCCAGAGAGGCAAAAAAATGTGAATTCATCCTTTTCTTTTAATCAAACTTGTATCTTGTTACTGTGATAGCTAGCTGATTAGAGAACACCCTTGCTCCTTCTAGCAATGGCTTTGAATGAACATATAATGCTGCTCCCATTTTACTTGAAGCTTAGTTTAATAGACTTAAGACTGGCTTGTAGAGAAGTCCCTTTGGACTTTGGAGCGAGAAGGGAGCTGTGTCATTTATGATATGATGGAGCCATTCAGGGCCATTTGCTGAGGTAGCAGAACAATTTTGCTGGCAAAGGCAAACACATGAATTTTCTGTCTGTCTGTATTTAGATTAACTAGACATAGTCAATCTTGTTTTATTAAGTCAAAGCATAAAATTCTGAAGTTATCAGCAAAAGAAGGATGAGGCTACTGGACCACAGACCGTTATATGCAGAAGGCCTGAATTAGAGACAAGGAGACTGCTTAGGAAATGTCACGGAAACTCCCCACCCATGCAAAAACCATTATGCAATATGCACCTTTTCTACCTAGAGCCTGTGTAACTGGCTACCATTTTGGCATAGCAGTCTCCAGCTGCAAAGAAACTGTGGTTTGGTTGTGAGCATTCTTGGGAGCTCATTAAACTGTGATTGTAAGCCTGCAATCAGAGGCTGCAGCTACCCCTCCTCTCCAGCCTTGTAAAAGGGAAGACAAAGCTATGAGTTGTTGTCTCCTAATGTAGTGATTTTGTTTCCTTCAGGGTTCTGTTGCCATTGCTGGTGCTGTTGTTCGTTGGTTGAGGGACAATCTAGGTATTGTTAAAACTTCACAGGAAGTCGGTGAGTATTCACAGTTTGGAGCTGTTCAGGTTTGTTAAGTCGCTTTTTCCAATGTCTTGATACCTTTAATGTTAAATGAAAGCTCAGAATATTCAAGTAAAGAAAAACTGGAAGATGCATGCATGTTGCTGTGTTTGAACAATTCAATTTGCATCCATGCAATCCCTATTTATTGACATGTATTTAATACAGCATATCAGTACAGGCTTTTAAACCCTTTGTCAGCTTTATTCTATTGCAATCTGTACTTTTTAGTAGTTTCCATAGCAAGCTGCTATTGCAGAATATGTTATACTTACATTCTATTTCCTGCTTTTGTACAGTATTGAATTTTCCAGAGCCAAGAATATTTTAAGTTTCTATTACAGAAGCCAGAGCATATTTGATCCTAAACTTACATATTCATTCTCATCATCAACATCAGAACCTGAGGCCCTATAAATGCAACAATTTATGTAGAAGGTTTCATATCCATTGAGTTTGGGACCTCAGTTTGCAAAGCCACCTCATAAAAGAATTGTGGGGGATGGTAATCTCTTTTGGCTAAGAACAATAGAGACAGACAAGAAGTAATCCCTTAGCATCGGGGTAGCTGATGTTTTCTGCTTGAGCTGAACTAAAGCTGGTGTGGAACATTATAGAAACTGGGACTATATCAAACTTCAAAAAAGAAGAGAATGTCAGAAGCATGCAATTGTAATAGTTTGAAAGTGACTGGTTTAATGAGATTTAGGATTAAAAAGGAATTGGTTAATAACTTGATATCTTATTCAATGGTGGAAAAACTTAGAATTCAAATTTTATGTTAAAGTTGAAAGAATAAGTAAAAAACTTAAGGCGGCAGTCTGTTTTTCTATAAGAAATCTTCACCGATCATACAGGAGAATATCAAGTCCTGTCACATGAATTAGGCAGCTCTCACAACACTGCAGAAACTCTTGGCTTCAGAAGTCTGAATACACATTTGTAAGGTTTGAGTTTCAGGAACTTTAATCTTGTCAGTGTTGTTAAGGTCATGTGGGACTTCCATCATCTGTTTGTCTGAACATGTCCTTCCTTCTCCCTTCACTCCTTTTTAAGTGGAGTCTATATGAAAGAGCCACTTAAAAAAGACTTTTGGAGTAAGTTTTCCTTCTTCTTTATTGCTGTATTTCTCTAAAGAATGGAAATATAAGAAATTTACAAAAGCAGAAAAAAATACTTCTCTTTCTTGCTATAGGAAGGAGCTGCACATTAGCATTACTTCCTTTGCAGTTCTAGATGTTTTAAAAAAATTACAAATATTTTAATATTGGGGAATTCAGATATCCAAAGGTATTACTCAGATATTAAGAAACTTAGAATTCCTTGTAGCTGGCCTTGTGATTATATACGTAAGCTGAGAATTTAGAACTCTAAATCCATTTGAAATTAATGGGAATGTAGCTCTTAACTCCCTTTGGTCTTGATCCAGTTTCACTCACTTGCCTTGACTTAAATTTAAGTAAATCATGACCTTTTGGACTGCTTTGAGGGTTTTATTCTTTGCCTTTTGAAAACCTCACAGAATCTAGGTCAGAATATTGCGTGCATGATTTTGTTTTTCAGTTTTATTTTTCATTTTACATTTCCTCCAGCTCCCTGTGCCCCATCTTCCATTCATATTGGTGCAAATGGACAACTAGTTAATGAGGAGCAGAGCATCACTTCGTTGTGTTTTGTAATCCTGAGTGGCTTGATTATTTTTGTAGCTGCATAACATATTCTGACTATTTTTCCCTATTTGAATAATAATGCCTTTAAGTGTCATATTCAAGTGTTGGTAGAGTTGTGAAAAGCTGAGAGGAGACTGTTTGTGTTTGTGCATTAGAAAAACTGGCTGCAGAAGTGGGGACTTCTTATGGCTGCTACTTTGTGCCAGCATTTTCGGGACTGTATGCACCATACTGGGAACCCAGTGCAAGGGGGTAAGGATCTGACTAAACAGAGATTTAATGATTTTAGAATTACTATCCCTTGTTTTTCCAGGTATGTGAAATTGTCCTTTTTGTTCCTTTGATGTGTCTGGATATATCATTCCTTGTGGTATCTTCAAGAATGACTCTGTTTCTCTTTCGTATTTAATCTGTCCAAAACAGCGATTGCTAACGGGAGAAAAGGCAGGATTAGCTAGCTCAGCTGCCTACCCTCCTCTCCCTAACTCCTCCAAAAAAAAGGGGTGCAGGGGACAGGGAAAGCATTTGGTCTGGGTTATGCATTTCAGAGGCCAAGTAAAAGATAGTTCCATCATTCTTGCCAATAATGGGACCAGCTTTTTTTCTTCACAAATTTCTGGTTCTGACAGGATTTTCATTTCGCTGAGAAGGAGGAGGTCTGCATATCTGCGAGCTGTCAGGCAATAAAGGTAGAAAGTGAATAAATTAGTGCTGATTAGGGTGGGGGGTTTTTAGCTCAGTTTCCCATGTTTGCTGCATTTCTGATATGATACCAGCTACTTAATTCCTCCTTACTTGTCCTCATTCTTTTTCCCCTTAAGTCCACCTTGCTTTCCAGTCTGCTGAACACTTTTTTCTCCTCTCCTTCCAGTCCCTTTCCTACTTGTTATGACTTAACTACTGATACTAGTGAGAAGTACTAGTTCAAACAATAAAAACCTATTTGTCTTTTCTGCTATTGTGAGCTTGCCTGTAGTTGCTGGAATCACAACATGCCATGGGAGTCACAGAAGCATATAAAATTTAAATATAAAATAGCCTTCCTAAAGTGAGAAAAAGAATCTTAATGCCTAATTCCCAAGGCTTTGAGTATGTACGTGTTTAGAATTTAGATACTTTTTGTATGTAAAATGAAGAAAAAAATAATCTTAGTTAGGTGCTTTTACATATGTTACAGATCATAGTGCTTAACTTTTTAACTGTTAAAAGCTGTTCTTTGGAATGAACTAAATGAATGTCCATTAATATCTTTGAATTTGTATGTATCCATAACCAGATACAGCAGCATTTCTCTGTAGTATGCTGCTGTAACTCATAGACTAAAATGATGATTCTTTGCTCTGCAGTTCAGAGTACATTGACAGAATTCAGCTAACTCAGTTAGACATAGCATGTTTTCCATATCCAAAAATCTCTTTGAAGGGACAGAAGTGCTTTTCCTTAATAAGTGAAAGTACTAGAGAATTTATTAAGATATTATTTTTTTAAAGAAAAAGTAGCCTTGATCGTTATTTCCTTTTCTTAAAGGAAGACTAGAATTCATGTATGTGTTTGTGTATGTATAGGTGAATATGCATTTGCATGCAGATTGCCAATAAAATTTTAATTTATGGTAATTATATTGATGGAAGGCTGGAAGAATTTAGAGAGAAAAAAAGCTTTCTAATATTGAAAAGCAGTCCTCAAATGATGGAACTGACTGAGCTTTGAATTAGAAGACCTAAATCTGAATTAACTGTGCATATCTGGTAAAGAAGTATGTTTTAACTGTTTGGTTTTTTGTGGTTTTTTTTTCTCTTCACCAGTATTATCTGTGGCCTTACTCAGTTTACAAATAAAAACCACATCGCCTTTGCTGCACTAGAAGCGGTCTGCTTCCAAACACGAGAGGTAAGGGCAAATCAGGTTCTAAATTCATTGTAAATTACTGTGATAACAGGGATCATAGCTCTTCAGGAAGAGGGTTGAAAAGATTTAATGAAGATCAATCATATGCTTTATATTGTACTTGGATGCTGTTCGATTTACATGGTGCTGATATTGAGAAATTGATCCTGCAGGGTCAGTTACAATGATGTGATTGGGTGGTACATTCTTCTGGGGTAGCAAAGCTCCTTCTTATCAAAACTTAAAATAAGATGAATGCATTCTGCAAGTATTTTGAGAGGCAGAACATAGAAACAGTAAAATGACAATGCCAATGCCATCACTAAAAAGTTGCATTAGTGTAGCAGACCCCTTCTTATATTGTCTTCTCTGACAGAGACCACTTATGTTGCTTCCAAATAAAAATCATAGAATCATAGAATGGCAAGGGTTGGAAGGGACCCCAAGGATCATAGAGCTCCAACCCCCCTGCAACAGGCAACCTCAGGCCTGGATCTACACAAGGTTGCCCAGGGCTCCATCCAACCTGGCCTTGAACACTTCCAGGGATGGGGCATCCACTGCTTCTCTGGGCAGCCTGTTCCAGCACCTCACCACTCTTTCTGTAAAAAACTTCCCCCTAATATCCAATCTAAACCTTCCCTCCTTTAGCTTTAATCCATTCCCCCTTGTCCTGCCATTGTCTGCCTTTTTTAAAATTTGATTCCCCTCCTGTTCATAATCTCCCTTCAGGTACTGGAAGGCTGCAATGAGGTCCCCCCGCAGCCTTCTCTTCTCCAGGCTGAACAAGCCCAGCTCCCTCAGCCTCTCTTTGTAGGGCAGGTGCTCCAGCCCTCTAATCATCTTTGTGGGCTTCCTCTGAACCCTCTCCAACAGTTCCACATCTTTCTTGTATTGGGGGCCCCAAATCTGGACACAGTACTCCAGGTGGGGGAAAATAAGGTAAAGCAAGACAGGAACAGACGTACCAAGGGAAGTCTGGATTCGCTTCCTGCCCATTACAGTTTGTATTGCCTTAGTTGGCATTCTGCAACAGCAAACCTGAATTCTCACAGAAGAAATGAATCCTCCAGCGAAATCAAAAATGGTATCAGTATGTTCTCAGTGTTAGAATCTATATGTCATCATCTACTATCAATTTACACTCCCCATGTTCCATACAAATACAGGAGAAAATTAAATGGCCAGACCCCAAAGGGTGACAGTCAAATCTTAATTTGATGACATGTATTTAAAATGTTGTTATTTGAATGTACTGAGGTTTAAAAGAACACACAGCTAAAACTGTGTGAGAGGAGGAAAGCAGCTGTAATGACATAGAGTAAAAAGTACTCAATAGGAAAAGACAGAAATTTCACCCAGAGATCTGCTTTTGAAACTGTGCTAACAGCCTCATAAGTCCTCAGAAAGTCAGGAGAGCTTGGAAGTAGCATGTGTCTGTAATTCTGGTACTACACGTCAGGATAAAGTTAGAGGGAACTGAACTGATATGATAGTCCAGTTTGTTATCTGCTCTTCTCTTTCCTTGTCCCTCCTCCCACCCATTCCCTTTCACGTGACAGCTCAATGAACTTTCCAGCAGAAAATGATCCCTCTTTTTGCTGGGCTTTTTTTTTTCTGCTGGATTAATGACCTCAGCTGCCTCACAAAGGAGTGTAGTAAATGTCAGAAAAAGGGACAGGGCATGTGGCTGGGAGTAGGAGGAAGAGGACTAAGGCTGTTGGTTTGAGTGAGGGTGAGGTTAACTGTTTGAAGGATCTAATAGTTCTTCATGCTTTAGTCAGTGTGCTTTTATCACTATGGCAGGAGTGCCTGATCAGGCCTCTGTGCACTCTTAAATTAACAGATTAAGTCCTAGTGACACAGAGAAAATATATGTACATTTTTCAGTGATACATTGTCAGTTCTGTCCTGTCAGAAAGAAAGTTCTTTTGCCTTAATTCTAGTTGAAATGTAAATCTTTCATATCCTTCAGAAAAATCCTCACATTTCATGTTCATTGAAGTTTTTCCTTGTTTTATTTTGCCATCCAATCCTTCTAGTCTCTGTTCCTTGGTATCCAAAAAGCTCTTGCCTTGTGCAGAAAGGTGACCCCTGTTACATTTTTACTTGCAGCAGGCATTATGGAAAAATAAGCATTTTTTCAGATCTAAGTGCTGTACAATACTTGGATACTTTGCTCTCCATCCAACCTCAGTACAATGGAGATAACAGCAGCATGACCATGATTTGCTTTATTCTTTCATCCTTTCCTGATTTCTAGCATTCTTTTTGGCTTTTTAATCTCTGCTCAGTGCACAGTATGATCCAACATGGTCTTGCACAGTGGTAAACAAAGCTACTGTTGGAGGAAACAGTATGTGTACGTAACGCTGAGAGGAAGAGGCACTGCTGAAGTTCTGAACAGTAAAAAAGACAGGTGAAATCACCACAGACAAACGTAAAATAATACATGTGAAGGAAACAAATGGTGGAGAGCAGTTATAGCTTCATACTGCTGCCAGCAAAATTTGCTGCTGTGCTGGTGAACCCTCTTTTCCAGGTTATTTTTTAATGTATTGAGCAGTCCAGGCCCATGGACAGATGCTGTCAGCATGAAAACTGGCCCTTAACTTCCTAATTTTTAACCATTCTGTATCCTGTGTCTATTCTTTTATTTCCTTTAAAGATTTTTCTGGTAAGAAACCTTGCTGACTTACTTTCTGTGAGTAAGTAGAATTTTCTGAACAGTTCATCTCTGTATAGTTTTTACTACCTTACAAATCAACAATTTTTTTCTTCTTTTTTTAAAAGCATGTTGGCTTTTCCCAGTAAGGATTGCATAACTGGGTACTTGGTGGACTACAGACCACACAGAATGTGTTGTAGCTTTGGTCACTTTGGCAGTCTATGTTACTTGGTCATTTAAAGCTGAGAAAAGCACACCTCTTTTTTATTCAAATAAATTGAAAAATTACAAGGAGAAAATCATTCTGCACTAGCTAATGGCTAGCTTTATCAACAAAAATTATGCACTACCCTTAAAAACTAGAAATGAGACATTTAATTGAGTGCTTTTACAAAACCTAAGAAACCCCACTATTCTGCTTTTACTAGGTGCTTGTAGGGTAATGCCATGGTGTTCCTAGTAGCTCAGGTTTGAGCTAAATCTAAAAAAACATGTTGATAGGTAGCAGTTAATTATCCCTTACAAACATTTTAACACTTTTCACTTATTTTCAGCTATCCACTCTGCCCAAAAGAAGGAGTATAATTTTACAAAAAAATTACACAATTGTTATTTTTTGCAGTGTCTTGTGTAAAATTCTCAATTTTCAACAACTATATGAAAACACATCAAGTGTCTGCTCTTTCAAAACAGTTCAACATTCATCAGTTCCTACTGAAGTGTCTTCCAGATTGCCAGTTCAAACCTTTTAGAGAAAGCATCTAGAGAAACTGTAATCAGCTAAAGGACTCTGTTGATCCTTTGTTAGCTTTGATAAATGTTGTAGTTGTCATCAGCTTGTCTCAAGATTCTTCTTCTCAGACTGTGTAGGCAAAGGAGAAACATCACCTGGGATGATGGGATTTCTGTAATACATAGAACACACTTACTGTGTATTAAACAAAACTGTATTGTCATTACACCTGTTTTGCTGTCTTGATAGGTAAGGGAGGGGAATTCAGCAAATGCTGAATTATCAGTATGTCACACTCAGAGGGTACTGTGATTTCTCTGCAATTAACATCTATTACTCTGACTTAAGATTTTAGATGCCATAAACAAGGACTGTGGGATACCACTAAATCAGTTACAAGTAGATGGAGGAATGACCAACAACAAAGTCCTCATGCAACTCCAAGCTGACATTCTCTGTATTCCAGTAGGTAAGAGATGAAATTGCAACTCCTGTTTTTAAAAGTGAAAACAACCTTGGTTTGTAATGGCTGAGGGCAAATTGGATGGCTTGTGTTACTGTTGCTGATCTTTTGCTACTGCTTGAGAATGTTGGGGCTTTGTCAGAGAAAGTTTCTAAGTGTTGCATCCAGTTTTGAGATTTACTTTCATAGAGAATCACTGACTTTTTTCTTGTGTTGAAATATTACAGCCCTATGATGGTGCAACATTGATATTTGTCATATCAATATCTAAGCATCTACCAATTTTGAAATCAGTGACATTAACGCTCTCTTGCAACATATTGGTCCTGAGATTTGTGCTCAGAGGAAATCAAAACTTTGCACCTCCACTGCTCATGTTTTGCTTTTGCATTTCAGCAAATACCCCTTTTCCTGTTTGCTTTGCCTGCACAAACCTTGGATTTCATTTGTGATGTAAAAGACGACCCACGAAGCACACTGCCCGTGCTGCTTCCCCCACAGCAGCAACGGGGAAGGGAATAGATGTTACCACCACAGGGGGAATCTCGAGACCAGTTTTCTTGGTGTGCAGATAGGAAATACAAACCCAAATGAGGTCGTTCCTCTCTGAGGCAAATGAAAGTTTACAATACCATTATTCTGATCCAACAGCAGTGCAGCCATTTTAGAAATGATCATGTAATGCTTCTTTCACAGAAGCCTCCTAGAATGATAAAAAGGTTTCTTTAGCTTTTGAAGGATGTGTTTCAGTACAGTAAAGCTCTTTAAGGACCTCACTTGAAATCAGGAGCATTTCAGCATCAGTGAAAAGGGTTCATCTTTTTGAAGACATGTTTTAACACCTGTAGCAGATCCGAAGTTGCTGACTATAGTGAGCTATACATTAGCATTCTTAAGGATGCACTATGTCACTGAGTAACATCAGGATATTATACATCTTCATCTGTAGTGAAGACTGATAATTTGCTGCATAAATGTAATAATTTTGCCTAATATGCAGCTTCTAGTAAATCATTTAGAAAAACATTGTGTTGTCTGTTGTGCATCAGTGAGACACTTCAGTGGAAAGTTTTTAACTCTAGAGATATTATAGAATACATAATATATACATAATTAATAATACATAATACACAAAGCACATACTATCATTGCAGATGCACAGTTAGCAGATGAAAAGATACGATCAATAAAATCAGATTTTAAAGGATCCTTTGCCTGAAGCACAGAGGCAGGCAGTTCTAGAAGGAACAGCTTTACCATTGACCTCTTGGGGGTGAGATGGTCTTCTGCAGGCTCTGTGGAAGGCCAACAAGGTGGTAAGGACAGGTATATGGCCTCTTCCAAGATGCCTATTCTAAATAGAAATGCTTTTAACAGTACAGTGTCTAGAGCATGCAAACAAGACTGATAACTTAGCAAGTGATCACAGCTTTGGGGAGGGAGAAGACAAAAAAATAGTGTATTATTAACAGAAGTACTCTAAGGAAACTGGTGGTTGAGGTCAGTAGCCTTGTGTTATGAAAATGGGTATTTGCATGACTCAGGCTTGAAGGAAGTAGTGATCTGAGAAATTTCAAAGGCTTGGGTGACTCATAGGTGGTTAGCCTCATAACCATGTGAATGGCAGTAAAGTGAGGTTTGCAGTCAGTGAACTTCAATGAAACATTTAGCAGTTGTAGAAAATATATATAATTCCATATATATATGTAAATCTTTAGCTCTGATGACATCAAGGTGACTTTCATTAGAAATCAACGTGGCCTCTCTGATTTATTTCAGTAAAGCCATCAATGCCTGAAACAACAGCTCTAGGGGCTGCTATGGCAGCAGGAGCTGCAGAAGGAGTTGGAATTTGGAGTCTGAATCCTGGAGATTTGACAGCAGTGACATGTGAACGATTTGAACCACAGATCAACCCAGAGGGTAAAGCCCTTTCCTATTATCTATGACATTGTCAACTTAATATCCTAACAGCCCAGGTTGGGTTTAGTCATCGTTGCACTCTAACATACTGATATGAAACCAGCTGTATGGGAGTATCCTCACAAGCGTTGGAGAGCAGCATTGTAGTGTTTGGTTTAGGGAAAAGTGTGTTCCACTTGCTGTTTTGTCCATTTATTGACTTAGAGTAAGATTGGAAAATGGTTAAAACGGCATTAACCCCACAGGGGAATGTGGTGGGGTTTTGGGATATTTTCTTTCTTCTTTTTGAAAGAAACTTGGCACTGGGCATTGCAGAGAGTAGCTTCTGATTTGTAGCAAGTAAAATCAAGGAAATCTTGAAAGGTTTTTACTGACAAAGATGTTTCCCAAAGCTGCTGTGCATTTGTGAGTTTTCACAGATCTAGAAAGGACTGACTGACTTTCTTGGAGAGGTTTTTTTTTTGTTTTAAAAAGCCTAAATTAGTAATTGTTTTTTAGCTATGTTTTTTATCAGTTCTTAAGTGCTTCTAGAGATGGAAAGCATGTACATGATATAATTAATCCATGTGTAATACAAATCCATTTTTTGTTTGGGTTTTTTTTTCAATTATTGATTTCTGGTACAGAATTTTATCCTACTGTTTTGATTATGAGTACAGCTATAAACCCTACTTCAAGACAGGATTTCCAACACTGAAGAGCTTCTACATGAGTAACAGTTGCTTCCTTTCTTTCCTACTTGTAAATCTTATTGGTGAACATGCCGAAAATTGGTTTTAAGGTTTTTCTCTCCTTCCTGTGTATAACACTGGGGTTAGGGGTCGTTTTTCTTTTTTAAAAAATCAAAACAGCATTTTATAACACTTGCTCTGTGTAGATAAACTGCACTGTGCAAAAGAGTGGAAAACTAATGTTGTAGTCTTTGCTTCTTAAATACTTTTAGCTATATTCACATGCATTGAGAGGCTTTTCTGTTCCCTGATTTCTCCCTTTCAGAAAGTGAGTATCGCTATGCCAGATGGAAGAAAGCTGTAATGAAATCTATGGGCTGGGAGACAGCTGAAGCTCCTTCAAATGGTAAACCAGAAATTAATGCAGGGCGAGTTTATTTACTAGCCAGTTAGCCTAGGTAGTTAATCTTGAGTTCAGTGACTATTTCTCTTCATACCATATCCAGATTATGCTGATGATTTTAAAATTGTTGCTTAAAATCACTGTGGAAACAAAGCAGGAAAACAGATAAATAGGCCTCCCTCGTGAAAGGAAATAATGAGCAGTATCTTTTAGGGCTCTAAAAAGAAGGCACATTAAATCAAACCTAACTGCAGGTTTTGCAGAATGGCTTACAAAGTAAAAAAAAAATCTTACCTGGAAGAAGAGACACAGAATAACTGTAAGGCAGTGCAGGGACTTCATAAATTTTCTTATACTATAACCTCATGTTGCAAAGGAGGAAAGTTTCATCCTGGGATTTTTCTTGTTATATCTTGGCTTTATTATTTGCTGTATAGGAAAGTGAGTGCTAGCCACATCAAAATCTGTGAAGCTACCATGAAGTGAAGAATTTCATAGGCCTATTGTTCACAGAGAATATGCATTCACTTTTGAGGGACTGAACAAAATATTTCTTTTGAAATAGAGGGCTTTTTCACCTGTCAGGTTTGAGTTAAATAAAACCTGCAGTCTTCCATGATCTACAATTTGAATTTATATTTCAGCACTATTTCAGGATAGGTTTTTAGTCCCGAATCATCCTACAACACATCATTTCTGGGTCTTACCTTAATTTCATTTCCCTCTTATTGGAAAAACTATTAGAATGAAAAGTATTCAAATGTAAACTGCCCCCACAATCCACAGTTGCAGCCCTCAAGCTACAAGAAGTCTCTTACTTCAATTTAGTTTCTTGAAAACTAAAGCAAACATTTTCCTTTTACCATCCAGTATGTTGTCTTCAGCATTTTATTTAACACCATGGTTATACACCCACTTCTGTCAAGGACATTTGGAAGGGAAATAGGTAACTTACCACAAGTAACAAGATTCACTTCAGTATTGTCCATTATGACTTAGCTGCCTTATATCTAAGCTCCCTGTTCTGTATCCTAAAATTCCAAGTGCTTGATGTGTATTATATATCTTCCTATTGAAGGATAGAAAATTCTGCCTTGAAGAAATAAAACTAGATCTTTTTCTTCATCACATGTAAAAAGGGATATGTTTATCAAAACGTACCCTCAGTGATGATCTGGTTTAACCCTGGGAGTGGAAAAGTTGTTTTCCTTTGTTCTTGCTTTGAAACTTTGTCTTCTGCTGCTGGGAGTATTTAAGATTGAAGAATACTAGAAATGGGCTGAACCTAGGTAGTAGTGCTGACAGTGGAATTTGGATTTGAACTCTTAGACTGAGAGTCTGTTTTGAATTATTGTGGGGGTTATGCATAATCTTTTTGAGTTTTTCTGCGAATGTCACTACAGTTGTTACTTTTTGCTGTTCATGTGATTTTTAACACATATATTGCAATTTATATATATATTTCTCTTTTGATTTGCTTGACTGGATACACCCTCCCCTGGATGACATCAGGTGACACTAGTATCTTCTGTAGTCTGCCTTTGGGGTTTTTTATTATGAGTAGCATGATAATGTTAATCGGAGCAAAGTACGTCTCAGGTTAGTTATTATTTGAACTAGATCACTTTCAAAGCTGTCTGCACCAGTTTAAGTGTTGGGTTTCTTTATTCCATCTGTTTATTTTTTAGCAAAAATGACTGATGCTTTTTGTTGTTCATGCACACAAGTGTTAGATACATGGTGCCTAAGGGATCCAAGTGGATGCCATCTCAAACCCATTCTCATGTGCCATGAAATTCATAGTTACTAGGTGCACATGAAACCTTGAACTCTCCCCTCCCTTTGACCTGCTATGGAGACTGTACTCTGTTCATAAAAGGGAAATAGGTTGGAGCAGCCTGGCAGAGTTTGGCATTGCCTTCATTGCAGTGTGCATCGCAGTTAGAATAAGGTTCCATCCTTTATCCTGTATTCTCACAGCATTCAAAATTATTTTGAGGATCTTGCTTAAATAAAGTGAAAACTTTTCTTCTGTCCCTGAAAGGCTTCGTGCACCCCTGTCATTTTCTGGTCCTCTTGAAACTATTGTGTGGTTAGAAATCTTCATCTATTAAATCTATAGAATATTCTTTTTGTACTTTGCTCTTGATGGATAAGTGAATTCCCTTTGTGTAAGAGAAGAGAACCTAACAGGCCTGTCTGCAAAACTGGGGAAAGGGACTGTGTGCATATGCAATGAAGATGCATCTTCAACCTATTAATGTATGTTTTCTTTAAAAAGAAAGTTCTTAATGTGGATGATGGTGTTAGTTACTTGTGCCTAAAGTAAGGCATTTCATTAAGATACTGTTACCATTAGAAAAATAAGTTTATATGCTGATGCCACTTGGTTTTTGTTGTTGTGTTTCATAATTTCATTCAACACCCCCCACATTTACAGTATAGCCATTGTTGCTGCTTAGTAAGCTTTTTTGGGGTGGTGGTTTAGTCTCCTTTGTTTTGCTTTTGGTGGGATGGGCCGGGGCGGGGGGGGGGTGGTGGTGTTAATTGAACAGACAGTTGAGGACTCCTGCATGCTTCTGTGATGATGTGTTTGTATTTTGTTTCTACTCATTCAACCTGAATTGACCATTCAATTGTAATTTTCCTTGCATGGAAGAGACTGTCTGAGCCTGTAGGAGAACTAAAATCAAGCAAACAAATGCTAGGCAGAAATCTAATTGAACACATGGATTTACATTGATTCACTAACTCCAGAATGTATCTGTGAATGAGAACAGTCTTGATTATGAAGAATAAAATAAAACCAGCTGTCAATAAGTGGGTAAATTTTTAACAAGCTGAACTAAGCAACTTGAATATTAATTCCAGGTCAGGTTCTTCACCACATGGGGGATACCTGAAATAATATGAAGATCAATAACAAGCAACTTAAATTCTGGGTTAATTGCCTTTTAAAATCAACTAATCAGTAACCTGCATTTTGTACTGCTGGAAATCGTAAAAAAAAAATTGGGTTTTTTTTCTCCCTTCCCAAAGCTGTTGGTGCCTTTCTGACCTGCAAGTGGCAAACATTCCTCTCAACTCACTCTGCCCTTCAGAACCTATTTTTGCCCTTGTTTTCAGATAACAATAACTATTGGTAGAGTTACCTTTATTATAGATACAGTTACTATATATGCCAATGTAGTTACTTTATATACCAATATATTTGATATACATACTGGTAAGCTTTGGGACAGGAGAAGCTGCAAGAAACTTCCAGCTCTTACTCATTTTAAAAATCATGCACAGGTTGTAGTTTTGTTCACCTGCATGTAAGGGTAGGTAGAACATGGGTTGTATAGAATTTGTGCTGCTGAATGGAGCAGAGCTGCTTCCCCCTTAAACATTTACTCAGGTAAATAACCTTTTGCTTCTAAAAGCCAGAACTAGCTGACCAGATTTTCCTTCAAATTCAGTACGGGAAGTCCATTAATTAATTTGTTACATTTTATCTTTTTAATGAAACACTGGAACTCCAACGCAGCCATCAGTAGAGTAGGTTTGAGGATTGAATCTACCGAGGATTGAATTCATCCTTCATGTGCTGAAACGGCAGTAAGTCTTGCATGGCAACAGTGCTGTTGTTGAACGGGTCTCTGTAGGGCAGGGCTGCGATTTTACAGCTACTGAAAGGCAAAGGGAAAATCTGCTGTTGCAGAACAGAGAACCACTAACGTGGCAAAAACCCATTTACCAAACTGCTAAACTAACTGCCTTTTCATGCGGCACCTGATGATGACTGGCTGTAAAGAACAATACGGTGTTTCGTGATACCGTTTCATAATTTCATCAAAATCAGGTCAATTATTTTATGATCTTTTTTCGGGGGTGGGAGTTAACTGAAAGTGATACCATCATTTATTAGACCCAAATTTAAAGAAATGCCTTTGCATTCTTAAACTGGCACCTCTCAAGGTGGGTATAAGTGAGGATTCACTGTATGCAACATCATACATTTGACTTTATTCTCTCAGAATAAGGTGTCGTGCAGTTCTGCAAGTAAGTTGCAACACTATTTCCTAAACTTTCAAAAGCTGAGCTTGTATTCAGGAAAAAATAAAAAAAGCTTTGAATACCTTCCTTCTACTTGTTAAAAATTTACCCATCTCTTGTCTACTGCTATATGCACACCCCCCACACTTAAGTGCTGGCTTATCTGATATCACAAGATACATCTAATTTAGAGTTGCATTCACTGAAAACAAAAAACAGTTATACCAAACTCCTTTTACAGCTCAGCTGTGTTGTAGAGTGTTATTAATGTTTTTGAATAAATTGTATGTTACTAATGCACCTTCTTTCTCTTTTAAGGGAAATGAGACTTCTTAGTGGACTCTCTGGATGAAGCTGATTTTTCCTGTTTCATTTTTTTTCGTTGTCTGAAGATATTCCACCACCAATGTGATTATACTGCTCGTGTGACTAAATCCATTCATGAATCCGACTGTTGCCTGTCCCTGAGTAACCTCCCAGTGGTACACTGAAACTTAAGTCTTTGGCCCTTCAGTATTCTTCCTCCCTTCCCTATCAACCCCAACTGCACTGGAGGCCTTTTTGTGAGCTGTCTCACACCATCCTTTAAAATTTCACAAGCCCTAGCTTTGTATAACAAAACCCTGCAATGTCAGATGGTTAGCCTTCCTTTTCGGGGCTGCGGTACTTAACACACTGCAGAGAGTTAGTGATGCACTGCAGAAGTTTGTAAGTATCTTAAGGATTCTTCCAGCTGCTGTGAATTACCTATGGTATGTCTGTGGTTGCCAAAGATGTTCTATTGTAGTGGCCACTGGTCTGAAACACCTTCAATGGTACAAACCCTTTAATGTATTCTCAGTAGCGCACATCACCACTGGTTTGGCAACAAAGAGGTTGCTGATGTCATCAACAGAGAAGTACTGAAAGGGTCAATCACCAAGTTAAAAAGTTTGGTTTGGCTTCTGGCGTACACAGTCAGTTTGCCTGTCACAAGTATGTAAAACACTAAGTCCCGTGGCGGTACCTTTAAAAAGATAGGAGCAAGCAGACGTTTTGGTTAAGGCCATGTTTCATGTTCTTGTGCTTTTGTGTTAGTTTGGAAAGGCAAATTTGATACAGCGTGTTCTTGACAGCACAGCTTCTTGGTCCTCAGCAAGCAGTAACTTACAACTGCTCTGTACAATGCACTTTTCTTGACCAATACTGCACATATTCTGTCATCCTGCTTGAGGATATTTTAGCAACTACTTGTTGAATCTTTGAAAGTTGAAGCTTAACTTAGTTTTCCTTCAAGAGGGTCCACTCCAAATTAAATATTAGTGCTTTAGGTTTTTATCTCATTTAGTGTATCTCAGGGACCAAAAAATCTCCCTTTCAGTTTCCATGTCCATAGTTTTAACAGCAAGTTGTCACAAAATGTGATGGAATGACCCAAAATCCTGGCATGGAAGGGTAAGCATTTGGCCCCTGAAACGGGCCATTGGAATTCACAGGCAATGTGCATGGCGACTGAATTGCGTCCACTTTGAGAGTTTTTGTCCTCCACAGGTAAAGGAGCGATGCAATAATCTTACCTTCAGCTTGGCACCAACAGCGTGAGGACCGCCGGCCTTACTGGTCAGGCCAGAGAGAACGTGTTCTCCTGTAGTGTCATTTCATCGGTAGAGAACAGGTTAAATGTGGGAACAACACAGAGAAGTTCAAGGATGTGTTTAAATGCACTAGGAGTTAAAGGGAGCGGTTTTGTGTGTGCTTCTTCCTAAAGATTGTTGTCGTTAAATAGTCTTTAACAAAGTTGGTTTGTCTTTGTTAAACTAGGAGTAGAGGCTTAGTTTTTAAAGAGATGTTAAATGTGCGTGCGTCTGAAGCAACGGATTGCACAGAAGTTCAGGTCTGTACAATATATTTAATATCCGATGCATATTAATTGCCTTTTTGTTTTCAAGTGCAATGACCTTTGAAAATGTGACTTGTAAGCTAGAGGTTAGAGAAAGAATATTTTTCGTCCTGTGGTTGCATGTAAAAAATCAACAGTGGAGATTCTTGCGCGCAGGGGATGATACAGCATCCTTCAAATCCCCTGTCTTTTAGAGGTACTCAGATGTGAGGTGTGACAACTAAAACTGCTGGGTTTTCCACTTCGTATCAAAGTGGTGAGGAAACAGTGAACCCATAGGAAAAATCTTTATACCCCTTACCTGTACTGGGAGCCATCGCTGATCCCACCTTGCCCCGAGGAACAGGAGTACCAGCAGCCTTTGGAGCGCACAGGGCAAGGGCAGCATGCACCTCAGACTCTGGACTTCTGAGTATCACTTCTTGCCAAACCCACTGATGCACTGAACCCGGGAACGATTAATGTCGGGAGTGTTGCCTTTGCCAGTGCTGCATGTGGCAGGGCAGAAGGGTAACATGTTAATAGGTAGGAGGGGTGGTTTTTTGCTGCTTTTCTGATTTGTCTTTTATTGGGAAACACAAACCCTATTACTTTTTCACAGAGTAAAAATCGTTATTTTCATTGTTGGTGCAAGTATTTTTTAAGAATTTCACAGCACTGTTAACTTTCTACCAACATAGCTGAAATATTGTCAACTGCGTGTTGGGGGGGAGGGGGCAAACTGTTGAAAGTTAGCTTTTTTGTGAGGCTGTGATTTATTTTTTTCTATAAATTGCCAGATTTATAAATTCTTACTTGAGAAATGCATTCACTTGGTATTAAAATGCCGTAAATAAATTGATGTAAGCTGTCGGTTTATTCTTACACATTACCTGTCCATCACGTTTGCATTAACGTGCTTTACATGAGCATGCATGGATGCACCCTCTTTAAGTAACAGTGGAGCACCCTCTTTGAGTGTCACAGGTGTATGCTTCAACTCCCTCAGGTGTACAGACCAAACACTTGGAGCGCTGCGTTCTGCTCTTCAGTGACATACTTAGAAATTGCATGTCCTCAAACCTCTCTGTGTTGAGGAAAAAGCAGGAGAACACAAGTAGAAGGACAAAAAGGGTAAAACAGGCTTGATCCAGAGATCCCATGCAGCGTTGTGTGGTGGTACCAACAGGCCCAAGGTTTGCTCTTGCACCACAGGCTGGTAACTGCAACAGATTACAAAGTCGATCCGAGGTGGGGGAAGGTTTTCTGTTCGTGAAACAGAAAACACAGCCAGGAGCCTAAGATGCTTCTCTTGCTTTGACAATGACGCCTGGGGTAGGTGTGTATGTGGAGGGTGCGTGTGTGGAGCACACCTGCCAGTCTCTGTCTAGTTCCCAGTTGTATCATACACCTCTAGCACTGACACTTCTACCACCGACAGAACTTTCATCCACAGTCTTGACACAGTCTTTAGTGCCCTATAGCAAAATCAGTCATGTGAGTGAGGAAAAATGCCCCCCACCCCCCTCCCCACCAAAACAAAACCAAAGAAAAGGCATTTAACTATCCCATCAGCACAGAAACCTTAGGCAATGTGATCACTCAATACCAGACTTATACCTCTGCTTGAGACCCTAGAGTCTTCCTTTCACACAGCAAAATTAACAGCCTATCCTTCTTGGTGCTTCACAAGAGCATACTTGAATTTCATGGTTCGTCCAGCTGGAATATTATGAGAATGTAATTAGCACCAGAAATGTATATGTGTAAAGAAAGGTAATACAGCATCTAGTCTTTTATTGGAGCTCAATACCAACAAGCTTTTTAACATCTGTATCAGCATCCAAGCCAAAAATATTTCTCTCCTGAAGAATCCTAGATCTGGAGCTAGTGGAATGCCATCCCATTAAGAGCCATAACACAAGCCCAGTATGATTTGGACGTTTTTTTAATTACTATATTGGACTGGCATTTATGGAAGTCGTGCTTACCAGTCCTGGAGAGAAGGGCAGGCACATGAGTAGCAGCTGCCTTTTAAAGCTCAGAAATGGCACAGAAACATTGCTGGAATGATTTTCCTGTGCTGCCCAGGGGGCCCTCCACAGGCTGGAGAACGGGACTGGCAGGAATCCCATGAAGTTCAGCAAGGGGAAGTGCCATGTCCTGCCCTTGGGAGGAACAGTCCTGGGCACTGAGGCATGCAGGCAGCCAGCTTTGCAGAAAAGGTCCTGGGAGTCCTGGTGGACACCCAGCTGAACACGAGGCAGCAATTGCAAGAAAAGGCCACCAGCACCCTGGGCTGCATCAGGCAGAACATCACCAGCAGGTTTGGGAAGGTGACCCCAATAGGCACACCTGGGGTGCTGGGTCCAGCTCTGTGAGGGCCAGCATGAGACACAGACATGCCAGAGTGACTCCTGTGGTAGGCCACAAAGGAGGTTACAGCACTGGAGCACCAGTCATATGGGAGAAGCTGAGGCACCTGGGACTGCACAGCTTGGAGGAAGCTCAGGTATCAACACCTGATGCAGGCAGTAAAGGCAGTGGGACCAGAACTGCTCAGTGGTGCCCAGTTACAGGACAAGAGGTGACGGGCACAAACTGCAACCCAGGAAATCCAGAAAATTCAGGCTGCCCAGAGAGGTGGTGGATGCCCCATCCCTGGAAGTGTTCAAGGCCAGGTTGGATGGGGCCCTGGGCAACCTTGTGTAGATCCAGGCCTGAGGTTGGTGACCTTTCCTGTGGCAGGGGGGTTGGGGCTTTATGATCCTTGGGGTCCCTTCCAACCCAGACCATTCTATGATTCTATGAAACCCCATTCAAGCAAAAGGAAAAAATTGTATTCTGAGGGAGCATGTTGCTCAGAGAGGTTGTGGAGTTTCCATCCTTTGAGATACTCCGGACAGGATGTGGCCCTGCTCTCGCTGACCCTGCTCTGAGCAGGAGGTTGGACCAGATGATCTCCTGAGGTGCATTCCTGCCTCAGCCGGCCTGGGAGTCTGTGATGAGGTCAGCCACAGCTTGTCTCCAGCATAGGCTGAAGGCTTGAGCCAGCTAATAATGGCCAGGGAGATGGAAATGCTGGTTTATTTGGGCAAAACCAGCTCACTAGGTATGAATCAGCTTTCTCCCACTGTTGTGTTTCAGCATTATTAAACTGGCACGATTACAGTGCTACCCAGGTACAGATTTGTTTTGGAAGAGTCAGCCCTAATGTGTGGGTTTACTGTCTCACTCAGTTTTGTTTTGAGGGAAAGTCTTTTAAGCAGTTCCTAGTCAGAGTTTAAGCAGAATGACTGTTTCTCAGATTCCTAATTGCCTCAGTCCAATACCCCAATTTGTGTAGGGGATTGTGCCACCGGGTACTTCAAAGCAGTCCAAAAGGCAAGCAGGGGATAACATGGTTCCAAAGAGAACATGGTTCCAAAGAGAACATGGTTAAATTGCGGTTTGCAAAGCCTAAAAACATGGGTTCCTTAAATGTTTGAAATGGGAAGAAATCCATTTGGGAGCCTTTTCTTTTTGCTTGTGGTATTTTTTTCATTTAACCTGTGGGCTGCTGATCTGAGGGCTCCTTCTCTGACTGTCCTTGAAAGCTTCACTTGGACAGATCTGCATCGTCACTTCTCGGTTCTGTGGGGATGGCGCTCTCCGAGAAGTGAAGATCCAGCAGCTCCAAATTCCTGATCGCCTCATACATTTCTTGGGTCTTGTGCAACTAGAGCTTGCAGATGGGATGGCTCTGGAGATCAGCTGTGGCTGTCTGGAGCAAACATTTTCCCTCCCAGCTCTAAAGAAGTTGCAGTTGCCTTCTGTTTGTTTTGGCAACAGGGTGGCTTAGTCAGTGTGCTCAATGGCACCCACATTTCCTATCCTACTTCATAAACACCTTCAGGAGATTTGGGTATCTCACTGTTGTCTCACAGGTGAACAGATTACTGAATACCTACCATAGAGCTTACTGTTTGACAGAGGAACTCCAGATGAATTATCTGTTCTCACCGGCTTTTAGGAGCACAGAAATCCCTTCTGTAATACTGCTCCATATCAAACAACAGGATGTTGTATAACACAAACAGTACCCCCCCTCGCATGATATTTCGGCATCAACACCGCTTTCTTCCACAAATAAAGCCGAGTACAGCCCCATTTGAGGGAAGGCTACTTGAAAAAGCTATGTAAATGTTTTCCATCTCTATGTGTTTATAGCTAGAATCTAACTCCAAGTCTTCTGTGGACAGCACTGTCTGGAAATCAATGTGCCACTGCTGCTTCTCAACCTTGACTTTTCAGGGAGTATTGGTTCTTCAGTTGTTCAGTTCCAAAGAGCTGACTCTTTGGCAGAAGAAACCACTTTTACAAGGAGAAGAGCTTCTAGAGCTATACATACTGGAGGCATCAGGTATTCTCCAAGTTTTTTGTTCATTTTTTAGTAAGGAAGAGGGGGAAAAGGGAGGGTGGTGACCTATTTGGACCATGGAAGAACACTGTCTTCATGATGAAGAAAAATATGAGATGGCAACTTTACTATTGTTCTCTACATAACGATTGTTGTGTCTCAGTTAAACTTCAAGACACATAGGTCTGTATTCCTAACGCCACCTATTCTTACTTGAACCATCATTAGTGTACAAGACGCAAACCACTTCGTGTGCAATGTGATGCCTCTACCCTGTGACCCTCTGATGCACAAGCCTTGAAGTAAATAGATTTTTCCTTGCCTTGGTTTAAATTTGAGCTCACTGATGGACTTGCAAGTGAAGAGTTGCCAAGGGCTGTCGTACCCAGCAGCAGATTTCAGATCATGAGATCATTTCTCCAACTGTTACCAGCCTTGCTGACTGTTCTATTACACCAACAAGCGGGTACATTGCGAGGTTTGTCAAACTACCAAATGTTAGGTAATGTGAAGTGAAATGCACGTTAATGTAATTAATTAATTAAATTGCACACGTTGTAATAGTGCTGAAAGATTTTATTTGCTGAACTTGAAATAGGTTACATGTTTATGCATGAGTATGTGAAATACCGAATCCCAGTTGGTGTGCAAATGAGGCATGTTGTATATGGGAAAAGTCAGGTTTGGTTTTATTATTTGGTGCATGACGTAAGCAAAGGTAGGAAAAACATGTCAGAATTTTAGCGGTTCAGAAGGCAGTGTAACGCAGTAGTCCATCAGTATAGCAAGCAACAGGATGGCTGAAGGTCGTAACAGGATGATACAGGTTTACAGAATAACCTTGAAGATCTGAAATTGTTGGAAGATTTTGTTGTAGCTTCATTAAAAAAAAGAAAATCAGTTATTCCCACTTGCTGTTCAAAGCAGCATCTGTTGAAACTGCCACAGCAGCATTTGGCACAGTATTCTCAAAATGAAAATGTTGAAATCGTAATTTAAATATTTATGCAAAAACATGAGTCACAGCTGTACTGCCTTACAATAGAAACAGAGATAACATCAGCACACGAGCAGTTCATTTACACACTGCAGATCAGTATTGCCAAATTCACTTGCAGTAGATGTGTAGTGCTGAACATGTATGAGGAAAGATGGAGAGCTCTTTCATAACAGAATTTAAGAAAACCAAACCAAACAAGAGGTGTGGTGATCCCTGATTACAGAAATTCACTTAAGACTGTTAATGTCACAGATTTTCACCCAAAAGCCATGAGGCTGCAGTATGAAGGTTACATGGGGACCTCATAGTCCATATGCACAAAGTAGCCATTAAGGTGTAATTAGGCAATTTCTTTCTCTCTGTGGATATTTAATCTCAGGCACTGCCCAGACTGCGAAAGGAACTGATGTTCCATAGTGAGAAAACAGATGTGTCTGGGTTTCATTTCTTTCTATGTTAGAGGTTTTGTAGTGCACAAGGCATGGGTTCTTCTTACTGTGGCACTTGAAATTACGCTGAACTACAACCTCTGCACAGGCATCTCCAAGGTACCTCTGCTAGCAGCTGTTGGTTTATTACTCTGGGTTTGGTTATCTGCAGCATCGCTTTGAGTCTGGACTCCTTGTCAGTAAAAGCATGCCTGTTTCTGAACAGGACTGGTAAGCTGGGTTTCTCCATCTGTCCCCTCACCCTGCTTGTGTAGTAAAGTAATGTCTGACTGTCTTAGGGCACATGTGATCATGCATATAGATGCCAGACAGCATCATACTTTAAAGATACATTCTTCAGAACATTTACTCCTTATTGACCCTTATAGAGGGTCAGAATTGCATCTGGATGGTGGCCATGTAGATAGTCCAAAAGAAACATTGCAGAAGAATGAGCTAAATGAGAGTTACGCTTAAGTCCACACACTGAGTGTTTCTGAGATTCAGAACAGTATCTCATAGGGGGTTTTATGGAGCTGGTTTACAGCATGACAAGAACAGAGCACTGCTTCTGGCAAACAGCGTTTCGGAGAAGAAAAAAAAAAAGTTAAGAAAAAAAAAAGTTAAAAAAAAAAAAAGTTAAAAAAAAAATATTCAATGCCCTGTATAGAATTCCAGACTGGTCTGGGTTGGAAGAGCCCTCAATGCCCATCTAGTCTCACCCCCCCAGCCATAGGCAGAGACAGCATTCACCAGACCAGTTTACTTAAAGCCCCATCCAAACTGGACTTGGACACTCCTGAGGAAGGGGCAGTCACAGCTTCTCTGGACAGCCTGTGCCAGGGCCTCACTGCCTTCACAGGGAAGAATTTCTTCCTAATATACAATCTAAATCTGCCCTCTTCTAGTTTAAACGCATTACTTGTTGTCCTATCGGCACACCACCTGATGCCCCCCCCCCAGCTTTCCTGTAGCCCCCCCCTTTAGGTATTGGAAGGCTGCTATAACGTCTCCCTGGAGCCTTCTCTTCTCCAGGCTGAACATGCCCAACTCTCCCGGCCTGTCTTCATAGGAGAGGTGTTCCAGGCCTCTGATCCTCTTCATGGCCTCCTCTGGACTCGCTCCAGTAGCTCCATGTCCTGCTTATGTTGGGGGCCTCAGAGCTGGATGCAGCACTCCATCCAGGTGAGGTCTCATAAGATCAGAGTATGTATATTTGTATTTGTATAAATTCAAGTTCCCCCTCTCCATCCCAGCTTCAGTGCTGAAGTCAGAACCACCATGTGAGCCTTTGCCGGCAGAGCTGTGCCACCCGCGGGTATAAGGACACTTTGGTTGGCATCTTAGCAGCCACGTACATCAGGCACAATGGCAATGCTGTGCCTTTACTGCCTTTGTTGGTGTTTGAGGTTGGGGCTGATCTGAAATCTCTGCATTACTGCAGCAAAGCTGCTTTAGTGCCATCTTATTTCTCTGCATTAATGCTTTTGCAGACACAGCCTGGGTGCCTTGCGCTCGAGCTAACTCAGGCTGTTATCAGAGCGATTTTAATATCTCATTTTTCAGGCCAAGTCATGTAATGCTTCTCATTTAAACAAAATAGAGTAAATACACTATTCCAAAGTAATCTTTCTTCAGTGAAGACAAACTTTTAAAAGATATAGAAAGGAATTAACAGTAAGAGTTTAAAAAAACCCCTCCAGTGACAGTATCACTTGGTTTGGATATGTGCACAGGTAAGATCAATTGATTTCCTCTGGTCCCCTTTATTCCTTAGACTGATCTTTGCTAGCATCCCATACAGTGGAAATTTTCCAAAGAACATAAAATCAGATTTGTCACTGCTTTAATTTTTCTACCAGAGCAGATGTTGAGGAAATATTGTCCTAACTGTGAAAAATGAAATTCCTATTTCAGCAGTTGGCCCAATGCATGGGACTCTTATTGTTTAATCAAGGGAGCTCTTGTACTCAAAAGCCATTTGCACAGATCTTTATTATGTAATTTATGATGTTCACTTTCAACAAACACACATTTATTTTGCTGCTTTGACCTTTCCATCATCTGCTAGTGCCACCTAATTTAGCATTAAGTTAATGCCACAAGTGACTTGAGACAAAACTATAAATGATTATGCAGTTTATAAGCAACTGAAGTATGAAAAAACTCTTCTGTGTGATCATGCTGAGTTCTGCTGTGAATCTGAAGCTTTTGATTGATTAGAAGTTTAAAGCATAAATTCTATTTTCTGAACAAAGGAACTTTCTTAATTGCATTTTGCCTTTGCTGAAAAGCACCATCTGTTTATAATTTTTTTAAAAAGACACGTGTTGACCACATTCATTTCTCAGGAAAGCTGCATTCACTTATAACTGAAGGTGCTCACTACAGAAGCCTTTTGTTTATGCACCAACCAAGCCATGCATGAGTAGCAGGTGACAAATGCTGACCCTTGTGCACCTCATACACAGTTGGATTCTTGCCACCAGTTAAACCTGGGCCATCTCTTCAGGCATTAGGATGTCCACTGAGTTTACCCTTTGTCCTTCTGTAGCCACTTCTCTTGTAGAGACCAAAGGAATTTCATAGAATCATAGAATGGTTTGGGCTGGAAGGGACCTTAAAGATCACCAAGTTCCAACCCCCTGCCATGGGCAGGACACCTCTCACTAGACCAGGCTGCTCAAGGCCCCAGTTTCTAACTGGGGAATGGAGTTTCGAACCCCGTTGTCAGTATGCAACCCCGTTGTAAGTATGCAACCAACCACCAAGGTCACTGGTTTTCTGTCAGGAACTTGTGGCTGCACCAGTCTGGATCCCATTCAGTCATCATCTTTATTTTTCTTTTTGTCATTCAGCTGGCTGGGATGGGTTTTTTGTGCCCCCCCCCCCTCCCCCCGTGTGTTTAAGTGACTCAAAATAAGTCTTAAATCCAACTAGTCATTTCTTAATACCTGTGCCAGACCACTGCAGTGTGGTAAACATCACTCAGTGACTCATTATTTTGCTGCATTTCCTTTAAAAATACCACGTTGTGTATCCCAGCAGAGAGGAAAAAGGGCAGGGTCTCTTAGCCCTAGTTAATTATGAATGTAATTATCCTGTTCATAAATTTAAGCCCAGCTCTTAACCCCTCAAGCCAGTAAGCCTTCTGGAGTTCATCTTGTCAGGCCCAGGCCCATGCCGTGGGACAGGTTGGCGCGCACACACACACACACACACACACACACACACACACACACACACACACACACCCCAACAATACTAACTCCTGCTGTGAGGCAGTACAATGATTCTCGCCTCAGTTCCTTGCTTACCCTAAAAAAGAAGCACACGAGCTTATAGCCAGTGGTGTGCACCATGGGTCGGTACTAGGCCCACTCTTATTCCACGTACTCATCAATGACCTGGAAGAGGGGACAGAGCGTCCCCTCAGCAAGATACAAAACTGAGAGGAGTGGCAGAGGCACCAGAAGGCTGCACTGCTGTTATGCGAGACCTGGACAGGCTGGGGAGTTGGGTCAAGGGGCGTGAAATGAAATTCAACAAGGTCAAGTGTAGGGTTCTGCACCTAGGGAGGAATAACCCCAGGCAAAGGGTGGATCTGCTGGGAAGCAGTGCTGCGGAGAAGGACCTGGGAGTCCTGGGAGGGGGGGAGAGTGGCTCTGCCTTTTCCAGTAGCTACTGTTTGCTGCTCTCCCCAGGAGACACTGCCAGGCAAAAAAGGGGTTTCTCTGAGGCAGTCCAGTCTGTGGAGGGCAGAGTTTGCAGGAATAGCTCCAGCTGGAGCCTGAGCACCATTGCTGAGATCACAGAACCCCAAGGGAGGGATTGCCAGCCTGCTGCGTTTCGTTCCCTTGAGCAGTCAGGACCCGGTGTTATCCGGGTACCGCATCCAGCCCTGCAGCAGCGACGAGCTTTGCCGTTCTGCTGTGCCCCTTCACCCCACACACACGCCTTCCCAAGGCACAACCACTCATCTGCAGGGCATTCCGCTGCTCTCTATCCCCGTGTTAGGAAGACCCATGGTCATACAAATACGTTTCAGCATTGAATTATTTACAGCTATATCTGGGGCAGAAGGTAAAGAAAGCTCTTTGTTAGGAAGTTACTCACCTCAGCAGGGGCGTGAGGATGAGGATGCTTTTCATTGCTACCAGCCTCTCTGTTGCTGCTAGGCTTTTAACTGGGGAGGAAACTCATGGTGTCCTGTTGCTGCCCCAGGGACTCTGTGTGTAGAGGCAGGCATATACCCCGAGGGGCACAAGCAACGTATTCCCTTCCTCCTGGGGACTGCAGATGGTTTTCTGGCCACCAGCTCTTTGCTTTTCCACTTTCTCCCTCCCTAGGGATCATTTTTCACTGAGTTCTGGATTAAAATTATTACTTGCATGGATGGTTTTATGTGTATATGTATGTGTGTGTGTATGTGTATACACATATAAAATATGTGATATATATATATGTATATATATCATATATCACATATATATGTATATTATGATATTATGTATATCATATGTATATATTATATATATATGTGTATATATGTCTCCACACAGATATTTTAAAGCTTCTAACATTCACCTTTTCAGTCTTTTCTCTCTCAGGCTCAAGAAGAAGACAAAAGTAATCTTAATTTTCACATCATGCAGTGTTTGAGTCGTTGGACTTGGCAGCATGTTTCTGCCCTCTACCTGGGCTATAGAAGGCAGCTCTTAGACAGAAGGGCTGTTGGGTCTGCTAGAACCTTATCTTCTCTTCATTTCTGTGTACCTTGTTGTTTTTTTTTCTCCGGGTAGAGTAGTAGGGGTACATCAGGAATATTTTATCTAATGTTTATCATTCTTCCATTACTTCCCTTTCTTAAGAGAGGAACTGAGGCTAGAGTGCTCCATACAGTCACAATAGGTCAAATAGCTGATTTTAATTTTCTAGACTATTTTTAATTTAAATGGTATTTTCTTCTTTTTAATGTATGCTTCTCTTAATTATCGGCTGATATTGTTTTCTGGTGGGGGGATGTGTGAATGTAAGAAGTTCACAGACTACTCTAAAATGAAAATTTGAGTGGGTGGATGAATATGTAAAATCCTTGTAATTATTGTGCTTTCCAGACTGCAGGGTGGGATCTGTATTATTTATACTGTATCACAGAACTATTACATATTAGCTGTGGTGACTCATCAGCTCCAGGTTAAGTTTTGAGTCAGGTTTTGTCTCCTTGCATGATCATTTTCATTTCAAAATAGCCTTCATTCTGTTTCTGTTGTTCCCGATGAAGCCAATGAGCAATGCTTGTGTAAAATACACCACAAGCAGTTGAAAACCCAGAACCTAAATACTGCTAAGAAACAGTTTTTGATGAGACTGTTTCTATTCTGAGCCATGATTAGCCATTTAAAACCAGCCAAGTGATTTTTAGGGAGTTCATCTGGGATAAATACTGTATCGTGAGCTGTTGATTGGGTCCCTAAAAGTCTGTGAGGACTGATCAGGTCTTGTTTGCACATTAATGACGTCTTCAAACACTTAAACTTCTTCAGAGGGAGCAGGAATGAGTGAAGAAGGTTTGTGGGTGTGGGAACATGCCTGCACGGTGGCTGGACGGTGACTAGGACTGAGGAGATGGTTTATACCTCAGCACTTACCAAGGCTGAACTGGAGCAGAGAGAAGGCAGGATGTTTTCACCTTGTTTTCTTCAGTAGAAGGAGCAGTGTGGCAGTGCCCAAGGACATGTTTTCTATCCTTCCCATAATTAAGCAATGGGCAATTAAGCGCAATTACTGGGAATAAATTTACTCGAGTGTCCAGTGGGGTTTTTAGGAGCTCAAAGGGAAGGTGTTGCCGGAAATCACTGTGCTGTGGCTGCTGGCACAAGGGTTGCTGCGTGCCTTGCCCAGCGCAGGGCATCCCTGGGAAGCCACTGGCTGCCCCTGGCTCTGACATTGCTCAGCAACCTTTCCAGAGTCATCCTAGGGCCTTTGCTAGGCTGAGGAGAGCAGGTTGTGGGGTTGTCACCAGCGTCTGCACATCGTCTTTCACTGTTTGCTTTATGAGTGTTGGAGCTGAGTTGAGGGCTGCTGGTTGGAGGATGATGACTATGAAATGAAGAAGCAGCAGCAGCAGTCAGTCCCTTGCTCCGGTCGCCCTTTCTGCCTGATGCAGACCTCTCAGAGGAGTGGTGGGCAGGTGGTCCATGCTGCTCTCCCTGAGCACAAGCTTAAGACAACTGCTGTACACTCTGCTCACATCAAGGGAGACTTGTCCTTAGGTTAACCCGCACAGGGAGATGTTCTGCTCTATTTCTTCTTGTGCTTTTCCCATCTTTCAGCTCTAACTTGAAGGACGGTGTGGTGGCTTAGCCCTGGTTGGAGGCCAGATGCCCACCAAAGCCACTCTATCACTCCCCTTTTCAGCTGGACAGGGTAGAAAATATATATTGAGAGGCTTAGGAGTTGAGATAAGGACAGGGAGAGATCATTCCACAATCAGTGCCCTGAGCAAAACAGACTCAACACAGAATAATGGAAAGAAAACCCAGCCACGCAGAACTACGACAGATGGGGAGAGATTTCAGTTTCCACCAATAAATCTTTTAAAAATTTAAAAAATAATTAAAAGTTTAAAAGAAAAAAAAAAGATTTGGAAAAAAAAATCCCCAGGACAAAATGCAATACAGGACCTTGGGTGTGATGGCAGTTCTGATCCCGAGAAATGTCTCCACTCATCAAAGGTGTTTAACCATATTTCAGTCTTAAAGGAAAAAGTAGGTGTGTGTGTTTCCAGAACAAGAAACAAGTTTGGAACAATGTGCACAGGGGCAGGAGGTCTGAGTTCCTTGATGAGTGAGAATGACAGGCATGCAGACCCAGCCCAATATCCCTTTAAACAATCACCCTTTCAGGAGACCTAGTGAAATACAGAGAACGAGCCAAAGAAGGGAAATCTTGGTGCATCCCTCACAGCACAAACCCTTTGAATTTCAGGGGGCCTGAAGCGAAGGGAAATCACCAAGTGTGAGGACAGGGCAGAGAAACAGGAGTAAGAGCTTTTCAGGGAAAAAGAGAGTTTGAAAAAGCAATAAATGTTTCATTGCCTTACATTCAGAAAACAGTTTGATCAGTAACAGGGAAGGCACCGACCTTTCTGTAACTCAGTATTGATTTTGTGTTATGTTTACCCTCTGAAAGGCAGGTCATGACTGAATTAGGTAGAAAAACCTTGGAAAGTTAAGGACATTTGCCACCCTCACAAGCTATGGATTTGTTGCTCAAGGTTGCAGCAACTATTTTTTTTGAAAACTACTAGCAGTGTGTAAGGAAGAACAGTTCCAGCTGCCAGGCAGCAAACCTGAGGCTGTGAATACTACCTGTGAGGGCTCATGCAGAGTCACAGAATCACAAGCTTGGAAAAGACCTTTAAGATCATTGAGTCCAACCGGTCCTGTCCTATGCTAATCCATATCCCTAAGTACCTCATCTACATGTCTTTTAAACACATGCAAGGTTGGTGACTCAACCCCCTCCCTGGGCAGTTCTTTCTCTTTGGAAATAAAGTGGGATTTTTTTTCTGACCCAAACATCATAATTTATTAAGTTCTATGATTTTGGTTTTTCAGTTAATGGTTAACCAGCATCACACATGTTGCTGATTTATGACTGTCTTCATTACAGTGTTATGCTAAACTCATGGCGTTTACATGTTCCACTCAGATATAAATGCATTCTGGACTAACCAGAGATGCTGTAAAAGAAAACATGCTGATCCCAGACCGACTCAGTGCTTGAAAATCCCTCTTCCCTGAGGAAATGTCACAACCTCTGTGGTGGTGTGAGTGCTGTTGGGGCTTGGGCGGTTCACTCGTTGATTTCCCAGATGGACCCACCGGTGGAGGGACACTGTGCAGCACAGTTATGTCGTTAACCCTTGTCAGGGTGATGGGTCTGCACTAGGTATTGGTTTCCTTCTCCAAACGAGGACATTCTGGGGTGCAGGTATCACATTCTCTAGCCAACACTTGCTGAGAGGCCTTCCAACTATAGTGTGGAAAATATTTTCTTCTGTAGCTATGTTCCACCCCTAGTTTAGGTACTCTGAAGTTTCATGGCTCTGACCCCATTGTTCTGGGCCCCATTTGTTTTGAGCACAGAGTCACGACAGGAGCGCAGTCAGGGTTTTAGGTCATTTGAGGTAGCATCTGGACTTGCCCTCCATTTCCCCTGCAGGTTGGGGGTGGGGAGGGGGGTAAGGGTGTCAATCTAATTAGCAGAGGGAGAGGGATCATGAGGCTGCTTAGGTAGCTGGACACCAAAGTGTCTAAGGGAGGTGAAGTTAATGGGCATCTACTTGAAATTTTATTTTCATTCCTTTTTGGGGTTTGTGGGTTTTTTAGTCGTCTTTTAAAATTAATTTGTTTGAGTTTATTGCTTCAAGGTGTGGAAATATTTAACGTCATTAATTCAGGAGTTCTGGACAATACGGGCAGTACTCTAATATGCTATCAAACCCTGAGCTAGGAAATAAGTGTTGGAGATGGTTAGATGAGCCTCAGAGGGACAGTAACTTTACTCCTGGTGGCACTGGCAATCCAGATATAACTTTGTTTCTGGTGATGTTAAGAGTTGGGATGTGCTGTCTTTATTTCATCCATTGGTTTGGCTAATCCAGAGCCCTTTACCATTGTGCAATGTTTATTTGATGCTTTACCTATACTAGATCTCCAGCCAACCTTCTGTTTAAATGTGCTTTAAATTTAAATGCATTTCTTTTTTTTTTTTTTTTCCCCAGGAAAAAAACCACCACCAACACTTCTATCCCTTTTTCTCTTTCAGTAGCTCTTGTGCACTTCAGTGTCAGCTTTTAAGTTCCCTCTCTGCTCCATTACTCCATTTTTTCTTTAATTATGTTCTTTTTCCCCCTTTTCATTTTCCATTGCTTCTTTGGGAAGAAGGTAGCTTCTTCAAAATGCACCGTTGGACGCAAGGAACAAGGTAACCCCCGAGTTAATCCTTTTACCTGGTTTTGCTTTCCAACCTCCCTTTCATGTTTTCCTTTAATAGCCCCCCTGACATGACAAATTGCTCCAGATAACCCTTTTTCCTCAGTACAGATCAGACACTTGTGCTAGGGGGAAGCCAAAAATCACAGCCTTGGGGAACTTTAACCGTCTCCGGGTGTGTTCACCAGGGCTGCAGGCCGCGGGGTTGCGATGGGTAGGGAGGCGCCAGAAGGGACGCGCCACGCCGCGCTGCGATACGGTGGGCCCAACCCCTGGCACTGCTTGGGTGTACCCAGAGAGGCACCTGTGAACAGCTCCAGCTGGAGCCTCTGCCTGGGGTGACACTAAATCGCCCAGACCGATTCTGTGCTGTCCGGAGGACCTCTGAAGATTAGGCCAAAGAGCTAACCCTGCCACCAGTGGCCTCCTCCTTACCGGGTCTTCTTTCTCACCAGGCCAAAGGTGATCTGAATGTTAAAAATAGCCTGGCATCTATAATTTATTCAGTCGTTTTTACTTCAGGCTTTGGTCCCCCACTTAACAGAAATTAAATCCAGTGTAGAGATGCTATTTGGGGAAAAACAAATTAATTTGATTGGAGCGGTTCCTGCAGATGGGCAATAATGAAGGGACTTTGTGCTGAGTGTCTGCTTTAACGACTCTATAAACTGCAGTGAAAGAAACTGAGTTACAGTGAACCCAAATCTCAACCACAGCATCTTTCATGTTCTTCCAGCGTCCAATTGCTGTGTTTTACAAGGAACCTGCTGTAGTTTTCTCCTTTCTCTTTGGGGAAAAAGAAAAAAATAAACTGCTTCTGCTCTTTTAATCTGAGAATTGTTTGCTGTACCTTAGAGGACTGACTGGTTTTGCCAGACATAATGGGGAAAATTTGATTTGTAGGGCCTGGTTACTTACCAGTTTTGAAAGATTATTTCCTCTTGATTTTGCCTTGAGGAGATAGGTCCTCAGGTAGGTATCTTTAAATAATAATTATTTCAGATGAGAAGAAAGGGAAAAAACCCAAGATTGCTGGTTATTTGCTGTATACTTTGGCACCAAATTTTGCTATTTGTTCTCTGTTTTGCCTGGACTTATATCTACAGTACCCTTCTCCACGTGGACAGCCTGAACTGTCAAAACAATTAACAAAGAGAGTGAGAAGGATGCATTGAAATCTGTGGAAGATATAGACCAAAGTTGTTTTTTTTTTCTTACTGAAAGGAGGTTTGAGCTCACAGACACCAAAGAGGCTTTCTGTTTTCATACTCTCACTGAGTTTCCATCACTGCAGGGGTGTTTTAGTGCTGGAAATAAGAAATTGCTCCAGTGTTAGAGCTGTTTTATTACATTCATCGCTATAAAATAAAATTAGCTTCCATAAATAAATAAAACTATCTGTTCCAGTCTAATGCCTTTTTACTCTATGCCATAATCTCTTTAAGTATTATAATTCAGATGTTTCAGGAACACATATTGAACATTGAATGCTGGACACCACGGTTATTAGGTTCTCATAAACGTTCCTGTAAAGCATGCCAAGGATTGTCATACATTGAAATCAGCTCTAGGCCATTCTCAGTACATGTTTGATTTACATGGAGCTACATTGTTTTGGGCAGAGTTCCATTAACATGAGAATTCAGGTATCTTCAGATGACTTTAAAAAGTGGTGAGAAAAGAGCAGTGAAAAAAAGAAGTGTTTCTGGACGGACTTGGTTGCTCTGTTAAGGAAGGGCTGCGGCCCAGCAGTGCTTTTTTTAAGTGGGTCATCCTTCATCAGCCAGCCCAGCTCCGTGGGGTGCTGAGTTCCCAGCTGCTGCTACAATCGCTGGCACGATGAAGATGGCGGCACCTTACTGGAGCAAACCCACAGATGAAAAGGAACAGCAGTGTTTTCTCTGAGCCCCGTGACTGATCGATCAATTACATTCCATCAACTGTAAAAGTTTCATTCAGACCCCAGCTAGGTGGTGGGTTTCTCCCACGCTAATTCAGGGGCAGCTGCCCAAACGTACCAGACAGCTCAAGTTCAGTTCCTTACTGAATCAGCACCCAAGCGCACCTGCCAGTACCCCGGCCAGCTGCAGGGGTATGTCTACCCCAGCTCTGGGTGCACCATCCCTGGATGTATTTAAGAGACGGGTAGATGAAGTGCTCAGGGATAGGGTTTAGTAGAGGACAGGTACAGTTGGACTTGGTGATCTCAAAGGTCTTTTCCAACCTTGTGATTCCGTGATTCCCTTGTAGTGCCCTGCAGGAAAGCTGGGGAGGGACTCTGTCAGGGAGCAGCACAGTGACAGGACAAAGGCAATGTGTTTAAACTATAGGAGAGTAGATGTAGATTAGGCATTAGGAAGAAATTCTTCCCTGTGAGGGTGGTGAGGCCCTGGCACAGGCTGCCCAGAGAAGCTGTGGCTGCCCCCTCCCTGGCAGTGTCCAAAGCCAGGCTGGATGGGGCTTTAGGCAACCTGGTCTAGGGGAGGGTGTCCCTGCCCACGGCAGGGGTTTGAAACTAGATGTGCTCTGAGGTCCCTCCCAACCCAAACCAGCCTGTGTTTCTGTGATTGTTCTCTCTGTACATGGGTATAGGGAAAACATAGGCTCTAACATTTAAGGCCCATTTTAGTTATGAGGTCACAATCTAGACCTCATAGCTTCATAAACAGATGAAAAGAGATTGCCGTTTCCCAGATGCTCTAATTCGAGGCAGTAACACAGAGGGCATCCCTGTGACAAACTGGATTTTGGCAGAAGTATCAGAGGAAGGGAGCTCTTTTTCCCTTTTGTATCTGGGGTTTGAGACATTCTCTTTGTACCTCACTCAGACTGAAAATCTTCAGTCAAATTGTTTTTGTGGAAGAGGCTGTTTTTCAGTATGAAAAATGGCATTCCAGCTTTGATATGTAAACTAATGATTTATTTTTTGTGAACAGAAACTCATGAACCCAACTGTAATACAGTAACACTTGAGTCAAGCCTGATTCAGAGGATTTCAGTCCAGGCAACCTCACCATCATTTTTGGCTGACTTGATGTGTATTCCACATGAAGGATAATTTGGTTTGAATGGACTGAAGGCAAACATATTTTGCATTGTTCTTCTGCATTCTTAAGACTTTGTGTTTACCTACTGCAATTTCACGAGCGCTGTTAAGGACCAGTTAATGCTTTGTATCTGCCCATGGGGAGTGCTTTATTTTCTTTTATCTTGGTACAACATTAGCAGTATTATGGTTTGGGGTTTTTTTCCAGTTTTGATGTAACTAAAGGCGCTTCCTTAATCTCCTGGGGGGAGGGTTAACCTATATTGAACTATTTGATTGTGCCCCTGTACTCAGTATTGGTGAGGCCACACCTCAAGTCCTGTGCCCAGTTTTGGGCTCCTCACCATAAGAAGGACATTTTGGTCCCTGAGCATGTCCAGAGAAGGGCAACCAGGCTGGTGAAAGGGCTGAAAGGCAAATCATATGAGGAGTGGCTGAGGGAGCTGGGGATGTTTAGTCTGGAGAAGAGAAGGCTGAGGGGAGACCTTATCACTATTTACAACTACCTGAAGGGAGGTTGTAGTAAGGTGAGCGATGGTCTCTTCAGCCAGGTGACAGGCAATAGGACAAGGGGAAATGGCCTCAAGCTGCCCCAGGGCAGGTTCAGATCAGACATTAGGAAAAAATTCTTCACCAAAGGGTTATCAGGCACTGGAACAGGCTGCCCAGGGAGGGGGTTGAGTCACCATCCCTGGATGTGTTTAAAAGACGGGTAGAGGAGGTACTTAGGGATATGGTTTAGTAGAGGACAGGTATGGTTGGACTCAATGTTCTTAGAGACCTTTTCCTACCTATGCATTCTGTGTGATTTTTTTTTTAGTAAGTTAACACACGTAAATCGTCAAGTAATTTATTCCTATTACACTGGCTTTCAGTAAAGTAGGCTTTCCTAACTGTGCCTAGAAAGTTGAAGAGTGGGGTTTCTTTTTACCAACACTATGACTTGCTCACAGTTATTTCCTTCAGCAGTTGTCTCGTAATTTGTGCTAGGAATAAGCATTGTGTGATGTTGCCAGTTTAATTTTGCTTTGACCACTGATAAAGAAAACAGTGACGTTTTCTTGTGTGGTGCCCCTGATAGCAGGGCTGGGATTAAATCATGTGCATATCTCTCTCTCTCTCTCATTCAATATGACAAGAAAACAAATAACTGGAAGTAAGCTAAAACCAGAGCAAGGTTCAGGCTGATAAAGCTTGGATAGGCCTTCCAAATAAGTGGGTCAGAAAAGCTGTTTCTAACTGTGGTTGTGTAGAACTGTTGGGTATGATCCATACCACATCTCTCCAGTGTTTCAGCGTGAAGAAAATGCTCATATTTCAAATTTCCCCACTCTCTTCTTTTTGGGAGGTGTGTTTCTAACTGCAAAGGTTAACTGCTACCAATTAAAAGTCAATCACCATGTCTTGAAAACAGTATTTCATGTAAATAACTATACAAATCACAGAATCACAGAACATCAGGAGTTGGAAGGGATCTCGAAAGATCAACTAGTCCAACCCACCTGCCAGAGCAGGATCAGGTAGACTGAATTGCACAGGACACATCCAGGTAGATTTTGAATGTCTCCAGAGAGGGAGACTCCACAGCCTCTCTGGGCAGCCTGTTCCAGTGCTCCATCACCCTCACAGTGAAAAAGTTCCTCCTTATATTCACATGGAACCTCCTGTGCTCCAGCTTGTACCCACTGCCCCTTGTCCTATCCCAGACCATCACTGAGAAGAGCCTAGCTCCATCCTACTGCCCCTTGCCCTTTACATATTTATAGACATTAATAAGGTCACCCCCCAGGCTCCTCCATTTTTCTCATGAAGTTCCTCACCATCATCTGACTCTTCTCACACCTGACTACCGAATACTATAAATAAAAATAGAGCTATTGGGATTACTGTATCTGCCACGCATCAGGTCTTCAGCATCAGACCAGCAGCCTATGGTAGGGCCAGCAAGGCCTTTGCTGCAACTGGCAAAGGTAGGTGAAAAAATGTCGTGGCTGAAGAGCTTCCTCCAGAGCAGCCTCTCTTGTAGAACAAATCTGATGCCAGCAGAATTTGTGAGCTGGAAAAAGAGCAGAGTGGCAAGGAACTGCCTTGAACACTACAGGGGGACACTTCCACACCCTGCCTTCACTGCTGTAACAAACAGCAATGGTTTTAAAGCCGGGCGTCCCCGCGCGGGAGTTTCACACGCTCGGTGACTGTCACAGTCCATGAGGAAACACACCCGCATTTCCTGCCCTGGGGGACAGGCGGTTTGTGTCACAAGCAGAGCTCACTTAAACAGCTCCACTGTATCCAGCATAACGTCCTGCTCTCACTCTGACGTCACTGGCACCATTATGTCTCTCTCTTACGTTCATGTGCTATATCCTCCTGACCAGCCGCACCTCCCCCAGCGCGTTTCTGCAGCACACTGCCAGGGGGGTGGGGCTGCCAATGCCCACGGCCTGACCGTGCCCTCGGGTGGGACCGGCAGTGGGGCTGAACCCACAGGCGAAGGGACACACAGGGGTGTGGCACATGCTGTGGGTACAGGTGGCTGGGCAGACAGATCCACACAGGGAGACACGCTCAGCACTTAGGCGAATGCGAACAGCAGTGGTAGTCTCACCCTCATCCCCTCTTGATGCAGCCCCTTCTCCATCAACCTCACAAGGCCTCCACAAAACCTCAGATGACCTGTTTAGTGACTCCAGCCCAGCTGATAGGTGGCATTGATTACCTAAGTCACCTCCTTCCAACACCTGCATTTACATCAGCAGAGAGAGTGCAAATGAAGAACACACGGTTACTCACCCTGCACAATGGGTCATCTCACCTGCTGAGAAGCCACCAGCACTTACTCCTGCAATACTTACCTGATCGCAAGACACAGCACCTCTCCCAGTGTTGCAGGTGCAAGACATGGTGCAGACCTGCCAAAGTCAAGCAATTCTTAGGGCTACATCAGTTCTATGCTATTAGCTCAGGCAGATCCTCCTCCTCCTTCTCCTACCCCCTGCTTCAGGGCAACAGCAGCAGCAAAATCGTGGCCACTGTCAGTTCTCACATCTACTGCCTTTTGGCTTTGTGCATAATATAATTTACAGGCACCTTAACATTAGGGGTTTTTTGAGCTCTGACACCTTTTTTTTAATAAATTGTTTCAATTGCAATGATTTCTTAAGTGAAGGAATCAAATGGTCAATTGAAACACCAGTCTACCTGGAAATCTGTGTAAGTGCCATTTCGCAAACAGAAGGCAAAGCTGAACACTTGTGCCTCTGCTGAGAGCCCAAACCCAGGGTTGCAGCAGGCTCATCACAGCAGAACGTGTGTAACGACTGAAGCTTCATGTGAACAGAATGCAGCTGTAGCGCAGCTGCAGAGCTGTCAAGCCTTAGGTACGGGGAGCTGACAGGGCTGAGATAACAGAGAGGCCAGGTTAAGAAAGTGCATGCATATGATGTATGTACCTAATGCTCTCCACCCTCTCCCAGAGCTGTGCCCCTCTGCAAGGGGGTAGAGCAGAAGATGGACTTCTGCAATCCATACACTGCTATGGAGGAGAAGGAGGTGCACCCACAACTGAGGCTACAGAGGCCACCATCTGCTACAGTAGATAAAGCCACCCTCTCCTAACGCCTTCCTGCTCGAAGGTAACTGCTATGAGCTCAGCTCCATGCTCTGAACACCCAGCAGCCTGTTTCTATGTCAGAAGCTGTGCGGAACATCCATCACCTCAAGGGGACTCCCGCCCCCACAAGCTGCCCACACCTGCAGGAACAGGGCTTGGCGCCCAGCTCAAGGTTCACAACCGCCCAATGAGAATCGCATTCACCACCCAGAAGATGACCCCAACATCCCTGAAACAAGCTCGCTACAGCTACGGGTTCAGGTGAAGACCAGGGGCAACCGGACCGCAAGAGCACGAGGCTGTTTTTCAAGTGTTCCCTACCAGACAGAAGGACAAATGCAGGGTGTGATGTTTGCTTAGTTTTATTAATTTATTTTTGCAGGAATCTGCAACTCGGAGTATGCACTTTCTGGAGGTACCATGCATGCATAGCCTCTGAATGCTTTTATACAATTTCATCTCTTAGTAGTAAGTTCATTCACAGCATACACAAATCTAGAATGTAGACACCATATATACAGGATTAAACAAGATTGGGTCTTCTTTTCTTTAATGAAAAAATTTAACGGTTTCACACAGCAGGAAATATGAATTAGATACACTGGTGCCACCATAAATAAATAAGTTTCAAGAGCACAGTTGGTTTTGTTTCTTTTTCTTTTTGAATCGGTATCAAAGGTACTGAAGATCCAGGATTATAATATTGCATTAACTCCATTGATTTCTGATTATTCGAAACCAAGAAAAACATCCGCATTAATATTTATGGACACAGACAGCAATGACAGCCCCAAACTGAAGAGACCTGGGAAAATCCAGTCATATGTAATGTTGACATTCCGAAAGGAAACAAACGCAGCAGCACACAGAGACAGTACTGACTATGAGATGTGATACCTGCACGCGTCGTCTTTCTCTACAGCACCGAGTCGCCGCGGTACAGAGCGCGTGAGTTCTGTGGTACCAAACAAGCTGACGAATTGTTTCTGTCCAGCTGTCCCCTTCTCCTCAGGATCATCATTTTCACATTCTAGGGTACACCACTGAATCTTAAAACAAAAAAATCATCATCCTGATGACAAGCTTGTTTTTAACATAGTTAATGTTCTCACATTCTTCTTAAAAACATTCTCTATTGGTTTTGTTTTGTCCCCATTGGAACTCAAGTATTTTTATTTCAGTTTCACGGGGTGTTTTTTTACAATCAATATTAAGTGTAAAAGTATTTAGAAATTGAAATGACAGATGTATAGCTGGGATAGATAAAGTAACTGAAAGAAAAGGTTGGTTTTTTTTTAAAAACATGATTTAGTAGCATATCATAATCAGAAAGTACTGAGACCAGCTCTTTTAAGAATTATTACACCTTTGCACCACACCTCCCATTTTTCAAGGGAAACACACACACACACACACCACAGACGCACAGATACACAATTCAATCTGATCTAAGACTACATTTTACAAAGTACTTCCTTTTGCTTGGCTCCCCACCCCTTTCCTCTTCACCCAAACAAGACTAATAATTACATCAAATTAAAAGTAGATCCAAAGTTCAGGATTGCTTTTGGTTTACTATGTTCTGATTCATTTTCCACAAGCCCCGCTCTAAGTAATTTCTTTAAGAACTACAGCAGTATTCTATAATTAAAGGGAATTCATCTTAATAGCACAGTAAGTACAAAATAAGCTTTATAAAATTTCAGTGTACAGTGAAATAACTTTTGAATATCTGAATGTCCAAGTCAGCCACGAACTCTACCACTCCAGTAGCGTGGCTGAGGGAAAGCTCAGTCATTAAGGAAAAAAAAAAGAGAACACAAGTAGTGCATTAAACTCAACACGATGGCGTCAGCATCCCACCACTCGCACACGCACACAGACAGACATGGAAGTTTTATACAATACAGTGCATTTTGTATGCCAAGCTGACATAAGGGTTTTATGTGCATTCAATAAATATTACATAAACCAATCTTTTTGGCATAATCTACAATTCAGTTGGGGTGTGAACAGCGTCACCTGCTTTCAGAAGGAAAAAATGGATCTTCCAATATTCAAAATACAATTTACATTCTAACAAACTAAAAATATTCAAGCACCATGTAAAGTCTTTACTATTACTGTTTGAGTATGGGCATTTACAAGTAAAAGAATACAACAGAAGGGTGGGTTTGCTGGGTGGGGTGGATTTTTCTTTTTTGTACAAACAACAAATGAGAGCAATTGAGAAACACCAGAGCAAAATTTAGCAGTACGAAGGAATCCGTTTGCAATTTAATGGCACTCATTCAGTTTTCCTGCAAGTATCTTGCTGTCACAGTGCAGCCTTCCTTCTCTTCCTCTGGTGAAGCTACGACTAGGATTAGCAAGGCTCCATTTATGGTTATGACAGTTCAGGGATCCACTGGACTGCATGCATTTCCCTCCCCCGTCCCTTCCAAAGTGGCGTGTATTCTGCCTGGGAATGGCACAACTGTACTGATGCACGACACACCTACTCTCATTTGCTGTCACTTCAGTTGCTATCATTTTGTAATTCCAGCAAAAACAAATGCTTCTAGAACCTCAGCAGAAGTCCAAATGACCAGAAAATTGAAATAATACAAAGGCAAAGGCATCACGATAGAAAAGCCATGAAGTTACCGGCATTGTTTTGAGGAATTCATTATACAGCTGATAACAGCAATGGCACTGCTGACCCCAGGTATAATGCTGCTGCTCATCTGCTTTCTAGTTATCTCCGTTTTGTCAGGCTGTCCACCTGCATGAACAAAATTAATATGTGCCTTCTAACTTCACATGACAGCAGTTTTTTGACCCCTTTCCGTATGGGAAGGGTCAAGTTCTGATGCCTTTGACTTTGTCTTGCTCCATCAGTGGTGCACACTGATTGCTGGAGATCACTTAGCTTATTTCAAATTATGCTGAGGATTTAATTAGTGCAAGAACATATTGAAAAAAATGCCAGATAAAATATTGGTTCCTCATCTGAGATCACAGCTTGCTTTTTACTGTTATCTTAATAAACTGCAGAGAGAGAAGACACCAGATTGAGAAACGCAGGCGAGGTGAGCTTTCCTCCTCCCACCCCTTAACAAAGGGCTGCTTGGCTTTAAATTGGGATTGGCACACACGATTGTTCTGCCACAGCCCGACACGCTGGCACACAGCGAGTGAACTGTGGTAACCTACCCTGTGGATGTGGCTGCCATCAGCCAGCAACAACTGAACACGAGGCAGCTTACACCTCTCCTGATCAGGTTTAGCTAGCACATTCTGCCTCACAGTTGGGAGAGTCGACTACTGTAACTCCACTGGTGTGCTGGGCTGCGTCTCTGAAGCCTGACCAAGCTACGCCGCCAGAACTCCAGCGCACTGTGCCAGCACACAGCAAGGTCCGGGTTAGTCGCCCGGTTGTGTAACAATCACTCAGCTGCCCAAACCCAAGATCGATTTCACAAGTATCGAGTGCTTTATTACAGCAACCTGAAGCATCCAAACAAGTTGAACATCACCTTTATAATACAGTATATCATATGCATAAAAGTACCAGTATGATTTTTCAGTTGCGAGTCTTGTGTTCTTCAACCTACAGCAAGTATTTCATGACCAAAACAAAAAGAATGCAGTGTGTCATTTCTCTGGATCTGGCATCTGCTCTTTTATGCAGGCTGGTTTATTAACAATGTGCAAATAAACCTTTACTGAAGAGCTAATCGATTTACTGTTTTTCAGCTAACTTTGAACTGGGGCACAAAGTACCTTCTGTGCTGTAAACATCATGAATTCTTCACAAATTGGAAGCTGAAAAGGCCTAAGGAACTGGGTACAAACTCTTCCCGTACACAACCATGTCTGAGCTCAAGGCTTGCCAAACAGAATTTGGAGTAGTCTGCGTTTGGCATATGTCACTGTGCTGCTATGGAGCACAGGCTTAGAAGACTGTTGTATATAAAAGCATACTTTGAGCTTTGAAACACGACGGCCTAATGACAGCATGCAGCAGTATTTTCATCTGTAATATGGTAGAATTCATTCTCAGTTTATTTCTGGTGTTGACACAGCCAGGTGAGCACTGTACAAGCAAAAGGGATTGTAAAAAATTACCTCTGATTAAACTCTCTGTAACACTCATACGGTATCTCACTTAGTCACCTTAGGCTAATATTTCAAACAGCAATTTTTTGTAGACATAAGTTACCCTGAAAAAAAGCAGCAATAACAAATACCCTTCTCCTTATTTGTTGTTTTTTTTTTTTTTTTTATACATTGCAAAATTTATTGTTGCATTTACCTGTCTTCTTTTTCAGTAGCTTACAATCTAGAAGCACAGGGAGCCTTTGTTTTCCAGCTAGCTGTGGCCAGGTTAAGTCAGCTCTGGCTCTTCAGATTTTCTGGTTAAGTGTAACATTTCACACCATTACTAAGAGTCCTATGATTTGATTTTTTTTTTTTTTTAAAAAAAAAAAAAAAGGTGGTTTGTTTTTTTTTTTTTTAGAGCCACTAAGCAGTATCTATAACCACAGGACTAAACACCAGTAGTTATTTGCTTTCCTGTATACATTCTTCCCAAAATTAATCCTTTTACATTTTCAGGTTTCATTTTCTGCTTTGCTCACTGCAATGGGATAAGAAAGAGTTTCACCCTTTATTTATTTTTAGTGTAGCACAAGCAGAAACATCTTAACACATTACTCCCACCCCTTGCAATATGAAGATTGTTGATTGGCAAAGGCCGGGCAGATGGACTGAAAGGTTCCCCATGTTTCCTTCTCCTACAGCTGTTGGCTTGAGAGCCTGTTTTCAACCCGGTGCAGCCCTTTCCTGATTTTCAGGTGTATCGCGGCATCTCACACTGCTCACAGCGGTTCAGTGCTGGGTGGTTTAGAAAGGTGCAGCTATCGCAATTCCATGGAGCCCCCTCAAAGTCTTCATCTCTTGGCTGAGTCCGTGGGGTCTGTTTGGAGCTGGCTTGATGCTCTAAAAAAAAGCCAAAGAGAAACTGTTTTTCTCAATTTGGAAGAGAAAGATCATAGACAAGATCATGCTACTAGTTTGTCACTTCATTAAGCATCCTCAAAAATGAACACTGAAGCCTTTCCACTTTGGTAACATTAGAGATCCTTTGCTAAAGCCCTTCTAATTCATTTTGTGAAAGCTGAATATTTGAAGCATTTCATTTCCATGAGGAGTCACATAACCACACTGCACTGAAAGAAAACAAGAGGTCACCGCTGTCAGGTCACCGCTACCACTAAAGGTTTCATAGCTTGAACCCTACTGTTCACATGCAGCAGTCTCACTGAATTCTAAATTCCAATAACCCTCCTTTACCTGAAGTGAAAGACTACTTCCAGCTTAGTTCCTTCTAACAGTCTGACAGGTCACGTATTTTCTGCATCTTTTTCTAGCACTTACCCAGGCTGAAGAAAATAGATTATACAAGTGGTAGGCCTGTTTCGAAACAAGATGTCTGTTATGGCTTTGCAGCAGCGATGTGTGTATGTGAAGCAGCACTTAAGCCTGCTTTCATTCATAAAATCAGTATGCGTGCAAATCATACATGAAGTATTAACCCACAGCAAGGCTCGGTTTTCTGATGTCTCCTACCACCACTTCAAGACCTCAGGTGATCTACTAAAAGTGACAAACGCTCCTAGGATGTGACAACACAACATTTTCCCAAACGTTAGTACCTGAAAGAACATTACAACACATACCTAGAAGGTAAGGTTAAGGCAACCATCTGCTAAACAAACATCTGTAGAATAATTTAATTAAAGAGAATTTCAGTTGAAAAAAAGAAAAAAAGAAATGACTGCAATTTCCAATTCAAAGCGCACACATGGCTGTCAGCTGCAAGAACTCTAACAGATGGCTGCTGACAAAGTCAGTGCAAATAGCACACAGGGAACACATCCCAGGATTGGGTGGCTTGGAGCTTTGTTTGAATCACTAACGGCAGCTATGGGCCTTCAACTTTCTTTTAAGTTGCCACACACTAAGCATTTTATTTTATGGAAAGGGAAAATGCTTGTTTCAAAAGAGGAAGGGGAAATTCCTTAGGTATGAATGCAAAATTCAACTGCAAAAAGCTATGTTAAGTGCTTACCAGCAAACTAGAACTTATTTTCAAAATTCAGATTTTCAAGCAGACTACACAATTACTGATTCAGAAGACTGACGATTTTTTCACTAGCAATTTTAGTGCATGCTAGTTACAGTAAGAGGAAAACTCAGTATTATAAATCTTATCACACACAGCATTTCCAGAGAAAAGATCACTGCTGTCTCAGAGCGCACAGGATCCTAGACCAGCTACTGCAGCAGAAAGGTACAAACTGTTTCAACACTTCCACTAACACTTGAAACAGATTTCAGGAAGAAAAGAAAAAAGCACCTGAGACAAAAGGTAGGATTATGCTCCCAAAGCACCACTATCCACAGAGGACTTCAGAGAGCAACTGAGCTATGCGGCCACTGGGTGTCTACCGAGGGTGAGCAGAGTCACTCCGGGATCTACTGACTCCATCTCCACGGGGCAAAACCCGAGACCAACCGCACAGCTCAGCCGGGTGTGAAGCCCAGATACGGTACAATTAGCACTTTAGAAATCCGCAATGAACTTTTACAAGTGCAACGCTGCTATCTCTTTAGACTGGTGTGAGGAAACATGTCCTGTCCTAGTCCTTAAAACGTCAGAAGCTCTTTGCTGTGCTAAAACTTTGAGGCTACTGTGAAATTCATACTACATGTACTGTAATAGGCAAAGTCTAATTAAAATATAAATGCAAATTTTAAAAGACTGCTGAGACCAGTTCAACTTGCATGAAAGTTCCCAACTAGACTATCAAATCCTAATTAACATATTAGATGACAGCTGAACAAACCTGACATAGAGCTTTTAACCTAGAAGAGCCTAACAAAACCCACACAATCGGAAGCTCAAGTCAACACCCAACAATCTGGATACTGTCAACTCTTTTTCCAATAGTGAACAACAGCGTTTAAACCAACATATCATCACAACATTCATTTGCAACAACCTGCTGGAGTACAACAAGTTGTAGCCAGGATTACCACACCTAAATAAAAATGTTCTGGTTTAGTTTATACATAGTGAAAAGTTGTAATCATTAGAATTGCTTCCTGTTATCACAGGGGGGTTTAAATAAGAACACACACACACACACCCAACAAAACAAAAAACAAACCTCAAGCTTTTCTCAATGCAGATTATAGATAACTTGATGCTTGTTTGTTGACCTACCCTTTTTATATGGCTTTGGTGGCACAACTGGACCAGGCTCTATGTTATCATAGAAGTTACACGTGGCTTTCGGATCAAAGTTCCCTGTCAGAAAAGTAAGAAAGAAAACTCCAAGGTTACTTACATGCCTACGCCAGTGATAGGAACATCTAAACACTTCAGATTTTACACATCTTTTTATTATGACATTTTATATTTGCTTTTTTTTCTTGAGTAGCCTTTTGCCACATATTTTCAGTTTTGTGTTGATTCCAGTCATTTTTAGCAGGTTAATCCCATACTGAAGAATCAACTCCAGCCTTCTGGATGGCTTTAAAAATACATGAAAATATAAATGTTTCTATAGGACACATTTGTGGCAAAAAAGGAGGACTGCATATTCTAACCTATTTGATTGCATTTATATATCAAATTTCTGTTGCAGAATTAGATTTCTACTCATAAACTTTTTGGTTGCAACCTGTAGTTCTCAAACCTGTAGTTTCGTATTAGTTGGTCAGAGTCTTTGTCACGAAAAAAAGTTAAAAATTAAAGTAAGGAACCTTCACTATTCTTTTTAATTTCCTCTTGACAAAGTCACTTTTAAGTCACCACTTTCTTGGTAATGTAATTTAACTTGGTCACCAGAAGTATTAGCAAGTTAAGTTTACCAGGCTGCAACTGAAAAAGACACCTTTTACAGATAAATTGATATGGATAATCAAAAGTGAACTTTAAAGTGTCCAAGTACCCACATCTAAGCACATACTACATTAGAATCATAGAATCACTGATGTTGGAAATGACTTTTACAATCATTAAGTCCAACTGTTAACCTAGCAGTGCCAAGTCAGCCACTAAACCCTGTCCCTAAGCACCACAGCTACACATCTTTTAAATACTTCCAGGGATGGTGACTCAACCACTTCCCTGGGCAGCCTGTTCCAGTGACTGACAACCCTTTTTTTGGTGAAGAAGTTTTTTTCCTAATATCCAATCTAAACCTCCTCTGGCATAACTTGATGCCATTTCCTTTTCTCCTGTCACTTGTCACTTGGGAGAAGAGACCAACACCAACCTCACTACAACCTCCTTCTAGGTAACTAGAAGGAGTGATAAATGTTTCCCCTTGTCCTCCTCTTCCCCAGGCTAAACACCACCAGTTCCCTCAGCCACTCCTAGTAAGACCTGTGCTCTAGGCCCTTCACCAGCTTTGTTGCTCTTCTCTGGGTACACCTCGGCACCTCAATATCTTTCTTCTAGTGAGGGGCCCAAAACTGAACACAGTACTTGATGCTGGTTCACATTCAGGCAGCTGTTGACCAACATCCCTTGATCTTTTTCTGCCAGGAAGCTTTGTTGTGACCCAAGTGCAGGACCAGGCACTTGGACTTGAGGCTCATACAGCTGGCCACATCCCATCAATCCAGCCTGTCTAGACCCCTCTGTAGAGCCTTCAGTGCCCTCAATGCCCCTGCCCAAATTGGTGTCCTCTGCAACACTCCCATCAATATTTACATTACATTTTAAAAAAAACTATCAATTCTTTACCTCTAGATTGAAGGAGATCAACTTCTTTCAGTGTACAGTCAACATTTATCTGGAGTTGTCTGTTGAGACTTCTCAATCTGGTCATTTCCTCAGGCTAGAAAGAAACAACCCACAACAGTATTTGTGGGAAAGTCAGTGTCTTCTCTGGCACAGAAAGAGCATTGCTATTCATTAACAACTTAATTAAAAGCTGAGTTTTAAGTTTTCAGAGCCTTTATTAAAAGGTACTGAAAAAAAATAGACAATATTTCACTGTCTGTCATTTCCCCCTTACCTAATTTATTCCATAAAGAACATTCCTGTATTGGCATTTTGAGGAGGAAAACAAACCACATCAAGAAAAAAAGAAGTTGCTTAGTATTAAAATGTATTAGTAAGAAAACACAGCTGAGCTCAGGTTTATAAAAACACAACTTAAAAAATTCTGTATAAATTGATGACTTGCTACATGAGTTTACATCAAGAAGATCAGGAAACAGAATATGTGCTGCAGTTAACATTAGTTATTACTTGAGTATAACTGAACAAGGTCAGAAGTTTATTTACTTGCACCACCTCAAAGAGCTTCAACATGCAAAACCTTCCAGACCAGTATATTTAAACTGCTCAATGCTGCAAGATAGTAATTATTCTTAACAGAATAATCAGTTAAGTCCATATATTTGCCTTGCATTAAGAAGCCCCAGGAATACAGTGTTCTCAATGCTGACAGCAGTGATTATTAACATGTATGTAGGAATAGCTACCCTATCCTAGGATACATTTCAGCATCGGAGTCAAAAGCATCACAGAATGGTTGAGGTTGGAAGGGATCTCTGGAGGTAATCTGGTTCAACCCCTCTGCCCAGACAGCAGATGGCTTTTGATTATGAGTATGAGCCAGCAGTGTGCCCAGGTGGCCAAGAAGGCTAGCAGAATCTTGGCTTGTATCAGAAACAGCAAGGCCAGCAGGTCGAGGGAAGTGATTGTGCCCCTCGGCATTGGTGAGGCCACACTTTGAGTCCTGCGTTCAGTTCTGGGCCCCTCACTGCAAGAAAGACAACAAGGTCCTGGAATGTGTCTAGAGAAGGGCAACCAGGCTGGTGAAGGGGCTGGAGAGTAAGCCTTACAAGGAGCAGCTGAGGGAGCTGGAGAAGAGGAGGCTGAGGGGAGACCTTATCACCACCTACAACTACCTGAAGGGAGGTTGTAGAGAGGTGGGTGATAGTGTCTTCAGCCAGGTGACAGGACAAGGGGAAATGGCACAAAGCTGCACCAGGGCAGGGTCAGATTAGACATTAGAAAAAAAATTCTTCACTGAAAGGGTTATCAGGCACTGGAACAGGCTGCCCAGGGAGGGGGTTGAATCACCATCCCTGGATGTTTAAAAGATGAATACATGAGGTGCTCAGGGATATGGTTCAGTAGAGGACAGGTATGGTTGGACCCGAACTCAAAGGTCTTTTCCAACCTTGTGATTCTGTGATTATTTCCAAAGATGAAGACTCCACAACTGCGGTGGGAACCTGTGCCAGTGCTCAGTCAACCTCACAGTAAATAAGTGTTTCTTGATATTCAGAGGGACCCTCCTGTGTTTCTGGTCATGTTATGGGGCACCAGTGGAAAGAGCTTTGCCCCACACCTGACTGCACCCTCCCCTTCAGGCATTCATATACATTAAGATTGCCCCAAGCGTTCTCCAGGCTGAACAGTCCTAGCTCTCTCTGCTTGTCCTGGTAAGAGAGATGCTCAATCACTTAATCACCTTTGTGGGAGTCCAGTTAAGGGCCATTCATTGGATTCTCCAATATGACTCTCAACTCTTGCAACTGGGGAACCCACTCTTGGACGCCGTACTCCAAGCGTGGCTTCACCAGTGCTGAATAAAGGGTAACAACTCTGTCCTTGCTGGCAACACTCTGAATGCAATCCATTAGCATTCCATGCCATATTACTGGCTCATACTCAGCTTGGTCTCCACCAGAACCACAAAGCCTTTTCTGCAAAACCACTTTCCAGCTGTTTGATCTCCAGCTTATACTGGTGCATAGGGTTATTCCTCAGTGCAGGACTTAGCACATCCCCTTGCTGAATGGCACAACGTTCCTGCCAGCCCAATTTTCCAGCTTGTTAAGGTCCCTCTGACTGACAGACAGCGTAACTCTCCCAGTTTTGTGTCATCAGCAAACTTGCTGAGGGTACACTCTGCCCCGCCATCCAAAACGTTAAGGAAGATGTTGAATGGTTTCAGATCCAGTATTGACCCCTGCGGTACACCACTATTTAATGGCCTCCAAAGAGACCTTGTGCCACTGATTACCATACTCTTGGCCTGGTTGTTCAGTTCAGTCAGTTCCCAATCTACCTCACTAGCTGCTCATCCAGCCCACATGTCATCAGCTTCTCTGTGAAGATCTTACAGGACACAATGTTCAAAGACTTACTGAAGTCTAGGTAAGATGTAGGTTTGCAGGGGGGCTGCAGGGGTGGCTTCTGCAAGCAGCAGCCAGAAGTTCTCTGCAGCCCCACAGAGCAAACACTAGCCAGCTCAATGCAAGAGTCGTTGCTGACCAAGGCCGAGGCCATCAGTGAGGGTCACAGCATCTCTGGGAATCACATTTGAGAAGAAAAAAAAGCCTGCAAGCAGCTGCTTTTTGCCACCAGAGAAGGGAGTGAGAAGATGTAAGGAACTATGCAGGCACCAAGGCCAGGGAAGAAAGAGGGGAGTGGAGGGAGGTGAGGTGCTCCAGGAGATGGAGAGAGAGATTCCCCTGAAGCCCACGGAGAAGATCATGGTGAGCAGGCTGTCCCCCTGCAGCCCAGAGGTGATGATGGGGAGCAGAGATCCCATCTACAGCCTGTGGAGGACCCCACACAGAGCAGGGTGGAGACGCTGTGACCCCGTGGTAAGCCCATGTTGGAGCAAGCTCCTGGCAGCGAAACCTGCAGCACGTGGAGAGACTGACCCACGCCAGAGCAGATCTGCCGGGGGACTGTCTCCTGTGGGTGGGACCCCATACTGGAGCAGGGGAACAGGGTGAAGAATGCCCCCCCAGATAAGAAGGAAAAGAACTTGTGAAGAACTGACCAAAACCCCCATTCCCTGTCCCTCCCCGTGCCATATTGGCAGGGGAAGACGGGAGTGAAATCATGACTAAAGTCTGCCAAGAAGGGAGGGGTGGGGGGAGGTGCTTTAAGATCTGGCTACGCTTCTCAATACCTGACTCTGGTGTCACTGGGTGTGCAGGGCAGTGTCATCAATTAAAGAGTTTCTCTCCTTTACTCTCTGCTGAGTCTGTTTTGCCGGTGATGCTAATTGCAGAATGATCTCTCCCTGTCCTTATCTCGACTCCTGAGCCTCTAAATAGATATTTTCTCAATAACCACTTCTGTTCCTTCATCTACCAGGCTAATCTTGTCATTCTAAAAATTTGTCAAATTGGTTGAACCTGACTTCCCCCCTTAATGAATACTGACTTCATGAATAACGAAGCTGACTACCGCTGATCACTTTGCTCGTCCTTCATGTGCCCCGAAGTGGTCTCCAGAATTAGCTACTCCATTACTTTTCTGGGATCAAGGTGAGGCTGAGCAGCCTGTAGTTCCCAGGGTCCTCCTCCTTGAAGAAAGGAGTGACACCTGCTCTCTTCTGGTCTTTGGACAATTCTCCTAAACACCATCATCAATTAAAAGTTAAATAGAGTTGTTTTGCAATGGTATTTGCCAGCTCCCTCAATATACCATGAGCTCATGTATGTCCACTTTGCTTAAGTATTCCCTGACCTGACCCTCTTTCACCAGCCTTGCTTGCTCGAGATTCCTGCAGCTCTGTCAAGACTGAGGCAAAGGCAGCATTCAGTATCTCACCCTTTTCTATGTCCTATGTAACCCAGTCTCAACCCAGCAATGGGCCCACATTTTCACTAGCCCTTCCTTTGTCACCTACGTACTAAGACAAGCCCTTCTTTTTGTCTTTGCCTTCACATGCCAGATTCAACTCCAGGTGGGGTTTGGCTTTCCTAACCCCATCCTTGCACACTCACACAGTGCCTCTGTATTCCTCCCAGGAACATACCTGCCAAACGCTGCCAAGACAAGCAAGACATACAGAGGCCACTAGTTCAGCAGCTAACAGCCCCTGCAACGCCTTCCAGAGCACACCTCTGTGCATTGCTTATGGCAATACAGTAAGGGTGAACTGACTTGGCTAACAATTAAAGAAAGTGAAAATTATTTCTCAGTCATATGAATTCTCTTAATAGTCATACAGATATTTGGAATAGAGTCACTTGCAGGTGGAAGTCACACAGATAGGAAGAATCAACAAGGAAGAGAGGAGAGAGGAGGTGCTAACTACTTGAACCAACATCACCACTGAAAAGTTATTTGGCACATCCTGCACATATCAAATGGGAAACAGATTATCCAGGAGACGCAGCTACTCAATCAATAAAACACCTCAGTATGTAAAACCTTGCTGCATGAACACCAAGCTGTATCTGCCTCAGGGTCTTTAATCAGACTTGGACATACACTTTTATAGATTAGGAAAGTAACTATCTATTCAGTTCCATGGTCCAGAGAAGCACAAGTGTACAAGTTTCAGAAATCCCATTGTGAACACTAAGAAATCTGGACACATACCTGTTTCTTAAATTATAAGAACTGGCCTACAACAATCCAAAAACTTACCAAAAAAAAAATCTCCTAAGATTGAAAATTTTATACCCCCAAATAATTTTTGTATATTAGTTCATGAAAACATAAAACAAACCAAAAAAATTGTATCTTGAATTAAAATACTAACAAATTGCTTACTGTTGGAATTGCAGTTGTACAGCTAACTCTCCGAAGCCGCCTCTGCATCAAGTCGTGCTCCATACCATTGACTTCGGCTTTCAGACGTTCGAGTTCTTCTTTCTCAAGCTTGAGCTCCTTTGCTAATCTCTCCATCCTTGCTCGCTGATGTAACAGCAAGGCTAATGTTTTACATGGAAGAAACAGTTACTAACAGAGAAGAACCTGGGAAACTCAATTCTTAACTTATGTGTAAGAGTCATGAGTGACCTTTCTGGAAAAAAAAAGTGATCATAAACATGCAGCCAAGTATCAGTGTGAAGATGCTTTCATGCCAAATGAACCACAATTCAGAACAAAGTTCTTCCAGAATAAAAAACACATTTTAGACAGTAACTTGAAGTTGGTATTACCATTTTGGTCAATGCTTCGTTTTTTGGATTTGGTCTTTCTCGTCTCAAAAATACAAAGGCACCTGTACAAGGAGACAGCTTCTCAGGATGAAACAGCACCCTGGTTATACTATATAATACTGTACCGACAAAAGAGATAAATGCCAGAGGTGAGATCAGAAGGTCACACACACTTCCTATCTGCTGCTCAATAGCAGCTGATAAACTAGCCTTAAAACATCAGCCACGTGTCAGTCCTGAATTGTTTTTTTCCACTTACAGATCATGCTGTGTAGTCTTAGCTTTTCAGAGAGTGCTGTAATTCTCAGTAAGTTCCCCAGTGCCCAAAGGCAAAACTACAGAACTTAATAATATTAACAGACCAGAGAATCCAGAAAATAAGAAGCAGGAGCAGCTCATGTGCTTCAGCATCTTTAATTCTACAACAGAGCTGATCTGTTGTCCTCTAACCTCTCCTCTGCTGTTAATCATTCCCTTGTATTTTTGCCATGGTACTGAAATTTGTGACTCTCACAAGGTGATGTTGGGCTCCCAGAGCAGCCAACGAATGAATTTTGACAAGCTGGAAAATGATACTCAGTTTCTGCAGGAAGAGCACTTCTCAGTAATCCATCATGATGCAAAACTAGCCAGGTTCACTGGTGTGATGCTAGGCACTTCCTGATCTGGGTTTTTTCACCTGATCACAGTCTACTAGGCTGGAGAAAAAGATGAGAAATTTGCTGTGGGCATTCAGTCCCACATGCTGCTCATACAGCAACGTTCCAGCTATCTGTTCAAATGTATGATGACGTAGAATCTGCAAAATGCTGTTTCATACAAAGCACCAGCCAGCACCTGCCCTTTTCTTCACCCCCATCCAACACTGACAAAGAAAAGCCACGTAATCTCTTGAGAATATTTGCATACTAGCTAAAAAAAAAAAAGTTAGAATAAGAAGCAACAATATGACACAGCTTACCAGGGGAGGATAAAACACCCCAACAGTCAGGAACATAAAAATGACAGTCTTTTTTATCAGATGTCAGTAGTCTGTGAAAAAAAGCATTGCTATACTTCGGATTTTGCATGGACCCACCAGTTCACAGCCAAAGAATAAACACTGAAAATCTTATCCAAGTACAACATCAGATGTTATCATAGTATAGGCACCAGTATTACTGAACAGAACTGTTCTCTATATTCAAAGTACCGTGTCATCCAAGTAGAGTTTAAGAGATCATTAAATTTAAAAAGTACAAATACCAGGCTGTGTGATTTTCCACTATTACTGTCAAATTCTGGGTGAATCCTCCAATCTAACACCTGATACGGCTGTATTACCCAGCTCTGCATTATACTGTCATACAACTCATCAAACATGACTGACACCACAAAGAAACAGTGGAAATAGAGCGACTACAATTCAGTTTTGGTAACATTATTCACATTGGTTCCTATTAAAGAAAATTAAATTAACTTGTTCCCTATATTAAGCTGTTAAACATATTCTTCTTTAGGATTCCTTTGTGGTATTACAGCATATTATGTTTATTCTTCTACAATTTAGTTCTATCAAGAGTTCAGAGTGCAGAAATACCAGAGGCTGTAACGATGGACCAGCTGTGGCAGGTTATTGCCAGTACACCGAACGTCCCCAAGAGCACATACGAACTGGTGTTACTGGGTTTGTTCTCCAGATACACAAATGTAGTCAAAGATAAAAAGCCAAAACCAGATTTCTACAATTCAGAATGGTGGGGTTTTTTGTTATGCAAAGCCACTTAAAAGTTTTCTCACATAACTACTAATCTTTAATGAAGCCACAATTGGAATGCTACCAAAGTGTATGGCCAGAGAGTTACAGACCTGCTAATGTTTGTTCTCCTTACACAGCATTTCTAACAGGGGTTACCAGGTACCAACCCGCTCTCTGCTGGTGAGTTCCAATGGCTCACAAGATGTAAAGCAAAATAAGAAACCAAGAACTACAGCACAGCATTTCAGCTCTCTAAAGCAAAAGGAAGGCCAGAAGGAGCAGTGGAGGAACAGACTCTTTTACAAACACAAATCCCGAAACAGAGCAGATTCTTTAAATAATCACTGTTGATTATCATTCTGTCATCAGCCCAAATGATTGGTTTGAATGCTTACACACTGATTCTTTGCTCAAATTTCAATGTTTTAAATCCACAAAGCAGGTTACTATGAGGAAAGCAGTTTTCAGCTAAAGGTTACATTTCATCATTCATTTATTTTTCATAAATTTATTTATTCAGCTAAAGGCTAGATTTCATTATTCATTTAGTCTTACATGTATAACTGCAGACTAAGTAATTTAGTCTTACATTTATACATGTATACTAAGTAATTTAGTCTTACATGTATAAATGAAGAATTAATTACATTCTATCCCTATGCAGCAGAACATACTTCCGAAAATTTGTCTGCCAAACATTTCTTCCTCTATGAAAACTCTCAGTGGAAGTAGTAAGCTTCTGAATCAGTTCTTCAAAACAGTTACTTTAATACTGTTCAATGCAAAAATATGACTTGTATTGACGCCCAAAGTAATTTTAGTTGCAATCCCTCTCTCTCCTCTTTCACTTAATACTCCTCAATCTGAGCCTAGTAAATTGGATTAAAATTTGCTGCAGAAGTTAGTGCTTCAGGTTTTATAAAGCACCTGTGTGCAGAACAAATACAAAACCCAGTAAAATCCACATGCAACTTTATGACACAGTCCTCCAATGCAGAATTTACAATCGGGATGCACGGTGTATGAACAAACCACTTACTCTTGTTAGCTGCAGTGTTTTCTTTCAGGGAATTCTCTTAACATCAAAAGCATAACAACTTTAAGAATCTCAGAAATGCTTTAGGTATTAGACTGAAATTCAGCAAATTTTTTTTAAACATGAGAACAAACTCTCTCATTAATGATTTTCAGTGCAATTTCTATTCTTCTCTGTACAGGTTCAAGAACTCCCACATAGTAAGAAGCAAAATCAAGCTGAAAATGCAATTTACAGTAATGCAGTTTGCAGGGTAAAACATTTACCTTGAGTGTAAGCATAGTCATCTGATCCAGAACTAGAACTTCTCTGGAACTTATGGCTTCCTTTCTCTCCTCCAGATCCTGGGATTACAGAAATAGGCTGAATAGGTTCCGGTGCTGCAGAACGCTCTTCTTGGTCCACTAAATTTAAAAGATTCTCAGTCGGTGCTCGACCTACTGTGATTTTAAAAATGGTTGGGTTTGGCTGAGATACCATTACCCGAGGAGACTGTGTTGGTGCACCTGTAGGTCCAGTTGGTTGAGTGTAGGTAATATATACTGGATTAACACTAAATGGAGGTTTGGGCTGACCCGACATACCTCTTGATGGAGAGCTTGAAGGAGGAGTAGTGGCTGCATACAGCTGGTGCTGGTTTCGTTGAGATGGTTGATTACTTATTGGTGACGGACTTCTGTTCATTGCAGTCCCAGGCCTTTGCGGTGGCTCAACTGTAATTTCTATTTTATTCATGGAACCTTTGGATAAACTAGGTCCAGCAAAAGGAGGAAGATACGATACAGAGTGACCGCCTTGTTTTTGGAAAGTCTGGGATGCTTGTTGATATGGATGGGGTGGAACAGTTGAAGGACTTGGAGGCATGAAAACATGTGAACTCTGATGACCCAACTGAGGAGGCTGAACCTGGTGCTGAGGAGAGCCAAAGGGAGAGGGACACTGGGATGCGGGTGGCGATCGAAAAGCTGTCTGAGGGATCTGGGGTTGTTTAGGAGAATACTGAGAAGGTTGGTAGTTCTGTTGATGATACACAGGTAGAGGACGTGGAGTGTAATGTGGAACTGGGCCCTGTGGCGATGAATGCCACTGTGTATTCTGAGGAGTCTGTCGTCCTGAAGAACTTTGAGATGTTTGTCTTATATAAATAGAGCCAGGAGTCCCATAAAGATTGCTTGGAATCTGTGGAAGAATTTGTAGAGCTCTGGGTACACTCTGTCCAGAGGGGAGGTTTTGTGATACTGTAACAGTAATGGGATTTGTACTGTACCGAGGTATGTGCATATACGTGGGAGGAGGGCCTTGCATAGCAGACGTGTTCATTCCTGGTTGTATGGAAGATGGCTGTGGAGGTGGCTGTGGAGGAGGAGTAGCTGCATTTCTATTCTGGTCATTCATGAAAAACGGATTGTAACTAGGAGAAGCTGCCACAACAGCGGGAGCAGAATGTGGTTCTTGGACTAAGCATATCAGCTGTTTACCTGCTGTGCGTTGTGGATCAATATGTCCATCGCTTGAACTGTGTACCAGTGTACGACCACCATTAAGTTGAGCTCCATCCCCTGCATGATAGCTGGTATGAGGATGAATACCCAGATTAATGTGCAAAAGGCTATTTCTATTCATTCTGGTGTCATCAGGACTATGGTACTCCATATATAAGTATTTGTTGCTCTCTTGTGCGAGGGCTCGACAACAGGCATCCAGGTTGTTGTTGTTCTAGGAGAAAGAATGGACACCTATTATTGCCAAACAGCAAAAGAAAAAGCCACTCACTGCTCAGCATTCGGCAAGCATTCAACTGAGGCTGCAATCAAGCTTAGCTTGAACTCAACTAGGGATAACATTTCACAGATGTGAACTGCGAAATAAAGGTAGTACCTACTAGGTCACAGTAAGCAAGTAGTGGAGTCTTATACCCCTTCAAAATAACACATAAGAATGAAAAACTATGTCTCATATATACTACTAAAAAGACTTTCCACACAACAAAAATAAAATACACAGACTCTTAAAAACTTGTTACTGTACCTGAAGCATGCACTGAGATACCACCCCTTCAGGTATCTCAGGGAAACGTTGCCGGAGATCGTGGAGTACCTGCATGTCGAGTTGTTGACTGCCCTGCGCCATGCCAGATTGATGATGTTTCAGATTACCAAAAAATGGAAGTCAACAAGCCTTCCAATGATTATGGTCTTCTGAGGCTTCTGGCATTTTCTGTAAGAAAACACAATAAACCATCTTTTAAACTGCAACAACTTCTCCTCTTTCCCCAGCTGCGTGTGTAAAACAATGACTGTATTACATTCCTAGACATCAGGAGAGACGATGGGATAAAGACAAGAGTGGGAATCACCATGTCTCACATTCTGATATTGAACAGCATATCACAGATATATCTATATGCCATTTCACTGGAATGTGCTAGTTCAGGTCTTTGCACAGTTCCAGTTCAGTACCACGTAGGTATAACTTAATCTGGTCTGCATAAAATTGAATTGTTACATATTTACTCCAGTGAAATTCTGAAAAGTTTGTAGAAATGTCTGAAGTTATTGCAAAGCATCCATGTCAGTCAGAAAACTAAGTAGCATGATTATCCAAAAATACTCCTCTAGCTTAAACTCTTTCTTCTTTACATCACTAAAAATCCAGTATGGTGAAAGCCATCTTTGTGAAACACAACAAGAGTTAGACAGAATTCACAGAATCACAAGGTTGGAAAAGACCTTTAAGATCATCAAGTCCAACCATTCCCATCCTAAGCTAAGCCACATCCTAAAGTACCCCATCTATCATTTTTTTTAAACACATCCAGGGATGGTGACTCAACCACCTCCCTGGGCAGCCTGTTCCAGGCCCTGAAACTCTTTCAGTATTTTTTTTTTTCTAATGTCTGATCTGAACCTGAATTCAAAGAGTCCTTTTTAGGATTATGACCCATTCAAGATTTTTTTTTTTTTTTTTTAACACCTCTTACATTCATACTAACATGATTGGTGACAAAAACCCCTAAAAATCCATCCACTTCAAGATTCTTGCTTTCAACAGCAAGCAAAAGATTCCATCTGAACTTCAATACCCAAGGACTACTAGAAGGCAAATACAGTCTGAGTCAACAAATGCCTTTCTCACTTGTGGCTCATAATCACAGCAGTAATCAAAATGTAGCTGAAATCTAAGTAAAGATTCACAAAGGCTTTGTGTGAAGGTGGAGCATGACACAGCCCCTGTAACACATCTGTTATTGCTAAGCTTCAAAAGCCTTTCCAGCATTACTACTCAGTTGAACACTTAACTGCAGAGAATGTAGCGCTGCGCTCAAAAACGGAAATGAAAGTCAGATACCAGCAGAGTTGGCATTCAAGTAACATATTAGATATTCAAAGCTCTAAGTTTAAATCATGCTTATCTCAACCTCTGCCCTTGTGGGTGGCAGACAGCACAGCTATTCCAGTCAGCTTTCACTTGTTAGCTCAGCTTCTAACAGCAGCCTAGAGCAGTACAACAGATCGGCACAAACAGATGCACACCTCAACGCACTACTGAACTCCAACAGTTTCCTGCACCTTTCTTCAGTCTCTTAGCTTTCATAGGAAAGAAAACAGCACATGTATCTTCAAAGATATACAAAAATGTCAGCGTTCAGGAAAATAAAAGCTCTGGTGGTTTCTGGTTGGTTGGGGGTTTTTTTGTTGGGTGGTGTTTGTCTTTTGGTTTGGTTTTTTTTTCCTCGTTATTTTGATTATTTAATAACAGTGCCTTTCTTTCTTTTACCTCTTTCTAAATACTATTTTCTTTCTTAAAGGCACCTTACAACCACCACAGCAACAAAATCAGAAGTTGATTGCGCTATCTGGCTACTTTGTACGTGGACAGCCCTCAACTGACATTAGCATTCATTAAATAGCACACATGCTTACAGGAAGGGTTGCTCTCTGTCCTATCTGATACGTTCTCGTATCCAGTATCTGTCACACTACAGCCTCTCAAGATAAATGAAACAAGTTTAAAGAACAGTAAGATACGCAAATTATCCTGTTGTGATTTAAGAAACACCACAATTTACCTTGTATAATCACAATGCAGTTCTGTCCACTGCAGTCATGCTGCAGATCCCTTTTATTTTAAAAGGAAACGAGTTTCCACTGACTACAAGAGCCAGCTGAAGCTTCCTATACACTCACAGCAGGGGATCTTTCATAAAACTTGTTTTTCATAAATGACAAATATCACATTCTGAAAGGCAGACCACCACCAGAAGTGTCAAAGAAAACCCGACAGCAATCTAAGCCCTGTTTCTAGACAGCTCTCCTTTTCCCAGGAGGCAGGGGGTGAAGTGCAGTAATGGGGGAGTACCCTACCAGAATAAATCACCATTAAAACCTTGTGGAGTAACAACAACAGTACCTGAAAATCTGAAACAGAAGATAGTAATTTTAAGAACTTAATTTGTGTGAGCAAAAGCCTTTGCATCACTCCTTAAATCAAGTGTAATGTGGCTGAGCAGACTAGAGATCCACTATCAATACATGCAATGTTTTTCTCCTATGATTTTATAATACTCTGCACTAATGATTTCTCTGATGTTTTCTAACACTTCCTGAACCTGTGGTGGGTAGAGGTGTAGCCCTCAGTAAGTGGCAGTTACTGGCCAACTATGAACTTTATCAAGGTTCTCTTCTCAACACAAAGAATAGACAACCGACATTTCCATTCTCATTGTGAAGAGATGAAGCTTCCAGCTGCTACAGTGACACAGCCAGCCTTGAGAAGTCTCCAAGAAACCCCACATAATTGTCTTGACAAGCACGAACACACAACCATTCACAACTCCTTAGATTCCATGGCTATACCACTGTGGAAATTTGCTATTTTTCAGCCAATACCCCAAAATTCACTAATGTGGTACCCAGGAGGCACAGCTTTTTGTCCTGCCTGCTCTGCTTGACCTGCCTACAACTGACTGCATGCTTTCTGCAGTGAGCAGGCACGAACAGGCTGGGATACAGCCCTTGCTGCCCGTGTTGCTCCACAGCACCAGGCAGGTGGAGAAGCAAGCTGTTCAGAGCGTTTACAGTGCAGATGAGCCAGCTCAGGTGCTTAGACAATAAGAGCTCCTACTGAGCCACAAGAGACTAGGAAAGCACCCTTCAAAGGTTCCTCCCCTCACAGCATGCACAGACTGCCAGCCTCACAACTGCTCAGAGTTCAGGGAGCAGAACACAGCAAGAAACCAACCCACAGCCCCAAGGAGAGCAAGCCAGCTTGTGACTTTGAAAAATGCTGAGGATACCTTTCACATCAAATTTCACCAGGATGGAATAAACTAACGTTGCTATGTAGGTGATAGTTCTAATGGCAAAAACCACAGGACACTTAGTCCTACTGTATTAATGCACAGACGTGACCTACTAGTGAAATCTTTGGGATTATGCAGAATGTGACTCAAGTCCTAAACAACTACACTAATCAGCTTTTCATGCCTTTTACACGTCCAAATTATATGTACAGGAAAACAGTATCCTAAATTAAATTGTCCTTACTTAAGCCATTTGTGTACCCGGCAAGTTAAGGAAAGAGTCAACAATTCCATCCATCAACTGATGCCCCTTTTCTGAAAGAAAGAACAAAAAGTAGAGCTACTATTGTCTCTCTACTCCGCATCGCTGTGTTCAAATATATACAGAAGGAAACCCATTTCACTACTGTTATTTCTGAAGCACTACATCATCTAAAATGAAGATACATAAATCATCATTAACGAGGCCCAATTGAAAAATAAATTAGGTTGGTACATAACACTATCTGGAAGTTGATAAATTATGTACTGGTGTACACTTATGCAATTACAACATATGCTGCAACTAAAACAATTTCTGAGTGAATTTCCATGAAACGGGTTACCTAGAGGACAGATGCTCAGGCCTCATCAATTTATACTTAAGCGTTAGGAGCTTTATAACAACACTTGGGCCTTGATGGGTAAGAGAGAAAACCAAGACAAAACATAATGATAATCAAGTATGTTTATAAAAGCAACACTTCAAAATGCATCCTGCTTCTATGTATTTTACATAAATCATTTAATCTTAAAAGATTATTTAAATATTTAAGTTGGAATGATGAGGAAAAACAGATTTAAGTAGTCTGGTAATTTTTTCCTCTAAATATTACACAAATGTAATTCTTAAATTTTCATTGTCCTGACTTTTAATCAAATGCATGCTGAAAACTACAGATTAAAAGTGGGTACATTGAATGTCACTCAACGCCGTATTTTTCAATTAGCCTATTTTCTCTTTGTTCATCTCAAAGAGTTGAATATATGCTTTGGCCTTCAGATTTATAAATGCAGTAGGAATTTTTTTTATTTAAGCACTCATAGGACAATTCCTTCAAAACACTTGCATGGGACTAACAGGCTTTTCTACCTTTTGGCTAAAAGGTCTGAAGGAAAGCCAGCAAAGCTAGATGCTCTACTCTGCCCAAATACTGCAGGAACCGGAGTACAAAAATCCAGTGAAATTTAGGTGGACGAAGCAGTGAAACAATAGAAACCTTTTAGTTACAGAATCTTCAGAACAGAAAGACAATATTAACACAAGTCAGGGAGCTGAAATGAAAATGAAAACATGTAACATCTCCACCAAGCATAAATGGCTTTGAGTTTTGAGATATTTAAACACACGTGCAGTAAATCTGAAGCAGCAAATCCAATAAACAGTTACACAATCCAAACTCACCACAGTAACTCCTAATTGTTATCTGTTTAAGTATCATTTGCCAATACCAACAACTCCTTCCTGTTTATATTTGCTACAGGCATAAAACTTCTGAGTGCACTGGTGTCAGTTTGTTCTTCTTCAGATTCAAGCAGAAGAGCAGCAACAGTCTGAATACCCTCCCTGAACTGGAACTGTCCTCGTTTCTCTGGTAGTGAATAGAGGAAGAACTGTGAAGACTGAGGACAGGAACCAAGGAAGCAGAAAAAGACACAAAATTCTAAAATTCAGTTTCATTGATCTAGACCACTACAGGTAATTACTTTTACCAAGAATGCCAGGGTGAATAACAATGAGATTGTGTCCAAAAGGAAAACATGGTGTTCTATAAATGGAAGACCAATAATAAAAACACAACACTGATGTGTCATCACTTTACTAAAAGTGCCATTCATTTCATGTCATTTCAAAGCCACACTAGACTGACTGGCTGCACAGCCTGAGTTCTGAGTGAGTGACATTTTACATCATTTGTACTAAATTTATTTATGAAATGGAAAGAAGCAGTGAGTGCACCTTGTGAATCGTATTCCTCCTTGGGGTAATTTTAATGCATGAGATGTTTCTCTCAGTTTAGAGTTAACTACAGTTCTTGAAACTACCTGTCCAGTTTTGTCACTGCATTTTTCACCTCGTAGTTGGTCTCAAGAATAAGGGATCACATCTTTTTGAAGAAAAAAAAAAAAAAAAATCTGCTCTAGTCTGAAAAGTCTTTTAGAAGAACACAGACCATGCAAGCTTGAAGCCTAGGAACACCCCAGACTTGCCCTACAAAGTAATTTTACTAAAGTATGCAGCAAATGTTGAGTGTACTTAGGAAGTTTTAAAAGTTTCATATAGATCGCAACTTTTTAATATATACATAAGTGAAAAAAATAGTTGCTTAATAACATCATACATTAGGACATTTATGTTTCATGAACTACTGACTTTGACACACATTTAGGGTGTCTTACAGTATGGAAATAATCCTACCAAGAAGTAATCCAGGTACTGAATTACAATGTTCTCCTTTGCCTGGCAGAGTGTATAACAGATTCTCCAAATAATCTATTATTTTCCCAACTGTAAAAAATATTTGTTATAGTAGAACACAAAGATTTAAGCTGAATTTAAAAGATTAGCCTACTTACTAGAAGTATATTTATTAAACGCACAAAAAATGGTGGAAACATTCCACCTTTGATAGAAGTAAAGCATCACCTATTACAGCCTCAGTACTTATATTCAGCAACTAGTACAAAGCATTTATTATTTCAGAATTAAAAGAAAAAACCAAAACAATAAAAGAAAAACCCAACCCAAACTAAGGCAAATTAAGTCCCTAAAGATCAAAACGATTCAGGGCATTTACATATTTGTTATAGTTTCTTGAATGAAGTTACCCTACAGGTTAGGATTGATGTCAGTTTAACTGCTAAAAGAGATGTGGACAAACTTAAACTTCCTCTGTCTCAAGCGTCTTCTGCAGATTTAGCTACAGTCCTCCAAGGATGCAAGATTTACTGCATAGAAGGCAGCATGAAAAAAGCAGTGAGATCAGATGTAGCCAGTTACAACTCACACAAAACCAAACAGATTTCTCCACCTTTCTTCCCACTCAAGTCAACTTTGCTGAACTACCTCAAGCTGCTAAACAAAAAAACCAAACCACCACCAAAAAAACCCACAAAACCCCCAAAACAAACCAAACAAAAACAATCACCCACTTCTCACTGGTTTAGTAAGTTTCCCCTGCACAATGCAGGACCCACTGAATCTCACACCAATACAGAAAGAAGAAAAAAGGGTAAAAAGGGGAAAGGGACGCAGGACCAGGAACACCACGTCTCTCTCTTCAGCACAGGTAAGTCAACTAATCAGTCAAAGCCGTAAAAGAAATGCACCTTCACCTGAAGCAGAATTGAGAATTAAAGACCCAAAGCTGTTCTTGTATGAACAGAACTAAATCAGGGTGGAGAGCTTGTCAAGTGCTGTCAACACTGGAGTGAGAGAAAATGCTTGTGGCACCGCAAGAAAGCTGACTGTCAGCTGAGCTCAGAAGGTACAGCAAGAGGTCGGAACTGAAACTGTACTTCAAACCCCACGTCACTTCCCCACAGTCCATACAACACTGCCCTTTACAAAAATTCTTCATGAAAACTGGCTGAGCAACTGATTACAGGCAGCCAGCTCTTTATCACTGATATGATTATACCTTCTACATATCTGTTGATGCATTGGTTACATGCTTCCAAAGGTTAGAATACCCTCCGTAGGCCACGTGCCAATAGTAAAACATGAGAAGGCAAGAAGGGAATTAGCTCAGCTGACAGATTTAGAAAGCACATTATTAGAGAAGGTATTAATATCTGCTGGGTTTTAGCTAACACTCTGGGTTTAACAAACATCATTTCGGCCAAAGCCTACGTCACTACACGAACACATCCTGATTCAACTTCTGCTTTTCAATACTCCAGCAGATGTTAAGGTGTGTGATTATTGTGGTGCTTCCTGCAACGACTGCAAACATACAGCAGAAAAGCTGTTAAATAGCAACGTTTCTATAAATGAACTTGTATAAAAATATGACATTTGAAGATGATTCAAACGGAGTTGATTCACACAAAGGATTAACCAAGCAAACCCTTGTTTTTTAACATCCCATCCCACACATACCTGCTATTTAATAGGCATCTGCACCCAATTATAACCTTATAAACATGCCTGGCATGTGACCTGGCTGCAGACACAATCACGTAATCTCACCTCTAATCCTTGAGCAGCCTTTGGAACCACTGCTGGCTTAAATTCAAAGGTGTCTGCAGTAAAACATTAAACTGACTGTAAATGGCTTAAAGTCAGCACACTGTAGTGATTTGGGAACAATAATGAGAAAAAACTTTCTACACAAAGTTTCATTTAACCATTCAAATAAACAAAACCAATTGATCGATTCATCCCACTACTGTCAGAACACTCACATCAATCCAGCTAAAACTTTGGATTGCTCCTGCAGCCAAGGCAGGTAAATACTTCTGTGGCAACATGACACCTTTACAAAGATTTGCTAGTTGTAAGATCTTCAAATCTCAGAGATATGAGAAATTGGACTGTTGTAACAGTGCCAAGAGAGCAGTTTTTCCTCACAACTATCTTCAGTTTCACACTCAGTCTGCTTAAACATGATGTATGACAATAAACAAGGATTACTTTTCCTCACAACAGTCCAGCTAAAATAATTTGGTAGGATTACATATAGCTAAGAACAACTCTCCCACTACACCAATCACAATGACCATTTGTTACAGAAGCTCTTCTAGTTACAGGGTGATATATCCCACAGCTTTGGGACTGTATTACTTCGCAGAGTAAAACATGTCAAATGTGCAAAGCATCCGACACTGTCCCTCAAGGCATCCTCATCCCTAAATTGGAGAGACATGGATTTGATGGACAGACAGTTTGGTGGGTAAGGACTTAGCTGGATGGTCACACTCAAAGAGTTGTGGTCAACAGCTCAGTGTCCAAGTGGAGACCAGTGACGAGTGGCATTCCTCAGGCATCAGTACTGGGATTTGTGCTATTTAACATCTTTGCTGGCCACATGGTTAGCGGGACTGAGCTCAAGATGAGCCAGCAATGTGTGCCTGCAGCCCAGAAAGCCAACCATATCCTGGGCTGCATCAAAAGAAGCAAGACCAGCAGGTGCAGGGAGGTGATTCTGCTCCTCTGCTCTGTTCTGATGAGATCTCAAGTACTGCATCCAGCTCTGGGATGCCCACCATAAGACACACATGAACCTGCTCAAGCAGGTCCAGAGGAGGGCCATGAAGATGAGGGCTGGAGAACCTCTTCTTATGAGGACAGGCTGAGAAGAGAAGGCTCTGGGGAGACCTTCATGCAGCCTCTTCCAGGACCCAAAGGGGGCCACCAAGAAAGCTGGAGAGGGACTGTTTACAATGGCATGTAGTGACAGGGCAAGATGCAATGGCTTTAAACTGAAGAAGGGTAGATTTAGATACTGGGAAGAAATTCTTTACTTTAAGGGTGCAAGACACTGGAACATTTTGCCCAGGGAAGTTGTGATGTCCCATACTGGAAGTGTTCAAGGCATAGCCAGTCATTCAGAGAAGTAACAGCAGTGTGCTGAGCTCAACTTCAAATAGTGATTGCTTTTCTCTTACGTTAATGGACTTAGTATGTTTCATGAACTAACAAAACTTCTTTCAATTCTGTTGCATGTGTGTTTCTTACTCATAGAATCACACAATGGTTTGGGTTAGAAGGGACCTTTAAAGATCTCCAAGTCCAACTTCTCTGATAAGGGCAGGGACATCTTCCACTAGATCAGATTGCTCAAAGCCCCATCCCACCTGGCCTCAAACATGGGACATCCACCTCTCCGAGCAGTCTGTTACAGTGTCTCACCACCTTCTGTGGAGAAATTTCTTCCTTCCATTCAATACAAACCTACTGCCTTTCAGTTTAACACCACTGCCCTTCATCCTGTCACTATAGGCCTCAGTAAAAAGTCTCCCATCTTTCTTCTAAGCCTCTCATATTGAATGGCTGCACCGGATACTAGTCAGTACTGCATTAGGAATTCATGGTATAGCTAACAACCAAGCAGGAACAGCTCTTGCCACATCTAACAAAGTTACAAGAGAAGTTTCCAAGGCAGTGAGATAGTTTGGGAATGATGCTACCAGGCACCAAGCACTAATTTACAGAAAAGTTCTGCAGAATACCAATTGAACTTGTGACTGCACCAAGTATGCATCCCACACAGATAATCATGAGATTATCAGAAGCATCACGCTAGCAGCAAAGCTAGGAGGACAGTGAACTGCCTTTCTTACCAGGACTATGACCTACAGCTATTGACTGAATGTTTGTGAAATAGACGCTGTGGCTGGGAAAACAATCTGTAGTGAAACAGCACACTGTCAGATTTCCTAATTCATAAATGCTAACCACTGGCCCTTTAGCTATAAAACTGCTAAATACAGTTTTACAGGGATACAAAGGGGTTTTTTTGGCTGTTATATCCAACTTTGGGAATCAAAACAAGCCAGAAAGGACACAAAAGAACATGAAACTGAGTGCATACTAGAAAGCATGGGAAAAGGTCTAATGCAAATCCATAGATCATAAACTTCAGCTTTTAAAGTATAGTTTGCTGTTCATATTAAAAGGTTTAGCACTTACTAAAAGCTGAAGAATATATTTACACAGAATCATAGAATGCATGAAGTTGGAAGGTACCTTTAAATGTCATCTAGTCCAACTGCCCTCTGCAGTAAGCAGAGACATCTTCAGGTTGCTCCGAGCCTCATCAGCCCTGACCTTGAATATCTCCAGGGATGGGGCTTCAACTACCTCTCTGGGCAACCTGTACCAGTGATCTACCACCCTCATACTGAAGAATTTTTCCATAATATCCAACCTAAATCTCCCCTTTTCTAGCTTAAAAACATTAACCCCTGTCCTACTGCTACATGCCCCCCTGAAAAGTTCTTCCCCAGCTTTCTTATAGGCACCTGTCAGATATGGGAAGGCGGCTATAAGGTCCCCCCAGAGCCTTCTCTTCTCCAAGCTGAACACCCCCAACTCTTTCAGCCTGTCTTTGTAAGGGAGGTGCATCCTCATGGCCCTTCTCTGAAAATGCTCCAACAGGTCTGTGTCCTTTTTGTGTTGAAGGCTCCAGAGCTGGACACAGTACTCCAGGTGAGGTATTGCTAGGGCAGAATAGAGGTACAGAATAACCTCTCCAAATCTTCTGGCCACAGTTCTTTTGATGCAGCCCAGGATGAGGTTGGCCTTCTGGGCTGCAGATTATACTAGAGAGAAACCTAGGTAACAAACTGCAAAAATCCTGAACTCTTGGAATAGATGAATTGTTCCAGAAAGTGAGCTTCCTTCTCAGAGATGCAAGACAAACAGTTCTTGAAGAAATGTCTCCAAGTATTGCTATGGAAGTTGAGTTATCTGCAAGACACCACCAGTCCCAACCAGCTCAACAGGAAGTCAACTGTGTTCCAGCCTAAGAGATGTTTGACAGCTCCTATACAAAGTAAGTGATTCTCATCATTAGCACCTACTACTACGTCACAAATTCATTGCTATGATTTCAATTCACTTGCAAGATGTTCAGAACAGGCTTTGTTTGCTTTTAGTATATATTTACACATTGCCTAAATATAAGTCCTTCCACAAGAAAACTTTTGTAGGAGTTCAGAGCAGTTAAGTATTCACTAAAGCCAGAAATTTCAAAAAGACTGAAGGCAACAGTCGTGATTTAAAAAAAATTGAATCAAATTGTCACTTGGCTTACCCCACAGAACTCGCAAAATTTCATTTAACTACACTCTTAAATCCACTGCTATGCATTCAAATGGTTATTCATATAATTAGCCTATACGTCTCCCTCGCTTCGCCATCTCACTCTGACTTGTGCTTTTCCCCATTAAAAATGGTTGCTCTAAAAAAAAAAATTGATTGAAATAAATCTCAAAGAAAGGATTGTCCATTGGCAGTGTAAAAGCAACATAAACACGTTAGTCATATGAGCCTGTTGATACCTCTGTAAAAGGCACACTGCTGCACTTCATGCATACTATTTGAATTTTTAACCAGGTAATTGATTTACTTGGGCAGCTCAGCAAACAATTTCACAATAAAGTAAAAACTTGGCCATCCTCCCAGGGTCAGTTGAGGCTGTGTGAGAACTACAAAGTTTAAATTCACTCCTTCTAGTCATCTATGCTATGAATTAGCCATAGGATGAGCAATTTATGACGACAGGAACTTTAAAAAATAAAATGTAATTCTTTATGCCACCAAAGAAAACTCAAGCTCTTTGAATGAAGCTATTCTTCAGGTAGAAGGAGTTTTAAGTCAACTGTTTAAATACCAGGTTTCCTGCTTCTGGAATACTCCTGACAGACTTTTACGATGGCTAATAGTAATCACGTTGCAGACAACAGTTAAAAATAATTTCTCTGTTAAGCACCTCATGAGTTTTTATATGACAAACCTTGAAAACACTCTGTAATGAACACACTGACTGAATCAAAGATTTCTGCTTTCTGGGTAACTGCAGGTATGGAAATTCCTTACAGGACAGGGCACAGGCAACTTCTGTAACACACCCGTCTTAAACTCCCACATTTTCCTGCATCAGTAAGAAAATGATTGCACTTGTATACCTGTAAAGAAGGATTAGTTTTCCTGCCAAAATAAAAGGAAATAATAACTTGGTTTCAACTTAAACAACCATGTAAGTTTATTAGAAGCCCATATTAATGACAGCAGTGCTAACAGCAACATCCACTGCAAGGACTGCCTGTGTGCTATATTCACTGCCACTCTTACACCCAAGATGACCATCTGAGAAAGAAAACAAAGTGGTACTGGGAAGCACAAACACCTAAGAAACACTGTTCTTCACCTGAGTACTACCAGCCTCTCCTCACTTCGGCCACCTTCAAACTCAAAGAAAAACCCCAGATGAAAAAGAGTCAAGTAAGAGGGTGATAAAATCTCATTACTGGATCCCCAGCAATCTGATACTAATGGAGGATATGACTCTACAGGGAGGAAACAGGGGAGGGAAGTGGACGCACACATATAAACAGGAACAAAAAATAAGAGAGAAATGAGGAGAGAGTAGGCAGAAAAACAAGGAACAGGCGTTAGGAACCAGAACGTGAACCTTGCCTATTCTGTCCTTCCTTCTGACAAGTTTTTGTGTCAACACCCACCTATTGAGGTGTCATAAAAAGTGTCATATTAAGAGGCTACATATAACATCATGTAAACTGTATCTATTCTATAGATGCTTATTCCAATATAGCTATAACATTAATACACTGAAGTTATCTATAATCATAGGTGTACATTTATAGATGTTTGTGTACCACAGTTGAATGACTGTACCACATTTCCTAGAATAACAGAAAAGATACCATAAAAGTATTAAGTGCCAACAGCATATATATATATATACACACACGTGTCTGTAACTATATGGTCAAACTCTAGATTGAGTTTTCTCTCTTTCTTTTTCCTTTTTTGCTTTTGGGGGCAAAGAAGGAAAAGTGCCTTAAAACATTTTGTTTCTGCAACATAATTTGTTTTCTTTTGAGGCTACATTCATCTTCTCTTAACATTATTTTAAGATCAGCTTAGGCCCAGGCTGACTTTGTGGGGAGATGTACCTCAGATACCATAGAAATGCATATATTTTAAAGTGTTTTAATTCTGTACTGGCTTCCCCCTTCTCTATAGAGCATGTTCAGAGGGTACAACAAGCCTCTGGAGGAAGGAAAGCTGTGAATTTCCCTCTTGGTGTAGGCAAGGTATAATTTATCCATACTGGGACCAGTGGTGTTTAATATCTTCACTGATGACAGTTGGATCGAGCACATCCTCAGCAAGTCTGCAGATGACACCAAGCTGAGTGGTACAACTGACATGCCAGAAGGATGGGATGTCATCCAGAGGGACCTGGACAAGCTAGAGGTAGACCTGTGCAAAGCTCGTCAAGTTCAACAAGGAAAACTGCAAGGATGAGGCACCTGGGCTGGGACAATCCCTGCTACCAATACAGGCTGGGAGATGATGTGATAGTAGCAGCCCTGTAGAAAAGGATGTGGGGTGTTGGTGGATGAAAAGCTCAAAGTGAGCCAACAATGTGTATTTGCCAATCACATTCTGGGCAGCATGAAAAGAAGTGTGGCCAGCAGGTCCATGGGAGGTGATTCTGCCCCTCTGCTCTGGTGAGACCCCACCTGAAGGGGTCCAGCTCTGGCACCCTCAGCACAAGAAAGACATGGAGCTGTTGGAGTAGGTCCAGAGGAGGCCATGAGGATGATCAGAGGGCTGGAGCATCTCTCCTACAAAGGCTGAGTGAGTTGGGCTTGTTCAGCCTGGAAAAGGCTCAGGGGGGACCTTACAGCGATGGTTTTCAACTAGAGCAGGGCAGGTTTAGATTAGTCATCAGGAAAACGTTCTTTACTGTGAGGGTGGTGAAACACTGGAAGAGATTGCCCAGAGAGCCGGTGGAGGCCCCATTCCTGGAGATACTGAAGGTCAGGCTTGATGATGTGCAGGAGGATTGGACTAGATGGCCTTTAAAGGTCCCCTCCAATCTAACCCATTCTGTGATTCTGTAACTGTTGCAGAGGGAAACCTTGGTAGCATAAGGTACTGTTTAAACAAGTGACACGGAGATATAGCTGTAGGTGCTCTGTCTGTGGAACTGCTTCAGAGGCAGATCTCCATGAGGAAGCCCAAATATTTCAGTCCCGTTTGTTCCATAATATTAGGCCAGGAATAGGACAAGCCAAAACAGATAATGGAAAGACCAGAATATGAAGACAACTGTTCATCCTAAAATGCATTGGTTCATTCCTGCCAAAATTCTTGTACAGCTTCAAAGGATTTGAACAATATCCAACAGCTTTACTTGATAAAAGCTTTAGTGTCATCTTCCTTACAGAAAGCCTGGCACCAAATCAGGTGTTTTAACAGCAGAGATGGCAGGCTGAGAATCTACAGACAGCAGCCATAAAAGGGCGCCCACCAACACAGAACATCTCCACAAGTCATATTAATTTGTTTCACACTGGCAAATAACTTCCATGCTCTGCTGTGCAAGATGGGCAGAGGACAGGATTGGAAACTGGTTTTCCTAACAATTTAACATTAATTTAGAAGCATTATGAATGACACTCATAGCTACCTAACAGCACAAACTGATTCTAATGACCATACTTTACCCCTCTTTCAGAGGCTTTCAAGCTGTGCTTGCAGTTCTGACACCTTGGTTACTCAGTGACACTGTCTGCACAGGCAGGTTGTCAGTACTCAGGTCACCAGTGATAACGTTTGTTTATTTTTGTTGGTCAGGTATCAGGTCAGAAAATTTCAGACCAAAGTGATGAGATTAATGCAGCCCCTGGCTGGAGCACGCTTTACAGACAGCTGAGTATAGAGACCCATTCTGTGATGATGGAGCTAGAGCCCTCTCTCACAAAGCCTGCAATCACCAGCTGTAACAGGATGCATTAAACAACTCTGTGGCTTTATAGAAGTAGGCTTAGAGTGTAAAAATTAAGGGGAAGAGGTCCTTTACTACTAGACTGTCTTTCCACAGTTGACAGGAGAAGGTGCAATGGGTGCAAGCTGGAGCACAGGAGGTTCCATGTGAATATAGGAAAAAAACTTTTTCACAGTGAGGGTGATGGAGCACTGGGACAGGCTGCACAGAGAGGCTGTGGAGTCTCCTTCTCTGGAGACATTCAAAACCCACCTGGGCATGTTTCTGTGTGACACAATCTAGGTGATCTTGCTCTGGTGGGAGGGTTGGACTAGATGCTATTTCAAGGTCCCTCTCAACCCCTAACATTCAGTATTCTGTGACAGTCCATGGATGTCTGATGGTGAAGTAGCAAGGAAGTTTCCCATTCACCAGGTACAGCTAGAGGTTTTTTTTAAAAAGGTATATATCTGAGTATGAGAAAATAATGAATCACACTTTCTGAAACTTTCAGGTAGAATTAGTATTTGGCTTTTTAAAGCATTTCCCTGAAAGTCTATTTCACAGTTTCAATTTTAACAATACCTTATTTTTATTCTATATGATAAATATTCTTCCAGATCTATGACTCTATGCATGTTTAACTTCACAGAATCACAGAATCTTAGGGGTTGGAAGGGACCTCAAGAGATCATCGGGTCCAACCCCCCTGCCAAAGCAGCTCCCTAGCTCATATTACACAGATAGGCGTCCAGACGAGACTTGAATATCTCCAGAGAAGGAGACTCCACCACCTCCCTGGGCAGCCTGTCCCAGGGCTCTGTCACCCTCACTGTGAAAAAGTTCCTCCGCATGTTGGTGCGGAACTTCCTGTGCTCCAGCTTACAGCCATTGCCCCTTGTCCTGTCCCCACAGACCACTGAAAAGGGGCTGGTCAATTCCCCCTGCAACCCATGTCTAAGATATTTATAAACACTAATTAGGTCCCTCCTAAGTCTTCTTTTCTCCAGGCTGAGCAGACCCAGCTCACTCAGCCTTTCCTCATAGGGGAGATGTTCCAGACCCCTAATCAACTTCGTCGCCCTTCTCTGGACTCTCTCCAGAAGGTCCCTGTCTTTTTTATACCAGGGAGCCCAGAACTGGACACAGTATTCCAGGTGGGGCCTGACCAACGCAGAGTAGAGGGGGAGGATCACTTCCTTCAACCTGCTGGCCACACTCCTCCTGATGCACCCCAGGATCCAATTGGCTCTCTTGGCCACCAGGGCACACTGCTGGCTCATAGCCAACCTGTCATCAACCAGGACCCCCAGGTCTTTCTCCACAGAGCTCTTTTCCAACAGGTCATCCCCCAGCCTGTACTGATACAGTCGGTTATTCCTCCCCAGGTGCAAGACTTTACACTTGCACTTGTTGAATTTCATCTGCTTTCTCCCTGCCCAGCTCTCCAGCCTGTCCAGGTCTCACCGGATGGCAGCGCAGTGTTCCTGCGTGTCAGCCACCCCTCCCAGCTTTGTATCATTGGGTACTTGCTGAGGGTGGATGCTATTCCCTCATCAAGGTCGGCAATTAAGATATTAAACAGGACTGGACCCAACACCGAGCCCTGGGGAACACCACTAGTCACAGGCCTCCATTCAGATTCTACTCCACTGATCACGACCCTCTGAGCCCGGTCTGACTGCCAGTTCTCAACCCACCTCACTGTCCACTCATCTATCCCTTTTTCCCTCAGCTTCTCTATCAGGATGTTGTGGGAGACGGTATCGAAAGCTTTGCTAAAGTCAAGGTAGATGACATCCACTGCTCTCCCTCCATCCACCCAGTTGGTAATGACATCATGGAAGGCTATGAGATTGGTCGAGCACGATCTCCCCTTGGTGAATCCATGCTGACTACTCCTCATGACCTTCTTCTCTTCCAGTTGTTTGGAGATGGCATCCAAAACAAGCTGTTCCATCGCTTTTCCAGGGACAGAAGTGAGGCTGACTGGCCTATAGTTACTGGGATCCTCCTTCTTGCCTTTTTTAAAGACTGGAGTGACATTGGCTATCCTCCAATCCTCAGGCACTTCTCCTGTAGTCCAGGATCTATCAAAGATGATAGAGAGCAACTCCGCAATCACCTCCGCCAGCTCCCTCAACACACGTGGGTGTATCCCATCCGGGCCCATGGATTTGTGTGCATCCATTCCTTTGAGTCGTTCCTGGACCACCCCTACCTCAACTAGAGGAGAGCCATTTGTTCCCCAACCACTCCTACTTTCATCTGGGATCTGTGAGTCCCGAGAAGCCTTCGGAGTGAAGACCGAGGCAAAGAAGGCATTAAGTATCTCCACCTTCTCACCATCTCCCGTTACCAAGACACCCGCCTCATTCCCCCATAAGGACCAGCGCCTGCGATCTTGAGGCTACTTCCAATTGCTTATAAAATTCATTATCAACCCGCTCCTCTTGATCAGGGGGCCTGTAGTACACGCCCACAACTATGTCGCCCAAACTGGCCTACCTTTTAATTCTTACCCACAAGCTCTCGACAAACAGTTCATCCCTACCCAGGTGGAGCTCAATACATTCTAGGTGCTCTCTAACATAAAGAGCAAGTCCTCCAACTCGTCTCCCTAGTCTATCTTTCCTAAAAAGCACGTAGCCATCCATGGTAGCATGCCAGTCATCCAGGCTGTCCCACCACGTCTCAGTGATTGCAATGAGATCGTGGCCCTGTGACCGCACAAAGATCTCTAATTCTTCTTGTTCGTTCCCCATGCTACGTGCGTTTGTGTATAGGCATTTTAGTGGGGCAGCAGATCCAGATATCCCCAACAGCTCACTGCGAGATTTTCGATAGGGGGTGGGCAAAAGCGGCTCCACCGAGGAGTTCATGGGGTAGTCCACAGAGTTATCCCTGCTCTCGTGTGGAGCAACATCCCCAAGTCTGCAATTGTGCTGTTGGCATTTATCTGTTTCCCCCAGCAACTTGTGCTGTGACTCCCAAAGCACCTGCCTTACCCCAGCAGCCTTTGTAATATCCCCTTCCCCCTTCCTAACTAGTTTAAAGCCCTATCAATGAGCCCTGCCAACTCCTGAGCAAGGATCCGCTTTCCTCTATGGGACAGGTAAGCCCCATTAGCAGTACTCATGTCCGGAGCAGAGTACACCATCCCTTGGTCAAAACCCACAAATTTCTTGTGCAGGCACCAGCCTTTCAACCACTGATTCAATTCATGGGTTCTCCTGACCTGCTCTGAACCCCACCTCCCACAAGTGGGAATAGAAGAAAATATTATTTGGGGACCCGCCCCCCCAGTGAAGCGCCCTAGGTCACGAAATTCACTCTTGATAGTGCGCAGGCTACACTTCGTGATTGCATCTTTACCTGCTTGAACTATCAATAGTGGGTAATAATCAGAGGGTCTAACCAGCCCTGGGAGCCTTCTGGTAATATCCCTGACCCTGGCTCCAGGAAGGCAGCACACCTCCCTACGTGTAAGGTCTGGTCTACATATGGGGCCCTCCGTCCCACTGAGGAGGGAATCCCCAACCACAACTACTCTTCTTTCTCGCTTTGCTGAGGCTGTCTCGAGGCGTGCAGATACTCTCCTTGCTCTGGGCTTACGCTTCCTCTGAGGTAGAGGGACTGTATTCATCTCCTCACATACCTCCCCTTCAACTTCCAGGGCCCCAAATCTGTTGCTTATGGGGACCTGGGGAGGGGCTTAGAATGGTTTGGGTTGGAAGGGACCTTAAAGATCATCTAGTTCCAACCCCCTGATTAAACACGGAAAGCAATCAGTATCTCTCTAAAGCCAGATCATTTCCACACTGATCTGCCCCACTGTACACTGTTAAGGCTGGTAGGATAAACTGCTCTGATTTCATTTCCCTTTTAGGAAGCTATCCTCATAATCCTGCTTTAGAAGAAGAAAAAAAACAGGGCTCAGAAAGCGCTTCGACTTAAAATAGTTACTAACTCATTCTACTCTTAAAGACAGTTTGGATTATTTCACTTCTGTAAAACATGAGAATGTTGTCCAGCAGTTCAAGGTAGGTCCATCCTCCAACAGCATTGTCCCATTTTAACCTCTCCATTGTTACGAGGTATTGTCCAGAACTGGGCAAAACAGTAACAAAAGAACTGCTTGAAACATCCTTTACACTAAAACCACCCTAGGATTTGTGCTGTCCTCAGTGCTGCATTCACTTTCACAAAAACAAAAAGACTGCAACAGCTACCTGTCCAACAGCATGAGTGGTGGCAGTTGCAAGCCAGTACAACTTAAATCTTCCTTTCACCTGATATGGTACAGTGGTTTGCTTGCTTAGATGCTGCAGCAAAGGAGGAGATGTGGTATTAAATTAGTTCTTTAACTAATCTCCCAATTTCTTTGCGGTTAAGAAGTGGCAGCGACCGTCCGTTCTATCGAGAGTCACAATTCTCCAGACATTAGAACTTTCCATCTGAAACACAGGTCTTTTAGTCTAACTCCCTGGAGTCTTAGAAGAACATCATTTGCTGAGAAGACAGAGGGAAAAAACAACAAGGTTATACAACTCTCCACAAAACAAATGCAGTCTTATATATACAACAAGAGGCTAGAAAACAGAAAAATCTGAAGCTTAAAGTAATTTGCAGTTGTCTCCCCACCAGCAAAACACACTGCCACCACAGTGTTCCTGAAGCTAACAACTGATAGTGTCTGTCCTAGACACGAGCAGCACAGTGACAGATCTGTACACCACAGAACCAAAAAAGCAGTTGAAAGCAAAAATACGTTAAAAATAATATTGTAATCTGATGCCTTGATCCTGAAATCATTGCATGAGTAGTCATACCCACAGCTTAACTGAACAGCCCAATGACTTCTTCTGAATTCTGACAAGCATTAAACACAAATCACAGCTGTAAGCATCTGCATGACCTGGACTCAAGCGTATGCTTTGGGTTTTCTCTGCTTTTAGAAGAGGATGGAGCTGAAAATCTTTTGACTTTTACTGTGCTGCTTATGCATAAGCTTTATTGAGAAACATATCTATTTTCTTCTCCACGTTGTTCTTTCCCTACAAGACAGAAAGCAAGGCTACACTTCTGGACGATAAAACACTATCGCTTTATTTTGAAGCGGAATTAAACCCTATCTGAAAATTAGATATAAGCATACTTCTAAAATGCTACAAATATGCATGTTTAAAGAGTAATTCTGCTAAATTTAAAATGTGGGTCCTGACTCCTGAATGGCCAGGTGCGCTGAGCAACACCGTAACAGACCTGTTCAGTTAGACTGGAGCTCATGTGCACACTCTCTTGCTCCTTCCCACTTCTGGAGAAATATACATATTAAGTATTTAGATACCTCTGAAAGACACATCTTCCTTTGATTTAGCATCGACAAAGACAAGTTACCTTCTTAAAAACCTTTACAACACATAAGTCACTGATTATTACCTTAACAACTATTTCATCTCACCAGTTTTCCATTACAATAAGCCAAATTCACTACTGTTTAGACTGGGGATTTTCTTGGCTTAAAAAAAAAAAGTGGAATCATTTCCAAAACAATATTTACCCAGAGAACTACAACCAAAAGAATCCCTGGTTACCAGATTTACATAATAGCATAGTGTTCAGCAAACCTTTCTGCCCAGGATTCCAAGGCTCCATGCAGGTTATACAGAAGAACCTGGATACTTGAGGCCCACTAATTCTGTATTATTGTGTAAACTGTTTCACCTGTGGAGCTATTCTTAATTCAACTATCTTATTATATTTTTAATTAATTTGGAAAATAAGACCAAGTATAAATTTCACAGAACTGTAAACAACTGTAAAACGAAAGGTACATCCAACTCTCCATACACAACTTGCTCAAGCACAGGACCCTTATACTTTGATAATTTGCCAGGTTCCCACACCCAACCACTCACTTTGATCAGAAGAGCAACTTTCTACATAGTTGAAAAGTAAATGAACTGGACACAGACAAAATAGTTTTCTGGTGAGACACTGCCTTTACAATAAACAAATTTCCAAGTATGCTTAAGAGTAAAGACATTCCTTCTGTCGTTATGAAGGCTCAACTCCACGGAACTGATTCTGGAATAAACAGCAACTGCACATAAAGAAAAGCAGGCATACATTTAAGCTGCAAGTTCAAACACTGGAGTATTGACCATCTACTTATTTACGTCAAAGGATTCACTATGTACACCGAACTCGTCAATAACTGAACACTGCCATGGAAGAACTGTAACAAGCATGTTTTAATTATATCCAGGGCATGAATTTTTAATCATTTATTACAAGAAGCAACTTTCAAAAAAGAGCCAAAGAATTAAAAGAAATCTCACTTCTAAAATTCAAAATAACATATTCCAAATTTGCAGATTTGTTCATACAACTGCTTTTACCTAAATGTAACTTTCAAATATATTTCACATTTTTAAGTCACACTTAAAATTACTACTGTTAACAAATATGTCTCTTTAGAGAAGAGTATAGAATAGACAACCTAGGCTAGTCTGGAAGTCAGAAGAAAGACACAAATTGCTGCTAGATTCTGTAATACTAGAATTTCTGATTAAGGTGCTATTGAATACTACTTCCAGAAAAAAAAAGGGGCAAGAAGATAAATTCTTAAACATCAGAAGTGCAAAGCAATTAACACGGCAGGGGGGAGAAGACACCAAAAATTCCAAACATAATTTCACTGAAATATCAAGCTTCTTACTAACTTTTTTTAACAGGGACCACAGGGCTCCCTTCTATGCAGGGAGGCAGAAATAGCCAGCTATAAGGGACAAGAAATGCTGAACATTCAAATTATCCACTTTTCCCTCCAGCATACAGTGTAAGATCTGAGAACACAACTAATCAACAGCAATCCCAGGGAAAGAGAGGGGACTTTGCTATTGTTGAAGTCTGGAAAAACATTAAGAATTTAAACAAGTGACCACAAATACATTTAACTTCAGGAAGTAAGTTTTGGAGGAAATGATCTGTTTGTCCAGGGACGTACTTATTGGCATAAAATGCTTAGCTATAGCACTAAATCGGGGCGTTTCCACAAGAGAAGACTATTACATAGGAAGTCTCATGTGATTCATCATCACTTTAAACTAGCAAAAATACAGTAATTCTGAAAAAAGAATTGCTTCTCCTTTCCTTTGAATGCTTGCTCCTTCCAATGCACTAGCGTGAATGTTTGAGGTCCAAATGGAGAACTGAGCATTACTAAAGCTGAACTTTCATTTACAAACCTTAAATACTAGCTCAATCTGTATCACTTCCCTGATTCACCTCAAAACTTCAAGAAACCTCTGTACCATAATCAGGTACAACTCACATGGAGAGAAGCTGGCAGTCGGGTGGAAGAGGGAAATTGTTAGATCAAAACAGTCATGGTGGGATCTCACCAGGAACATCTTAAAAGCAGATTCTGCCTTTATGTACAACAGAAGAGACTATTACAAAGTAGACAATCCCATTATGAAAGCAGTCCAAGCCATAAAAATGTTATTCTATTCAGCAAGTTTCCTTTTGGGAAATGCAGACAACTCATGGTTGCCACCAACTACGCAACCAATCGTTCTGGTTACAACCAGTATATTTGGTTAGTCATATTTACTGTTTTAGACACTGAAGAAAAACAGGTAACACTTCTAAAAGTCTTATTTTCAAGGTGAAATGACAGAATAAATCAGCATCCCTGTGACATTTAAACGACCTGCATTAAAGTAAACCAGGAATCTAATCCTTAGAGAAGGGTTAACTGTTCCTTACTCCACTGAAAACTTGCTTTTAAGTCTCAATTTTCTTTTTTATTTGGAAGAATCAGGAAGAGTTCTTAGCTTTGACCACAGAAAACCAAAAGTTATCAGTCCAGATCAGTTGTGAAACAATTTCAGGGATTAGCAAATCAGAGAAAATAACCCAAACAGCAGGGCAAACTACAAAGTATCTATGAAGTACTTGAAAAATGTTAGCATTTTAATCTAAGATGCATAAAAATGACACAAGTTTAACGCAGCATTAGGAAAGAATTAAACCAAGCACCTAAGTAGTCTGCAATCTCGCAGATCCCTCCTGAAAAGTTACTTATCAGAAAGTTTTACACTTACATTAATAGATTCAGAAGTTACTCATCTTTGACTAACTTAATAATGAAAAGAACACAAATTATATGCACTCAAATATATACATAAAAATAACCTATAGTATAATTCTAAGGTTTACACCTTCATAAATTCAGTTCACGTGAATTTTGTCACAGGTAGGAGTGCAATTATTATTGCAAGAACCCTAGCCAAATAATGTTTAATACAATTGCAATACAACTATTTTACTGCTTTTTTTATCAATGCACTCCTAAAACAATCACCACAATTCTTCCTGAGATTTGAAAAAAACAGCAATTTTTTGTACAGTAACCGTCTACTGGATAGTAGCATCCTGTCATGGCATACATACTACCAGGTCAACAAGAAACCAAGGCGCTCATACGGTACAACACCAGATCATTGCTACTCAAACAAGTGTTCTGAAACACCAAAGTTTTCTAGTTGCCTGACATGTCTTACCATTTAAATATAAGATAAACTTGCTGGGTAAAATAAACAAACAAATGGCCCTAAAAAAACAACTGTGCAAAAAAAATAAGAGACTCTGGGAAAGCTGACAAAAGAAAGTCTAAGCAAGTTGAAATGCACTCCCTATAAGCATGTAGAGTTTTTTGTGGGGGTTTGTGGTTTGTTGTTTGGGTTTGTGTTTTTTTTAAAGAGACCACATAGCCTGCACCATAATTAATTTTATTTAAAATTTAGTACATCTTATGTAAGCATGTGGCAGTCACCATAACCATTTTTCCTGATGGCAATACAACAAACAGTGGCAAAACAGTCCACAAAATTGCTCAGTTCAGAAAGTAGCCTTTAAGAACTAACTCAAAATATCAGTAGCTATTAGTATGAACTTCTACTGACAAAGCTTAAACTCAAATATTCTGTGAACAGACAAGTGGATACACAGACCAATGATTATGGTCAAACACATTTATTCAGAATGGTCCCAAAGCAGAAATTCACCACTGTCACGAGAGCACAACTTTTACTGAAAGATTTGTCTGGAATCTGTGTTCTATCACAAAAGCCTAAGAATGAGAGGTACTAAAATGGTCATAGCTATTTTTTCCTGAATCAAAGGCTATAAATTAAAGGAAAATATTTTTTTCTTTTTTTTTTTCCCCCACCCCTCCTCTTTTAAGACTCCAACACTTATGAAACCCTTATCTTTTGCACTCTCCAAAACCAAGAGATATTAAAGTATTCTTTCAACTTCTTTACAGAAATATGAACTAAACAATGGTCTACAATACAGAATATAACAGCAATCAATGGGGGAGAAAAAAAAAAACAAATAAGAAAAAAGAGAAAAGGCTTTTTTTTGTTGTTGTTTGGTTTTATGGAGGTTTTTTAAACCGAATTCACGGAATACCGGTCAAACTTCTTCTGATCCTTTCCTGCCAGTTCCCTAACATCAATTCCCCTTCAGCCAGTTCTTAGATGTATCAAGCCCATGAACAGCAATTCTCACAGAGACCGCTTCAGGGAGTCCAAGACTGGCAATAAGAAGTTCTCACCTCCCCCAGCAACCAGAAGAGTAAGCAGAATTTTCTCTTGGAGAAGACGTGAATTCCTCAAAAGATGCACTTCCCTCATCTTTCCTGTTGTTCCTAGGAGGGGAATCCTCCACCAGGCTGAAGACACCTGCCCACTAACACTGTGTTTTGACCTCTCACTAACGGATGTGCACAAGAACAAACTGAAACAGGGCTTCTGAAAATGAAGAGCCCAGAACTGAACTGTACAGGTAAGAACCAAACCATGCAACCTACTGCCTCGTGGCCCTGATCACACCTTGGGTAACATATGCTCTCAGGAGACCTGTCATGCGTTTTATGTTACAACTGTCTATGGAGGTGGTGTCGGTTTGGGAAAAGCAGCTTACATGCAGCTGAGCGTTCCTCTAGAACTGTCTGTCACAGTACCAACAATGTCTGTGGTGTTGGTACTAGTGCCTTGATGAGTAACAACAGGAAAGATCAGTGAAGACCCTCAACGTCCACATTACTACAGGAAGATGTCATACAGTTAATGATACTAAAACCTTCAAGACTTGCTGCACAGAGTTGCTGAGAACAAATTTCTTTCTTGTCTTACAAAAAGTTGTCGTCTACAGAAGCTACTAATTCATCTCCCTCTCAGATCCCGTCCTCCTAGATGAAAGAGCTCTATTTCAACACCAGGGTGACTTTTTGACCCTTTTTCCTCTTTTTTATTTTTCCTTTTTAATACAGTAGAAGATCATTTCTAAAGACAGATCCAAAAAGCTGATCTTACTCAGGTCTCTCTTAGGCCTAAGGCTACCTTCAGCTTCATTTACCTCAACTCCCAAATCAGGAAAAGGATTGCCAGGTAGAACATTTACTTGACTTGGATCTTTCTTTGCAGCAAAAGAAGACCTTTCTCTAGATACAGAAAATGCTTCAAAAGCAGAAAGGCAGGTTTCATCCAAGAGGGTCTACATTCTGCCAGTTAGAAACTTAACTCTGCCGCAATAGATACAGTAGAAACTCTTTCCCTTTCTGTCTCCCCTTCCTTTAAACTCGATATTCCAAGAAAGCAAGAGTAAAGGAACACATTTGTTACAAAGGATGCTAATAAGCTGAAGCCGACACAGAGGGAAGCTTTATATGAACAGGGTCTTCTCTCACTGGACCTACCTGCCACTGAAACCGGGGCACTTTGAAGGCTAATGACTTCAGTACAAAAGCAGAAGCACAAAACTGCACACATCATCCTGAACAATTACACAAAGAGCTCACAGGCATTTTGTGACCAACAGTGAAATCTGTTTTTAAATACCAGTATAAAACAACGACACTCATGAAGAAGGACCAGCAAGCAAACTTTAAAAGCCAAATCTTCGTACTGCTGTCCTAACAGCAGGAAGTGAAGCAGGGATGCAGGCTGTAACAACTGTTACCCCACGCTGTCCATTTGAAACTTACTGACAACTTGCAAACCCATGCTGATCTGCAAGAGCCCTGACAAAATGTTTATTTTAAAATATAACTTCCTAAGTGTTCTGAGTTCAGTTACAACACTTAGCAATTCCAAGATGACTAAAGTCACGTCTGTACACTACCACATGACCTAGCCCCTAAAACTTGATTTGTGCCAGGAAAGGGTATATAGTGGCCTTTCAGTAGAATCACCCAGAAAACAGCAAAGAGTTTTTACCACCTTCAAGTCAGCAGTGGAGAGAAAGATGGTATTTGATATAGAATGCTCACTAGTAGAAATTAACATCTTTAAAGAAAATATGAAGCAAAGTGAAATTGTAGCAAATTAACACTTTACCTTATCTGGACCTGCGATTTCTGATCTGACATTAGCAGTATTACAGTGAAAATTGCTATCCCAGCAAGATAATCTTAAATTCAGGAAAGGCAGGTAGATACTTTTCAATAAAAGCACTCCACAAAAGTCTTAGTTCCTGGCTGACTACTTCTGCAAGATAATCTACAAAAACATCAACGTGGAAGCCAAATTTTGCATTTTGTACAACATCCAGGTAAAAAATAAAAACCAACCAACCCATACCAAGGCCATCAACAAAAACCAACCTCTTCCACTTGCTCTGGACTATTATTGATCCCATGCCCAATACCAAAAAAAAAAAAAAGGAAAAGAAGAAAGCAGAACAAAACCATAACACTTTCAAGTGCTAGGAATGAAGGGCCACAGCTTGAGTTAAGCCAAAGTATACCAAATCCCCACAGAACAAAAAGAATTCTACTTGGGGATATATACCAACATGACAAACACAATGACACACACAGAACAAACCAAGCCTTTCGCCAGCTGTTTTCAGAAAGTTGTGACACTGTAAAACAGTAGGAATTGTTCAAACAGGTGAGACTTCAGGGTAAGTTACCTCAGCACATAACCAAGCAATGAAAAATGAAAGCTTAAAGCTGCAATGAAGTTAAAATACTAGCACTACTATGGATCCTGTTACCAAGTCTGATAACAAGCAGCAGTCAACACTAAATACACTTCAGAAAAGTATCAGATTTTTTTTCTGCCACAGCATCCAAGATAAATACTGATACTATTAGAAGTTTTTTTCTAAAAGTACCCCTAGATCAACCATGATTTCACAGAAATTAATCCGCTTTTCAAGTTAATATACACGTTTGTGGGCATACAATGTCATGTGATTCTGTGTGATTTGAAAGCAAATATTTCATGGAAGTGTACTGAGTGTGAGACATGATTAACTGAGACATGATTAAACGGATCTGCTAAAAGGTGTTTTTAAGAAAACTTTCCTAATTATCTACCAGCAAGCCCACATGCAGGTAGGAAAACAATCTATATTTATGCTGTGACAGTAAGGTTACTGAACACTACCATAGCAGAAGGACCTCTATCTCTATTCTGTAGCTTTACTGCTTACTTACAAAACCATTCTGCTTTCTACAATACTCTGGAAAGAGCAAAAGGAGAAGTAATTTTCTGTACAATAGAGCTAGGTTAGGTCGAAACCTGGTAATACACTGAAGATGCTTTTAAAACACCACTACTTTATATTCAGGCCCTGAATAAAATAAAACCCACCTGGGTTCTGGAATTCTTAGCAATATAAAAAGCTGTATATAACCCCAGCTGAGATTACATTTTTCACTTTTATACTATAGTGCTATGCTGGCTATTATGAAACAGCACTTGAAGAGGGAGAAACATTCAATGTAGTTGAATCAGTGGGGTGCACAAATACTGAAATGTTAGTTCCACTCTGACATTAAACTGAGCAGATACTAACAGAGTGTGATCTATCTAGTATAATCAATCTTCAAAAAGAGTAAAAGAACAAGGAAAAAACCCCATCTTGATCCCTGTGGTTTATTCACATTGTCTCACCTTCTTACCAGATAGCTAATTTTGCCAGATGTAGTTCAGCTTCTCATGTCAGTGAGACTTCAGTGATGTGTTCTCTAGAGCTGTGCACACCAGTCTCCTGGATACTAATACCACAGTGCCATCTTTTAAACACTGACTGACACAGCACAGAAGTCACTGACCAACTATGTACCTCGTTCAGATCAGCAGACCCTCAGAACAGATACTGGGTACCACAGAACCATCTACACTATCAGGTGGGACCTGCATCATTTGTCTGAAGTTGGAGAGACAAATTTGCGGACTATTTCCAGCATATTCACAATTTGAAAGCCTTCCTTTCAAAGAACCACTTCCATACTTTAAAGTTTGGCAGAGCACAGGAACCTATTCTGTAAACGTTTTCAACCAACACCTTCGACATTTGCATACATGAGTCTGAACAAGTATTTCAAAACTCCCATCTTTCCTTTTAGAGAGAAGGTTTCGCACAGGCGAAGCGGCAGCACCGCATCACCACACACTGAATCGCAACAGAACCATTTCACAAGACCAAGGCAGCCAGCATCGGACTTCAGACAGGATTTCAGTCTGCCATGCCTACACAGAAGCAACAGAATACAGAAAATTTACATCACATAGATGGTGTAGTGCTCCCACTTGCAAAAAAAACAAAAACCAAAAAAAAAAACTAATAAGAAAAGTTTGGCAGGGATTTGAAAGCAATACCCTGATATTAGTTTGCTGCACTAGGCAGCACCACCAATTTCCAGTTCAGCATTGTTTTTCTGTTTGAGTAAGGACAGTAAGCAGTAACAGGGACAGGAAAAAATATTGCAAAACCACCAAAAAAAAAAAAATCACAGATATTTCTACCTTGTAACTTAGAGCACTTGCATTCAAAAGCAGTCCAAAAGGTGCTTATAAAAAAAGGCTTTGTATGATCTCTCTTAGTTTCACTCTCTGTTTGTCACCTGCCTTTTAAACGTACCATGGTACAAAAACAACTCTTTCACTGCAAATACCTTTACTTACACTTACATGTGCACATACAGACCGGACACTGCACCTACATAGGTACATACAGACCAGACACTGCACCTACTTCAGCTCACAGCAGTGGCAAGGAGAGCATCATACAGACACTCCTAGAGCAAAACGTGTCATGTCACAGTTGAGTTGGATGACTAAGCATACGTGACAGACTTCGTAGCATCCGAAGTTGACCACATTTGATAATTCACTCAATGTTTGGAACGTCACTAAGACATCCTTGGTGTCGAAGCAGTAAATAAAAGGCTTCTGCTTGTATAGTTAGTGATTCTGCTAAAATATTGCAGCTGTAAAAGATCTGAACTATCACCCCACCTGAAAAGTACAGTTCTTTGAAAAAATAACTCGGTAACTCAAGTTTCTTATTTATTACATACTGCAGTACATAAAGAAACATGTGACTCACTCGAACCAAGAACACTTTTGCAGGTCACACTTTGAGGCTATTTATGCTATTTAAAAATACATAGAAAATTAATACAGGATTAAAGTGAGGAGAAAGCATCTACAGAGCAGTGCAACCAAAAACCTGACCATTTAAGCACTACATAATTTTTGAAAGGGGACAGAGACAAGTTATTAACAGGACTCATTAAGGTTATCTGTTAATGCATCCTCCTGGGCTACTTCGGTGGAATCCTTTAGCATTAGGATTACCATTTACCATTACTCCTCTGCAATTCACTGGACAGGTATCAGCACAGACGTTACCACCAAAGTTGGGTGCAGAAGACAACACGCTTTCACAACAATGTCAAGTTCATGACTAGTGGGAGCAAAAAGGAGCCCAGATGAGATCCAGGAAACAAGAAGAAGGAAGGGACACAGATCTCACAATACCGTTTTTACATTTACCCTCACTTATAGTATGAGTTATGACCCAAGCCACACAAAAATACATCATAAAAATACAGACTCATAATATGCATCCAGCAACTTATCCAAGTCATTGTACCTACACCAGAAGATTTAAGATTAAAGGAAGACTTAAATGCTGGGTTTATTACCCTTTACTAACATGTGTAAAATTTGATAGGCTAGTAATTTTATGGTTGAACTGATACAGTCTCTATATACATTAGTATGGGCTGTTCAGCATTCTTCAGATTGGTGTCAGTTGATAGCAATCTCAAGACAGGACAAAGGGCAGGCTTTAACAAATGTTGTGAAATACTTTATTTTTAAGAATCATGTTCCTCTCTCAGTACTGAGAGGAAATGAATTTAACATTTCTCCTTTTTAGATGAAATATGCTAACTGAAAACATACTCAGCAAAGGGGAGAAGTAGTGCTCTTCTCACAGATCTGGAAAATAAAACTAAAGCTCTGAGAACAGACACTGCCCCTTGAACACATAGGCTTTACCTGTCAGTCTGTACAGTAAGCTCTCTGAAAACAGAGCTGGTAAAGTGGACCTGTTACAGAACATAAGCCTGTATATAAACAAAAAATTACTACTCAGTTTTGCAACAGTGAACACTGGCACTAAAAATAACAGACACCTATCAATACATCAACAGGATGGGTTGGCCTTGGAATGGAAACACAGGGAGAAAAGCTAAACAGCATCAAGCTGAAATATCTTGACATGTGGGTATTATAAAAGCATTACAAATAGGTATCTTTTGGGCTAATTTATTTTGCTAATTTTTTTGTATTCGTTAGTTATAAAGATATTATTAGACTACTAACAGCATCTTTAAATTAGTTGCCTGAACTGAACCTTTCAAAGGCAGTCTTATGCCTGTTTAAAGGAATAGAGTGACTTGCTTTACACTTTTTATTACCTTCCAGTGTGGCATACCCAAGTCATTCTATTTTTTTAGTGACAGGGATTCTCTACCAAGCTCCAAAGTACAGTTACTCTAAAGCCATATAAGCAACTGCCTTTCCTCTCCTTGTTTTCTCTTTGATAAAAACCATGACATTACAAGTCATGTTTGAACGGGGTGTGTGTGTGGGGGGGGGTGGGGTGGGGGGGGGGTGGGATGTGTGTGGAACACACCAACTGCATAGTTAAATGCTAACACCAAGACAGCATCAAGCCATAAACAAAGACTAGCATCCTTCCAACATACCCACCTATATCAAAAACCAACCAAACAAAACCAAACACCCAAGCGACTCTTCCAAATAGCCACTATGAACATCCACCAAGATCTCACATCTGACCTGAAGACAAGACTCTGGACAGAGCATAACTAAGGCCTCACTACCTTTGGGGGCCTTCTATCTCCAGAGCCAAACCACAACAGCAGCAGCATCATACTGCAGTCAACATGTCGAAGCAGCAGTGGCACCTCCTTTACCTGGGAATTTATTTGTCTTCCCCCCCCCCCCACCAGCAAGAGTAGCATCTGTGGCCCAGCAGACAGCACAGCCCCTGCTTCGCGGACACCCGCATAGGAACTCCAGCCAGCCAGCCAGCCAGCCAGGCACCCCCTCCGAAGAGCTCCAAAAACAAAGACCAAAGTTTTCCCTGCTCGGTGCGTGGGAGGGCGGCAGCAAAACAAGAGCCAGGATCAACACGAGTACCCTCCCATCACCACACCCCTGCCCCCACACACCCCGCGCCCCAGCCGAGCCCCCCCGCCTGAGGCGTTCTCCCCCGGGACGGTCTGCTTTCCCCCCGGACCGCCGACGGGGGGGCACGGCCAGTTCCAGCCCGCTCCCACACCACCTCTCCCTTAGCCGGGGAGGGGGGGAAGGAGGTGCAAGAGCCACCTCAGCGCCCGGCGGAGCAGGGGGGTAACGCGGGGGAGGGGAGGGGGGGGGGGGGAGGGGTACCACCCCCGACTCCGTCCCGAGGCTCCCTCCGTGACGGGGCACCTCCAGCACTGGGCAGCCCTGCCCGCCCCCGAATTCACTCCCCACGCACCCTCCCTGCTCGCCCCCACCCCCACCCCGGCCCCGGGGCCTCCCCTGCCCCCTCACCGTGCTGCGCTGGGGGCTCGGCTCCGGCGGCGGCTGCATGCCCGCCCGCCCGCCCGCCCGGCCCCTCGGCTCTGCCCCGGGCCTCCGGGACGGCGACCGTCGGAGGGGGGCGGCACGGGAGGCGCCCCGCGCGGGCCCCCCCGCTCCTCCTAGGCGCGAGACGGGCGGAGGGGAGGGGGGGGGCAGGGCGGGGTACGGGAGAGGCGCGTGCCCCCCCGGCGAGGGCGCGCGGAGCGGAGCGGGGCGGGGGGGGGCGCTCTCCAGGAGGCACCGGGTTTCCGTGGGGAGGGGGGGGGAGAGGGAGGGAAAGGGGGAGGGGGGCCTAGAGCACGGCGCGCGGCCGGGAAGCGCTTCCGGGATAGGCGGGCTGCGCCGCACGCTCAGTACGAGGCGCTGAGGCCGCCGGGCGCGCGGCAGGAGGAGGAGCCTGGCCTGCGCCGACCAGGCTCCGGCATGGCGCGGCCCGCACACCGGCGGCATCCGGCCTCGCGAGACTTGGCGGCGGGAGGCGGGGGTTTGAACGCGCGCGGTAACCCCCGGCCGCCGGGAGGGGAGGGGCAGGGGACGGGGTGGTGCGAAGGGGAGGGAAGGGAAGCAGGCGCTTGGCCGTGGGGTCCCCTCGTCTTGCCGCGCGTTTAACCCTCGGCTCGTTGCAGTGACGGTCTCCCGGAGCCGGTTCCGGCTCGCTGTAGGCCGCCCGGCCGGGCGCTGGGGGCGCCGGGGGTTGGTGAGGGGGCGCGCGGCACGGCGCGGCAGAGGGAGAGAGCGGCTTGTGCGGGGCTGGGGGCAGTGCTGCCCGAGCGGTGACGGGTGGGGGGGAGGAGAGAAAGGGCCGGAGCGCCAAAGGAGCCGGGGCCCGGAGCGGTAGGCGCTGGGCCGGAGCTGGCGGCCCTGTGCCGGGTCTCCCCGCCTTGAGGCGAGCTGCGGCCTGGGCACAGTCCGTGGTTACCGAGACTTGCCGGCGTGGCGTGCCGCTCCTTGCCAGCGGCAGCGCGGCGTGGGGCACGGCGCTTGCTCGTCTGACGGGAGAGAGGTCTCCGCGTAAAACCGCCTTGGCGCCGCGCGCCCGTGCCCTGCTCCTGACCCCCCTGCCGCTCCGAGTGACGTTTTTGTGTCCTCCTGCCCGCGGGACAGATGCAAAGCAGCTGGGATGATGCGGGTGGATCCAGTGTGGGCTTTTCATTGATGTCAGCGGAGACCGAGATCCCGCCGAGGCAGGGCCTTGCTGATGTGTACGTTGAGGGTTTTTTCATCCACAGACTGGGCCTCGGTTTGAGATGATGTTCTGCTGCGTGTGTGCCTCTGTAAGCAGGGCTGAAGCGTCTCCTCCCACATAATAAACACCACGATTTGCCTTTCTCATTTGCTTTTGTGGTCAGAGCTGTTTGTTTAGCTTGCATCTGTCTTACGCAGGTATTTTCTCTCCTTGTTAACGCTGTTCATCAGAGCTGCAGAAATTGCAAAGAAATTAGTGAGAGCAGATGGAGAATTCCTGTAAGCGCCTTCCCTGGGAAGAGATCTGGGAAGTGCAGGATGAAGGGGTGAAAAGCTCAGGGCTGGGGCGGGCGGGGAGCGGCGAGGCATGTGTCTTGTTTTGCCATTAGCGACTCTCCACGTCATCTTCCTATACAGAGGCCTTGGCTCCCGTGTCAGGGATTGTGTGAAGATAATTAAGGAACTCCTGTATTCTAATCCCTACATCGGAAACAAGCCAATCCTGACCAGCGTTTCTGGTGAGGCAAGATGCAAAACCAGAAGTAAACAGGATCTCAGTGCAACAATGCTGTTATCTAAGAGACTGATTCTTATCCTATGACTGGAATTAATGTCACATTGCTGAAGTGCGTATTCCCCAGCAAAATGCATAGTTTCCAAATATAAATGTGTACTTTCGGACCCAGTGTACAGTTGCAGCAGCTCTATCTAGTCTCTCTAGGTAGAAACAGCCCTTCGTATAGCTGCTGATCCTTGCACACATGAGAGTCACCGTGTCTTAATTCATCCTGCCTATGTTGCTTCCAGATCTTTCAAGTCAACATCCTGCTGTTTCTCACTGTCCGTAAACTCCCCATACTACAGGGTGTCCTGGCTAGCCAGTGTAGCATCATGTAAATAAGTTCCCTGGTTCCCTTTTAGTTCAGTGACCAGTATTCCACTTGGAAACAGTGCTTTTCCTCTGCAGCAGACTGTCACGGGAGGGTATCATCCATCCAGCGGTTGCTTGATGTATCTGCGCCCGCCCCACTTCCAAAGCAGGAGTCTTCCCACGGAACTTGCAGGGACTTAACTTTTCACCTGCGCTGGGTTAGTCATAGATTGCAGAGCAGGATTGTGCCACTGGAAAATTAATCGGTCCTGAAACGTCACAAACGGAGCAGAGCCAGTACTCTGCTCAAGAATTTAGGGGGGAAAATTTCCTTACGGGTATTAGGTACCCCAGTACCCCAGAAATCAAAGGTTCTTTGTGTTTTAACTGCTGAACACGTCTCTGAAAGGAGTTCACTTCATTGCTGATCCAGTTCTTATGTCTCCTCTTAGCCATGTGACAACTACAACAACTGATTATACGGAAAAGTAATATTAGGGGAGTATTTAATGTATTTTTAGCTGTTTCTAATGGGATTTAGCAGCTGGAAACAAGGAGAGCTGTCACTGAGTAATCGGGGCAGTTCTTAGACAGCTGTGTGAGAACCAGCGTATCAGACAGTGCCCCGAAATACATCACCTATTTTTTCTGTATTTTAAAAAATGTAATAAATACAATGAAAAATATTAAAACTAAGCCTCAATACTTGGAGCTAAGGCAGTTAAACTAAAATGGAATTCATTGTTAAATCCAGTTCTGTAATAACTTCTAGATGAGAATGCCCCTGGGGTTTTTGTGTGGGTTATTTGGGTTTTTTGTAAGTTTAGTGCTTATGGCAATCATTACTACCCATCTTTGAAAGGCCTCAGGTTGGGATTTAAATTCCATGCTACATTCATTTTTAAGCAGAACAAAAATGTAGTTACTTCTGCTCCCCTCTTCCCATTATGAACAGCAATCTACGAGACCCATTTTCCTATTTTGGAAGAAAGCAATTTTCTTCATGTTTGTGCCTAAGAATTGTGGGCAGAAAAGTATCCTGATAAAACGGCCCTCTAGTATTCCACATGTTTTCTGACTGAATAGTTCCTGTGCTGACTTGGCTCCATTTGCATGTCAGAAGAGTGACTTTTCAATTTAAGCACCCTGTATGCTGAGTTGAATCTAACTCAAGTTCTTTCTCCCTGTTACACTGTGATCAGCAATGTCACAGAAATATCCCCAGTGGTTTTATCTGGTGATGCATAAAGTAGGATGCAGCGTGAATCCATTCGTCATGGTTTTGGTTACAAAAAAAGGTAACATTTTTTGGTTTTCTGTAATTAACATAATTCATGAAAAAGCTGGTAATGTGTGTCTAGAGTAAGGAGGTACCATTTTTTAGTATCATTTTCTATATGGAAGGAAATGCCTGCAGAATGCCTTGTGTTAGTGTCATATCCTGCTTACTCCTGTGGTATTTTACTTGCGAACGCAACGTTGCAGACTCAAGGGGCTCAGCAGTTACTTAGGTGGAAACCTATACAGCACCAGAGTTCACAGCAAAGGATATCCTTTCTGTAACAATTATTTTAATTCTGCCTACAGAATTAAATAGAAAATTTTAGTCCTGACATATCAGTTTGAACTTCTCAAACTGCCTAGCTGTTATTTAATAAATCCTGAGTCACTGGTTTGTAGGACTGCCTCAATCTTCTGTCTTTGATTACGTTTTAAGGCATGTATCCTTGGCCTTTCCTCATCTTAAGGGTGAATTCTATGCCCTGAAAACAATTCGTAGAGCATGATTCATCTACTTGATTCCAAATTTAGTCAAAAGCTGTTTGTACCTATGCATCACCCTTTGTGCCTTTGTATTCTCAAATTCTCTGAGTGAGTGCAGCAAGCAGAGACAGACCTCTGCTGCTGCTCTGGGAACGGTCTTCTGACAGAGTACAACACAGATGCTGGGAAGAGCAGTAGTGCCAGGGCCAGTGTGCACCTTTTCAGTGGCTTTCACTGTCCTTGAAGAAAAGCTGAAGGGTGGTCCTCATCTTTCTCCTTGCAGTTTCCATAATTAAGTTTCCTGCTTTACAGATTTCTAGCCTGTGACTTGGAAAAACTGGACTCCAGGGAAATACAGGTCCTCCATAAGCACACTTAAAAACTTAGGAAAAGTTTGAAGTGTTCCTTTGCGGAGTCTTCTTGACTGCTGCATCCCTGGCATAGCCATTGTCACTAGAGCTACTTGGTGCTGAAAGGCTGGTGAATCACATCATTAGTAACATAAAGGAAGTGTCATGGTATAACTGTTTGCTGAATGTTTGAGTGGAATATGTAGTGGGAGGGAAGTGAAAAGACAGGTTTGCATGTATGCCTTTGTGAGCATTTTGGGGTTTCACATTCAAAGGCTTTAAAAAGACAATTCAAGTAGGATTTGTGTTAATTTTTTTTTCCTAAAACTGAAGACTATACTTACCTTTTGGATCAGATATATGTAAGTGATTTCTTTGGGGATATTTTTGTTGCAATTAACTTCGATGCTCTGGTGAATTCTCACTTCTAAATACCTCGAGTTCCCCTGTTGTAGCAGGAATTTAAATGGATGATGTCATTTACTCATGTGCCAGTGCTATTGTGTGGGGCTACTGTAATCTATAAAATTAGTGGTCCTTTTTTATCTTAGGTGGGGCTGTACTTCCGCAGTGGACACAATGAGTGCTGTGGAAGTCCATTTTAGCATTTGCATCCTACATGTGTAATACCTGGATTGGTGAGCATGTGCTTTGTAAAATCGCTGGTAAAGGAGTTTGAAATTCTTATGTATGAAAGAGATACATTTGTAAACGATTGTCATAGAAGATTGCGTGTGCTTTCCTACTTCCCTTAATTTAGGGTGATTTGGTGGTTTGCAGTTCATTCAAGCAAGACACGAGTAACATTTTTGCCACAGTTCCCATAATTGGATCCAGTAGTGCCAGCGTGGTATTTCCAGTCCCCAAATTTTTCACTGAGGTGTGACACTGGAAAGGGAGAGAGTAGTTTTGAATTGTACCGACTGCTTGTGTAAATTCATCATGACATCCTGCCAGTGACCCAGTCATTGCTCAGCACTGGCTCGTCTGGTGAACTGGAATATGGCAGATTGCCACATCACATCAGATACGGTTCAAACAAAACCAGTCAGAATTATTGGGTCAAAAAACATAACTGGGCCCCCAACATAAGATATTGGAAAGAAATATTATGAAGACAGTGAGGCCCTGGCACAGGCTGCCCAGAGAAGCTGTGGCTGCCCCCTCCCTGGGGGTGTTCAAGGCCAAGCTGGATGAGGCTTTGGGCAACCTGGACTAGTGGAGGGTGTCCCTGCTCTGCACAGTCAGTGATGAAGTCCTGTGAAATCCAGTTTCTAACTGGAAACAAACACTGCTGTCACCAGGTGGAATTAGATGAACATTGAATAAGACCATTTTTAGGAAATTCCAAATGGGCTATGGAAAAGTCTTTTCAGCAAGGCACTCATAAAGATTCAAGATCTTTAAAACTAGACACTCCTCAAACTTAGTCCACCATTTTTCTCCTTATGGAAAAGAAGTAGTTGATCTGAAGATAGGGAAGAAATTTTTATAGCTGGTTTTGTGTGGAAAACTTAAATTTTATAGACCTGGGAAACTGTTCTAAAATGCAGTTTTGATACATTTGTTCTGTAATGTTCAAAGTCGTCACAGTCCAGCCATGTGTGTTTTTCTCTACACAGGTTAGTAGGGCGTGGAAACAAGTTCTGATTAACCTTCTGTTAAGTACTGCAGAAATAAGAGCCAGCAAAAGGAAGGATGGAAAACTGTAGCAATTCTCCCGAGTTGCACGACAAGGCAAAATTAGGGTGAGTGGTTTCCTTCAGGCTGGTAGTTTGAAAAGCTAGGCAGAGTTCACAGGGGGAAAGGCAAAAAGAAAAATGGAAAAAACCACAAAAGGATGCTAGGTATCAGAGGGACATAACTTAAGGAACTAATACCTTTGAAATAACCCTTTAACCTGACATGCAGCTTTCCACTGGAGAAATGGAACGTCCTTTCCAAGCCATGTTTTTTCCTTTGTGTCAAAGTCTCTACCAACACAATAGTAAACACAGCGAATGCAAGTTAAACAGAATGAAAATGCTCATTATTAGTTGAAATTAATGGAGAAGAGGAGGCAAATGCTCCTTATTTCAGAGAAATCTTACCAGGAAACTAGGTGAAGCAGCAAACAAATTAGGGTAAATATTTCATTTGTCATTAATGACAGTGTCACTATAAAGAATAGTGAATATATATACTATTCACTATAAAGAATATTTTTCAGCCTCTCCCTAGAAATGTTTTCTTCACAAACTCTTTGGGTTGTATGTAAAGTGAGGTAGCCACTCGTTTCCAGAGAGCTGTGTATTTTTAATTTAGGTTGTCACAAGGGAGCCACATGGTCCTTTATTGCAATAAAACACAAAATCATGTTCTTGTTACCAGTTACTTTTGTCACATTAGTCAGCGGCTGATAGTACTACTACTGAAGACTGTGCTTTAAATGGTCTGCAAGCATGGAGAGTTACCTTTTTGTCTACCTTGTACCCAAGCAAAGGTTTTGTTTCAGAGTCTACATATGGCTTTGAAAATGTACCTTCAGCAATGTTGAAGCTGAAATTATGGGTCCTTGAAATGGGGACCCTAATCCAAAACCGTGACCTGAAGTTTTCAGGCTAAATTGCGTCCGAATTCAAGTGGAAGCAGTTCAGCTTCACAGTAATTAAAAAGTACAGTGAACTTTAAAGAAATAGCAGCTTTTAAAAATTACCTTTCAAACCTCACTTACAGAGGGTCTGCTACTTGTTAACATTCAAGTCAAGGCAAAATTATTTGCGCTTACTTTGGCACAGACGCTAATCCTTATGCATCGTTTGCATGGGAAGGCAGCCAGCTGCAAAGCCCAGCCAAAACTCCACTAGTATCCCTGGAGTGGAGGTTTTGCAGGACTCCTGGCCCCGCGCCTTTCTTAGCAACGCCATAAATCTTCTGGGACCCATCAGCATAGGAGAGGCCGAGGCTGATTTTTACCGCTTCTATTTCCTATCTTATTGCAGTCTTTCAGCCAGAAGATGTGTCTGCCAAGGTGTACACAGAAGGGGCTGGTAGAGTTCCAGGAGCGAGTTTGTGCTATTGAATTCTGTCAGCCCTGCAGCTTCGCTCAGACAAAAATGTTACTGAGGTCAATAAGCTTGCAAGGACTTGCAAAAGCTGTGTGATTTGTCGTTTGGTTTGGTCTTGTTTAAGGATGAGGCAGACTTTAGGACAATAATCAAATTGAACCAGCATTGATTATTTTTCAAGTAAGTATAAAAAAATTGCATAGTGTTCAGAAATTAACTCTTAAACCCATCACAGCTGGGTTTAGGTTTTGCAGGAGCACATTTAAACCTAATGTAACTGGAAGATTTCCCCCTGAGTAGGTGTATATAGGCTCAGACCTTTAGTGTCTGAGAAGACAATCAAAAGGAATATATCCTTAGTGGAAAGACAATTAAACATGCACATTTTTCTTCAGACTGGTAATTTTTCCTTTCCTAGGAATTCTTTTCCATGAGTTATGACAATGTGAAGATTTTCCTTACTGTGTGGTTTTTAGTTGTTAATGAACACCAGCCCTCTTGGTTGTCAATGTAAGCTGAGACTCTTGCCTAGGTTTTACTGTGGCAGGTGAATGCCCCTGAACCCAAGTGACTGCCCAGAATCTCTTATAAGAGCAATACACTCATTAAAGCTTGTTAGTAGACCAAGCCAGCAGTTGCTTTCCAGGTCAAGGTTATCAGAGGCTAAATTGTTTGAAATATTATCCCATGTAGCCTAAGAACAGGGAAAGTGTACAAATGTCTATGATGCTGAGATCACTGCCCCTTTGACATCACGCATGCGGTACGATAACCTGGAGACCTAACTGACATGAAGGTTTTTGTCAGCTCAGTTTGGGTAAGGGTTTACAGGACAAACTTTATAATTAAAATTGATCTGTTGGTTTCAATCTACTGTCTTCTTTTATATATATGATTTACTCCAAACTCTTGGGGTTTTGCCTGCATTATGCCTTCACCTCTCTCATCTTTGACATTTTATATTTTTCTGTGTGCCATGGTACAAGAATCCCTGCTGCCAAGCACACCGTTGGTGCTGTGCAGTCCTTGCTGGTTTGTGTGAGGCATTAGCATCTCAGTGAGTTCTGTTAGATCCTGATCATGTTTGTTCTGCAGCTGTTTCTAGGACAAACGTAATAGTTTATTCACATTGATGTCTACCAGCTCTGGAAGAGCCCCTACACTGACATACAATTGCACATGAGCACTTAACTGTCCTGCACCGTATCTCATAATTTGCAATGGTGAAAAGCTGGGTCAAAGTGTGTGTTGGGCACACTCTGGGCTTGAATAGTATCACTTCGTAGCCATTTAGTGCTAGAAAAAATAACTGCACAGAATTTTTTTTTTCTTTAAATAGTATGAAAAGAACCTGCCTTAGTTACATCTCTGCATCTTCAGGGGCACAAGAGCATTCAGAATACATGTTGCCAGGAGTTCAGTTTGCCCTAGAAATTGTGAGGCAAATTACATTTTTTCTTGCACATGATTTTTCCAGTACAGTTAAAATATGGTTATATTGAGATGTTTTCACTTCAAGATACAAAACACCTTTGTTTTGCTCTCCAAGTGTTCCTTTAAAACAGACAATTTAGCTCATATGCTGTGATTGCCTCCTGAACAATAAACATAGTTCCTACCAGATCTATTTGTTCATCCTCCACAAAGTACTGAAGTAGATAATTAACACTGGATAATTAGGAACATCTTTAGTCTTTGCAATTTTACAGCCTATAATTTTTCATAGCAATGTAATTCATTTTATCTAAAGTTGTTCAACACGTAGCTTTGTAGCAATCTAATTTGCATGCCTAGTTGGAGCCGCCTTCCTTCGGCTGCCTTTGCCTGGTGAGATGCTCAATTAGTCACGAGGCTCAGCAGACAGATTCAGGCAGGTCCGCGGCTTTGAGTACCCTTTGTTCACTGAGATCCTTTACAGGGCTTAGAAAACACACTGTCCTTTGGGCTAAACTTCCATCCCTCAATTTGTAAATAATAGGTATCTATTGCTCCCAGCAATTCCATGGTCATTCCTCCCTTGCAAAAGGAAGCAAGTGTCTGTGAAGAAGGAGGGATGTTATCCATCTGTGTCCTTTTCCACAGTTTTACAGGAGGCACAGAATATGGACACTTCTGTTCTTCCCATCATGGGCTTCTGTACATTCTCTGAAAAAACAACCCTGCCTCTCAGCACCCACAGTGAGCCGGGGTGGTTGTGTTGCCACACAATATATATATATATATATATATATAACATATATATATTGGGATCTATAACAGGCCACAGGTTTGGCTCAGAGAGTTGACTTCTAAGTACTGAGCAAACACCATATTCTAATGTGTAATGATTCAATGATATGTAATAATGCTGAGTAGATTGATATAGATGTAGCTTAAGAGACAATTAATATAGCTTTAATATAAGAAGAATGTGCGTGTTTTGAGAATAGAAAGCAGTTGCATGTTTTAAGAATAGAAAGTAATTGCATGAAAAAAAGCAGTTTGATAATTTTCATTTTAAAAAAGTTTTATAAGCAAGCTATTTAGAGATTAGCACCCATTTTCTGATAAAATTGTAAGGTGAGCACAGACAAAAAGTAGTTTGCATGTTAATGTATATACATCACTGCTGTCTTAATGTTTTAACAGAAATATTCTTAGTAAGAACATATTTCCTGAGTGATCAACAGCTTGGCTAACAATTCTAATTCAGGTCATGTAGAATGATAGGCCATATTCTGAATTTGGCCTGGCACAAGGCTCCAGCAGAGAATAAGGTGGGCAGAAGTAATTTCATCCTGTCTCTCTGCTGTCTGAATTTTGGGCCCGATTGAGTCTGCTTTCTCCAGGTCACAAAGCTCGAGGGCTTAGAGTCATAACTGTATGAAATTCAGAGTCTGTGTAAGAAAAAGCAAAACAGCAGAGCTTGGCACTCATGTGAAATGCTTTTGTGATGGGGTCAAAAATCACTTTTGGTTATATTGTTGATAACTGGCTGAGGTGAACTGTGTTGCCCAGAAGAGGAGAAAAGGCCATTTGTGCGTGGGAAAACAAAAATTGTTTCGGCTGTGACTCTTCAAAAAAGGTCTTATACGCTGTGCCAACTCCTGGCATGTGAAATGATTCCCCATGCCTTTGATGCTCTCAGATCATTTCAGTAAATCTCCTTATTCTCCCTGGCTTCACTCAATTTTGCTGTCTTAGGATAGATTGTAGTAGGTAAATGTAATGTTTCCTTGTCCAGTGATCCTCTTCTCTCTGCTTTAGGAAATCTGTGAATGTGCTTTTCTCTGCTGTTAGACTGTGTAGTGAAACATTCAGGTCCTTCTTTGGTATCACAATTGCATCTTTTCCGAGTTCCTCTGTTACATTACTTCCTGCAGATGTGTTTATTTCCATGTTCTTTCTAATCCACCGCATCTGAATGACCAAAACCTCTCCATCAAGGAGGTGTTGAGGAGGACTGAGAGGAACAGTAGCCAAGAAGTAAACCAGGCTTTCAGTGAAAAGGAAGAGGCTGAAATACCAGCCTCCAGTATATTGTGAGAGAGAAACATGTCTCTTGGAGAATTTAAATCTTTGTAGGGAGGAAAGATTAGTGGTTTTGTTTATTTGTCATCTCCAAGAGTCTCTTGGCAACTAGGTTCCCTTCTTTTGATTTCTAACAGCTTAAGATTATTCTGACAAAGACTGAAGACATAATTAAAAGTAAAAGATAAGGGCTTTTTTTAATGGTGCGTTTCATCCACAAATAGAGGTGATAGATTGTAAGCCCTAAGGATGCCTGTGACAAGCTGTACAAGAAATTCGTGGCATTGACAGAGAAGCAGGACCAGTGCACAGCTTCTTTGGCTTTCGCTTCCTTTTGGGAAGGGACACATGAAACGCTCAGCTGATAGAGATCCAACAAAAGGGGAGCATCATCAGCAAAAAAGAAATGTAAACAGCTGAAACGTGCCTTTCCGAAACCCAGGTGGTACGGTTTTGCTAAATCAGAGGACTTAATGGAAAATATTTTTACTGATAAATGCTGATAATACTTCTGATAGAATCCAAAACCAAATTCAGGACATGTTTTGGTGCAACATAACCCCCACCAAAATAAACCAAATTCCCAGCACAACACATCTGAATGGAACTGTGACTTGCCCATGCATAGCTGTCAAGAGATTTGAGTCAAATTTCGTTATCAGTTACCCAGCTGAATTTAGGGATTCGTTGCCACTCTGGTGTGCATGCTTGAGGACCTTTTCCTGCCAGCAGCCTCTCCTAGTACCAGAAATATGCAGGAATGTTGCCTCTTGCTGTAGGGAAACTTTCAGCTGTGGATATGTACTAGTTTTTAGCGACCAAATCAGTGGACCCTTTTCTGATTCTTCCATTGGTATGGCAGCCCGCTGCGCATGGCATCACGTCCGCATGACAGACAGATCTGGAGCAGAGCCAGCTTCCCTGCTATCATTAACTTTGGTTCATCACGATGCTTCAGGGAACTGCCAAGCTCTCCAGTAGTAATGGGATAAATATAACCGACTGAAGTAACGGCAGGAGTGCGAGCAGCAACGTTATCTCACCATTTCAACTTCACACTCGGGGAAAGGAATGACTGTCCTGAACAACCATCGCAGCGGTTGCTGATATTAGCCTGAGCTGTTGATGTTGACAAGGTTTCCAAAGGAGACTTTGAATGTCCCAGTGGATTCACATTTTATATACGTCAGCTTGTAAATGGTTGGAACTTCCTTTTGGCATTAAAAGGGATCAGCAGTGAAGACGCTACATAAGCCAAATTCTCTCTTGCAGTGGTTGAGGCAATTGACTTTTTTGGTTACCTGGTCCGAAGTACATACTTAATCTTTTCAAATGTTGTGTATTTTTTAATTTATAATAGTGAAACATCTTTCTCTGGTCTGCCCTGGATATATAGTGATATAAATATCTGAAGGATACAGAATCAAGTTCCTGAAAGGGGCCATCAAAGTACTTAGTGCTGCAGAGGAAAGGCTAAATGTGTGTCTCATCTATGCTGTTCTAAATCCAAAGTAGTACTGACAAATCAAAATAATTTCATTTGGCCGGAAAATGCAGTGCCTAATGTATATATGCGGTGGAATGTATATAGCCTTCAGCAACCACAGAGGTACATCAGTGCTAGCAAACAGTCCACCTCTATTGATGAGACACTAAAGGAAAAAAAGTGATGCAATACATTGGGGAGGGGAAGCAACACAAAGAAAGACCCCTAGTTCTAACAAAATATTACGGGAAACACGCCCACTGAGCAAAGGCCCGTGACCTGGGGTGCACTCCACTCTGTCTTGCCACTCTGCACCTTGAGGAACTCTATTGACTTCATTAGTGTAACTGCGAGCCACTGGTCCACTGTATCTTTAAGACACCACCAGCCTTAGGACGGCAAATTAGCCTTAATGTGTGTTAGTAGTAGGTCCGCAGCCTGTATGTGTCACAAGCTGGCTTTTTAACATCCTTCCTCTGAGGGTGCAGTTGCAGATAATGTCAAGGCATCTGCGCTTCTCATTATTCATTCACGGGCGACACCTTCTACGTTGTGCTTGCTGCCGTTGTGCGTTAATCTGCTTTGCAGTTTTATGTCAAACACCTTTTTGAAATCCAAGTAGATTATGTCCTTTAATCACTTTGCCCAGTCTGTGTTCCTTGTGATCTCATCTCTTATTAATATCTTTAGGATCTTGCCTACCACCAAGGTCAAACTGGTCTATAATTTCCTAGCTCCACCCCGGGCCTTTTTAAAGAGGGTTATGTTTGTGTAACCATGATCCTTCAGTAGCTGCCTCCTTTTCGGAAGGCTATGGAGAATATGTCATGTGGTTTGTAGGGTTTTGAATTCTGAACTTTCCGAGAAATCCTGGAAATGCTGCTCTGTGTGAGCTGCTCCATTTGCCCCAGTGTCACCCTGTGTGTCTGGACTCCTCGCTGCTAGAATTTTTCCATGTCTGGTGTCATCTTGACTTTTTCCTGCACAGCAAGGAGCTCGCTTCATTTTTCCTTTATCTCCTGGTAGTAAAAGGTTTACCAATACTAAATCAAAGCCCTCACTTATTTTTCACCTTTGTGAATATAGTGAACCTCTGGCTGTTGAAGTGTGGGCAGCATACAGGATTGCTTTGGCTATGCAAATATACCTGATCGGATTCTACTTCGACACAGGATAATTCGATCCAAAATAATTCCTAGCAAAAACTTCTGCTAATCCACCGAGGTCAGAGTCATACCTCTGTCTGGTCCTCTGTGTATCCTGTCTTCTCTCTATGTACCTACCAGGTTAGAAAGAAGCTCCTTAGTGGCAGGACCATTTTATTTTGTAACCCTGAAGACCTCCAAGCAAGCATAACCAAAATTAAGGAGAAATAAGAGCACAGTAAAGAAGGATATACAGATTGCAGGCTAAAGCTGATCACGATGAAGAAAAGTTGTCAAATAATGTCTAGTGCATTCTGTAGGCGTATACTTGGTCCAGATTGAAGTAATTATATCTGCATGGATGAAAATTAGTTATAGAAAGTGAATTAAATATATTGCATCCTCACCAGAAATGCACATAAGCAAAAAGGCGTATCCGCAGTGAAGGCCATAATTTGAGCTGATGCTTTGGGTTAGGCTTGACTACAAGATTGAGTCACAGAAAGAAATATTTGACACTGCATTGTCAAGTGTGTGTGTGTGACATGAGAGCACACAGGAGATTTCACTGTAAGGTCTAGTTAGGAGTCTCTAAAGACAGCTAAAAATCCATTACGAATAAAGCACAGAAATTTTTCCCTCTTGCCTTTTAAAACTTTTCTACCCTGATAATTTACATCAGTGGTTGGACTAAATATATTTTGACATGTTTTTGGTATGGATTCTCTATCAGAGAGAGATTGCCAATCCATTTTGTATGGAAAGCAGTGCAGATAAGGACATAGAAGATGCCATTTACATGGTGTCAGCATTCTCAGCATGTAGCATAGCTTCAAAGGCATGTCACAAATTAAGATCATGTTTAACATACTGTTGTCTTTGCTGATGCTTATGAAATTTGCCACTAGTGTTGAGTCTTTTTTTTTGTGTTCTCAGATCCCAGCCTCTACATTACTTGGTCAAGAGTACAGTGTAATAGGCTTTTTGGGGAAAAAATAGGGGTGGGGTGGTGGCGGGGTTTCAGCAGTATGGTGTGGGAAGGGGCATGAGTGGTATTGTCAGTCTTTCCAGTGAGGAAAGGAGTAGGTACCACCAGCGGATCTACACCTGGGATGTGTCTGGAGTCACAGACAGGAGTTTGGCTTCTGCATGTGATCGATCTTTTTAGAGGAGCGAGGACTTGAAAGCAGGAGCAGGATACATCTGCCAAATTGCAGCAAGGGTGTCTCCGGCGGGCTTCAAACCCAGGGAAACTGGGTAAGCCAGGGAAAGCTCATTGTAACCCACAGGGAACTGAAGGCACAAGGAGCAGTGGGGAAGTGACAATAGGGTGGGGGTGTGTGTTGTACTTCTCTGTGAACACAGCGTGACAGGGTCCATTTCAAGTCCCTGTACACAAACATGCTGCAGGGGTAACAAAGAGGAGAAATCAGAAGTCTGCGCACAGTTGCAGAGCTGTGCCTTTGTTGGGACATACTTGGTGAGATGGCTGGTGTACCAGGAGCAGGGATGGGCTCTTCAGGGAGGGCACTGAGGAAGGTTTGTGTGCTGTGCAAGTGGGTGTCAGGGTGATGAGCCAGGAGGGACCTCATGCATGATGATCAGAGGATGTTTTCACTGTGAGGGTGGTCAAACACTGAAACAGATGACCAGGGAGATGGTGGAGTCTCCATCTGAGCTGCTATTCAGAACCCCACCAGACACAATGATCTTTGTGGACCTGCTTCAGGCAGGAGCTTGGACCAGGTGACTTCCAGAGAGCCCGTCCAGTACAAGTTATTCTGTGATTAGGTGGACAGCAAGCATGCAGTGTTTAATCTCGTGGTACTCCTGCCTTCAAGCTGATCTCAGAGAGACCACACATTTACTCAGGCTGAAGCCCAAGCAAGAAACGTGCCAAAGGCCCAACTGAAAACTCCATACATATCTTGTTTTTCCCGTTAACTAAAAGAGTAGCTATAACTTTTGTGTCTGTCCTTTGTACAGATACAAATGACCTCCTGAGTAAGGGGCGTAAATAGTACTCGCTTTAGGAAGCACCAAGAGAGGGGGGTAAACTCTTCACCTTGCCAGAGCACGGAGTGCTAAGGACAAAAAGCTCGAGGAGCTGTTCTGACATCACACCCAGCAGAGGGCTGTAGGAACCTCACTACTGCTGTACGCCTTTGCTAGGTCGCTTTGAGTTTGGTGCTGAGGCAAGCCTGCCAAAACAGGGCTGCGGCCTGCACCGCACCAACGCTTCCAGACAGGGCGGGTGAAGAGGCAGATTGGCACCTAAATTTAATAATCTCGAAGTACTCTAGCACGGGCCTGCAAGCAGCGATTTTCAGGCCAGCAGTGTGACACAGATTACCAGTTGGTGAGATCAGCTGTTCTGAATGCTGCAGTCAGAGCATTACCAGAGAGGATACAAGGATAAGGAATACAGGGCTAATTATGGCAAGAATATGATTATTCGTTATAAAGACAGCGAACAAGATCCTGGGGTCGGAAGAAAAAACGGACTGTTTAGGAAATCAGTGTTTGGTAGCACAGGGTTTTGGATGAACACTTTCAAATACCAAGCAGACAATTATTCTGTAGTTTGAAACAGGGGTATAGGGGTTCAGGTAACAGAGGTAAAAGAGGTATAGATGTTAGGAAAAAATCCTTCACTGAAAATGCTTACAGGGCCTGGAACAGGCTGGCCAAAGAGTTGGTTGAGTCACCATCCCTGGATGTGTTTAAAGAAAGGGTAGATGAGGTACTTAGGGGTATGGTTTAGCATAGGACAGGAACAGTTTTACTCGATCTTGAAGGTCTTTTCCAACCATGTAATTTCTGTGATTCTGTGATTCTGTTCCTAGTGACATTACATTTCAAATAACACCTTGTGGAGAACGAAAAGATTGTTCCTTTGTTTGCAGCAATACAAGGATTTCCAGCACTAGTGCACTTTCAGAGACTGCATGCACAGTAATATGTGAGTGACATTCAGAAAAACAAGAAAAAGCTAGAATTAATGTGGGATACAGAGAAGATTGTCAGCATGAAGATCTCTGTAAATGTCTACCATGTCATACAGCAGGATTGAAATTAGTGGTAACAGCTTTTATCTGTAGGTGACACCTTGAATTAAGTTGGGAGTGGCGAGTGGGTATAAATGAATGATACATTTTACTTGCCACTTAGTCATTAATGGCATTTGAAGGATAGTCCAAAATAAACACCAGAAGTATTTCAGTGAGTAGAATTTGTTCCATGCAAAAGGAGGCCCCTTGCAGAGAGGGGTTTTAAAGGGATGGAAACAGGAGCTGGGCCCACCTCCTGTACCTCTGCAGACCTGCACAGTAATTTCAACACCTGCTTTATCCAGTTGTAGGAAATTCATGCAAATCCTCACCCAAATCTCACCAACTTTGCTATCTGAAGAGTTTAGAGTTTATGACACATACGGGCACAGTCCTGGCAATGACACAGAAGCCCATTCAAGCAGCTCTAAAGACATGGAAACCAGTTGGTTGGAATCATTCAAGGCCGCTACTCCTCACTTCTTCCCTGGAGTGTGAATCAGAAAAAAGCAAAAAGCACAGAGCACAGAGAAAGAAAGCAACAGCTCCTTCCTCAGAGATGGAAAAGATCTGTTTGCAGAGGGTTTCCAGTCCATAGTGTTTCAGGAGTATGCAGCTCGCTCACAGCTTAGCTGACATTGCCTCTTCTGAATGGCACATCTGGCATCATAAATCCCAAGCGCTCTTTCTGTAGGACATGGCAGGGGAATTTACCCTTCTGTCAGAGGCAGTGCCAGGGTGATCTCCCAAACTAAGAAAAACGCTGAGTATTGAAACAAGAGGCCAGAATTAGTTGAAGAAACTCTTAAGGCATCCCAGCTGTCGTGTTTCTGAATTGGGATTTTTCCTTGTTGGGTTTTTTTTTGGGAGGGGGTTGGTGTTGAGTATATATATATATATATATGTATATTCAAAATGTGTAATGCTTGGAGTGGAGGCAGAAGTGAACTGCGAATTTAGGAGAAATTTGATTTCCTCAATAAATGCTGTTCATTCCTACAGAAGCTGTCCAGATCCTCTGAATTCAGAAGGAGGGAGATTGCTGTCCACAGGATTTTGCATCTGGTGAAAGGCAGGAGCTGGTGGGTCAGTGTTTCTTCTGGTTGCTGAGTTCAGTGAGAGCTAGTTGGCAAGTGACCCTGTTACTCATAAAAGTGAGATCCAGTGGGAAGATACTGCCAATAAACAGTTAATTCAGTATGGCTGGAGTCTTTTTGCCTCACTCAGTGGTACCTCTCACACTGCTTTGAATATTCATTCCCTTCATTATCAGCCCTGAGTAAATGAATGCATCAGTTTTTCACTGTCTGTAATTTGCCTAATTACCTTTGTCATTTGCATAAGATTTAAGCAGATAAAAGGATTGAAGAGAGGAGAGGAGATTTCTTTTACTTTTTTCTTCTTTTTTTTTTTCTTTTTTCCTTCAAGTTTTAAGAAGAAAAGTAAAACTGATTTTGGTAAAAGAAAACAACAAACATTCTTTGTCAGAGGTGAGGGCAGCTGCTGCAGCTCTTGTCTCTGGACGCTTGCAAGGGGAGCCAGCAAGCAGCACCTCTCCCGTTTCATCACAAGTGGCAGAAATAGGAGAACGTCAAATTATTTCTTTCCCCTGCAGACAGAGAACACAAATTAGTTGGAAGCTGACTACGCTTTAGTTCTTCCTCAAGAGGGATCTGGAAGATAAGCAGAAAGCAGGCTTTGGGAGGAAGCGTTTGCTCCGTGATTGCATGTGAGGGGACTCAAGTAGTAGATATTGGTAAAGCATCTGTTTTACAAATGGTTCCTGTTGGAGTAGAGCCTTTTGCATTTGATGCTGATTTTGCATACTTATAGGTCCACCTTAAAACAAGTTTTGTATAGGTTTAGCTATTATTATTATTAAAACCGACAGAGCTGTCCTAGGTATCCTCCGGCATGAACGCTGTTATAAATGAGCAATGGTGATTAGATGAGCATAAACAATTTTCTCTTGGAAGAATATTGCTAATTCAGCACAGTTAAATTAATATGAATTTCCTGTATTGGAAAAACCTTTGAGAAAGTGCACGGAGGTCCCTGAGGCAGCAATATTGTCAATCCTTTCACAGTCCCTATCAGGGACAACTGTTTTATTGCCAGTCCTTACTAGATGTTTTGCCTTAATTGCCCCAGCTTCCCACGAAACCCATTGACTTCACCAACGCAAGTACTCCTGGCAAGGCATCCAATGTACAGTTTGCTTTACACAGATTTTACTCATAATAAAGCTGGTAGTGAAAATGTAATTATCCAATACATAACAAATGTATTATTTGTTTATGAAGAAACCTATCTGTCAGTTTCAAATAAATTTGTGAAGCGCTAAATACTTCATAGGACAAATGTCAGTAGGGGTAAGAAAAATGTGTAGCAATGCCTTTAGTTTCTTCATGGCTAAATGAACAGTAATATCAGGACACACCAGTCCATTCAGAAGCTAGACATGCAAAAACCAAGGAGCTGCCATTTCAGGTGGAAGAGGTTTTGGCCATGCCATAGATACACAGCTGCAATGGCTGTGGCAGTCTTTTGTCTCAGGTTCTCAGAAAAAGCATGTAAAAGGACAGAAAAGTTTAGGGTTTTTTTTTTCCTGTTATATCTCGTCTCTGCTTCTAGCATAGACAAATATTCCTGTTGACCCTGTGCTCCTGAGTTCACTGGGCAAGGTAACATGCGGGGGTTAACTCATGGGGCTCACAGCTGTGGGTTATACAGCTCTTTATAATTCTCCCAACTAAAACGTTTTCTGGAGGCGTCCTGTGAAATCGCCTTGTCTCCCTCTAGTGACTGCTTCTGCCTCTTGTCTCGGTTTTAACATCGGGCTTCCAGGGACTGGTTATCCTATGCATTTTGTACTGCAGCCTGACCCAAAGCCTGAGTCTGCGCGGATACACCAGGGTATCAGCACATCAGAGGCCGTCACTTAGGCTGTGGTGATCAGGACATTTTGTTTAAAAATGTGAGTAAAGCACACGATTATATTTTTATTTATTTCTCAACAAACAGCAAATTTTGGGCAAGAGAAGATAGGAATACCCCATATATTTCAGTGTGGAGCTAAGCAAGGTAAGTAAACGTCTGTGAATTGCACTCCTGCTTGTCAGGGCTCACAGCTGAGAAAGTTTTGTTTAGTAGATCACAGAATCACAGAATCACTAGGTGGGAAAAGACCTCTAAGATCAAGTCCAACCGTACCTGACCTCTACTAAATCATATCCCTAAGTACCTCATCTACCCGTCTTTTAAACACATCCAGGGTTGGTGACTCAATCACCTCCCTGGGCAGCCTGTTCCAGGCCCTGACAACTCTTTTTCCTAAGACCTAATCTGGTGCAGCTCGAAGCCATTTACCCTTGTCCTGTCTCCTGTTACCTGGCTGAAGAGACCATCTCCCACCTCTCTCCAACCTCCTTTCAGGTAGTTGTAGGCAGTCATAAGGTCTCCCCTCAGCCTCCTTTTCTCCAGGCTAAACAACCCCAGTTTTCTCAGCTGCTCCTCGAAAGAATTGCCCTCCATCCCTTTCCCCAGCCTGGTGCCCTTCTCTGATAGACTGTAGGATCAAAAGTAGAATGGCTAAGAAAAATAATCTTCCACTCTGATACTCAGACTGGCAATATCAAAACCAATATATTATAAAGTCTAGGTCATATGAAACCCTAAGAAAGCCACCACTAATGCAGAGTTGGTCATTTTCTTTGTGGAAGCTAAATGAGCGCACTCCTGATTCAAAGAGGTGGGAGCAGCAAAGCAGGAAAGCTTCTCTTTGACAGTGACAGGCAGCGGTGTCGATTTGCTTCAAAGACAGGAGAGAGCACGCTGCCTCAGGCAAGGTTTAGACCTTAGAAATAACACGGTAAAGGCTTTGTTGTTCTTGGGTGGTGATTGCTATGCATGTATCCAGTTAATGGGAAGATAGTGGGAAGTATGCTGTTTGCACCCATCTGTTGCATGACCTGATGTGGAATCAGTGTGCAGGTCATCCTCAAAATCACCGAGAGTAAAGACAGAATAATGACCAAGGCGCCTGCCCGGCTTGCAGGGATGTAACTGAGTGAAAGTAAGAAACTGCGGGTGAAAATGAGGAAATTAAAAGGGAGCAGCCCCTCATAGGTGCTCCTGTGTTAAAGAGACAGCTCTGGGGGTGTTCCAGCCTTGCAGCAGCAGCTGGGGCAGGGAAGACAGCACACAGCCGAAATCTCCATGGCATGGTGGAGGCTGTGCTGGTCATTCCCCATGTGTTTCCCCAATTTTAACCTGTGCTCAAAATCCCCCATAAGCTGTGACAAGCAGAAGCGATGCACAGTGCTCGCTGAGCTGACCTTTGTGAGTTCAGATGTGTGCGAAGGGAAACGAGAAAATGAAGAACGAGGCAGGAAGCGCCGGGTTATCCAATCGCGTATTGTCATCGCCACAGAGAGATTACTTCAGTGTATTGGAAAAAGGAGAAAAGCAAATGTCAGGTCTTGGGGAAGAATATCCTTGCCTTATCCTTGGAAGGTTCATTTCAGTCAAAGGAGCTGTGAACTGGAAGGCATTGGAAGCTGTGCACGGTCCAGTTGTCCGCAGTGTTGACCACATCCTCCTCTGGGCAGCAGTGACTCTCAGCGCTGGCTGTGTTATTCTGGCTGCATGCTGCAGGGGTGAAAACAGGATTCAGACAAACGCTTTAGATCCTTTTATAGCTTTTATACTATATTTTAGGGGACTGCTCATCAGAGGTGTTTGTGCTGCTCACTTTGCAGCATGTGTCAATAGAGCAATGCAGCGGCACATACATCATCCTTCTTTCTTCTGCCATGTAAGTGCTCCTGACAGAATGTGTTCAGAGCTGGTGACATGCAATGACATCTTCCCGACACTTTCAATAAAGATGTGTAAAACTGCTCATGTATCTTTTCTTTCAGAAGAAGGTTAAGGGAAAAAAACCCAAAGCTGGAACAGCATTTTTTTTCTGCAAGCTGCTGATTTGTGTATGTTAACAGCTGAAAGCCTACACAGCTTTCCTTCTGGCATATATCTAAATGTAAGCATTCGGAGACAGAGTAGTATTTTTTGGACCAGTTTGTGATCTAATTTGTGGAAATTCAATTCTGGAAAAGATCTCATAAATTAACAGGGCTCCAGGCTACGGCAGGTTGCTACACAGGGTGGAGGTCCAGATGGGGTGCACTCTAATTCTCTCCCTGTCCGTGCATCTACATGTTTGTTTCTCAAGCTCCCCAAGCTGTGAGTAGCAAGAAAGAATAATAATAATCATGTGCTCTTGGTTTCTGCAGTTTCATGCAGAAAGTATTTTGCCGAAAGGTAGCCTTTGCCATAGTTTTGCAGATGAGAAGCCAGCTTGGGCAGAGACAGGCCAGCGGGAGTACAGTCTGGATGTCCTGAGCAGAACAAGACAATCGCTCTCCAGTCCTTACACGCTGCCTGTGGTTTTCTATGAAAAGATACTGGTGATGCCTTTTGTGCTACATGGGGACTGATGTGTGCCTCTGAAAAGCTTCAAGCCTGCTCATCTATAATTTAAGCAGTCTCTTGACAGAAGGCTGAGCACCGGCCTCTGTAAAGCTAGGGAAGGCAGTGCTGTCCTGCCGCCTCTTCCTGCTGGAGAATATCAGTATGCTGGGGCGGCCTCTGGAGCAAGATTTTTTCCTTTTATCAGGCATCATACAAGAAGTGGCAGAATTCATTCCATTTTCCCTGTCACCTTGAGGCTCAATTTGCCAGTCTGTGCTGTAGCACAGGCTCCCATCAACTACACCAGTGTACAAAGCAAGGTCCAGTCCCTCTGCAAAAGCTTACACAGTCTCTATGTTCTCCAACCTCTCTTCTGTACTGATTTTCCTGGTGGGTTTAAATGTTTTTTCTGACCTTGTATGAAAAGTTATGTCTCTCCAGTAAAAGAAAATCTGGTAGTTGCATCACCAGATTGAGGCTCAGGAGTCCTCAGTTATGTGGTGGCAAGTGGCATTGGGCACGTTGGATGGTCCTTGGAGGCGCTGCTTCGCCTCCCCGTGCTGCAACTCCTGCTTTTGTGGAACAAGGGGATGACAATCCTGACCTGAGTTAGGAAGTACTTAGATCTAGCAATGTTAAATGCTAGAAAAGAATGAGACATTACTAATCTGAGGAAGAAAGCATTTTACCTCAGTGTACCAAGGTCTTAAGCCTCACTGTGGCCTAATTTGCAGCTGGAAACTTAAATGGCTGATCCAGGCTCTTTGGAGGTCATGGTTAATTATGAGGCAGATTAGGGGTTCTGCTGAGGCAGGTTATTGCTTCTGATACACAGCGACTTAGTCCTATGTAAGCAAACCTCAGTCTTCACTAGCACAGGAATCTTCCTCGTGTTTAGGGAGAAATTAAACTCCTTCATCTTTTCTCCGTGATAGAGTAATGGTGTCTCTTCCCTTCCTAGAAGCACCTCCAGCAACAGTCTGTACTTCTCTCCCACTGCCCATCCATTCAGCTAGTATGGGAATCATGAAGCTGGTTCCCAGCATCCCTAACAAGTGCTTCCAGAATACCAGCTTCAAAAGCTCACCTAACACCTTCCAGCTGCCACCCATCTGTGGAAAATCCGGGTTGCCCCATTTGCCAGTAGGTCAGATGTAAAAAGGTGCGTCTCCAGAACCGACTCAAGAGAGCACCTTGCCCAAATGGGGACACATACCCAATCGGCAGAGATCAGTGGTGTTTCAGTGGCAGAGATGATGGTGATGGCAATAAGCAAAGTTGCTGAGCAGTTTCAAGCACCCTTCTTTCAAGGGCCCTCTCTCTGATGGGGTCTCTGTCCCTACCCAGGTCCTCATCCCTTGTGTTCTCAGTGGGTGACCTTTGCTTTCTCCTGAATCCCCGAGCAGCAGAAGGAGAGGCACCAAGAGCACTGCTCAGCAGCCAGTGGGAGGATGGGCGCTGGAGTGTTTCTTGTGCCTCTCTGACTTTGGGTAACCAGAGGGAGCAGCTGAGCCATAAACTGGCCTAGTCCCCTTCGCTCGGTGGGAAATTAGAATCAGCTCCTCGCTGAGGACAATGAGCAAGTAAGCAGCGAAGCTGCGAGGTGCTGAAGTTCATTTATGATGTTTAGGCAATTCACTGTTAACCTTCTAATGAGGCTGCCAACTATAAACAAACTGTTTTTTTAAATGCTTGTCGCTCAGACACTTGGGTGGATCTATTTTCCTGGCAGCGATCGGGGCACGCTGCTGACACCAGCACGACCCTCTCTGTCAGGCTTCATTTTTTCAGTGCCAGCGCTTTGCCTTAATTCCCTGAAACAGCTGGATGACTGTGACTTAAGCTTAAAATCAACAACAAGAGACAACTCAAAGCAAGCCTCCAGCCTGGAAAAATTTGGTACAAATGCTGAAGCTTACTGACTCATGGGCATCTATCTGAAAGCAACACATTTAGGTCTGGTGATATTAGCGACAGGAAAGACTACCAGGCAGAATGAGGACTTTGGGTTTGGGTGCCCAATTCATACTTAAAGATGGATATTTCAATGACCTCATACTAATAAAAAAAAAAAAATAATCAAATCCTCCTGTTCGTTACAGCATGAGGGAAAAGAGCCAGGGAGGAATTATGTGGGTCATACCAAAGGAGAAGGGTACACCTCACAGCTTATCCGTACTGTTTCTCAGGTTTGAGATCCCCACTCCCTGGTCTTTCTGCAGAGAAGAGTTTCCTTTGGGAAAAAGTTATTACAAATGGAGGAGAAATGTGGCTGGCCATTTTGTATCAGGGAGCATGTTCCTGGATATGTTAACTTAAACCAGGTGCAGATAACTGATTAGAAAGACCTCTGGCCAAAGCCATTGTAATGATCTGAGCACGAGGAGAATAAATTGAGGTTCCTCAGGCAGCCACAGTAAATATGAAATTATGTTTAGATTAACACGCTGATGATGTATTCCCCTGCCCTTTACCTGTAAGTCCTTTTCTCTGGAATTAACGGCACACCGAATCACTTTCTCTTCATTACTAATTTTAGCTTTTTTCCTTCTCTTTCTCTCACACTACCCTCTTTCCCCAGACTGAAAAAAGGCAAAGTTCAGTTTGTCACCAATCAATCAAATGTGTAAAATTCAGTGCTCTACAATGCGCAAGGTCTGAAGTATAACCCAGTAACTCTAAAACAGGAGTAGTCTCAGTTTCCCTCCACAACACATAGCATTTACTTCTAGCTCTAAAAATGTCAGCGTAGATTTTAAAGTCAGCATGTTCTCATGCATGGGAAACACTGTTTATGTTTCCTTTTTGTCCCCAGTAGCCCCTTAAGGCTAGACTTGGCAGGTAAAGGGTGGTTAACACTATGCCCTGCATATCCAGTGTCAGAGGGATGCCGCAGCCTGTGCACACACTGGCCTCCCCAAACTCTTCACTCATGGTTTAGGCATCTGCGAACAGCAGGGCAGAGCTGGCACTGTGGGCTTGGAAGGGGCCTGAGGCATGGTTGTTCCTTAACATCAGTCCAGTCCAGTGCCACTCACAACAGTATAGTAAAGCAGTAGTGGGTGTTTTGCTCTCCATCACTGAGATTTGCTTTGTTGCGCACCCTCTGTGGCAATGTGCGAGGCTGGGACCACATGGCCTGAGACAAAATAAAGTATTAGATTTATAGGCAGAGATATAAAAAAAATGCCTTCAATAATAATTTTAAGATGTTCTTCACTCCAAGCATTTTGATCTGGTACATCCTTTTTGTGGTTTCCAGGGTGGTAGTGCCTGAAATGCCTGAAACGTACAGAGTCGTGGCAGCGTGCTGTGGGAGGCACTGTGACGCTACCCAGTGCGTGGCTGGCACTGAGATGAGAGGGTCGTATAAGTACTTGGGAGGAGTACATAAAAGTTTTATTGGTACTAATTTGAGGTGACCTGCACGCTGTATTTCTCTTGCTGTGCCTTGCCATGTGAGCTCCAATAAAATCTTTATACCCTACTATCCCCTCAAGCCTCAGATGCGGATTGGCAGTTAAAGGTGAGGAACTAAGTGTCTGTAGTATAGAAGGAGCAAGGGTCACGCTGCTAAGTATTCCTAAGATGCTGATTTATCCTGTTCTCTTGTCCATATCCCTTCTCTGCTTTTAGCCTGTTTACCCTACAGAGATTTTCTCTGTAATAACTATCAGCCAGACCGGGCTTCGTGTCTCTGACCTGCAATTCCTCTGCCACGCTATAGGTTACATTAAGTTTGCTCTTACTGTTTTCAGCAGCAATAAGGCGGTAAAGAGCTTATGTCTGAGAGTAGATGGCCTTGTCACGGGATGCACCAAACAGCAAGACCGTGCAGTTCAGCTTCCGCAGGGAAGTGTTTCTGAGAAGGCAGAAAGGTCCATAAGGACCACTGTCCACCCTGCGAGGTGCTCTGTGGGCTGCTGGTTGGCCAATGGGAATGGATTTTGTATTATATGGCAAACACCTAGGCATTGCAGGGCATGGAATATTTGCCAGATAGAGTTAGAGGCAAAATATAAACAAAGCAGGTGTAATGTGGCCCAGAAAAAGAGCGGGGTATCAGTCTAGGTTTGTGCTGTAGCAAGAGATGGATGCTGTAGTTTAAGCTGTACGGCAGCTAAAGCAACCACACAGCCATTCGCCCACTACCCTCCCCCACAGCTCACTTGCCCTGGTTCCGGTGGGATGGGAGGGAGAATCAAAAGGGAAAAAATAAATACAACTCATGAAATAAAACCAGTTTAATAGGACAGAAAAGGAAAACAATAGCAACAACAAAAATCATAGAAGAAAATACAAAATGAGTGATTAATTTATCATCACCCAAAGCTGATGCTCAGGTAGTTCCTGAGCCAGCCTCCCTGCTGCCCCCCCCCACCCCAGTTATATACTGAACATGATGTCATATGGTCCTTTTGGCCAGTTTGGGTCAGCTGCCCTGGCTGCATCCCCTTACAGCTTCTCGGTCACCCTGCCACCTTCTCATTGGCAGGGCAGTGTAAGAAGCTGGAAAGTCCCTGACTGCTTGGCATCGATGGAAAACATCAGTGTGTTATCAGTATGATTCTGACTCTAAATCCCAAACACAGCACTGCACCAGCTGCTAGGAAGAAATTTATCCTAGCTGAACGCAGGACAATATGTTAGGTTGAGAGCAGCCCTAAGGAGAAGGACTTGGGAGTGTTGATTGATGTAAAGCTAAAAATGAGTTGTCAATGCACACTTGCAGCCCAGGAAGCCAACTGTGTCCTGGGCTGCCTCAAAAATGACGTGACCAGCAGATCAAGGGAGGTGATTCTGCCCCTTTACTCTGATCCAGTGAGACCCCAGCTGAAGTACTGCATCCAGCTCTGGAGTCCCCAGTACAGGAGAGACATGGAGCTGTTGGAGTGGGTCCAGAGGGGGTCCATGAAACTGATCAGAGGGCTGGAGCACCTCTCCTAATGAAGACAGGCCCCCAGTAGCAAAAGGGCAGCTACAGGTAAACTGAAAGGGGGCTGTTTACAAGAGCAGGTAGTGGTAGAATAATGGGTAATGGGTTTAAAGTGAAGGAAGGTAGATTTATATTAAGTATTAGGGTGCTGAGGCCCTGGCATCAGTTGACCAGAGAAGCTGTGGATGCCCCCTCCCTGGCAGTGCTCAAGGCCAGGTTTGGTAGGGCTTTGGGCAACCTGGTCTGGTGGAGGGTGTCCCTGCCCATGGCAGGGGGTTGGAACTAGATGAGCTTTGAGGTTCCTCCCAACACAAACTGGTCTGGAATTCCATGATTCTATGACACTGAAACAAATGGAGGTGGGTGCCTCTCTGTGCTACAAAGAAAGAAAAAAAATCCCGATGATGTAAAGGCTTTTGTGTATAAGAGTGTGTGTGTTAAAATCTCTTCTATTTTACCTACATCTAACCGGATCCATTATGTGCATTTTGGGGTATTTGATCTAAGCCCTGAAGAGAGCTTTGGCCAGCGGATGGCTGGTCCTGAGCGTTACAGCCACCAGAGGACAGCTCCGAGCTGGCATAGAGCAGCAGGGCTAGCTGAAAACCATCACAAAGCTCAGGCAAAGCGCTGCCTTCAGGCTTCCTTCATTTCTGACGGTGCTTCATGTTGTCCTCCTTTTTATTTACAGTAACCTTGATAAACAGATTCAATAGGAATTGCTTCTAGTGACCTGAATTGATTAACAGAAAGTTTATGCTATGCTCAGTGCAAAATAATCATTTGGCTCATAATTAAATGATTATGATAAGGTTCTGATAAAGAATGATCAGGTCAGTCAGGAGGGGTTATAATGCAAAAGTTGTCAGGGATGCAAGCTTTTCCTTATGCTCTGATACTATTTAATCCTTGTGACCAATGCTCAAAGCCCTCCTGTTGCGCCTTCAGAGCAGTCAAAGTTTAGTGGAAACAAAGTAGGCGAATTGTCATGTTTTCACAGCTCACACAGGTGTGGCCAAGGTGTTGTTCTCTCCTGAGCTGAGAATACAGTCTTCCTATGCATTTATATGCAGAGAAAGAGATTTCAACAAACATGGATATACTTGAGAAATTATCACAAGCTTTATTTAAGATTGGTCCTTTGATTTGCCTGTGGTTTTTTAAGCTGAAGCCAGAAAAGCAGAAAGTAAAAACCAAAGTGGGTAATTCAAATTAGAAAAAGGACACCCTGTAATTTGCAATGCCTGCCTGGGTTTTTTCTTCTACCTCAGACTTTTGAGCAAGGTTTTATAACCAGCCAGTCAAGCTCTGTGAGACACTTCCGGTTCCTTCAGGCCTGTGCAAGAAATGGGTGTTACAGGACCTCAATGGGGGGAACTCTCAGTATGAAACCTCCAAGTTAGTGTAAAAGGAGGGTTTGGAGGTTCGCTCCCCTCTCTTGAACCAAGCACCAGATTGCCCTTTCAGGGGATTTATTCTTCTGCTTTGCAAAAAGATTGCCTTGCTGGCTATATTTGCTCTGCACTCACAACAATATTATCATTAGCTGGGTGTAAGCCCAGGACCCAAGCCATTCCCTGCAGAAACTAATGGGAATTCCCTGGCACCACTGCCATAGCCTGACCTCTTAAAGGCAGGACTGAGCTTCTCTCTGGTTTTGGCAGTGAAGGTGATAATCTTTTTTTATTTTTATTTTTTTTTCCTCATGTCAAGCATATCATCCTCAGACAGCTCAACAAACACCAGTATGGCCTCATGTCATCCCGCTTCCGTAACATAAACAGCAGTTGTAATTGAATTTATTATTCAGATGTATTCAACTCTTGAAAGCAAGCTAATTGGCACAACATATGCCTCGGGGATTTTTTGGCACTGTGAAGTCACAATGTATTAAATGACAAAAGTAACAGCAGCTGGCACGTTTTTCCAATCTGAAACTTGATTTAGAACTGATCGGTCACAGCAACAAGGACAAGTAAAGTAAACAAGGCCTAAGTCTGCAAAATTCTTAATTGCAAAGTAATTTTCACTTTGTTCACAGGTTACCCCACCAATATCAAGAGTTCTGCTGTGTGGAAAGCTCTGTCTGTTGCAACAGTCACCTGTGCATTCAGTGCTGCACCTCCTTGTAGTGGTGAGAGGCACAACGGCATACCTGTGGTGCTGTCCGAGGCTACAGGGAGCTGCAATGAGGTTTGCTGGTGATACATACACATACATAAAAAGGGAAATTTCAGCATTTCAATTCACAAGAAAGAGTCAACTTCTTACCCCACAGTGAAGAGCCTGGATGGAGAAGGATGGGGTTACCAAGGCAACTTTTCTGGATTTTAGAAAAAAATTAATGGAAAACCTTTTGCCTCTGTATCTTCCTGTTGCACACCAAGAATCTGATGAAATCTAAGTGAATGCAGTCCCTCCTCATCTCTCTTTCCACAAGTTCCTTCCTAATCTCAGAACAATGCTTCTCTGAGTAGATCAGGTGCGGAGCTGCGATGTGTGGAACAAGGTGGATGCGTCTGCCATACTTCTACCTCCTCCTGCTGTCCTGCAGAAGAACTTTGGTGCCTCTGCTTGAAAAGGAAACCGCTATGTTGGTGCTTTATCCACCAAGATTCGATATGCAGTTCACATGTTTTTGTGCTATGCCTGCCCTGATCAGGGTGCCATCATGTACCTGCAAACAGTCGCCAGACTCAGACCGACACGCCTGGGCATGAGGCGGACGGCCACGTTTGGTGCCTAATCCTGAGCCACTGTTTCTGCTCTCTGTGGTCACGCACGGGGCCCTTATCAGGAACCCGCTGCCAAGGGAAACAGTACTGAACCTTATCAAAACTCTTGTCGCTGCCAAGCAGCAAGATCTCTGGCGGGTTCCTGCCGGTGCCCTCTCATGAGGGGGATCACTCAGCTGGATGCAGAGCAAATCAAACGGCACGAAAAGTCTTTTACAGTGATAAATCCCACATAAAAGGGCACTTACAATCCTTTGGAAGTGGGACTCACTTGACACAAAATTGCTTTGCAGGTTAAAATGATTTCTTTCTAAATAAAGATTTTTCTCCCTGTATCAAGTTAGTAGAACTGGATTGTGTTCGTACAAAGACCTATCGTGATTGTTGTTTTGAGGTTGGTTTTTTTCCTACCAAACTGCTGCTGTAGCTTCTGTTGTCAGTTTGATTAGCCTGCCCGCTTCTTTGAAGTAATGTCAAAGATTTTTTGTCTTAAGCTTCACTATAAATAGCCTAAGAAACACTGCTAGAAATGTGGACATAAAAATGTGGATTAACTTTTTTTCTCTAGATCTTTCCCACATTCTTTGTCTGTTTTTTTTAAAATTACTTTTTCTTTTAAAAAATTTAAATAAATGGTGAGAAACTAATGCTGTACTTCCATTCTTCTTTCAGCATACATTTTTCAGCACTCCATCATCTACCCTCATGTTGCTCAGCTGTTGTCTCCATTTTGCTCTTCCAGATGGAGAGTGCTCTGTGCTTTCCTCATGTTCAATCTCTAGGAAATCAAGCTGCCCACACATACTCAGTGTCTTCTGGAGAACAAGGTTGGGACTGGTCTCTGCTGTGACAGTAAGGAAAGGTTTCAACACCCTGCAGCAAGGTGTTAATTGGCCACCAAATTTTACAAATTTGCCAAAATTAAGAGCATATGTAGGAATTTTGCTGAAATTGATGGAGATTTTGTGAAAGACTGAGCATCATATGCATTTTTCTAATGCTGGATCTGTAGAAAAACGTTTCTCAAAAATGTTGACAGACCCCAAGACTTCCATAGCCATAGCCTGATAAACTGAACAGGGACCTTCTGCATGTGATCCCCTTACTCCTTGCAAAGTAGTCCTCTCCTCCAGAAGAGAAGGCGCTGGGGAGACCTTATAGTGGCCTTCCAGTACCTGAAGGGGACCTACAGGAAAGATGAAGAGGGGCTGTTTGTCAAGGAGTGTGGTGGCAGCACAAAGGCAATGGGTTTAAACTAAAGGAGGGTAGATGTAGATCAGACATTAGGAAGAAATTCTTCCCTGTGAGGGTGGTGAGGCCCTGGCACAGGCTGCCCAGAGAAGCTGTGGCTGCCCCATCCCTGGCAGTGCTCAAGGTCAGGCTGGATGGGGCTTTGGGCAACTTGGGTTAGGGGAGGGTGTCCCTGCCCATGGCAGAGGATTTTGAACTAGATGGGCTTTGAGGTCCCTCCCAACCCAAACTAGTCTGGGATTCTATGACTGTGGATACGTAACGTCTGAGGACCTGGCTCAGTAACAGGCCTGGCAGCACGTTTTAGCATAACTAAAACATTTCTCTATGATTTTCAGTAAACAGCTAAACCATTTAGATGTGGTGGCGTTGTTTTTTTTTCCCTAAGCAGCAGTTTTGGAAGTACCCACCACCTCAGGAAGCAGAAGAGCATTCTTTTAATTCAAGAATCACAGGAGAAAAAAAAAAATTAAAAATGGTCTGGGACAATGAGTTTGGTTTATGTCACTGAATGTGCTATAGTGACGGGCCCTCTAAGAAGAGAGGAGTCTTTTAATTAAGTGCAAGGTGCTGCAGAGCAGGTGAAGGCTGCCATTGCTGGGGGGAGCAGCAGGGGCATCAGGGGCTACCAGGGTGCCCATGGTGCTGTGTTTGCTGTAAGCAGAATGAGAACTTGCAAACAAATGGCTCCTAGAAAATTTGGTGGAGCTTGTACCAATGGTTATTCTTCTCATTCAATACATTACAATTTTTCTGCCCAGCCCCTAAACGTCCCAGCTTGTTTAACTTCCCACCACACCGTATGAAGAGTCACCCTGCCTCACCTGGGCAGCAGTCGCCAGCAGCCAAGAAGCGGCTGGTGCAGCCTCTGAAACTGTCCTGATGCCACTGTTCACAGAAGGGAAAAGGGAACAGAAGGACAATTTTTACTAAATGCAATAAAAATTTATGAGATATGTGAATGTGCATACAATAACAAACGTGCCACAGGTGAGGGAGCAGCGTGCTAATTGGCATTACCAGTCACAAGCATGGATTGGGATGTCAGCAGACCTGTGCTTTTGCTGCTGCATAATTACTCTGCTGTGGGTTTGCTGCTTTCCTATCCTATCCTGGTTTGGTTTCATGTCTTGTAAAAATATCAGTGCCCTTGTGGATCTAAGTGTTTAAGAAACACTTAATTCCTTACCTGGGAATTTGTTCATCTCAGGATTTAGTGATCATACACGCACCTGCAGTCTATAATGAGTTACTGACTCTAACCTTTGGACATTAGATGGGATATTAGGGAAAAATTTCTTCACTGAAAGAGTGGTCAGACATTGGAACAGGCTGCCCAGAGAGGTGGTGGAGTTACTATCCCTGGAGATGTTTAAAAATTGTGTGGACATGGCACTCCAGGACATGGTTTAGCTGACATGGTGGTATTGGACAGATGGTTGGATTTGATGATCTTAGAGGTCTTTTCCAACCTTAAAGATTAAGGATTCTATGACTCTGTATTCACCATGTACATTAAGGAAAGAACCCATTCAGCAAACAGCTAAGGCAGGGAAAATAATTATACAGCCCTTTCTTTAAGCCAAAAGTGCTCGATGTTGGGAAATTCCAAGTGTGATACTTTAGAGAAATCAAATGCCATCAGTACTGCATGCTTCAGGGTGATTGCTGTATAACCTGCAACCACTGAATGGCATTACAGATCTATGCACTGCCTCATCCTGCTTTAGCAACAGACACAGCTGGAATAGCAAAATAATGCAAACTTATCTTCCCTAGATAGAATTCTTTTGTCTGTAAAATGCACTAAAAAAATAAAGTCAAATTAAGGAAACATAAAAGCCTAAGAGATTAATTTGGTTTAGGCTTCATTCCAAATCCTCTTACTCTTTCCCAGGACGAGGTTCTAACAAAGCAAAAACTAAATGTTGTAATTGTTATTACAAGCTGATACTGAGGAATGATTATTCTAAGGCAGGGCTCTGCCTATCTTCAGAAAAAATAAAAAAAGGGATCATAAAATCTTGTTGTATTTCCCTGCTCACCCACAAAATTAATTCATGCTGATGTCCCAAAGCAACTTCTTCAGAGTCTGTATTGTCAAAAATAGCCTGCATCTGTGCAGATATTGGTGATATCTGATCTAACCATCAGCCCCTGGCATTCCTCAAGACTGCCTAGACACACCAGTCCAACTGATTAGAGCTTCTGCATTTTAATGCTCTGTTAAAGTGACACGTGTGATCGGATACTGAACCTGTCTTGATGTGTGTGATGTGGTGCTGAATCCTTACTGCTGCTCCTCACCCCTCGCTGCCAAGAGGCACAGCAGAGCTGTAATGGCGGCTGTCGGGCGCAAACACTGCAAAGAGCAATTGCAGAGTCTGGTGCTGGCTCCAGACATGGAGAGGGCAGGGTGGGCATGGCTGGTCAGCGAGGGGTGTCTGTGCACACAAGGGCATGTCTCACCCAGGAGATCCAGGAAAGATGATCATCCTCTGGGGGCCATTTACAGCACTCGCCACTCACACGTCTGCGTCAGGCCAGAACTGACTGGGTAAAAGCACAAACATGGCAAACCTGTGCAAAGCTTCTTTAATTATGAATTGGGAAATATTGTTCTTAGGAAGAATCGCTTTTTCACAAGAGAAAATTATACTGCAGAAAATAGCAACAAGGTAGATAAGCATGATTTACCACAGTAATCCTCACCAGCTGCAGTCAGAGGGTATTTTTCAGCTGTGATTGTTTGGGCATAGCACAAAGCTTGAATGGCATACATATTGCTCAGTAATTTATTTTTTTGGTCCTGAGGGGTTTGCCACAGGTACCACAGGTGTGCTGGAATTTACCATCTTTTTAGTTGTTGGTGTGGTTTTGCATGGCAGGGTTCTGGTGACGGAGGGCAGGGGCTGCAGGGGTGGCTTCTGCAAGAAGCAGCCAGAAGCTCTCTGCAGGCCCCACAGACCACGTAGAGGTGACCCACACCGGGGCAGCTGGTGAAAGTCTGACGCCCTGACAGGAAGGACTCATGTTGGAGAAGTTCATGGAGGATTGTCTCCTGTGGGTGGGACTCCAAGCTGGAGTAGGGGAATGGTGTGAGGAATGCACACACACCACCCACCCACCCACCCCACCAGGCTAAGAAGGAAAAGAACTCCTGAGGAACTGACTGAAACCCCCACTCCCTTATTCCTTGCCCCTCCCTGTGCCATAAAGGGGGGGAAGAAGGGAGCAAAATCATGACTAAAGTGCAGTCTGCTAAGAAGAGAGGGGTGAGGGGAGGTGCTTTAAGATCTGGCCGCACTTCTCATTATGTGACTCTGGTGTCACTGGGTGTGCAGGGCAATGTCAATTAGAGAGTTTCTTTCCTTTATTCTGTGTTGAGTCTGTTTTGCCCGTGATGCTGACTGCAGAATGATCTCTCCCTGTCCTTATCTTGACTCCTGAGCCTCTCAATATATATTTTTTTCCCTGTCCAGCTGAAAATAGGAGTTATAGAGTGGCTTTGGTGGGCATCTGGCCTCCAGCCAGGGTCAAACCACCACAGCTGGGTTTATGCAGGACAGCAAAAGAAGTCAGGGCAACTGACCTCAGAAACTGGTACCTCAGACTGAAATGATTTTTAATGAACTGTGAGCTCTAAAGGGAGTTTTGAAAGAAGTCCACACACGGTTGCAGTAAAAGGGGATTCTGACCATTTTGCCTTTCCAATGAATTTCTACATGGGGAGAGAGCAAGGGAAGGAGGAGGAGAAAAGGGAGCCCTTTAAAAGTATTTGTCGTGCACATCAAATCTGACCAACACTGAAATCAGAAGGAAATCCTACAGGAAAGTGGGAGAGGGACTGTTCAACACTGAGTGCAGTGGTAAGACAAGGGGCAGTGGCTTCAAGCTGAAAGAGGGGAGGTTTGGGTTAGACATTAGGAAGAAATTCTTTACTATGAGGATGGTGAGGCCCTGGCACAGGCTGCCCAGAGGGGTTGTGGAAGCCCCATCCCTGAAGGAGTTTAAGGCCAGGTTTGGTAGGGCTTTGGGCAACCTTGTCTAGTGAGGGTGTCCCTGCCCATGGCAGGAGGATGGAACTAGATGATCTTTGAGGTTCCTTCCAACCCAAAGCATTCTATGATTCTAAATACTGGAATTCAGTCCTGCTGCTTGTGTGGACACTGCAAGTTGTGAGATTAATACTTTTAAGCACATTAAAATGTAATACTTCAGGTGCTTTCCTTTTTTGCATTCATCTGATTTTACCACTCAACACACCAATATATGCTCCTGCTGCACAGAAAAATCACAGATTGTCTTTCTAAATGCCCCAGTGTGCGTGCAGTGTTGAAGAAGAGCGTGCTGGTCAGCTAGAGGTGCAGGTAGCACTTTAAAATGCTCAAAACAAGACCCCTGCCGACTGACTATCAGAAGCAAACTCTAGTAGCTGATTGCAAAGCATAACGACATTATTGGTGCCTCTTAGTACGCAGCTGCCATGCTGAGTTGTGTCAGGACACGGTACCTGTCAGTCCTTGCTGCTAAAAACCAAGACCCTGTGAAGCACAGAGATGCCTCAAACCAAAACCCAGGGAGTAAGACGATACTCAGTGGCCTTGAATTGATGCTTTTCAAAAGCGGGTTCTCAGTGGTTTCCTGGGCCCATTAAGGCCTCCTTTTTCAACTAGGTGAGCTCCGTACAGTGAGCATGACAATCCGTCAGTGGCGGGGCTGCCCTCGATGCAGCTGCTGCTCCTTGTTCTCCCTCCATTCAGTCAAGCTCCCAGGGCAGCTTGCCTTTGCTTGGGAAGGGCCTCTTACCCACTGCTACAGCAAGGGAAAAGAGTGATAAATAGGTGGGTGGGGGAGAGGAAAGAAAAGCCACCTTGTTGCACGGGGAATTGTTTTTGGAAGCGTGGCATGTTTATGGCCCTTTTGGAGCCCATGAAAAGAGACAGGCTCCCAACAGTCACAACGTCATTCTGGGCAGCCTGCCTCTGCCATGCAGCTGGAAACCAGCAGCACTGACATTGGGGATGGATGGCAAGGGTGGCAGTGCACACACGTCTGCCATTGTCCCCAGAGTCATCAGCAGCAAGCTCACCAAGTGTGCTTTGCAGACACAGGCCAGAGACAGGTCCCCAGCCATCTTCTAAAAACTGTTATTGTACCTCTCAGGATGAAGTCAGCCCAGCCATTATGCAAGTCCATGCTGTGACCCTTTTGCTTCTCACAGCATCTCTTTCTGTAAGAATGGCCCTTTGATTTTTGCAAGGGAATGGTGAACCCAAAACCAATAAGAACATAAGCAGTATCGCAGTCCTTAAATGGTGAGAGAGGATCCTACATTGCAGCTTCAGGCGCACTGAGAGGGTGGGAACCCCCAAACCCCACTGTTTAGGGAAGGAGGGTCTATATATAAAAACACCAGAGTACCACGATCAGAGGTGGCAATCAACAAATTAAAAAATCAGTGTTTTTGACCCTCAGAAAACACACAAACTTAAGGAACAGTTTGTTTATAACATCTGCCTTGGCCCATCTTCCCTTCCACCAGCCTCTTTCCACACCACATATCTGTGGGACCCTAGCCCCAAAAACTCTGAATGCAAGTGAGTATGTGCAAGCTACATTGAGCTTCAGGGTCTATAGAAGGAGCATGAAAGAGCTCTTTTGGAGCCACAAAGGACCATCGGCCAAATCTGTTTGCAGGAACAGATTAGCACATCCAGGAGGTAGGAGGCCTCTTCAGAGAAAGACAGCTTTTAAATAGCAGTCTACCAAGATTTGGCTCCCAGCTGTTAATTTGGATGTTAAAGAACATCATAGACATGACAAGGATTCCATCAGCCTTTTTAGTTTCTGCCCAAGGACTTGTATGTGCTATTGCTGCACACAGCACACCTCAGGTAGATGGAAAAGACTGGAAAGAACACAGTTACCCATTTAAAATTCCTTCTTTTCAGCCTTTTGCAACCAGTTCATTTGGTTTATGGTCAATGAAGAAGATGAGACATTAATGATCTGTGCCTCCAGCTCCTGTCTTTGATCTGTTGAGTGTTTGGTGTTGGGCTCAAGAAGCAGAACCCCCTGTGTTTCACGTGTGTCCCTCCCAGCACAGTGGCCATACCACAGGGGCTGTAGGGGTTATATAATGGTTTCTCATCCTCTTTGGATAAAGGAATGGAGGCTAGGGATTTTTTACCAAAAAAAGCCAAGAACTCAATGACTTTGTTGCACCAACCTAGCAGATGCTTCTTCAGGTCATGCAAAAGGGTACTCAGAAGTTAGCACAGCGCTGAAAGCAAGAGAGGAGCCTTTTATGTCTAGAGAAGAACAGAAGTCATGCTGAACACATTAAAACTTTATTCTTTTAGAATTGTTTTCCTCTCTGTATAAAATAATATTTTCTAATATCAGCAGGAGAACCTTTTTTCTTTTTTTTCCCCCTTAAATAAAATTTTAATGAAGCTGCTGCTAATGAGACCTCTGTCAAAACCTTCCAATTATTACCACAATATCCCTTGATGTTTGTGGGGAAATTGAGCATTGGATTATTAATTGACCTCCTGATAGTAAAGAGGACCTTTCTAGCAGAACGAGGATTAAAACTGAGAATCTCCTGGAGTCCAGTGCTACAGCATGGAAAAAAAATGCTCTTAAGGTTATGAGAAGGTCATGAGGTTGATAAAAAAAAAAATTCCTCTGCAGAGAAATAAAAGCATCTGGATTAGCAAAATACCTTCATTCCCAATGAGGAATTTATCTAGAAGTCAAAATGAGTTGTCCTCCACACAAAAAAGAATGAGACCTGGATAAAGAAGGAAAGACTCCTTGCTCTTCATAAATGCCTACCTGTCCTTTCAATGCAGTTGTAGTCTGCAGACTCCTGTACATCATATTGCTGAGATAAATTTTTTTAGAGCACTTTCCAGGCAATTTTGTGTTAAAAAGTCCCAGCCAGCCAACCAAACCAACCCAGAGAGAAGCTTGGGGAACCCAGTGATTCATCTGGGAATTCACAGATGTGGCACTGCTCCAGCACTGCCACCACTAGTCACAGTGGCTGCCACCCTGACACACCTCAGTCTTCCTGGAAGGAGTAAATTATCTGAGGAGGAGTAAAATTTCTCACACGGGAGAAGAGGAGAAAGACTCCTCTGAAAACAATAAAGGCCCCAGGCAGTAAGACTAACCTTACAGAGCTGGATGAAATACCTATGCCTAGAAAAGTATGTGACAGACAGTCCATAAAAATGGGCAGCCAAGTAGCTGTCGACTTGCTTTACCTACAAACGTCAAGTTTAATTCATCTATTTCACATAGTTAAGGACTTGCATACGCTGTCACCTACATATAAATTCTAGGACATACAGCACTCTATACCTAATCTCCACCCTACATTTCTGGGGCTTTAGGTGGGAATTTGGAGTGAAGCCACATTTCTGTCCTTGAAAGGAAACCCACAGTCAATACACAGTTGTGCAGCTGACATAAGTTATCCTGGTTGTTGTCAGTTTGATAGAAATCTCTAAGCCCCTCTGTGCAGTGCCCCTCAAATCTTGTTTAGCTGTGATGAACAACCTTGTATCCTTAACTTCTTTCACTGGTATAAGAGGCTATTGTATTTTTTGTGGGGACAGGGTGGAGTGGGGTGAGAAGATATAAATTAAAGTCAAGAAGAGCAATGTGGTCAGAGCTATCCATGCAGTTGATCGCATCACCTCTTTAACAGTTCTGTGCACAAACAACAGGGTAGGGTTTTGGCATGTTTAACCTCTTCAGGATGGTTAGTGATGGAATCCAGGCATGGTCTACCAGTCATTGCACATCAAAATTGCCTCATGACAGAGAACTATAAAAACACATGCTTTACAGAAGTGAAAGAAGGAAAACTCCCAGTGTGGTGTGAATTAGATTCCCCCCTCACGGCTGGGAAAGGATTAAGCTTTCAGCTGGATGAAATGAACTTTCACCACTGGCTTGCTTTCTACCAAAGCAAGAGCAGATCTGGTGTCCCCACTAGGCCCTGGGTATAGGGTCTGCATGCAACCTGACCGTGACTCAAGAGCTGGGAATGCACTGCACTGGTCTGGTTTGTAGCATTTTGGGAGAGAGGTGTAAGTGTCAAATAGTCCAATTCAAACATCTCCCTCCCAAATCTTCAGGAGTTTATGTAAGCTCTTTGAGTTTCACGAATAGCATGCTTGGATTGTCAGTCTCATAGACAGACAAAAAAGACTGGTTTTCCTCGTCACTTTACTGGCCCACAGGCTTCTATAAGACCTAATTCATCTCTCACTGAAGTTGACAGGAAGGGTCTTTCCTCATTCTGGTTGGAAAATAGCACGTCTCATAGGACTTGGGGTTTTGTAGAAAACTTTAGGAGTTTATATGCCTGCGACCCGCTAAAGTGGCCATCATTCCAACGGGACTAGCTGGCTACACTGCTGTTCACAAATCAAATGCACCAAGCACCACACTCTGGCAACACAGTCCGCATGGAATAGTTTGCATCCACACTGTTGGTCCTTCTTGGCCTCCCAGGCAGGGTAGTTGTGTACAAACTGTGCCATGGGGATGGTCGCTGACCTGTGCTAACTTGTATCCTAACAATATAGAGTACAGAGAGCACGTACTGGGCCAAAACTGTCTCAGAGACTGTTGTAATAATTTAAAAGCACAGACAAATTATTGCAATGGACATCTTATGGTATTAAATTGTATAGATAGAACCTTTGTCTGCTTAAGTTGCAATTTAAGCTTAAGTACCAAATACGAGCTTAAATGATTACTGGGGTTTTTTTACTTGATACTGATGGAAGCTCTTACAAGATGTTTCATCTTAGCCTTTTTGAAGTAAAGTCCTATCTTGAAAGCAAGATCAGCCCACATGTTAATCAGAGGCTCCCTTTTACTGTATTTAGCTGTAAACCAAATTGATTAGCTCTTTCTAAAAAAGGTGCCTGTGCCTTTTGCCTTTCTTTAATTCTGTTTAACCTGGGACATGACACAGGACAGAAAACAGCAACTTTGTCCGTGATGAATAGAAATAGAAATACTGTGGCTGACAAATTCAATCTGTTAATTCATGCAGGGTGTTGCAGGAAAGGAATTGGTGATGATAAAAGTGTTTACAGTTCTGCTGAGCATGTAGGAGCCACAAAGCATCTGAAACAAATACTGGGAAAAGCCACCCCAAAAGACTGTAAATAAGCCCCACAATTTGCTAAGAGTAAATTCTATAAATATCTTGAGAGCTATTCTGTTGATATTCACTTTAATAGCAAAGCTGAAGTCAATCAGACTTTTTAGGTAGGATAACATTTTGTTTGACACAGCCAATTACTGTAACCAGACGTGATATATTGTTCTGTGTCACCCCTGCTTCAGTGATATATGGGGGCATTGTTGAAACAGCAGATTATTAGAGAAGTTTGAAGCTTCATAAAATACAGTAGGATAATGCCAGATTTGTGCTCCCAAGCTACGTGACAGAATGGGTACAATTTTGAAAGCCTCAACATCAACCAGAATAGAAACACAGCTTTTAGTGGTTTAATAATAGTGTTATTAACAAACTATCTCTAACTCATGCCCAAGAACTCAATATTCTATAATAACATCAATTAAAATACAATAATGGACTTAATAATGTTGCCCTTAATGAAAAAAATAAAATCATGTGGATTATCCCTTCATACCCAAGAGTAAAATTCCAATGAGAGACATTATAATTAACATATTGCTAAGCATCCTTTATTTGATACGATATAGAAATATACCAGGATAGAAAATAGTATGGATAAAATCAAGGCTGTGTCCAGAATGTTCATCAGCTGCTTTGCTTCGTGTTTTGAATACATGAAACTTCAAACACAGCAAAAGACCATCATTGGCCTGCGTTGATTTAAGCCTCACTTTGAGTAAAGATCCCATCAAATTCATTCTTGCCAAAAGTAGGTAGGTCACCTTGGTGGCTTCCTCTAGAACATGCCTCTCATGGTGACTGCTCTCACATCAGTTGGTGCTGTCACAGCAGTGACAACAGTAGCCATTCTGGGCAGTCCAGGGACCTCAACTCAGTACTGGCACTTCAGGGTGAGGTGATGCCTGCTGGCTTCATGTAACCACTGCATTTTGGCTGTAACCCAAGCTCTGAGAGACTGTTTAGAGTTTTATGTGGGACCCCACACTGGAGCAGGGGAAGGGTGTGAGGGTAAGAAGGAAAAGAACTCCTGAGGAACTGACTGAAACTCCCATTCCCATTCCACACACCACCACCCCTACCCCCCTACTCATGCCATTGTGGGGGGAAGAAGGGAGAGAAATCATGACTAAGGTTAAGTCTGTGAAGAAGGGAGGGGTGGAGGGAGGTGCTTTAAGATCTGGTTTTATTTCCAATTATCTGATTCTGGTTTCACTGTGTGTGTGTGTGCAGTGTAATAAATTAGATGCTTTTTTTTTTCTTTTTTAGTCCTTGCTGAGTCTGTTTTGCCCGTGACGTTGATTGCAGAGTGATCTCTCCCTGTCCTTATCTCAACTCCTAGGCGTCTCAAAATGTATTTTCTCCCTTGTCCAGCTGCAAAGGGCAGTGATAGAACAGCTTTGGTGGGCGTCTGGCCTCCAGCCAGGGTCAAACCTCCACATGACCAAGTTCATTTTGCCTTACCTTGGCACAAAGCTGGGCTTTCTGCTGGAGACATATTCGCTAAAGCACGTGCAAGATTGTTCACTTGGGAGAACCATGCTGGAGTCGCTTAGCACCTCTCCAGGTCAAATCCCATCAGGGGGCTTTCAGGCGTTAAAGAAGTGACAGGAGCTAAGCTTAAGCAAAGAAATGACTGGTCCAAGGACATGAGAGAGGGAAGCTTGTCTATGTCACATCTGATCATGATCTCAAAGAGGTGGTGCTGGGGAGGAGAGAATAGAAAAGCAGAGAGCTAACTGGACTGGTTACTGAAGTACTTATGGCTGCATGTGTACTGTAACTGGAGGCATAACTAACTCGGACAAGATAATTGCCGAAGCTCCCTGCTCCCCTCCTCTCCTCTCCCCTGACTGCTTCCCTGTCAGATGATTTGGGAATTCAGAAATCTCAGCAGCTAATCCATACCATCAGATTTCTGTCACCCCTGCAGTTTCTTTTTTTAATGAATATTGAATGTATACTGACCCTGAGATGATGATGGTGCAGAATATTTTCAGGTTCTTGAAGGTCGCAATAAATTTTGGGAAGCATTGTCAGCATAAAAAGGCTTTGGTGTTCTTTCACCTAAAGCTAGATGGAAATGCACTGTGACCTTTATTGGACTCATATCAATGTTTGGGAACGATGTACAGCTCAAATGATGAAGAGACCAGCACCAACATATTTTGCTCAGTTTGTTGACTGTTACCTGTGTAGCTGCTACCAGGCAGAAAGCCTCTATAAACAGGCTGTCAAGTTTAATTGGACTACCTGGTAAATATATTGTTAATAAATAAGGATGTGCTTTTGCGTGGCGCTGAACTGCTCTCCTCGGACTTAGCAGGGGCTGCAGCAGCTCGGCACTTCCCAGGATGAGACCCAAGGCGCCTGCTGCTGCTCCTATCAAGTACAATTGCAATTTCATCATTGATGTTATTGCCAGCAGGACTAAGCCTTAAAACCCGTGGAAGGCTTTTGAACCTCTTTTGATCTATGCGTGACATAACGGCGAGGCTCTCCATCGCTATTAAGGGTGCATTGTAGGAAGGAGACTGTAACAGCAGACTCAGACTATGACAATGCAGCCAAATGAGCCCCCTTTCCTGAGTGTTTGTTTTCTCAGAGCCCTGGAGACGGGTAGTTATGAGAAAATCTTGACTTCGTTAAGATCAAAGATGCTCCTGGTGTGTGTGATTGCTGAGAAAGGTGACAGGGAGCGTTCCCTGGGCGGTCAGCAATCTGTGTGTGTAAATGCGTGTGCCTACGTGATAACATGCCCACTGTGATTTTAAAGAAAATGTAACGATTTCTAATGGACTTAATATTTTCTGAATGCTGCACAGCAGCAAAATGGGGTTATTTGTTAGTGTGTAAAATATTTCACTGATGGCTGAAGCAGGACTTTTAGGGGACTTATTTATTTAATGATAAAAAATGTGTTATCGAGTCAAATATGCTGATACTACTTCTGTAAGCTAGCCCGTCTGTTTGGCCTGATAGTCCGACTGCACATACATGAGTGATGCCAGCTGTAAGAAAAAAGGAGTGTCAGCATCCCCTCCTGGCAATGACAAATGCTATTTACTCCAGAAAGGTAGCCTTTTTGAGAGGAAAGGGAATAATTTCAGGTTTACACAAGGCTCAGGGGAAGAGGGAGCCCCACACAGCCCCACACCAGCTCTGGAACCCCCTTGGTCAGACCTGCCTGGGGCCGTTCATTTCACAGTCCTCTGGTTCAGCTAAGTTAAGCAGTGAGAAAAGCATTTGATTTCTACCCTTAAAATTGTGTTTTGTGTTGCTATTTCTTCAAACATTTGTTAGAAAAGAGGCATCAAACCTCCCCCCCCCCAAAAAAAAAAACCCAAAAAAAAAAAGCTGACTTTGCAGCCTGCTTTGTTTTACTGTTACACCTCTCTGGAACTGAAGGCAGCCTGAAACAAGTTAAAATGAACAAAGCCAGGGAACTCTGTCTTGCTCCTCACTCTGTCCAGGTACCCAGGGCCTGCAGATTCCCCTGGGGCATTTAAGGAAAATGTTCAGAGATGCCAGGAATGGAAAGATTCCAGGTTTACCACAAAGGCCCAGAGAAGGAGGAGTGTGGAAAATGTTCCCTGCAGCAGACAAGCAGCCGATTAGCATCTCCCCCCTCCCCAGGGACAGCGAGCAAGAGACACGTGCCTCTGCTTCAGGCAAACCCCAAGCCTCACACTGGGGCTTTATGGGATTCAAGCGCTGCTTCCAGGTAAGGCAGTGCTGTGCTTGGCATTTCCAGCGTCTTGCCTGAAGAGAAACATGCATCAATAGTAATGACACAAGTAAAGACAACCTGGTTGCACCATTCAAACATGCCTAGAAATAATTACATTAATCACCTCAGCGCCTGAGGAGGAAAAATGCTTTTCTGTTTTACCTAATGGGAGACACTTGGTAGTGTGCTTGGCATGGTCTCCTGGCAGCTAACAAAAGTAAATACAGCAACGTCATTTTAAGAAATGCTTCTTCTGCTAGTAAAAAGTAGGTGCTAAAGCTGGAAGGGCTCAGATTCAGGCATCATCAGTTCACAGTGCTGCATGTAATCTTTCAAGCCCTCGCTTCTGGACAGTTGGCTTCTAGCTGACCACAGCTGTAGAGCTAAGGAAGGCACTTGACAACTTTATGCCTTCTTCAGTCACTCTGAAGACTGGAGCCACTTGTCCAAACCTTGCAAAACATCAAACATCTTCCCTCCATTATTTGACAGCAAGATGAATTCCACCTGCTGATGTGATTGCTGCTTTCTGGCTGAGAATACGCTCATTTTCTGAGTTCACGTCATGTCCAAAACTGGCTGAGTCCCGAAATAAACCTCTCATCTCTTTACATCTCCCGTGTTGGAGTTTTGGAAAAATAATCAGAATCACATTCTGACGTAAAAGAACATGATCAGCTTACCATACAGCAACAGGGAAGAAGCAGAAATAGCAACACAGTCCTGTCTCATTGTGGACCTGGAGCACAGCCAGTTTACAGTCTCCTTTTTTTCTGGTCCACCTTTACTGTGAGTAAAAATCTTTTATACAAGGGTACCTTGGAAATCGACCTGTTACAGACTCCCAAGTCACAGACGTGAGCGGAGTTAGCCATATGGAGATGCTTACCTTACGTATATGCCACAGACCAAATGCTTTTTGGGGGTGTAGTTCATTGGTCGTGCTTGAAAGCAAGCCCTATTTTCATGATGAGTTTAGTTTATGATTCCTATTAATATAAATAGTAATTATTACTTGTGGATAAGCAGGTATATTCTTGGTTGCAATGCCTTCAGTGTGAAGTACAAGAGAACACAAATCTGCTGAAACCTTGGAAATGCAGGACACGGCGATTCCCAGGTCATGCAGTGGTGACCAAGCAGTACCAGTGGGGTCACTCTTCACAGAAATATCCTTTTTCCAGGGTCAGAACTTTTCCTTGGGTGTCTGCATTGCTCAGCCACCCCAGTACGAAAGCAGGACCAGAAATCAGGCACTTCCTGGCCCTAATGAACTGCATCACCTGCTCTGCCAGGAAGAGGAAGGAGTAAAACAAAGGAAGCACAACCTCCCCCAAACCTCTGTTTCAAATTAGTATTAACAGAACTAATTAGTTGTTTCTGATTTGCTGGATTCAATCCAATAAATGTGGCCAGTTGGTTAATGTCTTTGTTCCAGGATCAGACAAGCATCCATCATCCAAACTAGGTGCTATTAGACAGCTCATTATAGCTGCCCAACAACTATTGATTAGCAAAACCCTGGGCCCAGAGCTTGCAAAACTCCAAAATTTATCACCTGGCTTTCCGAGGCAGCAGCCATTTGGTGCTGTTCGCCTCGGGCGAATCTGGCAGTGGCTTAGCACTTCTGAGATTCAGGCCATTTACTTAGCTGGGTAAGTGTGGATTTATAAACCCACACTTCCTTTTCAAATCACAGGGGTTTAGATGCTTGCTAAATCCATGCCACTTCACAGAAGAGATTGAAATCATAAGGCAGGATAATGTACTTTAGAGAGCTGTGCTCAACACTTTTTTCTTCTGGTTGTCCTAGTCTTGGTCCCTCAGCAGCCCCCTCTACAAGGCCCATCTGTCAAAATGGGACAGAAGGAGACATCTGCACTGATGAAGGCTGAGACTGGTGTGACAGAGGGGCTGGATTTGCTGGCGCCTGCTGTCCTTTCCCTTGCCCCTCCGTGAATGCATTTTGGGGATGGGGGTGTCCAGTTGAGGCCCTCCCTCCTGCACCATCAGTGCTAAATGGCAACAACACCACCCTTTGCCCATGACTCAACAAATTATCATCGAATCATAGAATCGTCTTGGTTGGAAGGGACCTTTCAGATCATCAAATCCAACCATCAACCTAACTTGCCAAAACCACCATTAAATCATGTCCCCCAGCACTGCACCTACCCATCTTTTAAATAGCTCCACCACCTTCCTGGGCAGCCCATTCCAATGCCTAACAACCCTTTCTGTCAAGACAGCTTTCTGAACATCCAATCTAAATCTCCACTGATGCAACTTCGGGCTATGTCATCTTGTCCTATCACTTGTCACTAGGGAGAAAAGGTCAGCCTCCACCTCTCCACAACCTCCTTTCAGGTAGTGGGGGAGAGCAATTAGGTCTCCCTTGAGCCCCTTCTTTTCCAATCTAAACAACCCCATTTCCCTCAGGTCATCAAAACATTTGTCTTCCAGTTCCCTCACGAACCTCACTGCCCTTCTCTGGATGTGCTCTAGCACCTCAATGTCTCTTCTGTACTGACAGGTCCAAAACTGAATGCAGTACCAAAGTGCAGCTTCACCAGAGCTGAGTACAGAGGGGTGATCACCTCCCTGGTCCTGCTGGCTACGCTATTCCTGATACAGGCCAGGATGCTGTTGGCCTTCTTGGCCACCTGGGCACACTGCTGGCTCCTATTCAACTGGCCATCTATCAACACTCCCAGGTCCCTCTTTGCTGGGCAGCTTTCCAGCCACTCCTCCCCATGTCTCTAGTGCTGATTGAGGTTGTTGTGACCCAAGTGCAGAATCCAGCATTTGGCTGGATTCCTTGAAGCTTATACAGTTGGCCTTGGGCCATCGATTCAGACTCTCTACTGAGAAGACCCTCTGTAGAGCTGCCCTACCCTCAAGCAGATCAACATTTCTGCCCAACATGGTGTTGTCTGCAAACTTGCTGAGAGTGCACTCGATCCCCTCATCCCAATCATTGATAAAGATATTGAAGAGATCTGGCCCCAGTATTGGGCCATGGGCAACACCACTTGTGACCAGCTGCCAACTGGACATAACCTCATTCACCACCACTCTTTGGGCCCAGCAATCCAGGCAGTGATTTACCCAGAAAAGAGTACACCTGTCCAAGCCATGAATTCTCTAGGAGAATGATTTGGGAAACAGTGTCAAAAGCTTTGCTGAAGTTGAAGAAGACAACATCCACAGCTTTTCCCTCATCCACTTATTGGGTCACCTTGTCATAGAAGAGTTATGACACAGTTTGTCCCATAAATTTCAGAAACCACTTCCCCTTCCCCAAAGGAAAGCAGGCAAACCATGCGGTTTCCTCACTGAAGAACAGAGAAGGAGGCTGTATCAAGATAAACATTTATTTCTCCTAATAAAATCTTACAAGGAGCATTAAGTCTCTCTGGGGAAAATATTATCGACCATTTTCAGAGGAAAAATTCTCTGTAACTGCATTCCATGGCAGCAGCACTCGCTCGGATCACCCCGTTCGGACGGCGATGCCGCAGCGGCGCTGCCAGATGCGGTTCCGGCTCCTGCTCGTGACTTGCTCTTGCTTTCAGAAACTGCTGCCAGAACTGACGCTGTCAAAACCAGCTCTGTGTTACAGGGCTTTTCCCTTTCCTCTGACCTTGGTGGTAATTAAGTGTCTTGTTCTCACAGGGAAAAAATGTGACAGGGAAAAAATGTGAAGCATGAATTGGACCTGCTTGCCTGGCTGCTGATTTATGGGTCAAGTCTCTAGTTGTTACAGGCAAAATTTTCAAGTCTCTGATTAAGAAGCCCTGCTGATTTGAGGATCTCACAAGAAATGTGTGCATAATGAATTATCTACAGATGATAATTCACACTGTTCCTTGATGATTCATATCACCTTCCTTTATTAAATTACCATTTTAGAAGTCTAACAAGGGCAATGCAAACTGACAGGTGGTGACATTACAATGTACAGAGCAGGTCAGCCGAGTAGCATGCTGCAAGTTTGGGTAAGTGGCTCCAGTCAGAGAAGCCAGTAGAAAGCAAGGGCTTGAGGAGATACAGGAGGCAGAGCGGTGTCATTGTGGGATAAATGTTTTCCAGCAGCCCACATTTCTGCCTCCTGTGTGCCTGATCCTGCATGAGCATTTTTCCTCACCTGAGCGGAAGTTTCCAGCAAAACTTCCAGTAAATGCTGTTCCATACTAGTTATCATATTGGTATTAGTTATTGGTATCAGAATTAGTCGCTGTATTATATGCCAGTCACAAGTGGCACTCTCTGTTCTCACTTAGGAAACACTGAGGTGCTGGCAGGCGTCACCAAAATCTGTCTATATCTGTGGGTAACCATGTTCAAAGACATACAAAAACATGTGGCAAGCTGAACCATGTTTTTCTTCTTTGAGTTCAGCCTCTACTAGTAAAGGTTTGCTGCACCTCAAACCGTCACTCTCAGGAACCCGGGGATACTTGCTGTGTCCCGTGCCCTCTAGAAGGGGTGTGTAGCAAACCAGTGCTGCGTGGAGCATGTCTCTTGCAGTCTGGAGGTAGAAGAAGACACGGTGAGCTTGAGTAATGGGAACTGGGAAATGTAAATGCACCTTTCTGACGTCACAGTAGCAACATGTCCTGTGTTTCTCCATGCAAACGCACGGTAGCGATCTGTCTCCACATCTAACACAGTCCAGGGAAGTATTAGAAAATACAATTAACCACTGTTGGTCTTTACCATCACACACCCCTGCTAGAAGGCTTGGCTTATTTCTGTGTATGTTCCATAAACTGATGTAAGCAAGGTCTCAGAAAGAGCCCTATACCTTCAGCCTTCTCCACCAGTGTCATGTTCTCACAGCCGGGTGTTAACTGGAGAGCGCAAAGCAAGCAGGCAGGGGGTGGTCTAGACCGCAGCGCCTGTGTCATTGCAGCCCTGGTGACAGCAGCAGGGGTTAAGGATCGGCTCCCAGTCACAGTGTGAGCACTATCCCAAGTGGGGATCAAACAAGCACACGAGGGAAATCTGGAAATGGCGTCTGCATTTTGAAGGTGCTAAGTAAGTGGCAAAAGGCACTGCTCTATATCTGCGGTAGTTTCACCAAGAGATTGTGCTGTTCCTGTGAAACATTAGCTCTGCAATTGCTTAAACCCTGGGGTTTTGTATTATCTAGCCAATACATATGCTAAAAATGAAGAAAACCATATCCTGGACTTCAGTGATTTTCACATTCCATTGCCTGTAACAAGCATCTTCCTGGCAGTATCTTTGTAAGCCCAGCAAAGCAAGGCTTCAGCTAATGCACTCAAATTTTAATTAATATACAGAAAACCAGACCATAACAGCTTGTGCAAGAAAAATAACGTTCAGCGGGAGGATTTCTGAATTTTCCACAGGGAAATCCGGAGACACATTAGGTGTGCATGCTTCTGCAGTGCACACACAGTAAAATCCAGCGTGTTCTGGGATGCCCAGGGCTTTGCTGAGCTTCCTGGCAGGCGTGCAGGGTCCAGCCCAACACCAGGCACACAGGAGTCAATGCACCTGCACTGCACAGTGCGTGTGCTCTGCCTTGGGGTCTGACAGGAACCGACGGCCCACGCAAGGCTGCAGACGGCCTGAAATCCTGGGTAACTCCCCCAAGCAGCCATTTTAATGCTGGGATAAACTTTCAGGCTGGAAGAAAAGGCGTTGTTGGGGCAGCGGGGGTGGTGGCTGCAAGAGATGCTCGAGGACATACAGTCCAAAATAGCACAGGCAGCAAAATCAAGCCCACAGTTACGCCTGTCTTCAGGGGATGCTGAAAGGTCTTTGTGAATTGCTTTTACCTAACTTGTGAATTTTCTTAATTTATAAGCCAATTGCTTTATAGCCCATACAAAACTGCTGTTGAACCACAAAATTGTATTAACACATCTCTGTGCTGGGGAGTGGGATAATTTATCTATGAGGCTGGCTTGTCCATAGTCAGAAGCCTCCTGTAACACTAACTTCTTCAGTCACAGCAATGAAATGGCATTTCTCACCATCCAATCTCATTATGTTTCCCCTTCACTTGATCCTAATTATTCTGGTAGATTCTCACCTCAGAAATCTTCCCCAGTAAGTCCTAACCTCTCCTCAAGTATCGTTTGCCTTTGAAAAGCCTCTCCAATTTAATTCCAAAACCTCATTCCTTCCCTAAGCTGCTTTATCCCTCCTGACCTCTTCAAGTCTTTCCAGTCTCCCCCCCATTTGCCTCTTAATTTCTGCTTTATTATCAAGGGTGTTTCTGTATATGTGGCTGTGTGTACGCATGAATACAGTTACCACGATCCTTCTCTAAATCTTTCATCAGTTTTCAGGAGCTCTGGACTGGCTTCTGGGATATTACTAAGACAAAATAAGTAGGTGTTCCCAAAGGCTCCCTGGAAGCACTGGAAGGAGTCAGATGTATAAGGTCGCTGAGGTGGTACTCACCAAAGACAAAAAGACCACTTGTTCCAGATGGCAGATAAATTGATGGGCTGGCACCAGGGTGGTCACTACTAACAGGTTTTATGATAAAGCCGGGTGAAGAAGGGGCGGCCAGTAGGGACAGGGAGGTGATTGTCCCTCTCTACTCTGCCCTCATGAGGCCCCATCTGGAGTACTGTGTCCAGAGCTGGGACCCCCAATACAAGAAAGATGTGGAACTGTTGGAGAGGGTTCAGAGGAGGGCCACAAAGATGATTAGAGGGCTGGAGCACCTGCCCTACAAAGAGAGGCTGAGGGAGCTGGGCTTGTTCAGCCTGGAGAAGAGAAGGCTGCGGGGGGACCTCATTGCAGCCTTCCAGTACCTGAAGGGAGCATTCAAACAGGAGTGGAATCAACTTTTATAAAGGGTAGACAATGGCAGGAGAAGGTGGAATGGACTAAAGCTAAAGGAAGGAAGGTTTAGATGAGATATTAGGGGGAAATTTTTTACAGAAAGAGTGGTGAGGTGCTGGAACAGGCTGCCCAGAGAGGTGGTGGATGCCCCATCCCTGGAAGTGTTTCAGACCAGGTTGGATGGGGCCCTGGGCAACCTTTTGTAGATCCAGGCCTGTGGTTGGTGGCCCTGCCTGTGGCAGGGGGGTTGGAACTCTATGATCCTTGCGGTCCCTTCCAACCCAGGCCATTCTATGGTTCTATGATTCTCTGAAGAAAAAGAGCTAGTGCCAAGAGGACTTGTCCAAAGGTGCCAGGGAGAGCAGGTAAAGGCGTGGATTAGAGAAGCAGCGAGCGTGACTCCGGACAGAGACGGACAGGAGGAGGAGCTGTGGTGCAGAGACCCCATCACAGAGGGAGCTGAGTAGGTACAGTACAGGCAAAGGCTTCGAATGGTACCAGGTGGGACTTTGGCTCCAGGGAGCCAGCTGTAAAAAACGCAGCACGGGAACTGAAACCCTTAAGACAGCATTTCCTAAGGGGTCCCTACGGGTGATCTGTGATGCGTCTCTTTGCTTACTTTGAAAAAACCCATATTATTACTCTGATAATTAATTGCATCTCTCTATGAATTTGAACTGCTTTACAGTTACTTCTCTATCTTTCTCATACGGATCCTTTGGCATCTACTTCTTAATGCTTGTCCTAAAAATGTAGTATTCTTATAATGCAACTGTTAGTATTTCTCTAATAGGTCTCTTAGATTCTCTCTCAGCAGGAGTATCAGCTTCTAGCCTAGCACCCTTTTCTTTTTCCCTCTCAAACTCTGTTGTTGAGCTTCTCTCCTTTCTCTAGTGAGATGTGAAGAAGAGGATGAGAGAGAATTATTTTCAAGAGTGGAGCTGGAAGAATGAGAACAAAAGCTAAGGACTAAAAAAATCGTGTTGTTTGTTTATTAAAAAAGTTAAATGCTGGAATCCTGCCTGAGAAGTGAAGGGAATGGTTATTTTAAGATTAAAGTGGACAACAAAATGAAGGTTCAGAGCAGGAAGAGCAGTGTCCCCTCCCTGAGACTGTCCAAAGCCAGGTTGGATGGGGTTGGAGCAACTTGGTCTAGCAACTTGGTCTAGTGGAGGGTATCCCTGCCTGTGGCTGGTGAGGTGGACTAGCTGGGCTTTGAAGGTTCCTTCACATCCAAACCATCCTTTGACTCCATGATTACAAGCATCTCATGACTATATTACACTCTAGCATTTAAAATGTCCTTAATGAGAGCTGAAGGAGCCTCACTGACAGTATTGTGGGAGAGCAGGCTGGTGTAGGGCTCAGGCTTGGCCACCCAGGCCATCCAGCTGCCTGCCTCCCTTTCCACACCAGTCACTCCTTGCACTGATTTGGAACAGGAGCAGAACCCAGGCAGGGTAGTTTTCCCAGCTGCCCAGTGGCAGAGCTCCTGGCTGCACCAACATGGGTGTTTCCACAGGTATTTCTACCAAACCCCGCAGCGTGGATGTACTGCTGTACTTGTGGGAAGTTTCCCACCTACGTGACTTACCAGGGAAGGTTTACTTTTCATTCACACTCAGTGAACTAGAATCACACTGGGCTTTTCATAAGTTATGCCTCTTTAGGTGCAGTTCTATTTGTCTCTGAATCCCTGGAAAATTTACTTCAGCGTAATCAGAGTATTTGACATGGGTCCTCTCAGTTCTGCACCGTTGTATTTCCACATTTGAACGCTCTGCCTCATTTAGTATGTATTTCTTTTTCTACTTTCTGATTTATTTTTCACATTCTCCTTCACTGTGTGTTTCCATGTATTTTCAGATGAAAAACTAGTCCTGCAGACCACATCATTCTTCTTGTCAGATTTATTCTGCTCCTCTTTGCTTCCCTGTCCTTTCTCTGCCCCTTCTTCATCCTCTGCCTCCTTTCTGCAAGCGGCAGGTCAAAGCCAGCCTATTTTTCAGGTCATCTCTGCCTTCTGCTTATATTCTCTCTCCTCACACCTCTTTTGTCCTTCCTCTTTTGCTTTAGAAACCTTTACTTGCCCTTGGCCCCTGTGTGTCCGTGCCTGCCTATGCAACACACTGGTGGCACGTGATGGGAACTGCTGAAGGTGGTGGCATCTCATCTCACCTCCCCTTCTGCTCGAGCACTGCTTTGTTTACTGCTTATGGCATTTCCAAAAGCTTGCAAGAAATTTATAGCAACTGGGTAGTGTTGGGTTATGCTGAATGAAGGTCAACAACCTGGTAGTGTTGGATGAAAACCGGGTGTCCCAACACATGAGGAAGGACAGAGGTACATGATGGGAGGGGGTGGGAGAGAACCTGCCCCTCCCCAGGTTATCCAAGCACCATGGCCAGGTAGGGACATCCATTGCCAGGGGGCCAGGAAAAGGCTCCGGAGCACCTTTGAGCCCCATCTCCATGCCAATTACTGCCTGAGTGTGGGACAAGACTTGTTGTGGGGTGCGGGATAGAGCATCTTGGGATTGCATGTGGCTTATGGGCTGGTTTGGGGTGGTGGGAGGAACCCCAGGTTGGGAAGGAAAGGGATCAAGGCACTTGGGTTGACAAACATGTGGAGGAAAACAGAGGACAAGATGGATAAAAGGGGATGGCCCTGTGTATAAGTTGCTGGCCACCACGCTTGTCTGTCCCTGCCTTGCACATAGTGCAGTCTGTCCCTCTGTGCATGTGGGGGTGGGGGTGTCTGAGTGGGGGCAGCTGGAAGGGGACCCACAGGTCTTTGCGGTCTTTGTGAGTGTGTGCCTGCGGGTGACCACTGGTGTGCGTGAAGGTGCACGTGCCAGCTTGTGTCACCAGCAGCCATCAGGCTGGACTGGCCAAATAGTAGGTTGAGTGGCCTGGGAGGCAGGGACAGAGGGTCTGCCAGTTGGCTACTGGAGGTACCTGGAGATCCCACGCAGTGACTGGGGTGATTGTAGGATCTGGAGGTCACCTGAGAGAATCTGTGTGTGTGTGCACATGTGTGCAATTGTGCACACATGGCCTACCTGCAGCAGCACCCACCTGGCTGTGTCCAGGGGCACGCAGCAGCCCCTTACAGGCAGGGGCTGTGCAGAGGTTGAGCATGGTTGGGCCCCTGTCCCCTCTGAACACCTGCCAGTGGGCTGGGAGCAGAGCTGGGCTGAGGGATTTCAAAGCTCCGCACACACAGTCTAAACTGGAGGAAGACTTTGATAGGCACACGTCAAGCTTCAAATAAATCCTGCTTCAGCACACCTGGAAAACATAGTTCTGCACTGTAAAGCTGTAATCCCTGCTGAAACCTCTTCGCAAGGGAGAGAAGAGAGAAGCAGCTGTAACATAAGTCATCCTGCTATCTCTCAGTGTCGTATATGGGCTTGCTTTGTAGAAAAAAAAGTGTCTGCAATCAATAGCTTTGAATTCTGTTTCTAGGTCCTGTTAAGTGACAAATAAATAAGATCACAGTTTTGGACCGAAACCATGAGAACCAGTCATTAGTGGTTCGTAACGCTCAATGTCCATATGCCCTTGGACTGCAGTGTTAGTGCCCCAACCCGTGTGCAATCAGGCGTTTCGTGAACAGTGGAATGGGGAGGTACTTCCCCTCCAGGGAGATGGAAGTAAATAGGCATTGTGTGGCAGCCTTGGAGATCTGTCGTGCAAAAAGGCTGCCAGAACTCCTACCTTTAACAGAGTGAGGAGAAAATAAAATGAAATGCACTTAGAATAAGACCTCTGTTGTAAAGGGCATGTTGAAAACTGCTGGGAAGGAAGGGGTAGAGGGTGAACTTGGGGTGTCCCAATCCTCCATGAAGAAGGATGGGGAGGCTTTAGCTGAACAGCACCAGACCAAAAGCAAAAAAAAACCACAAACAAACTGTTTTTACTCAGGCCTTGCCAGATTACAGGGAGAAGAAGGAACTCGGGGCGCTGTAGCTTCCTTTTCAGTAGCTCCTGGCCCCACACATGCTCGGTCAGGGATGGCAAGCCTGCCTGCCTGCCTCCATGGCAGCTGCAGCCAGCACCAGTCAGAGGTGCACCACAAATTGCCAGGACACCTCCTCTCCTCTCCTCTCCTCTCCTCTCCTCTCCTCTCCTCTCCTCTCCTCTCCTCTCCTCTCCTCTCCTCTCCTCTCCTCTCCTCTCCTCTCCTCTCCTCTCCTCTCCTCTCCTCTCCTCTCCTCTCCTCTCCTCTCCTCTCCTCTCCTCTCCTCTCCTCTCCTCTCCTCTCCTCTCCTCTCCTCTCCTCTCCTCTCCTCTCCTCTCCTCTCCTCTCCTCTCCTCTCCTCTCCTCTCCTCTCCTCTCCTCTCTCTGCTCTTCTTATTCTTTTCTTCCCTTATTTTTTCTTTCCCTGGATATTTTTTTTCTTTTTCCAACATTATTGTTTAACCTCCTTGCTTCATCACTTGCATCTCCAGCATCTCTCTACACTTGCATCTCCAGCATCTCTCTACACTTGCATCTCCAGCATCTCTCTACCCTCAGCCATGTCCCTGGTCCCCTCTAGCTCTCCTTCCACTCCCCCACTGACCTCGTCATCTCTTTCTCCTCTCTACCTGCCCTGTTGTAAGATGCTGAGGCAGAGCAGAGCAGTTTTCTGTCTGGAAGCAGTGTCTCTCCAAAGCAAATACCTTTCCCCATGTCCCTTTGTGTCCCTTTGTGCACTAAGGCATGAAGTGGAATGTGGCATCGGAAACAGCAGCTTTGCTCATGTATCCGTTCCTTTTCCCTCTTCCTTCCCTCCTCCTCCCTTCCGCTGTATCCTTCCCATTCTGTGTGCACTTGAAGGGTGTCACAGCCTCCCTCTGATTACAAATTAGCATGGCTCTGTCAAAGCCAGCAGACAGGGCTGAATTCAAGGCTCGTGTCGATGCAAAGTGAGAAGGGGAGCGTCTTTTTTTAGTCAGAGAGGAGACAGGCTTGATACGGAGCGATGTAAAAGTGGATTAGATTAATAATGAGGACAAGGAAAGGGTGGCAGGAGTGCACTTCATAAGCCTACTGCTCTCCTGCAGCTTTTATGCACGTCTGCAATATTTGGTAGCATAAAGGGAAGGAGCAGCTGCAGGCAAAGGCACGCACAAATTGCAACCCAGTGGGAATACCCGTAGCCAGGACAGGTCTGCAATGTGCTCAGATGCTGCCTCGTGAGAGGTTAAAGGACACCGCTGTCGCGTTAACCCGTGGCCAGTTACAGCTCTGCCCTGCACCCCCTCGGGCAATTGCCTTGCACAAGGCTCGGGAGGGATCTGAACAGCTGCAGATGGGCCCATAAGGCTGGATATAGACAGGCCCGTGCCTGCCCTGGCCATGCTGAGACCCGTTTGGGCAGACTGGACTGTATGAAGTGCAGGAATACCTGGCTGTGTGTGTGCAGCCTCAAGAACTCTGACAAAAATGGGCTTCCCTCATTCTGTACATACATGTGTGAGTATGCATGTATGCAAGTACAGTATACATATACACACAGACACATATATAAAGTATATAAAAATATTGTAAAAATTTACACATAAACAACATCTGGCTTCAGGACAGATGTCCTAAAGGCTGTAGGGTTTGTTTTTTGTCTTTTTTCTGAAGAAAAACCAAGCAGTGAGTAAGACAGCACTGTCACACCTTGGAGCACTGCAGAAGTGCTACCTTGCAAATGTTGGGGGTTTTTACCTTTCGGATTTGGAGTGGCAATTGCAGCTCACCTGTCCTCTCCACTCTTGCCTGCCTCCTGTGCACACCTGCATTTGGACTTGACAAACCACCAGACCTACTTTTAAGTCATCGCAGAGACACAGACACTGTGTGCTTTTGAACACATTACCTTCAGCCCTGCCTCTTCCCCAGCAAGGGGAGAAGAGGTATTTCTGCCTTTCACAGAAGAAGCTGTGAGGATTTAAGGTAATGTAAGCTACATCCTACAGTGACAGGCACTGCTCACAGGCTCCGTTGAACTGGGTGGGAAAAGAGTCCTGGACTGGGGAAAGGAGGATAGTAAATCCAGGTTTGGTTTGTTATCAAGGACTAGAGGGTGAGACAGGAATGTGGACACCCCACATCGTAAGGGCAGCAGGAGCAGGTATACTTGCTGGGAGGGAGGGTGCAGAGGGTGCAGGGGAGGCAGCAGCACTGGGAAGTTTGTCCATCTACCTGCCCAGCCCCAAAGCCTTGGGGAAGAAGGCAGCAGCAGCCAAAGGAACCAGGTGGTAGGTTGGGATGTGTCCTCAAGCTCTCTTAGGTATAAACCCTGTTGGCATCAATCAAAAAAGGGGATGAGGCGCTCAAAGCCCACTCCTTTGGGAGTTTTGCAATAAATCAAAATGCCTTTACATGGCCAAGGTTGCTGCAAGCTTGTATTTGCTCGAAGCACCTCTTTTTTTAAATCAAAAGAGCTGTGTCTGCTTTTCTTTTATTTCTTCTTCTCCCGCCGTGCAGCCCTCATCTTCTCTCATTCTCCTCTCTTCCTCACATCCTTTTTTTCCTTCTTTCTTCCCCCTGGCTCCCCTCCAAAGTAAGAAAAGTCAAGAGGATGTCAATATCAAGCCCTGGTCGGGCTCTGTGAGGCTGCCGCTGCCTTTTGCCGGGGCTCCCGGTGCTGCTGCTATCCAGTAGGTGGAGCGCACCCACTGCTGCAAGTACCCGTGGGCTCCATCTTCCCCCCCCCCCGCGCCTTCTCTTCCTACTGTAAAACAATCTATCATTTCTACCGCAGTGAATCAGTGGTTGCAAGGCACCGCAACACTGTACAAACCAGCTCATCTCGGCTGGACCTCCGCACGCAACGGCGTGACGCGTGTCAAGCCACACGGGGCCAGACCCCGGCTGCTCTAGATGTGGGATAAATACCTGGAAAAGAGCTGGGTTTTAACAGTTTCCAGTTCTCAGTGTTTCTCGTTTCCTACTTTTTGGTACAGTTTAATATTTTTTTTCCCCTCCCTTAAGAAAAGTCTGTTCCACAAGTGACTGCCAGCCTGGGGACCGACTCTCCTGCCTTTCCATGCCACTGACACGGCTTCAAGCTGGTTTTGCATCGCTGCAGCTGCTGAGAGGCCCCAGCACTGCTGAAGCAGCACCTGAGGGCTCAGCATCAGGCCCTCCATAAGCACAGGGGACCCCACTTTCATGCCAAAACCAGGCAGACGGGAAATCTTAGGACATCCATCATTTCCATCTGATGTTTCAGGTTTTGTCTCCAGTGTGTTTTCCTCCAGTGTCTGGGTGGGAAACCAATGCTGACAAGTGCAAACTAGCTTTTAGGCAAACAAGCCAAGAAGTCATGCGTGCCCGAAATCTCATCTGTTTTTTCCAACTAGATCAGCCACTGTAGTGAAAGATACTGCAAACCTTGCCTTGCTCACATGCTTGGGTCAGCTTGGCTACAACATAGCTCCTGTTACACCGCAGGTAGTGTCACTGCTGCAGGCTTTCGTGGCTCCCAGGGAGCCCTGGATCCTCACTTGCTCTGTGCAACCTGCTGTGACATGGCTCTTGCAGAGTGGTGAACCCATTGTCTTCCCACAGCCCAGCTGCAGAGGTTCAATAGTTGGGAGGGTCTCAGCCAGCCCTCCTGCTGTTGCCAGTGGCTTCCCAAAGCAGCATCTCCTCACCAGCAATATTCTGTCTCCTTTGACATGCCAGATTCACCTCAGAAAGTGATGGGCTTTAAAAGCAGATGTTCATCTTACGATTACAGGGTTGTTTTGGTTGTTTTTAATAGGCTGATGAGTGGTGTGAGGGTGACCTTTCGAATCTGGCAGGTTGCAGTTTAGTACCTCCAGCACATCCCCTCCTTGCACAGGCCGTGCAGACATCCACCAGTGAATCGAAAAGGGAGCAATGAAAGCTGAGAGTAGGATGAGGAGCCCAGGTTGAACTCGCTTGGCTGGACTAAACCTGCCCATTCCCACTGTGTTCAATGGAGGCTGGCGGATTTATGCAAGACAAGATCTGCCTTGCCAGTGTCCTCCTTTGAACAGACTGATTTTGTCACTACCTGTCTTGGTGCCAGACCCACTTTCCTGGCTCAGTGGGAGAGCCCCTGGCATTCCCTCGGGACTCGTGGCTGGTGGGAGCGCGCCAGTGCCCAGCGAGAGTGAGGATGGCTTTGCCACCCACCCCTCTGCTGTGGCTCCCCACCAGCTGCAGCATGTCCCCTCCTCTCCGGGCTCCGCTGCAAGCGGTGTGTGCCACCAGAGATAAGATTTCGAGATGCCTCCCTTCGCTGTTGTACAACAGTGCTGTAGACAAGGGAACAATTTTGCTCTTGGTTACACTGGCAAACCCCGAGAGGGTTTTTCCTAAAAGCATCGTTCCTCCCCCTCCTCTCCCTCTTCTATAGGATCCCCTTGAGGTTTCTTGCTGTTTCCCTCCTCCTTGTGGTCGCTGTGGAGGGAGGCAGACGCTTCATCCCACGCCTTCCCCTGCCAGTGATTGCCTTATCAAAGCACGTCAGCTGATTGTGGGCTTGGACACTGAGGTGTTGCTGCTCGTGCAGCCGGAGGTTAGGGGGTGCACAGGGTCTCCAGAGAGAGGCAAAGCATTGCTACAGGTGACTTACTGTCTCTTTCACACCCTCTTCCCCTCCAGCTGTGCCAGAGCAGGAGAGGTGAGGCAGGGTTGCATCCTGCATGGGGTGCTGAGTGATTCATGCCCACAGCATGGCCTTGCTTGCACTCCCTGGGAGAAGCCCACTCTCTCCATTGCATGGTAGGGCTGTCCAGGGACTCAGCCCTCCTTTCACATGTGAGACCACCGGTTTGTCTGCACCGTGGCACAGCAGCCAGCGGGAAAAATAACAGGCATGCCTGGGGGCAAAGCCTTATGACCAGTGGTGGTGGCAGCTGTGTGTGCTTTCCAGGGTTTGCTTTATTCCCTGCTGCCGTCCTTCAAATTAAAAGCGGGCCAGTTATTTACATTTGAAAATTGGATGATGTGCTGGGCTGTTATTTCTCTATTGACTCTGGGCCGCTAATACATTTAGAAATTGCCTGCCCGCTGCAGATAGGCACTGCCTGCTTGGAAACATTTGGATTCCCTCTATCAGCGTCGCAGAGGGAGACACGGGGATAGGAAAGGACATTTGATTGTTTGTGCTTCCCTTCATACAGCAGTAATAGAAAAGCGTTTGTGGTTGATACATCTACCCGCTGTGCACCAGCAACCTTTGCTCTGCCTTCCCGAAAAAGGCAAAATCTGGCTGGTGTTTCTGCCCCTGCCTTGTTTTTCTTTTTGAACTGTGGAGGCCATGACTGGCTCATCCAGCCCCATATGCATGCACAGGAGTCACTTGTGGGAGGTGTGGGTGGTGCATGCCCTGCTCTGAGGCCTGTGAGCCAGCAGGGCCTTGCGCTGCACTCAGAGCCCAAGGCAAATGGTAGCCAAGTGCCTCCGGCTCTACGCAGTCCCCCCCAGCTGTGCCAGTTGTGCTTCATCACCATCCACTGGAGCACGCTAGCGGGTCTCACTGCACTGAGTTTATGGGGTGGCAAGGAGAACAGGCACTACTTTGCTATGGAGTTGACAGCCATAGTTGTTGGGGAGAGAGTAGCTGAGAGCTGGCAGGGCTTGGCAGGTGAATTTCTGTTTCCAGGCACGGGCAGTGAAAGGTGTGTGGGGACTGGAGGGGGTGGGCAGGGGAGAGGGCACAGCCCACAATGCCTTTGTGAAGACACAGGAGGGAGAATAAGGCAATCAGAGACTGCAGGGTAACAGCTTCATGAGAAGGGCAGGTAGCTAGAAGGAGGACAGCAGCAGCAGTTGCAGCAGCAGTGACTAAAAGTGCTGGGCTGTAGCTGAAACTAGGTCTGCAGCAGAAAGCTTTCTGCCCCTGTGTGAGCCACCACTTGACAGGCAAAGGTGGGAGACCATGTGGTGCTCACTGTCACACACCTCTATGCAAGGCGAAAATCAGTCCAAGCTTTCATTTTCTCTCCCTCCCACTCCCCATCCAGGTTTTGCTACCTCACAGACAGGATGCTTGTTGCTGCTATCGGCAGGAAGGATGAAAAAGTCTTCAGACCTCCAGGCACATGGTCCTTCCTTATGCTCCTGCCTCCCTGGAAGAAACCTCCCTGAGGTCCTGCTGGAGCTCAGGTCCCCCATCCCCTCCTGCCACATCCATGGTAGCTCAGCTGTGGCTCTGCCCCTGTGCCGCAGACCCTGTGGACACCTGCTGCTTCCAGGGAAGCTACTGCTCCTCCACAGTGGAGTTGTCGTGCCGTGCACCTCAGGAGAAGATGAATAGGCTTCTGACTTCCCTGTGGCACCCCAAAGGCATTGCCCTGTGGTGCTAGGAGAGGGGAAAGGAGGGCTGGAGTTGGGGGACCCCTGGAGACCCCAAGGCAGAGTGGGGCAGCTGGGGGATGAATAAGAAGCTGTCCCAGGGGCAGGTTGGACAGGGCTAGGACTGGGTGAATTGGGTAGCCTGCAAATGTGAGTCAAAGCAGTCAGAGGAGCTTTTGAGGATCGTATGCAAACTACTAAATAATAAAAATAGAAAGTCTCAGAATTTTTGTACAGTGGCCTAATATTTGGGACACAGAATTGCTTATTACTTGTCTGTGTAAGAAAGAGAAGACTTCCCTATTTCTGTTTTCTCCACTGTGGTGTTTGCTCCAGCCCAGCAGCAGGAGCAATACGCCCTGATTTCCATTCCCATTGCGGGCTGGTGTGAGAGTGCTGCAAGCCACAAGTTATTAGGGCTGCCCATCCCCAGGCTCAGCACCCAGCTGAGCAGAAAGGGAACAAAGATCCATGTGAACAACCCAAAGCAAGGACTTCCCAGCTGGAGTGTCCTCCATCACCCATCTGTGAGAGACACTCTCCTGCCCGGTGATGTGTGCCCATGTGTGGGGTAGTGACAGTGTTGCACAGTGCTGGGCACCAGGTCCCACTGCCAGCCCTGGGAGTCCCCTCCGGGCAGCAAACCACAAGTGGCTGCGTACTCAGTGCGGCCTGCAAAGCTGCCCAAGGGCCCCACCGAACACAGCCCAGGGCACATCACAAAAAACCTCGCAGAAAATCAGGAGTAGTTTGCAAATTATTTTCTACTCAGGCAGGAGGCTGCAGCTGTTACAAATCATCACTGGTTGGGCCGCGTCCTTTTGCAGTGGAAGGCCGCGGGTTAATAAAAGTTTGATTAGATATATATATTTCTACAGAACCCCTGCTGCTTCCAGACACGTATGTGCCCCCAACTGCTTTACAGACTGCAGTGCAATCACCAAAGGGTGGTAAAGGCGCTGGGCTGGCTGCAGAAGAAAGATTTGTTGTTTGCTTAGCTGTGACTAAAGACAATATTCCCTGTGTGCAGGCAGGTTTGTTTATCATGTACGGCTGCACTTCGTGTGATCAGTTGTGGTTTCATATGCTAGATCAGTACAGCATCGTACCTGTAAATCATATTAAATATTACTGTCAGGGGAGCAGTCATGTTTTAAGGTTGTTTTGTTAGCTCCTATGGGTTTTCCCTTCTCTTCTCTTCCTTTCCTTTCCCTTCCCCTCCCCCTCCCCTGCCCTCCCTCTCCTTTCCTCCCCTTATCCTCTTCCCTTTCCTTAGACTCTTCTCTTCCTTCTCCCCTCCCCTCCTCTCCTGTTCCTTCCCTGGGGGCAGCATACAACCTGGGGTCTGGCAGCCTGTAAGAACAAATGAAGTGAAACCAGTGACACTGTCAAGAACTTTCTTAAAATTAAGATGCTGGTTTGTGCTTACAGAAGCGATGCGCACCAGAGCTTAGCAGAGGGAAGGGTTGGATGGGGAAATTGCCCACGAATGGATGACTGCCTTGGAAAACATCAGTCAGCTGGTGCTCCTGCCTCGGCCAGGAAAGCCCCATGTGAGCCTTTCATAAATTAAACTATTTCTGCCTTAAAGAAGCCTCTGCTGTGAGCACGCCGCTAAGCAAGGTGCCCCTCAGCCTGTGCCACCTTGAAATTACCTTCTGAAGCTCCTGGATCTATGTGTAAACCAAATCACCCCAAACAATAAGCTGTCCTCTTGCTGCTTTGCTGTCCCTCTGTGTCCTCACTCCCTACTTGCACTGTAAAAAACCCCAACCTGTCTGGGGGGCTGGTCTCCAGCCAGGCTCCAGAGAAGCTCCAGTCTCACCCCCTCTGAGAAGCAGGCCCAGGCCTTGCTGTGCCATCTCCTGGTGGGGTGGCTGATCAGCTGGAGGCACCTCTGCAAGAGCTGCCCAAAGTGGAGCGTGTGAGGGTGCGCACACACACAAGGTCTCCTTCGGCACCCATTCACTGCAAAGTGTTTCCTGTTTTCTTATATTCAGGTTGTTGCTGTATGGGAGGAGGAGTCTGCAGTGAGCAAATATCGTGGGGCTGGGGGAAAGGCCCATCCTGGGGGAAAGGAGTGGGGGCTTTGCTTCGAGGCTGCCAGCTCCCTTGCACTTCTGCAAATCGTGATTTGATATAACCCTCCCCTCAAACCCGTCATGAGGTCTGGTAACTGCATCAATTTTGCTGATAGCATCGCGCACGTGCTCATCCTAAGTAGGTTATCCTTCACGCTGCGCAGCTTCAAACCGGCTCACTGCAATTTATCAGTGGGGAAGGATATTTTGGGAACGATCCTGTGTCTCTTCTCCGTGTCATGGGATAATGTGCTGTACATAATGAATCCCACCCACAGGATTTCTCAGTTTCTTATGCCCTTACGACACTAAAAATGTAGGCAGCTCTCTGTCTCTCAGGATGTTAGGGCTTTTTTAATGACCACCTAGTTCATGGCATCCAGCAATTCCTGAAGTGTTTGTTATACCCTGGCAGCCCATCATAATCCTCAGCAGAGCCAGTCTGAATCTGAAATGGGAGCTGAAGAAAATCAGCACACAGACACACAGACACCACTCCTCTGCACTCTGTTTGTGACCGCTGCTGACTGCACACTCCGGCGTTGTCACAGGGTGCTCTGGCAAAGGCACAGCTTGCTCACAGGGTGTTCTGCACACACATAATGAATTCATGGAGCTGAGCTGATTTGGTGTCACACACTTGCTTTGGCAGCACCAACAGAGACAAAGGGCGATGGGCAATGTTCATACTCCTGCCAGCTCAGGACCACTGTTCTCACAGCTTCAGTGACGCAAAGAGGGTGATGGAGGGAGGCAAGGAAAAAGGAGTGAGACCAGGAGCCCTAACTTCAGTGGACTTCCTCAGCCTCAGCCTCCTCTTCTCCAGGCTAAACATCCCCAGGTCCCTCAACCACTCCTCATAAGGTTTTCTCTCCAGCCCCTTCACCTGCCTGGTTGCCCTTCTCTGGACACGCTCCAGGACCTTGATGTCTTGTAGTGAGGGGCCCAAAACTGAACACAGGACTCAAGGTCCAGCCTCAAATAGAAGGGGCAAGGTTTCCTAATGCCAGAAACTTCATGCTATGCAGTGGCTGTAGGTCTCACCCTCATCCTCTATACAGTCCCACACAGACTGCCCTGCAAAGTTACAGGAGAAGGCAAAAGGGCACAGGGCAGGTGTGAAGCCTTGGCTCTGGGATGTGGAACAGGTCACAAAGTGAGGGGCTTTGCACTGAGCACTGCCCCCCCAGGGACACAGACTCCTTTTGGGCTGGCTCACTGCTGTGCTGTTCCCTTTTTAAATAAATCAAATCAGTGCAAAGGGAGTGAGGAAGAAGGTAGTTCTTAAACAGCCCCGGCCCAGCAGAGGAGAAGGCTATTCTGGGATATAGGTCCCTGAGCCATGTGCATGGCCCTCGCTGTGTGAGTGGCACCCGCAGGCAGGTCACAGCAGTGACCCCGGCAAGTGCATGAAAGGCACCATCCCAATTGGCAACACCAGCGTCCGGCATGCACATGGGGGCGGTGGCAGGGCAACAGGCATCTCTGCTAATGTAAACCCTGGTGCAGCAGGAAACTTAACACTCTTTTCTTTCTGTGGGATGCTGTTGGGCTGTGCCAGCCTCGGCTGGGTCTTTGTGGCAGCTGGGCTCTCTGTGGCTGAAGGGAAATCTCAAATGGTTTGTATAAATCAGATGGAAGTCAGGAAAGTCATCCTGCAGATGCTAGGCAAGGATTGAAGCACTGGGACTGTGTGCACGGATAAAAACTCTGCGTGGGGGAGCTGAGCAAATGTCCCCTTATCCATGGAAATGGAAACCTTCCACTGGGGTTTCGAGGATGGGGTGGGAAGGCCTTCTGAGCACAACAGCCAGCAGTCTGGAAAAAAACAATACCAAGTAGGGCATGCCATAATGAAACAGCAATAACTGATGTGAGCGACTTCCCGGCCACGGATTCTTTTCTTGGACAAAAGAGAAAAGAAAAAGCCCTTTTATGAGAAGCGAAATCAAAGGTGTCTCTTTCAGCCTGCTGTTAAAGGGGTTTCCCTCAGAATCCTGGCTGTTACTTTTTCACAGGTAATTACTCACCACAGTTAATGTGAAGGCATATTCAAAATGAAGCGGAGATAGACGATTTTACCCTTTCCCCCCTTAGTCTGCCTTGATGTTATTATCCTTTGAGGCTCCGGTGCCCATAGCAACAGCCACTGCCGTCCCTGCTTCCCCCAGCCAGTGCTGCTAATGCCTGACATTTAGCCAGCAGGGCTCCTCGCTATGGGCTTTGCCTGCCCAGGGATCACAACCTCCCTAATTCCCCGAGTGCTTAGGAGTGGGTGTAAGTGAGCAGTAGAACAAGGTGTGTTTAGTGCCTAATTACCTGTAGTTCAGCTGCTGGATCCACAGGAAGACACTGAAGTGTTGGTGATGCGATTCTGTGGGGTACAGACATCCACAAGCACATTGGGTACTGACTTTGACTGTTTATCTCTTTTTTAAAAAAATAATTACATTAAAACCACCCAATCAGACCAGTTTAGTAAATTGCCTTCACAGGACATGAGCTGTGCAGTTTGTAGCTGCCTTCAAAAGCAGAGTCCATTGGGCTGCCTTTGGCAGTCATGGTACAGGGAGTGGTTTTGCAGCCTTGTTGTCCCTTCTACAGGCCACCCTTCATTCTCAATACAAATCAGAATCACTGAATCACAGGCTGGTTTGGGTTGGGAGGGACCTTGAGGCGCATTTAGTGCCAAGCCCCTGCCATGGGCAGGGACACCCTCCATCAGACCAGGATGCCCAAGGCCTTGAACACTGACAGGGAGGGGGCAGCCTCAGCTTCTCTGAGCAGTCTGTGCCAGAGCCTCACCACCTTCACAGGGAAGAATTTCCTCCTAATGTCTAATCAAAAATCTACCCTCCTTCAGTTTAGGGCCATTGCCCCTTGTCCGGTCACTACATGCCCTGATAAAGAGTACCTCTCCAACTTTCAGGTACTGGAAGGCAACTATAAGGTCTACCTGGAGTCTTCTCTTTGCCAACTTTCTCAGCCTGTCTTCACAGGAGAGGTGCTCCAGCCCTCTGATCATCTCTGTGGCCCTCCTCTGGACTTGCTCCAGTAGCCTCATGTCTTTTCTGTGCTGGGGACTCCAGAGCTGGACACACTACTCCAGGTGGGGATCTCATGAGAGTGGAATAGAGGGGTAGAATTACCTCCCTTGAACACTTCTATTTCAGCAGCAAGGTGGCAACACCCTGTTCTTAAAAACAAACAATCCCTAAAAACCTCAGAAAAAATCCAAACAAGAAAACCCCCATGACTAAACAACCAGAGGAGACCCAGTGTTCTTTTCTACAAGATTTTAATCAGCTTTTGCGTCAGTGCATTAAAAGAAAGGGACCTCTCACTGAAAGCCTCCTTCACAGAAGGGAAAACTTCAATTCACTCAAGGGACGTTGAGAGTAAGAAAATCCAGAAACTCCAGTCCAAGGTGCTAAGAAATACAGAGACCCAAGGCCTCAATGGGACCTGCGTGGCCACTTTTCTAAGTATACGAAGAGCAAGCAGAGTGCTCGGCAGGAACGGAGAGGGGGGCTGCAGGGGGAGAGCCTGGGAGAGCCTGCTCTGTAAGCAGAGCTGTGCATTAAAAGTGGCACAAAGGAAAACGTTAATGAAGCACGGAAAAAATGAGGCTCAGTAGAGAAATTAGTGGAGGGGAAAAAAAACCCCCAAAGAACCCAGCACACCAAAGGAAAGTCAACAGGGAGCGTTAAGCAAATGCTTTGTGCTGGGAGGGAGTGTATCCCGGATAGGTTTTGTGACCAGCTGTGGTTTGTATTTTTTGTTAAAGGCATGGGCAAAAGGGGAAAGGTAGGTAATGAACCTGGGGTGTGCACAGTCCCATGGCATCAGCCACACGGTGGGGAGCTTAGGGTGACTTCAGGAGTGGGCAATTTGGGCAGCAACCTACGCGGGAGCAGGGTGGGACCGAGCCAACCTTGCCATGAAGGGGTGGAAGCTGGGGGGAAAATCAACATAGGTATTTTGGGAGAGCAAGGGCATCGTGTTATAGATGGAATCCTTACATCCTGAAAAAGGGGGAGGGTAGGGACCTCATGGTGCAGCATTCACAGCATCTGATAACAACATGTGGGCATTAACAGCACTGGGGCTTTGCGGTACAAAAACAGGGAACCCTTGGGCTTGATGTGGGTTCCTGCAGTTTTAAAACTTAGAAATGGAAGTGGCCTTTTCCTGGTGTGAGCTGCTTTGCCTTACCAGATCCCTTAATGTAGAAGAGGAAGCAAGCAAAAAACCAGAGTAAAACACATGCACTGAAAGGCTTAGTAGCATTAAATCTGCCTGCAGGGTCTTGCTGAAGGAAGGCTTGGAGCTTGCCAGCGAGGTTAAAAAAAAGGAAAAGAAGAAAAAAAAAATAAGGAAAAAAAGATGAAAGAACATTCTAGGCTTGATGTCTGTATTACTGTCTGCCAAGGCTGGAAGGCCATGCCAGCTCTGCCAGGTGTTTCAGTGGAAGAGCAAAAGCAGACGTTACCTGGAGCCAACATGCTTATGGGCACTTTCCTTAGGAATCAAAAAGAAACTTCGATGGTTGCTGGATAAAACACTGCTTTGGCATTGTAAAACATGAGCCGTGACAATTTAGAATAAAGCTGGATTAACATATATTTTCAAGCTTGATCTATTTTGACACAACTGATTCCAATTCTTTTTTATTATTTTTAATTGGTCAGTAAGACCAGCATAGCAAAGGGCTTGTGTGTGTATGTGTGTGCATGTGTGTGTGTAAATATGCAGCCACGTGCTCGCATACACACAAAGAGGAAGACCAAGGTGTTTCGTCCTCCTCTGTGCCTGCACACACTTGCCTGTATTCACGCATCTAGCATTTACTTTAAGACACCTAATATTTTCTCAGGACCATGAATTTCTAAGCTTGTATTTCTGGTTGGTAGGAGACAACCCAGTAGTTTCATGTCTTATCACCTGCAGCTGGTTGCAGCCTTTATCTAAACATTCGCTGCGGGACTCAGCAGGGAATGATACTGGCAACTGCCATTAATCTTCTGTGCACAAGAACTATCTCCTGCATCGGTGTTAGAATAAAACCATTTGTCTGGCGAATGAGGCACAACTAAAAATTACCCTGCTGCTGAAGTAAAAATCCTCTCATGATGATATATTTTGTATTATGTGCTAGCCTGGCTATAGATCATCAGTAAGGGCATCTTTAGGTAGCACAAACTTAGCAGTGTGCCTCTAGGTAGGGAACAGTTTTAATCGCGTTCTGGAACATAAGGAATAGGGATAAGGAATTGGTGGCGCTGAGAGTTGCAGTCAACAGCTCAACATCCAGGTGGAGACCAGTGACATTCCCAGAGGTTTGGTATCTGGACTGGTGCTGTTTAACATCTTTGTCGGCAGCACGGACAGTGGGATCGAGTGCACAAGACTGCCAGTGGCACCAAGCTGTGTGGTGCAGCTGACACGCTGGAGGGAAGGGATGCCATCCAGAGGGACCCTGACAGGCTGGAGAGATGGTGCTGTGTGAACTGCATGAAGATACTCAAGGCCAAGTGTGAGTTCCTACACATGGGTTGGTGCAATCCCAAGCACAGCTACAGGCTGAGCAGAGAATGGATTGAGAGCAGCCCTGAGAAGGACTTAGGGGTGTTAGTTGAGGAAAAGCTCAACATGAACCACCAATGCATGCTTTCAGCCCAGAAAGCAAAACATATCCTGGGCTGCATCAAAAAAGCATGACCAACAGGTTGAGGGAGGTGATTCTGCTCATCTACTCTGCTCTGGTCAGGCCCCATCTAGAGTATTGCATCCAGCTCTTGGGTCTGCAGTGCCAGACAGACATGGAGCTGTTGGAGCGAGTCCAGAGGAGGGCTACAAAGATGATCAGAGGACTGGAGCACCTTTCCTGTGAAGACAGGCTGGGAGAGTTGGGGTTCATCAGTCTGGAGAAGAGAAGGGTCTGGGGACACATTATTGTAGCCCTCCAGTACCTAAAGGGGGCCTACAGCAAAGATGGAGAGGGACTGGTTACAAAGGCATGTAGTGATAGGACAAGGGGTAATGTGCTTAAGCTTAAGGAGGGCAGATTTAGATTAAATACAGGAAGAAATTCTTCCCTGTGAGGGTGGTGAGGCCCTGGCACAGGCTGCCCAGAGAAGCTGTGGCTGCCCCCTCCCTGGCAGTGTTTAAGGCCAGGCTGGATGGGGCTTTGGGCACCCTGGTCTAGTGGAGGGTGTCCCTGCCCATGGCAGGGGGTTGGTACTAGATGGGCTTTGAGGTCCCTCCCAACCCAAACCAGTCTGTGATGCTATGACATACTACTGCTCTTGGGAAAGTGCTCTGACCTCATGTTATGTCGCAGCAGTGCCAGTGTATAAAGGTACACCTGTGTAAATCTCCTTATGTACACAGCACTTGACTTTTGTTCCATTCATTGCTTTGGGGTTTCACTCATGTCCTTTGAATGACCAGGTGAGGCTTTACCCGGTGGTGTCCCTAGCCTGGCAAGGAGCTTTTGCCACTGCTGAGCACTCCAGCCTGGTCAGGCTGCCTCACTGTTCAGCTGCTCATCAGTTCATCGTCTGTGTCCAAGCCTGAAGAGTTTGTTGGGCTGACCCTGGCTGGAAGCCAGGTGCCTACCAAAACCACTCTATCACTGCCTTCCTCAGCTGTGCTGGGGAAAGAAAATACACTGAAAGGCTCCTGGCTTGAGATAAGGACAGGGAGAGATCGTTCTGCAATTACTGTCACCAGCAGAACAGACTCAGCTCAGGAAAAAAAAATATCTAATTTAGCACCCAGCAAAACAGAGTAAAGCAATGAGAAGTAAAACCAAATCTTAATCTCCTCTCCTCACCCCTCCCTCCTCCCTGGGCTCTTCTTTATTCCTGATTTCTCTCCCTTCTTTCTGCAAGTGACACGGGGAGACAGGGAACAGGGGTTGTGTCAGTTCATCACATATTGTCTCTGCCATGCTTCCCTCCCTGGTGGGAGGACTCCTCACACTCTTCTCCTGTCCCAGAGTGGGGTCCCTCTCACAGGGCACAGCTCTCCACCAAGTTCTCCAATGTGAGTCCTTCCCACAGGCTGCAGTTCTTCATTAACTGCCCCAACATGGCTCTGCACGGGGTACACACCTTCAGGCCCAGAGTGCTCCAGTGTGGGTCCCCCATGGCGTAACAAATCCCCCCCGCGAACCTGCTCTGGTGTGGGCTTCTATCTCCACAGAGCCACAGGTCCTGCCAGGAGCTTGCCTTAGTGTGGGCTTCCCATGGGGTCACAGCCTTTTTCAGGTGTCTCTACCTGCTCCAGCATGGGGTCCTCCACAGGCTGCAGTGGGAATCTCTGCTCTACCATCATCCTCCCTAGGCTGCAGGGGCACAGCCTGCCTCACCATGGTCTTCCCCACGGGCTGCCTGGGAGTCTCTGCTCTGGCACCTGGAGCACCTCATCCCCACCTTCATCACTGACCTTGGTGTTGGCAAAGTTTCTTACACCTTCTCCCTCCTCCCTCTGACTGCATAAGGGGAAGAAACTTCTATCACTTTCTCACAGAAGCTACCCCTGCAGACACACCCCCCCCCCCCCCCCCCCCCAGCTACCAACACCTCACCCCACAAAACTAAACCAAAGAGCTTTCATCTTGCTGAGGTGAGAGCACCACTTTGGAGATGAGCAAAGGTGATGAGCAGCGAGCTGTAGTGACTGGAAGAAGCAGAGATGCTGAGGGCAGCTTTGTCAGGCAGGGACACCAAAGTGGGAAGTCCATGGCTGCCAGGGACCAAACCATCTTCCTACAGCCTCTGACTGGTTTATTTTAGCTTGTCCTTGCCTGAATAACACAACGTGGTCCTGAAGACCCTCACATTATTGAATGTAGTTGTTAACGCTTCGGAAGATATTACACCTGCAAAACGGCACTTCTTGTGGTTACTTTGGATCATCTTAAGATTCAAGAAGAGAATGTATGAACAAAAAAAATTGCCAGAATACTGAGTGAAGTAATCTTGTTTTCTGATTTCCTATAATACAAGAACAGGAATCAAAACTTTTTTTTTTAAATATTTGTTGACATTTTGGATGTACCAAGGGGCTGGGGTGAGGATGCTGTTACTCCTGGAGATGCTCATGTGGAGGAAAAAAGTTTCTTCCATTCAGCAAGAAAAAGCAATAAAAGACAGGTTTGGGTTTCCTTCCCACCTCCCCACCCCATGTGTTTGTGTGTGTAAGAGAGAGGGGGGGGGTGGGAAATCTGACAAGCAATGGGTTGCTTATGTCAGCAGATGGGGAGAACCTGCTTGGACACAGGGAGGAAACAGCGTGTGCTGGCTATGAACTAATCAGTGTATCCACAGTGGTGCTCAGCTAATAATAATAAAAAAGAAGGTCCTTACGCCTGGTAAGCAGTTGCCAAGTTGGCTCATACGAGCCTTGGGTCAGCAAGGAGTGCACGTTGGGGCGATACAGGCTGGAACACCGTCTGGGTGTATTCATGCAGCCCCCGTGGTTTGGTTTGACAGAATCACAGAATCACAGAATCAGAGGGGTTGGAAGGGACCTCAAGAGATCATCAGGTCCAACCCCCCTGCCAAAGCAGGCTCCTTAGCTCATATCACACAGGTCGGCGTCCAGACGGGTCTTGAATATCTCCAGAGAAGGAGACTCCACCACCCCCCTGGGCAGCCTGTCCCAGGGCTCTGTCATCCTCACTGGGAAAAAGTTCCTCCGCATGTTGGTGCGGAACTTCCTGTGCTCCAGCTTACAGCCATTGCCCCTTGTCCTGTCCCCACAGACCAAAGAAAAGGGGCTGGCCATTTCCCCTTGCATCCCGTACTTAAGGTATTTATAGACATTAATAAGGCCCCCCCCTTAGTCCTCTCCTCTCAAGGCTGAACAATCCCAGCACATTCAGCCTTTCCTCATAGGGGAGATGCTCCAGGCCCTTAATCATCTTCGTAGCCCTTCTCTGGACTCTCTCCTGTCCTTTTTAAACCATGGAGCCCAGAACTGGACACAATACTCCAGGTGGGTCCTGACCAGGGCAGAGTAGAGGGGGAGGATCACCTCCTTTGACCTGCTGGCCACACTCCTGATGCACCCCAGGATCCCGTTGGCTCTCTTAGCCACCAGGGCACACTGCTGGCTGCACACTGACAGCTACAGGCTTGTCTTAAATCTCATCCTTCCCTTAACCACAAGTGCTACTTAACCAAGTTTTCGGCACCCTGAGCTGGTAGGTGTGTGCTGTGATCATCTTCCTTAGCTGGTAAGCAGCATTTTCAGCTTATGGAGGTGCACGTATGGAAGTGTTACTGTTACATCTTATTCGGTCTCAACAGCCCCATTTTTCTTGTGTGGATTTATGGCACTTTCTAATGAGTCGATACGCTGGCTCTGAGCTGAAACAAACTCCCAGTGAAATCGCTGAGTGAAGTCTGACTTGGGAAGGGGAAGATTTATGGGTTCTCAGACCCACTGCACACGTGCACACAGGCTGCTGAAATGTCTTGCTTGTAGCCAGGCAACTGGCCCTCGGGACTGGGCACGCTGCAAACCCACCAGCACGGGGCTGGGCATCACGCTGCTCCTGCACCTTCGTGGGGAGGGGTGAATTGGCAACTGCAGCCCCCCCCGTCCCATGAAGCTGGTAGCTGTTTGTAATTGCAGGGCACCCTGACGTAAACCTGTCACGGCTGGCTCCAAAGCTGAAGAGCTGCCAGGAGCTGCTGCTGGCTGCATGCAGGCAGGCTTGGGAACACGTGGGCTCTGTACAGCAGTTGGTGGCGCTGTGCCTGCTACCCTGCGCCCACCCAAACAAGGCTGTGGATCCTCTGCTGCAGGCGCGGCCCTGAAGGCGTACTGGCAGCTGCGGGACTTTTCTGTGTCTCTTGCAGCACTGTGGGGCAGGCAGGGGAGTTCCGGACTCCTAAATCATATTGGGAACCCTGGGCTGGGCTGGGAGGCATTGGCTGGGCTCAGAGATGGCAGGCGGGGGCTGTGCAGCAGGTCACCAGCATGTGCTGCCCTCAGCCATGAAGGTTTGCCACCAAGACAGGCAGTGGGGAGCGTGGGAGATGTGTGTCCTCAACAGGGATGTTTGAGGGACCCTCCTGCACTTCCCTCCAACACTACCACCAGCCCCCCCACCTTCTGCCACGCCCCCTCCCGCCCCCCCCACCTCCCCCCTCGCAAATGCTGGACTGTTTAGTAGGGCATTGTGTTTTCAGTCCATCTGTCCATCTGTCTGTTGGGAAGGTAGAGGAAAGATTTAAAAGTTTATTGGTAAACCGCAGCATATCAACCGTAGCAGCCAAAATTGGAGACAGTCTTCCTTGCTGCCCAGAGAGCAAAGGAAACACACCGAACAGTTCATAGCCTTGTCCTTAAAATAAGGGGGTAATTTACCCTAAACATTCATTCACAAGGAAGATGTTCTGAAGAGCCAGCCAGAAATACCAGGTTTTATTGCTGGGATGTTAGAAGTAAATGTAAATGACTGGGCTGTGGTGCGGGGCAGTTGGTGAAGGTGGCCGGCAGGCCCTATACGTTGCCTTTAGGAGCCACAGTACTCAGGGAAGCTGCTGTTCACATGGTTGAGCCAACTTGTTAGCATTGATCGGTGTGAGGGGCGACAGGGTGACCCCATGTAATGTGCAGGCCCAGGGTTGGGAGGTTTGGATTTGCCTGAGCTTAGTGGAGATGAGTCAGTATGTGGGTTTTGGCCTCCTGCTCCTTCCAGTGCACTGAAGGGATGAGGCAGCATCAGCTACTCCTCTCCTTGCTCATGAGCCCTTTCATGATGTTCCAGTTCATTTCGGCATTACGACGCCCCGTCCCTCTGGCTCACAGCCAGGCTTGAAACCCAACAGTGTCTACTCATGTGCAACAACTCCAGCACGAGCGGCGGGGAGAAAGCTGTCCTCCCTCTTGCTTAATTGAATTAAGTAGGAGTCGTCTTGTCACTGCTGGCTGCTGTGCTCTGTGGATTGTGTAATCTTCAGAGGAGCCTTCGACACAGCAAGGCACACACTGATTCTCCCCCGTGGGAGCGAATCCAGAATAATTCAAATCTGGCAGAGTAGGTGTGGGATGTGTATTTATTTCCTTGAGTGGCATGAGGAAATTCCCACCTCCTCCCTCCCTGTATTATCAATCCCATACACAAACATGTGCTGGCTTTGCCTTTTTCATACTTTCCATGACGGTACTTCTACCACTGCAAGCTGGCTCCCAGACAGCATCGTGACACAACTGAGGGGAGTCTGGGTATCAAAACCTACGTGTGTTTCTTAGATAGGAGGTGGGATGTGTGTGAGCAGCATCTCTGATGGGCACATAGGCATCACAAAGCTCCCAAGAAGAGGAGGCTGGTAGCATTACCTCCTGGTGTCAGGGAAACCATCATGTATCCGATTAGAAGAATCTGAGGCTCTCTAATGTGACACAACCCCCAACACCAGGGAGAGACACTTATTCTTCCAGCCCAATCCTGAGTGCTGCCTCTGGCACCCTGCCCACTGTGGAGGCAGCCGAGGCACCAAGATGTGGCTAGCAAGGGTGGTTTGGCAAGTGGCAACACAGGATACTGGAGCACAACTAAGGTGAGGATTGCTGGAGAGGAGATGTGGTGGGTGACTGCTGAATCATAGAACCATAGAATGGCCTGGGTTGGAAGGGACCCCAAGGATCATAGAGCTCCAACCCCCCCCACCACAGGCAAGGCCATCAACCTCAGGCCTGGATCTACACAAGGTTGCCCAGGGCCCCATCTAACCTGGCCTTGAACACTTCCAGGGATGGGGCATCCACCACCTCTCTGGGCAGCCTGTTCCAGCACCTCACCACTCTTTCTGTAAAAAATTTCCCCCGAATATGTCATCTGAACCTTCTTTCCTTTAGCTTTAGTCCATTCCCCCTTGTCCTGCTATTATCTACCCTTTTAAAAAGTTGATTCCCCTCCTGTTTGAATGCTCCCTTCAGGTACTGGCAGGCTGCAATGAGGTCCCCCCACAGCCTTATCTTCTCCAGGCTGAACAAGCCCAGCTCCCTCAGCCTCTCTTCATAGGGAAGGTGCTCCAGCCCTCTAATCATCTTTGTGGCCCTCCTCTGAACCCTCCCCAACAGTTCTGCATCTTTCTTGTACTGGGGGCCCCAGCTCTGGACACAGTACTCCAGGTGGGGCCTCATGAGGGCAGAGTAGAGAGGGACAATCACCTCCCTTTCCCTGCTGGCCACCCCTCTTCTGATGGAGCCCAGGATCCCATTGGCCTTGCGAGCTGCAAGAGCACACTGCTGGCTCATGTCAACCTTGAGAAAAAAATACCGCCCCTTTTATAACATAATTGCGTGCTTTATTGATATACACAGTAAAGCAGTATATAATACAATAGTAAGGCATATATTTGGTGAAATTTGATATGTTGTGAAAAAAAATGCAGTAAAACAGAAGTTTATAAAAATAATTAGTAAATGTTACAGTGTTGGTGTTAAAACACAATATATTATGATATCCAAGTAATAAACCAGTACCGAATAACAATGAAATAACATGCCATATGGTATTTATGTATTCAATTACACTGATTATGTTTTACAGTTTAATACTTTGTCATTATAAGGAATACGAAATCCCAAATTATGCTTAGAAAAGCAGCGATAAAGCTTTCAACTTTTTAAATATTTTTTTTTGACAGACTCACTCCAAAACTAAGATCTAGAAAGTAAAACAAAACAAAACCCTGATGAAAACAACCGTGCAATCCATTTCTCCTTTTTTATTTTTCTGAAGAGAAGGTTTAACGTATAAGGGTGAGGGGGGGGGGAGGTGGGGGAAAAAGAGGGAACCCATCTCTTCCTCCGATCTCAATTTAAACCTTCTAATAAAAAAAAGACCATGAGAAATACTGAGGGTTCCTATTGTAATAAAGTGTTAAAGAAAAAAAAAGCTCTTTATTAGGAAAGCAGAGGTTTGGGGGGATTGTACTTGTTTATTTTGTAAGTGATTATCGTTGGTGGTATTATTATTTAAACAATGAGACCTGGTCACACAATGGACACGTGGTGATGATGTAACATTATCTGTACGTAATCGTCAGGAACACCACAAAACCAAAGTGAGGTAGAAATAGCATGACTAGCCATGTTCAATGTTAACTAGCATCCAAAATAAAGTCTTTCCCAAGTTTAATTACACTTCATACAAGAAGAGGTAACAGATTATTTTTTTTTTTTTTCAACTCTTGCAATACAAAGTCAGATGGTGTGTTTCTACGTATTCTAAGGTAAAATTAAAAGCTGGTTAAGAAAATGAAGTGGTAAAGCTTTTGCTGGCAGCACCTCATACCCAAACCTACCTCTCACGACCTGCGGTCAAGCTGGCTAATCGGTTCCGCTATCAGTCCCTCTTGTTATTGTGCATTGTGCAGGGCTACTTGTACAGAGAAATGGGGGTTGGGGGGGAAAGGACCAGGAACTTTGTTTTGGTGAAAAATCTCTCATGGAGCAGTGTGGCTACCTTCACCTGATCGCCATACGCGTGCAAGAACAGCAGTAACTCTTCCACAGCCTGCCCCAAGGGCTGCCTGCAGCGTGGCAGCTCCTTGTGAGCGGCTGCTGTAGCAGGCTGAGACACATACTGGGGAAAGCTCTGGCTCATCCTCCAGAGCATCGCGGAGCTTCACGCTCACCAGCAGCTCTGGGAGCCGGACGAGCGACAATGCTCGGCCAGTAACCTACTTGTGCTGCGGGTCAGAGGCTGGTCCCGCAGCGAGTGGGGAGGGGACTTCTCCCCCCTTCCTCCTCACCTCCGCAGCAGAGGGGAAGGAGCACCCTACCCAGCTCCTGTAGAAGCACTGGTTGCTGGCCACCCCAGCGGGCTACTGGACGCTGAGGTCCAAAGGTTTAATCTGGTAAGGCAATTTCTACATTCCTTTGCTAACACCATTCAGGGATTTAGTCAGCGGGGAAAACGCTGGCAAATAGGACGGTCACTAATTTTATTCCTTTCCTTTTTCTTCTGTGGCTTGACATTTTTTAAAAAATTTTTTTTTTTCTTTTCCCTTTTTTTGCAGGCTCTGTCATGTAATGTGCTCTTTCATTTAATTATTGCAAACTACCTGTGGAATCCTTAATTTTACTACATTTTTACACAACTGCCTTCACTGGAAGTTGAGTGTTGGGGTTTTTTTTGTTTGTTTGTTTTTTATAAGCCAGCCCATGTCAGACAGAACCAATAAGAAACTCAAGTTGGCCATTTTGGTGTCGCTGCAGGAAACACTTGTTGGTTTGTTGTTGGTTTTTTTTTTTTCCTTTGTTGATAGTCAAGGAAAAGAACACAGGACATGGATCTCTCTGATGCAGTTACATAGCTGAAATGGAACTAAACAAATGCACTGCCTCAGTATATTTTTTTGTGGTTTTTTTTGAGGGGGTTTCTATAAACAATTATTTTTTATAAAGCACACTTTAGTTTACAATCTTTCATTATAACTGTTATAAATTTTTTTTAAACAACCCGAAATGCGTTCCATATAAAGAAATGGCAAGTTATTTAGCTATCAAGATTTTACATGTAGTTTTCTTATAGTTTTTGTACAATTGCATAGACGTGTAAAACCTGCCATTGTTAACAAAACAGTAACAGACTTAGGAAACTACTGAAATCTACAGTATAGTACCACTACCCTTCACAAAAATATAGATTTGTTTTCTTGTAAACTCTTACAGTCTAATCCTCTTGGTAGTATGAATATTATAAAAACCATGCGGGACGCCTGAAGTTGTAAAACACATCTTGCTATTCTAACACCTTGTCGTCGGTCATCACTGTCACTAAGGTTTCCATCGCTCTTCCCAAGTCGTCTGCCATGTGGAAAAGGCTCCCTACATTGTGGCCTGAAAGAGAAAGCCAAAGAAGAGGAAGTTAAACGAAGAACATGCGGCCGCAGATCGGCAGGAATGTTTTGCAGACAAGGGCATCACAGGCCCATCACTTTCCATGCACCGATCACACTGGAGAGTGCTCTTCCCAAACGCCTCCTCCATGAGTCTAGCACGTCCTCTGTCCTGGTTTCAGCTGGGATAGAGTTAATTTACTTCTAGCAGCCAGTGGAATGCCATGTTTGGGAGTTAGGATGGAGCAGTGCTGATAACACACTGATGTTTCAGTTGTTGCCAAGCAGTCAGGGGCTTTTCCATTGTTCATGTTGCCCTGCTAATGAGAAGGCGGGGGTGCCCAGGGAGTTGGGAGGGGACACAGCCAGGACAGGTGACCTGAACTGGCTAAAGTGGGTATTCCATGCCAATCAAGTCATGCACAGCATAATAGGGGGGCTGGTGGGGAGAGGAAAAGGCAGCTCCAGGATGCACAGTTTTGGGGGACGGTCCGGTTTTGGGATGGCTCACAGCTGTACAGCCTGAGTTGTGCAGTTCGGTGAAACACTGCATTGTGTATCAACAGTTGCATATATTTTGCTATAAAGTCCTGTTATCATTGTTGTATCTATTTTTCTGCTATCTCAGTAAACTATCCTTGTCCCAACCCATGAGGTTTTGGTTCCTTGGGTTTTCTTCTCCCTCCCTTTCCCCCTCCCTCAATTCCACATCCCAGTGCCCCTCTTAAAGAACCAGCGGCTGCGTGTGCCCAGCTCTCAGCCAGGGCAAACCCATGGCAGCCTCTTCAGCAAATGCTGCCGGGTTTGCAGAACACTGAATGGCAATATTGGCTGAGTGGCTACAGTAAACTGTGCTGGCAGTAAGCCATCCCAGCTTTGTTCCAAAGCACCCCCTTGTAGCAAGGAAGCTGCACCACTGCACATGTTCACCGACAGCAGTGGTTAGATCAATCCACTGACATCACAGCAAAGCTCCCAACTGGCGCTGCGAGGGTTTGACCGTTCAATGCTCTATCAAGGAGAGAAACAGAAACAAGCAGATCAGCAGTAATTAACTAAATCATTAAACCTGAGGGGGCCCAGCAGGATACCTGCACGGACATCTAAAACGATGCCCAAACTGAAGGAAGGGCTGCAGGGGTTTTTGAAACACCCTTTGCGTCACTCGAGCAGAAACAAAGATGCCACAGTCACCCAGCAGCGGCTGTGCGGTGATCCACTGGAGTGCCTACTGTCACCCGGAACCACTGTCCTACGTGGAAGTGATGAGTAAACGCAGAGGACAGCCCTGGAGACAAAGTCTGCAACTTCTTACACTCATTTTACCACTGCTGGAAACGGAAAGGCAAGGCAGCTACCCTGACCAGCAGCAAGGAATGGCTTCAATGCAACTAGAGACTAAGCAGACTTGATGGTAGGGAGATTAAACTGCCACAAGTTGCCATTTTAGGCCCTTGGCGTACCCTGCCTGGTCTCCAGCTGCTTTTCAGAAGAGTGTAGGTCTCCTGCAAGTCCTGGGTCCAAATTGCAACCCTCTGTGACTGTCTCAAATTACCCTCTGACATCTCAAATGACAGAGACGTCACAATTTAAACAGCCAAATCACATCTGGCGTCTACATCCTGAAGAAAAATGACTGGCCAGAGATCTGGGCACCCTACAAGATGAGCATCCAGACCAAGGGCTGAGTATTCCAAATTTCTTGCAAGGACAAGGAGGAACGAGCAGACAGAAGGTTTTAAAACGAGCAGAAGGGAATTACACTCCACGCAGCACATAATTGTATTACTGACATCATCGCCACAGGCTGATGTTGAAGCCAAACATATAAATCAGTTAAAATAGGAGTTAGAGAATAATCATTGAGGAAAGATCTATTTAGATGCAAAGAAATGCATGTGACCACCAACTCAGTAAGTCCCCAAGCTGCAGAGTGCCAGCGAGTATATAGCAGGGGAAGTGTTACTCAATAGAACTGTATGTGCCTATGCTCTGAGGGGTTTGAGTTACTCCCCAAGAGTACTTGTGGTATATATAAAATTTGTCTGGAAAAACAGGGGAGGTGCAGCACCATCTGTCCACAACCCTGCTTCCCAGGAATGCTTTGTGTTAGCCTGGATGCTGAGACCTTGCTGTGGTCCTTGAGGAAGGAGCATGTAATGAAGAAAAGACATGACCAGGGTATCCAGGAGGCGCCTTTTATGAGGTCCCCACCTGTAATGTGCCGGATCCTGATTGTTAACACTGCCTACCTACATGGTGGGTGTCCCTCCTGCCACAACTGTCTTCTCTAACAACAGGAATGAGCCTTCCCGGCAGGGCAAATCAAACCTCCAAATGTTAACCCATAAAGGCAGTCTTGCACTGCTGACATTTCTATGGTACGTAGGAGCTTGGAGTGATGTTGGTCAGTATTCACCTGCACTTATGGAATAGAAAAAAGCAACCTGAGAAATATCCAGAGAAGTTTGTTCCTCCTGCAGAACTACTACCAATTTTTAAATTCATATACTATTTTTTTAATGTAGCATTCATTACTCACAGTCAGGCTGCAGCTAAATGGCAACTACCCGGCCAGCTGCCCACCTGACAGGGAGATGCACCGTGCGTGACGTGGTTTGCCAATAAATACTTGGTTCTAGCCTGGTGAGGCTTCGCTCACTGCACTGATGCACAGAGAAACAGATGCATCGAACGCCAATTTCACCCACAGATCATTAATGTATAGCTATCCTATTCATCCTAAGCAAAACCTTGCATTTAATGCTCATCGGCATGTCAAGCAGTAGCATATGAAAAACTCCTCCTGCTAAGTACTGCTCAAACCAGAGTTTACTTCAAAGTAAATGTATGCTGCCACCTTTATTTTAGATGTGAGGGATAATCTCAACCATGCAGGCCGAGATCAATCCCGTAAATTACACTGGGGAAAGTGAAAATCTGATGAAGCCATATGAAAACAATGTATTTTTGATGGGAGATGCCTGTATGAACAGAGAGGTAGCTGTCCTGGTCTGCTCTACTCACCTGAAACTCTGATAGGACTCAGGTATCTTTGCAGTATGTGCTGTCAAGCCCATATTGGGATAACCCTGGTATAACTGGAGTGACCTGCAGCATCCCCACAAACATCCTGACCCTGCAAACTGTTTTCAAGCAATCTCCAGGCTTTAAATGCTCCTTTTCTTCCTCAATTGCGGTGACCTATGGGACTGCAGTGGGGAAAGCTACGACTGGTGTAAGAGGCACTGCTGCCTGCGGGATCACGGTCTCTCATTCAGGCTCTGTTGTTTCTGGAACAAATGATGGGACTCCAGGGTTCTACAGGGATTCCAACACCACTCGTTCCCAGCTTGGGAAGAGGGATCACCCTTCCACAGACTTAAGTGCAACCCAAACCTGCTAAACCCCATCTTCAGAAAAAAAATCAGTATTTGTGTATGCTGTTTAGTTTTGTCAGACACAGAGCTGTGGTTTACAGGAAGAAGCTGGGTCTAGAAAGAAAAACTTCAATCAAAACCAAAAAAGTCTTTCAGAAATATGTTGCAATAGGTACTAGCTGATAAACTGTTCAGGCAAGCAAGACCTGGGCCAAGATGACCTTTTGCACCCAGGGATCCCTACGCATAAAAATCACCGGAATGTCTGCTCGGTTTTTTGCCTTTCCTTGTGAATTGCTGCCATGTTTTTGAAACAACCATTCTGCAAATCTGATCTCCCAGAAAAGCTGCACAGAGGTGTGCTGGGGTGATTAAGGAGATAGACTCCCTCTTCCCCTGCCCACAACAGTATCCACGCTGCCCCCTTAGCACAGGTCTCACTTTCCTCTGCAGAAGTGTTCTCGCCTCTCCTGCGTGCTGGAGCCACGGCTGGCTCAGGCAAGACTGCACATGGCCAAGAACAACCATTTGCTGGGGCTGTATGTGTGCAGTAGCTGCACCCTCATCTGCAATGCCTAAAAGAAGTGCTCAAATTCACTGAATACTGCTGACTTGCCCTCTATGAGGCAGAAATGTAGGATGCTGACATTTTTAATTAAGAAGCAAATGAGGAAAATACCATCCTAAAAGCACTTAGAAAAATGTAAATCGTAGCTTTCCTCTCATTATTATTCAAATTTTAAAGTAATGCCACCAAAGAAGGCATGAATTCCATTCTCTCTTTTTTTTTTTCTCTTCTCTTTTCTCTTCTTTTTTTTTTAACATGAAAGCTGAAAAAGTGTTCCCCATGCTCGAGGCACTGAAGGGTTGAAAGATGCTGGCATGCACTTTGAAACACAGCAGTAGGGCTCGAAATGGACACGGACAGCATTAACTTAAGACACAGAAGTGGAATATTACCACAGCTGCCTTTGCTTTGAACGCAGAAGACGCCTGTTTCTGCAGACACCAACTACGTCACTTCTGCTCACACACAGAATGAGGCGTTTCGCATCTGCTGAATTCGCCTCAGAGGTTCTACTGGAATTAAGGCCCCTGGGTGAGGGTGAAGGAACTGAGTATCAATCTTACACTGCAGCTCGCCAGAGAAACATGGAGCTTTCAGATTTGAGAGAGTGGATAGAAAGCAAATTAAGAAACCCCAACACAGTGCAGTGCTTTTTTTCAGCAGCATGGATTTCTAACTCTTCCCCGACGAGAGAAACATCCCTCCTATCGGTGGCCTGGAGTCTGATATCCTTCCTCATGTCAAGTGATGTCACAAAATCCACAGGATTACACAGGAAGACAACACCTAATGCGGGTAATGGGATCAAAACCTGTCCAGGTGGGTTTAAAAGGTCACTATTGACCTTTGCACAAATGAGTTCACAGCTGAAGCCAAAGTTGTTTTGTACCTCCGCTCACGTGCTTCACAAGCAGGTGGAGAACCATGGTTTATATCCAGCTCCATGTAGCTGCAGAGTGGCGAGCCATTCGCCGAGGTCAACCTTTTAGGGTTAAGCTGCTGGAATCTGATCAGGTAGGACATGTTTGTTTCCCTCATTTTTTAAATTCCATTATTAACTGTATCAAAAACGGCCCCAGCAGCGGCAGCCTGCTCTGAATGATAGGCCTACAGGCAAGTGAGCACAGTGGAAATCCACAGCCTGCTTTGTTGAACTGGGGGACAATTCTGAGACTCTGCAAGCCAAGAACACACAGGGCTGAACATGAAGTATTTCCCATAAATCTTCTGGAGTGCTGCAGGCTGCTGATGACATCCCAAGCACCCTTTTTTAACCATGCAAGAGGAAGGGACTGAAGGGAAAATCCTATAAGAAGTGGCTGAGGGAGCTGGGGATGTTTAGTCTTGAGAAGAGAAGGGTGAGGGGAGAACTTATCATTGCCTACAATTACCCGAAAGAAGGTTGTAGAGAGGTGGGTGTTGGTCTCTTCAGCCAGGTGACAGGAGATAGGACAAGGGGAAATGGAACAAAGCTGCACCAGGGCAGGTTCAGATTAGAGGTTAGGAAAAAATTCTTCACTGAAAAAGTTGTCAGGGCCTGGAACAGGCTGCCCAGGGAGGGAGCTGAGTCACCTTCCCTGGATGTGTTTAAAAAAAGGGTAGATGAGGTACTTAGGGATATGTTTAGCATAGGAAAGAAACGGTTGGACTTGATGATCTTAAGGGTCCTTCCAACCTTGGAATTCTGTGATTCTGTGACCTGCCATTTGAGGACAGAGTTAGCCTGCACCAGGGCTCTTATACCTGGAAGCAGCTGGGGCCATGCTAGCTATCACGGCTTATGCAGGTCAACAACTGTGATGAAGGCAGCGTGTGACAACCCAGGGCAGCCTGGCGCTGACTGGAGGTTTCCAACAGCTCTGCTAAAAATCCCAATGCAGTGTGTTACCCAGAGCCCCCCCCCGGCCCTGCTCCGCACCAGCAGAAGTTTTCAAGCCAGGGTTACCCTTCAGTTTCTGCCTCACCCACACCGAACATCCTCCGTGCAGGAAAGGTCATTGCACAGCTACTTGCAACGGCACTCAGGGAGCCTCTGCATATTTTATCTTTAATAACCATTTTTTTTTGCGAAGGAGTCATCCTTCAAACGCTGTACCTGGCTGGCAAGTGGGGAGCAGCTTCACAGAGGACGAATCAAGGCTCTCTGGAAATACTTCCAAAGGTGCTATGACAACACAGTGCAAAACGTTTTCCTCCCCTAACAAGCAGCGACGTACAAGATTCTAAACTCTATTTTGCATCAGACCGACCACGTCCAAAAGTGCTCAGTGAAAAACCAATTGCACTGCTGAACACAACACTGTGGAGCTGGTGAAGGTTAGTAGCGTTCTTCATTCTGCAACGGCGTATCGGGAATTAAACCACCTGAAACTCTGATACCTCTCAACTCTCACTGTTCTAAGGAAAAAGAGAAGGACTGTTTGGTAACTGGAGGTGGGGAATAGCACGTGTATGTAAATGCAATTGTGAGCATGTAAGCAGAACAGTGAGAGGCACAGGTCTCCCTGTTGTGCTTCCATACAAGAAAAGCAGAGCTTGTCAATGGCTGCAGCATCTTTGCTGACCACGGTTATCACACAGAGGCTTAATTTCAATGTATCAGTTTCTCCTCCCCATTCCTGAGTTCCCAGCTCTGGGGGAGGACGCAAGGCAACGCAGATCCCTGCACTGACACTGTGTCTCTGCTGAAAGTTGAGAGGTACACCACTGTTAGAGCACACATGGGGAAATGCACTCAGCGAAATCAAACAAAACCCGAAGCAAAATAAAACCACGGCCCCCCTTCTCCCACCCCAAGCGAACCCGCGCCGCCGTCACACGCATGCTGGGCACGGAAAGCAAGCTGTGACAAACAGAAGCCATGGCAGTGAGCCTGCGTCTCACTAACCTCTCTCACTGGCTTTCCAGGGGCATTTCTTCCTTTAGGAACAGAGAGAGGAAGTGGAAGAAATATCAGAAAAGAAAGGAAAAGAAACAAACAACCACATGTGAATACATATTTTATACTGTAAGAGACACTTCAATTTCCAGTTAGGAATTTACTGTTAAATAACCGCATTTCTGCTTTAAACAAAGGCTAAAAGTGCACAAAATCCACTGCTGATTCTGAGCCGACTTGATTCAAGAACAGTTCTGCAACCTGTGGCTTGCTTTTAACCTAACAAAAACACTTGAGAGAACTGTGCACACCAACTCGCAGGCCTCTCAGCTGAGGGTAAGGATGCTGGAGAAGAAATTAATTCACTTTCCCAGCATCCAAATTTCCTCAATTGGAGTACTTCTACTAATCAGCATTAGTAGTAAAACTGTTATTTCCCCAATGCCCAATTAATTAATTGATCCAGACACTTTACATTTTGTTATGGCCTACAGACATACAGGTATACATTCATATATACACCTCTGTGTACATATACACAGGCACAAACACAACGTTTTACACTGACAGCTGCAGACTGGTACGGAACATGCTCACATTCTAGATCTGAAAGATGTTTCCAACAAGCTGATCCGCAAGTATCGTGAAACCAAGGGGGTGGAAGGGGAAAGGGAGAAAAAAAATTGAAGTGAGAGGGGTAAAAATGGAAAGTATCACATCACTTTCAAGTTGTGCTGCCAGAACGGAGGAGTCATTAATGCGTTTAGCTGAAAAGATGCTCCCAACAAGCCTTCACGGAAGCCACACTTTGATCATACTGATTATTCTCAAACACTTATCGTAGCATGTTTGTTTGTAAAAGAGGAAAGCCGTGTGTCAATCAACAGCAGAAACACCCCCTTGCCTCCCTTCCCACTGCAGTGACAATAAAACGCTCGCTGTCTCCAGGAGCAGTGTCCCGTGGCCACTGGTGCGTTACCGCAGGCCCCAGTACGGCCAGACATTGTTGCTTTAGGTGAGAAAGCCACTGCTGCAGATGCTGTTCAAGAAAGAGGATGATCTTTGCCCCAGAGCTGCTGTAAATGATGCAACTGTAAGCCAACATATGGGGCAACAGGGAGGGAGACAGATAGATAGAGGAAGACATCCTGGTCAGCATAACGGTAGTGTAATTGCTGTGGAATGTTCTCCTAGGCCTGGCAGCCTGCGGGAGAAGGGAGGCAGTAAGTCGCTTTGCAGGTATTTCCCAAGGTGCAGAACAAGGGTCTGCAACAGAGAAAAGCTGATCTGACGTGGTAAAAGAGAGGGGGAGAGGGCGGAGGAAGCAAATGGCACCACTGGCCACAGCTCAGCTCCAAGCTCCATACCATGGAAATGGCCAGGGCAACCCATGAAGGGCCTGGACAGCAAAGGTTACAATTTGCAGAACAGAGGAAGTTTTGTTCCCTTCCTTCACCTCTCCCTCTCCCCAGGAGCATGCTTTTCATTAGAAATGGTAACAACAGGCTTGAAGTCATGCTCTGCATGTGGGTTTTTATTGTGGTCCTATGGGAAGCCTGAACTCAGGTTATGCCTACACCAGACGTGCTGGTGGTGCAGAGGCACCAGAGCGAGCCTGACAGTGAGCAGAGGTGTGGCGTCGGTTCCATGGACTTCGCCCTAACTCTGCAGGACTTGGGTGAGCGACTGCACAGCCTGCGGCCTCCTCTGGCATTTCTGTCAGGAGCTGTGAATGCTACAGAAGAAGAAAGAAAAGAATGCCTCCCAGGGGAGAAGATGAGAACCTCTCACTGATGTAAGTCATGTAGCAGAAAATCCTTGAAAATGAAGATATAAAGTCCATTGCTTGCTTTGGTCATCTTCTGAGGAAGAGCCCTAAGGTTTAGGTGAATATGTGGTCTACCTAAGGCCTCCAGAAACTGCATAGGGGGACAGCTGGGTGTGCAAGAGTCCTGGGCCATGAACAAGAGCCAGCAGAGAACAGTTTAGCTTGGGTCAAGGAGAGAAGGAACTGCCTGCACACAAAGTACTGTATCCTTTCAGAGGGCTTAACAAACGCCTGCTTGCCTGCACAAGTATCTAAAATTGCAGCAACACAGTGTCTAATTTACATACCTACGTGAGCCAGGCTGGATTCTGCTGGAAAATGAATGCATTTCAAGGTAACTGGGATAGTGCTGTGCCACACAAAACAGCTGGTGAGGGAAGTCTGTGGTGAGCAATCAAGCCCCAGAGTTTGTTAAATGCAACAAAGAGCAACACTACTACCGTATCAGCTAATTTCTTTTGGAGGAAGATTAAAAAGGGTTTAATGGATTTTACTTTATTCTCTTCTTTGCATATGAATAAATGTGTGTCTCTGAGTTTTCAGGCAAGGAGAACAGCTCGGCATAAACTGCAGAGGAAGGAGATTTCCTGTATTGCTGCAGTTCTGAAAATCAGTATTCTGTAAGACATCAAAATACTGATACACAATCCATGGGTGCCTAATTATTTAGTATTATTCCTGTTAGAATCAAGGTTTCCTACTCTTATAAAATTTAGAAGAGTCTTCCTTTTTCTTCTTTGGAAACCTACATGACATTGTATCACAGGCAAAGGCAGACAGAGTGGGATCAAACCAAACCTGAAAGCAGAGGCACGAAGGAAAACTTCATGCATCTATGCAGATTCAGATCAAAGCAGAGAGTAAAAAGCATCGACTGCGCTGCTCCACTCATTGAACTCAGGAGAGGGATGGGGCTGCAGAGGGGAGAGATCGATGTCTGTGAAGAGCTTTTTTTTCTTGGTCTGGAGCACAAGTCCCCTGAGGAGCAGCTGGGATAAGTGGGGTTGTTTAGCCTGGAGAAAAGGAGGCACCTTATGGTGCTCTACAACTGTCTGAAAGGAGGTTGTGGCCATGTGGGTTTTGGTCTCTTCTGAGCAACAAGTGATAGAATAAGAAGTTCTGGCCTCAAGTTGTGCCAGGGGAAGTTTAGATTGGATATTAGGAAAACCTTCTTTACTGAAAGAGTGGTCAAGAACAGGCTGCCCAGGGAAGTGGTGGAGTCACTGTCTCTGGAGGTGGTCAAAGAACATCTAAAGGTGTCAGTCTGGGACATGTCTTAGTGGGCGTGGTGGTGTTGGGTTGATGTTTGGGCTTGATGATCTTAGAGGTCTTTTCCGACCTTAATGACTCTATGATTACAAATCTCAACAGATTTGGTCCTCACCACTGAGCCAGCAGAACTCTGCAGAGAGGCTCAGACAGTTCGGTCCTGTTGTGCCATAGGGGAGTGATAAGGGATCTCAGTCACCCAGGCTCATGGATGTGGGATTCAGGACCACAGCACAGAGAAAGGGACACAGTAGAGAAGATGCCAGCATAGCTTAATTTGAAGAGTATTTCCAGAATGTCCTGCAGTGTAACAACCCCAGAGCACTCTCCCATTGATTCAGTAAAGTGTGAAAAGTCTGTGTCATAAAGCTTTTCTGGTTTTCCTTTTCTGTCAGAATAAGAGTAAAGCCTTGGACACTGTTTCTCACAGCATTCTGATTGAGAAACTGGCTGCCACTGGCCTGGACAGGTGGACCCTCTGCTGGGTTAAAAACTGGCTGGATGGGCGGGCCCAAAGGGTGGTGGTAAATGGAACAAAATCCAGCTGGAGGCCGGTCATGAGTGGCATCCCCTAGGGCTCAGTCTTGGGTCCAGTTTTGTTCAACATCTTTACCAATGGCCTCAATTAAGGGATTGAATGTTCCCTCAGAAAGTTTGCAGAAGCTGGGAGGAAGTGTTGATCTGCCTGAAGTAAAACAAAACCTGTAAAAGACGGTGCTGTTCTCAGTGCCATTTATTTACTGCCATGAGGTCTTGTCATGTCATTGCACAACAACTGCACTAAGTGGTGCTATGTTAAACAATAACAGTGAGTGCTGATTCTCCTCCAAGTGTTTCCACACAATGTCACAGTCTCTTAGCTCTTCTCAGCCATTGTGGTTTTACTTCTAATCACTTCTCAGCTCCCACTTTCTCATTATCCACCAGCAAGGGCTCTGCACTGAAAGCCTGGGAAGTTCTCTCACCAGCTCCAGTTAGCTCAGGAACTTCTCCCTCAAAATTCCTCTCAGAGCTTCATTCACAGGAAGCATTTGACACAAAACTGTAACTGCAAAAGACAGCCTGGTCTACCATGAGATTTACCAGAAGCAGTGCAACTTGTCTTGTCCTCAGCTCTGGAGGAGAGATGAATATGGCTTTCAAAATTCTGGCCTGCCGATCTTCCTTCCTATGAACCAGTTCCCTGGAGATGTAGCACCTTGGGCACAAATACAGCATGAAAATGTTTTCCTCTGTGGCCCATTATCAAGCAGGGTCAAAGAAATCACTGAGGTGGTATTTAATGGTAGATTTCCACTACGTGTCAGACCTCTGGCTTTGACATCTATTTTGCATTAGCACAGCAGCTGCTTGAAGCAGCTGCAGCAGTTGTGAATTTGCTGGGAGCAGCAAACTAGAAGAGGAATGGGTGGGAGACCTTGTAGATTAAAAGGAAAGAAAAATTCCTTAAGGACAGCAATCATCAGGTATTCAGCAGAATTTCTCTCTCCAGAAATGAAACAGTGTTCAGTACCAAGAGTCAGCTGTCCAAGGAGCATGGAGGTCTTCTGCTCCTTAGGAAATGCCAAGAACTGCCAAAAGGTTAATTGAAGGAAACAAACAAAAAAAAAGCTCTATAAAAGGTACATAGGAAAACAAGTTAGTGCACCTGAGATCTGCTTATGAAAGTCTATGACACAATTTATTTACCACATGCTTCTCTAAAATGCACTGAAAATGATGCTGTAAAGCCTTGATGCCCTTTTAAAAACAACTCTCTGCAGCAAAAGCTTGGAAAATATCATAACCAAAATGAGTGTGGCTCCCTGTGAGTGGCAATTAATTGTTAATACATTCCCTTTGTTCAAAATAAGTTCCAAGATCAAAATAAGTGCTATTACTTGCTTTAGGAAACTGTTCCTCAGCCTGAGAAAATCTTACTCTTCAGATGCTTCCCATGATATTTAGACTAAATATTTTAGTTTTCATTTGTATTCTGCAATGTTCAACTGTGTATGTATATACACACACACACACATATATATACACACATGTGCACCCAAGCACAGATGTTGACCCCTTTTCTCGCTTCAGCTCTGAACTTCTCTCATGAACCAAAGCCTTGAGAGCCCAGTTCATCCTTGTCTTACTGCTCTGCACACCTCCAATTTGTTGTTACCCCAATGGCAATAGGATATCCAGAATTATAACCCTGATTCCAAAGGAGCCTCACTCCCTATGCTTGTGACATTCTGGAGCTGGACCTTTAATCTGACAGTCAGCATGCTCATTTCTATGGGGCACAAAAGGAAACTCACACTTCATGTCCTGACAGTAACTTCCCAGGTTTTTTAATACACCCCTACATTTCCCCAGTTGATTCCACGTATGAATTTCGGGTTATTTGGATGGATGTTTTTCCCTTCCTGCCTTTCATGTTGTTACTCTCATGTTTGATCTAGGTAAAATTTTGAGGAGTACCCCTTTGTGTCCTTTGTAGCTCTTCTGGAACTGCATTGTCTATGGATAGCATAGCAGACTTCTTCTACAGCATTAGTGTACAAATAAACAAAGCTACTTGTAGTACTTTTCAATCTTTGGCATTTATTCCATCCTCCTTCTAGTTTTAATTCCTAAAGACAGTATGAATCAGGTGTGGTGCCACCCCACCCAGGTAGTTTCAATTCACCTTCCAAATAGTATTCACAAGCTCCTGTACCCCAAACACACTTCTGAATGCCAGACGGGGATGGCAGAGTTTCTTGCATCTGTCATTTAAAAAAATTCTATTTAATATGAATTAATATAAGAAAATACACCCTTTATAGATCTGTGCTCATGGCTTGTTTGGGCTTATTGTTCTGTTTACTGAGCACCTACAAATAGCTTGAGATTTGATGCAACCTGTAATGCACAGAAATACAGTATGACTCCCACCACATCTATACTCTTACATGACATCCTCTTCTCCCAATGCTTTGCAAACTGCTTTCACTGTTTTGCAATTACACTTTGATATCACTGCTGTTATAGATTGGAAACCCAAGATACAGATTTGCACCTCTCAGCAGCAAAAAAGGCCCCTGATTCAGTGGTTTGTTGAGATGAGTCAACCCTGCTTCCTTGTCTCCTTCCTGCAGCCCCATAAATCATAAGTCACATCCCTGACCGACCACCGCATCCTTCGCCTCACGGTGATGGTCTACATGAGGCTGCTGCAAGCCAGCTGTGGATGTAAGCTTCGCTTCTGTGGGCATTGGGTGAGAATCATTCAAAACCAAAACAGGAGGAGAGGACAACTCCACTAACTGAAGGTTGCATGAGATCTCAGCAAAAGTGATGGTGTCAGTCGCCCCCTGTACCAGCCAAGGAGTGGAAGCTTGTTTGCACTAGTTTCAGGACAACCTGTTTCTCACAGAGGGCATGGCCACTCCTATCCCTCAACCAAAAGCAATTACACAAACCTGGCATCCATGCAAATGGATCACAAGATACATGGGGGACAGAGAAACCTAATCGAGGTCTTAACCTCCTGAGCCAATGCCTGGCACAATTCTCCAAAAAGCCAACTACTTCATCTCCCAGCCATACTCATCTTTTTGTGTAGCCAAAGAGAGAGGAAGAGGATTCTCTCCAGTGCCTTGCTCAGGGCCAGAAGAAAACTCAGAAGAAAAGTCCTGTGGGAAGCTTGACTCTGCCTGACCTCCCATCCCTGCTCCTGACTGCTGCACCTGAAGCTCCTCTCCTGGGTTGGCTGAGGAGAGGACAGAAGACACATGTCCAACAGAGACTGTGCCTCCTCCTCGCTCACAGCCCTCCATGTAGCGAGACAGTGCTTTTGTCCTCTACGGCTGCAGGTCAGACAGGAAAGCCTGTAAGCTGCATTCTCTTCTAGGGATGCTTGTGGTCACGTACTACACTCCTAATATAGTTACTGAACAGACAAACAAAGTAAGGGAATACATTCTTTCTCTGTATTTAAATGGCTACAGTCTGCATCACCAGAATGAAAATATGAAATTACAGCTAAACTTACAGAACTAAAATATTAACTGATGTCACCATTCCCCCCCCCCGCCCCCCAAAACTTTATATTCTGCCAGCTTGACTGATGAACCTTTCTATTTTCCACTAAAAAATAGAGTTAAACCCCTCTGCTATTCTATCAGTAGGGAGTGCTATCTAACAGATCGATCTCTACCTACTTATACACAGGAAATGAATGACTGCATTTCAAGTACCTCATTAACTGTTGTTTTGTAAATTGCTCCTATTTTACTTAAAATTAAGCTTGTTTTTAAAAAGAAACAGTCAACACATGTCATCAGCTATGATTACCAATTAGATACCACACTGGGTGAGTGTTTTAACATAGGGGGCATCTACATCCAGACACATAAGATTATGCAAGATCATCTCCTAAATACAACATATTCACACAAAAGGTAGTCACTGGTAAGAAAGCACTGGCTGCGGCAACCTCGGAAACACAACTTTAAATATATGTCCATTTTTATCTAAATAACAATATTTGGCAGATTTTTCATCTATTGCCTCTGATAGTAAGTATTTAGGCAAAACGAGGGCTGGACGTGGTTTAGTAAGTAACATAGGTGGTAGGGGCAGGGTTGGACTAGATGACTTTGGAGGTCTTTTCCAACCTTAACGATTCCGTGATGCTATGATTCTGTGGACATACAGCTTTTTCACATACCACCGAGGTGGAGATAGATGCTGTTGACAATACACTGTGTTAGATTTTCTTCAATAATCTCTTTCTAAATGATCCCATCTTTTGATCTATAGCATGAGATCTTAGGCAGTTTATACTGCCTTCTCCTTTTCCATAGCTCACATATGGTGCCTGGTGAGAGCTTCCTTTGAAATCAAAGCATGGAGAAAACTCAACTGAAAGCCCAGCGTGACGTTCAAGGCATCTACCTGCTGAAGAACCACCTCTGGCTGATGTGTGAAACCTGTGTAAGTCAACGCCCCTACTGAAACCCACCACACACGCTGTCAACAGACACAGGGACTTTCTTTTGCCAAGATGTTTAAGGCTAAGCCTTCTTTCACAGCTAACATCCCAAACTTCCCATCTCCCACTAGGAATCTAAGCCATCTTTCTTGGCAGCACAGTAATTTCTCTGGGCTTGGGAAAGGCCTTCTTGAATGGAAAAAAGCTGAACAAATAAATGCCAGCAATATAAAAGCTTATATTTAGCAAACAACAGGAAACACTGAAGGAAATGCTGTGGCTGTATGCACAAGCGTGCCCTACACCGCACAAACAAGCATCCCACTTGTTTTACCTCTGTCCCCCTGGACACAACTGCTACAAGGTTGAGAACTTTGACTCAGAACTTACTAATAATTTTGAACCAGATTCTTCTTGGAGAATGGTAAGGACAGAAAAAGATGTGCAAAGAAATGTTAAAAATAAAGATTCTTCTTGGAGAAAGGTAAGGACAGAAAAAGATGTGCAAAGACATGTTAAAAATAAATCAACAAGGGGACTGACTGGAAAGGAGAGAAGCTGTGAGCAAAGGAACATGGCAAAAGGGAAGAGAAGAAAATGCTGGGGAAAAAAGGAGTCTTACACAGGTATTGTTTTATCCACGTATCAGGTGAGGGCTACCTGTGGAGGTAGCTCAAGGTAAAGGAGGAGCAGGCTGCTTCTCAAGTCTAAATAAGACAGGTTTCTCTAAGCCTATTGTTAAAATGAAAACAAAGAGAAGCAAAAACCCTGAAACCAGAGCACAACCCCCTGAAAACACCAAGGAACAGAAAGCACTTTTGTCTTCTTCCCTCTCATCTGCCACGGAAGCAGTGCTCACCTCTGGAGCTGGGGAAGGAGTTGTTCAGCTGCTCCATCACTTCCTCCAAACCTGTGCTTGTGTCCTGGGGAGGGCTGAGCAGCTCATCCTCGCCTGGAAAGCAAATCCACACCACTGCGTGAGAGCCACTACAAAACCATTTGCTAAGAGCTTGCTATCGCCAGCGGCCTCCGTGAAGGCTGTTCACTGAAACACATCTCCTCCTTAGGAGACAATCAAAATATAAAAGGTGGTTTTTTGTTGATGATTACCTTTCCCTTCCTCTTTAAGGATCTAAGTGAAATTAAACCATGAATTTTAAACAATTAACACCGACTTTAATTCGTAAAAAGGGATTTAAGAAATAATCTACTCTGGTAAAAGAAGTGGGGTAAAAATGTCTGCTAGGAACACTTAGTTCCACAAATGACACTCGTTGATTTGGCTTCTTTTCTTCTATTAATGGAAAAAGAAATTGCTGCTGTGAGTGCTGCTGCTATTGAGCAGCTCTCTAATCGCGCTGGAGTCGTGCGAGCGCGGCTTTGCTGAGCTGCGTGCATCAGTACCAGGGCAGGTTCTCATCTGCATCAGTATTAATATTTCTGACAGTTTAATTGCATCAGATTGGCGCTCCAAGAACATTCAATTGTACTGTAAAAGGGTTTAGCAGCAGTTTAATAAAGCGAAATACATTTCTCCCACTGAATAATTTCTATAACCTGATTACAGGGCAGCAGCTTAATGGGAAATGCAATACATTTTCTTTTACTGGGGTTTTTTTTGGTCATGGCTTCAGATAACTAAAATCCATATGTTGATTTTACTGTAGACCCTAGACTCCAACACAAATTAAACATCTGAAAACAGAATACTTCTAAAGGATAGGCTTTGAGTGAAAGTCTCATTTATCTTTTTTTTTTTTTTAATCTAGATTTCTTCTCTTTCTCTTAAAATAAAAAAGCAATTTGGCCTGAGAGGTACATCCTTATTTTCAAAATGACTTAATGACCCTTTATTCTACTATGCCCTGCCCTACTCAACTTGAGGAATAAACTGCCTGATTTTCTGTTGGCATCTACATCCTTTAAACACTGAGGTGCTACGTGGTAGTGGAAAGCTGACAGAGAGATGCTAAAGGAGCACTTCAGGACTGCATTTATTTCCTATTACTAGGCTTAGTGTCAGCCTCACCTTAGGGCCAGGAGTTTCACAGGAGTGATTACTGACCGAGAGTAACTCTTCCCACTCCTGTGCAAGAAGTGGGGTAAAGTGTCTGCAAGAAGCACCTAATTCATAGAAGTGACAGTCTTCAGATCAGCTTCTTTTATTCCATTAATGGTCTAAAAATAGCTGCCGAGACTGCCTGCAGTTTGTTCAGCTTTTGGTTGGTTTCACACAAATCAGCTCGCACCGTGAGTTACTTTCACATCAAGTGTTGCACCAGCAGAAGAGCCTTAGCTGAAGTAATGTCCTTCCAGTCTCTGCTGGGTGTCAAGGTGAAAGCTCAGAGTGAGATCTCACTGCTTCTACCCGGGCTGAGGACCTGACCAGCACGCCTGCAGAAAGCCACCTGGCCCTGAAGAACTGAGGACAGGTACCCATTTCCAAAGGTCCTGGTAAACGCTGACACAAACTGAACTGTGTTGACCCTTGACACTTCTGTATCTTTTATTTAAAATGCCTTGATTTTTTTTCTCTTTTGGATGATCAATGTCTTAGACAGTGGGATCGAGCGCATCCTCAGCAAGTCTGCAGGTGACACCAAGCTGAGTGATGTGGTCGACACACCAGAGGGATAGGATGTCATCCAGGGACCTGGACATGCTAGAAAGGTGGGCCTGTGTAAAACTCATGAAGCTCAACAAGGACAACTGCAAGGTGCTGCACCTGGGCTAGGACAATCCTTGCTACCAACACAGGCTGGGAGATGATGTGATAGAGACCAGCCCTGCAGGAAAGGACTTAGGGGTGCTGGTGGATGAAAAGCTCGAAGTGAGCCAACAATGTGTATTTGCAGCCCAGAAGGCCAAACACATTCTGGGCAGCATAAAAAGAAGTGTGGCCAGCAGGTCCACAGGAGGCAATTCTCCCCGTCTACTCTGCTCTGGTGAGACCTCACCTGGAGTACTGTGTCCAGCTCTGGAGCCCTCAGCATAAGAAGAACATGGACCTGTTGGAGTGACTCCAGAGGAATGCCACAAAAAGCAATCAGAGGACTGGAGCACTTCTCCTACAAAGACAGGCTGAAAGAGTTGGGGCTGTTCAGCCCAGAGAAGAGAAGGCTTGGGGAAGACCTTATGGCGGCCTTCTGGCACCTGAAGTGGCCTACAGAAAAGCTGGGGAGGGACTGTTTTTAAGGGCCTGTAATGATAGGGCAATGGTTTTAAGGTAGAGCAGGGTGGGTTTAGATTAGACACTAGGAAGAAGTTCTTTCCCATGAGAGTGGTGAGACACTGGAAGAGGTTGCCCAGAGCTGGTGGAGGCCCCATCCCTGGAGATATTCAAGGTCAGGCTTGATGAAGCTCTGAAGAAGCCTGTTCAGTTAAAGGTGTCCCTACTTACTGCAAGGGGAGTTTGGGCTACATGACCTTTAAAGGTCCCTTCCAACCTAACGCATTCTATCAACCCAACAAAAGTCAAGTCACTTTCAGACCTCAGTTGCCTCTATACCCAACAGTCCTCCCCATTCACATTTCTACAAATGGCCTGGAGAGCTGGGTGGATCTCAAATATTCCAGTGGTTCCTGAATAAATTAAGTTCAACAACAGCCTCTTGGCTCACACGCCTCAGGAAAGCCTCCTCTGAGCCTCCATTACCAGGGCAGAAAAGCCAACAATCAGGACTTTCCCATTAGCACTCTATGAGAAGAGAAGCAGAACCTTTCCACCTGCCAAGCTGTATTTCACGTTATCAAGGGATAAACTCTTCTCTTTGTATGACAGGATCTGATGTGGGTTGCTGCTTTTACCAGAAGGCAGGACAACACTGCTGGTGGCAAACCTTTTACAGTAATCTCTCCTCAAGAAAGCAGAGAGACAGAGAAGTGAGAAAGCAGGGAAACAGAGAAGTGCAGTGGGTCTACATTCAGAGAAGAAAATGTAAGGTCTGCTTTCACAAAGAAAACATAGAAAACCTACCACTGCACTACCTTGCTGTCTCAGAGACCTGGAGACCCTCTGTATTTTCTTGAAAATTACAGCTCCCTCATTGTTGAGCACATACTTGTAAATACAGCACAGGAGCCGTACTTACATCACTCTGGTTCCCTTCTCACTTCAGGAACACTTTCAGTCACGCTTCACAAGACTCTCAGACTAGCAAGCGAAGCTTTCCAGGGTGAAAGGAGACTTGACAAACTGAATTAGTTGTGGTTTGTTAGCTCGGTTAGTAATTCCTTTCATAAGCGTCGTTCCTCAGTGCCAACAGTGTGGCTTTGCTGAGTCTCAACCCGATCATACCAATAACTATTCAACATCTCACTGTCCTTCCACGTACCGGCTCAATCTAACAAACAAAAAACTCCAAGTAATTTCAAAATATTTGCTTTAAAAAAAGCTTTTGTGGTTTATGTGATTCTATGTGTGTTAATGAATTAATTCCAGTCTCACAGGTTTAATGAGAATGATTTTTTATCGAGTCAAATGAGAAGTACGTTATTGTATTTTGTCCTGCAAGGTTATTAGTAAGAAGGCTGGGAACAACCATCTTCCTATCTTTTCTTGTGCATTTTAATTGACATATTTTATGTGATGGAGTTCATGTTTCTTTAAAAAGCTGATTCGAAGTACTCCACTGATACATTTTGTCTACCCCACGTACACCATAAACGGCAAAATATTTACTGTGATTAAAGGGCAGTACTAAAGAAAGATCCAAAGGAAACTGCTGTTGCATGTGAGTGTACTCTTACCCCCAGGATTTAACTTAAGCATTCCTAAAGGTGTGATTTCTGTCACATTTTTTGGTTGTAGGCTGTACAGAACCCATCTTGTTCAATACTGTACCAGCTTATGCTATTGCGCACGCTCGCTGCATCTCCCACCACGATGGCACGTCAGGCAGAGCGGATGGGCCCCTCACATTCAGCTTCTCACTGTCACAACTCTTTCACCAACCGCCATGAAGAGAAAAGCTCTCACTTAAGACTCACACTGTCTCCAAAGCCCCTCTCTAATATACACTAAATACATTTCTGTGTATGAAGCTGAGTATTATCACCAGACTTCAAATATTATCTTGTTGAAGCGATTTAAGGACATTTGCCTACAGATGCTGCAACGGTTGATTGCTTTTTTTACTAGCAGAAAATCCTTGCTGCTTGGTATTAAATACTTGTTAATTACTTAGGCTTGGTATTAAATACTTACTAATTACTTAGCAGATAGGAAATTAGGAAAATGCTACAGAGCAGTTACTAAATGCACCAGCCTCTAGCTAAGGCATATTATTACTTAACCTTACTCCACAACTTATACGATGTCCATTATCACATCCAGTGTGGTGTTTAGAAAAGACACTAGATGAGCACTGCCTGTGAGTGACAGCTCAATCCTATCTATCATAATAAAAACAAGATCATACCAGTTAACATGGGGATGATTAATCAGACATTTAATCTCTTAGCCATAATTAATACTATGTACATCTAAATCAGCCATGTCATTCCTAATAGCTGGAAGTCAGTTCAAATGAAATCGTTAGCTTTCTAGTGATACCTGTTTTCGGAAGTGAAGCCCTGGCTGCTCTTTGTGCTTAATGTCCAAATATCTGTGCTGCTGTGAGCACCGTGATCAAAAGCAAAAGCCTGAACCATAATGAAAATGCAACCATAATGAAATGCAAATAACATCGAAGACCACTGCAAATGCCTACTTCATTCTCACCTGAACTAAACAGGAGAGAAGAGTATTTTCTGTCTTTAAGGACTTTTATTCCTGGAAAATGGGACTGTAACTATATTTTTTTATGACAATCTGAACTTTCTTATCTTACCCATGGTTTCTGAAGTCTGGCTGCCAACTACACGAAGAAGCATTGGCTGACTGCTGTCTGACCTCTGCAAAGAGGTAGAAGGAGATGATAGTGTTGTACCATTCACCTTGGCATCTGCCTGCGGCTGAAAACCGAGGAAAAACAGAAGAGATTGTTAGTAATAGCTCAATACAGTTGCAAAAATCTTTGTATTTCTGTAGTTTTTATTTATTCCATGAAGCACACAGTTTTCAGTTTGTTTTAAAGTAAATACATCAGTGCAAACAATAGAGCTGAATTCTGAATAAAACAAGGAAGGAAGAAGTTAAATGACACCAAAACATTATTTCACTTGCAGCCTGAAGAGCAATTTAGCGTGTTCTTCTCTGGCTAGCCTCTACAGCTGTGACTTCTTGGTTATGGTGTTGGTTTTGATAACGCTTCACACCCTGTTTGGAAAATGACTGCACTGAGATCTAGAGAAAAAGGCCCGAGGACTCACCTGCTCCAGCAGCTGCCTCAGCCTGTGCAGCTGTGACTCCAGCTGTTTGTTGTGATCCTCCAGAATCTGCATCCTGGCCTCCAGGCGGCCCTTGTGCTGGCGAAGCAGCTTGGCTTCTGCAATGAGCTCAGCATCCCGGGGGCTTTGCGGAGAAACCGGCATCATCTCCGGCGGGGATGGCAGTGGAGACAGTCCTTTGTGGTCATGCTGTTGCTTCAAACGGTCATACTCCGCTTGCAAGTTTCTGTTGAGAAGTTAAGGAGGAGGTAAGTGCTTTAGGAAGCGGAATTGGCTGGTGTAGGCTACCCCTGGTGCTGGGCAGTGGGAAGGCATCTCCTCCGGTGCAGTATATCTAACTCGGGGTGGGGGGGGGGGGGGGGGGGGGGAGGCAGAGGTTCACCCCTCCCTCTCGTTCTGCTCCATCCACGTGTGCGCAGGCTTACGCCTGGCAGACTCAGACAGAGCTGGTACTATGAAGACCTGCGGTACAAGCATTGCCTAAAGGCTCTCTGCCTTGCCAGGATTCACAGTTAATTCCCTCCTGCGGCGGGCAATGCAGACAGCTGGCTGGGCTCCAGGCACCCTCCTGAAGGAAGGCCGGGTACGGCCTGTCCTGGGCTCAGCCCTCCCTCAGCTTCCTGCCTTTTACCCTTCCTAGCCCAAGGTGGACTGCCTGTTTGCTTCCACGCACGGATACACTGGAGGAGTAATTTGGGTTAGAAGTGGACCCTGAGTGATCAAAGTGCTTTACAAACACTAATCAAAGCGGACGCCACCTGCCTGGCCTACCTGTTTTACAGATGAGAAAGCCAAGGCAGAAAGGCAGCCCGAAAAGGCAGAGCGAAACACAGAACTCAGTTCATCTGCAAGCCTGCTGCCATCAGCCAGGTCACAGCATACTCCCTCCTTCACGCTTGCGACTTCAGCTCCAGCCTAGCCCTGAAATCACTGACCTCAGGTGAGGAAAAGACACATCAGTGATCTCATCTGTTAAAAGCACGCTGCGCTGACTTCAGAGGCCCTCACTTCCATCTCCAGCAGGCCTGCCCTGACCAGAGCGCTGCAGCCTTCTCTAACCTGATGACACTGCTAAGCTCGTACTTCTATTCCATAAAGCTCCAGTTTTACTCTGGTGAGAAACCCTCCATAGATTAATATGCTCTATAATGATCCACATGAAAAAAAAAAAGAAAAATTAAAAAAACTCTAGCAAGAAAGAAGAGCAGAGAAGGTAAGAAACTGAAACCTTGTCAGGGATCACACAGTCCAAAAATGCAAAAAAAGGAACTCGTAACAGAAACTTTGCAAGCAAGGGAGACCTAATAAACTGCACTGGGATCTTGTTGCTATGATGTTCCTATTACAGCTTCCCAGAGGGGGGAGAAAAGGCTTGGCACTCTGGTAACTGCTTACTCATCACAAGCAGTGACCCAGATTTTATTTTTTTCCCCGACTCTCTCTTATTTGAGGTTGTGAGAACAGGCACTTTTTGTCAGTTCTACCACAATACACACTGACATCTCGGTCTGGAGGCTCACCGGCGCCTCAGGAACTTCCCAATAAACTTTATTAAACTCTGAAACACTTCTAAAAGTACATTATTGTGACCAGAACAAGAACTAAACCAGTCTATGTTATTTCACATGGGTAAGAAAGCAATACCAAGGACAAAGGCAGGCTGCTGGCTGTTCTTCAAAAGCACTTTTGCACCTCAGCAGCTGCGTGATGGATGTGTCCTAACCTGGGACTGTGACACCCCCCTAAGCACATAATGCCCAATGACCTACATAATCCTTCCTCTGCACAAGTTTTAAAAGGTTAAAAAAAAAGGGTGTTGATCATTCTTAATTTCAAGTTGCTCCAAAATTCAAAAATTCAAGATTTCTCTAAAACCCACACAGAGAGACTATGGAGATGGTGGGGTTTGTTTGGTTTTGGGTGGGTATTTTTGTGGGTTGTTTTGTTTTTTCCAAATAAAGTGTTTTGTTTTAATGAAATACAGAATTCAAGTCCATGAAAACTGTCTGGAAGAAGGAAAGAAGGGCTGTACTGGGTGTTGCCTTCAACACAACACTATCTTCTAACATTTCTAGCTGAACAAACCAGTAAATAATTAATAAAAATACAGAGGGGAATAGGAATGAGTAGGGGAACAGTGCTACTGCACAATACAGTTGATACAGGATTGACCATCCGGCTTGCTTGTCGCAATGTCTGTTGATGGTGGCTGTTGCTACCCCATGAGGAATGTCACAGCTGTACAATACAGGCAATGTTCTACCAAAGCAGGCTCACAAGTTTGAAGTGCTGTAGAGCAAAAGATAAAATATCCCCCTAAGGGAAACTACATCAGTGCTCATACTCAGTCATACATGCAACTAAATCACGTACCTTGATACAAAGAAATCTACAATCATTGTGCCTCATCTATCAATACACAGAAGCCCTTCCAGTAACTATTTTATAGAAAAATAAGTGAGGACCAGGGAGTAATGCAGATACAAATACCTTCAGGTCTGACACAGAATAGTTTAAAACTCTTTCTGAAAGCCTACAGAAAAAAAAAATATGTAAAGGATATTGCATTGTATCCAAGCAGATATTGAATTTGAGAGTTCTTTAATTAAATACTGTAATGTTGGAACAAAGGCATGTTGTGTTGAAGGCCACACTTGAGTTTGCCCAGAGCACCTGTGTCACTGAGTTTTCCAGCTGCACCTTTTCAGTCTAGCCACACAGTCCAAAGAATTAAGACTCATCATAGTGACCTCCTTCAGAGCTCTAAGAGCAACATGGAGTACAGATGATCAATACCAGCATAATAACTGGGATCTACCATACTGGAATGAAGATGTGCATTACCATCAGGGGAAAAAAGTTGAAAATTTAAAAAAAAAAAAAAGAAAAAAGATGCTGTAAGCAAATCTGAGAGGAGAGAACAACCTGCTCACACTCCTACTTCTGGAATAGTTTTAAGCTGTGCAGTGACAAAGGATTGCTGCTGCAAGCCAGGTGTCCAAAGCACTGCCCAGAGCCCTCAGAGTGAAGCTTCTGTGCCCCAAGGAAAGGCGTGCTCTTGACATTTTCAGCGTAAAATGGGAAGTAAGAGAAAGGGGATAAAAGCATAATCCTCTCTAAATGAGTGCAACTGAGCCAGAACAGGCAGTGCTGGGAGACCCAGCTTCCCTCCACCACAGCTCAGGCTGGGTGACTTTTACAGCTGGCTCCCACGAGCAAACAAAGCTGCTGCATCTTCTCAGCACTGGGAAAATATGTTCTGCTTCAGGAACAGAAACAGCTGAAGAAAAGCCCCGTATATCCCATTTACTATGCTTGCACCTCTCTGAAGCATTCATGAAGAAAAATAACAGAGGAAGCATGCAATGTAACCTTGATTTATGCAACTGTAAAGAGCTGGGTAGTAAAGAGCTCATGAGTTATTAATCACATCTATCACTGGCAGCATTAATTGCCTGGTGACGGAAATCCTAGTGGACCCCATTTGCTGAGTAGTCCTCTCAGAGGCAATTGAGAATCTGTGAATTCATGTTATTTGCCACCTCCCTGCAGAAAACCTGTGGTTTGGAGAAACAGATTCACAGAATTGTAGGCGCTGGAAGGGACCTACAGAGATTGAGTCCAGCCCCCCTGCCAAAGCAGGCTCCCTAGGACAGGTCATACAGGGAGGCTTCCAGACAGGTCTTGAATATCTCCAGAGAAGGAGACTCCACACCCCCCATGGCAGCGTGTCCCAGGGCTCTGTCACCCTCACTGGGAAACAGTTCTTCTGGACAAAGCTAGTCACTGAACTACCTACCCTTGTCCTTCATTAGAGTGCCAACACTGGCCCACGATGCTTCACACTCAGGTGATCTAATTCCACTTTTTCAATGCCAAAATAAATGCCAGAAAGGACCCTCATCATGAAAGGCATCTATTTCTCACTATTGGCAACCTCACAGAAGGAACTTATTTGAGGAGGCCATTCATCCATCTTCACATTTGGAGAAACACCTACAGCTACAAGGAAACAGGGCAGCTTTGAGATTTGGGGTGCTGATGGTTCTCTGGTGGCACACAGCCCAGTGCACTCCTGGTGCAAGTCAGGAAGGCAAAGCCAAAGTAAAGAGCTCAGCACGGAGATCTCCGTTCCTAAATTCTTGTTATAACAGAGCAAGGAGCTGGGAGGAAAACAGGAGGATGTGAAAGAAGCCTCCCTTTTATAGAACTATGTTAGTGATATTCATTCAACTAAAAAATCAGGAAAGCATCACTTTAGTCATTAAAATAGCAGGAAATTGTTTTAATTCTGTGCAAGAAGTTCTGAATCTCTGTCACTGCAAACCCATATGCTTTCTTTTGAATGTTAGTGCAGTACATCCTAGTCAGCCTAAGCTACCCTACAGTAAAACCTATCTAACATACTGCTTTAGATGGACACCAAATTCTGTCTTCCCTGTTCCCAAAATATATTAACTCTGAGAGGAAATTTCAGCATGTTTTTGGGATGGATTTAAAATGGTTTGGGTTTTTCTCTTCTGTTGCAATATAGTTGTAAAGCTCAAGGGCAGCCTTGGCTGCTGTGACCATGAAATGGTGGAGTTCAAGATCCTCAGGGCAGCAAGGAGCACGCACAGCAAGCTCACTACCCTGGATTTCAGGAGAGCAGACTTTGGCCTTTTCAGGGATCTGCTTGGTACAAAGCCTTGTTGGGAAGAGGGGCCCAAGATAGCTGGCTAGCAGTCAAGGAACAATGCCTCCTGACAAAGAGGAAGTCAAGCAAAAACGCCAGGAGGCCCGCATGGATGAACAAGGAGCTCCTGGACAAACTCAAATGCAATAAGGAAGCCTACAGAGGGTGGAAGCGAGGACAAGTAGCCAGGGAGGAATACAGAGAAACTGCCTGAGCAGCCAGGGATCAGGTTAGGAAAGCTGAAGCCCTGGTAGAATTTAATCTGGACAGGGGCATCAAGGACAAAAAGAAAAGCTTCTCTAAGTATGTCAGTGATAAAAGGAAGATGAGGGAAAATGTGTCCCCCCTTTGGAATGAAACAGGAGACCTGGTTACCCAGGATATGGAGATGGCTGAGGTACTCAGTTTTTTTGCCTCAATGTTCACCAGCAAGGGCTCTTAGCACACTACCCAGGCCATAGAAGGGAAAGGCAGGGACAGGGAGAATGAAGAATCATCCACTGTAGGAGATGATCAGGTTAAAGAACATCTAAGGAACCTGAAGGTGCACAAGTCCATGGGACCTGACCAGATGCATGTGTGGGTCCTGAGGGAACTGGCAAATGAAGTGGCTAAGCCACTCTCCATCATATTTGAGAAGCCTGGCAAGATCATGGAGCAGATCCTCCTGGAAATTATACTCAGGCATGTGGAAAGTACAGGGGCAACGGGGGACTGTCAGTATGGGTTCACTAAGGACAAATTGTACCTGACAATTTAGTCGCCTTCTATGATGGAGTGGCTAGGGGAACAGTGACAGACATCATCTACCTGGACTTGTGCAAAGCTTTTGACACTGTCCTGCACAATGTCCCTGTCTCTGAATTGGAGAGGCATGGATTTGACAGATGGACAACTTGGAGGATAAGTAATTGGCTGGGCAGTCACAGTCAAGGAGTCACAGTCACCAACTCAGTGTCCAAACTGAAACCAGTGAGGGGTGGCTTTCCTCAGGGGTCGGTACTGGGATGGGCACTGTTCGAATATCTCTGCCAGTGACGTGGACAGTGGGATCAAGTGCACCCTCAGCAAGTTTGCAAACGACACCAAGATGTGTGGTGCAGCTGACACACTGGAGGGAAGGAATGCCTTGACAGGCTGGAGAGTTGGGCCCATGTGAACTGCATGAAGTTCAACAAGGCCACGTGTAAGGTCCTGCAGGTGAGTCAAGGCGATGCCAGGAGCAGCTACAGGGTGGGCAGAGAATGGATTGAGAGCAGCCCCGAGGAGACGGACTTGGGGGTGTTGGTTGATGAGAATCACAGAATCACAGAATCTTAGGGGTTGGAAGGGACCTCGAGAGATCACCAGGTCCAACCCCCCTGCCAAAGCAGGCTCCCTAGCTCATACTGCACAGATAGGGGTCCAGATGGGTCTTGAATATCTCCAGAGATGAAGACTACACACCCCCCTGGGCAGCCTGTCCCAGGGCTCTGTCACCCTCACTGTGAAAAAGTTCCTTCACATGTTGGTGCGGAACTTCCTGTGCTCCAATTTGCAGCCATTGCCCCTAGTCCTGTCTCCACAGACCAAAGGGGCTGGCCAATTCCCCCTGCACCCCATACTTAAGATATTTATAAACATTAATTAGGTCCCCCCTCAGTCTTCGTTTCTCCAGGCTGAACAGCCCCAGCTCTCTCAGCCTTTCCTCATAGGATAGATGTTCCAGGCCCAACGTGATCTGGCAATGTGTGCTTGCAGCCCAGAAAGCAAAATGTATCCCGGGCTGCATCAAAAGGAACATGACCAACAGACTGAGGAAGGTGACTTTCCCCCTCTACTCCATTCTCATGAGACCCCCACCTGGAGTACTGTATCCAGCTCTGGGGTCCTCTGTACAAGAAAGACATGGACCTGTTAGACTGAGTCCAGAGGAGGGCCACAGAGGTATCAGGGGGCTGAAGCACCTTTCCTAGGAAGACAGGTTGACAGGACTCTATCAGGGAGTATAGCGACAGGACAAGAGTAAATGGATTTAAACTAAAAGAGGGCAGATTTAGATCAGACATTAGCAGGAAATTCTTCCCTGTGAGGGTGGTGAGGCCCTGGCACAGGCTGCTCAGAGAAGCTTTGGCTATTCCCTCCCTGTCAATGTCCAAGGCCAGGCTGGATGGGGCTTTGGGCAACCTGGTCAAGGAGAGGGTGTCCCTGTCCAACCCAAACCGTTCTGTGATTTTAATAATGCAAGATTACTTGGTTTAGTGGTAGACTTGGCAGTACTAGGTTAATGGCTGGACTTGATCTTAAAGGTCTTTTCCAACTCGAATGATTCAATGACTCTATGACTCTATGACTCTACTTTATGTCTGCCTTATGTCTATTGAATACCTAAGTCTTATCATAATATTCCATGTGATATAAAACTGAGACCATGAGCCTGAAGGATTAATATTCATATGGAACATTTTCACCAGTTGAAAATAATTCCCTAAAATGCTCACATTTTAGCAAATATAAATTATTTAACAGTAAAATTTTACCCCTATATTATTTAAGGAAGGCATGTTTGCAAGCTACAAAAGGACCAAGGTCTCAAAATGCTAGCATATAAATAATGAATATCTAACAAGAGGTCCTTGGAACTGAAAACAACCAGCCAGTCAGAACTAGGTTAGTTTCTAAGTCAGATCATACATTTCAGAAGAATTCAGAATAGGCAACAGATTGTTTAAAACTGTCCAAAAGCAAAGCACCAGAATTAAAATTTCAAAGTCTTTTCCATTTCAGGAACAAGTCAAGATGAAAATATTTGGAAACCAGAAACTGGAGCTGAAAATCAGAAAGGGTTTTTTTTTGGTTTTTTTTTTTTTTTGAAATGCAGGAAACTGTAGAGAGCAGAAGAGAAAGAGAAGGGACAGTGAAGTGCTTTCAATATCATACCATGGCTTCTTGTTGGTACCTAAGGCACCTTCCTGAAGAGCTGGTGAGAAGTGACTGCACATGGTGATTCTGACTGTAAAACAATACATGATAGAGCAGAAAAGGATAAATGGCCTCAAGTTGTGCCAGGACAGGTTCAGATTAGATGTTAGGAAAAAAAATAATTCACTGAAGGAGTTGTCAGGGCCTGAAACAGGCTGCCCAGGGAGTGGTTGAGTCAACATCCCTGGATGTGTTAAAGAGATGGGTAGATGAGGTGCTCAGGGATATGGTTTAGCATAGGACAGGAATGACTGGACTCGATGATCCTAATGGTCTTTTCCAACCTTGTGTTTCTGTGATCTTCGTTGTCAAAAATGATCAGAAGCACATGTAACAGTCATGGTCAGCATGGGCAGGAAAGGTTAGCTGTTTAACACTGCTGGCTGCCCAGCCACTGGCTCTCCCAGGCATAAGCATCACGTCCAGCTCAGCCCCAGCAAGCGGATGTGCTCCGATAGCAGAACCTGAGGTATTTACAGTGGAGATGAAACAAGCCGGGTGCTTTAGGGCTGGGCAGAGGACTGGGTGGTCACAACGTGATTTGCACTGTGCTCAGCTCATCTGCAAGCAACAGATGCACTGACTCTTCATGCTGCAATAAACAGTGTTCATTTGGGGGGCATTTTTAGGATCAGCATGGGACGGATTGTGTGTTCACCCACGGGAAGAGGGTTCACAGGAGGAATAAGGTCCCAGGTTGTTGATTACCTCTGGCAACAGCCAAAACCAGTTTGCACAAACTCAAAGGAGGTGAAAGACTAGGAAACAGAAATCTAAAGAGACAAGACTGTTTTTTAAAGGTAGGTAAGTTACATGAATGACTCCTGAGCGATCCTGTCTGAACAGCCTATTTTTCTAAACAGGAATCAGTGTTTCCTCCCCAAAACCATAGTTACTGGCCGTGACAAGCTATCAGAACAACAAGAACTTGCTTGGTTTTGAGCATCCAGCTCACATTTTAAGTACAAGTTATTTATAGCGGTTTGCAGAGACAAAAGTCATGATTTTGTCATAATCAATGAAAATCACAGCAGTGTGACCTCCACGCCATCCTAAAGAAACCAATCTCTTTGTCCCTGCTGCATTGAGACCTGCAACATCCACAAAGGGCTGGGTTTCTTATGGTGGCATCCTATCCCTGGCTGAGCCTCTAACAGCACAAATCAGAAAACAGGCAAAGCTTACAGCCTACAGCTCTTGTTTCAACTAAATTTCAAACCAGGTATTTTTAAGGTGTAATTTCTGTCAGAGGTCTTTTAACATGCTATTCCTCATTAGTAGTTGTTATATTAAATAAAGCTCACACTGAAATTTAAGGCTTATACCCAAAAATGAACTTTTTAGCCTATTTAGTTGTCTAAACTCCAGTTTTTTCTAATGTTCCTATAGAATCTTTTGATGCACAGAATGGTTTGGGTTGGAAGGGACCTTAAAGAACATCTACTTCAAACTCCCCTGCCATGGGCACCACATTTCTAATATTAAATAAGGCTACATTAAAAGCCACCCTCCTTTCTGGTGGGCAGCTTATTTAGTATACCATCAGAAAAAAGTATGATTTCTTTATTTCTTCCCAGTGCTGTTTAAAAAAGTAACACCCCTCCCCTGAAAACGAAGCTATTTTGCTATCTGTACAGTACTAGTTACACAATATTTCTTAACTACACAGGTCTTGCATACAAACTATGATGGCTTATTTCAAAATAGTGATTTTCCTCCACTTTGATAAAAGTGCTTGGGCTTTAGATACTACATAGTAGGAAGTTTGGGGTTTGTTCCAAGCAAAATCTCACTGCTGTTCAAAGACTGAAAGCTTTGTTTACTGCAGCTTTCCATCTGAGACACTTTGCTCACCCTTTACGCCTACTGATCCTCTACATTCTCCCAAATCCTCCTGAAAAAAACCTCCCTCTCCAGTTTATTATTTATACGTCCACCTGACATTGTGCCAGCATTTTTCATGCAGGAAGAAACATAATCTCCAGGTGATTTCTCAGCTACTAATTCCTCAGAGAAAGCAGTTAGATTTTAGCAGTTCGACCTTAAAGCTTAACCTGAAGATTTTTTTAGTCTGAACACAGAGAGGGTACAACATAACTGGAAACACGAGGGCATGAGAAAATAATGGTGGATTAAAAAAAGAAACTCTCACAGCAAATTACAACTAGAATGAAAAAAAGCATGTGTGAAACAAACTATCAGTTAAATTAGTTGCCCTTGCCACTAGAGATTTATAGACTATGAGTCTAGAGAAAAATAAAACCTGGCATTTATGGAGAACAGGCTCTTTCCTCTTACTTAAACCAAAGAATTGACATTCTGCAGAGGAGCAGCTGATGCATGTCCAGAAGGAAGCACAAGGCAGATTTAAATCTTCTTCCTATTCCAGGTGACAAAATACCTCACTTGAGGCTTCTCCATGCCCAAACCAACTCTATCCATTCTGCAAGTCTAGGACTCTCTGTCAAGAAATCCCCGCACCAGACCCCTGGAGATGGTGGAGTGATGGAATCACTATAATTGATTAGTACCATCCAAAGAAGACTTACATATGGAAAGAGTACCTGTGACATTGCCAACTCTTGCATTATTTCCTTGACATGACTATGGTAAAGGATTACTGCATCAAATCCTCAATGTAAACAAAAGTACCTAGCTCTTTGAGAAGATGAAGACAGCAGAAGTAAAATACTAAGTTGGGGTTTTTTCCAGTACTAAATGATTTCCATCTTACAGCCTAATTCTGGTAGGTCATGGTTGCAATTACAAAGCTGCCAGGCTTAGGATCTACCAGTTTTTATGCTGCAGCATACCACAGAGATGGGAATGCAGCGGTGTGATGCTGCAGTCTGGCTCTTTGGTTTTGGGCTTTATTTGGTGACTAATGAAGATAACGTCAATTAAACTTGAAATTAAAAGTGGTAAATTATATTTGATAATGAAATATCAAATAACAACAAACAGAAAAAGAGGACCCAAGTTTTAATGAAAGAACTCAACTGTCTGAAGAAAAATGCAACTTTGTAACTCATTTTATCCCAGAAAATGCTATCAAAGTGGATTCCCTCTAACTGTACAGGATAATTATTTCACAGATTCTTTAGTTTAAATGAATTGAGGCAATCTCAAAACTTTATGCATCCCACTGGCCAACCTTGCTGAGAAAAGCCTGTCTTTCCAAGAACTTCTGCCTGTCTTTTCCAGACAGGGGTGTGGAAATCTCCTATCATGGAAATAAAAGAGATGGTAGAAGAGAAGGAAATATAAAGCAGAGCTTGTCACAGGTGGCACCATGAGCATTAGGTGACCCATGCATGTCTTTGGAGCTTGCCATTTTGGAAGTTTTGTGAAAGAAACAGTGCTGACTCACCACTGCATGGGAAATGGGAACAAATGACGATGACAGGACGTCAGCCCCATCACGACCAGAGAGACAGCTTCCGTTTGCCCCTGCCACGTGCACCTGAGGGCTGGGGCTGATGGTAGCACAACCCACCTGTTCTCCTCCTCCAGGTCCGCGAGGATCCTCTCCAGTTCCCCTCTTTCCTCACTCTCCAGAGAAATCAGGATCTGGGCAGGGCTCCGGGGCTGGCTCAGGGGGGACTCCTGGTTCAGGCTTTGGCAGTAGTGCTGGATTAACAAGTGTTCGTCATCGCTGGAAAACAGGAGGATAAAACAGGCTGTTCCCTTCCTCACTTTTAACTTTGCAGCAAACATGATTCATTCCCAGTCTCTCGTTTCTTACAAAGGGATTTGCTGAACTCTTTGTAAATAACAGCTGAGCAATGTACCTTCAAGCAAAATCTGCTGAACTGTTTCATTTACTCTCTGGTAATTTTCCTCTTCGGCAGAGTCCACCTCTCAGACACTTAAAGCTGAGTTTTGCCATGGGTGGCAACCTTAGCTTTCCTCTTTTGCCTAACTGCAATTAGGAATTTGCCTGAAAACAAAATCCATTTTCTGCTGCCTGACCTATGTTGTGCAATGGTCATTCAAGTACAGGCAAGCCATTTGGTCTTGACCTACAATCTCTCCTTACCGAGTGAAGGTATCCTAAAATTGTGTATTTTTCTCTATAAAGTTGCAAATGGGGCAAAATAAAGGAAATATTAACTTAATCTAATACAATCAGCCTACTTTTCACTGAGTTTGCTTGGAGTTTTTAAGATTTGTTTTTTAAATTGCAAGTGTTGGACATTGTCAGATTATAAATATGTTCTATTTAATATGTAAGATTTTTTTTTTTTTAAATTTATGTTGCCCTTTAAACTGTCTGGCATTTGAAACAGAAACATCCCTGGAAGAGAAAAGCAAACCAATTTTGAAGACTTGGACCACCTCTAGGTATTAAAATAAGGAGTTTTAGGTGCCAAGGAAATGCATCCAGAAACTAAGCTATGCAGCTACACCAGCAGTGACCATGAGAAACTGCGGAAGGTGGCAACACCACAAGTCAAGGACAGAAAAAAATGGCACTGCTGTTGGCAATTGAGTTTTTCTGGAAATAACAACAACAAAAATTATAACAAAATAAGTCAGTCTTGGTTTTTGGTTTTTTTTTTATGTCACATTTATAATCTAGATTTTGTCAGGCACTTTGAGTAACTGTTGTTCAAAACCTAAAATATTTCCTTGTTTCCATTTAGACCGTGGTCTATATATATTCCATAAAAAAATCCAAGCATAACAAACAAAACTGAAATAATTACAGTTGTGAGTTCATGGTGAGCTTTGATTTTGCTGCAATTTGTACGTGGATCATACTTCCTCCAAAACTCAAACTGTACAGATTTATTCTAATTTTAATAGTACAAACTGAGTAATGAACTGGATAGTTGGTTAACTTATTAAATTAATCATATTTATACAACTTCTAATGAACCAAAGATTGAATTACACACTAAGGACAAAGTGTAATACAAAAGATAATGCTTATGTATTATTTTGTGACTAAGCACACTGAAATATCACAGTGGGGACAACAGGAAATTCTATATATCCATAACAATAAAAAAATAACATGCAACTTGCACCCAAAGGTTTCATTTACTGCATGAGCATAGAGACTTGAGATGTCATTTTAGCTTCTTTTTGAACCAATATATTAAGTACTTGGTTGGACAAGGGATTTTCTAAGTTGGTAGGTAAATCAAAAAAGAAACTATTTCAAAACTAAGAGTGAGCTTTATTACTATCAAAGAACATGTCCCAGGCTCACAACCAATGTTATACAATGCTACTGACTCAGAATCTCAATTTAAGTGAATGAACACTGGCCAGTGCTTTAAAGGAACACTACAAATTTGATAAAAAGACTATTTGAATTCTCAAAAACATCCACCCCTTAAACTGTGGTAAGGGTGAGATTATGTAGAATAGAAGAAAACGCTTTGGGAAAGGTTGGGATTTGAGTTGTTTCTCATAATTGACTGATTTAGGATCTGTGCTATGGCTTCTCCTAGTTAATTAACTAAGACCAAATTTTCAAGTGTGACAATGACTTATGTGCTTCTATCCTGTTTTCAGTAACATTACTCACAGTCTTCTAGTTTTATGTCCTTTCAGGGAATAAACAGATCAGGAAAATAATGAGAGAGAATAAATATATTGCCATGTCAGAAAACCATAAAAAGGTCCCAGTGTGACATCCGAGTGAACCGCTTTTTAAAAAGGAAAACTTTTATTTATGACTTTACATTTAGAGTAGTACAATGAATGCTTATCAGGGATCTGTCCAACTTAAAGTGTACGTCTTCTGATATTCCACAGTGAGGATGGGTCCCTCCTGGCTTACACTTGGAATGTATTTCAGGTATTTGTAGACCAATGATTTTAGTTAGGCCCATGAACCACCTCAACAACACACTGCCCACAACAACAGCTGTTAGCTTACAGCAATCTTACCATGATTAAACTTGCAGTTCAGATAGAAGGCTTATCTTTTCAGCTTTGTCCTTAAAACACATCAGATGCTGAGTGGTACGTGAACTCTGCTTACTAAATCAGTAATTTTAATTTTGAAGGTATCGACCATTTGTTACCTAAGTTTGGTACTAAGCTATAAACCACAAATCTAAATGCTATGATACAAATTGAAAGAACCTGAGTTCATCATGAAGTTGAACCAGATGTGCTACATGGCCATGCAGGTTCAGCACTACAGAATTTCATTACAAGACATGAATCTTCACAAGAAAACACATGTCAAAAATATTAAAGCAGCCTACTTACATGCTCTCATTAGGTGAAATACTATCGTTTAGGTAAGAACCGTTGGTGTTCTCCATTTCTGCTAGCCTATGGAAAAATAAACAAGACTCATTAAAATCAATTATGTTCTCCAGAAGGTTTATTTGCTCTAATGTTCCTGAAAGAACTGAAGAGCATGATGTTTTTGATGAATTTGAAACTCAATTAAATTACACTCATTAACTGTTGACTATCAAAAGGTTTCTCGATAAGCTACCACAAAGGATTGTTTGTTTATTACAATGACCTGGCTAAACTCACTTCTAAGTTTTCAATCCTTTCTCTGAGGTTATATTCCACTCCTCAAGATTAAATAATTCCTCAGTCAAAGGCAGGCCTTAAGATGCCAGGGGATTACATAAACTGCTTTGAGCCTGGCAGTGTCATCATCAGAAGTGTAAAGATCAGTCATTTCTCATTGGTTTTCAATACTCAGTCCCTCCCACATGTCCTGCGTTACTCAGAAATAACTCTCCTGAACAAGTGATTTTCAGGGAGCGAAAGAGGAGGTTGGCACAACTTCTAACAATAATTTCTCATTTACCTTGACCCTTGTAAATTTTCGTATTTGTGCAATTAACCCACTTTATGATTCTTAAGAGCAGTATGAAAGCAGGTAAGTGAACTAAAGCAGTGATATACTACTATTTTAATCCTCCGAATCAAGGACAAATCCTGTTTGTGGTATTCCACAGGGTGAATTACTTAACATTAAAATATCGCGTGACATGCACATAGTTTGGAGGTTTCTGCTCTTCTGATTTGTACAGTTACACCAGGGTCAATATTAAAACCAAAACCCTATGTAGAATCATAGAATCCCAGACTGGTTTGGGCTGGAAGGGACCTCAAAGTCCATCTAGTTCCAACCTCCTGCCATGGACAGGGACACTCTCCACTAGCCCAGGTTCCCCAAGGCCTCATCCAGCCTGGCCTTGAACAGTGTCAGGGAGGGAGCAGCCACAGCTTCTCTGGGCAGCCTGTGCCAGGGCTTCACCACCCTCATCTTAAAAAATTTCTTTCTTCTATCTGCTTTGAATTGATTCTATTTTGGTTTAGAACCATTACCCCTGTCCTGTCACTACAGGTCTTATTAAGAAAGAAACCTGAGTGCACAGCTTAACGAAGACCCCACAGGACCTGAAAGCCACTTCTGACCACGTAGGTGCTCTGGCATGCAAGTTAGTTGACAGGCTGGTTAACAGCAGCCAGGGATGATGCTTTGCAGCCCAGAGCCTGGAGAGCCAAACCCCAAACACTGTCTTTCTTTAAGAAGCGCTCAGGTAGCAGCTAGCCTTTGGGATTATTATCAGTTTTAAAAAAATGATTGTTTAGAGAAAGATCTGCCTAACACCCAGCTGGTCTCATACCTGCTAGCATAATGTTCAATGCGTGAATGAGTATCATCGTGTGAAAGCTGGGGGGACGAGGCAGGCCTATAAGGCAGAAAACACTGATTAATCACAAACAATACCCCTTCAGAAGTAAAAGACACTTAGCTATGCCTACACCCTCACACCTCTGTGCCTCAGGTTTATGCTATGTTTGATAAACAGCAGGTCGTAACTCCAGGCGCTGCATGTGCCTCCTCAGGCCATCGGTGCAATGTTTTGTGGTACCACACTGGGGATTTTGACCATTTTGCAAGCCATGTGTTGCAATGACTCTTCTTTACACCAATTCCCAAAGAACCCTTTTCCAAAGGATTGATGGATGAGCTTTCATCCCAGTTTTCCCTTCATGCCTGCCTCCTTCCTCGGCAATTCTGCTCCACGTGCAGCCCTGCGCCAGCTGAGAAAGCCCTGCTGGGAAGCGCTCCTCGGCCTCCCACCATGCTCCAGCGCCTGCTTCCAGCACACCCCACCTAAAAATGGACTTTAAGGACTACTCCACAAGCCACTAGAAATAAATACAAGGAACGTAAGATGCCTGAAATGAGCCTTTAATAACACACTGCAGACACCGATGATTTTGCCTACCATCTTTCCAGAGCTGCAATCCTGAGCCATAGATCTGTGTGTTATACAGGACACTGCCAACTGTTTTGGGGGTTTTTCTGCCTGACACATCAGATAGGATGAAGTGCTATTTGTTGATGAATACAATTCATGGGACTTCTCTTACCAATCAGAGTATTGTTTCTTACAGCCTTAACTCTGGAACCATTAAACTAAGTTGCCTTGGAATTTCAGAGCACTCTTTGATGCCACATGGTATTTTGACAATCTTCATGTATTGGGAGGTGCTGGAATAACAGAAAGTGATGCAGCTTCCCAAACTGTGTGGCAATCTCATATTTTAGTGGAGTACTACTTATCTTTATTCTGTCTCTCTTTAATCCTGACTGAAGAAGGTCTTTTCCCCCATTTGAAATGGTTGGATGCTGTGGTTCAGGCTGTATCTGCCCAGTATCAACTGCCCTCCACTGCATGAGCAGGTAAGTTTTGTATTTACTGGTTATAAACCCAAACTGTAATAATCTTGTTCATAATGCTCCTGGTGTTAGGAGTTTGATAATACCACATAAATCTACTAGATTAGAAAACTGGAAGATGTCCAATCAGCCTGAAAAGGGCTCTAGAAAATTAGGATCCTTTTGAATTCATACAGCTGGATGCACAAAATTCATCACCATTAGTGTCCCTTTCCACAGAACAGCAAGGTTTTTCTCCTAAAGAATTACAGACCAAGTACCACGGATCTCATTTTGTCTGAAATGGCCTTTGGCCTCCACCTGCACTTTTACCCATCACATGTTCAGACATACCACAGTGCACCAGAGGACAGATACTCGCTTCACAGAGATTCGTGTGCATGGGCAACTGTTTCTCTGCAACTTGAGAGCCTGATTTGTCTAAGAGCATCTACACTGAAGGGAAGAGCGGGGAAAAGGATGCAATTTATCTAGAGTAGTGGATTATGGAGCAAGATAACAATGGTTTTCTGATAAATTCATGCTATCCCTATGTTTTTATTTGTTTGACATACAGCAGATGTTAAGCTAGTACTATGAGAGAAGAGGCCTTGGTTTCAACACACACACAAATGTTGCTGCTAATACTGTGCTTAGACGAGGAAACCCATGTTAAAATCCCAGAATCCCAGTCTGGTTTGGGTTGGAAGGGACCTCAAAGACCATCTAGTTCCAACCCCCTGCCATGGGCAGGGACACCCTCCACAAAAAATAGCTGTAGGTTTGAGTCTTAATCCCTCTTACCCTGGCATTGCATATGTATGTGTACCAGCCCGAGGGAAAGGAGAACACTTGGCTGGGATGAACAGGGCACTGAAGAGGTGTCCCTTTTGGCAGCAGTGCAAGGCAAAAGACCGTCCTGACTGCATGATTGTGCACTTGCTGCCTTGAAACTAAGCTTCAACTTCAGAAGCGAAGGTGGTGTACTCTAAAATACATATATATATATATATATATATATTTTAAAGACAACCCAGTGTTGTGTTACTTGATGAAGCGGATTCTGTCTCTCCATCAGTGGCAGGCAGGGGATGGGCCTACATTTCCAAGTTTGTCTCCACTTCAGAACATACTGTAATTAACATCTACCTCAAACAGCTTTCTAAAAGTTTGCTTAAGAAAGCAAACCTATTGAGCAGCACTGCAGTCTGTGTCGAATTTAGCCACTCAGAGGTACACTTCTGCCAGTTTCTGAGCAAGCCTGAGAACGACTCTGCTGCACTGCAGGCTACTCTGTAGATGTACTCTTAGATGACCATCTGTGCTAAAGCTCCTTCTTTTCTGAACACACATACTCATCCCACCTGAGGGATTTGAACAGTCAGCAAGAAGGCTGAAAGACATAGCAAATATTTAGCCAAGATAACCACCCCCTACACAGGGGCTCTGCAGCTGCATGGCTCAAGCTGGGGGCTGCAGTAACAGCCTGAGGAATTCCAGTCAAGTCAAGTAGCGATTGAATAGCAAATACCACTTTCTGCAACTCCCTGGAGACCTGGCTGGCACAAGGAGGGCACTTTTCTTGCTCTTCAGCATTTCAATCGATGCTTCTTGAACATTTAGAAATCAAGTAAATTGTATTTGTGCCACTGACAGCCCACAGTCCAAGTAAAAGGATGCAAATTCTCACAAAAAGTGTGAGCTGTCCCTTTAGTGCCCAGCCAGCAGAGTATCTGTGAAATAATGCACAATAAGCAGTTGGAATCATCAACTTCTAACAAAAAAATTATATGTTTATAAGCAGCTCCATGTATACCACGTGTCGATGTCAGGGTAGCATTGCTGAACGCTGCCAGGATATGCCCTTCTGGACTACTTTGAAGATTAGCTGAAAGCTGCCATAAAAGCCCCAAAAAAGGCAGCATCATAGAAAACTCAGGAGAGTTTTATGATAACCAGAGTAAGAGGTTCAACTGTTGGCATTGTAATCAGCCCTGTAACCCAGAAACAGCTTTAAACATGGGTATCTCTGTAACTTGAGCTGTAAGCCTGGTAGTCTAGCATGAAGGAAAAGAACAAAAAGTTAGCAGAACAAAATTAAGGGCATTTCCCAATTTTCTGCTTTCTTGTCAGACCACACAGGACTGTGCTCACAAAGATATCTGCGTTGGTCAGATAAAAGGTGCAACCTCTCTGTACAAATCCTGCTTCTTAGTGTTTCTCAAGTGTTCTCAAGCATTACATGTGAGTTAAACTCGCAGTAGTATATGACACCAGACCTCTGGTTTGAAGCTGCATAGGCAAATCAATGATGTTATTGCCGTAAGTAACTAGAATTAAAGATGTTATGGCAACTGAATTTCACATTGTGTCAGACACAGCAACAGCATTCCATGTTATATGAGCTTTCTTCAAGTGTGACTTTTACTTTGCAATTTTTCTAAAGGGTAAGAAATCTAGACCCACAGCTGAGCACACAGTATGCTGCAATCATCCCCAGATGCGTTTCTAAATGACAGAGCATCCTAAAGCTCAAAGTCCCTCTATTTCAGTCTGGCTCCAGCCTTTTGGCATTTTCTGTGGGTGATTCCTCAACCATCTGAGGTTTGCAGCACCAGACATGTTTCTTGTCTGCTTAAGTCTCCTAGAGGTAGAGCATACCACAATGATTTGTGCTCCAAATGAAAATTATAAATCAATATTCCAATGTATATATTTGACTGTTGTTTATTCTACCAAAAAAATCAATGAAGGTGCAAGCCATATACATTTCACCATATAGAAATATATAAAATTCTATTTATTAATATCAATAAGTGAATTAAAAATAATCCTTATTTAACATTATTCTAAAATCATCCATGTAACACTAGTAGTAGCAAATGCCACAACAGTTAAGTGTGTGTGTGTGTATGTATATATCTCTTTAGTTTACGCTGAGGGTATTACTACAACAGTAAGACAATGCACGTGCAGGAACGGTGCAAGAATGAAAATCCACTTCATAGCTGAAAAATCCTGTGGTTGAGCTTCTGGAAGAAGTACAGTAAACATCTCCCCATTTCAACCTGCCTTCACCAATCTTACTGTGTGTAAAACTGTCGTAAAATATCCAGTGAGCTTTGGATTAACTGGGGCATGAGCACCAAATTAGAGCTTTACCTACAAAACAATGTCATTCCTGAAGCTGAATTAAATCCATCAAGTTCAATTTCTGTCTTTCAGAAAGCGTTTAGTATACATTCAGAGGGACTGACACTCACTCGGAAACACAAGCTTTTAAATGACAAACTCTCATAAGCATTAGTAGGACTGCACCAAAATCCCTGTTAATTCCATGGAAATACATACTCCAGAAAGAGTATACAGCACACAATCCACGACTGCTGGGAGTTCCTGGATTTATCCCATTCTACCCGTTTGGGATCAAAACATTCCGTCAGAGAGCGCATCAAAGAAATTAATCATAAAGGAAGGAGGAAATGAACTTATGCAAAACTAAACAAAGAAAGAAACAAACAAAAGGTGAGGGAACGCAGCAGTAGCAGCAGCAGCAGCAGCACACTTCAGCAAAAGTACTCACGCAGAATCTACTGGCCAGAAGTTGATCAGAGTAACAGGACTGCAAGACAAAAAATGAGGAGGTGAAGAGAGAGGCAGAAGAAACTCAGCGGCAAAATAATTACAGAAAGGTTAAAAAAAAGGAAAAAAAAACAAACCACAACTAAAAAACCAGAAATCGAACAGACCAACATGAACAACTGTGAAGAGAAACCAACTAAAAAGTGAGGGGGGGGGAAATAAAATCTAAAATTAAAGAAGAGAGGGAAAGAGAAAGAGAGCGAGGACAAGCTGCGTGCAATTGCCATGAAACAACTTGTAAAAAAACCAAACCAAAAAACAACCACCCAAAGGGAACTGGGTTACTCATCGATTTATCCATGTGCATCATTATTCCTTTTTAATTTTTTTTTTCCATAAAGACTTCAAAGTCATTTAATAAGACTAAATTTATAGTGTGAGAAAAAGATGAAGTCAGTTGGGAAACTTACAGACACAGTAGCCTAATTAAAAAAAAAAAATAAAACCACAGAAAGATACCCATTTGGAAGAAAATAAAAATTTAATGAAGAGATCATTAGTCTCCAAATTGCCACATCAAACTTTGAAGTTTCCAAGGCTATCAGTAAGACAGGGAGCATTTTTCTTTCACTAAGTGAAGCTGAAGTTCCTGTAGAAGGACAGGTGAAACCAGATAAAAGCAATGGCAATTGGAATCCCAGCTTGTGTTTTCCTGCCAGCCGAGATTAACAGAAATGAAAGACATAAAGAGGCTTTATGCATTTAGGAAGTGAAGGGAGTTGGCACCAGCTGGGGAGCTCAAAGAACGTACCAAACGAATTGCTACTTAGACACTTGAGAGCTACTCACGTTTCCATGTTGTCTCCCTCCAAGACAGTTTGCACAGGCAGGTAGCCCATTCGGGGGTGCTTTGCAAAATATCTTTTTGTTCGAAATTTGTTTTTTAGTACCTTGGCAAAGTCACGGACGTCTTCTCCTGAAGTTGTCTGAAAGCCACAAATCACAATGAAATCAACTTTGATGAAGTTATTACAGGTTTTTTTTTGGTTGCCTTTTCCTTTGCTGGGCCCCTTGGAAGAGCTGTGACCACACTAAGCAGAGCTGCCAATGGTCCGACCTCCAGAACTGTATATTTGATTTATCACTGTCACCTTATAAAAGGCTGTTACCCAGCGACTCTGCTACCAGAGAGGAAGAAGGAAAAAAGGGAAGCTCCAGAAGCCTCTGACAGGCTCATGCCTCATCTCAGGTGACATCATATGACATGAATTTGTCATTTCCTCATCTGGCTCGGGGTACTCTGCCTGGTTTTTGTTCAGCACTAGACTGGCTGTAACAGAGAACACACAGCAGGTCCGTGTGTCCAGTGAGCTGCTTCGCTGGCTGGACCCCGACTCCTGCCACACGCTCACCGCCTACACCCCATGGACTTGTCAGCCCATGAGAGCAGACCCGTACTCGGTACGTTTTCTTTCCTGTTTCCCTTCTCAGCCTTCTCTGCCATTAATATTTTGATCAAAGAGAAACAAAAAGCAGGTGAGAGCTGCTGAAGGCTCTTAGATCAGTTATTTCTGCCTGCGCCTGTTTAATCTGAAGCTAGCGGGCGTTTAAGATCAATACCCCAAGGAGAGGAGAGTTTTGCAGAGTTTTCCACTCCCCTGCCCGCAGTCGGCTTTCCCTTGCTGCTGTAGAGACCAGCAGAGGAGCACAAAGTGGAATTAGCTTCCTAAAGACCAGAATGAGTCAGGAAGAGTTCAAAGGATTGTCTGCTGGGAAGATGCAAGACTTCTTGCGAGCCTGATTAGGAGTCAGGAGATTTTCTGAAGAATTTTAATGGAAGACTTCAGTTACTTTAGTCAGGCTGCACTCCCTTCTCTGCATCTCGCAGAGACACTCGACCCTGAAATACTGCTCTTCTACAGCAAATTAAGTTCTTCCTGACCCACATAACAATCTTGCTTCTCCAGTGTATCTAATTTGAAGGAAAGAAATGAGGGAAAAGTTAATCTTTCTGACATTTTTTAATGAGTTCTATGCCTTCTATTCAGAGAGGAAGGAGGTGCTGGGAACGATCAGTCAAGCCAACCTTCACAGACCTGCTGAAACACAGATGTATGTACTTTTAACGACTGCCTGGGTAGAAAAAATAAGGATGCCCTGAAAAATAATCTGCAGAAGGACTGAAATGCATTTACAAGAAAGGACAAATATTATCCTTGTACTGACAACATCTACAAGCTTCACATAAAAGTGGAAAAGAATTTGACTCTCTTTCCGGTCACGCTGTCTGGTAGGAAAATTTGGTGGGAGCAAATAAATGACTGGCAGAAAAGTAATAGAGCTGAACCCTCAGGCCTGCACGCCAGCATCTGTATTTTCAAGAAACCGAGCTAACGCTCAATAATATTAAGTACCACTTCCTCAGTACATCAGAAGTAGAAGCATTTTGGGGAAGGGAGGCATTAAATATGCCCAGACCACCCAGAGGACACTGGAAAGGGGATTTTCTGAGGTGGGCTGGCATGCCCCAGCAGGAGGGAATTCTCTCTGCTGACTGCTGTCGGCAACGCCTGCTGGGAGAGCTCCTAAGCAGGCTGGCATCAGGAGAGCACGCAGAGCACATCCGCTGGGAACAGAGAATAAACCTGTAATATTTCGTCTCGCTATAAATGGATTAAGCACAGCCTTCTGTCCGGTCTGCTCACCTGGGCCATTTATAACCATTTGTTCCTGCCTTGCTTATTTTCCAGTGTTGTGACCGCTCCCCATTGCACTTGACTGTAATTTCAGGTGTGATTAACAACAAAACATTGTTTGCTTTGACCTTCCTGGGACTGTTATTCCCCCCTGGCTACCCTGAACCTTCTGCACGACAACCAAACCATAGAATGGTGTGTTTGCACAGAAACATCCCGATCTAGCTGGTGGCACGAGAATCCCAAGAGGAAAATTTATCTTCTAGTGACAACTAGAAGCACCAGGCACCTCTCCTAGGATCCAAGCATCATTTAAAAATGTTCACAGATCACAAGGAAGGCAAAGAAAGTGTGATTATTATGTGGACTAGATGATAAAATGTGGCTATTTTCAGCCAAACTTTCTGACTTACTCCACAGCTGGTTTATTACATATGATTTTCAGGGTAAAATCACACGAAACAAAATTCTCAGCAGAACTGGTTTATGAGGAAGAAACAGTGGAGTTTCAGCATTCCAGTTCTCTCAAACTGAAGCAATACATAGGCACCTGGGTCGAACATGTTCCAAAACTATTCTGAAACCAGCAATATTTCAGAAGAAGTAAATCTTCCTATGCACATAAGAGCAACATTACCACCATCTGGCTTTCCCCAGTTTAATTTAAGGAACTGCCTTGTTCAAACTCCCATCCTAGACCTCGGCCTGGACTTAAATGGGTATCTCGCTTTGCCATGCTTCCTTCTAACAAGGTGGCATTTAATCCTGGTGAGCCACTGTTCTGTAAACCCAAACAGCAAAACGATCCTACATTTAAATCCCAGTCTAGAAGTTTTCTTCTGTGCTTTATTTGAAGCCTCTTTAAAAAATCACCTCTCTTTGAACAATAAATCCATCTGTGTTGCTTTCAGGAATAATTGTTGCAATTTTTCTGTCTAAATGAAAATTATGGAAATACCCTGCCCTTATTCTGGCCTAATCTTTTACAGGAGAGGAAAAGTTATCACATCCCTCAGAAATGTAGCTTAAGTTTTCAAATCTCCCCTAAGCAGTATTAAAGGCTGCAGGGGAAGTAAGAGGAGAATAAAAGAGTATCGAAACACTTCGTTGTGCACATCTAGCTATTGCAAAGATACATCAAAGAAGGCGCCACTTGTCTTCTGTCTGCCAAAATGCATTTTAAGGTGAGAGATTTGTCTGGAGGAAGAGGAAAAAAATGCTCTGCCACCTGCAAGCCCCTTTCGTTCGTTCAGAAAACAATTACACACTAGACACGATAGCTTCAGCGGATGTCTTGTTCAGTCACACAGTTCTTGGGTTTATTTTTTCAATAGCAGTAACACAAAAAAGATCAGGGCTAGCTGTGCGGCACATTTGCTTCCCCCACTCCCCCTTCCTCCCCCCCCCCCCCCCCCCCCCCCCCCCAGCCCCGTTAATCCTTCTCTAATTCAACTGGCTGGTAGTGCAGCCAGGCACAGCACATTAGCACGGGCTGCTGGAGTTCAGCATTCACAAAAAAATGTACTAGCCGTGAATGGCTCTTTATTCTGATCCAGCAAGCCGGATGCGGCTGCAGGTTTTCCACTCACCACCCTGGTCACCTACTGGCACTCTCCACTTTTAGGGAGAACAGAAACCTGTGGGAGCCACCTTGCAGTGAGTCACTGTGGACTGTGAGGGTGTCTCACAATCCTTTTTCCCTTCTCTCACCCCAAAACTCATCTTAGAAGCAGCTTCAGAGAACAGTGGCAAGATGCTGGTTTGCGTTGTGAGCTCTGTGCACCCTTCACAAGTCTCCCACGCCGCCCTTTGCAAGCGTAAGAGCGGCAAACTGCAAAACAAGACCCCGGCCACGTCAGCGAGGAGGCATTGGGCTGCAGCGCGGAGGAACGCTCTCACTCGCCTCTCTCTGCCTACCACTCAGGGGATGAGCGCCTGCTCTAGGAATGCCTGCGATGGAGAAGTCTGCTTAGACATGCCCAGGCAGCGCCAGCACTTCTGACTTGTGCAGCAGTTCAGGCATATCGCCTTTTCCAGCTCCCTCAGCCCCTCAGGGATGACGCAGCATCCCACGAGTATCGACAAAAAGCTAGCAAGTGCCCATTGCAGAGATCTGCATTATATATGGACACTGATATGCTACTGTAAAAGTCGATAGATAATGCAAATAAATATCTATAAATTAAAACTGACAAAAATACCAGTTTGCTTTACTATATTTCAGGGGAAGACATTTCTCTTTCTTAAGTTTTCAAGAAAAGCTGAGAGCCTGCTTCATTTTTTGGCTATGCCTTTTTCTTTTTTTTGGATGAAGATGTAAAGACCACTCATGTAATTTTATGAGGCCAGCCCAGGTATATTTTTGATGCTTTACTTTCACTGTTTATATATGACCAGCAGATGCAAGTACAAGCCTAGGGACCATCCCACTGCAACAGGAGACGACAACCAGAGAGCGTATCCCTTCAAGACCACCACAAACAATAGAAAAGGCAGATGAAAGCTCAGTCGTGCTGTATGGTGGAAGGCTAACTTGAGAGCTCCTCTAATTTATGCTTCTCTGTGCTGGTCATGAGTGGGCAAGAAGAAAGAGGAGCACACAGAGAGTGAAGTGGAATTTCCTTTGCCAGCTGTCTGGTATGAAAGAAATGTTTCCGCACAAGTGATCCTTTTGAGAGCTGTGAAACAAGGGCGAGGACCTCCACCACCCCATCGCTGCAGCACATCTGCACTGCGCCGCTGCCTTGCAGCTCTTGAGAGCTTCCCTGGTACTTTATACCACCAAGCATACAATACAATATCATACAATACAAAAGTACCACCATATAATAAAGAACTTAAAAATGCAAACATAGTGTTGCAGGGGAAACAAGTGAAGCAGCAACTTGCTGAGGAAAGGAAGAGAAATCTCACACTGACGATGGAGAAAACACGGCGACCTAAGGCACGAGTGAGTGTTCACACACATCACAGGCTTCCTGGAGGATCCATGAAGTGACCCATGGCACCGAACACAGAGCAGCTCATTAGCACGCAGTAATACATTATAGGACACAGCTCTGTACAAACAATGCACTTCAATTTACTCCAGACACTTGGACTATTCTTAACTAAGCATCGGAAACTGCTGGCACGTACAGTATGTAAAAGGTGGTTTAATTACAGAGGGGAAGAAAACCCACCCAAACGCTTCATTACCTCGCACGCAGGAAATGAGCTTTTTCCTTTCTACCTAAGAAGGGACAGTAAGGGTCAGTCAAACAGCTACTTACTGGTGTGCAGTATTCCACCATGGGATAGTGCATTTTATGACCTTTTGCAACTCGGCCAGAGAAGAAGCAACTTTGGCAGATGTCATAGTTAAAGTGCTTTAAACTTCTGTACCTAAAAAAGGAAACAAAAAACCAGCAGCTTCAGAGGTTTGTATGTGAACGCTTCCTATCAGCTTGTCAAGTTTTCTGCCCTAGTTCTCTTCCCTGAAATGTCACATGGCATGTGATGCTGGGCAGTGCTCCTCTGCCACTGACAGGCAGGTATTGCTGCCGTGTATGTTTATCAAAGATCTGAATCTTCAAAGAAGGATTTAACATTGGGCAACAACAAAGATTTCTACACAACCCCTCTTTCTCAACAATCAAAAGGCTCCAGCATGCTTTTTGGTTTTATAATGCTAATTTCAGTTCTTTTCCTCTTCATCAAGATTCCTAACACAGAAAGTCCTGAGGCAGTAGAATTCAAATAAGTAACACTCTCCTCAACAAGTCACTCCAGCAAACTCCTAAGGGCTGCACACGCGGCAGGAATTTGTGCCCTTCCTAGCACCTCTATCAAAACAGTTTTCCTGTACGGCACTCAAGCCATGCAAAACTCTGAATGCACTTTCAGGACATTATTTAATCTCATCGGCTACATGAGGCAGCTGACTGTTGTATATGTTATGCTGAAGTGCTTGAAAGAGCCACAGGCATATAAGGGTTGTCTTGTTCCAAATACGCGAAGCAGTTCAGTCACAATGACCTCAAAGGAACAGTGTTTTACACATACTGAGGCACACAGTATTAGCTTTCTAAAATCCTTCCCATACAGTATCTTTTTGTGTACACGGGGTTTCAATGACTTGCAAAGCCAGAGGAAAAAAAATCTGTGGCAGACAGATTCTACTATCATGATAATAGATTTGTTATATAAATTTAAGAGACAGATGAGATCAGTCAAGTAAAATTAGACGCACAGAGCTCCAGTGTCCGCTCCCCGAGTTCCTGGTGCTCACTACAGACTATCCATTCACTTGCCACCCTTTGATTTTCCAAATGCTGCATTTTTCAGTTCCACCTACTTGTCTTTGTCTGTTTATACAAAGCAGCGTAAGTAATTCAGTAGTTCATAAACCATATCTGGGAGTGGGAAAATTAGACTGTGTGGAAGTGTTGCACTATTCACATCCCTAGCTCTTCCTGAGTAATATTTATCATTTACCAGGTAAGATAGTCAAGGGGAATAAAAGCAGGAGAAGATTTCAGTTGATTAGAGGAACAACCTCACTGAAGAAAAACTCAGGCTCCAAACAAAGCAGTACCTTCGTTAGTTTTCCCACTCCCCACTGCCTGAGAAACTGGCACAGCAGAAAGCACTGCCATGCATAAAAGCAACATTCATACTCTCTCTCACAGGTTGGTGCAGAATGATGGCTTTTCTATGTCATACTACTGCTCGCTGCTGTTGTCTGTCTGGGTTTTAGAAACAAAATTACAGAAAGCTCTTTGTAAGAAACACGGTACCACAGAAGGAGAAATGCCAGTGGTAGAAGAAGACCGTGCAGAAAAAGGACAGAAACCATACAAAGCAGCTATTGCCAAGCCATGTGATAAAACAAGTCTAGGCATAATTGAAAGTGAGCATTTACTTAGCCGTTAAGTGGATTCTCAACAAGCATACCGACACACAGCCATTTTACAACACAGTGACTTATTCATTGCCATAGTAACCATGGTGTCGATCCAGATGTTTAAATAGACCGGCAGCATTTTCCCCCACTCCAGGTTAATGTTCCACCAGCAACGTTCGTTCTCTGAGAAACACACACGTAGCTTTGACCCTCTGCGAATTGCCAAGGTGCTTCCTTGCTTTATACCGTGACAGAAAGCAATTCATTAAGACTCAATTCAGAAACTGTAACTTCATATATAGGGCATGCTTCATGTAAAGCAAATCATCCTAGTTCTGCAATCCACCAATACTTTGGTTCGAGACACTGAGAGACTGTGGCATGGAGGAAAGGCAGTCTCTTAACCAATACATAATTTTTGTTCTCTTCAACTCAGACTAGGTGTCCCTCTCCCTCCTGTCCCATCACCATTACTTCTTTTCCCTGAAAAGCATGCGTAAAAATCAGGCACATGATTTGCCTGTACACACGCAGAGCTCTTCATCCACGAAGCAGCAGTACGCACAGCAGAACGGGAGCGAGTTTGTACCTGAATCCAATAATTGGGCACTCCTTGCAGATGTTACACTTGGCTTGGTGCTTGGCGGTCTCAGCAGCAGCCACCCTGTGCAAGACAGGCAGCCACACCATGGACTGTGGTTCCAACCTCATCCAGTCCAGGAAGAGGGCTGCTTCAATCTCTGGTTTGTTGTTGGCCTGTAACAGGGAGGGAAGAAAGATGGGCACTGAGTACAAGTTATCTGCTACTACCAGCTAATTAATAGTTGAAGCCATTTACTTCCTATCTGCTCCGTATCTTTTTCCTGACTATATTCCAGCTTTTCTCCCAGTTAAGCCATTCGTAAAAACAAATAAATTAAAAAAATAGAAAAAAGTCTCCAGGATCAACTATTATTAACATTTCAAATCTCTCTCTTGTTCCCTAAGACAACAGACGGCACTGCCGCATCACAGAGAATCATCCACTCGCAGGATCACCTTTGATGCCTGATCTTGTGTTCCCCCCATCTCTCTTACCTCAGCCTGCACAGCAGTGCTTCTCACCTATTTTAAAAACAGTCTGTGTTATCCAACCCCCCAAAATTGCACACCTTGTGATAAAACTTCCTTTTTCCTGAATAGCCTTCATTATCACACTGAGCTTTCTTCAAAATGCACACATAAGGAAAACACTCAAATCCCTTCACAAGCCTGTTGCCAAACATGTGACCACACTGCCTCCCTAACTGCCCCAAAATCCCTCTTCCCACCATACCACCTCTAAATTTCCTGTCACTGCCCGCAAACACAACATGGTTTTGTTTCCATGGAATACGATCTATTTGGCCTCATATTCTGTTATTTCCCACTTTTGCCAACAGCAGGAAAGTCTACGAACACAAACGCTTCCCTCTGCTGCCCTCCTCCCATCCCATCCCATCCCATCCCATCCCATCCCATCCCATCCCATCCCATCCCATCCCATGTTCTCTCTTCTATGGTAACTCTTAGGCAGCTCAGTCACAGAGCTGAAACCCACTGCTGCAGGCACCGTGCACCCACCAAAAAAAGGATGTACTGTCCCTACCTGGCAGTAACTACGGTAGGGAAAAGAAACAGCCAAGAGATGACAATCACAAGGCAGCGGGGAACAACAGTGGTCTATCTGCATGGGCAGTGGTTGCACAGTACCGGCAGAGTGGGCGCTGAAGGAGCAGCGTGGAGCAAAGGCAAAGAGCATCAACAGGGAATTTAAGGAAAAAACAGTGAAGCCACGGAGTCAGTGTTTACGGGGGGAACGTCTCTCCAGCACACAGAGTGGTGTGGACCTAGCACAGAAGTGGCTACCTGGGAGCTGGTTTCAGTGCTGAGAGGTGATGGATCAAGTGGAAACAGCGAAGGCCTCCAGTGGGGAGGAGGATGGATCTGCACAGGGAACTGCCGAAGCAATGAGGTGGAATGCCATCCCGCTTCATTTCCCTAAACTACCACTACGTGCTAATTCAAATTCCTTGAGACACTTCCTTCCATGCTACCCAACTGAAACAGCATATTTATGGGCTGCATATATTTAAATCCTCTGTTTTCCTTTTTCTCTAGGCTTTCAAACACAGCCCTCAGCGGGACAGTCTTTTATATTTCAAACTTCACAAGGCAGACTGTCTTCCTTTGTGGTTCCAAACCTAACTGCAGCATTTAAATAAATAATAAGCATTAATGTACCATGTACATGGACCAAGATGAATAAGGGGATTGAGGGCTGGGTTTTTTTTAATGCTTGCTCTCAGTTACTTTTCCAGCTTCTCATGAAATCTGAGTTTACTATGACCTAGCTAAAACTTTATTGAAGCAAAAATACCAGCAACAAATTTGAAGAAAAAAAAAAAAAATCACCACTGATCTAAAGGAGAGCAAGCGATAAGGAAAACCAATTAGTTGTGTGTTTTTGTTGGGTTTTTTTTTTAAAGCTAACACTGTTTATAATCTTGACAAACAAATTAACTGATCAATACTTAACGACTGAGAAAAATGCGAAGTCTCCTAGACAGAACCCCTGGCTACAAGAAAGATGTGGAAAAAGAATCCCCCATAATATCTCCTGAATAATGTATTGCATCAAAATTGACTTAAAATGCTGCTACAATGCTTTGGTTAATTAGAAATGAAGAGATTTTTTTTTGTCAGGGCTTTCTTCTTGAGATGCTAATTTGGGAAGCCATCTAAAGATTCCTGTGTTGGCATTTAAGATCCACATATATGTATTTCTAGTACAGTCACAGAATCATAGAATCACAGAATATCCTGAGTTGGAAGGGATCCATAAGGATCATTGAGTCCAACTCCTGGCTCCACTTCCCCAGGGAACCTGTTGCAGTGCCCTGCCACCCTCCCAGTAAAGAACCTCTTCCTAATATCCAACCTCACCCTCCCCTGTCGCAGCTTCATGCCATTCCCTCGGGTTCTATCACTGGTCACCAAAGAGAGGCCCCTTCGCTCCCCCTTTGCCAAGAAGCCACAGATCATGATGAGGTCTCCTCTCACTCTCCCCTTCTCCACGCTGAACAAACCACAGGACTTCAGCCTCTCCTTGTAAGGCTTCCCCTCACTATCCTCATCACCCTCCTCTGGACACTCTCCAGTATTTTTATGTCCCTCTTGCACTGTGGCACCCAAAACTGCACCCAGTACTCAAGGTGAGGTCGCACCAGTGCAGTGTAGAGCAGGACAATCACCTCCCTGGACTGGCTGGCAATGACTTGCTCGATGCTCCCCAGGATGTGGTTGGCAAAGTCATAAACATCCTTTTTGGATGTTTGGGGTAAAACCATCAAACACACAGTTACTCAGAAAATGTACTACACAATTGAATATTCATCACAGGTCATACATAAAATTAAATAAAGTTTGGTGTACTGAAATATTTCGGAAGACTTCTGCATTAAATCCTACACCTCTGTTTTTTCATGTATCTACAGAATTTAGGAACACCCACGCCCTTCTAAAGGGAAAAAAAAAATAAAAAAAGAGAAAAAAATAGAGAAAACCAAAAGTATACTAAAAGTCCAGCCAACACTGGCAACCAAATTTGTTTGGAACAGCACATGCTGCCTTCTGCTGCAGAACATCAGTGAATTCAGTAGAATTAAATTAATTCTAGATCTCTCCTAATAGAAAGGCATATTTATGATCATCTAGATGTCTGTTTTTCAGCTAGCAGCCAGGGTAGTAAAGGGGCTGGGGAGAAGCTTTCTGCAGCTCGCTCGGTGTGCCAGCATCAGCCAGGAACTACACGGGCAAACCACCACCCCGCCTGGCAGACGACACTTTCTGTACAGAGATCCTCCAAGCCTCAGAAAAAAATAAGTGTTAAGAGGATCTCTTTAGGATGGCTTTTCTAATAGACAAACACAAAGTGTAGGGAAACGCTGCAGCGCAGGCCGCAGCCAGAATGAGAATGAGTCGCTCACAGCGCGGCTCTCCACTTGTAGCTGCTTTGAAATTGCAGGGGGAAAGCGCTGCAGCGATGACAGGCTTTCTGTAACACCCAAAGATCTGTTTTAATTTCCAGTCACCGTCGATTGCCAGCGGTCCCCACGGCTGCCTACCCAGAGCTCCGCGCTCGGGCTGTACAAAACCCGCGCGCGGAGAGATTAGGTGCATTAAAATGTATCAGGACTGGTTCTGAATTATATTACATGAAGATTTAAAGCCACGTGGAGGAAAGCTGGTCAGGGTCAGGCAGTGTAGGACAGACCGTTCTTGACTGTTCCCTGAGCTGCTATTAGGATTTTTTTAATAATCTCTAAATCCGGTGAAGGCGGCAGCAGCTGAAGATTTTACATAAGGGGGGAAAAAAGTCTGAATTCAGACAGTTTGTATCTGAACCAACAAGATCAAGCTGTAAAGAATATTAATGGCTCTTCTCTTGAACGCGTTTCTGTGCGACTCCTGATTTTTATGGTAATAACAGAGTGAATCATAAAGTGAAATTCATAAAGCCCCTTCCAGCTTACAAGTAACTATTTGTTATGGAGGACATTCAAATTCATTATGTTCCAGACATCTGTTATACAGTATTTATTTTGCAGAAACAATGGGGTAATAGGAAGTTGGGTGGTGCTAGCATCTTTATGCAATATTTGGGAGTTGAATTTTTTTGGTTTAGCCCCGCTTCTTCCAGCTAGTAGTTTAAAAAATATTCTAATCTGTATTAGCTTTATCTAACCATGATATGAAACACGGTCCAAAATATGGTTGTGATTTTATGGGAACAATGTAGTACTGTGCAGTGGTTTTGGACAGGCAGACGATGCAACACAAACTTCTGAGAACATTTTCTGACAGGCCGTCTTCTGTTTATGTGCACTGCAGGAAATTAATTGGAAATAAATTAACACTCTTAATCTAACGATGGTTTTCATCCAGATGGAAAGCTTTATGTTAGTCTAGGTAACTATTATTTTGCATGAACCAAACTAAGGAATGGGAATAAATTGTTAAAGTTTAAAAATGCAGAGCAAGCCACGAACAGCAGCCCTGTCTCCCTGGAGTCAGACCAAGCCCTGTTTAACCTTGTCTTCCACTCCTCAGTGGCTTCCTCAATACGTTTATGTTCTCCCCATTGCTGGCTGGTTAAGAAAACAGAAGTCAAGGACTTATGTTACTGAGACAAGTGCTGTTCATGCTCAAGAATGAGTGGATTATTATGAAGGTAACTTTGGCAGATGCTAACTGCTTAAAGCTGCCTCAACTCTTGGAGCAAATGCTTAAGAGCATTACTTTGACCCCTTGCATTACACCTGATTGCACTGACTACTCCAGTCAATGTTTTTAGTCCTGTGGCCACGAGTCATAACATTAAATTAAAAAAACCCAAACACCAAAAACCCCAAGCAACAAAACTCGAACTCAGAAATTAATTAGTGTACAGTTTAATATTACCTGAATGACACCACCTTTCTGCTCCACATCCCTCATAACCTAAACCATTTAAAAACAGCTTTTTTGAAACAGTTCACTTGAAAGACTCTTCAAGACTGCCTCCCAAAGTCAGGCACAGGTTGGCAAAATCCTGCTGAAATAAACCCAGAATTTCTGTTGTATGACATTTGCAGCATGGCAGCTCGAGGAAGGATTTGATAGTTCCCTTAGGCCAGCTCTCCCCTGTCAGAGCCAAAAGCAGCAGAAATACCCTATGAATAGAAAAAAGGGCTGCCTGGATCTCTCAAAAGAGATCAAGTCCCTCAAGAATAGCACTGCATATGTGCTATTATTTTCTTATAGACCTTTATACAACGATACATAGATATTTGTGCACTGTACTGCTATTTCCTAACTGTTCAAAAAAACCCCCACAAACAACCCAACCTAGCCCTCACAAAACAACCAATTCAAATCACAGCGTTTATGGCCAAAGCCACTATCAGGGTTTTGACTCAGGATTTGTGATGCCCAAACTCCACCTAAAAGGAGTAACAGGCTCCCATTTCAGCTCATATTTGTATGAATAAATACACTGAATTTGGACACAGTTAAGTGCTTTTAAAAACTGAGCTGATCTTGCCTGATCATTGATCAAGGACAAACATAGAAATGAAAGCTATTCAGCACAGAATATTAAAATATTCTCCTCAAAGTGAAGTGAAACAAGAAGGCTTAAAATACAGATATGGGTTAGCTGTACTCTTTAGCTTCATCTCTACTAGTTTTTCATACCAAGAACTCTTCTTCAGGTATGCCCCTGGAAGAAAGCATGCTTAAAGGGGTTCATAACTGAGAGCCAAATATTCAAAATTTTACAGAGAAACAGAAAGAGCAATTTTTTCCTCTGAGCTCCTCTCTGGGTTTGCATCACATTTCTTAAATGTCCCAATGTCACAGCAACTCATCCAAGGTAGAGATGTGAATTCCTAGGTCTTATTTACACTCTACAAGGAAAGCATATTAATAGTTTTCCACTGTGATTAAAACACACAGTGTCTGTCAGTTCATAACAATTCCCTATCCTGTTTACTTAAAAAAACCCACAACATCCCCATCACAGAAGTAAAAAGAAAGTGCTTTCACACTGCACTATAACTGAATTCAGTCAATTCTTCATGGATCTATAGACTGCTTTGATGCGGACTGTGCCCAGGCACAACTAGAGAGTCTTCAAACAGCCATTAGATCAAGCTCCTCGCTCTCACTTAAAAATATTTTTTCTTTAAACTCTCAAAGCAAAAATTACATCCCTGTGCAGGAAAGATGAATCCCTTAACATCCTTCTGCTCCCAACAGTGACTATCACCACCTTTCCATAGATGAAGGAAACTAGGAAAGCAAGAACCGGTGCTGGGGGGGATGAAAAGTAACAGGGTAGAAGCAGCAGCCTGCAGTAAGACCCACTCCCCAGGACAGGGCAGCAGCAGTGGGGTTGGCAAGCCACCCCCCCCACCCCCCCCGCCCCAACCCCGCTTCCCTGACCCTCATCCCCAAGGACTGGCAGTTCAAACCAAGAAGCAGGAGATATTTCCCCTGTTATCGCTGGGAACTGTAAACATCCCCTTTCTTCCTGCTGTTGTGCAGACAGACAAGGCCGTTGCCAGGGCAGCTAACCTAAGGGGGCTGGGAGAACCATTTCTGAAGCACATTTGTTGCAGACTCTGACACGACAGCAATTTATTGCTGGCTTATCATCACCAGAAAGGGGAAAAAAAAAGAAAAGAAAGAAAAAAAAATCCAGAGAAAAAACATTCCTCCCTGTGGGCATACAAAGAAAGACTTAATTTAGTTTCCACACAGTAAGCTATGAATCCTCACACTATTTTTAAAGTTTGAATTATCTCATGTCAGGAAAAGGAGGGAGCCCCGCGCAATGCCTGCTTGGCTGCCCAGCTCCTCCAGCTGCCCCATTTCCCAGGCTGCTCCCTGCCCCCTGGTACCTCTTCACTTTCCCCCAGCCTGAAGTCCCATGTCCCCAACACCACTGTCTTATAGCAAAAGGGTCTCATTACACTTCTTCCCTTCTCCTGGGAAAGTCATTTCTCCCCTATCTTAATTCCTGGCTGCTCCCTTCTTTTAATGCCTCATCCTACCCAACCTTTCCGTTCTCTCCATCACTATTACTTCTACAGTTCTTACCATCATTCCCTACAGCAGCCCTTTTGTTTTCCACTCCTGAGATGCTTCTCCCTTCACTCCATCAAGGCTCTCCCTACACTTGAATTTCTGTTCCTAACCCTTGGACTCCATTCATCCTATTTTTGTATGTCCTCTCCTCCTGTGAATCTCCCTCCCCCTTTCTGGTCCTCCTAGAGGATCATCTGTGCTGCTGCAACCCAGGTCAGAAGCCACCTTTCAAACTCTGCAAGTTAAATTGAGACTTCACCTGGGAAGAAAAAAAAAAAAAAGAGGATGAAATTTCCCTTACTGCAGAAAACCTATTCTTCAGTGCAGGTAAGAGAAGGAAGCTTCAGGTTTTTTCTGTGATTTATGAACATGTCAAAGGTTATGCCCAGCTGTGCTTGGGCTGTTTCTAGAAGCGTCAGCAGTGTCCAGTCCACTGGCACGTCTTCATTTCTAATGACAATGTTGCTAACTTATTTTATTGAAACAAACATGTATTCCAAGGTTGTCTTCCTACTTCATAAAAACCGTTTCTTTAATATTCCATCACTATGAATGTTACTGGGGGTTTTTTTCCTACTATAAACACAATGCCAGCTCCCTTTCAAAAAAAAACCCCCATGTTTTTGTTAGATTCTGAGGTCACTTTCCTTATCAGTTTTTCAGCAGTGTTCTAAGCAGTGCTGCCATTTCACTTGGGAAAAGGACAGGATCCCCTGAGTCTTCATTTCCAAGGAAGGTCATTTGCACAAATGAGCTTTTGACCATGGATTCGCTGAGGCATCATTTCGTGCTGGTCTCACTTGAAAGCCTGATGTGGAACTTGAGGCTTGAAAGCAACAGCAGGGTCTAACCCAGCTCTCAAAATGACTATATGTAGTTTATCAGCACAGGTTATCCACCCAGGATATGGCCCTATGAGACATTCATTTGGAAACGTCATCAAATACAGATTAGAATTATAAGAGGTCAGGACACAAATGATGGGAAATGGGGAAATGTGACTCCCATAGAATCATTCTGCTAAAAAGAGTTAAAAAGAATACAGAAAGCAAACATTCCATTGCAAGTGAAGTTTTGGGCGATTTTAGAATGAGGTTCTTTTTGCAGTGGCTGTGGGTAAGCAGGTTGCTTCCAAGCATTAATATTCACTGAAAACAACTTGCCGTGTTTTGCTTACTACAGAACTGCAACTGCTACACAATGAAACTCCAGCAGCAGGCAAAAAAAGCAAACAACTCCCCCCCCCCCCCCCCAAACAAACAAACAAAAAATTCCCCCCCCCCTCCCCCTTTCTCCCCGGACAGTGAGGGGATGGGAGAAAAAAAAACCTTTCTTCCATTGTAATGTAGAAGATACATTGGGAGTTAATCACAGACCATACATTACCTCGCCTCCTCTACCTTTTCATTAAGCAGCTGCCTTCATCTCCTGCATTCTGCTGCTGGTTGGGATAAAGATGAATAAATCCCCTTAACTCTCTTCCTCCCCAGATTAAATAATTTACGAGTTTGAAAAAAAGAGCCTCCAGTTCATCGTGTGTTCCTCGACAGGGAGGACAGGAATGCTCTCAATACTTCCTGAAGAACACCAGCATCATCCATTCAAGCTGTGGCAGAAGCTCGAGTCAGGGAGGGCTCCTGGCCCCTAGGCAGCACTGCAGGCAGGCACAGCTTTCCTGTTGCTCCCCTGGGTACCTGCCTGTCACCCCTACGGGCATACCCAAATTCAGATTAACCATTGCTGTTCACCTACAGGGCAGCAATAAATGGTGATCTACTGCTGGCAACCGAAAACCGTGAAACCAAGAGCTGCCATAACAAAAATTTGAACAGTTTGCAGGGTTCAGTTACATTACAGGCCCTCGTGACAACTGCCTGCTCTTTGGGTAACAGCATAAACTGGGCTTCTTCCATCCATCGGCCAGAGAAATGGGCTAATTTAAATACACCCCATCAATGGAGCAGCTTAATAAACCAATGAAGCCCACCATTAGATGATCCTCCGTACCCTAATCCTTCTTCCAGATTTTCAGTCCCCTTGGGAACAGACAGGCTACCTCAACACAAGACACAGATTGGGAAATTGAGCAGCAAGCAACGATGAACTTACAAACTGGAAGCAGCTTCTGACGCTCGGCTCGATATTGCTGCCCCCGAAGGACGCCACCTCCCCCAGCTGCCGAGGGATCTGGATGGAGTCGTGCAGCAGGAGGCCCAGCCGGCGCTGGTCGCAGAAGCCGGTGGAGCTTGCCACTTGCTTGAACAGGTCTGGAGGAAGGAAAAGGACACCCGTGCTAAAGCACTGCTCCTGGGACACGGCAAGTAGCGCACAAGTCGTGTCAAACACTCACTAGTGTGCTCAGCAGTCCTGGGGGATGTGAACACAGACACATCTGCAGCTTGGCCGCTTCTCTTCCCGTAAATACTGTTGGCCTTTTCTGTTAAATAAGCAGCCTAGTGATACTTTTTAACAGCATTATTGGCTTGTACCTGGGGGGAAAGGCCATTATTACAGGCTGGGCAGAGAACGGGTTGAGAGCAGCCCTGAGGAGAGGGAATGGGGGGTGCTAATCAATAACAAGCTCAACATAAGCCTACAGTGTGCACTACCAGCTCAGAAGGCCAGATGTGTCTTGGGCTGCATCAAGAAGAGTGTGTAGAGCAGGTCAAGGGAGGTGATTCTGCCCATCTACTCTGCTCTCGTGAGTACGGTGTCATGACATGAAGCTGTTAAAGCGAGTCTAGAAGAGGGCCATGAAGATGATCAGGGGGCTGGAGCACCCCCTCTCTTCTCCAGGCTGAGAGAGTTGGGCGTGTTCAGCCTGGAAAAGAGAAAGCTCCAGGGAGACCTAATTATGGCCTACTGATACTTAAAGGGGTCCTACAGGAACGTGGGAGAGGGACTGTTCTCCAGGGAGCGCAGAGACAGGACATGGGACAATGGCTTCAAGCTGAAAGAGGGCAGGTTTAGATTAGATATTAGAAAGAAATTCTTTACTATGCGGGTAGGGTGGTGAGGCCCTGGCACAGGCTGCCCAGAGGGGTTGTGGAAGCCCCATCCCTGGCAGTGCTTAAGGCCAGGTTGGATGGGGCTTTGGGCAACCTGATCTAGGGGAGGGTGTCCCTGCCCATGGCAGGAGGGTGGAACTAGATGGGCTTTGAGGCCCCTTCCAATGCAAAACATTCTATGATGCTGTGATTGTAACACAGCATCTGTGGCATTACTGGTAATAGCAGCTGTGAATCTGTAACACAGCTAACTAAACAGCAGGATCTCTGAGCCACAACAACAGAAATATTTTTAAAATACTGTTTCATAGAAAAATAACCTCATAACATACAGCACATTTTCAAGTCCTAGTGATCAAAGTATAACTCAGACAATCCATTTCTCTTTCAATTGAGTCGAGCTGAAAAACAAGAGCTCCCTAACTTTGTTACATTGTAGTCTCTTAATCCAAGAGTATTCCTAAAATGAAAGAAAAACATTACACTACAACAGGACCTGCCATCCACAGGGTATCTTAATATCATATTAAGTTTTCATTTCTGAAGTGAAATGTCACTTGAAGCCATGTTCTGTTACTGTATCATTCTAGAAAAGAATCTGTACAGGACAGAATTACTATCTCTTTGTAAGCTCAATTTAACTGGGGGGGAATTCGTTACACTGCACATACACCGAGGAGGTTTTAGGGTTCATAAAAATAAGAAAAGTAAGGTTAGCAGCAATTGAAATATTTATTTCATAATGTATCTCTGCTGACAATATATGGCACGAATACTCTCCTGACTTTTCAAAGAACTTTAAGGAAAAGAAAAAAGGATAAAGAGATGGCTAGAATAAAATAAATCAATAGCCTTTTTTTTGGAGCTGCCTTAATATTTCACCTGACACCAGGGACACAATTATAAAGGTGCTTCAGCACTGCTGAAGATAACTTTTTCCCAGCACTGATTTGACACCTGTTGTCTTCCAAATGAATAAAGGAATGGATAGAAAAAGGATTATATTTAATTAAATGAGTTTCACTCTTGCCAAGTCTAGTTTTATAATAAATAATTTGGGGAAAAACCCTTCTATCACCTCTGCAAGCCTGAAGACTTGTGCTCTAGCAAAACCAACTCTGCTCTGCTGCATAAATGAGAGAAAAAATTTGAAGGGGTGCAACTCATTGCATCCTTGCAGCAATGCTAAGAGCAACCGCACCGCAGCTTTGGCGGGGATTGGGGAAGCCAGACCACAGCCTGGCAGGCAATTTCTTTCCCTCCCACAAACGATTCAGCTTTCAATTTTCCCATCATTAAAACTTTAGGTGTAACCTTAAAAGAGGGTTATGCTTTACTGTGCACATGCACTGCAGGAGACTATAAAGTATGAATAACTGTTTTCCTTTATAACTTTGATAATCCTCAATGAAATATAATTTTGAAACACATCTGTACTGAGTAATTTTCTTAAAAGATTTTCTGAATACTTTTTCACAACACCCACATGAAACATCTAGAGATCTAAACTGTGACATTCATAGTGATTGCCCTAAAATCGGATCCAATTATACAGTCATGCACAGATGCTGTTGCTGGAACTGTCTGGTTTCTCTTTAGTGTTATTCAATTTGCACTAGTAGAACAACAGAATAATAACAACTGATGAAGAATCATGGTGGTACTGGGTCAAATCCTAAAAGTTCTGGTTTGTTTGTCAGTCTGGGTTTTTTTTTTTAAGGCATGGATGAGTGATAGCAGTTAATTTAACCACAGAATTACTCTTCAGAACTATCCTTATCAGTAAATCATTTCTGGAGCCTAGCCTCACTAATGAACTGATTCATTAGACAGATAAAACTAAAACTTCAAGTGGAATTTTTTTTTCCAAGTGCTTCAGAATTTGGTCTATTAAAATATTAAAACTTAAAATATAAAAAATTTGCATACCTTTAATATTTATTTAAAGATAGCAACTAGATCTAAGCAGTGTGTCCATAATACGACCTGATCACATTGTGGGGAACATTTAAAAAAGATAATCACTTAAAGTAATTTTAAAACTGTAATGCAAGATGTCCAGTAGACTTGCATTTTTGTGTATGAAGGGGAGCTAAACCAGCAGTCTCCAACCACAGGGGATGTGCAAGGCAATCCACTGGGGTGTGGCAAGAAAATATTAAATTTTTCTGTTAATAAATTAAAAGAATGAATAAGAAGTGTTTATTTCTTCTTTATCTCAATCTTTTTCAATTTCTGGCTTTCTTTATGCTTAGTAATATACCTAGAGTATTAGTACAGTAGGAACTGCATATAATTTATAAATACACATCTATTGGGGGTGCATGCTCAAAACTTTTTTACTACTTGGGTGCATGATCAAAAAAGTTTAGGACAACTGTGCTAAGCTACATAAAACCATACTGAGCAAATAAAGCACACAGTGGAACAAAGTAACACACCTGGTCTATCTAAAAGAACATCTCTGTGTGCTACTCAAATGTTTATGCAATAAATAGGAAGAATGAAAACACAATACAAACATAAACTAAGCCCAAAAGAATTACAGTGACTTACATCTGTATTTATCCTCCAGGTGTGCTTTACAAAGGGATACAACACCGGTTTTGAAAGATAGGACACGGATCCTTCCCGTCCGACCCCTAATGAGAAGGAAACATGAGTTGATAATATGATCCATTCATAGTTTATTTACTGTAACGAGGCTCAATGCACTACTGCAGCTGTCATAAAGGAAGTCCTACACAGAACCATGTTGTGCAGTACACGCTGGCCAGTTATTAGATAAGCTAGAAATGAAATATAAAATACAGTTGTGGCTCCACATGGAAAGCTGAACTGGATTGTGCCGTTTTATCAATTCAACCAGGAACAGTCTCATTCAGAAATAATTACTCACCTCCTTTATTTATGACAAAGCTGAGAGTAAAGAGTCTTTACCCTGCACTTACTTGAAAAGGCTTCTCTACAAACTGCTGCTAGTCTCAGAGAAGATGAGGTCCTTGACAGAACAGGAAACTGTCTTTTTTTTGCCAAAGACAACATAACTTCAGGAAACCATTCCTTTTGCCAAAGATAACACAACTTCACTTTAATTAGAAATGAGATGCAAAGGTTGCTTTCAGATAGTCTCTGCTTACTGTCTGTCCGCCCTGCCCTGACTTGTCTGACAAGGAGCCGGGCACGAAAAGGCAGCCTCTGCCAGCTGCGCGCGGGGGCACTTGTAAGATGTTCAGGCGAATGATGAAGCTTGCCTAGAAATCATCGCTCCCCCCACAAGACTCTTATTTCCAACAGCATTCCAAATAGGCAGCATCTCCTGCAGACGAAGACGTGCACTAGGAAGGAAGCTAATGCCTAAACCCGACATGTTTGAAGCAAGGGCCTTATCGATAGGTCTGAAACACCACCAGTGAGATCACTGCTGGGAATAAGATAAATCATGGGGATGCATGCCACAGTCATGCATCAGGCTGCAGTGTTTGGCAGTGATGGGTGTTGCCTTCTTAGTCCTAGAAAGCATTCCAGGAGCCAGCGGTGCTCATTTACCCACGCTGCTCCCCTGCGATCCTGATAAACAGTTGCAGATGGAAGCTGGTTGGCAAAGGCAAATGTAGAATTTGCAACCTTTTACCAAAGAATTTTGTGGGTTTTGTCACGAATAAGCATTTGTTGTTTAACTAGGCTTCCCACACTCCAGTCCTCTTACTCGTCTCCCTCAAATCTTCTCCAAATTAATTATCATCTGTGCCCTGAGAAACTCCTGCTGATGAATACCAGGCTCATGCAAATTATACAGGAGAAGAATCGAGAATGATGATTTCCCTGCAAGGCATATTAAATTGAAACTTGCACGAATCCCGAGTTGTTCAGTTCGCTCTCCTCTCCTCCCAAGTCAAACCAATAATTTAGCATGCTGCTGCAAATGAGCATGAGTGACTGATCAATTAAAACAAATCTGAAACGTGCTGGATTTGCGGAGCCCATGTGCCCATAATTAGATCAGTCATTGACTGTGAATTTGATGAATATCTTTACAAATGACAGTTTTCAATTATAAGAAAAGTAAAGATTGGGTACATTTAATTAAACATCTCCAGTGCCACTCTGCACTTCGGTTGATCTCTGCCCATTACGCTTACAATGAAAACTAAACACACGTAACCCCAAGGTCACCCTCTCTCACCAGCCTTATTCAAACCTGAACTCCGCCAAAATAGCTACAAGCTCTCCTCACACATAGAACACCTCTCTGCTTCACTGTGGCCTGCATTACACAGTGCCCTAGCATACCTAGGGAACTGCCTGGAGGCAGCCAATTATAATTTCTGATGTTGTACTTTCAGCACAGAGCAACTTAAAGAAAACTAGATGGGATGTGGCAAATCTAAACCAGACGGTTCAGTTTAGGAGCAGCCTGTGGAACGACCTTTATTTCCCTCTCTGCCCCTGACGTGGCTGATTGGGATTAATGTCCTGAGCACATCTTTGTGTTGTTGTTGTTGTATTTTCACTAACTGGGTATCTTTGTTTAGATGTTATTTATAGTTGATGATAATTCAGAAATGGATCAGAGTGCTGCGGAAGCAAAAGCAGATTAAAGAAATAAAATCTGGCTCTTAAATTTGAGTATAGCCCCATTCCCTGCCACCAGCACATTACACAAAACCATAATGGAATCTGAGGAACGTGCTTCACAGGATACCACAGCTGCTGTGGAGGATGTCACAAGCAGCTGGCTGATCGGAGGTGATCCTGCAGGAACAGACTCTGTACAAATCTGCACTTTTTGGGGGCAGGTGATCACTGAAGTTTCAGTGCTGTGATAAAGCTGGGGCTAGGGGATGGTGGTGAAGAACAACGTTCTGGAATTCCAATACATTTCAAAGTGGCAGTGAAATATATTCAAACCGACCCACGGCCTTCCATTATTTCTGTACATAAATGTTTATTCTGCACAGTACTGAGCACGAAGTGCTCATGCTGAAGGTGGCCACTAAGAACCTTAAAACACAAATAAAGACCTCCACTGATGTTTTTTCCATTAAATTCAATAAACAGAAAAATAATGGCTTCTTCTAAAATTAGTTTACAAAAGTGTGTTGGAATTTGTCTATGGCATTATTAGCAACATCATTAACCCACTGAATAAGAACACTCATGTTTTTTAAGGTAAATTTACTCAGTTGTAATTATAAATATAAGTACACTTTTAAAAATTAAATTCCTCAAATCTCCTGACTGCCAAGGTTTGTAAGCACATTAGAGATGAGTGTCTTCCATCTCTGAACAAGAATTAAAGATTGAAAGCTACAGAAAACCAGCATCTCTGAAAAGGTTTAACACCTGGAACTGAAGATACATGCAAGAACCTGCATGATGGTGTTCATACTGTCGCTTCTGGAAAATTTTCCTGAATTTCTTTAACTGAATAAACTAAAAAAACCAATGCAAAGTTGAACCTACTGAGGACATACAATCCCAGAATTGTGCTGAACACAGAAATCAGTTTAAAAATTTCAGTTTTCCAGTTCTCTCCTTCCTTAGCTTAATAAAGCTAGGACTGTAAGCCTACCCAAGGGCTGTATTGATTCTGCTAAACACAGACATTAAACCATCAGGTTTATTAAACTTGTACTTCAGCTACTATGTTGGGGTTTTTTTGTTGGTTTTGGGGTTTTGTTTGTTTGTTTTTTTCCCAGACCATTGATTTTATATGAGGCAGATGGCTCATCATTCTTTCCCCCTTCCCCTTGGGCTGTTGGGAAAACTCCTGAGCGCTCCATGTTCAGAGCATCCATACATACGTGTCGTAGACATTCAGCAGCCAGTTGAGGCACATGTCCACGCAGAGAGGAACGTTGACCAGGTTATTGTGCTCTTGTTCCAGTCGATCGTAAATGGTGGTCAAGCAGTTAATGATCTGCAGAATATCCATGGGCTGGTCATTTTGTTTGAGGTTGTGCTGGTCCAAGGCATCACACGCAGCAGACAGACTCAGGAGATCCACTGTTAAAATAATTAAAATAAAACATGATCAAGATTGAAGAGAAACAGCAGCTGTGTTACCTGGACCCAAAAAGTAAACAGAACAACGCAGCTGGCTTATGTACCCAGCCAGAGGACATTTCACGACCTCTGAAAGTCACATGCAAGGCTGGTTTCAAGACTCCTACAGGTGCACTGTTTATTCAGCTGGGGTCTTAGAGGGAGCTGCTTATAAAAGTGAAATCTGGTTCACTTCTAGCTGCAAAGTACCTATTATGCTATTGGATCCTATGGAAATATTACATATAAATTACTATGTAAGTAAAAATTACATATTTCATGGTTTATGTTCCCACAGATAGGCTAATATTTGACTCCTGCATTCACAAAAAAATGTACTCTAAACATAGTACACGTCAGCAGCTTTCTTGAGCTGTGCTATCCCGTTTCTTACAGAAGCTGAGTGATCTTAACCAAACCAAACTCCACAAGGAATAGGCAGACAAATCACAACCAAACTGGGATTAACCTCTCTGTAACCTTTCCTCCAGTGAGAACAGGGAAAAGATGGTTCCAGGGACATTAAATGACCTTTTTCAGTATTTATTAATGAAATTTATCCATTTTTAATTTTTAAATTTAATTTATAAATTTACATTTATAAACACCTCTATTACATTACCAAGTAAGACACATTTAAGCCTCTCAGTCAACACAACACAGTGTTTTGTCATGGATGTTTAAAACCTTGATTTTCATTCTAGTTCAAGTCATACACATTTTGCAATTCAGATGTCCAAATCAAACTAGAACTTTGCCTTCTCAGCTCTTAGTCTCTGCACCAGCAGAATCACTTTTTGGGGGAAACCAAATGTGAGAGTTAAGGGATGTTGGCTTACGAAGTAAGACAGGAGTAAGAAGAAATCAGAAAAATAAGCCTGTTGGTGCAGATATTCCTGCTGTCCCATGAAAATCCTTAGTAATCCCTTGCAGTGGATTTCTAGGGCATAAGCAATGGGGCTATTAAAACCCAGATGCCGTTAGTCGTGGCAGCCACAAACTGCAGCACAATTCAATGTGACTCAAAGGAGCAGGATCTGGCCCAGAGCAAACTGCCAAAATCATCCAGGAAATTCATCATAAAATTGGGCTGCAAGACTTCTTTCCCTCTGTCCCTCCAGAAAAAAAGTGTTTCATTGAGTTCTGTTAAGCAACATCTCTCAGTAATGTCCCAAAAAAAAAAAAAAAAAGTGTAGAGGCTAAATGCAGAATCCCATACAGGATTTTTTATAAGAACTTCATCCAGCTTAAGGGTACACTTGCCAAACTCACACTTGAGTATCCTATTTTATCAAGGATGAAGCTGATCCTTTGATGTCCTTGTGGAGTTGAAAAATCAAGGCCGCTTGGCAATGCTGCATGGACAGTAGACTGGGATTTCATAATTGCCAAAAGAATTCTGGGAGTATAAATTTCACTGGAAATAAATAGGACTTTTGCTACTAAATCCCTTAAGCACTTCTGAAAATTTCATCCTGTGGACCTGACATACCCACTGCTAGAGTGAATAAGGAAAGCTTGAACTACTATCCCCATTACTGTACCAGGAAATTCAACTTTGAATCTTTTTTTCACATAAAGCACATAGATATTTCGTAAAAGAAAGGCTTTTGGAATATCATGTTTAACCTACTAGCATATAAAATATAGCTATTCTAAGGTCAGCGTTATAGCCTGGCAAAAGCCTATTCATCAGATCCATTCCTAAAAGTCTCAGAAAAACACCTTTATTCTAATAAATTACTAGTCAATTTGGAAATAGAGCACTGCCTTCACAACACCCTCAACTCCGAGCTCTAGGCTGAACTCGCAGTTCCTTTGAGACTATGAATCAACGGTAATTAAACGAACCCCTCAGGCATCTGAGTGGCAGCTTAATTATATATGCAGCTACTGCTAAACATGGGTCATTCCACTTTGTGAAAGCTTTTCCCACTAATAAGCAGCAACTTCTGAAAAGCCTTTCAACCTGCTCTCCGACAACCTCCTGTCCTATCTTGAAGTTAATAACACACGTTCATCTTATAACAAGCAAGAAGCGCTTGCCACCACGCTCTGCTTTAGAGAACTTCTTTTTGTGGGAAGAAGAATGGCTCTGGTCTTCGCCACGTTAAGCTCCTCTGGCATCTTTCCCACCAAGATTAAAGAACTCTGTGTGTGAGGGTCCTCTCTCAGAACCAGGAGCTGCATGTTTCTAGCCTCAAAGCAAATACAGAGGTCCCACAAACGACAGGCTTTCAAAAGAGAAGCCTCAACAGTCAGATGTGGAGAGTTGTACCGACATCGCTGCTCAGTGACTTGCAAATCTTTGGCTGAAACAAACCGTACCACTTCATGCTTTTTGTGGCTTCTCTCCCATTCTTTTGCTCTTTTCTATTTAAAATTCTAAAATTGACTCCAAAATCTTTGTGAGTGGTACCTTCCAGCTTATTTTGAAACCTAAGTCACCTATATAGGTATTTCTCTAGCATGTAAGGGAAGAGGGAAAAAAAAAAAGTTAGAATATTTGCAACTAGACACCAACCTGCAGCCAGATTGCTAGAAAAGTATAAAAGATGACCTGGAATAACTAATCCACTGTAGAACAGAAGTGACAATTAACAGGCAGAAGAAAGTATGTGGTGGAGGTTGTAACTTGTGAAAAACTCAACATATGGCCGGTTATAAAAATTATTAATGATGTTCCCAGAATGCAAGATCATCTCCTCTGTAACCTGCTGCTGTTGGCTGATATATGTAAAAAAATATATTTAATCTAGCCTGTATAAAATTAAAGGTAAACATAACCCTAACAGAAGTTCTTGAGTATTTTCTTTTGCTGCATCTCTAAGAAAAGTTAGTGAATACACCTCATTTCATTGACATCACAATGTTCAGATGTGGTTTGCACTTGAAGATCAGATCCTTAAAAAGTAGCAAAACAAGAAAGCCAACATGCTTTGATGCGACTATCAAAGGAAACCATAGGTTATAAAAAAAAAAAAAAACAACAACAAAACCCAAACCGGTGCAACAGTTACACCTGGCATGCCCACAGTTCTGAAGGCTGGGAATGAGAGTCACACACTATAGATTCTTCTAAGGTAACACAATAGAGAAGCATCTATTTGTTAAGGATTACCATTCTCCATATTCTTCTTTGGGTTTAGTGTCCTACTGTCTTAATGTTCATTGGGATGATTCACAAACTGAAAAGAGGTAAGTCTAAGAATAGCTTGTTTTTAAAAATTTTTCAATTCTTGCCACTGAGAAATAAGCTGTATCTTCACTTCTGCAGGACCTCAACTGTGCACACATCTTTAGAGTGCTCCTCAGAAGACAAAACTGCTCCTTTTTATGAAGTTGGCAGAAAAGAATATACATTTCTAAACTCCTGCAGTTTAAAACTGAAATAAAAAGTAAAGACTGAAAGCAGCAGCTACTGCAAGTGGAATTTAAGGATTTTTGGCTACGCATAGCACCCCTGAAACCCAGCACTGTGCTCTATTTCTACTAGTGCCAAACTGCAGAAAAAGAATTTTGTAATGAGTTGGACATTTTCAAAAAAACCTAATTAAACTGGGTTCACAAGGGACACTGAACTTCCAGAACACAGAAGTGCAATGATGGTGTCTCCAAGCAAAAATATTTTAAGAACAAAAACTGCTATCCAGATTCCTTAAATACTTCTCCTTAGATACAAGTATGAAGAATGTGCTAAAGTAATCAGTGTAAGCGCCACTGCATGTCTCTGAAAACATCCATCCTCAGAAAACCTACCTAAGTGTAACCTTGAGAGGTGAACTGATTTCAGGGCGTAATTACAATTACCAAGATAAGTCTAGAATTAGTCAGTGGTAAGAATCAGGGTAACACAGATAAAATAGGATACAAAGTTTTGTGCTTTCAGCTGTAAAAAACTGCTACAAGTTCTACTTTTGTGCTGCCAGCTACAGACAGAAACCCACACTTCCAAAAATGCAGTTCCTTACTTCAACGCTGTACTGATTACCAATATTCTTCACTGCATATTGCTCCAGTTTCTCTACACTACCTTTCCAGAATGAGTGTCGTAGGGGTGCTGTGCCAGGGAAAGTTGTTTGTATTTCTGATCATCGTAATTCATTCTTTGCCACTGCATTCATGTGGGGATTTTTCATTATGTTACTCGACTCCTCACTTTTTTCCTTCCCCTTTTTCATTTTAGTTTTTTAGAAATTCAGAAATGAAATCTGTTCATTAGTGGAATTTGCCCATGCTTATAAGCCTAAAAGCAAGCATGCTTAAAAATACCGAGGTTTGACACAGTTCCAGAAAGCATGTGAGCACAAATCCAAACTTGAGATAAATCAACAGTTGAGACATTTGCAACTGTGTCAGAAATTTAACCCTGTAATTAAATGCTGAATAGGGAATGTTAAAATAGTTTAATAACTCTCCAAGTTGTGCCACCTAATAAACTGCTTGCTTTGGCAACTGACTGGCCTACCAAGAAAACTATGAGCAAATTTTTTTGCTCTCAGGTTACAATAGGCTGAAGAGAAACATAACTCCGGTGACAGGTAGAATACCATACACCAGTTGAGGGAATTAAAGTGTTAGAACATGCACACTGCTAATGTATAGCTGATGAGAGACTTCTGAATGTAACCAAAAGCCAAGGAAAAATGAAGCTAAATGTTTATTGCGATGATCTCGCCTAAAGGCAACAACCCCTCAGGGTTCAGGATTCAACTTATCAAATCATTAGCGACTCCAGCTCTGGAGTGATTATTTCATGGGACTAAAATCTTGTTTGTTTGGTCTTGAGCTGTAAAGCTGCGGCAGACACAGGCTGTGGCTCCAGGAACAACCACAGTGAAAATACCCAGCTAAAGAGCAAAAAGATAAGAAATACCACAGGGGATGTTAGCTTTGTTTCTGAACCTGCAGCTCTACTATATGAGGGACAGACCTGCAGACCACCGACCACTTTGGTTTCATAAGGAATGTGCCAACACGTGCAAACCGGTGGCAGCAGGAGACCCTTCAGGTGAGAGGTTTCCATCCACCAGGCAGAGCTGGGGGAGCGTGGGAGTGTTTTTCTGCTTCCAAAAGCTGCAAATACACTTGAGTGTCAGTCAAAGTCTTCGCGGCAGAGGCAGATACTTACAGCAGAGGGCTTTCTGCAGCCTCCGGAGTTTCATGGCAGTCCGGTATGCCGAGAACCTGACGTTGTTCAGGTCAGCTGTAAGGGGGAAATATTAAAATAAAAGATCAGCTTTACATCTGAGAAATAACCAGACTCACAAAGACGTTCAGCTGAACTGGGAGGTTATACTCATTAGTTACGAAAACAGAGCGAGGGGTGAAAGTACATTAGAAACTTGAAGTCACTGAGCGAAAGCCCTCAAACCTTCACAATCAGTCATCCAAAAGAAAAACACTAAGTCCTGAAGCATTACTTCCCTTCCTTCAAAGGCACTGAACTTAGAGAGCACTGGAAAGGACAACACTAGTGACTGCAGCAATTGTCTGAAAACACGGCAGCCTTTCACAGGGCAGGCGCTGCGAGGGTGATAAGAACCTGAACTCCTCCTTGTCTGCAGCCAGGCTGGGTGCGGGCAGCGCCAGAGAAGTGCTCTGCCCAGGAAAAAAACAACAAACCAAAAACCACACCACCACCGAAAAACCCCAAACAATGAAACTTTTGTTCTTTCCACCCAAGCAGATCCCAGCCATGCCCTGAGATGCATGTGATCCGTTCCTGGTGACAAGCCAGCTCACCCAGCCAGGTGAGCTCCCAGGTAGGTTCCCACCTCCAGAACAGTGGGGAGCCAGTGGGCTCCAGGAGCACGGTGGGGAAACAGCACCTGGCTAAGAACAAAGGGTACAGTGTGATTTTTCCTAGGGCCTTCTTGCATGGTTAAAAAAATGAAGACATCGACACAAAGCCCCCACTGCAGGGTTTAACAATGGCTTGCAAAAAACTTCCCGGGACAGTGCAGGAACAAGGTGGGACACGTGCCAAACCAATCACACCACACCAGAACAGAGGAGCCACTCGACACATCAGAGGCTCCATACTGGCTACCTAAACATTAAATAGCACCAAACCGTGGTGATCTCCACAGCAAGGCACAGTAAATGATCCATAGCCTACACTGCAAACACTAGTTAAAACTGAAAAAGAAGGGGGTGGTGTCTTGGGCCATATCTGGACAAGAAACTGCACCGTCATCAGTGAAACCAGACGGAGGAAGATACAGCTATTCCAATCTCATCCTTGGCTTTGGTGAGGGTGGCCTTGGGCAAACCCCATTTACAACAGGAACGACAATAAAATTCACTGAAAGTGAGGTTGAAGCTACTGTTGCTGAACTGCTGTCATCAGCACCTGTACATCAGCTAACTCATAATTTACAACTAGATTTGGCATACCAAGACCACAGCGCAGACACACCACCACTTGCATTATTCAGAATCAAACTCAGACGCAGAAGCGAGCACAAAATCTGCAAATCTGGCAAAGAGCTTTTATTTATGTGAGCAGACTACCAGATACCCAAGCTAACTGTGTGCAACTGCAAGCTGGTACCTTTGTCAAAGAGAATCCAGGTAAGCCATTGAGGTTGCTGTTTTGGGGGCAAGTCCATGAACCGATGCTGTCTCCCAAGCGTCATGGCCAGCACCTCCCAGGGATGCTACAGGGCTGCTGCACTGGGAACTGATGAGTGGCTGGGGGACACAGTAGTGTGCTACAATGTGGTCACCCCACTGCTGCTGGCATGCTTCTGGCCTTGTCACCTAGCCAAATAATTCCTGGGCACAGACACTCCTGGGTATTTAAGCTGTCTAGGGACCGTTCCTAACAAATCAGCTGGCATCTTGTAAGGGTTTTCTAGCAAGGAAAAGGACTGTTTATGCCAGCCAGTTTCAGCTCTGGGCAATACCATTGAAAGTATTTAATTTACTGATGAAACCCATAGGGTTTAAGGAGTTAATGATGGGAAAGTGTTTGGAAAATGTAAACTACTATGTAAATACAAAAAGAACATTAAAAAGCTATACTGGCTCAGAATAGAGGTCTATTTAGCCCAGTAAGCTGCCTCTAAGCTTGGCAGACTTCTAGAGAAAGGATATGATGAAAACCAGGGTAAATACAAAACAGTTCTTTGCTGGCATGTGCGCAGAGGTGCTATAAAGCTGTTTGCAATGTGGTATCTTGGGTATAACCATCCCAACATCATCATTTACAATGCTGTACAGGTATAGGTAGCAGAGGGAATATAGTCTCAATTACATTAATTTTAATTAAGCTGTTCTGAATGAGTAATTTGAGGCTTGATGATCCAGTATTTTTGTATGCCTTAATAAAAGCTGCTGAATGTTTCTAAAACACGTCTTACAGCAGAAGGGAAAGTTTCAGCTCTCTGTATAATTCCTTTTTCTTTGCACAGTTCTAGTCACCTATTTAATGGGCAGCTCTCCTGTGCTCCTGCCAGCTCCCTCTCTCACAATCATCCTGACAGGTCCAGAAGGTTTCACATGGTGCAGAATACAATGAGCAATTTAAATAAAGCAACTTCATTTTCCTTGAAGGAAAATTATAAAGCAGTCCCTCGCAAACACACTGTGACTTCAGTTACATTTTGTACCCTTGATGTAAATGTGCACTTGGATTCTGGAAAAGAATATATACTAGATTATGGCTGGCATTTCATAAAATGAAGAAGTCTTCCCTATATTCTGAAATAAGCTTCTCCACTTATTCAAATTTTAAGAAACGTTAGTAAATATATACGCATATTTCAGGCCTCAATCAGGGCAGACAGTACAATCCATGAAGACACTTCATCCTGCAAGTGCTGTAGTTTACATCTATTTTCCTGTATATGTAATATGCAGGGAATTTATTATCACCTTTAATGACACTGCTGCCAAGAAGCATCTGCCATGAACAAGCAAAGTCAGCCCTCATCTCAGGTACCGGGAAAGTAGCAGCAACATCATCTCATGGCTCTACAGGCAGAGGCCAAGCATACAGGTTGCTCTACTCCCACCTCCCTTACTGTTATCACTGTTAGCCCCTGCCTGGCTGCTGTGCCAGTCTCCATGGCTCATCTCATCTTCTGTTACACCCCATGCTCCTGATGAGGTGGTGACAGTCATTTCAGGTTGCTGGAGCTTAATGATTTAGCTTTCCCCCTGCCTACTCGTATGAAACCACGGGTGGCGTCTGTCTTTCCCTGAGCTACAGCTGGAACAAACGTGTTGCTCTGGAGCAATGAGGGGAGTCCAGGCCTAATTGGGTTCAAAGTATTTCTCTTACTGGTACATGACCTTATTTAAACACACTGTAGAACAGAAGACTGTCTGAGAGTGAGACTTTGTCACTGGGAGCGTTGGAGGCAGCACTACCACCACCAGCAAGGGAGGAGACTGGGAGCAGGGCAGCAGAAGGCGCTGCCTGGCTGCAAGCCAGACACTGCTGCTGGGAACGTGCAGAGGAGGAAGGAGGCTCAACCAGCAAAAACCTTCTGAAGATCTATGGAAACACCAGTAATTCCTCCTTCACTGTGGGTTGTTGTTTAGTTTTTTAACATTCGTGGGTCCAGAGGGAAAAAAAAATAATCTGATGCTTTCTCCACTCCAGAACAGCCAACTGAAGTCACAACCCACTCAGGCTTAACTCCCAACTTTTTATCATCTCTGAGCAGGTTGGAGAGCTCAGTATACCACACAAGTTTTCCTCCAGCTGTTTCCTCCCACTCCTATGCACCATCTTGTCATCTAAATGAGGTGGTCAGAGGGCTGAAAAGCCTTTGGAGTATGTGAAAATTTTGCAGGTTGTTTAATTTTAGTCTCCAGTCCTCAGTTGCTCTGAAGCTGACTTTCATGCCTTGAACAAAAAACCAGCAATACTCAAAACCTTAATTCTGTTCATGATCTGAAACAACGATCTAGTGGAAGAGGCCACTTGGCCCCTGGAGAAAACAGACTGAGGAAAGGATCACAGGGGCACATTTGGTGACACTCATATTGACATTCCAAAGCAAAGCAAAACCATGGTTCTCCCATCACTCCGCTATGAAGGGAACAGAAATTCTTCCAGGGTAGAAGGTTTAGGATCACGTTACAGAAGACCCGTAAAGTGAGGCAGGTGGTTACAGCTGATGCCTTTGCAGCAATGAACAATTCCAATCAACACAGCACTAAGACCTCTCCATGATCTTCCTAAGCTTTGCCACAGCCCTCCCACTCTCATGCTGAGAGCAGTTCAAAGCACTAAAGCGTCTGTGACTCTTCGAAATTAGGAAACCTCCTTCTACTCCTTTCCTCTTTTCATTATCATCATGACAAGCACCTCCCTTTGCTTCATGGCAACTTACAGTAGGGAGAAGGTTACTGAGCAAAGTGATTTCCTCCAGGTCCATCACATGTCCTACAACATATGAGTATGTTCATGTTCATTCATACTAAAATGAGTAACATTGAACAAGAAGCTCTTATTAGGTATGCAGCTTTAATGAAGAGGACTTCAGACTGCTCACAGGAGTAATTCAAATCAGAAATACTATGGAAAGTTGATCAGATAATTAAATCCTAACCTTTTCTACATAATTCTGCATGTTGAGAGAAACCTAAAAACGTAAGGGCTATGTTCTTCTTCAAAAGAGCTAAGACAGCCTCATCAACACATCTTCCAATGTTCTATTTTTCTACGCTACTGTAGGAACAGTTGTAATTACACATTAGCACATCCTTTTGCCAGTGGATGATCAGATTAAAAACCCCACTCATTTGAGAAGCAGTCAGTGATTTGTATCACAAATTCGAACCACATGCTAGAATGTCCCACCAACTACTGACACAGTATCAACAAAAATTACTCTAAAAAAAAAAAATCTTCTCATGCAAAAGTCCAGATTTTACACTGGGATACAAGTATTATTTTAAGATGGAAAACAGATCCTCATATTCTTGAATCTTACTGCACAAAAAAAAGTTGGTAAGCATCTAAAACCAAAAAAGCTGTTTTTTAAAAGAACATATTTAACAAGAGGTTTAGTGCCCAGCATGGAAGGATATTTGTTTTTTTTTCTGAAGTAGCCGCATCTAAGCGCCAGACAACATGTTTTAAGTAAGGTGTTGTAAGTGAACAGCTTTCCATGGTGGTCCTTAAACAGAATAAGCACCCTACAGCTGCTGTAGCTGCAAAGAACGCTTGATGACTGGGATATTTCATTTGATAACATACTGTCCTCTGACACAGACCGGTCTCACCGAGTATCTAAAAGCTCTGGGATGGGCCAGACTACCTCCTGTCAAAGGCTGTTCAAAGAATTTGTCTCTCACATGCAGTGTAATCTGAAGGCAGCTCAGGAAGTCATTCCTATCAGGAAACTACCCTGATTTTTTAAAGAGTGTCACTTGTTTATATTATTGTGAATATTATAATTGCTTTTTATTATTTAACAAGGACAAAACACAACCATTTCACACTTCTTTTACAGACAGCAGTTTTCTCACTGTCTTGGACACCATCAAACTGAGAAGAGCAGCTTACATGATTTGGGTGATACCTATCTCAAAAGTAAAGTTTAGCAAGTTAACAACTACAGTCTTTCAAATAAATTAGATGTCATCAGGTCAAATTCTCATCTTAATTTGATAAGATTTACAGAGTTTTGGGGGATTATTTTGTATGTGTTTTTTCTTTTACTCTCACTTATTTGCAAGGAAAAAATGTGAACCTACAGTGACAGACCTCAAGACCTGAAAGTCTTGCTCAACCATAGCTTGTGACATGCCCATATAGCCCTCCATCCACTGCTAGCAGTGGATAAACTATTGCAGGAATTACATGTCACTATTGTCCCTGACAATGCCTACCTAAAAGGGGCTAAAAACTGTTTACTATACAGTCCTAAATAGACCATAATTCTACTACCAGCCACTAAGCTTTCATGTTTTATCAGACACTGACGGCACTCTGACTTCTCAGGAAGCTTCATCTCACATCGATTCAATATAGCTGAGATTCCCTGACTGGCTGGTAAAAATGCTGGGTTTCTTCCTGCTGCCCCAGACCTGTATATAAATCTTTTAATGATGCCCTACAGTGACATATATCGCCTCTTTAGGAATTGTAATTTAAAAATGCAAATGAGACAAACTCACAAAGGAAAGAAATTAATCAAGTAACACTGTTTAATATCAGCTGAGTCTCAGTCATGGACTCCTTTATTGTAGCAATAATTAATGCTATCATCTACATTGCTTTGAGAATAAATAACAGTAAACAGTGTTATTATATACACAGACATACAGCTTAACCACTCTCCACAACACAATATGGCATGCTGTACTAGACCTGTCCCACTGAGTAAAAAAAGCTGGTAATGCCTCTGCAAAATAGTAAGTGGGAGTTACCCAGGGCACCAGAATGCTACTGACTGCATCTAGACCAAGTGGATGAACACCACAGCATGTGCCAGCATCCTGATGACTGGACCAGTTGACATAACCTTTGGGAATTTAGGCTTAGCCTGCAATGGCTCTTCTTCAGCCTGCAAGCCCAAAAGTGTAAGAAAGGATATGGAGTACACCTGGGTAACGTCCCATTACGGGTTTGGGATGTGAGAACAGTTTGCAGTTAGGTCAGAAACCCTTCCTGTGTGCTAGATGAGAAGCAGCTGTAATGGAAAATCCCCCAAATAAACAAACAAGAAGCAAACAACTTTGAAAATATTAACGAAAGGTGTCAGTTTGCAAACTGATACCTTTTCACCATATACTCTTTGGTGAAACGTTCCTTTGTACTGGTCACCTATAGCACAGCAGAACATCACTTTGCTCTCTCTGTAAATCCCATCTTCACTGCTAATATGCCTGTGGTTTCATTTTCAAGGTTAACTTCAACCACCTACCTTCTTCTTCTCTGCCACAGTTATGTTTATTGTCTGTTAGGTGTGTGCCTACTCAGGATGCAATCACACACTACCTACTCTAGGGCTGACCACTATCCAAAGTGAACAGAACCCAACCAATCCTATTTTCTGAAATAAGAAGTTTCATCGTTCAGATTGCAGTTAGCTGGAAAAGGACATCAGTGAATAAGGAACCTTTAAAGAAAGGCATAGGTATTATATTTCAGTAGAAATCAAACGATTGATGCATGCAACAGGCACACGTCTTAGAAGTACTAACATGGAAAACAATTGAATATGAACAAAACTTTACATTAAATACAAGGTTTAGTAATTTGCAATAGAAACTACTGTGTCAGAAAGGGGCAGTTTAGCCTCTTCAGGCAACACTTCAGAAGGACAACTCAAAATGCCCAAACCAAAAAGGATGAGTTTATCCACCTCAGCCATTCAGAGCTGGAAGCTCACGTTGCTGCACAAGAGTAGCCAGCCTCAAGACCAACCCAGCAGCTGTTGCCGAAAGCCCAGCGGAGGCTCAGAGGAACCTTCCAGCATTCTCCCACCTTGTGCTAAGCAACTCTGACAAATCTTCTGTGTACTCCACAGAGAACTGCCCCCACATCCCTCCAAATTAAACAGAAAGCTGTCATCAGCACACTGCACTCCAGGAGGGTGAGGGTGTTTTTCGCCCTCCTGTCTTGCCCTGGTGGATTAGGAGAGAGAAACAGATGCACATGACAAGATTTCTGACTGCATCCTGCTACAGCAATTACTGTCCACAGTGACACTAACACACCTTGAGGAGACTCACACTGACATTACAGAGGAAGGCTGGAGGAAGGGGACACTGACAGCATGTTACAACAGCCCAAGTTCTCCTGGGCCACCACACCAAAAGGTTACGAGTCCTTTTCAGCTTAAAGGCAGAATGCTATCATTCAACACTAACCTGTCTGCCACCAAATGTTCTCTCTCCAAAATTAATCTGAAGAAAAATATGCAATCCCAGACCACTTTGATTCCTGCTCTTCCCAACTCTCCCCTCACCAAAGATCCTTGAACTCCTCGGGACAATGAAATAACATAGATTCTCATTTCAAGTGATGCCCTGGAACCATCATGAAGGGTAAGAACATTTGTAAAGGGGCTGCAAGAGTACAGAGTAAAAATGCAGATCTGCTGCAGGGGAACTGCTTTTGGAAGGAAAAGCAGCTGGAGTGGTTCTTGGTGCTTTGAAGGGTTTCAGAGGGAAGTTTGAAGGAAATGGGAGTGGCTCGTAACAATGTGAATACAGACCAGGGGATGTCTGTCAGCCTTTGAACCTTTCAGGCTCACACATCACTGATTTTTTTTTCCACCTTTCCTATTTCAGCATTTATTTTTTCTCCATATTCTGAATTTATACCATTTCTCCTTAACCAATCTATATCAACATCTAATACATATATTCAAAGATACAGCTACGGTCATTGTCCCTACATTGGTTTGACCATTAAGCAACAATTAAGTCATTTAATATTGACAGCTTGCTGCACAAATTTAAGTAGATGTAACTTTAAATGAAGAGTGGAAATTGCCTAACTTGACACAGGAATAGATGTTTCATTAAAAGTGATAAAATCACTATGTTGTTTTAATAATAAAGAAGAGCAGTTAAGAGCAAGCATTTTAATATCTTAAAAGGAAAAGCTCCTGTTAAAAGAACAGCCAGTTAGAAATTTTTGATACCCATATTAAATTTCAAGTCAAGTATTTTATAGTTATCACTAGTTTCTTTATAAACAATCGTGTTTCAGCAAATGAGCTCAGAGAGAATTTGAGAATACTTCCTTCACAAGCATAATTCCTTCCTATGAGTTCTTTCTGCTTCTGCTGACACGGTCCCTACTGAAGACAGGATGCAGGGCTTCCTGTACTGACAACCTGATCAGGTACAAAAGCATACACTCCATGTTCCTACCTTCTTTTATTAATACCAAACAATGCTCCCAAATGTTTTTTTTTATGAATACCCAAACCTCTAAAGACAGAAACTTGAGCTAGTAAGTCTGAATCTCACAATTAGTCTATTTTAGCAATAGGTAATGCAGCAATTAGTAGGACTGTGAATTAGACATGTGAACATTAAAACTAACATTAGTCCTTTTACTTAAAGGAGAATCTCCTGTGTCTCAGACCTAGGCAGATGAGGAACGTTACCCTGTGCCAGACTGCACCTTCCTCATTCACTTAAAAAAAATGAGCTTTCAGTAATTTGTAGGAATTTAAATTAGACATAAAGATCCCCCAGCAAATTAATATATACTGGCACATATAGAGCTACATCATATAGTGCAATTATTCCCTGCAGGCTAAGTGTAGGAGTTGGAAAATGGAAATCAAAACTCTTGACGGCACTGATGCGCTTGGTCTCACTTTTACATTCACCTGGATTGCAGAACTCATGTTTTCTACCAGATTTTTAAAATGCATACATACTAAGCTCTTTACTACCTTCTTCACATGAACAAGAAGCAAAATTTGGATCTTAATGGGAGAAAAATAATAGGGTCTAATGAGTATGCAATACAAAATCGACTTTAATAATATCTTCTCAGATAAAATATTACTGAACAGCCTGAAAAGACTTCAAACATCCCATTATTACCGTTTTGACCTGAGGCAAAGCAAAGCACTGAAAATACATCAAGTGTTCTGTTCAAGACTAAACGGGTTATGCTTGTATTATGCAATTTGTATAAGACTTAGGCAACGATGAATACACCCAATTCAAATATAAAATAAATAAATTGCTAGGTTATTCAGTAGCACTTTTATCAAAGCTTCACCCCATACGGCAGTGCACAAAGAATTGCCTTGTCTAATCTGTTCTGTAAACATATACGAACACCTAGATTTACTAATAAAGATGCACACTCTCTGCTAAAATCAGCATTGCTTCCATATTAATGAGCATTTGGTCTCAACCTCAAAAAAAAAAAACGACTAGCCAGTCTTTCTGCCCTTTCGGGCATTCCTTGCTCCCAAAACCAGCAGGATTTTACAAGGAGAAAAAAAAAAGAAAAAAAAGAAACCAAATATGCCTAAACATGCTCCTCCTTTATGCAGTAAGAAACAAGGATCTCTAAACTCGACATCTGGGCGATAGCCGTAGTGATAAAACTCAGTTCAACAAAATGCAAGCCGACTTCTGCAGCCACACGTCTTTTGAACTGTTGACCTGAACCCATCTGGAGGCTCTTCTCCCTTGTACATAGTTACCTCTTCACTTCTCCATATTCAAGAGCACTCTAGCTGGAACAGGGAGACACGGGAAGGAAAGCAGTTGCAACAGGGCTTCAGGTCTGAACAAGGACAGTATCAGAAATACTGTGCAATCTCTAGATCAAAGAAGGCTGCAGAGACAGCACGAGGCTCAATTAACCAGCAACTGTTTGAAGATCTACCTGTATTAAAGGGATGTCTGCACGTGCAATTACTATTTGTCCTGAACCTTTTAAGCCATTCACTTTAAGAGCAGAAATATAAAGGAGACAAATAGGGCAATACGTTATAATTAAATGGCAAGTCAATACTTGTTCGGCTTCTGCTTTTGTTTCCCCTGAACTTATACATCTTATATCCCTTTCTGACATACAGAGCTGTATTCTGGTTAACTTTTAAATAAATTGCTGCCATAGTGCTAATACTATAAGGAAAAAATTCTTCATGCTGTTTCATTCCATTTTATCATATCCCCCTTCTAAAATAATTTTGGTATGCCTTTAACTGCAGAGCACCATAGATACCTGAGTTAGCTTGAAATAGATTATGCTGGCATAATTAGGCTGTTTTCAGCAGCTAAACTAGAGTTTAGCAGGAGATAATTTAAGCTATTTTTCACCATGGTAAATAAGCCTGCACTGAATGCTACATTTGACTGCTCTAGTGCTCAAGCTGGCTTGTTTAAAGCTGGTTTATGTACATGTGCTGTACTGACATAGCCCCCTTTATGAATGCAGCATATTCACCGATATTTCTTGCAGAGAAATGGCTTAATTTTTATTATACCCTCTATTATTTATTAACAGAACCATTAAAAGCAAAGAGTTAGCTATTAAATGGTCTGCCAAGCAGCCTACACTAGAGCATGGATTGACCTATTTTATCTTATAGATGTGCTTCTGTTACTAAAATCCAAAGCTGCTAAAAAATAAAGTCTCCACCAGAGAGGCACATCTGAAGTCATAATAAGCATGCAATTTGGGTATTCAAAATGACATCATGACAGCTGCCATGCCTTCCAAGTATTCAAAGTGCTTTAAAAATAAAGCAGTGGTAACGCAGTTTGGCAAATTGCTTCAATTGGCTTCCTACCACCCAAAAGTCAACATTAACAGCAGCTTGGTTTGATTTTTTTCATCTGCCTTTTGTAAAGTAGATTAGGCAGTGAGAAGATTTGTTGGTTTTTTTTTGGGTTTTTTTTAATTTCTGTCCCAGCATTTCAGTAAGGCTCTGCAACAACGCACTCAAATTACTTCGTAAACCCAGGGCTCAAACCAAACGTGCTAATTGAATATAATTTTTTCCACTGCACGTTTGAAACTTGTTATTATGCCTTACATATTTCCCTCACAGAAGATTTTAACCTTGATACAAGCACTGTCTCTCGCATTCACTTAACTTTGCTTTTTACTACTTCTGGAAATCCTTGCCTTAAAAATTCATTTGACTGGGGGGAAAAAAAACCACCCAAGCCCCAAGCGCAACAAGCAACGGGCAGAGGTGTGTCTTACCTAAAGACTGGTAAAGCTCAGTCATCTTGGGATGATCCCAGCAGGTCGTTTGCGTCTCATGGCTGCAATACAAAACATGAGAGTTAGTAAAGTAAATTCGCTCCCTCCACCGCGCAGCGAGGGATCCAGGCTGTACATCAGAGCACAGTGCCAGACCGCCGCCAGCAGCCTGAGCTGCCCTGGCAGGGGGTCTCAGCAGTGGTAGGCATGTCTTCCTTCAACATGAGATGTTAACTTGGATCGCTTTATTTCGGCACGGGCTCAAGAAACAAAGTTAAAAGTAATGCTAACATGAAAAAGACAGCAAGTGTTCAGATATGCCGTAAAGTTTTAGGGAATCTTTAAGCACAACGACCAATTCTTGAAAACTCATCCTTTTGTACAGGTCGTTCCCCAGCTCCTCCAAGAGGAGGGACATTTAAAAGGGCTCAGCTCTTAAAGCTTTATGGAAATTCTGACCAGATACCAAGATATTTTTCACCTGCTCTCCCCTACACTCTCTTAGCATTCTTTCCTATGCAGTAGGTAAGGGGTACCCAATGCACCGTTTGTGATCCTTCCTTTTGGTCCAAACTCCTGCACTAAAGGCCCCATGCAATATACCACTGAGTCATCACCAGCTTCCAGGCCAATGCACTCCAACCCCCCTACCAACAGTCTCTCTTAGCAAAGCCTGTGGCTGCTCCACATCTTCCCTGGGACACCCAGACCAGTTCCCCACCCTGGAGATCCCTGTGCAGCGCCAGAGCTGCTGGGATGGCAGGGAAAAGCTGAAGCAGGGTTATGAAACGCTGCAGTACGACTAGAATGTAAACTGGGCAGGTCTTGCATTGGGGCCAGCAGTATTCAGCTTTGCAACGCCACACGCCAAAAGAAAAAGAGTGTGAGAAAGACAACAAACTCAAGTGTTAGTGGGCATTGTAGTAGCTCATGTCTCCTAACATTACACATCTTAGGGTGGTTTTCTTTAATGACAGCACAGCTAGCATCAATACTTCCCTTTACATGGGAAACTTTAAAGAATATTCTCCTTATGTCTTCTGTGGCAAATAAAGTCCTGCTCACACAGAATTCAGCCACATTAAGAGATCATTACGAGCACCGATTAAAAAAAAGAACTCAGGAAAGCGTGAGCAGCACACAGTTGCTAGCAATCCCACTTGTAATTTCTGTGCTTGAAACGCAGACGTCCTGGTTCCAACACAGGCATCATCTGGGAGAAAATACGCAGGAGAGCAGGACCTGATCCACGATACTGTGGAGCCCCTGGAGCCCACATCTTGGAGCTGCAAGAGACCAAGCCACAACTCAGCCAGCAGGCTGAATGCACCTGCCCACCCATCTGCGCACTGGAAAAGTGAAACTGGGAGGTTGTTCAGAGAACAAACAAACCGTCCTCCTCCAGTTCTCTGTTTGAGGCAGCGATGCTCCCAAATACACCTTTACAGGCTAAGCAAGGGTAAAGTTTTCAATGAATCACTTCAACACCACCCCTACTCAAGGGAACAAGAAAATCGTGACATCTTTTCTTAGCATGATTCAATTTTGGTCTTAAAAGACAGGCTATTTTTTTTTAATCCACATGAATACTTTACTGGCCCAGTAACCCCTATACATTCAGTAGCTTACTACATGGAGTATTTCCAGATTTTGCTCTATAACTGAAGAACGAACAGGATCACAAGCAATAAGCATAAGGAAAAAGCGCTGCCATAACGCTGCCCTACTTGAGCACAGAATTTTAAAGAAGCCCTGTCTCATCAACCTCGGCTTCCCCTCCCTTTCCTAATTCCTGTGGCGGCTGAAGGCAGTGAAAGAGGGAGGAGGACACTAGAAGAGCAAAAGCAGTCTTGTTCTTTGCTCTGGTATGAAATGAGTTGTGCAAAGGGAGGTGGCTGCAGTCACATTCAGAAATCTGAGCCTGGTCTGGTTTTGGATTTTTTAAAAAAAATTTTTTCTAATGCAGAAACTGTGTGGCTTCAAGTGAAAACCTATGGATCTGAGCCACCTGCACCCAATCCTGAGCATGCTACCACGCCTGGTACAGGCAGGTTCTGCAGAGCAAACATAGCACCAGCACCTTTTACCCTACTCGGGTATAAATTGCATTTCTGAAGGAAAATGGAAATGGCTTCATTTGCACATCAGAGCCCTAACAACCTGGCTGCCAGAAGCCTCTACTCACCCAATGGCAGTCCAAAGGGAAAGGGAGGGTATTCATCACAGAACATCCCCATAGCCTGAGATGTCACGGTTAACAGACTGCAGCCCCAAATAAAGATCCAAACCCACTGATCCGAGACTGCAGTTTGTTCCCACCCAGCATATGTCCCACATCAACAGTTGCCCAGGCACCAGCCTGGCCAACCTGGCTTGTCTCCTCATGGGCAGGTAGCCCCAGATGCAGGGATACTCAAACAGCAATTGTACCCTGGTTTGCAAGCCAAAGTTTGGTATTAAAATGAGAAAAAAACCTTTGGTACAGTGTCACAAGAAACATCTGAAAAATCACCTAATTTTCCTTCTGTGAAATTAGTTTGGCAGGCCCAGGTTGTACTGTGGATAAACCAGACCCCACTTCAGACCCCATAGCTGCTTACCTAGTAGCCTGAAAGGCATCAATTTCCCATTAAAATGTTTAAAAGCCATAAAGTATCTGGCAAAGGTGTATCTATATAAGATCATAGCATCCTATGCCTCTGCTGGACAAAAGAACAAAAGTATCATCTTACAGGTGGAAAACCATTATGGCTGACCACTAACCATCACTACATGGAAGAGTTATTTATTGATTTTATTTTTGGGGGGTTTTTTTATAAGACCCATCGGTGAATTTAGTGTGTGTGGTTTAAGCTTAAGGCATTTACTAATCTTCCTGAAAATGCATAGCTGATTTTTCATAAAATCTCATAAATTAAATTTCCATTGCAAAAAAAAAAAATTGGACTCCAACTGTTCTGAGATAGTTTTAATACCAGTAACCCCATACCACTACTCAGCATGCTTTCCTTTCATGGTGTAAGATTAATTCCCTTGGAGATGTACATTTTGTAAGGAACAATTTCATTTGCTTCACCTACAGGTGACAAAGTCTGAATTTGCAGAGCAAGTACATTCCTCCTCTAAACCCTACCACCAACACCCCCTTTGCTGTTTTATCATCAAATTACTTGTAACTTAGAGGAAATACCCCTTCCTTCAGGATCTAAAAGTTAAATCAGTAGAGACCCTACCTGTCCCCCCAGCCACCTTCCCAGTGGTGACTACCAGTGGGGCAGACCCCCACAACCAGCCTGTACAGCCTCCCTTGGTGATCACCCAACCTCATAGCCAGTATGAGACCAAGCAACGGGTCGGTGAGGCGCTGGGACACCTCTACTCTCTTGTGAGGCAAAGCAAGGGTTGTAAAGGGGACTGAAGCTTGGTGGCTGTGATTTCCGCAGAGGGGGAGCGCCCACACCCAGCCAGGGCAGATGTTGCAGCTCAGCACTTTACATTCAGAACACAGGAAGGCTGCAGCTATTTTGCTCCAGCTGAAAGGTGTTTCCCTCTTAACTGAACGTTTGCAGCTCACAAAGTTATCAACGATTCCGCACACAAGGGCGGCCCCAGGAAAGGTTAGATTCCACCAGGGCTGTTCTTCATAAGCCTCTTTGCCATTTTCAAAGGCCACTTAATTGCAAGCTTTGGAGTTGGACCAGTGGGGGGGTGGGGGGGGATTGGCGTGTATGCCCTTATTGTGAACACCGTCTGAAGTGAAATGCCAGCTCAGCAGTTTCAGGCAGCCTCAACCACACTTGGGAATGCTGTAGCATCCTTAATAGAGCTGCAGCATAGAGTCTGCCAGAGTTTCAAACTCCGGTGAACAAGGCCCTTTACAGCTTGGAAGTCAGAAAGACATAAAAAGTGTACGGCAAGTCCTCTTGACTAGCAGCAGCTAAAGCAGGGTGAGAATACATGTAGAAATAAGTGCTCGAGATGCTTTTCCAACAAGCCACCAACACAAAAAGGCATCGATGCACGCACACAGCCAGTAGTTTTGCAATACTGCACACGCTCAGAAGACACATTTTTCAATTTGGCTCTACATTCAGGTCAACTAAATTGATCACTAGCTTTTAAATCATGGACTTTCTGCTACATCTGAAAATATAAGTGCGCTCACATTGCATATTTTCTTCCTTGTCACCTGACTTCAGCTGCAAAACTGGAAAGGAAATTAAAGCCCAGCCTGAAAAGGAGAAGAGCAGCAATGGATAATGGTGACACCTAGGCACTGGTGTGACTGGCACGCTAAATACGCTGATAATTCAGAGGGATGAAAGCGTAGTCTTCACTTAATACACCCTTTGGGAACAGCAGGACCACTTCATTAAAGGATGATTAGATTATATTAACAAGGATAATTTTTATGTGGGGAATTCTGACACATTATGCCTGTGTGAACTCCTCCGTTCCTGCCAACAGTGGCGAGATTTGTCTCTCATCACTGTCAGCAGAGCCCATAACACACAGGACTGAAAACCTGAAATCGAGATGCAATACCCTAACCGACACATAGCTGGACTGCAGATCCCTTCTTACAGCTTGATCGGTTAGGACAAAATACAGTTATTTTATCTTCCTTTTAGGCTACTTCTGAGCAACACCAGTAGCAGTAGGAGAGCAATGCTTCCCCCCACTCAAATTCTTCCCCCCCCCCGGATTCCTGCATAAGCCACAGGGAAACATTCATAAACCTTTTAACCATTTCTGATGGCACTCCTTCTCTTTTTTATGTATGTATATACATACATGTATTACTTTTTATATATATGTATGTGTGTGTATACACACATATATATATATATGTGTATCTTGGATTCAGTCTCGTGTATATTCACTGCTTGGCTCCACAGTCAAGAATTTTAGGTTGCAACTGCAGAGTCCTTTCTAAACTCCTACATCCCTCTTTATCAGTGATACCAGAGCTAGTTCTGCTGCGCTTCTCCCCCCCACGCTTCATTAGAAAACACAACATGAACAAGATGTGCGTAGATGTCCACAGAATAAGAAATTCCATCGGGTAGCAATAGTTACATACAGTTACAAAAGGGGTGAAATAAGAGTAATATTTTACAGGGCACTGAACTGATCCATTCTCAAACAACGTAATTTACAGTGCCTCTCACCTTTTGGCTTTAAGAATAACAAAATGTTATTCCAATCACCTTACAACTGTTGTCAAAAAGCCAAAATAAACACCACGGAGTGTGCCTATGGATTTTTGCTAAACTAACATAAATGCAATTGAAACTGTGTGTATGAATAGACACTACCACTCATTTAAAAGACAATCGCTTTCAACGGCAGATGACAGTGATTGCAAGGAGGACTTAATATTTGTCTTCCTACAGTCTTTCCTTAATTCCTTCGATAAAACAAGTTACTGCTATGGAAAGTATTTGCAATGTAAAAAGGCGGCACTCTCCTTTGTGCTTTACAAAGGACTACTGTTTTCATCTGTAAATCTAGAGACTACTGATCTGTGCAGAGATTATTTCTGTTTAAGCCAAGGATCAGTGTCTCCTCAGCAGGAATTTGACTTCAGTGCGTTTTATTGGCTTTTGCGAGATTTATCAGACTGCTGAAGGCAGGCACTGATATATATTAAAGTTTCTTGCTGATATTGGAAATGCATAGTAAGAGAAGGGCAAATATCAGCTGCCAAGTACTGAAGAGTAACTCTTTTTTTTTTTTTCCTCCCCTTGATGTTAAACATTTATTCTGTGCGCTCCGTCACGGGCAGAGATCCCTGCTCAGGCTTGGTGAGCCCGTCCCCCCTTAGCCCCTACTCCTCCGCTGATGTATTTGCTTTTCAAAGCCTATCCTCTCCGCTACTGCCAAAGCGATTTCACTGCAGGGTCTCTTCAAATCCAGGCTCAAACCGCGGCAGCCTCAAACAATTCCTTGGTGCTGAAAGGCCAAAGACCCCACAGACAACCACGCTTCTCGTCTCCCGAGCTCCGTATGCACACGCCTGCAAAAGAACCCACTTCTCAGCCCCCAACTTCAGGTTATAGGCGAGGACTGGGGACACCGCTGGTGTCCCAGGCAGCACGATGCTTCCCGACAGGTACCGAAAGACAACGTAAGGTACCACCCGGCAGCAAGCAATACACCGCTCACGAGGCAGCAGCCCAGAGGGGAATCACCCCTTCCCACCTCCTTCTTTGCCTATTAGCTTGAAAGATGATTTCTGGGCATGAAATTCCCAGGGAAAGTCACAAACCTCTAGGCACGGCTTGCCTTCAGGGATTCCCTTAAAAGTTCACGCCCCAGCCAAGTCGCAACCCCCACGCTGTGCACCACACAGGTAACGTCTTAACAGCCGGGTGCTCCCCCCTCCAAACCTTAAAGGAATAAGGAGAAGAGCCAATTCCCATCCTCTCGGCAAACCCGCGTCTCTGGCACTGTCCAGGATTTCCCAGCCCGACTTGAGGGGAGTTCAGCCCAAGGCAGCCTGTATCCGCACAGGTACGCCCGCGCGGACACAGACACACGGGCACACCTGTGCAGATGCGGGCTGGCGGGCTGCAGCCCATGTCTGGGTGGGCTGCAGCCCATGGCATCGTCGTACCCGACGTGTTCCAACTAAACACGTCCAGAAAAATAAACACCCCCCCCCCAAAAAAAAAACACCCCTCAAACTCCCCCCGCCCCCCAAGACCCCTACGCCCCCCCGCGAAAGGGAAAAGGCGTGGAATTAAAACGCCGTTTCGGAGTTCCCAGGAGAAGCCAGGCAGCGGGTTGACCTTTCCCGAGCAATAAACCTAAAGGTACAGCCGCTTCCCCCTGCGGTCTTGTAAAGACGAGGGTGAGCCACGCCACCCTCCACCTCCACCCGAGCGCCGGGATCTTGACGGGCGCTCGGCGGAAACACCTGAGAGCCCCCGAGCCAGACCCCATCCCGGCCAACCCCAGCCGGCACCTGCCGCTCCGCTCCCTCCCCCCTCCGCCTCCGCAGCCCCCTCACCCCTTGAGCTGCTCCCTCATGGCGGCGACTGCTTGGCGGAGCCGCGGAGACAGAATCAGCGCGGCCGCCCAACCCCGCCGCCGAGCGCCACTGCAGCCACCCCGCCGGGAGGGCGGAAGGGAGGGAAAGGAGGGAGGGGGCGGTGCTTCCCCGGCCCGCCCCAACCCCGCCCGGCGGCCGTGCCGGCAAGGCGGGGAGCGGCCCGAACGCCCACCCGCCTCCAGCGGCTCGGCGTGTCAGGGCGTCTCGCTCCCCCCTCCGATACATCCTTGCCTTCGCCTGGGCTCTCGCACCAGTTTTTAGCGGCGGGATGCGGCGCCTTGAGGGACCCCCCGGGGCATCGGAGGGGTGGGGGTAGCTCTCCTCGGCGGGGGTGGGGGGAGGGTGGGCGCCTTCGGAGGCGGGAAAAGCGGGCGGTTCGCTCTCCCCGCGCTTGGGAAGAAAACTTAAAACGTGCACCGAAGCCGGGACGGGTCTGAAATGGGCCTTAGCGAGTATTTCCCGCTTTGCAGCTGTTCATTTCGCCGCTTAACGCGCGGCGAGCGGTTTATTTGCGAATGAAAGCCGGTAATCTCGCCTCCGAGGGCTTGCCTTGGCCTCGCCGGGAAGGAAGGACGAGCTTCCAGCGGGAGCTGTCAGAGCGGGAGACACGGCTCGGCTCAGGCTGAGGGACTGTCGCGATGTTCCTCTGGATTAATTCCCCCTTGATTCACACTACGCGAAAGCTAGCAGCCTCCTTCCAGTGTCACAAGCATTGCAAATGGGTGCAGCCAGCCTGCTCTGGTGCGGGTTTTACCTCTACAGCCTTTATTCATTAAAATAACGTTGTGTAGAGAGCCCGGTTCTTCACACAACTCGGGAGTTTTTCAGCCTTTGCAGAACCCTTCCCTGGTAAAGCCACACAAAACCAGCCACCTTTCAAATGTGCAAAAGAAGCCCCTATTCATATTTTGGGAAGATGGAGGCCTCATAGCACAGAAAATTAATCTCACCCTTGGTTTCTGTGCCACAGGTATATCCCATAGACTGCTTTCCTATTCCGTAGATGTCAGTTACCACTGAACTCAGACTCACAGAATCACAAGGTTGGAAAAGACCTTTAAGCTCATCAAGTCCAACTGTTCCTGTCCTATGCTAAATCACATCCCTAAGTACCTCATCTACCCTTTTTTTAAACACATCCAGGGAAGGTGACTCAACCACCTCGCTGAGCAGCCTGTTCCAGGCCCCAACAACTGTTTCAGTGAAAATTTTATCCTAACATCTGATCTAAACCTGCCCTGGAGCAGTGTTGTGCCATTTCCCTTTGTCCTATCACCTGTCACCTGGCTGAAGAGACCATCACCTGCCTCTCTACAACCTCCCTTCAGGTAGTTGTAGGTGGTGATAAGGTCTCCTCTCAGCCTCCTCCAGGCTAAACATCCCCAGCTCCCTCAGCCACTCCTCATATGATTTTCCCTCCAGCCTGGCTGCCCTTCTCTGGACATGCTCAAGGACCTCAATGTCCTTGTAGTGAGGGGCCCAGAACTGGGCACAGTACTTGGGGTATGGCCTCACCAATGCCAAGTACAGGGGCACAATTACATCCCTAGAACTACTGGCCACGCTATTTCTGATACAAGCCAAGATACCACTGGCATTCCTGGCCACACTGCTGGCTCATATTCAGTCAGCAGTCAACCAACAATCTCAGGTCCTTCTCTGCCTAGCAGCTGTCTAACTAGGTGGGTTTCATCCTAAGTACTAGATACTCAGGGCTCCCCTTAAGGCTCCAGGTAACTGGGTTGTCTGGTTTAAAGGAAAAGCTCGTCAAGTAGTTGAAGGAAAGCACTCACACTTTTTTTCTAGAACCGTTAAAAGTGTGAGGTGCTTAAAGCTCACCCCTTCAGGCCCCAAATAGAAATATAAACCTTAATGGAATTAAATGTTAAATTCCCATAGTTTCCAGACAATTTAATTTGCTTTAACAGGTCTAATTCACCATTTTCTTTTACCTATGATTTGTGATGCTACCCAAGCATGCAAAGAAAAGAGAATTTATTTTTGTCTTACACAGAAATCACTATGTGAAAATATTCCATTTACTTCAGTGGCCCATTTGCTGTATCAGACAGCTTAGTTTTGAGGTGAATGAACTGACTGAAGGCTGCAAATTGTTTTACATCAACAACCTCATCTTTTCCCATCTTTAGCTAAGTTTTAAGAAAAGAGACATCTCTCTTTTAAGTCCTTAAAATAGGATGGTTAGCATATTACTTGGGAAGAACCTCATGGTCTATTACAAGGAGAGAGCAGCTGCCCCTGTCATACAAAGGGGCTCCGGGTAGCCAAAAGCCTGCCATTTCACACTAAAAGTGGTTTGTTTTCCTTCAAGAAGTACCTAGTACTGATTCTCCTGAGACACATTCCTTCAGTTTTTACTGTTCCTGGAGTTTCCCGTGTCTGCCTTAACAGAAGCTTGATGCTGCTATTATCATGTTGGTCTTCTTTCCCATACAATAGTGCCAAGCAATAGGAATTTAAAAACCAGTCTGAATTTCTCATACTTTGCATAATCTTCTTTCCCCTTCAGTTACAAATAAAGCATTGTATTCAATTAGACTCACAGCAGGTGAAAACCCCAATTAGTGAATCCATTTTCTTGGCTTTTTTTCCCCTACCTTACACCCCCACACACACCACTTTTTTCTCTTTTTTTTGAACAATAAAGAGGAACTCTGAGTCATTCCTGAACTGAAAAGCAAATTAACTCTTTGATCTCCCAAATCAAACAAATCAAACTATTACCCACTCAAGAACATCAGGGGGAAACAAGAATGTTGGCGGATTAAGAGATTAAGGCCTATTGACTTTATAATTTGATTTTATATTAAAAAAAATCTATTTAATGTAGTTCTGATCGTTGTCTCCAGATTCACAAAAGCTTTTAGCTATTTTGATTGACCTCAAAATTAAACTTTTGCTCTATAATGTACACAAGTAATACCACTCTTATTCCAAATTATTTTTTAAAGTCCTCATAGTTTATGACAAAAATATATCTTGTTTGGAGTGCAAATGTTTACTGTCTTTGGCATTTTTAACTGAAGCCAATCCTTATGCCGTACTTAATTTTAAGCCATTTATTTGATAAAAGACAGTCATCATCTTATAGAAAATAAATCAGGATTACAGTGTAAGCAGAATTTTAATTCCCTGTGGTGCTTTTCTTATTCAAGGGCTGTTCAGTCAATTTGTGCACCTACACAGGGACTGTAACCAAGAGGAGTACAGTGTTTATTTCTTTTATAGTGTAAGTTTGTCCTGGGCCATATATAAATCAAGGTATCTGTCTCTTCAACATTTAATGACACCAGGTGCTTATAGGGAAATCAGAGCCCCCTAGTAAAATGGGGGGCAGTAATGGCTTATTACCCCAAACCTCTTTCAGGACAAGAATATAAAATATGAAGTGCAGGGAGCACTGCTTGCTGTCCAGGCAGTTACCAGAATCTGTGCATTTGAGGAGCCTGATTTGTCAGTTTTAGTATGTCCTTCTCAGAATTTTGCCCCTGTTCTGTGGGGAAAGAGCCACAGACCGACATACACACATTAAAAATCATAGAATCATAGAATGGCAAGGGTTGGAAGGGACCCTGAGGATCATAGAGCTCCAACCCCCCTGCCATAGGCAGGGCCACCAACCTCAGGCCTGGATCTACACAAGGCTGCCCAGGGCCCCATCCAACCTGGCCTTGATCACTTCCAGGGATGGGGCATCCACCACCTCTCTGGGCAGCCTGTTCCAGCACCTCACCACTCTTTCTGTAAAAAATTTCCCCCTAATATCTCATCTGAACCTTCTTTCCTTTAGCCTAGTGTAGTGCTTTATGAATTAGGGAACTAAAAAGACATTTCTTTAGTTTTGCTGTCCCTGAGGGTGAAGATACAACATCTTCCTATTAGCTTCCATAGTTCCATGAAGCATGTAGTCCTCCTCGTAAGTGTGGCTTCACTATTTCTCACTTATCTAGGCAGTGGATTAGCAAGCGCTGGCCTTGCGTGTAAGAAGACGCTGTGGTGCCCTGTGTCGGGCTGGCTAATCCGTTATGCTGTTTGAGCCTATTTTCTTGTTCTCGGTATAAATAAATACTAAGAATCACTTGGGATGGCACGATGACACTTTCCTGGATCATCTGTCTTAAATATGCTCCAAGGGCTGACACCTCCAATATTTCCAGTGTTTGTTGATAGCTCTCTCGGAAGAGCCAAGAGGAGAGTGCTGGTTTGGAGGCTGCTGGCTTGTTTGGGTTTGGGGTTTGTTTTTTTGGCTGCTTGCACACTGCCACTGGAAGCACATTAACAGACTGTAAGTGCGATGAAGAAAATAGTTCTGAAATTCTGCATTCATTTCCCCCAACATTCCACTGCAAATGAAAGACCTACTTAAAACATTCACAGCTCCGTATGCTTATAACCAGTAATTTACACTGCGGGAGAGTTGGGGAAGGAGCACACTGCTCTGTGTCCAGAGGGAAGCCCAGCGTGTGTCCTGTGTGAAGGGAGATTAGCAGGTGCTGCTGCTCACACAGCGCTTATTCTCCACACTGTAAGGCACCGTGCACCTGACAAATGGAGCTCTCAAGAAGTTACCATCTGACACGTTTCACTGAGATGCCCTTGGAATAGATGGAGTAGGAAGAGGAATCCTAGGAATCCTTACATCCTCACTCTTCTTTTCTTTCTTTTTTTTTTTTTTAAATAAAATTAATTCTGCAGTAAATGTTACAGAGCTTGCAGCGATTTAATGCCCAGCATGGGAGGTATTAGTGCACAGCATGTGTGACAGGAGTCTGCCTGTTCCTGCCAAACGCACAACGGCACAACTTCTGCATTCCTTTGGGCTGTACCTGCTTTTACTCTAGTAAAGACACCTGATTAAACCTGAAATCTTAGTCACCCTGTGAGGTGGGTATGTCGCTCTGCATTGTATGCTGTTGATAAAAGATGAATGAGAGGGTGCCTGTCAGCTCTGGATATATTAGGTATACGTATGAATTTCACCCTGTTGAAAGCTTGGAGAGGCTAATTTGGAGAGGCTACATTGATTTTTTTTTTTATCTGACAGTGACATTTTAGACACCCTGCAGCATCAGAGTGTGTGTTCAGCCAGGTGTATGACCCTGGAAAGAGGAGCAGAGTGAGACTGAGATTAAGTAAGATTACATGCATCACTGGATGTGATGGATAAGCATATCCATGTTTCACCAGGGTTATGAGCTCTTCAGGTATGTGCCTGTAAATACTGAAAGCACTTTTCTCCCCTCCATACCAAACCACAAGAAATAAAGGAAATATAAAGAAAGGAATAACCGGACCCTTCCAGGTGGAGATGTACTGTGATGTGAATAGTCCCAAGAATGAGAAGATCAAGAAGCATAATGCTGACAAAATGCTAAATAACTAAGAGTATTAAAAACCCCTCTGAAGTTAGGCTTTTGGAAAGGTAACAATCACAATAAAACAAAAAAAAAAACCCTATAAAAAAGACGTAAAATTTACCATCAGAAAACTTATGCCAAGTAAAACTGCTTGCTGATCTTTGCAATCTACAAATAAGACATGAAAAATAATCATTATACCATAGTAAAATCTAGGTTTGAGGAATCTGTATTGGCAAAATGAATGGCTATCATTTCAGGAAGGAAAGTTGAGAAAAAAATGCAGACTAATAAGGATAAATTAAACAAAACAATGAAGGCAAACTGCCTTTCTTACTTTCCTTTGTGTGCCCAGTTAGAAAATAAATGACTGTTTTGCCTCCTGGGGGATTAAAATAAGCAGGATTTCTTAAACTCTCTTGCTCACTGACTCTTTTCACCTCGAAATCTTTCAACGCATAAAATTATGTGTTACAAACACAAAAGCTGGCTTCCCAAATCATTAACTTCTCTACTGTTTCCTGTGAAAGTATAGGTCTCAATAGCAGGAAACCCTGCATCTTGCAGTCCTACTTCACTCGGGATCCACAAGATCTGTTGCTAGCTACTGGTCACCATGCATTCCTGGTCCCCATCAAGCAGCCCTTTCTTCTGAAGTCTTCCACAGACGTTAAAGGAGAAGCACAGCATCCTTTTTACTGAGTTATTTTTTAGTTGCTTTCCATAGAATGTGTACTTTTGACACTATCAAATCTTTTTTTTTTTTTTTGTTGTGACAAATATGCAAACAGAGAAGTTTTTCCTTCATTGAGGACCTTTTTCAAAATGCTCCTATGCAAATATTATCTAGAAGAGAAAAAAAAATAATTTAGGGAATAAGCCAAAACCACTTAGATCATGCTAGGAGATTATGTACTGGAATGCTCCAATAGTAAGGCTGCACTGCAATACTAAAAGAAGACAACAATAAAATCTCCTGCATTTAATGACAGCTTTACACAGCCGAGTTCCCAATCAGACCTCTAGAATGAGGCAAACTCTGCACCTCTGATTTAATGCATTAATTTTTTTGGTGCCTGTATTTTAGCAATGGATGCTTCCCTGTGTTCTCGCAGTTGTTTTTTACTTTGAACCTGTCATAATTATCAATTCGTTTCCTCAATGATCATAATATACTATACATGACATTATAATAGACAACTGTGACAAGCGGCCCCACCTATTTTAATGTACACACTAGGCTTCTCCATCATCTTCCCAGGCATGTTGAGATTGTTGACCTCAGCAAATAAAAGTTTAAGGTGTACTCTTAACCTTTTCCTTAGGTTGGCCCACACAGAGCTGTGATGTGAGAAAGGGATGGTTTTCCTTCCCTGGTAAATCCGACCTCTGTTGATCTGATTTCAAAAGAAGGGAGTCTTTAGCTTTTCCCAATACCCTGGTGTGGCATAAGCAAAGCTTATGTCTTCCTGCACAGCATGACTGCTTTGCTCCCTCTTCCTAAATGTCTTAGATGGGGATCTAGAAAGGATCCTGGGAAGGATCCTGCCTGGGGAAGTTAATGAGAGGAGGGAGCAGCTACACCTAACTAGCCTCACCAGTAATTCCATCCAGGCTAACTCCTTCATCTGATCCAGGTGATATTTCTCATGGTTTATTTGCATAGAAATGTAGCTTCAGATTTAAGGTTGTGCAACTGTTCCCAAACTGAGGTCAGACTTGGTAACAGGGAAAAAAAATCTGGAAAGGAAAAGTTTCTTTTATGACATTTCTGAAATAAAAAACTTTTAATTTCAGTTTGAACCAATATTCTATGAAAAACTGTACTTGAGCTCAACTATAAAACAAGGTAATTGTTCGTACAGCTCTGGCAGTGACCTTTAATGGCAAGTGGCAATAGCCTCATCTTAGTCATGTCAAACGCTGAAAATCAGTGTTTATATATATAGTGGTTCAAAACAAATATAAACATACAGATACCTACATTAACTAGTGCTTCTGGAGACAGATGAATCACTATCAGCTACCATGAAGCTGTGTCCTAGGGCAGGGATATTATTTTATCCTAATTGAATCTAAATGTATGTCAGCACCTAAATACTTCGGTAAAGAGGGATACAAAGGAATTCTGAGCCAAGATTAAAAATTATTTCTTAGCTAAGCATAAGAAAAGGTTTTCATTCAAGTCTCCTGTGGCAAGTTCAAGCCTTTACACTTTGCCACATGCTTCTTATAATTCCAGACAGCTTCTGCTCCTTCCATTTGCTTCACTATAATGTGTTTCTTCCTAATAAAGTGGTCCTCCCAGCTTTTGCATTTAGAGGTCTTTGTGTAGCTTCTTCTGTCTCTGGCATAGGAGCTGGCAGCTAGTTCAGGAAAGAATCCAGTGGATGCTAGCCGATAGAAAAAAAAGTGTTGCTAAACTATACTGCACAGTTTAAACTTTGTTTAATTAAGTCTAATAATGAGAATGCATTTAATAAAACTCAATGTCTAGGAATGCTTTCAGTATTGCATATGGTTGAATTGAGCCAAACCTCTCATGGTACATCTCAACAAGGCTTCAGATAGCTTGCAATTTGGCTGGCATCCCTTCATTCAATTTTCTGATCTTTGTTATTAAACACAAAATGGAATGAAAGACAAAATCCTGCAAAATTGAGATTCCCCTTAGAGAAACGCATCTGAATTCCCTGTGAAAAACTTGCAATGAAAATCAGAGATGTCTTGTCTACACAAGTCAGAGAGCCTTGACATTTATGGCCAGAGGTACACAGAAGACTTTTAGGACCTACCATAGTCCATTATTAATTAGCAACAATTGTGATAATGTGGAGTGCAAAATCAGCCAATTTTTTTTTCTTACAATACTGAGCATTTTTCCAAATTGAAAACAAAACAAACAATATCTTAATTTGCATTTGGAACTATTATCTTCATCTTTAAGAAACCGTTTTCAAAAGTAGAATCTAAATCTTGAACAATCCACAGAGCCCTACAGTATTAAATAATTAAACCTTGGTTACAGTCTATATAAATATTCTTAGACTACTGCTACTACATCTAACTCCCCTGAATACATTATCATAGAATCACAGAAGGTGTTAGGTTGGAAGGCTCCTTTAAAGGTCATCTAGTCCAACCCCTCCCTGCAGTAAGCAGGTTCAGTTTCACTAGATCAAGTCACTCAGAGCCCCATCAACCCTGACCTTGAATATCTCCAGGCATGGGGCCTCCACTACCTCTTTGGGCAAGCTGTGCCAGTGATCTACCACACAAATAATGAAGATTTTTTTTCCTAATATCTGACAAAAATCTCCCATTTTCTAGTTTAAAACCATTACCCCCTGTCCTATTGCTACATGCCCTCGTGAGCAGCTCTTCCCCAGCTTTCTTATAGGCACCTTTCAGGTACTGGAAGGCCGCTATAAAGTAACCCCTGGAGACTTCTCAAAGCTGAGCAAGCCCAATTCTCTCAGCCTGTCTTCACAGGAGAGGTGCTCCAGCTGGATCATTTTTGTGGGCCTCCTCTCTATGCGGTCCAACAGGTCCATGTCCTTCTGGTGTTGAGGGCTCCCAAGCTGGACACAGTACTCCAGGTGAGGTATTACCAGAGCAGAGCAGAGGGGCAGAATCACCTCTCTCGATCTGCTGGCCCCACTTCTTTTGATGCAGCCCAGAATGTGGTTGGCCTTCTGGGCTGCAGAGGCACTCTGCAGTGTCTCATGTCCAGCTTCTCATCTGCTAGTAACCCCAAGTCTTTTTCCTCAGGGCCGCTCTCAAGCACATCATCTCCTAGCCTATATGGATAATGGGGATTGTCCTGACCCAGGTGCAGGACCCTGGATTTGGCTTTGTTGAACCTCATGAGGTTCACCTGGGTCCACTTCTCCAGCCTGTCCAGGTCCCTCTGGATGTCATACTGTCCCTCCAGCATGTTAACTTCACCACTCAGCTTGGTGTCATCAGCAAATTTGCTGAGGGTGCACTCCATCTCACTGTCAGTATCATTAATAAAGCTATTAAACAGCGTCAGTTCCCAGCACAGACCCTTGATGAACTCCACTTGTCACCATCTTCCATCTGGACTTGGAGCCATTGACTACCACTCTCTGGATGTGACCATCCAGCCAATTCCTTATCCACTGAAGAGTTAAGCCATCAAACCTGTGTCTCTCCAATTTAGAGAGAAGGATGTCGTGGGGGACAGTGTCAAAGCCCTTGCAGAAACCTAGATAGATGACACCTATAACTCTTCCCTTGTCCACTGATGGGTCACTCCATTGTAGAAAGACACTGGATTGGTCAGTCAGGATTTGCCCCTAAGAAAGCCATGCTGGCTGTCACAAATCACCTCCCTGTCATCCATGTGCCTCAGCATAGCTTCTAGGAGGATCTGTTCCATGATCTTCCCAGGCACAGAGGTGAGGCTGACAGGTCGGTAGTCCCCAGGGTCCTCCTTCCTACCCGTTTTAAAAATGGATGTGATGTTTCCTCTCTTCCAGTCACCAGGGACTACACCTGACCACCATGACTTTTCAAATATCATGGAGAGTGGCTTGGCAACTACATCAGCCGATTTCTTCAGGACTCTATTTATCAGAAATGTCATCCTACAATTCTACCGTATCAACATCTTCTGCTTTTCTAAAAGTCCAGGTTTGAAGAGAAAATTCTTATTGCTAGGACTGAGAGGAGTTACCCATCTTTATCATCTCCCTTGCCAAATGACACAGAATGCCAGATTATTTCAGAAGTTCAAAATACCTAATTCCATATTATCAGCCATAAAATTATCACACAGGTTTTGTCACCTTCCACTAAACAAAAAGGTATTATTTCCAACCAAGATTTCTGTAGTGTGCTGTGTCTACTCAGCACACTACAAATGCAGAGCATGCACAGCAAACATACATTTGTTTATTTAATAGTGTCCACAAGTTGGAATTTCACGCTGACAGAAATTTAATAGACATAGGTAATATATTACCTGCTGTGTAGAAGATGATTTTCTGACTGCCTTTAAAGGTTACAAAGAAGGATCATTTAAACTCACACGTCCTGTGTTAGAAAATATTGCAACTGCTCGAGCTGTTATCCTTGACCCAAAATAACAAAATCAGTCAGTCACAATAAGAAAATGTGATGTTGTTTTAAATTATCATCCTTCTCTCCAGGTAAGTCATTCGCCTTCCAGTGGCACCAAGAGCTCTGGCTCATGGTTGGCAGCTTTAGAACCAAATGGTACTTTGCAAACAATTAGTACTACCTCAGTTAATGTCATTGCAATAATGTGCATCAGCCAAGGGAAAATAAAAGAAAGACCTTCAGCTTTACCTTTCCAATAAAAACTGGGCTAATACCTGTGATGTCTAAATACTTTTGCACTTTGGTAATTAAACTTATTTAGGCTTATGGACATTATAATTTTTGTCAGTATTTGGAAAAGAGTCTCTTGTTACTTTTCCACAGTCTTGCTGCTGTAGCTGCTCTTATTTCTCATTCTTAAAAATCAGCAGTCATTATTTCTCAAATTACTATCCTTCCACCCATGTCCCTCAATTTGTTCTGTTTTTAGGGTAGCTAACAGAGCAAATAATTTATTAAGGATAAAAATAATTTTGCAAAGATTTGCAGACGCTGACAGACTAAGAATTTTGCCAAATAGATCCCAAGAAGGGAGTGAAGGATTAGACCCCCATCTAATCCACTGGTTTTATCAAATCAGTGTGTTTAATATTGAACTAAAACCTTAAGAGAGCTTTATTTTTAGCAGCTTGCCATACTGAGTATTCATTTGGCTTTATTCAAAAAATTACAATTTGGGATTCAAAAAGAAGAGACATATTTCTTGCTTGTGAGGAAAGTACCATCATTATGTCATCCATTCCCCAAACAAGTAAATATCTTTTTTTTTTTTTTAAACTTTATACCATATTTTTCTTATTTGTTAATTTCCATAATAAACATTACACTTCACTGAGGCTAGCATTTATGTTAAATTTTTAAAAGGGATCATATGCCATGAAAATGACCATTTGGTGATGACAGTGCACTCTGTTGAGTCAGAGATGGAGAAGGTGACTTGTTTTGACCTTTATTTCCATGTCAACTTTGTAAATGAAACTTGCCAGTAATTTGGAGAAAACAAGGTCAGCAGGACTATGCCTGTAGCACTATTTAATTAAATTAGTCAATCAAATAGCCAAGACACATCAGCTCTCAGAGTGTGACAATATTTTGGTTATTTGGACTTCCTAGTGGCATGCTGTCTTACACCTACTCTGGTATGTGTGTCTTCTCTGAGAGCAGCAACTGTCTCTTGGGCCAAACTGCACATTGTGACTCTTGTTCTTATTGCTGAGCGCTGGACCACTCTAAACAGACTGGTCATGGTAATCCTCCCCACTTAGTGCTCCTGTGGACCTAAGGCATGATTTTCTTCAAATTAAATTTAAAACTTTTTTTTTTTTTTTTAAATTTCAGATTGTCTGACCTAATGTGGGGTCTGTTGCAGCCCAAATGCTGCCACAACCACAGTATCTTTTTAATTGGGCCTGTCCCTGCAGAGACATCTCCGTACATTGGGGGAAACCAGAAGAGTTATAGATCAGCTCGAACCCCTGTGATTTAAATGCCACGCAGTACAATATAGTCACAAGTGTTTTGCTGTGCTAGATCCTCAAGCTTTCTTGAGAACCCTACCAAAGAAATTTGCTGGCAATCAAAGTCATTATTTTTAAATAGTAGATTTTTCCATCCAGAAAGCAACTGATCTGACAAAACTTACTACTAATGAGGAGCACCCGTGGAAGAGTTTCGTTTAAAGTGTGCTGGGTGCTCTGTGGGCAATTTCCAAAGTTTGCAGCAGCTGAATTTTCTAAGGAAAAGCAACTATTATTTCCATCCAAAAACTGTAAGCTGGCACAATTTTTGACACTTAACTAATAGAAAAACCTCCTCCAGTGCATACCAGCAGGGCATGTAGCATCTCGGGGTGTTTCCTTCTAAAAGTTCCGTTATGTAAAAAGGAATGGTTTGGGCAGCAGCTTCCATAAGAAACTGGTAAGAGGCAGGATACACAATAACAATCCTCTGCTCTCTTGGGCCCACCGGTATTCACTCACGCACTTCAGCAGCTTGCCAGGTTTGTAAATGGCAAAACCAGGGGCTGTAGTGACAATCCTCCTACCCCTTTAGTGCGCCGCGTACCACACACTGCGCTGGATTTTACTTCGAAACCAAATTTTGGCTGCGTTCCTTGGCGAGTGCAGGTTGTTCCCACATTGGCAGACTGTCCCATTCTTTCACTTGAAACAATTTGATGGATTTTTAATTTCATGGGTTTGCTTGTTCCTAGGTGGGCACAGTTTATCGAAATCAGTTCCAGCCACCAACTCCAACAACACTGGAAAAGGCAGTTCCTATTTTCTTGATTTAGATCGTTACGTTGAAATTATTTTTTTTCTCTACTTTGTCTTTTAGTTGTAATTTGCAATTAAAAGGACAATTTTAAATACCCTTTTCAGAAAAAAAAAACCCTGACTATCCTACAGTTTTCCCATTTTTAACTCAGCATTTAATAAAGTGCTAAGTTTTCCATTACATAGTTTGGTAAGAAATTTAGCACTGGATTTCAGTAAATTCAAGACAGAGCAACAAAATAAGACCTACACGTAGCTATACAGCACTCTTCCATGCTACTATTATTATACATCCGTTTCTTGTGTAAATATTATTTGCTTTGATAATGACTTTTTATACATATGCAAATTTAAATAGCAATATGAGCACTAAATTACTAAAACTAGTAAAGCACCAACCTTAGATTCCTGTGTATATCTGAGAGCAGAATTGAGACTGCTATTTTTATTTCATTGGTAAAATAAATTTTTGGTCTTTACTGGAGCATAAGGGCATAACACAGCTGTAGAGTGAAGAGTACATGTAGCAACCAGGGGCTTTAACCCTAACTGAATTTTCTTTCATCCAGTATCCTAAAACAAAGGGATCATCTGGTCAGCCTCTCACATGATGTAAAGTAAAAAAAAAAAAAAATCAAATTAAGAATTGCTATATCTTTTTAAGGCATAGGAAAAGGAGAAAGGTGGATAGGGAAGCAGTGGGTATTCAGTATAATAACTTCCAGCTGGTGTATCATCTGTCTGCTAGTAGGTATGTTGAAATAAATAAATGATCAAAAATAATCTAATTAAAAAAAAAAACAGAGCAAAGTCAGGACAAGCTTTTGGAAATAAAATAAGACCTTGCAACACATGTGATATGAAAGCAGCTAGGTGATTAGAATGCAGAATCTTATCTATTATACATAAGGTAGATCAAAGCTTCCCAGTGATAACAAGGCACTGATTGGGGTCGCCACCTGTTTGGTCTCTCTTGCAATGGGAATCTGTTAGGTGAAGTTGTGTTAAAGGTTCTCGGTATGTATAACACTTATGAACAGCTTACATTAAAAAAAACACAACCCAAAATTATTATTCATTTGTTCAAGACATTTGTGCATAATACAGAAAGGTTTCTGAAGCAAAAAAGTAATTGCAGGTAAGTGCTCTTACTTGAGGTGCATCACATAGTTCTTTGAGATAGTGGTAAAAAGACCTGAAGTGCATAAAATTTGAATATATTTGAGCTGTGGTTTTGGAGAGTGCTGAGCCTTGCAGCAGGCTGAGCTCAGAGAGGGAAGACTGTGGCAAGCAAATTATCCAGGAAAACTAAAAATCTAGAAAACAAGACAGGAGGCAGTTTTCCAGATTTTTTTTTTGGTTGTCTCTTATGTCTTACTTTTCTACAAAGAAGACTTAAGCAAAGTGTGGGGGTGTAAACATCTAACAATTACTGGGAGGATCTAATAAAAAGAGACTTGAGAAAAACTGATGCAACAAGACAAAGCAAGGCAAGGCAAGGCAAAGCAGCAATGCTCTTTGTCAGTGTCCTTGAAACTTGCTGCAGAGCTGGCAAAACGGGTGAACAGAGCTTTTAGTTTGGAGGTGTCAGAGCAACGTGAGACTCGTAGCACTTCAAGTGAGTGCATGTGGGAGATAAACTTACACATAATGGAAAGAAAAAGGAAGAGAAGGCAAGAGTCAGAAAGTTTAAAGTCATTGGAAGATTAATTTGGGTTTATAAAGCTGGGAGGAAAAAGTTAATAAGTACTTTAAAAAGCACGGGTACTGAAGGAGAATTGTTTGGGAGGCCTGTGAGTGTTTTAAATACGTGCCATTGTCCAAAACCCAGTGAAGGGTCCGACACAGGAGAAAGGAGTCCCATTGGCTTACTCAGTCCAGGCTGACGAGGGCAGTTGCGAGAGCCCATGATGTGGGCACACCCACAGCGGCCAGTTTGATAAAGGGCTCACACTGATAGACTCTTTTTCCACTCCTTAGTTCTAGAATAGTGAACAAGTGCCCCAGAGCAAAACAGCACTGAGGGTTTTGCGCTGGGATTTCTCAAGAGAAAACTCTACAGATACAGATTAGCGTTTTGCCAGCAGCAAGTGTTTATTCCACAGTATTTCGGGCACTGATGTGAAAAAACATGATACATGAGAGGAAATGCTGACAGCCAGACTCTGCTCCCTTTTACGTGGTTAAAAAACAAGAGGTAACTCTGCTGAAATCAATGAGCATGTCTCTCAATCCCTGCAAGCTGCTTTCAGTGCAGAACTAAAAGCTGATTTCCAGACTTCTGATGGTAAGTCTGACAGGAGCCTAAACTGCTGCCACCATAGCTTGGAGTCCTCTGCAGGTTCTTATTCTGCTCATTTCAAGATTGTTAGAGTGCGAATAAATATTTATTTCTCCCTCAAACTGGAAAGAGGGATGGAAATAAAAGCATATGAAAGCAAGTAATTAACACCTAATATTAGTAAGTTTTTCATTGCTTTTGCACAATTAAAATAGTGGAAAAGTGGACTAATGAGGGATTATGCAGGAGGAAAAGCTCATCAGATCTAGATCAAAACATCTAGAATGCCACCTGCAGCTGCTAAAACACAAAAGTGTTTTACATTGTTTGTTAATGTCATAGCAGTACTAGAAGAATAAAAACTTCCACTAATGGACAGTAATTGAAAGAATAAATAGAGTGGACCTATGGCCAGAAAAATAACCTCTTGGTAGTTTTCGCTTATGCTTCTAGTGATGGTTTATGTCAAAATACGTCAGTTCAGAAGTCCAAAGTTCAAAACAGTATTTGGAAATGGTAGTGAGTTTATCAGTAAGAGACCTTTGGGAAACAGATTTTAACCTCTGTTTTTCTGGCGGTACTTAAGTAAACTGACTTATAGAGAAAAAAGAAAATCCTTTTCAGCAGCTACGTCCCGGTGGCTAAAATGCTCTCACTGGCAGAAATCTGGAAGATATTTCTAAACACTGAATTAAAATTTCAAGATGCCTTTATTCCAAATTACTTGCACTAAAAGTTTATAGGTGGAGAAATAAAACTGTGGTTTAGGTTTAGTAGTTATAACTCTTGTTGTTTGCGGGTTTTTTATTATTCCTGTAATCACTGACATTTCCAGCTACAAAATCCGTAGCCTGTTGCACTCAGGAAAAAAGCTGCAAAGCACTTATTTCCACTCTCCAGGGCCTCTGTATGTTGAAGCTGGGTATGATTTTGAAGAAGAAGATACAAACCAGAAAGTTGAGAATTTTTCATGTGCTTTTTTCCTGCTTCCAGGGTTCAGGCTTTAGACAGGAAATCTGTGTTTTTAGTACAGTGTATCTGAAATCCATGCTTGCAGACAGGCATCTCCTCCTGCATTTCCTGACTGGGTGCAGAAGGATCCTTAACGAAGAACAGCTTTAGTGGCTGTTTCAAGGACACGCGTCAGTAGGAAGTATGCATACACGTATTTTGGGAAACATGGTGTTTACCCATTTTGGATAAATAAAAAACTGGCAGCTTCTTCTCATTTCCCACAACACTCAAAGGTCTGTCCCTGAATGAATGAATGAATGAATGAATGAACAGAGTCTGGAATGGAAAATAGTAATCTGTCACTGATCCTTCCCAGAAACGGCCTCTCCACCTGTCATTATTACAACAAACAAGGCTATGAACCCCTTGTAATTTAGGTAAATCTTTCTAATAATGTTCTAATTCGATGCTGTTAAAGAGCTAATACTCTAAAAAGATCTCTAATACTGATTTTTTAAAAGATAGGTTACTTATGATTGTAAGGTTCAGCACTGCTAGGATTGAACTCATTCATATTTACAAAGAAGCTTGCTTGGACAGAATGCTAGGCACGAAACCCTCTAGTTAAATGAAGAATGAATTCTGGATTCAGTGAAAATTATTCATTTTTTATGATGCTCTGCTTCACCACTGAATTTATCTAAGAAGATCAAATGGTAAAATTTTGCAAAATATTGCAGTTCATTGTAGGGGATGGAAGACTAAAACGGAGAAAATGAACTGCTTTTGCATCCTGAACCTCCCAGAAAGCATCTGACAAGCGGCAAAATAAAAGGAAAAAAAAGTAGAATGAATCAGCACAGAGGAAAAAGCAACATGACCTAACAAGATGGTGCTTCTGTGAAGGGTAGTAAATAAATGGTTGAACAAATGAACTTATATGTAAGTGTTTCAGAACCTCAGAGTTCCAGCAGTCCCCCTCTGATTTAAAACTGTCCCAAGTGCCAGGTGCGAAAAGTTGCCAGTCAACCCTCCATGGATAGTTTTTAGTTACCCTGAGAGTAATTTTCCTCAAGTATTCACCATTTTTCAAAGGTTTTCCAATTCTGCAGATCTTACTAGCTGAAAAATGAATCAGCAGTACAAGTGTGGGTACTAGCAAGGCAATGACTGAATAAAAGTGTGCCCCATTTGTTAAACTACAGGAATTATCTTGCATGGAGTGGATTATACCCCCAGCTTTTGCAGCGTGCTATAGTGTGTTTAACTCATTAAAGACTCTTTTCTGCAAAAAATCCTCAAAACAAAGTATTTCAAGAAGATGAAGAGGAAAGAAGGAACCTTCCCGTGCCAAATTACACCCCAGAGACATAATGCTAGGGAACATTTAGTTACTTCTGAGCTGTGCCCGTTACTGACAAGTCAGGATACATCAAATTAAATCGGTAGTCCTACTGACCTCCCACCGCTCATCTTCTGTGACTTCCCCTGGCTTTTCTTTTCTTAACCCCTCTCTTTCTGCAGATACAGTATTTGTTTCTAGGGGACAGCTATTGCTTCTCCTGCATTGATTGCACGCTTTTGCTTGAACAAGACACATGCAGGCAGGGTGCTTCAGGGTGCATTTAGGAGATGCATTGATAAACCGTTTCTTGAAGTATTGCTGCAGCTTGCACCCAGACTTGTGCCCAGACAACTACGTCCTCTTCAAGCTTTCAGAAAAATAAGTAGCCAGAATTACTTCTTCCAATAAGGGACACCAGAGTATGCTCATAATCTCCCTTGCTTTCCTTTAGGGGGAGCACCCTTTTCTTCTCTCCCCAAGTCTAAATTGCGTGAGAGAAGAGGATATTTGAATGCTGCTTTGCTGGAGGATGGTGTATGCACTTACCTTTCAGTTCCTGAGAGGGGGGGGAATAAAAAAGACAACTATATAAATAGCCAGCCATGAGCAGATGCACACTCCCCTTAATGGGGGGGTTGACCATGTTTCACTGTGCATGCATCTTTTACAGATTCTCAGCAAAATCTGCTACTTGGTTCAGATTCTTGAGTCGAAGTGACAGACTCTGTATAAAACTGTACTGCTGAGCGGCAGGCTGGCAGTGAATAAATGTCGCTCAGGAGGTTGGACAGACCCAGCCACAGAGATCGTGAAATTCAGTCTCTGTCCTGAAAAACAAATACCTCAAAATCCCCCTCCCCAAAAACCCAACAAAAAACTGTGGGAAATTCTAGAACGTGACATCCAAATAGATATAGTAATTTTACCTGAAATACATAGGTTTGAACCTTTTCTATTTATGAGTAACAAATAAAGAACCCCCTTTTTTTTGGAAAGAAAAGCACAACAAAACATTTGCTGTTGCCCTGAATACTAATGATGGAAGACTGTTGCTATGGTGATGCTAATTTTAACGCTCTTGCCTGTGGACTTCATATGAACTGCCCGTTTTAACTTTTGCAAATGTCATTTACAAAATGAAAACCCATTAATGACTGGCGAGGGCACAATGTTCCACTTTAATTAGAATAATAAGGAATGCTGATGCACAAAGTACAGGTCTGTGAATTGCTACAAAGCCCACACTGTCACAATTAATTACCACTGATGAGGATTTTGTTGTTTTTTTTTTTTTTCAAAAGAAGCTTTAGAATAATACAACTTGACTTGCAGTTGAAAGCAGGCTCTCCTTTTATTACCAATGTGGAATAAAGAGATTTCCAAGGCTGACAGTATAGGAAAAGGTACAGCAAAGCTTAGAACAGTAATTGAGCCATGCTAGATGAGCACCGGTTCCAGCAATGGGGAAATGCAAGTGCCAGCACTGCCAGGAAAAATGCAATCTTTTTCAGAGAAATACCTGCTCAGAAAACCTGTTAGGGTTTGGAAGACAGACTTCGTGTTTTTGAAGAATTTAAAAACACCCACTGAGGAGAAGAATTTGAGTGGATGCTAGGGTACCACGCTGGTTTGGGTTGGTGTGGTATTGCTGTGACTTGTTAATTGCCAAATTCTGGGCCAGGTAGATGATATTCAAGAAAAACAGCATAGATAGAAGTGGTAGTCTCTTTTGTAACGCACCAGCCTCTTGCAAATCCTGAGCACAGATTTCTCAAGAGAAGGGGAAAAACTTGCAACTACCATTTCTGAGCATATAAAGTAGGTGCTCTGTTGCTAAAGGCGTTTCAGTAGTACTGACTGCAATGAGGAAAGTGTGCTGCAATCAAAAGCATCAGAGGCAGCTGCCCAGAGTACATTATTCAGACTAATTGTTATTATTAAATATCTCCATTGTAGTACCACTCAGAGAGCCTAATTTAGAGTTGAGATCCATTGTACTGTGTGCTGTATTAACAGAAAAGAAACTTGCCTCCTCTCGTGGAGAGCTGAGCTTGTGAGGGACTTGATTTGCCTCTATGCTACGTCACTAGTTCAGTGCAAGATCACTGGAAGCGTGACTGGTGTGAGGAGGAATAGCTGATTGAACTTTTTTATAAATTCTCCTTCATGATAGACTGTGGTTCAATGAGTAGCCAAACTTTCTGTCTTCCAGCAGCATTAGTATAAAACCCACTCTCGGTCTATCGGTACGCCTTAGTGCAGTTTAAATTAGCCTGGCCAATTCTGCTCTCAACTTGTTGGCTACTGTGCAAGCTACTGTAGTTGCACACAGCTCTGTGCTCAGGCTGGCTGGAATTTCATTGTACTGTACAATGAAGAGAGAAATACAGGAAAAAAACCCCCATAGATCTGGCTGAGAATGGTTGCGTCTCCTGAGTCTGCAAGTTTCTTTGCTAATTCTGCATTTACTCAGAACACACGTCCCTCTTGCTGCTTGCTACAGGCAGGAGTAGGATGATAACCGAACATCATTCTCATCAAAGACCTTCTGTGAGCACCTGTCACTCATATCAAAAGGGTGTTCAGAGGAGGGCTTTTGGTGGAGAATGCAAATGTCAGCAACTGGTGGTAATTTTTGCGGAGAATACTAGAATGCTTACATGCTCCTGCTGCAGGCAGCTGTACCTAGGGGGATGGACAGCCATGAAGCAACCTGTTACTACTGAACCACCAAGGGCTTGGCACTAATTCATATTTCTGCAATACCTTGCCCAGTGGTGTATTATCTCAGAAGAAGAGGCAGAGAAAGGCCTTTTTCCATGCAGTAGGAGAAGCTGTAGCAGCTAGTGGGAATTCAGAGGGAGCCAGAAGCAAACAGCATTTAGCAAACACGGGGAGGATGCGTGTTAACTAACTGTCACTGTAAACTGAGTTAGGTAGCTTCCCAATATCGTGAGGCTACATAGGTTTAGAATTTATGGAACTAATGGAATTTATCTAAAATATTTGAGATAACCATCTCTCAGAAAAGTGCTGCTAAACTTTGTTACCAAGACAATTAGCTGCTTCTGGTTCAATCCCCAGGCTCCTCATACAAATAAGGGGTATTTCTGGCAATGTCAGCCCCTGACAGCACTGATGGACAAAGAATTCAAGGGAGTTTAAGTTAATGGAGCCTGCTGGCATGCAGATCTAGATCACCTCAGTCTTTTTCAAGACAGGCCAGCCACCTGGATAAGAAATGAGCATTCTTGTTGTTTTTTAAGATTCCCTGCTAATCCACATGAATAGGGAGAATGTGAAAAGTATCTGCCTTCTGTGCAGAGGTACAACGAAACTGATACAGCAGTACACAAGCAAGCAAAAACATGCTCCAAAAGGTACTCACTGTGTTAGGTAATGGAGAGAGCAACAGCACCACAATTACTTTCTAACTTCTTCTCACATATTCATGCAACAAAGTACTCTGGGCAGTTATAATTTATTTTATGAGCATTGGTAATACAGTGAACACAGCGTATTTTAATGAGCAAGTAATAGCTGAGGCTGCATTAGATTACTGCTAATTAGAGTGACTGAGTACTAAGTGAAAATCTATCAAATGACGATGACATTTTTAAGCAGAAATCAAAAAGAAAAATAGTTTTGTGTAGGAAAAGGAGATAAAATATTTTAAGGGTATGCAACACTAGCACTACTAAAGTAGGCTTAAAGTGCAAGTAGGAGACTGAAAGGATAGGTGATAGAGGAAGGAAAATGTTGTAATAGAGTAGAAATGTCAACAGAGAAACACTAAAATTTGAAAGAAAACATCTAATTTGGTCTTTTTGAGCTTGGCACTTAATAAATCTAATGGGGAGTGGAAAGAAATTTGTAATTAACAAGTTGCATTTAGAAGTCATCAGCACAACTAGTGAAATGAAACCCTGACGAGAGAGATGCTGGAGTTGCTATTAGGATATGCTCAGGGATAGAAGACTAAAAGCAGTGCTAAGAGAAAAGTTGGGTAAAGAGGGTGATGGGCTGGATGCCCAGTGTTGCCAGTGGGAGGACTGGGTCTGCAAATGGAGTGTTTGAAGGCAAGGGGAAAGTGCAGAAAAAAATGAATGCTAAATTATCACAAGGCAAACCCTGGCAGCAAGCCAAGAGAAGAGAAGAAACGACAGCAGGAAGGTGGTCTGTCAAAGTGGTGGAATGACAGAGAAGAATGTGAACACTGAAAAGGTTCTTGGACCTGGACAACAGGAAGTTGTAAGTGACCTTATTAAAAGCTCTTCTAGTGAAAAAAAAGGTACAGAAGCTAGAAAAGATCGGACAAAGCATAGTCTGGAAACAGACATGAATTCCAGGGAAAAGGAGGGCAATGCTCTGGATAGTGAACAGCGTCAGTGAAGAGAGTTGTTTTATCAAGGGCAGTCTTGAAGAAAAAGAATCCTATGTAAGGAGAGCAGTAGCAGATAAGCTTCAAAAAATATACATCACAGAGAATCAACATTCTTAAACAAGTCATTTTGATATGCTCCTGGTGTCTAAGGGACCGAGGAAGTTAAGCAAATAGACGACTTCTCTATCATCCACCTATTTGATGTTCTAAGTGTCATTCCTCCAATTTCTTGTTTTGAAATATATAATCTGTAACTCATCAAGAAATTTGCTATGACCTCAAAGGAAACTTGTGTCAAACAAGAATCTCCTCCTTCAAACATAACGCGCCTTTAAGCTCTATTTCTCTCAATGTGACAGGCCCTTTGCTTTGAGTTGTTAGTGTGGCACATCAGTACAGCATCAGCTTGACAGCTATGCTTTCCCCTGTCGTGGACAGACCATATGGTCTGTCATTGGTTGAACAGTCATCTTTTTTTGGCTAATTTCTAAATAGTGTTCACAAAAAAAACCCAACCCAAACCTCTCAAACATTGAAAGAGAAGATCATTCAGGTGGGTAGTTGGCATAAGTTTAGCTTAGGAATACATCAAGATAAAGATACTGTCTAGAAACAACAAAAATCAGAACTGTCTAATATGCTTTTCAGTCATCTCTGGAAGTGCTGAATATGGCTGTCACATAGAGCCAGCTTTTCTTTTGTGCTTCACATCAAAGGCAATTATGAAAATCATGGGGTTTCTTTTCACAAAACACAGTCATTTTAAAATTATAAATGCTCTCTCTACCTCCTGAAACTATCACTGTGAGGTTTAGGTTTTTAAAAAGTATCCAAACCCCTATAGGTTTGGATTGTTGAATACCTCTGACTGATAGTTCATCTACGGCGTTCAGTTTTATGTCTTAAACTGCTTAGTTTCAGAATAATTTTCAAATGAACTTGAACTGGCATTGTCTTACAAGACACATCGAATGCCAGCTTTGTGTCATGAACGCGAACTTTAAATATCCAACGACTCGATAGTCAGTAAAAAAATTGTTGAACATCACTGCTGGAGCTGGTAAATATACAGAAAAAATATTTCACATTAGAACTTCTCATATAGTAAGGAAATTTGCTCAGTAAAACTGGCAACTGCAGTCTGGCTGGAGCTAGTGACAAAATGGAAGTAGATGATCCTTTTAAACACATCACCAAATGAAGTGCAAATGAATGACATGCAAAACTGTCATCAAGATGTAAAAAACCTATCATAAATGCAGGCTTATTTACTTCAGAACTTTTCTAAGTTTTGCTGTTTAATCCCATTTATCAAAGTCAGTATATGATTTATGGATTCCAGGGATTCTCAGCAAACATGGTTAAAAAAACCCCCTAACTGACAGGAATTTTGCCTTAAACAATTTCCATATCGTTCCTTAACTGTTTGGGCAGAGGTAGTCCCAGGAGTAATAGAATGCATATATGTGCATAGAATATATTATTTTAACCTTAAGATTCCTATCAAATTTGCATTTTTCAACCTTCAAGTGACGTTTTAGCTGAGAGAAGATTCGCCTGCGCGTTTACTTCATATTAACTCTTATCCGAAACTGAATTATACAGAGATTTCCTTAGGGACATTTACAGCCTTCTCTGTGGCTGCAATCTGTTTACTACTGCTGCTGCTGCTGTTGCTAGTATCTAGTAGTATTTGCAATTGCTTTAACTTCTGTTTCCTAAAAGATGTGTAGGTGAGGTCAGCCAACAGTGTTGCCATTGATGAAGTCCTACAGCTAAATGCAATTAAGCAGAGTTAAATTGAAGATGAAATAGTAGATAAAAATCACTGATCTGGGAGGACACATGCAGCTCCTGATTTTCTAATGAAGGTGAAGGTTTTTGGTGCTTCAGTATGCAGTAGAATCTATTTGATTTTTTTCACATTCTTTTACAATGTTAAAGTGTGTACCAGTTTGCTTATAGAACCTCCAGGATAGCAGATGGTTTGGAATCCTGCTTGGAAACAAAAGTTCTTTTAGTATTTCAGTGTTTTTATTAAATTGAAATTTAATACCTTTTTATTTGTCTTCCTCAAATTTTCCTATTTAATTATTTTTCCCTATTTTCAGGCCACAGCAGCTAAAATACTGGAGCAAACCCAAGAAATTTGTATGACCATATACTCTTTAACCCCCATGTTCCTGAGATGTTTATGGGATATTTCCTGTGCTGCAAAGGAATCTCATAATTATGAACAAAGTATTACATCCATGTCTCAACTAGAAATTCTTTGGACTGTGATTAAAATCTTAACATCACGATTCATCTTGGTGATTGAGTTGAGATATTTGTATGAAGTAATCTGTTCTCTAGTCAAGCCCAATCTAGCTGGACTGGGTTTCTAGCTAGATTTCCCTAGTCAAACCCAATTGTTTTCTAGCTAATCTTTAAATTTTAACTCCATGCCTGTAGCCTCTCTCTCTCTAGCAATTTTTCTTAGTGAGCTTCATGCAGGATGTCGTAACCCTCAAGCCCTAAGTTTTATAACATTTTCTACAATAATACAGCTTTTAAGCAAAAAAAATTGAACTAATTGTGAAAAATGAAGCATGGAAAAATGTATCTGTGCCCCTCTATTCCTATATTAGCTCTGCAGTAGTGAACAGATAAAGTACCTTGCAAAGGAAAACCAGGAGAGAGGTACATATTGGAATTCAAAAGGTAATCCGGGCTATTTACTAGCTAGATATCTAAAGCCCTTTTGTTTTACTTAAATGCTAAAATAATAGAAGGTTTTCTAGCAGATGTCTAGATAAAATTCCTGAATGAGACTGAGCTGTCATGATTTTGGATATTTTTTTTTCCTTCTCTGTTGCAGCCTTCCTCTGTTGCATGAAAATTCAAATGTGAATGTAACACACACCCCCTCACCCCCAATCTACCATACAGCTTCACTAACATCAGAACATGTAACTTCACGTCATAAAGTGTGAAGTACAGAAGAGAAGAATAAAACTCAGACCAACATCTTCACACATACTTACAGCAACCTGCATTCTTGGTATTGAGTTTGTGCCCCCCACTCGGACCCCCCAGACTAACACTTACATACAGCAGTCACGCAAACAAATTTTGTCCCTGCTGGGGAAGAGGAGGGAGGACTGAGGCACAAGGAGTGAGTAGGCGTTAGGCAGCAAAGCTTGACCTCTCAGTAGGCAGTAGGCAGCATTTGGTGTCTGTGCTGGGCTACTTCTATAAAGAGCAGTACTTGATAATGAGACTCTGTTGTGTTTTACCATAATCTCATTTTCTGAGCTCTTATTGCCATGGAAAAAACATGAATGCTTGTCTCATCAAAACTGCTTGTAAGAAAAGCAATTCATTCAGAGATTTATTTTTTTTAATGGTTTGTTTTTCTTGAATTATCTGGCCATAGATTTCCTAATATAAAAAATTACCTGAGGAATACTTGAAATTCAAAGCAAATATGTAGCATGCAAAAGGCTGCCAAGCCTATACATCATATTTGAAATTGTAATTTATCTGACAAAGTTCAACTTTTAAATCAGAAAATGAGAAATAAGCAAAATGAATACAGATGATTTGATTCCTAACTGATTAGTTAGAATCTTTACTTAAGTTTAAATGCAATCTTACTGACATTTATACAGTTCACAGTTAATTCATTTTATGTTTCCCCTACAATCTGTGAACACCAAAGCACAGTACATACACAAATCAGTTCTCAGGATTGAAGGACTAAAGATAAGGATATCGCAGAACTGACGTGCAACACAGAAATGACTGCAACTATTATTAGACAAGGAAAAAAAGAAAAAAAAATCAGTGGAAGTGATCCAACAAGGAGAAAAATGGGTCAAATAATCCATAGTCATGATTCAGTAAGTAAAGACTAAACAAATTGTTCAGGACAAGAAATATGCCGAGACCGGTGGAGAGCGTTCTGTAAAACAGGAACTTACTGCAGACTGTAGAACTGGCATCTTACAAGGTCAGAGGGAAAACAACTGCAAGAGAGATTCAGCTGCTTCAGGGAGTTCATTTTTGGGAAAAATAAACCCCCAAGCCTTCAATCTGGGAGAAAAACTGACCTTGCCTTGATAGACAGGCCACTTGGAGAAACAAAAGCAGCCAAGCCAATATGTCCGATTATTGCATTCTCAGGCTTCTCTTGATGGTCACGTTGCCTTAGATGCCAATACGAGAGCGTTGCATAGCCTAAAGAGTCTGTGCATCCATACTGCATACAGCAGGTGATATAAATTGTACCTGTTCGTATCCATTACTTTTTTCATTGGTATTAACATGTATCTTAAAATGCATAAATGTTAATTATAGTCCTGCCTTATATTAGATGGACTAGATCATGAAGAAGACAGAAAAGGCACAGCAGGTGAATAGGCATCAATTTAATGCTGAACCCTTTATTATTAGCAATTAAATTTTTCCCATGTGGAACAGGGAAATAGTTGGGCTGCCTATTTGTGGAGCTAGCTGCGTCAGAAAAGACACTGAACCAAGGGCAATGCAGACAATGGATATGGCAAGCGCTGTTTTGGAGAAGCTGTCAGTCTTCGGAGGAAACAAAGGAATTACGAGACTTCTTGGTATAATAAGAATATGTGAAAAATCTGAGATATTGTTCCCCGTTTCCTTGAAGATTTCATTGGACAGTTATCAGAAGCTGTCTTCTCTTTGTCTGTCATCTAAATTAAGTATGTAATTGATCTTTAAAAAAAGAAAAGTCTGACAGGCAAATCTTTCTATTTTCCCCCTTAATATGTCTAATCTTTTCAAGTTCAAAGCATTCCAGTGAAAATCAAACATAATTCCTATTTTCGAATCCTGCTCATTAAGGACACGATGTTTAAAACATGGGCTTGAAGTACATGGCAATAAATTTTAGCTATCAGGAGCAGCTGTAAAATCTACTTTTTTATGGAAGATCTGGCATGTACTCTATAAAATAGGATCATGTTGTATATATGCCATTCAACTTGGTAAAAATCATATTGTCTGCGTTATTTTTTTTTCTTGATGATGTGTAACACAGTAAACCTACATTTAACAACTGAAGTAAAATGGAGCCAATGGAAAATAAATAAAAAAGTAAAATTAAAGCAAAAATCACATCTAGCTTACAATAAATATAACAATTTCAGCTGCAGTAAAAGTATAAAGGATAAAATATATAAGATTATGTAATTATATTATATTATATTACTCTATAAAGATATGAACTCCTTTAAAGTATCAAAAATTTACTTTTCACATTGCTGCCTATAAAAATAGTTCATCTATTACTCTCCTAGCCCCAGAGCTGGAAAACAAAGAGTAGCTGGATTTAACGAATTTTAAATGATGACGTGTTCTTTTTAATTAGGAAAACAGGAAAGCCATCTTCCATACAAAAATTCTCCTTACGCTGCTCATTACTAAACTGAGCAAACAATATTAGCCGCATAACGCATTTTAACATTCAACATGCACAAAAATCAACCCTGCACTATTTAACCTCTTTGCATGGCTTAACACTGTACACTCTTTGCAGGGACTCATAGTAAATGAATTTGACAACAAAGCTTAAGGAATTTACTATCCATTTAAAGATGAGGCCCATCATTTCAAGAGGACCAAGTTCTGCAAGTATCGTGTTGAGCAGCCATGGTGGTCTAACACTGGCTGGAGGCCAGAAGCTCACCAAAGCCGCTCTATCACTCCCCTTATCAGCTGGACAGGGGAGAAAATATATATTGAGAGGGTTAGGAGTCGAGATAAGGACAGGGAGAGATCATTCCTCAATTAGCATCATGGCCAAAACAGACTCAACATGGGAATCTGCTCTCTGCCCTGCGCTATGCATGGTTATGGTGGGAAAGCACATGGTTTCTGTCAGTTACTGCCCCTAATGAGAGGCTACAGCCCTGCCCCCAGACCCTGCACCGCCTAGGATATGGTAAAACTGCTGCTGAGTACTTAGAATTAATTTCAAAACAAATTAAATCCCCTTCAGTTACTTCGCATGTGAGGGCAGTAACTCCCTGCTGACAGATGGTAACGAAGAGCAGACCCGCGGTATCTTCCCCAAGTGCTCCTGCTCAGTCAGCGGGAACACATCTGTTTATAACCTCCACTTTCATTTTAAAGGTAGTTAAAGGCTCAAGATTTCTCATTTATTTACACTCCAAGTTTAAATTTTTGTGACAAGTTTTGGAACCAAGGCTTCACAACCCTGCAAATGATAAAGAAAAACTCTGCACTTGGACAAGCCTCTAAGAAAAAACAGGTATTTAATTTAAGGCTTTATGCTAGACAGCATAATCATATGCATCATGCAAGGGCAGACAGAAAAATATTACAGTATTTCTTTCCTTACAGTAGCTTTGATTTTTGGCATGGAGTGTTCAGAATTGAAAGACAGGGAAAGATCGTGATAGCTGTGCTATTAAAAAGCCAAAATACCTTTTCGGTACTTGGTAGATAGGTTCAATGTCAGCCATTGACATGGTTTTGATACCTTGCTCACAGACTCTCTCACTACATATACATAATCATACTTTATTTATTTATGGTTCTCCTTGTCTGTCTCTGTTCCACCTGACAGATATTTCCTACTTGCTTTTGCATGTCATACTTATCTATGTTCTGCAGAAGAAACAATTAGCCCGAGTGATTTTACCAGAACAGCAACTCTTTGCTTTATTTTATCTTAGTAGAATTTAATTCAGAGAGGTTCATTTATCCTGTCTCTAAGTTGAACAGAAGTAAAAGAGTCATGACTTTAATCTGTTTGCTTTTGCAATGAAATCTCAGGGCTCTTAGGTTTTTTTTTGTGTTGAAATTCTGCATGGCTAAACAACAATTAAAAGGGAGATTAAAAATTAAGACAACAAAGAAGTATGTTTATAGAAACTGGCCTGCTAGATCTCTGGTGTGAAGAATGGAAAGGCTGCAGAATCTAAACCGAACAAAACTGTATGTCACAAGCTGATACATTTAATGCAAGTCAAATACTCCCATAGGAAAATACAACGTGGAGAAGAGTAAGAAAGTGGAGATGCATCGTCCTCAGAGTTAGCTCCCTCTGTAACTAATTTATATGGGTAGGCTCATATGGATCTTCTCAAGGAGTCAAATCTATGCTCCGGAGAATCCAGCTTTGTCCTTAGCAGGACAAAGTTCAGTGAACTGCTATAATCTGTGCAAGAAAAAAAGCTTGGCTGGGAAATAACTTGGAAGGCTTCTTTTGTGAGAAGTACTGAGATGAAAGACTACTGTATTTTTGCAGAAGCACTTTAAATCCATCAAAAGAATGGGCACAGCAAGAGGGTAAGAAGACAGACGCTATTAACTGGCAAGTCAGATATACAGAGGAAGAATAATAATGTCAAATATTAGCACAAATATAGAAGTCACAACTATTACACTTCAACACACCATGATGGCAGGAGTAGTGTTTGTTTTGAAGGGTTTTTTTAGAGAGAAAGTATGTTACAGGCTTCAGTCCACCTCCTCCTCCTCCTTACACTGAGGCAACAGTGATCTCCCAGCGCCGTGTAATGGACAGGTTTGCTGAGCACGGGGCAAGCAAGGGATGCAGAGTATAGCTGCTTAATGTCCCCTTGTGCCCTGGGGGGACAGACGCTGAATTGGGTTGTGTGGCATGACCGAATGCTTCTTCTGGTATTGCAAAATCCAAAGTAGACACTTGATTTTGCTCTCTATCACTGCTTTGGAACAGCTCCTCTATCGGATTGGAAGATAAGAATGCACGTGTTTGTGTGTGCACACGTGAGATCCCTTTCAGTGCGGGGTGAGTTCTGCTAAGATGTGATCTAACCTGAATTATGGTGATAAATTCTGCAGCCTCCCCACCTTCGTTATCTGTCTTTTTAAGAATTTGAGACTTTTTTTAATCTTTTGATGCGTTTTCAGTAGTCTTTGTGCTGTGCATTTTTTTCATTTGCTTTTCAGATTTCTGATGTACAGTAATTGCCTGTTTTGTCTCCTAAAAACTTAAATTTAGAAATTTTAATGAATACCTAAAACACTATTAAAGAGTACAGACATGCCTCTGCCTGCTTCTGCCTTCCTATTTTCTAGGTTGCACTCCACTAAGAGTAGGATCAAGGTCTTCAGATAACAGGACTGATTAAACTGAAAACTATTTTCTTTTTATATTCCTCTCCTTTTTTAATCTAATAAAACCTTTAAATCCTGCACTAGACACAAGGAATATATCAAGGGAGAAAAAGAAGATCAGAAAGTGTTGGATAAAATGTGTTTTCAAGCAATTTAACAAGTTTTAATTCAGAGGCAAAACGGAGAGGTTTTTCTTAACTCAGTAGCACCTTGTGTGCTGGGCAAGTGCTCAGCACCCAGCAGCAATTTCCACTCGCTGCTTGGGAAGGGCAATATTTCTGATGCCCCAGACACAAAAATTTTATTTCTTGGTTCCCTGGGGAAGAGAGAGGTGAGGCTGATCTGTAGGCCTAGCTCATCATCTCCATAAGGAGGGGAGCGCATGGAAGGGTAGAAGGTATTCCCCCAGAGCAGCAGCTGGTGCAGGGCCATTAGATTGGAATTTCCATGAGTACAAAACTCCTGGTAGTGGAGTGACTGGGAACGGCTGAAACACGTGGCACATTGCTCATAATTGTAATTTTCAGGGCAATGAGGCCTACACCAATACAATTAAAAAACTCAAACAAACCCACACAAATACTGGCACAAACAGTCTCAAGAAGAAATTACTGAAGTGATAGCTTTAGAGGCAACTAGTTGCTACAGGTTAATCAGCTGTCTAAAAATTACTGTTTGAGCAGGAAAATTACAAGGCTTGAAGACACCCAGCAGTAAGTAAACGTCGCCACTGAAGATTTAGCACCAGGTACTGCTTGATTTATGGATTTATCAAATGCTATATCATTGCAAATCTGAAAGTGATGAGATAAACCAGTTAAGCATCAAGAGAAAAACAGATAAAATGAAAAAGCAATAAAACATGTAGCGAATCTGGTTAACAAAGGAGGCTAGCACCAGTATTCTACATTCACAACAGAAAGAAAATGATGTAAGTATGAAAGGAAGACCATCTAGAGCCACTCAGTCTTCAAGAAAGCTCTTTTAGAGATATACAAGTATCAAAGAATAAAGAAAGAATATGCTAAGTTTAAAAGCCAAAAATGGCACAGAAAACAGGCAATTCAGTTGTCTGTAAATATGAAATATGAGTGATGGGAATGATTAAAAAGAAAAATGGCTGAAGAACAGAATAAATGTAACAGCTCAGTAAGACTCATTAAAACTTGATTTGGTTTACATCTCAAGGACAGCAAGCTTTTCTATAACAGATGTGGCTGAATTTAAACTTTAATAAACTCTTATTGGTGCAACTCTTTATGGTGGTTAAGGTACGTTCTAAAGAGAACAAAATAAAACAAATGCATTCATTTGAATCTGTAAATGACCTAGACAGAAGGTGAAATGTAAAGTTGACACCAATTCCTACTAAGGAATAAGCGATAGCACCACCGGCCGTTTTAGCACAGTCAACAGTTCCGCATGGCTGCTGAGTGTGAGTAGCACAGAGAGAGGTGGGAAGCACAGCATGAAATGCGTCTCATGCCTATGTTAAGGATTGCCCAGGCATTGCTTCCCATAATGGCAAGTCATGTCATGGGAAAGAGAAAAAGAGGATCTTTTTCTTCATAGTAATGCCATAAACTGACTCTGACATGCCAGAGCCTCACCTTGCTTCCCAGCATTTTCCTCCCATAGATCACCCCCTCCTCCTTTCTTCCATCTTCTCTTTCCATCTTCCTCAGGACCATTTAATTATTCTTAGCCAAGTGCAAACATTGGAACAATTACAAACAAGGCAACCAGTGTTTAGCAAGGTATCACTGTACCTCTGTGTTGCATCACAGATGTAGTTTTCCTCACGAGTAACTCAAACACTTATCCTGAAGCTGCTGTAGCAGCTCACATAGTTGCAAAAGATGCAGCTGAAGTGCCACTGCCACAGCCATCCACAGCCACATGGCTTCAGTGACACTAGTTGAGTTTACAAAGTATTTTGGGAATGTAAGGAGGAGCCACATGAATATGGGTATTAAAAACACTCATGTTTCAGTTACTTGCACTACAGTCGTTATTGTGGGTATTGTAACACCTGCTTTCTTCAGAAGCTACGTATAAATAGTTCAAGGCACATATTGCAGATACTAAAAAACTAAAGAGGGAAGGAAAAAGGCAGAAAAAACTTCTTAGTTGTTCTGTTTAGGGCACTAAACTAGAAGCAGGCATTTCTAAGTTGATTTTTAAAAATTTTTCCTCTCATTTTTTATGCATACAAATCATTTAAATCAAACTAACTTAATTTGGGAAATAAACTCTAAAGGAATAGTCCATAGGGACTAATTGTCCCTTGTCATTCGACAGCAACAAACTTTACCAAGTGCTCTCCCTAAAGAAATCTGTTGCATAAAGTATGTGCACTGCTAGGTTAAACCCCCACATATCACATTCACAACTGCAACTTGGAATGGATTTTTGTTTGAAAAACCTGCCATACCATGGCCAGTGGTGCAAATTCAGATATAATCCAGATACCCCAAAGCTTTACTTCATTTTCTGGTGATTTACCATAGCATAAAACCAAAGCAAGTTACAAATCAGTCCACCCTACTGTGTTTTTATAAAACAAGCACACTTCTGTGAAATTTATCATACACTTCATTATTCTTTGTCCATCCCATTTCGATACTATAGGAGCAGCTCACAGTAAACTAAAAATTATTGACTATCATTGTAATGACAAATGTAAATAGCCAGAGTGAATTACTATTCATACTCACTTGATATAATACGGCACTTTGTTTGGTGAGATTGCCCTCTCCCAGGGGCCTTGGACAGAAGCTGTTAACAACAAACAAACAAACAAACAAATGAATAAATAGCTGCAGACACACGTTCATACATACAGACTTACCTAGGAGAGAAACACAGAGGTCAAGTTCAAAGCAAACAGGAAAGACTACGTTAATCCCTGGAATTACAATTTTGCACTTGGCCATGCTGATAGAAGTCTGTTTGCTCTGCTGCCCATGAATTGAGGAAGGATTAACCCGCTGTTCTGAAACTTCTGTCCTAATCTGAGAGAAATTGAACTCACTCAGCTGCAAAGATAAATACAACCCTCCCCTCCCACTTGACTATTAAGCTTACAGGACAGATACGAAGCAGAGCGAGCAACCTGTCTCTTTCTAGTGTGTTCTTTTACAGGGTTCCTCCTGCTAATGTGCTTGACTGGGCTTTCTTCAATTTCTTCCCTTGTGTGGTCAGAACTTTCCATCCTTCCATGAACAGGAGTACGCACATTTCTACAGTTTATGTTCACCCAGTGTAACCCTTCTTTTTAGTGACCCCTGCTGTTCGCGCATGAAAAGAATCATTACTGAGACAACCAGTAATTAGCTGCTTGATCATTTGACTCTGAGTATTTTCTTTCCCTCTCTCATTCAAAACAGATACTTTAAAAACGCCACTCCCAAGCTGTAGGTGCTGTAACAAAGCCAAGAAATCACCGTCCATGCAAATACAAATGAAATATATACATATTTTATATATTCTGGACCAGAACTGTTACCCAGATCCACAGAAGTCAAAATGAAATACTGTTCCTCTCTCAACCATAGGCTGCAGTGCAGAATAACAAGCAATTTTCTCCAACAAGAGTTGGAGAAAAGAGCTGAAACGTGCTTATTGAAATGAGGGATGAATCTAATGGGGACCTACTGTCTGGAGTATTGTGGGTGTCAACAATGTATTATGCAGCAGTGGTCCTAAAGAGACTTACTGTCTAGACTTTTGTAGATACCAGTAAATGGTCTGCAGCAATGCTATTGTGACATCTGTGTAAGCTTTCTAGCAGGACTATCTCAGAGTACAAGAAAACTCAAGGCTACAAGGGGCCCAAGACCAGTCCTGCGGCTCTGGTAAACGAGGAGGATAAGGGCTCTAGTTCATGGCAAAAACACAGTGATGAAGATGACTGGATGAAGTAAAGGACCACCAGGCTCCTTGAATACCACCTAGAGACCGTAGTATGCATGATGGGAAAGGGTGTTAATCTATGATAATGAATTCTCAGAAAAGGAATGAATATGATAATGAATTCTTGGAAAGGTCATGAATATGTGTTTATAACCCACATATGAGCTGTGCAACTAAGTCGTTCAGAGTGCACATTTGGAGGAGTGATCCCCTGTGTTGCCCAGTGCTGCAATAAAGAATGCCTGCTTAATAGTCAGAAAGGCTATGGAGTTGTGATTTTTGGCTTTTCATGGTGTCATTATAATATGGCTGTATTGGGAAGTCTTGCTATTTTGGTAGAGTTCCATGCACATGAATTGTGAAGAAGGGCTGGAAGGAGGTTAGGGACCCCACAGAGGGGAAACAAATCAGACAGCAGCAGTGAAAGAAGCTGGAGCCATTCCAGATGGTCTGAAAACATCAACATCAGTGACCTGGACGAGGGGAAAGAGTGTATCCTCAGTGATGACACAAAAACTGATACACCAGAAGGCTGTGCTGGCATTCAGTGAGACCTGGACAGGCTGGAGGGTCAGGCAGAGAGGAATGAAATGAAATTCAACAAGGCCAAGTGTAGGGTCCTGCACCTAGGGAGGAATAACCCCAGGCACCAGTACACGTGAGGGGTTGACCTGTTGGGAAACAGCACTGTAGAGAGAGACCTGGGAGCTGAGCATGAATAAGGAGTGTATCCTTGTGGCCAAGAAGGCCAATGGTATCCCAGGGTGCATGAAGAAGACTATGGCCAGCATGTTGAGGGAGGTTCTGTGTCCAGTTCTGGGCTCCCCAGTTCAAGAAAGATGGGGAACTATTTACCAAAGTCCATTGGAGGGCTGCAAGGATGATGAGGAGACTGGAGCATCTCTTGTATGAGAAAGGGCTGAGAGAGCTGGGGCTGTTTTGCCTGGAGAAGAGTAGACTGAGAGGGGTCTGATCAATATTTGAGGATACCTACAGTGTGGCTGTCAAGAGGATGGGGTCACTCTTCTCAGTGGTGCCCAGGGACAGGACAAGGGGCAATGGGCACTAACTGGAACACAGCCAGTTCCATCTGAATACAAGAAAAATGTTCTTCCCTGTGAGGGTGACAGAGCATTGGGACAGGTTGCCCAGAGGTGCTGTGGAGTCTCCTTCTCCAGAGATACTCAAAACCTGCCTGAATGTGATCCTGTGAAGCCTGCTCTAGGGGATCCTGCTTCAGCAAGGGATGGAACTAGATAGTCTCCAGGTCATCTCCCTTCCAACTTCTATTATTCTGCGTAAAGGAGAAGGAAAAGCAACTGGGGACAAACTGAGGAGTGAGGCAATAGGTTTCAGATTAGACAATGCCCAGAAGCTAGGGAAAGGAAGAAATATGTTTGGAAGAAAAAGGAATGTGATAATCCTGTTTTAGTTTGTTGGTTGCAAAGGAGTTATGAAAAGCCTACCACAGCAACCTCCCTCAGTCCTGCTGTTTTTCAACCTTCAGATAACCATCCATAGCTAAGCGGAGTGCATTGCTTTACTATTACTTAAATAGCTTTGCATTCTTACAAAAAGGAAGGTGAAATTCAATTTCAAACCTATGAACCATGAAAACCAGTAATGCTGGAAAGTGTCAAAGAAACGCAGAGCCTGATTACAGCGTTAGGCTGCACTGCCACTGAAGCCTGTAGCACAACCCATGCATGCCAGAGCACAGAACTGTGTGCATTTTCAAATATAAATACTCAAATACACATATAATTTACAGGTGATCAAATGCTCCTTCTTTGGAGAGGCACTGCTGGTTTTGTTGCGTGTCCGTCGAGCGTGAAGCTGAGCCGCGATGGAGGCTAAGGCTGACACTCATTGAGCTGCTCTTTGCAGTAACAGGAGCTGCAGCTGTGGGATGGACGCAGCTCCTCACTTCCCCAGCACAACTATAGCTCAAATGATGTAAGGATACAAACCATTACATAATTTGCAGGAAGGCAAAAAAAGTTGAAAATAGAATAGTGTGCAATGTTTTGAAGTTAACTACCTTAAAATAAGGGAACATGTCCTACTTTTAAGCCTATTTTTAGGCTAATACAAAACTCTTATGCTTAAATATACCTTTTACTGGTGAGAACTTAAACTGCTGTAAATGTAATTTTGGTGACTGATCTGTTATTCTCCATTTTCTAGAAGGGGGTAGGAAACTGAGGCCAAGGGGTTAGGCATAGATTACAATTTCATTGTACACTATCACTTCCTCATTTCTTTGTATGCTTTCATTCAGTATTACTAACCCGTGTGTTAATATGTGGCCCATCAAATAGCTTTAAATATGGTAAGTTTTCTTACCCATAGAAATTGGTATTATCTGAGGACTAATTCGACTAGGATTATACTAAATTATAATTTTTGAAAATAAAATGCCCTCTCCCAATCAATCAATATTCCCAGTAGGAATAACACCAAGCTGCAGTTCTTCCACTTTAAGATTTGGGTTTAATTCAGTACCTAAGGGACAGAATAGATTGCTGCATAGTTTTTGGGAGGTATTTTTCTTCTGTTGCTTCTGAATTAATCTGGATAAGAGCTTTGCAGTCATAATATTACCGCAGAATCTTACACATGATAGTGTTCTTCATACATTAGAAGAGGAAAAAATACTTTGCTTTCATGAGAATGAAGTGCTTTAAGAATAACAAACAATTCTGTGATGTTCTGCATAATTGGATTTAGTGTTCCTTCAAGAGATTGCTGTGTAGCTGTCTATAATACACTTTTGGTTTCCTGGATGATTCTAGCCTTGCATAAATTTGAGTTGACAAAATGTGTGGTACTTCTTACAGCTATGCTAAGAGAATAATAATTTCATTTCTGGCAGAAACCCAGAAGCTGAGAACAGCTGTTTCTTATCTCTGGTTACCAGTACAGGTTTACTATCCATTACAATGCTCGTGCAGGTAATGGCCAGATGTATTTAATTCCTGGTTAAGACCATTTTAGCAGTCCAACTAAAACTCTTGCTACCGAAGACTTTTTTATATGATGCTGTAGTATCCCCTTGTGCTGCAGCACACATGAAGCAGTTTCCTGCTTGCTAAGTGCAATTCAGAAGTGTTTTATTGTTCTAGCTTGCACAGTGTAAGAACCCATTACCATACACCCAGGTACTTGCAATGTTGTTGACTGAAATTTAGTACTACAACAAAATGTGAAGCATTTTAAAATAGAATTTTAATTTCCCTTTACTTTATTTGCACTGGCATATATTTTAACAGTCACCTAGTCTGGGAATTTTATTTCCTATTCAACCTGAGTGAAGAAGGCTCTTGTCGGTAAGCCTACATCCTTATTTGTTTGCAGAATGTATAATGAAAGGGTAGCATGCTGGCATGCTGAACTTCAGCAGTGTTTTAATCTATGCAGGGATCTGAATGAAATATTAAATAGGTTGATAGTGTAATTTTATCTGTGTTTATATTCGAAAAAATGATCTGATAATGTGGTGTGGAAAAAAGCCAAGGCTAACTCGGCTCACCTGTGCTGGATGCTTGGGGAGGTTAACTCTGGCCCAGCTGGAACCAGGACAATATTTCACTTTAGTGCTACAAACATAATGAAAAATACATGTACGTTTACTAATAGTACACCATTTCTCCTTTGGCTATTCAAAGACTAAATTTATTATGTCCACATTTAAAAGTTACCCTCAGTGGTCCTTATTTACATAGCCAGCATGCACTTCTAGTCCCTACATAACAACATGAGTGTATAGTTTCAGTTCTAAATGCAAAGAAAACCTTTTGACTTATTTGTCAATAAGAGTTAAAGTCTTGGGAAAATTTTAGGACAGAAACCACAAAGTAGGACCATCTCATGCCCATCCTCTGCTACATATATCTTCTCAATGATTTTTTTCTTAGAAATTTATTGTATTTATTATATGTGCATTTAGCATCACAGTAGTCAAAGATGAGTTCATTTATATGCTCGCAATTAAGACCTGCACCACCTACTCGGTAGCCAGATTAGTTGTAACTCAGCAAGGGGTTTGATTATGTTCACATTTTAATAATACTAATAATTCCCTGATTTAATATAGGGCCTTTACCTGCATGACTTATGTTGTTCTGCCAAGCATTATCATAGCTGCTATCTTTATGCAAACACAGGGCTAGCAATTTGTTAATTTACTCACATAAAGTTTGTTTTCATACCAATTATTTTCGCTGCAGCAGGGTATGGAGCTGGTGACTTCAAATAAAGGCAGGCAGGGAGGACAAACTGATGAGACAACCTCTGCATCTGAAAAGACTCTGATTCCTCAAGAATCAGAAGTTGACACCTGTGTAAGGTACCTTATTCCTTCAAAGAAGAAGCATTGAGTACTATTCCATTTCTTTTCAAATGAGACAATTATAAATGAGAAACTATTGCTCCCCACAGACAATAAAGAACTTACGCTTCTCTTCCTGAGCGAATATGCTAAAGAAGTGTTTCCCCTCCATTATCAGTTCATGAAATACACTGGCAGGATGCTGTCTCCAATACATATGCCTGCGTGACAGTGGCACAATACAAGTGTTTGCATAATCTAGGAGTTCTTTAGGATCCTTTGAACGAATGTCACTATACATCTGTAAAATATCATTTCCTCCACCCCCTATTTATAGAGAATTGATTTCTAAATTATGTGCATTTATTATTCTCCTAGATGAGACTGAAGAACAATCAGATCGTGTTGTGTAGCACTGAGGTCTAACCTTGTACCGTGTACTCCAGAAACTTTTGCATGAGCACGTCAGCTACATAATTTAGAAGTTACAAGGCAGAAACATTAATCAAAACCTGTCTTACAAAAGGACCACACAGCATGGAGCCTATTCTGCCCCAAGACCTAGCTCACAGTACTGCACACATGGATGGATTCATGGGCATTTTGGAGACAGCTCCTTCTCAGCTTGGATTCTGCAGACATTTACTGACTATACTATTTTTGGAACACTTCTACCCGACTTGAAGAAGTGATTATTAGTCATGAAAAAGTTCAGCACATGATCAATTATGACAATGATCATTTTACAAGTTTTATAAAAGAGGCCTTTCCATCCTGAATTTCTTGCTGGAAACTTTATGACCAACTTAAGATTTCCCACCAGCAATCTAGGGTCAACATTACATGATACAACCTAAATAATGCTCATAATTAATCATGAACTGCATTTTCAGAGGTTTCCAAATGCCACTTGTAATGCGAAATATAAAAACTACCTAATGTTTATTTTCTTAAATGTCACACTACTGGGTAATACAAGCATTTACTTTTTTAATAAAGAGATACTATATCACTTTGCTGAATTTCATGCAGTAACTATTGGTCCATATATCCAAAGTTACAGGTGTTTCATATTGCTGGCTTCTGTTGCACCCTTATGCCCTTAAAAATAACTAAAATTGGCTCATCAAATGAGGTAATAAAATTACTTAATCTCTTTGGTGGTGATTTTTATGCAAATGGTATTAGATAAATAGTAATTTATTATTTTTTTTTTTAATATTCATGTCACATATAGCAAAACAGAACAGAAAAATTCTAATATATGTATATGGAATACACCTATTGTACCACACATCTGGGGTTTGAGGAAAATGGAATGTCCTAAACTGAACACGATGTATATCTCATGACAACATGGGCAACAGAATTAAACTTGGCAGTGCAGAAAATGAAGTATTTTTGTTTAGGCTTTCCAGATCCAACATTATTCCAAAATGAATATAACATTTTTTGGGTGAGATTCTGTATTAGCAAATACTAATTGATAGAATCACAGAATTTGTTAGGTTGGAAGGGACCTTTAAAGGTCATCTAGTCCAATCCCCCACAGTAATCAGGGACAGCTTCACTAGATCAGGTTGCTCAGAGCCCCATGAAGTCAGACCCTGAATATCTCTAGGGATGGAGCCTCCATTACCTCTCTGGGCAACCTGTGCCAGTGATCTACCACCCTCGTATTAAATATTTTTTTCCTAATATCCAACCTAAATCTACCCTTTTTGAGTTTAAAACCATTACCCCATGTCCTATTCCTACATGTCCTTGTGAACAGTTCTCCAGCTTTCTCATAGGCACCTTTCAGGTATTGGAAGGTTGTTATAAGGTCAAGCTGGAGCCTTCTCCTCTCCAGGCTGAAGAAATCAAAATCTCTCAACCTATCTTCATAGGAGAGCTGCTCCAGCCCTTTGATCATTTCTGTGGTGCCCCACTGGACATGCCCCAACAGATCTATGTCCTCCTTGTGTTGAGGGCTCCAAAGCTGGAATTAATATTCCAGGTGAGGTATTACCAGAGCAGAGGGGTAGAATCACCTCTCTTGATCTGCTGGTCACACTTCTATTGATGCAGCCCAGGATGTGGTTGGGCTTCTGGGCTGCAGATGCACATTGGTGGCTCATGTCCAGTTTCTCAATCATGAGTACTCCCAAGTCCTTTTCCTCAGGGCTGCTCTCAAACACATCATCTCCTAACCTGTATGGATAATGGGGATTGCCCTGACCCAGGTGCAGGACCTGGGCCCACTTCTCGAGACTGTCCAGATCCCTCTGGATGGCATCCTCGCCCTGTGGCATATTAACCTCACCACTCAGCTTGGTGTCATCAGCAAACTTGCTGAGGGTGCACTCAATCCCACTGTCAATATCATTAATAAAGATATTGAACAGCACTGGTCCCAGATATTTGACAAAAGTATAATGGGCAATACACCATTTTAGTCTTGTACTCAAGAGTAAAAATAGTATTTGATTACTTGCAAATTATTTATCATTGCACTGTCTACCAATTAAGGATGAAATAAAGGAAATTAATTTAACTGGTATATGATATATATATATATATTAGATATTCATGATATTTTAAACAAGGAAGAAATGGACTTGGGACATTTCCCCCTAACTTTAAGCCTGATTTACCCATCAAACAAGTCTTCAGATCGAATCGTTGCCCAGTGCTGCTACAAATTCACCACAATAATAACAGCAAGATCTGTCAACCTTTTTGTTGGTACTTCAATAGTTTTCTTTTTTCCTTCTTCAGAAGCACATGCAGTCATTTTACATTTATACAAAAGTAGAAGAAACATTTTCTAGCAAACAGGCTCCTCTAGTTACCATATTTAAATGCAACAATAAAATTCCTTTGCTTCCAGAGAGTTCTCAGTTAGACTGATTCTCTTGTGACCACTTATCTTGTATCTTTATATTACTACCTGGTAATATTTTCTATTCAAAACATTAAATTAAGTATTAAATCATATATCTAAAAGACGTGGATGGATGGATACAGTCTTCAATGTCTGCATGTCAAAAGTGATATCTGGAAGACAATAGATGATAATGTATGCAGTGAGAAATAAGAGAGAAAGATATAGCTGTTAGCACTGGGAAATAATCTATCAGGCGGATGGGTAAAGTGTCTTACGAGTCCTAGAGCCCTGTCATTTTTAGAGTCAGATGTCTTAATTAACAGAGCTTGCCCTTTTAAAGATGTCTGCCCGTGCAAGAGTGAGCCTCAGTAATCTTTGTTTTGCATAATAATCTAAGCACTCATCCAGAAGGTGAGAGATCTGAGTACTTGACTTGTCTCAGAGCTTGAAGGGATTCAGATCCACATCTCCAGTTTCTCAGGCGAGCGGCCTAAATAACTGAAGGAAAACAAAGGCAGAGAAAGAACACCACCACCCCTACCCCCCCAAAAAAAAAAAAATTGGACTTGAAATTAACTTAAGCTGCTCTGAGCTTATCCTGGGAAGGAGGCACCTAGGTTATATAGCCCACTCCTGTGATCAGATTTTTTATTTTTAAGCAACAGTTGTCTAACATGAAATGCAGCAGATGGACTCTGATCACTAGCTTGCTATATGAACCGTTGGCTTCAGCATTTTGCAGCCTTTCTGTTTCTGAATGAAAGCTGCTATGGCTGCCGTGTTCCATGTGGAAGTCAGTACTGTTCCCGCATGGAAGTCCAAAACTTAAAGGCATAGTTAGGTATCTGCAGTTGAAAGAGAGTTCTTCACTCATATTTTCATAGATAAATTTAAAAGTCTGGTATCAAAGTATGTGGGTAGCAGAAGCTTGCAGCATGAGAAATGCCAATCACGAAATGTTAGCTAGGTGCAAAGCAACCTTTTACACCTGCAAACCTAAATGTTCTTTCTGTTCCTTGGATTTCCAGGTTCTTTGCCTTGCCAAAAAGATTGTGTTCTCTGAGCTTGGGAGTCTCAGGCAGCGCCTGGGATGTCCCAGTTGTGCTTCTAGGTAATTGCCAGTTCTATTGGAGCACTATTTCATGCAGTCACTTCACTGACGTGCTAGACATACTAACAGATGGCTCATACTGGAGTCGGACAGTAAATTACAAGGTTTGCTTATGCCTTTAAAAGATGTAATACCTTCTATTTTTCAGCAATCACAAGTAATGCACGTGAATGAGCTATCACATTAAAAATGGGATTGATAGGAGGATTGTTAGCAGAGCAAACGATATTAAAAGCAATCTGACATCAATCCTACCTCTCATATATTGCAGCTCAAAAAAAAGTAATAACTGTTGTGACAAATATCGGTAGGTCTTCCAACAAGAGACAATGAATCCCATTCTTAGTAAGAGGCAGCATCACAGAATCAAATAAAGGAGAAGTCAGAAAAGTAAAATTATTCCAGAGTAGTCAGTGAAAACTCTGGAGCTGGCATTATGTTTGAAATTTGCAGGTACTCTTTTTCACACTCCAGTTACAGTATATAGTTTCCAAATTAAGCACCATCATCCATAAAAGGATCACAGATATTTTAAATTACTTTTCTAAATATTTACCACTTCCTCTTTAACAGAAAGGAGATTTCTGCCCCCCCCCCCAACTGATTTAGATCATTCTAATTAAATAGCAAAACCTTCAAAACCAACAAACTCACTCCATGGATTCACAATGCATCTTGCACGCACAGTTCATTTATCAGCTGTATCTTAACAACATTGACTTGCTGTGACTGCTGGGAACCTCTGTCCTTGGCAAGGAATAAGCTGAGGAGGAGCTGGGACTCTGTGGAGACTGGCAGAATGAAATGAGCTTGGGGAAGCATGAAGGACTCATCAGAAGAGCAAGGGCTGAGGTGAGAGCCCAGCAAACAAATGTAGAAGGTCTGGAGAGAGGGAAGTTCATGCACTAGCAGAAAAGTGAGGGCCAGCCCAAAGCCCTGGTATAGACTCACAGACATACGCTAGCTCCTTTGTCACAACTTTTTAACTTGCAATCAGGGGATGTCTGAATTGTCTTCTGCCATGTTATAGATAAACACTGTTACTTGGTCACTTAGAAGAGTGGAAAGAGAAGGTCAAACTGCATAAAGGGACAATGGAGAAAAATTGTCCATAATTTAAAAATGCTACAAAGGAGACTTTTTCCTTTTTCACTCCTTATCTCTCTAGCTCACACCTTCCTTCCCACCTCTCTCAGAAATAGCTATAAGAATAACTTTTATAACAGACCACAAATGCTTAGAAACAGGGACTACCACTTGATTCCTTGCCTTCACAGGGTACGACAAATATGAAGTCCCTTGGCCGCTCCCCTACTGCTTTCGTGCAGTGTTTTCAACAGCCCTGTGCAGATCCAGTTCAAACCAAGAAGGAACAGACAGATGATGCTGCAATATCTCTCTATAAAATAATGACCAACATAAAAATATTATCACCGATTAGAAGCTCAAATTTATTTCTTCCAGATGGGAAAGGAATATAATTCAGTCACTGATTTGCTTTGAACTTGAATTCAATAATTGAATTTTTCAAAACTCCTTAAAGGCAGTCCAACTCTAAAAGGACAATTTTTCATATAAGTATACAAAGATAAGGAGATGAAGACGATCACTCACAACTTAAGGCAAGCAATCATGTACTTGTAGATCAAATGGAGGTGAATTTAATGCCTTGCACTGAAAGGTGCTAAAGTTACCTTCATTTGACCTGCCTAATTCTGTTCAGCAACCCTTGTGCTTGACTTGTTCATGCCCCAGAGAAGACTACTGCTAGATGGCAAAGACTCTGGCACTCTCTTCTGTAGCACTACCTCTCCAATAGATATGTTTCCATCAGAGTAAGGATATTTTCCTCAGGTGTAGTAATTGTACCTGATACTGAGGAACTTGATGCTTTTGGAATTTGATGCATATGAAAGATGGGTCTGACAGATGGACTGATACTTTTTGATGAACAAATAACTTGGGAAAGGATTCTGTAGATATTTTCAGTGCTTTAAATATCTAACTTTGGCATGCATGTGTAAGAATAGGTGTGTGCACATGTATTTGCATATACACCTGAGAGTACAAACAAATACACGTAGTTAAATCATTGAGGAGAAAAAAAGACATTTCCAAAGTCAACACATTTTTCACCTGGATGCTTTTTCTAAAGCAATCCTGAAATGATGAAAAGGGTCCAGAATTATTTCCACTCTTTGCTGACTCTGGTTAGTACACAGAAGAATAATGTATAGTCTCAGTGTCTTGCTAATGTTGGGTGGACTAAAAGAGGTGATTCTTGACACTGAGCAACTTTTAGTTTGTCAGTAAGAAGGCAGAATGAGTCTAGGATGTAATTGTCACAGAATTTGCCTGGCTGAGGTCAGCAAACACGCAGAGAACAATGAGGTGGCGTTCAATGTGATAACGAGTCCAGGTCACTCTAGTCTCTTCCAGATTGTGATACAGGCTTGCTTAATTTACCTTCCAAATTTATTCTTTCACCAGGAGGATGCTGTGTGTCATGTGAAAAACAGGCATCTGCTTACATACTGCATTCATGTCATAGACCCGTAAATCTCGCACATTCAATCTTGACAAGTCTGATTTGCAGTTACACATAGTGAGCTGACAAATTACTCCCAGTCATTATGAGTTAATTGAAAGAGTTTTTGAAAAATTACTAGAAATTACAAAAATAGGACTTATTTCCTCACAGGATCATAATTCGATAAAATAGGATGCAGGGTTGAAATATTGTGAGCCTGTACTGTGCTTATATAGCATAACAAATATGAATTTGCAGTTTACCCCACTGAGATTTTTTAGTTCCCCCATTGAGATTTTTGGTGGTAAAATAGTTACCCAATTAAAATTGCAGCACAGTATCAGCTGAAGAAAAGTTTGTCCTCTACCCCACTGTGAATGTAGCTGTGCAATAATAGCAACATCTATTTCTGATGTCTGGATAGCTTGTCCCTCTGCATGTAGGAGACCATTATCCTGTGACTCTGTTCTGCTGATATAATCTCTTAAATAAAGTTTTACTGTTTACTTTCCTTAATTGAAGTACAATAGAAAAGACACGGCCTTTAAGAAGCTTCATTTTAGTCACTGCCTGGGAGCTTTGAAGGTGTTTCAAGTTGTCTTCTGGTGTACTTCAAAACAACCTTGATAAAAGAGCATGTGTGGAGGTGGAGTGGGAATATTACTAGCAATTATATTTTGTGCAGAGTAGTAAAAAGTTTATTTAACTACCTTCCTTCTGCCAACTTTCCCACTATGGTTTTGATCCTCTCATTGCTCTGCCAAATGATCAAATCTTGCAAAATATTTTTCTTGTTGCAGGTCTTTTTTGCCCCTTTTTGGAGCTGAATATTTCTTTGAACAGATAAGTTTTTTTGTATTTTTTTTAAAAATCCTTTCTGGGTTACAATCATCAGAAACTTTTATAATTTTTAATATAATTTTAATTATACTCCTAAAATTGAACCTTCAAACAATGAAGACCAGCCTTGCATTGACAGATATATGGACAAACAGACTTGAAAGAGGCAGATATCTTCCTTTTACCCTGGACTATATGAACTTACACTTCTGCTCCCTCTAATCACAAATATGAAACCCATGATAACACAGTCTAAAATAAAAACTCATAGCAATGATAACTGGCACATGGCTACAAAAATATCCATGAACTGTGTACAAGCAGAGCAAGAAAAGCGGTCAATTACTCACTGGTAAGAAAGTGCTGGGAAGTAGGGCCAAAATCTCTGTGAGCTTCGTGCAGTTGCCTGATGCGCTCATCAATTGCGACCTGTTAAGAAAGCAGAAAAAAATTGCTCTTCTAAACCAGTAGCAATCATAGCCAGATACTTTTTTCATTAGAAAACATTCTGTTTAAAATTAAACAGGGTCCTGCATCAATCACTAACCCTCAAGGCACAACTGAAATTTGATGAGTCTTATCCAAAAGAAAGGAGGTTAAAAAAGGTTTGGGTTCTGTTGGTTACTCCCTGCCCCCCCCTAATTTTAACTGATGGTAGAGCAAGTTGAAAATTAAAAGGCTGATAAGGGTATAACAAAAACTCTTCAGGTACTTTATGTACCTGAAGAGAATGCAACTGTTGCTTGCCAATATTGAAATCAGAAACATTCCTCTACGTTTATACTTTTAGAAAACTACTTCAAAAGTACTTTTTGAGAGCATGCTTTTATAAATCAGTATGTGAAAAGTTATCTCTCTCAGTGTGGGCACGATAACCATATTTCAGCCCTGTGTTGAAATGAGGGTAACTGGAGAGCATCTGGTACAAACATTTCTCTGTTCTTTTAATCAGGCAATTCCCAGCCCACTTGGCCCTTTCCTCGGATGAGTCCTTTAAAGAACATGCTGATCCTAATGTTTCGTTTGGTTAGTGTACTGCATGAAAACACAGATGCTAGTTGTAAGATTGGTTTTAACTCCACCAGGATTTGCATGGGTGAAGTGTCAATCAGGAGCTGAGAGGGTGTTTTTTACTCTAGGATTGCACAGTGAATGAATGACATTTGCCAGCAGATTTATAGCCTAGGGGCTAAAAGGATACTATAATTAAGTTTTGCCTAAGAATAGGATTAGATGAAGCAAGGAAGAATGTTTGAGAGTGCTGCTAGAATATTTTGGAAATCTATAAAGTAAAATAACTGACAGGAAGTAGATTCACTTAACTGAAATATTGCCTGTAAGAAAAAGCGCTGTATCAATGTTCTCAAAGTGGAAGGGGAAAAGTGATTGGTCTGGTTTTATTGTCCTAATTGCAAGACACATAAACAAGGAAACAAATAGGTTGCACAAATAAAAAAACAATCCACACTTCAAAACTCTCGAGGATGTTTACGGTTGGTGGTAGGAAGGAGCAAGTTTATAGTAACCGGGCATGATTCAGTTAGAAGGGAAAAATAATGACAGAATTGACTAGCTGTTTGGTATGGCTGTGTTTGCATGCCCAATAACTCCCAAAAATCTTACTTCATTAAAGACAATAGAAATTTAACATCAGGACCTTATTTCTTTGCTTACATTTTCAGAACTGGTACTATGACCAAAAAAGTTCCCTTTGCTTTCTTTCCTCAAGCTGTTTTCCAGATGCTTTTCCTGCTGCTTCCTCCATCTCTGTGCCTTCTCTTCTCCTCTGGTTTCCCATACACAGACACGATTTGTGTAATTTTTTGTTGGTCCACATTGAGTACCACCTCCCCACATAGGTCAGCTACTATCGTATCACCATGTAGCTTCTGTTCTTATTTCACCTATTGTCTTGAATCCAGAACTGCTTACAGGGCCACATTTATATTGGTAGGTTTAAAACAGACGCATGCAGGCTCAATCCTGTGACCTGTGCTTTTTCTGTTTAATCTTGTGATCATTTAGACAAAACTAAGCCTAGGAAGAGGCCAAATTCTGGATAACCTCTGAAACTGTGAGCAGAAGAAAGCCGGGTAAAGGACAATTTAAACCTAGGATGACTTGCATGGGTAGGTGTTCCCTTAAGCAATGCTTCATACTAGTTACTGGATTTGGGCTTGAGTTCACCTCTAATTCACAGCACAGATATAAGTTAAGGAAGTCTGCAAGTGTATAGAAAACAATGACAGGGCTATTTCTGCTCATCAGTATCGTTAGCTTAAGTGCAGAAGCAGAATTAATGTATAATTTTTAATAGAGGAACGGCCTTTCAGTAAAGACTAGAAAGATAACCTTAAGCATACGTAAAACAAACACATGCAAATAATAATAAAAAATTAAAAACGTTATTGTAATTATATATAATCTTTGGAATCCTCTTAAAATAAACATCAGAACACATTTCTTTTGTCATTAGGACACCATTGATTAGTAAAGAAACAAGTACTTTATATCAGTACTTCCTTTTCAACAAGTCAACCTGGGTGGAAAAAAGGTGGCACACAGAATCTCAAAACAGTGAGATCTCTACAAATACGCAGTGCAGAACAGTGTTTCATATCAAAGAATTACAACAGCCAGCTTGTGGTCAGAATAGAGCATGGAAACCCTTTAGTATGTGTGACTGCTGTCAGCTCTCAGTCCATACAACTTCAAGTGTGTTAAAACTGAGAATTTGAATCACTTCAAAATATCCAGGTGGGCTTTAATATGAATGAAATTATGAAACTAAATTCTGCAGCCATATGTACACCCAGCAAAATAAAATGCTTTACACGCTTCAGGGTAAACTTTCAAACTCAATAGCTTTGGATATGAGCCAGGAAATACTCTGTCTAGAAGTAGATTCTGTCAATGCAGAGATAAATAAAATAATTGGGAAATCTTGAGTATTCTCCAGGAAATATCGTCTGAGAACAGAAAAAGTTATTCCACTTGGATGCCAGAAAATGCCACTTATTGATGTATCTGCATGCTCTCTTTTAGCTGCCAAAAGATCAATTGATTCTAGAGCAAGGAAGATTACTGCTGTTAATCTATATGAGTTTTACCAAGACTAAGATGTAAATGCAAAAATAACAGAATTTGAACCCACAATAACTGGGATTATTGTGAATGATGAAAAACCCACCTGAACAACGATTGCTTAAAGTTACAGAAGACTGTATCTGGCCCAATAAAAATTGAGTTGGATTTGGTTTTGTGGGCTACACCATAACTACCTGGACTCTTGAAAAAACCCTCAAAAGCTCACTGACATATATATTTGATAATTTTCAAAACCAAGCCATAGGTAACTCCAAAATTTTAAATTGTCAAATGAAATAGGTCCCACCAATATAAGTACAAACAGTATCCCATGTATTTTTGTATGATGGTTTGAATCAAGTGCAGTTTTCCTTAGAACAAAATGATGATATGAAAAATTGGAGCTTTGCATGAAGAAAACAACATTTTCAATCACTTTTGTTGCTTTAAGTGGAAGAATACACACACACATATCCCCCCCCGTTGATAGAGTTTTGTAAATACTCCCATGATGCCATATCTCAATAGCCAAAGGATAAATTATATCTTCTAACATCAGCAGTTTTTTCCTACTAGTAGTGGCCTAGCCAGACTAATATGCAAAACATAATAATTTTAAAGCTACTATTATGGACTATGGACTGGATTTGGTTATCTTGCAGGTAAAATTCTCAACAGTATTTCTGCACAAGTAATGTTACTTTAATTTAAAAAAAAAAATTTTAAAAAGTAAAAAAATTCAATAAGTCTATTTCTTAAAAGTCAGCTATTGGTTTGTCTCCATAAGGGTATAAGAATCTGGTTTTAACTGTCCAAAAATCTTTTATATCTGATTTTTACTTTAAAGCAAACGTCAGGATTTTCTGTAATTGGGATACTTGAACTGTTGTTTTTTCTTTACTGAGGAGGCATGCTTGAAGAGACATGCATTTCCAGCATTTATTTATTTAATCCACTGTTTTACATAACATTTATCTTCTTTCAATCATAACAAATGAAAGAGCCACAGTACTGCAGTAAACATCATACTTGAAGCTGAAGATGTAATATTAAAAAACCCATACTGATTTTAAGTGTTAGTGACATGGAAAATAAACAGCTTCTGCTAAACAAATGGAGGAATTAAAAAAAGAATGTTATTTAAAGTTCCTCTCCTTTAAAGACTTGCAAAGTATTTGATGAAACAAGTTTTGTTTCCCATAATTTGAATACAGACATGCAAACTGAATATATAATTAGTTTTAGGTAAACAAATTACAATGCTAACAAAAGGAAAGCAATGTTATGTAGTTGTTTGGAATAGTTTGTAAGTACTTTCCCTAATGTAGGGCCTCAATCTTCAAAACATTTGTTATAATGCCTCCACAAAAATCAGAATGAGGATTTGATGGGTGTCTTAAGTCTACTACTAAATTATCTCATTTTTAAAAGATTTTGCTAGATTTTAGTAAAACATTTTTATTAACTCTAAAGAATTCTTTGTTGCTTATGCCTGCACTGCAAAACAGGCCTACATCAAGAAGGAAAATGAGGTAGTTTGATTCTCAGTATTTTCCACATTCTCAAAAAGTACCTAACACCAACTGTCAAGGTGTCCTTTAGCTTCTGGGCTATTCAGAAAGATATAATGGAGGAAGGATGCACACTCCATAATGTTGAAACTGCACCTACAAATAACAAGTAACCTCAGCAAAGAGCTATAAAAATGGTCTCTCTTTCTCAAACAATGTATCTGGTATTCTTGGATGTAGGATTTCCATTCTGGGACAACATAATACTCATCCTAGATATAGCACAGTGTCTTAATCCTGCTCTAGATTTCCCTTTATCTTTGATGTCCAACCAAACAGTTCAGCAGAGGAAACTTACCTCCCAGGCAGACAATCCCTGATTACTAGGATGAAATGTAGTCTGAAAAATCAGTGGCTCTAGTGCTGTGTGAGTGAAGGTGACTGGTTGAATGCCTATTTGTGCTCAGCACACTTAGAGAATTCACATTCAATGAACTTTGCAAGGAGTTTATTCAAAATACTCTTATTTGTGAATCTTAAATGACCACAGACGAATGACCAGCAAAGCTAGTGATCATGTGTAGTGAGAAAATATAAGGCAAATGGGGAACGTCACAGGTGAATACATAAATGCCCTCAGCCTTGTGAGCAAAATACTCTTATTTGTGAATCTTAAATGACCACAGACGAATGACCAGCAAAGCTAGTGATCATGTGTAGTGAGAAAATATAAGGCAAATGGGGAACGTCACAGGTGAATACATAAATGCCCTCAGCCTTGTGAGCACTGAGGCAATTCAGAAAGACTTCTGGGGGTTCAAAACCCAAACTCAAGAATCATACCTGATTTGTAAGTCAGTCCACCTCTCTATCACAGTCCTCTGTTTGGACACATCCTTATGTGAAGAACAAAGCTCACAAAAATACTAAAATGTTAGGTATCTATTAACCACTACTTCTTCATCTCCCTTCTTGATATCTTGAAGTAATATCTCTTGCAGAGATATATTCAAATAATGTCTCTTAAAGAGATCTAGTATGCAACTGCATTTGGCTTTCCTGGCCGATATGAATGGTAGATGTGCAAATGCACACACTTGAGAAAAAAAAGGAACAGACAAACACCTAGAGTTCTTCCTAAATGTCACCATAAGAAAGACATCTTTGCTGTACTGTAGCACAGTCTAGTTCATCTGCTGCCACACTAGCAGTTAAAAAAATGCATTATACACTCATCTCTCCCTGCCTGAAAGCATCACTAGCTCACAAAGACTATTTCCTGTAAAAAGATTTTAATTTTATTTTTGTCCTAATTTTTAAACTGCCATCATGCTTGCAATATTTACATTTGTCTCAAAATATTTCATAAGCAAGGAAATAAAGAAGCTTATTACAGAAACAGGCAATAATTCAACATCCCTCAGTATCTTGTAGCGTGATCACGTTGCCATAATTGTAAACAACTGTCAATCTTGTCTTTAAAGGCTAGGAAGACATGTAAGTACTTCAGAAGAAACAGTATGCAGGACAAGGAATCAAAACCCCTTCTATTCACTGAGTGGTTTATTGTGTGGGTTTTTTAAGGTGAATGCAAAAATGATAACAAAAAACCCTACACAACCAAAAAAACAACTTTTCATGTGATACCAGTGACAGTATCTCAAAAGTCAATGTAGCTAAAAACATGAGACAAGCAAGTGAGAAGTCTGTATGATTGTATAATACATAAACTTTATACATTATGTCTCCTGGGGCCCACCCTGGTTTATTGCTTGGTGGATCTTTTCAGAAATATCTTAATTTTCAAAACAAAGTAAGTTAATAAATGCTTTTTTTCTTTTTCTTTTTTTTTCCCCCTCTCTTCTATGTTTGCTTTGCACGCGTTGCTACATGTCTGCAATTCTTAATCCTACTTTTATTCTTTCGAGGCAAAAAAATCTTTTTGTCTTTGATGCTCATGGAAATGAACAGTGGCTTCTACTACCCCTATTTATAAACCAAATCATGCTGTCATTGGAAGGCTTTAGCAGTGTCATTTGTTATTTTGATAGGAAATTATTATTGCTGTAATGGAAAAACTATTTTCAATTCTCCCTCTTCCTAATTTGCCATTGCTAGGTTTACTGACATGCTAGCCAAGTGCCAGAATCCTAACATAAATTACATATAAAAATGTTAGGGTTTTGTTATTTTGTGTATGTATGTGTTATTTGTTTGTTTGGGGTTTTGGGTTTGTCTTTTTTCTTCTTCTTAAAAGAAAACTCTTCCTCATTGGATTTCTCTGAATGTTCTCACTTCTGGATAAAATATACCAAATACAGGTAACTATTAGAACAATCCACCAAGAACACAACTGCAAACTGGGGAAGGGGAATGGGTTTTATTGAGTTCTATTTTGTCAAATTATTTCCCTTCCTAATTTAAGATTATTGAAAGAAGAGTGGGGAGATCAGGTAAGTAGGTTTCACCTACTAAATCCAACACAGTTAGACATTTACATTTGAGCTTGTTTAAATTACTATTCATTTGAAACACAGCAACAGCACAAATTCTTCTGATGTGAGAATAATATTCTTTTTGTAAGGGCATCTAAGGGCACATGCAGTATAATATATAGACACTAATTACATAATTATCCTGCCTCAACACAGGCAAATTATATGAAGGTGTGTGAGCAGCAATATGTGCTACTTATTAATATGAGATGGTAGAGATGAGCTCACTGGTTAAAAAATGCAAATTATAAAGAGCAAGACAGTTGTTGAATGGCTGAATGTGCCTGGGATTCTGAGGACAAATGGCAAGGAAGGAAAGAATAGAAGATTCTCATCTAAACAGCTATATTTAGCACAGCAGCAAGATGACACAACTTCGTTTTTCAAAATACGCTTCACCAAAGCCTGCTCTCATGAAAAGAGAAGGGCAATTTTCTGTATTAGCAAGCATGCATACATAGAATACTTATTAAAATAACACTCCTTTAATTCCCCTGCCATATTCATAGCATTTCCACAGCTTCCTGACCTTGGCCCCAGTCGCATCCAATTTGACTGCGTATCAAAGGAAACTGGCTCCTACAAGACCCTCTTTAATGTTGCCCAACAATTCTCCTGTCCTGCTGAAAAGCTTCTTTCTTTTCTCTCACTGACTCAGAGCTTCCAGTGCAGTACGAGTCAGCTCTTTACGAATCAATAAACAGGAAGATCTGATCTACTGTACTTCCAATAGCTACTGGATTCAGCCACTCACAGTTCTTTGTATATTAGGAGATAAGGATGAATTTAAATAGGCACACTTTGTGCTGTTAATGAGGAACAGCTAGGGAAAAGGCAATAGATAGGCATTGTTCTCAGCCACTGAACTTCAAGTTCAAGTCTTGATATTTACTCAGTTGAAAGAACAGGAGAGGATAATTAGTTTCATGGTGAAAAGTTCTGTTGTATGAAATATTTTGAGAGTGTAAAAATTAACAAGATTCACACTTATTTTCCATGTGAAAGAAAAGAAAATATCTAAACATAATGTTATTTGCATGCACTTACAGCTGTTACAAAGTTTAAATTAAAATTCCAAGTTTTCTGGGTCATGGTAGGGCTATATCCTTCAGAAGACTGAAATCTGACATCTGACTGACTTCATGCAATTCTACTTTCAGTGAAAGAAAATAAGTCCTGAAATCTAGTAAGATACATGTACTGTACCTTGACCACTATTTTCTTTTTAATCTTCAGATGAAACAAAAGAATAAAATGTAGCAAAAATTCAGAAAATATCTTAAATGCATAGGCATGAGAAAATGAGAAGAGAAAAAGGAAAGGAAAGGGAAAAGGAAAAGGGAAAGGAAAAGGAAAACGGGACGGGGAAGGGAAAAGGAAAATGGGAAGGGTTACCTGTCCATGCTTCCACTTTCTGTACGTATTTAATTTTTGCCAGGAGCTACTTGTTCATCCATATAGGCTTCTGGGTATTTTTGCCTGACTTTCTGTTCTTCTGGGTGGACAAATCTTGAGTTTGCATTAGGTGATCCTTGAATATCAACCAACTTTCTGGGACTGGTCTTCCTTCAAGGGCCTTATGCTACAGAACTCTTCCAAGCAGACCCGTAAAGAGGCCAAAATTTGCTCTCCTGAAGTCCTGCAGTCACTATTGCCTCTGACCTTCATCTCCCCTGTGAGCCCTTCCTTCTTTCTGAGCGTAAGGTCCAAAAGAGTACCTGTCCTCATTCGCTCCTCAATCAGTTGTGTCAGGAAGCTTTCATCAATGCTTTCCAAGGAACTTACTGGATTGCTTATCACAGAATCACAGAATCTTGTGTCATGCTGTGTTGTCCTTCCAACAGAGAGTCAGGGTGGTCCCCCATGGGGGCCTTGATCTGGACTTGTGAACATGTGACTACTTCTTTCTGCCTGTAAAAGTACTCAACCTGGTCAGGTGGCCTATAAAATGTCATCACTACTGGTCTGCTCTTTAATCTTCATCCATAAATTCTCAATTGGCTCCTTTTTCATCCCTATCATTTCTAATGTAAAGCTCTTCTTCATTTACAGCCCCATAAAAGAAGATCCTTAGAGTGATGACTATGCAGACCTGTGGATTCAGTGGTTTCAATTCTACCTTCAGCATAAAGCTGAAACTATAAATACACTCAGTTCCATATTGTAAACTGGGGAGAAGAGAAAGAAAAATATATATGCTACCTTGAACCTCTGGAGGCTTATTGATCTTAAAACAAATCTACCTTTGATGCAGCTTGACATTTTCAGTCACTGGGAACTGGGTGCCTACACCTAGAGACAGAATGTGTTCTGTAGTAAGTGAAACCATCTTAGTACGGTGCTCAGCATGGCATGTATTCTTTCTGAGATCAAATCTTACTTTTGAGATCAAGGCACCTGCATACTGTATGCTTTGAAATGTCTCCACATAAAATTCTTCACATTTTTTCAATAGTGGTCTATCTATCCTTCAGCATTACTCATCATCCATAAGACTTTTAGATGGCATACTGTGATCATCTGAGGCACCATAACCAAGAGACAAGAGGATCAATTGGAGAGAACCTTGGGAAATGAACAGGAATGCTGGAGACCTACAAAGGAAGGGTCAAGTGAGCAATTGCAGTTAAAACAGAAGTATTTGAAAATCAAGAAGCAGGGACAAGTTCTCCAGCATATCAAGAGCTTCTCCAGAGTTATCTGTTCTCCATGTCTATGGTGGGTAGGACATGATCTCATGACTTTAAATTTCATCAATAAATATTCATGAAAATCAGAAAAAAGTCAAGTAGAAAGACTTATGAGGCACTAGAACACTGCTCTTCATGAATGTCTTCCTCTTCAGATGCCCTTCATCAGAAGTCAAATAATGTCTGTTAGAAATGACTTGGGTACAGCTGATTCTGCCTTGAACACAATTTTATGTTACTAAGTTTTATATTATTCAAGGGAGTTTCCTGAAGTTATAGTTATAGTCCTTTCTTTTCCTGCAATGAATACGTAAATTTCTGCCATGACAGTGGTATTAGATCTGATTTGTGTTAAAACCACAGGGTATTTGGAGGGTTCTGGATTATAAGTTATGAAGAGGGCTGTTTATTGGAAAAGAATTCTGCCATGCACATTCCATGTTATTTGTGTTAAATCTCATAAGCAGCTTATACATGAAGACACACTTTAATCATTCTGTTGGGAAATAGAGGAACATATTTTTCAATTCTTGGGAAGAATAGAAGGAGGATTCCTTCAAGTACAAAACCCAGATTTTCACCTCTTATGCAATATGCTCCTGCACCAACTGTAGGGGAAATACTAGTTCCCCAAACCAGAAATTCAGGTTGTTGGATGGAAATAGGAGACAGAATGCAGCTTAATACAAATTATTCCTAAAACTGAAGATACATACTATTTCCGACATCAACTTCCTCATGTATTCAGAATTTCAGAAATGTCATTAACATTTCACGCTCATAAGCATCTCTCATTGTTTTGGCAAATCTAAAGTGATGATACTGTCCTCCACTGAAGGCAATGAAAAGAGAGGTGATTTCATATAAGATCAGTTCCATACTTTTCCTTCCTTTTTTCCTTTTGATGCCCAGAAAGTCTCATCAATTGTACATACAGATAATTCCTCAACCATTTTAAATCAAGAAGGTTCCAGCAACTTAAAAAGATACACCTCTCCAAAATATCAAATGTAAAATAACTTGATTCTGTGCTTTCTGTGACTGACTGCACAAACTTGATAATTTTTTGTCTTCCATTTCTACTTCAACTGAGTTTTGAGGGTGGCATTCTTATCTCTTCACTCACGTTTCTATTAAGTAGCATCTTACTCCATGGGAAGTCTTACAGATTTCACTGATGCTATTTACGGAAAAAGTTACTGTTTTCCGTGGGTGAAGGCATCCAGATTGGGACAAGAAACATCAGAAAGATCAGCTCCAATGAGAAATCTTTACAAAATATACACTAAGGATTAAATTTCTTCTGTCAAAGGCTTATTTAAAAAGCAGCTTGCAGCAGGGCAGCGCAGGGCGTTGATCTGCAAAACCTATCTTGAGGCCATTATCATCTCCCATCACTTAAGCAGTACGTTGAGACTTCAGGTGCATCACGTTAGAACACATTTACATTCTTGTGATTGTTCCTAAAGGTGCCTCAGAGACAAAGTTTTACAGCACTACATTTATGTTGACCCTGCCCTTGCCCTGCATTTTTCCTATGAAGCACCTGTTACCCTCATACTAAATATACATTTAAACATTTTGTAAAAGGAAAAGGCTGAAACATTAATTTGGATCCTGTTGTGGCTGAAATGTTAATCTTTTTAGGCTCTAAACTTCTACCATCCCTACCCTAAAGAGGGTTGTTTGATAGTTGTGTTTCTTTTAGGCATTGTCTCTCCACTTCTGAGGCATGCATGGGAAGTAACATCAGGTGTATCACAGTTACATCTCCTTAAAATACAACCGTAAACACATAAAAAAATGACACCTTTGTGTGGCCCTTTTTATTTCTTGAGTTTGTCTGTTAAATACTGTTATTTCTCTTCATGATACTTTTAAAATTTTTAAAATAGAACTGACTTCATTGTATTTTTTAATGTTTCTTAACAATTTAAAAATCCATTCTTTGTTGTACTTTATTTTAATATGCTCTTCTTAATGCTTCATAATCCATCCCTGAGGTAAAGTCCTACTGTCTCTTAACAAGATTTTAATGTGTAGTTTTTTGCTTCTCTTTTTCTTTCTCATTTTTCCTCTAAAAAAAAAACCTAATAAATTCATGTTGTACTGAAAATGCCATTAATTTCTGAAAGGTCAGGTAATATACACAGTTTTTGTGCCAAGGGGCATGTACGTTTGGTGACTTAGGGAACTGTAAGTAGAATGTCATGCAAGAAATGTTTTATTTTATAGCTTCCCAAGAACATATGCCTCCAATCTCCTGTATCAGTTGAGCATCACCAGTGAAGATTATTCTTTTATAGCTCTAGTTACATTCTCTCACTTTCATTGATCTTTTATCATATTAGTTTTATTGCTCCTTTTCCCAAGGTTTGTGAATCTCCAGTGCCATTACTAGCATTGGTTTCGGGAATAACAGCTCATCACTGCAAATAAGAAGCTTATAGCTTGCACCTGTATTTTATACAGGTCATTTCTAAAAGAAACAGAGGCTTCATCCAGTATCATCTGTGCTTAGCACTGCTTTCAGCTGATTACCATTTCAAAGTTTTTTTCTTTGAGCATCGTCAGCTTCCTTCCACTCGTATTGCCCTCTGGCTCCTCTGGGATTATCATTCCATCACTAGGCAAATTTCAGTCCTGTCTTTTTCACTGTTTTCTCTTTCTTTTCTCCTTAATTTGTTGTTTAGTGTCTTTGCTCTCTTTTATCATTTCACTTCGTACCTCAAAACCCCTGTTGTTGCCCCAAATGCAGTGAAAATCCATTTTTCATACATATGTAGTAAAACACTGAATTTTATCTAATAATGTATATAAATAAGAGCTGAAGAAAATCTTAGACTGAGCATGCTGCTACATACATAATACATATATAATAAGAAGACAAAAGGTATACAGGGGAGTCTGTATAAATACAATTTATCTACCCTAACTCATGAATCCTGAGGTAAGACAGCTAAATCAGCCTTCCTCAATCAAAAATAAAGAGAAGTTTGTGTCTCCTGAGGCAATTCAGCTCATATTAAGACAGATACCTCAAAAAATAACCCTCTGAAGATATGTATAAGTATGATGTACTAAGTTCAACTTTCTTGAGTTTTCATGAAAAGCAGGAATGTTCTTGGGAAGGCTGACAGAAGCAAGACATGAAGGAAGAGCACAGGAGAAGATGTAAGTTAAGGAAAAAAGGTTATTTACTGGGTAACATTATAGGGTAATAATGCATAATTCAGGATTCTACATACAGCAGCAATTGTATTAATTCCATATCTATTCCCTCTTATTTTTTATGCTCTATCTTTTTCCTCTTAGAGAGTTACACCAGTAGTAATACATCTATTCACTCTAAATAATCCTTAGTCCCAAAACTTCCCCAACAGATCACCTATTTGGTTACATTTTTAGGTGCACAGGCTGAAAACAGTTAAGATGATGTCAGTAGGGAGTGTCTCATTACAATGTGATCTATTAATATTATTTACTTGTTTCATCCATATTCTTAGAACTGGCGATCTCAAGAGTATAATACTCCATGTCGAGACGTATTAAAATTACTTGCTCAATCAAGTGCTGACACAACATGAAAAGAAAAGCTTCATTATGTGAGATTGCTGATTGGCTGGATTAAACAAAGTTTTTATTTATTGTTCTTGGCCAATGAACCTTTTCAAAACAACCTCTCAGTCTCAATGACTTCTCCAGAAGGTGCTACATCCCAGCAGCTTGGGAGCATCCTTACAATCAGTGCTTAATGCTCCCTGTTATCTGAGCAGCTCCTGATTTTGCACAAAAGTCTCTTTTCTCCCCAGGGCAGATATGCATATAGCACACTGAAAGATAATAAAATGACTCTAGGCAAATAATAGTTTAAATGGAAACAATTGTTGATAGGATTGATACTACACTGATTGAAGATAATGGCAAAACTCCAATAATACTGTAATATGACTTGTGAGAGGAGTTGTCTCTATCCTGCAGCTGGTCAAAGTCTATATAATTATGCTTTCTAATCTGTAAATTAAGTTCAAATGACATGAAAGCAAAACCAAAGTTATATATAGCTCATGCTGCTAAAATACAACAATACAAAACTCTCTAATTTAAATTGGAAGATACATTCTCTTATTTCTACAGTTTAATCTCTTTGAGAAGAAAAGGTGCTTAATAGCTGTTTTTTTAAAAATAAAAAATATTATACCATATATCATATATTGACAGAGAATATAGTGAAGGCAGAGTTATACTAGCACAAAACATAGCAGTGTATACAAAGACTCATAGAATCCCAGACTAGTTTGGTTTGGGACGAACCGCAAAGCCCATTTAGTTCCACCCCTTTGCCATGGGCAGGGAAACCCTCCACTAGATCAGGCTGCCCAAAGCCCCATCCAACCTGGCCTTGAACATTGCCAGGGAAGGGGCAGCCACAGCTTCTCTGGGCAGCCTGTGCTAGGGTCTCACCGCCCTCACAGTGAAAAACTTCTTCCTCATATATAGTGTAAATCTACCCTCTTCCAGTTTAAACCCATTATCCCTTGTCCTGTCACTACACTCCCTGACAAACAGCTCCTCTCCACCTTTCCTGTAGCTTCCCTTCAGGTACTTCAAGGCCTCTATAAGGTCACCTCAGAGCCTTCTCTTCTCCAGTCTGAAGTAATGTCAATTTTCCCAGTCTGTCCTTGTAGAAGAGATGCTTCATTTATCTGATCATATTCATGGTCCTCGTCTGGACCCACTCCAACAGCTCAACATTCTCATTTCAGAGGGCCCAGAGCTGGATGCAGTACTCCAGATGGGGTCTCACAAGAGCAGAGTAGAGGGGCAGAATCACTCCCCTCAATGTGCTGGATGCACTTATCTCAATGCAGCCCAGGATCTGATTGGCCTTTTGGGCTTCAAGCATACACTGCCAGCTCATGTTGAGTTACTCATCAATAGGCACCTCCAAATCCTTCTCCTCAGGGCTGCTCTCAAACCATTCTTTGTCCAGCCTGTATTTATGCTTGGGATTACATCATACATTGAAGAAAACCATTGCTTCATATGTGTCAGAAAAAAACACTGTCTTATAGTGCACTTGGTAAGTGCCATAAATTTTATTCAAGTAATTCCAGTAACATCACATGCAGTTGTCTTCTGAAACGTTGTTATTATCCCTCTCTTTGCAAAGCTGAATACCCTATTTACCACTGTCAGTCTGTAAAAGTCTCAGATGAAATGAAAATCTTCGAAAATGGCTTTGTTCAATCCACAGATCTATCCACTCCACAAATTCAGCTCCTGAATTTGAGGAGCAGAGGGAGGGTTCTTTGTTCCCAGTGGAACAAAGCTGCAGCCTTGCAGGAGGCAGGGGAATTAAAACTATGCTATTTTGTGTTTCCAGGAAAACTGTACTTGGGCTGCACTCACTATTGCTGTTTCACAGACTTCATATTAGTGCAAACACTAAGCAAACCTTTTTTGTATTTCGGTTCAAAAATGAACAAACTCTGAAGCATAAATACCATGACAATGGTGTTAAAATGCATTCAACATCTGCACAGCTTCAAATATGAAAAATAACCTTTAACCTCCAGATAAATAAGTTGCATCTAGAAAACTGCTTATTATCAAATGCCTTAAAAATCTCTCTTAAATTTACCACCTTATTTTCACAGCTTTTACCCTGTTTTATTTCACAAGTTAAAAAATTATTTCTTTTAAGGTTTGCCTTATAACTTATTTGTTTCTAAGAGCACAATTTCTGAGAATAGAGGAGATCTTGGAGAATTAAGACAGTAAGAAAGATGGAGATCTTCAAGTGGAGACCAATACAACTGTTCAATGAAGGAGTAATACTATGAAAGCAGCAAAGGTAGAATTTCCAACACAGTCTGAATCCCACCTTGAAAACAGAATTTACAGTATCTGTGTAGTAGCACCATATAATACCCCGACAGGCAGCTCAATTGGCAATTGCAAAACTTTAATCTACTAAATCAGAAAGGCTTTCTGAATGTCTAACTTACAAGCTCTTGTCACAGTGACAAGTTGACATGTGACCTTCAAGTTAAGCAAACAAATTAAATAAATGAGTATTCTCCTGAAAAAGCCCTATTTATGAAGGACTTGCTCAAGAAAGGATTCCAGAAGAAAAAATACGTAAAATCATTCTTAGAAACTCAAGCATGATCTCTATGAAAGGTCATCATCACTTTCATAAAGCTCTTCAAATCAGTGAAAAAGAATCATAAACCCATGTATACAGTTCAAGAAATAATGATGGACTAGATTCTACTTTCAGTAAAACTGTTAATTTGCTTTAATGCTACAAGGTCAGATGCCAATTTTTATATAAAATTTCATTAATGTTTGTGAGTTTGAAATTTATTCTCAGAGATTACAGAAAATAATAAAAACCACCAATATCCCAACACAGAGAAAACAACACCAGAAGTACATGATGATAGAAATGGTCACTTGCCCTTTGTGTGAGGTGTAAGAGCATTTAATTACCAAAATCAAATGTATGCGTTAAGAATATGTGAACAATGCCATATCCCAAATGACAAAAAGGATTAATAGATCAGGATGTCTAGGACTTCTAAAGAAACCTGAAGGCAGAAACAAGTTTATATATGCTTTTTGACAAATTATGTCAAATAAAAATAATCAGATCATCTGTTAAAAGCAAATGTTTGTTCAGTGTATTATTTGCTGCAATGAGTTTATGCATTTGAATGAGACATGCAAAGGAATTTCATGCACCATTGAGTCTTGTGTAACTTTATTTAGAAATTAATAGCTTATAAGCAGAAGTTTACAAGTGGAAGGTACAACGATTTAACTGTTTGGGGTTTTTCTGTGTTCAGAGTTACTTCTTTAACTTAGAGAAAACCCCAAAGGAATAAAATTGTGGATGTAGAGTTATTTAACTTTGAAACTTTTCTGTCCTAGGGTGTTAGCATTTCTTTCTCCATTCTGAATCAATATCGACAATCCTTATTTTAATGCTACATAGACAAAATTTTCTTTGTTCTAATAAAGACATGACTATATGAATTACATTTTTGTCACTCCATTTATTTTTTATTTGTTCTGTTTGTCTTGAACATCATTAAGTTGCATACTTTAATTATTTTATGCCTTTTAAAATTTACCTGTTAGACCATTAAACCTCACTGTAGGAAGGTTTCTCATTTTCCCTTCTCTTTCTCTCTCTGGAACTCACCCCCTCTGCGTTCTGCAGATCCGATTATATTGTTTCTTTTCTAGGTATTTTCACAACCTCATAGTCTTCCCCACAGTCACAGATAAAAACAAAACTCTTAGCCAACCAAACCTGCGATGGAAGCCATTATTTAGACAGCCTGTTCAGTCAATAACTCTGCCATACAGTAAGATTCCTCTGAACAAACAAGTGCTTTGATTACATACTGCTGGAATAGAAATGCTGGCCTACAGTTACATGTCCATAACTGCCTTCTGGCTGCAGAAGCCAGATTCTGCTCTGATGATCTGTAATTGCTTTTGACTGGGTAATTTTTATGCTTTTGGGCTGCCAGCAGTGGCAGACACAAGGCTTTAAGGTAGCTACAAATCCCAAAGTGAACTTTCAGACTTACCCTTTGAGAAACTAATAGAAGACTTGGTGAACTAAACAAGGTGCAGTGAGACTGGAATATTTGGAAGGAAACCTGCACAGGCAAAGTCTCAAAGCGTCCGTGAAATTTAGAAAAAACCCCACCAAACCCAAGAAAAAACATCTACAATGACACTGGGTTTGCATTTGATTTTGAAATATATGTCCTTGCAGAACACAGTGTGGCATTTCCCTAAGGACATCCTTCTATCAGGGTGTTTCTCATTCAGCTGGCCATACCATTACACTGTCTTATTATTTAGCATTTGTGTTGTACAAGGGAAAACAACCATGACAATCTGGGAGGAAAAAGCAGGGGAAAAAAACAACAGCTGAGAAACCAGGAGCACAGATCTTGTACTGTTAATGTTCGTTATATGAGAGAACAACTGGCAGGATCATGTGTCTGAGGGGTGCCGAATTTGGTAGAGGAAAAAATCTGACTTTACTGTCTCCTGTGAGTAAAGTGTAGCAATTTCATAGCATTTGGAATTATTTTGAAAGGAAAATTTGAAAAGCAATGCGTGTAATAAGATATAAATCCTTTCTGCTGTGATTCCCAATGACAAAAAGAAGCTGCCTCACCTGATCCTCCCATTCTGCCATCCCGCTCCCTCTCCTCACCACTGTCGATTTCCTGTTAGATTATGTCTGGGTTCTTGTCGTTTACTTCATACTATATAACATTCCACCTGTTTTAAGTCATTCTTCTGAGTTTAAGTGTTCTATTTTTTATTGTCCTTTCCTAGCAGTCATTCCTCCAACCTCCAGATTTCAGAAATGCCACTGCCTGCACTGCCCCACAGCAAGCCGTCTCCTCAGTATTCTTTAAAGTACAGCCAAAAGTAAAATTAAAAAAAACCAAACAAACCCAAACCCAAACCTAGAATCCCTGTTATGACAGATACTTACAGGTTAGGCTTCTTAAAACTTTGCTTTTCTGGCCACTGCAGTTCACAGGTTTTTTGGATAATAGGATGCCTCATTTCTGACCCGTGCAAACACGAGAAATCCAACTGTGGCTCAACAACAAGGGCACCTCGTGTTTCTGTTTCATGAAGGCCCCATGGTTCAATATTTTGACTGCAGTACCTACCAATCAAATTTATACTACAGAACAATTGTCCTAGTTTCTGTGCAGCCTGGAAATAAAAATCTTCACAACTTGTAGCGTTTTTTTGGTGACAATCTGAAATACCTCCTGCTGAAAAGTCTATACAGAGGCACTTGTTGGATTTAAAATAATTTGACAGGTTTTTTTTCCCAGGCATTCATCTGTGTGTCTGTTGTGATAGCCTAGTACTTCAAGAATAAATTACGTACCTGCTTGTCAGCTCTCAAACTGATTTTTGTTTCCAGAAAATCTGTTTTGAGATGTGTGTGTAAACATATGTGTAGCAGTATGTGCACACAACAACTTTCCTTCCAAAATCATTCCAGAACTTAAATTATTCTGACTATGGTTAGAAAAATTTATAAAAAATAGAATCTGCTTAGAGTACAGAATAATATCTAAAAAGTACAAAACATTGGTAAGCAAGAGAGAAATTAAACTTTAGCTGTGTTTTCTTCAATAAGATTACCAGAAACTCCAAACCATTTTTCTGAAGGCATTTTCAAACAAGCAAAAAAATGAACTTCATGAAGACACCTCTGAAGGACTTCTGGAAAATAACTGATGAAATATCACATTTTTAAAACACTGTGTGGGGATTTGAGTTTGTTTTCCACATCCAGCTGCAAAAGTTTTAACACACTGAGTCAAGGAGGAACAAGCAAATTCACTTTTAGAGAACTAATTCACTCCAGGACCAACATTTCTCCTGTCTTTGATACAATACAGGCTAAGCAGCACTGGCTATGAACTTCTGTAGTACATAGTCACAACTATGTCCTTCAACGCTGCAGCAGTGACGTATATCCAGAGAGTTATAATCACTGATTTGTGACTGCATTATTGTTCAAGATAGAATCAATAACACTGGAAATGTAAGTAGCACCTTCAAAGTTAAGTTGGACTGTCAAAAGATGTAATTTTGACATAGAAAATTTCCCCCCCCCCAGTTTCAAAATTTTTAAAATGGAACCTTGGACTTGTTCAAATATTATTGCCTTGAGAAAACGCAATACCATTTTGCCTGTCAATTTTCTGCCACTATTATGAGCACTTGAAATTTTTTAACAACAGAAATGGGATTTTCTTATTAATTGGGAAGCCATTCACTGACTGCTGTACTAGCAGCTAACATTTCTTCCCTAATAGATTCAAATTAGCTATAGTATCTATATTGAAATTGTTCTGAACTTAATCTTTAAGTATTCTACTGTTTATATCTATAAATGCAGATTGGATGGCCCGTTTACAGGTTTCCTTGCCTTGCTAGGATATACTTAACTAGAGAATATTAAAAACCCTGGTAGTCAGGTTCTAAACACTGTGCTTTGTACACTATGAACCAAGATACCACGACACTTCTCATCATAAGATCTTAATCATAGAACCATAGAATTGTAGGGGTTGGAAGGGACCTCGAGAGATCATCGGGTCCAACCCCCCTGCCAAAGCAGGCTCCCAAGGACATATTACTCAGATAGGCGTCCAGACGGGTCTTGAATATCTCCAGAGAAGGAGACTCCACCACCTCCCTGGGCAGCCTATTCCAGTGCTCTGTCACCCTCACTGGGAAAAAGTTCTTCCGCATGTTGGTGCGGAACTTCCTATGCTCCAACTTGCAGCCATAATAGGTCTGGCTCTTGACCAGACTATGATCTTATCAGTAAAGAATGGCAAAATAACTACTCAGTTAAATGCTTGACTATTAAACAGTGAGAATTAACAAGAGTGAATGGAGCAGCAGTAAACACAGCGGAAAAAATCTTGTTGATCAGACCACCTCATATAAATCAATGAGACTGTATAATTTTTTAATACCCAAGGCACATTAACAAGTAATCAGACTTGAATATTATTTACTATTTTAAAAGCAGAGCAAAATATATATCACAATCAATTGTAACTGAGCACCAGCTTCATAATTGGTAGAAAGGCAAAGTTCTTTCACTTGCACAGTGCTTCAAAGCTATAGCAAAGGGTGTAGCAAAGCTATACCCTTTTGTACAATAACAGTGACTTGGCTGAAATGTACTTGGACATAGGGGCCATTAAGCAAAACACTTCTAAAAGACCTGAAAGATGGACTTTTTTACAATAATTACTAATGAGTGACTATGAAATAACTTAGGAAAGGCATTCTTTGTATGATGGTACAGAATAAATGTAGTCCCATGGAATATTACTGTAGAAGACACTATAGTTAGTAACTAGACATGTTCTACACCAATCAAGGAATAACAAAATATTTGAATGTGAAATTTTTGTTAGATCAAGCTGAAGCAGCCTTTAAAATAAGTGCATGTTGTTTTAAGAAGGGGCACAAATGACACCAGTTTCTGGATATGTTATTTTATAGCTCTAATGGCCTGCAGACATTACATCAGCCTTTAGAGACCCTGAAACTACAGCAACTGTCCTAGCAGTAGCACCACCCGTCTTGTAAGTTTGCTGAATAGGTTGAGATCATAATGATTTTGTTCATTACTTCAGACTTTCTTTCAAACAAGTTATTTTGGTCCATTTCGAAGCACTCCATATTATTGAGAAAAATGGCTCATGAGTTCACAAACCTAATGTCTTACCCAACTTTCTGTTTAATATACTACACTACTCACCTTGAGTACTGGGTGCAGTTTTGGGTGCCACAGTACAAGAGGGACAAAAAAAATGGAGAGTGTCCAGAGGAGGGCAATGAGGATGGTGAAGGGTGTGGAGGGGAAACCTTGTGAGGAGAAGCTGAAGTCCCTTGGTTTGTTCAGGCTGGAGAAGAGGAAGCTGAGGGGAAACCTCATCATGGTCTGTGGCTTCCTGACGAGGGAGAGTGAAGGGGCAGGCACTGATCTCCTCTCTTTGGTGAACAGTGAATAGAACCCAAGGGAACAACATGAAGCTGTAACAGGGGAGGTTTAGTCTGGATATTAGGAAGAGGTTCTTTACTGAGAGGGTGGTTGGGCACTGGAACAGGCTCCCCAGGGAAGTGACCACAGCTCTAAGCTTGGCTGAGTACAAGAAGCATCTGAACGATGCCCTCAGTTACATGCTCTGACTTTTCTGGCCCTGTGTGGAGCCAGGAGTGGGACCTGATGATCCTTATGGGTCCCTTCCAACTCAGTATATTCTATGATTCGTGGAAAATTACTCTATTACTCCTTATTTCACTGAACATTTTAAGAATACATAGCAATCAAACTTCACTTTAAACAACCTCAAATAAAGCGTTTCAAAGGGAGGAAATAAAAAAGCACAGAAAGACTGTCCACCATCCTCCAAGTCCATCATTTAGTGAAGGAATTCCCATCAGTTAATTAGGGGAAGAAAACTAGGTAATGATCCCCAGAAAACAGGAAGATCTGAGATGCTGACCATCTTAGAAGCAAGTGTACATGTTGAAATCTGCTAAATTAGTCTTAAGCTGTTTGAAAAAGAGGATATAACTAAAAGTTTGACTAACAGTTAAATTTCACTCCAACACTTCCAAGAAAGCTCATTTTATTACTCACCTTAACATCGAGTACAGTATTTCATGTATAGTATATTCTTTGACATTTCATGTATAGTATATTCTTTGACAATGTCAACTATTTATATTATTTGTCTTAATTACTCACACACCACTTTTGTATTTGTAGTGGGCTACAAAAGCTCATCAGAAAATGTGGTTACATTTCCTGGGACATATTAAAAAATTGACAAAAAAATGAACATAAAGCAACATGATTTAAAGAAACTACAGTTTTGCTTAATCACTTTAAAAAGTCTTTATACTTCAAAATTTATAATAATTAAAAATAAAATACTAAATGTTCCCTCCTTATAACACTTTTTTTTAAATCTAAAAATTAATTATGAAATTAGGATTTTTTAAAAATATAGTGTGGTTGTTCTGGCAAGCTTGCTTTTTCCTAAAGCAGGGAACAGGAGATAAGTAAAAGTTCTATACACACATACATACGTACATACAGTTATCCTAATGGAAAGGGTGAAACTGTGGGACAGAGACTGTAATATTCACATGTGGACTGAAAAGCAAACCCAAGCCTTTCCAAATCCCAGCTTGTAATTTAATAAGTATATACTTTAAAGAACATTTGAAATGGTAGTAGTAATGCAAATCACAAGGAGGATTGGAACAATCAACTGCAACTTCTCATAGCTTCTTTGTCAGTATGGAATAAATTAAGATGAATAGGTACCTTCAGGAAGGCAAGCAAATGGGGTTTGCTCTGTCTCAAATTTATAACCTGACAGATATGGCACGGTAAGGACTTGAAGTCCTTGTACATTTTGTTCTATTTTGTTGTACAGATCCCAGAATTCTGTAGATAAAGTGCACTGCAGACAAAAAGATGAAGGAACTCTAATGAATGATGCTCAGATGAAAAGAATCAATGAAAAATATCCAGCTGTGCTAAAAAGGCTTCAAATTACCACTTATGCAACTGATGCATGCAATAGGTGTTGGGAAGGAAAAAGAAAATTATTATGAACAGTCTCTTTGGCAAAGTAGCAATGGAATTCACTTTTCAATCATAAGGGAAATGTAGGGCAGTGGAAATAATTTCAATTAGAGAAAGTATATACTACTGGAAATTCTGAGTGCACTCACTGGAAGATTGAGATCATTGGTATAAGTTCAGAAACAGAAGGTAAATTGGAATGAATTGTAGTTTACATATAATGTTTAGTATAATATATATATATTATATTTCTACTTCAGGTAGATGCAGCCTGTTCTGATTTCAGCTGGAATAGAATTAATTTTATTTCCGGTAGCTGGTGTAGTGCTGTGTGTGAGAGTTGGGATGAGAGCAGTGCTGGTAACACACTGATGGTTTCAGTTGTTGCCCAGCAGTCAGGGACTTTTCAGCGTCTCACACTGCCCTGCCAACAAGAAGGTGAGGGTGCCCAAGAAGCCGCAGCGGGGGCAGCTGACCCAAACTGGTGAAAGACATATTCTGTACCATATGACATCATGTTCTGTTTATACCTGGGGGGTTTGTGCAGGGGCAGCTGGGGATCTTGCACGGCAGCTGGGGGTTTTGGGAGGCATTGATCTTGGGTGGTAAGATATTGTGCGCTTCATAATTTGTTTTGGTTTGCTGGGGTTTTTTGGTTTTTGTTGTTTTTTTCTTTTTCTTGTTTGTTTGTCCTATTAAACTATCTTTGTCTCATCATATGAGTTCTCTTACTCTTCCAATTCTCTCCTCTATCCCACTGCGGCGGAGGTGAGTGAGTGGCTGCATGACCTACAGATGCTGGCTGGGACAAAACCATGACACAGTCTGACTGTAAAAAAAGAACAGTTAGACTTTTCTCATGTTGTTGGGTCACAAGAGAAGGTAGACACACAATATGGGGTTTCATTTAAATAGCTGCGCACTCTGATTCAATGACACGCAATGCTCCAGCCTCTCTTTGTGACTCCCATCTCTCAGAGCAGAGTGAGGAACTGGGGAGAGGCTACCTGCTGTGCTTGACATGTGCAGGCTCCTGTGAAACATTAAAAAAGGATTCATGTGTTGCGGGCCCCTGTTCTCCTCACTGGACCAGCTCCCCTACTTATACCTCTGCAGACCCAGAACTCAAAGAGCTTTCTTTGGGCATCACTACTAACCCCAACACACCTGTGCCCTGTTGCGAGTGACAGTTTTGTAGTATCATAGAATCATAGAATGGCCTGGGTTGGAAGGGACCCCAGTGATCATAGAGCTCCAACCCCCCTGCCACAGGCAGGGCCACCAACCTCAGGCCTGGATCTACACAAGGTTGCCCAGGGCCCCATCCAACCTGGCCTTGAACGCTTCCAGGGACGGGGCATCCACTACTTCTCTGGGCAGCCTGTTCCAGCACCTCACCACTCTCTCTGTATCTCATCTAAACCTTCCTTCATTAGTTTTAATCCATTCCCCCTTCTCCTGCCATTGTCTATCCTTTTAAAAAGTTGAATCCCCTCCTTCTTATAAGCTCCCTTCAGGTACTGGAAGGCTGCAATGAGATCCCCCTGCTACCTTCTCTTCTCCAGGCTGAACAAGCCCAGCTCCCTCAGCCTCTCTTCATAGGGCAGGTGCTCCAGCCCTCTAATCATCTTCATGGACCTCCTCTGAACCCTCTCCAGCAGTTCCACATCTTTCTTGTATTGGGGGCCCCAGATCTGGACACAGTACTCCAGGTGGGTCCTCACGAGGGCAGAGTAGAGAGGGACAATCACCTCCCTGTCCCTGCTGGCCACCCCTCTTCTGATGGAGCCCAGGATACCATTGGCCTTGCGAGCTGCAAGAGCACACTGCTGGCCCATGTTAAGTTTCTCATCCATCAGAATCCCCAAGACCTTCTCAGCAGTGCTACTCCTAAGGAGCAATTCTCCCAGTCTGTATCTATGTCTGGGATTCTTCTCGCCCAAGTGCAACACCTTACACTTGGCAGTGGTGAACCTCATTAGGTTCATCCAGGCCCATCTTTCCAGCCTGTCAAGAGTAGTATAAACCAGAGCTGTTATGACATTGAAAACAGGACAAAATCTCATGTGAGATAAAAACAAAACACGTATGAGAAGTAAAAACAGTTCTTTAATCATCATTTATAGATTTAGTTTTCAGATGTCTCATCCTGTTACAAAATCCACAAACCAAAATAAGTATTTAGGAGAAAAAAAATCTGCTATTTGAAGATGGTTGGTAGAGATGTAGCAAAAGCTTAAATACAGGTTTGGTTTTTTTTTTTCTTTCTAATTATTATTGTGATCTGTTATTTAAATTACTGAAACAGGAAGAGTTATAAATTGTAAGGACTATCCCAATAAATTTTCAATTAAATAACTAAATTAATGTAGAGACATTTAATTGAAGTTGCTCTAGTTTTTACAAATGCAGTTAATTAAGCTGCTATCTAAAATTAAATCTCACCCCAAACCCTTTGAAATTTCTGCAGCTCATCTGATACAGATGTAATTAAAATTCTAGAAGTTCACCTATGCATCCTAATATTGGGGGTGAGGGGTGGGGGTTGGGGCACGACACCAACCCACAACTAAAACCTGCTGGAGTAGTTTGGGAGACTGCTGCTTTAATGGGATTTATACAGTCCCCAGAGTGGGACCACAGCATGAACAAAAACCTCAGAAACAAATCTAGGTTATCAAATATACAGAGACTGACTCATTCAGCATAACCAGCCAAAAACCTTTGAGGATTTTCCACAAGTGAAGGATAATGGATTGTCGTGACCAGGAAACAGGGAGATAAATCCTGCTGACTTAATATGTGCCTTCCACTGAAGGACAGGCATAGGTAAAACATGCAGCACTTGGACTTACATTCAGGAGCAGAAGTGGGCATCCTACCAGAGGGGCAAATTGCTTTCTTGCAACTGGAATACTTCTGATCTTCTAGTGGCCTAAATGATCCCTCACCCTTTCTTGGTCTTTTACTGACTAATTTCTTCCTTGGTCAGGCCCAGTCAGGGCTGTTTTAGAGGTCAGCTAAATACAGATCTGTTTCTGACATGAGAGTGGCTCAAAATCACACAGCTTGCTTTATACAACAAGCAAACATTTAACACAAACATTTGACATACTGGTTGATCCAGTGAAAGACATGTCCAGATAGCTGGGAATTCTGTTATTGCATTATATAGGATCAGAGAGCAGGCTTTGAAGAGGTACTCTTTGAGGTAAAATAAAAATAACTGAAGCATAGTTCAAGATTTATTGCAAAATACACTAATTTCTCTACTAAAACAGATACATGTAGTCATCAACAAATGATGACTAAACTAATGGGGCATTTGGAACTGAAATTTGGAGCTGGTGATTTCAACAGCTTATTCTGTAAGTGGCAGCAACTGTGAGCACAGTAATACTGTACTCATATGCTACTGAAATTACCACTTCATGGGTATTATCTTCTGTGCCAGGTCCCTCAGGAGTTCTGAGAGTATACTAAAAGTAAAATTGTCCTCTGAGGTTAAAGACACAAAACTGAAACACACAAAAATGTGCCAATATTTTTGTGACAGGTATTTATTTTCTTCTGTCATTTAAAGTATGCAGAAAAAAATCCACCAATTTTTTCCTGGTACTGCATGAACAAAGCCCTCTTCTGGGAAAAAACATGGATGGCAATCCCATATCTAATGTCCTGAAATTGAGGGTTCAGAACCCTCAAATCAAACCTGATCTTCCTAATGATCTAAACCCAAAACCTTAATCTGAAAAGCTTAATTTAAGCAGAAAACCATTCAAGGTCTAGATATTATATTTATTTCCAACTTGTGTCTCTGCCATCTCTCTAGGCAAATAATCAAATCATGTGCAATTCTCTTTAAAATACAAATTCACATCGGTTTAAATGCATATAGACTTCCACAGGGTTTAAACCTACCATCTGAAGCACAAGATACAACTGCCTTATCTTTTTATTTGGAGTAAGAAAAAGAAGAAAATAACTTCCAGAGTATGATAATAAAATAATACAATTTAAATGGCTTATGTGCTCCCTTCTGTAGAACCATCTCTCTTTGGAGGGAGAAAATTATTAACTTTTTCTTGTGTACAGAAAATGAATGCATTTCCCATCGTCTTGCATAGTAAAAGCTGGAGAATATACGCAAATAACAAAGGTAGTAAAAATCCATAGAAGCTTGAAGATTGATCAACCCGTGATAATCTATCTTTCTGCAGGCACTTGAATCACCCTCTCTTACCTTGAGCTTGCAGCGAAACAGGACCCTGGCAAATTGCTATAATCTCCTTTAACCCTAATCACCATTTTAATCAAAAAAGGTGGGGCAGCCTGGAATTCATACAGCAAGGTTAGCACTGCAACTGTCATTCTATTTGCTAAATACACAGAGTATGCAGCTAAAAGGTTGAAATGGTTCAAACTTTTATTATCTGCACAAGATTACATTCCAGCATTAATATTTGACAAGCAAAAGTAAAGAAAATTATGAGACCATATGCTTTGAGGAGCTTTAGAAGCCTGCTTAGAGCATGTCTGTATCTCTCACTAACTCTGATATTAAGAAATTCCTCGCTAAAAGAAAAAGTTGTGGTTCATAAAACTGCCTTGACTAAAAGCCTACCTCACCAGCACCTTATATTCCACTTTTTTTCTCTCCCTCTCTTTCTTCTCATTTTATATGATACATTTTCTGGTTGTGTTTAATATTTGTTTGATGATTTTCTTCCTAGTCTTTTTAAAAAAAATGTAGTGGTGTGATTGTAGACCACATAACAGACAAGGAGAAACTTATATGAAGAGGAAGAAAGGAAGCTTTGAGGAAAAAAAAGAGCAGTGAGAGAAACTAAAGAGCATCAAGATTGGAGGAAGGGGAAGATTAAGGGAAAAAGCAACAGACAACTGTGTTTTTTCAGAAGGAGGGATTCAGCAGCTGCCATTAAAAACCTGCAGCTCTGCTTAAGACATATTGATCAGACCATTCCAATGTTTTCCATAAGACTTACAGATCCCTATGTTTACTTCAAATTATGTGATAGTCTACTTGGGAAACAATATTGGTCTTCAACAACAAACAAATATTTTTATTTTAGAGAGGGAAAACCATTCTATGTTTATCTCTCTTCTTTTCCAGAAAGAGACGCTGATCTTTCAATGTTGTGCTTACTGACTCACTGATAACATAAAATATCAAAATATTTTTGATGCTAACGTAAGTGTGAAAAAGCTGATTTTTTTCTTTTTTTTTCTTTTCTTTTTAGGGATCCATTTATACACACAATGCCTTAATATTGTAGACATTTCCTAGAATGAATATCCCAGTAGTGCTCGTAAAGATAATGGAGAAGACAGTATCTGTGTGTTCACAAAGTGTTGGAGAGTTGCAATCAATCCTGCTAAAATGGTAAGTAAATAACATTAATAGCTTGTGGTGAACTGCAAGAAGGTTTTTTTTCCTAGGATTTCTAAACCATTTTGCACAGAATACTCTTGTACTGAAAAAGAAAAGATGTTTTCTAAAAAGCAAACACATCTTTGTAAATAATATTACTAAGTCCACGTGTTCTATCGGAATGTGTCTCAGCCTTAATTTTTAAGTTTTGTCACAGTTTCTAATCACAATTTAGGTGTATATATGTATATAAACATTAGAGGACAAAAATGCATCAGACAGGATGATTCATGTCTCCCACATAAATCTCTCCTTGTAGCACCCTTTATAGTGCTTCTTACGTATTAAAAACCTGCGTGTCAGTCTGAACTATAGAATTGTATTAGATTTTGGACGAGAGGAAGGAGGGCAAAAATGAGATGAGAATACATTCATACTGTCATTTGCTTTCAAACACAAAGCAAAACCCCTGCAAAGGTTTCTCATTTCATGGTGAGAAAAGCAAAAATGCCCCTCATGTCTTATATTCCTCTGTAGGTGAGTGACTGACATTTTTGTTCTGATGTGACTATTGTAAGAATCAAAACACCTCAGCCTTAGGTTGGGATTTTAAAATTATTTTTATAATGTACTAAAGCTCAATAAACCTTCGTAGAAAATAGAATACTCTTAATTATGAATAAATTAACTGAATTAGAAACATGAGCTGGATATGCAATTAAGGGACTGGTAATTGAAACTGGAAACACAGCTGTATACAGCTTAGAGATGAATCACACCCGTAATGACGCAGATGTTTATAAAATGTGATTATGTTTAACAGGAGAATACTATTGAAACTCCCCAGCCTATTCTTATATTGTGCCACTGAAATGGTTTTTAAACCCATGAACACTAGGAATCAGGATCTCAGGGATAGCAAATTAGGCTCCCTGGATATGTGAATTAGTGTTGTCTGAATGTCAGCAATTTAATTCTCCAGCTTTCAAAGAATGTAGACATGGAGCCAAAAACAAACATCTGTTAGTTATACGCTCATTCAGGGGAAAAAAAAATATTCTGGCAAGCCAGAGCCTTTCTGAATATGAGAAAGACAGTGAAATACAATATCTCTAAGCAGTAACACTGCTGCATGAATGTACTGATCATGTAAATAATATAGCCTGGAGCTCATGAAATCTACTTCGTGTACGACTGTGAATACATCTTTTCTGGACTACTCATCCAAAAAGCTAGAAGGATTAGGAACAAATGATATTTCCCATCTAAAGGTTTAGGGATTGATTAGCTTTCTAAAAACAGCAATTCAGGCTTTTTATTCTTTCAGCTTTTACGTATTTCCTAGGATGTTCTTTGATAAACTGTACAGTAAAGGGTTTTCCTTCTGGCACCAAAGGACACAAATGTTGCTCTTGGGTCATACAAGGATGTCTGAGCCGTGGAAGTTCATTATGGATATGAATACAGTTGTGAGGGATGGCGGAGCTGACAAAGCCAATGGGCCTTCTACCTTTTATTTAACAGAGCAGTGTTATAACAGCATGCAAATATGTTCACAAACTACCAGAAGTAGATTTTACTACAGGAATGTTTCCCTTAAATATAACTTAAATATGCTTTCAGTAATCATGCAGAATAATGTAAGTCAGTTTGTCTCCAAAGCCCTTTCCACATACTGTAGTGCAGCTCATATCACAAATAGACTATTAGTTTTGATGCTGGGGCCTTGGCCTGTGTAATGATAAATACTTATAAACAGGAATTTACATGAAATAAGAGTTTGTTTTTCTGGCCCCCCGTTCTAGGGAGTGGGACAGACCCTTAGGCTATGCAAACTATCAGAACTGCTGTAAAATTAAAAGGCTACTATGATTTACACCAAATCAACACAGTTTGATTCTTATTTAACTAAGTTTCATAATGTCCCTTTCTGATCCATCAATGTGTGCTTATATAAAAACATATAAATTCATGCACAAAGTAGTTAAAATAATCTGAACATTCTTTTAGAGTGTCATTGGCAAATCTAAAATAAACAGTATGACCCGGCACTGTTAAACATCACAAGCTTATCCCATCAGTTATAGAAATTACTGAGCTCAGTCTAATGATGTTGGCACATGGTACTGAGAGGGGAAAGTCGAGACTGTAAAATTGGGTTTGTCTCTCTCTTTCAGAAACTTTTTTTGCTGAGAGTTGACCTCCTATTCACTGGTGAAGAAAAAGGACTAGATCTTGACTTTTTTCAAGAGAGGAAACCTGCATGCTTTCTGCAACAAACCATACTGGCCTGACAGTATTTCACATGTCATTCATAGCTGAATAAAGTTATGAAGGATTTAGGAGAAAATTGTAAGACCTTTCTCTTTAAAGGTCTCAGTTTCAGTGTTGTATGGAGTAACAGTAAGTACAAGAATGGATCACAGGAAGCAATGAGCATTTTGAGATAACTCACTTTGCCTGTGTTGTCCCAGGCAGCCCCAAATCAGCAAGCATATTATAAAAACCTATTTGCACACACAACACATACCAGCAGCTGAGCCATTTTGATTATAAAGTGCCCTTCTATACAAATAACATACTATTACATGACTTGCAGACTGCCCAGAATTTTCTATAGAACGTTCAACTTTACTCAAGGTGTGATGGAAACTACAACGGCAATTTTAGAGGGTGCCCTGTGAAATGTTATGAAAATGACACACATAACTATCTACAGAAGCTGGCTTGAAAACTGTGTCACAACTTAAATGTCACTGACATTTTTTAGTATTTTTTTTAAACACTACTGCTACCAGGACTTTCTAAAACGGCAAAAATATCTGACTTGGCTTAAAATCTTACCGAAGCCAAAAATTCAGAAAATATAGCACGCACTACTGTATAGCCTGTAGTAAAGACTGTAAAAGCTGTCTGTATCCTGAAGTAGGCAGGTATCTGCAGTGATATAATATGTAATTGATATGTCAGAAAGACACAAAATGACTCCACAAAGAAAAAAAAATTGGCTGACATTAACCTTTTTTGCTGGCAATTTGCATATTATTTCTCTAGCTTGGGCTTTTTATCACTTTAAATGAAGTTTCTTCCAAAAAAATTCACAGCATTTCAGAATAAGAGATTAGCGAAAATGAGGAGAAAGAGCAATATTTTTTGCCAGTTTTACATTCTCTCCCTCTAAAAACCTTTAACAATACTTTGGCACCAGGACTTGGAATCTATGAGGTTTTCTACTGCTTCCAAGGATATTCATTAAGGTTCATTGAGTTACAAGCCTCTGGAAATTGCATTAGAGAGCGCCTTTGCAGGACAGCGCTTAAATTCTGTGAATGCTCTATCTGTGACAAATACGTTCCCCATTCAAATCAAACGTTATACGTCTGCTTTAACCTCTCTTCAAACCAAGTGGGGATGAATGGGCAGATGATCTGTGTCAGCAGAGTGTATTCCCTCCAGGGTATGGAGCAGAACCAGAAATCGCTAAGGCTCATCATCTTTCTGGTGTCAGCAGATAGCTGACAGTGTATCCCACCCTACCCGACCCTATGCAATCCTGTCCTAGTCTACTGCATTTTATAAACTAACCCATGAATTATGAGCTCTGACAGTTGATAACATTTTGGCAAGGAAAAGGACCTGTGATATGGAATCAGGACTGGAGAATGACTTATAATTGCCAGGTTCATCTTTGCTTTGTCCTTGTCTGCTTTTACTATTCTGACTGCTGCTAACTGTGCACTTCCCAGCTTTCCACCCTTACATGTTCTTACCTTAAAAAACCCCTAATTTTCATAATGAACAGCCTAAAAATAGCTGATTGGAATCAGGTCATACACCTAAAAAGGTTTTGAAAAAAATCAGAACATATCCTTCCAATTTGGATAAGAAAAAAATGAAGCTATTTGTGCCATTTTAGCATATTCAAGATAAAACCCCCTGACTGTCATAGTCTGTGCATCTTTGTAGAACTGAAACTCAGAGCTTTAATTCTCCAAATGTATCTTACATTTTCCTTTTCTAAGGGACTTTTACAGAATTATTTTCAATTAATGTTTTTCAGAGGCTCAGGTATTATGGATCATGGACACTGAATAATATAAATAATTCCATCTTCAGTAGAGTGACAATGGTGGCTGGTTAAATAAGTTAAAGAGCTGTAAACAAAATGATTTAGCTAAAACTGCTTGAATAAAAAGCAACAGATTAGTGGATTATAGTTTCTGGTGAATATATTTTCAATAGTATGATAACCTCAGTTTTCCCCAGTATCCTAAATATAGTCTGGCATGACTCATATAGATGTGCACTGCCAAGTGTAATCTATAACTGCTGACAGGTGAAAGTAAATTGTGCAAGTCTTATTTTATAAGGAAACAAGACTAACACAGATCAACTAATATGCCCTTTCTCTTCCTATCATTTATCCATCAACCAGATAAATTGGAGATCCTGCAGAATATATTGTATATGCAAAGATTGTACAACAGCTGCTAAACTTAGGTTGTATGCGTAAGATTTGCTTGATTTTAATTATTTTCAATGCAAGAAAATGCTTTTTCTTCTGTACTTACAATGTAACTGGTTTTTTTTACAATCTCATGTACCCATACAGGTGTACATGAAAAGCAAAAGAATAAATCAGAAGAAATCTATATATGCATATTGATATGAGAATATAAAGTAGGGAAAATTGCTGTTCTTCTGCATGGTTCTTCTAAACAAATCTTCAGAGAGGAGAAAATTCCAAATTAAAGGAAGTAAAAGGAGGATAAGAACAACCTAAAATGAATGTACCTTCCATAATAATAATAATATTAATATTATTATTATTCATAATCAAAATCATAATCATTTAGAGCTTCAACAAACTGACATTTATCACAAAGAACTTCATAAATGTATGATGGTTTCATTAGATTTCTTGCTTGCTGTTGATGATAATCATGCCCATTTATACTTACTTACATGCACACTTTCTTATGCTGACTGCCCTAAACATGCTGCAAAGAATCTTTCCAGTTTTTGACACTTCATTAAAATAATTGAATGCCAAGCCAGATATTTGGCCTTCTTCCACTAGCTTATAGAAATAAATAAATAGGATCTCTACAGAATGAATGACTGTAACGTGAATCTGTATGTGTGTCTTTGCAGGCAAACATTGTGCAAAACTGAGACTTAAGCTAACAGAAATGAAGAAAAATACATGGGTATATGACTTCTGAAGCCAACTGGCAAAGCCAGCTAAATAAATAAGAGACCATTAGAGAGTCATGACAACTGTGGTTTTGGCAGAAGTTCCAGTTCTCATGGAATATACAAAACACCATTTTAACTAAAGAGTCTGATGGGAAAACTCAACTTCCAAAAAGGATCCAATCCCCCTCTGCTGGGAAGATGAAATCTGCAACTACTAAAATGATTTCAAATATCAAGGTTGAAAAGAACTATGATTTTAGTAATTCCTTAATTAGCGTAATTACAGATGAGCTAGAGTTTTGGTTCCATATGTTAGGAAAAGTTATCTCCTGTTTTTGCTGGCTGCTTACAGATGATGTAAGTCAAAACATAGTTTAAAAGAAGAGGAAAAGCAAACAAATAGAAACAAAGTAATTATTAAAATTAATGAAATGACACAATGGAAAGAGAAACTGCTAAGGTAATAGAAAGATACTAATGTTCAAATGTAAAAAGCTAGCTGCCTTCTATATGGTACATCCTTATCTACAAGACATTTTTTGTCTCTTGTAGAGGAAGAAACACCTTTCTTCCTGCTATTGTATCATCTGCCAATCTATCCATTTTTAACAAACCTTCAGTTTGTACTCACATCCCAAAAAAACCCAAACCAACAAACCTCCAAACCTAAAAACTACTATAATAAGTGCGTGAGGATTTCAACTTACATTTTGATGAAACTTACTTGCTCTGGTGCCTATCCCCTACCAAAAGCTGGGTGTGAGCTAAGACTGCTGCTGAGCATGCCCATGACACAGCTTATGAGAGATTTACTGGTTTGGAACAAATATTTGAAAATATCTTAGATATTTTGGGATATGGAGGCCAGCAAGATTGATGTATAGTCTCAGTCTCAAGTCAAGTTCAGGAAAGAAGGGATTTTCCATTTGGCTTTTATATTCTCAAATGTTAGTTCCTTTGCACACATAGATGGTAAGATTCATCTCTATTTCTCACCATGGATTGAAAGAACCAACTGGTATTTGGGAAGCACCCAGAAGATGCTGGGTTTTGCAAAAATTCATTGCAGGGATACTTATTGCAGTACTGTGATTTACACATGTCTATAAAGAGCCTGTCCTCAGCAGAATAAAATATGACTATGATACAACTTTAGATAACTGCCTACAAGAATTTCGAAAGCCTGATGTTTCTTCAGCAGCTCTGGCAAGCAGAGTGCTGTTTGAGACAACAGGGGTAGAAGTTGTGGGTGAAACCTTTAATGAGGGGCCTCATACTTCAGCATCATATAAATCTTCAAATCCCCGCATGCTGGAGAGTCTTTGCTACTGGTGCAAGATGAGCTTGAGGGGTTAGGAAAGATACTGAAGTTACAGTTAATGCTTCTTTACAGTCATATTTTCTATATGGAAATCATAAAATCTTAGAATCCTTTAGGGTGGAAAAGAATCGTAGAATCCTTTAGGTTGGAAAAGACCTTTAAGACCATTGAATCCAACCGTAAATGTACACATGGATGTGTTTGTATGTGTGTACATTTATCTATATCTATCTATGTCATCTATCTATATCTGCAGGGTATGGGCTGTTTTAGCTCTAGCCATTTAATGTGCTTTGTCCAGCTCGCTTAGTGTTACAAACTAAACAGGCTGGGCCCACTGTCATGTACACAGACAGCTCCTCACAAATGACTGGAGTTCATAACAGCTGGCAAAACTAAAAGCTCTGGAACATAAATACCATGACAAAATCTCACAAAAGATACATTTTTTGAATGAAAGACAGTTCTTCTATTTTTCACTTTACTAGGAGTACTATTCTAAAAAGATTAAATAAAATTTAATTTAAACAAAAAAAAAGTCTTTCTTGATAACTAAAGGCTATGCTTCCCATGGGATACTTGGAAATTCTTTTACATGTCAGAGGCTTTGCCTTTTGACCAACTGGATCTCTGACCAAAGTGAAATGGATACAGCTCCTGCCAATCTGGCTCCTCAAATGTTGACTGGAAGAAGGCAAAAGTTTGGAAGATATGTTCTTCCCCAGATGATCTAATTACACATACTGTTTGAAGCACACAGGATCTGAACATGAGAGCTCCTTGTGAAATTCACAGCAAATAGCTCCCTGGAGAGGTTTCATGTCCTTTCATGTTTAAGAAAAATGGGAAAATAAACAGCTTATTTTCCTCAAAACTACTTGTTTAAAGGCCTGAAGCTAATTACTTCCACATTGCTTAAACTCCACAAATGATGATATAGTTTTCAGTGACTGAGCTGAGAGAGTTAGCTTTCATTAATAAAATACACTTTCACACAACAATTAAAAAAAAAAAAACAAACCAGGAATGGGTGAGTCTGTATGGATTTCCAGTACAAAATATCTGTGCCTCTAAGTTTAAAATTCTGTCTCCTTGATACTCGGTCATAGTTAACTTTTCTTTTGTACAATTTTCTTCCTGTAATATTTGACCAAAACTGAATTTAAAAAAGGAAATTAATAATAAAGGTGTTATTGCAGAACTATAAATGAAGTTCTGCAAAGATTCTGTAGCAATTTGATACTATTCACTAATTATCTGACTGTATGCCACAACACCACAAATGACTGAATATGGTCTGACTTATTCTTACATTTCTAAATTAATATCATAATAAATCTCTGTAAGATTTGGCTTAAAATGATATATTTCATTATCTGATTTTATGAGTCTCGGTGTTAATAAAGCAACAAACAAGACATTGTTTCCTACTCCACACAATGCTCCCTGCAACTTTCTCATAACATTAAAATTCACTCATTTCAGATCTGATAAACCTTATGTACTTTTCCCACTCATAACCAAGGATGGGTAGATTTCTGGCAAGCAGTAGCACAGAAGCCTCTGTTTCATGATTTTCCTGCAGCAATATTTTCCAGGAAATGGGATGCAAGGGTAAGAAACATTTTTCCCATTAGGAGTATGGCAAGGAGAGAGAGATTTAACCTGGGGGGTGTGTGTGTGTGTGTAGGGAGGGGGTGTGTGTGTATGTAAATAAAGACAAGTAAAATAAGAAGCATTATAACTGGAGAAAAAAAGGACAGAACAAACAAACAAACAAAACCCAAGCATAAAAATAAGAGAAGATGGGGAAAGGCAGAGCAGTGAAAAAGAAAATAAAGGTAATATAAAAGACAGACATAAAAAAATACATCAAAGGCTGAAATCAACAGAAAAAATTGGTCTAAAGTATTAAGAAGATATTTTATGTGACATTACTACAAGGAAGAGAATTAGTAAAAAAGATTCCTAGCAGTCAAACTGAAAATCAGAAACGAATCATAGAAATCTATCTTGCAAGTAGAATGGTTTTGCAGGAAACAAAAATTATTTGTTTTGCTTCCTATTCCATGGCCAAAATTTCAGTTTTCTGTAAATAGTATAACACTTACTATATAAGTAAGTCTAACTCCAGTGCAGAACAACACAATGCTCTAAAAAGTGCCACTTAAGTGTGAATGTCAATGTCCAGCAGACTTCATAACTAACGCAGTTGGGCTGGATAATTGTTGTACATCCCTTCCACCAGAACTACGCTATTCATCAAAAATGAGCTTTGCCTCTCAATACGCCTCAACCTCTATTCCCTTTTAGATTCAGGAATTGTTTTATAGGAACAGATGTGATCCTCTTCTTTCCAAGGGTCACTTCCTGGCCTTTTGTACATGATAATGCTTCAAAGATGCTTATGTCTTTTCCCCTTAGGATGTGTTTAAAAATCTACTGAAGTGTTTTCACCTTGCTCTCCATACCTTCCAGATGACATTTAGGTAAATATGAAAAAAAGACATCAGACCATAATATTCCAATCAACTTTCTGTTCTATCAGCTCTAATATCTCACTCTGACATACTATCTCCAAGAATCTATCTTCATAGAAGATGAAATGCTTCATTTTCCAAATACCCTGGATTTGATAAATTGAGACAGTGATTTACAGTGAAAAGTGAATTGTTCACAAGGCTTCCTGTACTCTGTGGAAAAAGAGCATATTATGGGTCCCTTCCAATTCAATATATTCTATGATTCAATGGTCTTTGAAATGTGTATGAACATGTGATTTGCCCTATATAGTTTTAAATCGTCTACAATATCAAGCTGACCCTCTGTCTAAATACTTTCATGAATAACAACAAAACATTTATCTCAGGCTTTCTCTCAAATTTGTTTTCACACCATAGACCGTAGCTTCTTTAACTCAAAAACATCTTCCTGCTTTCCCTTAATTCTTGCTGAAGTAATGAAGTATTTCAGCAAACCAGTGGAACTTAACTATTTAGTTAGTGAAATAAAGTATTTTTCAATAAATCATAACAAATTCTTTAACTCAATGAGCTGTTGCTTTTAAAAAAATGAAGCAGGTGTGATTTATCTTGTATGCGGAATAAATGTCTTCCAATATGTGGAATTTTGTCTTCCAGATTTCTGCTGATCTGCTTTAATAATACCACCTGAACTCTATCCTGAGGATCTAGAGAAAAGTGGATACTAATGAACAGAGGTCTAGGACTAATGATCTTTTACTTAAACCAAGCACCCTCACTGCAAACCACTGATTTAGGAAAACGAAAAAGAAAAATCTTGTTAATATTTGCATGAACTGTGATAAACTGGAGACATCACAGAGCTCTGAGATTTCTTTTGGAGAAGCAATAAAGAAGCAATAATCTCTTACTGACTATTAGAGTTGGCAGCACCATGACCTTTTATCTCTATGTAGGACAAGAGGAAATTGGTTCATTTTTGCCCATTGCTAATGTTTGATTTTTACAAAGAAGGCAAAATTCTTTATTAACCTCCATACTTCTACATTTTTGCAATATCTAAGGGTAACTACAATGACACAGTTTCAAAATGTGAAGCAATGATGTAGCAAAAAAAAAAAGAGGTGTGTAAAATCCAGCACTTAACGAAGGGAATTTAATTGCATTTACCTTCATTTAACCACAACATTACTCCCTTGCTGTGGGACCTACATCACCATAAATCAGTTTACGCAGGCTTAGATATGTTCTCTCATGCACACTGTTCCAAATATTCTAAATGAAGATATGGTACAGCTTAGAAAAAGTCAACCTATTTGAAGTCCTTATCGCACGGTAACACAAAACAATCTAAAATTTAAGTGATGCATATGTAAAAAAATAATCCAAAGAATTTGTAAACTTTTCAGTATTTATAACTTTCAGTTGATGTCCACCTGAATTTCATGGTTATTTTGATATTTTTCCTGCATTAGAGCTCAATTTATAAAATCCCTTTCTGAACAGCTTGTCTTGCAATATAAAGTCCTGCTAATTACCTGAATGCATGCAATGCCTTGTGATTTTGTAATTGATTCTGCAGGTATGACCCTAAAGGTTCCACTGCACAGAATCATTATCTGCTTGCGAGGAGTTTATTTAACACTCCTGCTCCTGAAAATTATTTAAACAATAGTAAAAGTACTGAAGCAGCAGAAGTAAACTGTCTTATATAAATCCCCTATATACACCATTTTAATACCTGTAAAACATGGATAAGCCAGTTAAAAGTAATGGTCACATGATATACTTGGCAGCAAGAACTGCTAAATATTAATATTTTAACTATTTTCTCATAGAGTCACTGTTACTGAAAGCCTGCTTCCTCTTTGACTCCTTACTACACCTTTAGTGCTATTACATCAAGCCAAAATAAGCACTCAGAAATAAAATAATTACTTAAATGCAGAATAAAGAAAAAAGAAAATCACAGGAAATGTACCTGTAGCACCTTCCACCGTGTGTTCAGGTCTTCCACACAGCTGAGATTGTACTGGGAGAGTTGAATATCGGGAGAGAATCGGCGAGCGAGCTCATTGACCTGATGCACCTTTTCTTTAAGGGGCACAATTTCTGCTCGATAAACCTGTGGGTATTAAACAGAAATGAAGATAAACATTAGCTCTGTTACCGCTTGACTAGTGATGTAAAAGTTTTCCATGTCAATCTGAAAGGAAGGAGCATACTGTTCATAATACAGTTAACAGGTTTTTTATGTAACTTCATATGGACTTTAGGTTTCAGAGGTAACGTCTAGCATTTCAGGTCATATAAAGTTTGAGATTTCATTACAACTCTTGTCCAGTTAAGCCAAATCACTAACCAGCACACCCACTGGAATGTGCACTGCAGAGCATGCTTTTCCCCTGCCTCATCCTTTAGGTGTATGCAGTATGTGCTCCTAGCAGGAAAGGCAGTTTAACACAGGTAAACAGAGGAAGACTTCTGTTCCAAAATACAACAGATGAAAAAGAAACCCCAAAAACCAAGCAATAGTAAAGCTATTACAGACCTCACTAAAGGCATGATCTTGCCCTGCATATCTTGTGTGCTACAAATGAAATGTTAGCAATGGGAAGTAAAAGAAAAGGTTGAAAACAATCTTTATGCTATGAATCCTAAATTGGCCTAACATGACTCATATTTCAGGAGAAATATATCTTGTAAGATAACCTTTAAAACTAGGCATAAGAGCAGCCTAGCTAATAATTTAATGCACATGAAAGCCAGAAACTACTAGTTACAAGTTTCTTGATTTTAAGAGCAACAACCTGGTGATGATACTTGCATGGTACATCTGAGTAAATTCAAATAAATTCAGGGCACCGTGACGCTACTAAAGAGAAGAATCTATGCAGATCTTCCACTGTTCTATATCTGTCATTTCTAAGGAAACATTTATGAATCCTTAACATGATAAAATAGGTCAAAATGCAACAATGAGTCCATTCTAAGGGTAAATTCTGTCATTTTCAGGAACAATTTTTATTGCCATCTGATGTCTGTACACAAAGGCAGGATAATTTACTTGCTTGATACATTAGTCTTGCTTTCTATTGCCATTCTCTCAGAGCTTTTAATACAGAACACATGTGGTCTGCATCTCATTTTAGATCAACAAATAACCTGAAATTATAGCCTAGCAATAATGTCATGAACATGTGATGCAAAAAAGGTAAAAAAATCCCATCCAGTATCTCCGTGAACCTTAAGAGTAAATAGCCTGAAGACATGCAAAGACATTAAAATGCCAAGAACTACACTAAAGGTAAAGATCATTGAAAAATTGTTCCCCAAATGTCTTTCAAAACCAGATGTGACTCCCACTAATTATGTTAAATGATCCTACAACATAAAGAGCTAGACTGGCTTAAGTGGCACTCATGTACAGTGAATGGCCCTGACAATAAATCTCTATAGCACACACTCAGAAATGATGTGCATATTGTAAAGGAATGTGCAGAGAACGATGTGAGTACCACTAGGTGAGAGGAGAGGCATGTATCAAGTTCATGACATAACAGCTGACTTTTCCATTTCACCAGTTTTATACCACTGGAACAAAACTGACATTACAGGAGGGAATTTACAGTGCAGTGGGATTTACTGGGATTTAAAATGTAGTGTAGAGCAAGGCCTGTGATACAAAGAAAAGTAAAGGAGCTCATGTTTAATTTTATCCCACTGTGTTATAAATGTGTTTACCCTGATCATTTTAGTTAACAACTGATTTCAGAAAACAAACAACAAATAGACATTTGTTCTTGTAAGGTAAAGGTCTCAAATGTTGAAGACTTGCATATCAGAATAAGAGAATGACAGGATTTGGAAGGGACCTCTGGACATCATCTAGTCTGAACTCCTGCCAAAGCAGGTTCCCTTAGACCAGGTTGCAAAGGATCACATCCAGGCGGGCCTTGAATACCTCCAGAGAAGGAGACTGCACAGCTACTCTGGGCAGCCTGTTACGGTGTTCTCACTGATGATTTTTCCTCATGTTGAGATGGAACTTGCTGTGTTCCAGTTTGTGCCTGTTGCCCCTTGTTCTCTCCCTAGGCACCACTGAGAAGAGACTGGCCCCATCCTCTTAACACCTGCTCAGTAGATATTTATAAATGTTGACCAGGTCCCCTCTCAGTCTGCTATTCTCCAGGCTGAAGAGACACAGCTTTCTCAGCCTTTCCTCATATGAAAGATGCTCCAGTTCCCTCACCATCCTTGCAACCTTCCGCCACTCTGCCCAGCAGTTCCCTGCCCTTCTTGAACTGGGGAGCCCAGAACTGGACACAGTCCTCCAGATGTGGTCTCACCAGGGCAGAGTAAAGGGAGAAGAGAACCTCCCTTAACCTGTTGGCCACACTCTTCTTCATGCATTCCAGGATACCATTGGCCTTTCTTGCCACAAGGACACTGCTGCCTCATGGATAACGTTGCCTACCAGGATTCCCCAGGTCCTTCTCCACAGAGCTGCTTCCCAGCAGGTCAACCCCTCAATTGTACTGATGCCTGGGGTTATTCCTCCCTAGGTGCAGGACCCTACACTTGACCTTGTTGGATTTAATTCGGTTTGTCTCACTCCAGCCTGTCCAAGTCTTGCTGAATGGCAGCACAGTGTTCTGGTGTATACTATTGTGTGAACACTTCATTTGCAAATAATTCTTTTACTGCTATTGGGATTTTTTTTGTGAGCTGGTAGTTTCTGTGGCCCAAGGTCCTTGGCCATAACTCTGTGGCATAAATTTCGAATGGCCAACTCTGTTCCTCTGTTTCTCCTTTGTTGCTTGGTTTCAAAGATGAAAGAACACCTATCAGCTAGCTAGTGTTATCAATACTCACATTGTCTACCTAAATAAAAATATACTTGCGTATATATATATTTCTATGTAGTATTATACATAATAAAATAAAATAATATAGATTAAAACATAAAAAGATATATAATAATTAAATCTATAAAAAAGAAAATACACTGTGGATCAATGGATGGAAAGATCAGTTCCCACACTACAATACAGTCTAGTGCAGTTACTGCATTGAACCAAGTTAATTTTCTATTAGCTTTCTATTAGTTTGTATGGCAATAGGATCAAGCTTTATTTGACAACTTCATTGTTTAGGCAAAGCACAAAGGCCCAAGCTTATAAATCAATTGTTTTTAAACATATACTTAAGTTTCTGATTTCAGACCAATTATTTGCATCTGCAATGTTGACTTGAAAGTACTGGTCTCACCTGAAGATTGATATAAATGATTAGGTAAACCACACAATCATTATATCTAAATTAAGGTGAAACAGAAGATCCTTCATAATTAGTCAAAATTCTTTTTGATTCTAAATTATTTTAGAGAACAAAAAGGCTAAGGCACAGAAGCAAATCACAAGGAAAGAAAGCAAACCATAGAAATATCTTCAAAATAACTTCAATCAATTCCTTTATTAATTGCTTTTTCTGCTGCAAGGATACTGATCTTTTTACTTTCCAACATAGAAAATGCAACAACTTTTTAACATCTTTATATTTGATATTCTGTATTCTATTATTACTAAGCCTGACCTTTTATTATCATTTTTATTAAACCAACCAAAACATAAGAAACAGCAACAGAAAAAGAATGTTAGTCAATGCACAGCTATCTAATTCACAGAATCACAGAATCACAGAATCTTAGGGGTTGGAAAGGACCTCAAGAGATCATCGGGTCCAACCCCCCTGCCAAAGCAGGTTCCCTATCTCATATTACATATATAGGCGTCCAGACGAGACTTGAATATCTCCAGAGAAGGAGACTCCACACCCCCCTGGGCAGCCTATTCCACTGCTCCGTCACCCTCACTGGGAAAAAGTTTTTCCGCATGTTGGTGCGGAACTTCCTATGCTCCAGCTTACAGCCATTGCCCCTAGTCCTGTCCCCACCGACCACTGAAAAGGGGCTGGCCAATTCCCCCTGCCACCCATGTCTAAGGTATTTGTAAACACTAATTAGGTCCCCCCTAAGTCTTCTTTTTTCCAAGCTGAACAGACCCAGCTCACTCAGCCTATCCTCATAGGGGAGATGTTCCAGACCCCTAATCATCTTTGTCGCCCTTCTCTGGACTCTCTCCAGAAGGTCCCTGTCTTTTCTATACCAGGGAGCCCAGAACTGGACACAGTATTCCAGGTGGGGCCTGACCAACGCAGAGTAGAGGGGGAGGATCACCTCCTGTGACCTGCTGGACACACTCTTCCTGATACATCCCAGGATCCCATTGGCTCTCTTAGCCACCAGGGCACACTGCTGGCTCATAGCCAGCCTGTCATCAACCAGGACCCCCAGGTCCTTCTCCACAGAGCTCTTCTCCAACAGGTCATCCCCCAGCCTATACTGATACAGTCGGTTATTCCTCCCCAGGTGCAAGACTTTACACTTGCTTTTGTTGAATTTCATTAGATTTCTCCCTGCCCAGCTCTCCAGCCTGTCCAGGTCTTGCTGGATGGCAGCACAGTGTTCCTGTGTGTCAGCCACTCCTCCCAGCTTTGTATCATCGGCAATTAATTCCAGTAAGCTTGTAATTAAAAACTGTAGATGGAAAAGAAATATTTATCCATAGAAAGTGTTAGCATGCAACATCCTGAGATTAAAATGGTCAGTGACTATAAGGCTGTGTTAAGCAACAGTTTAATCACAAACAGTCCACCAGTCAACATACTATAGCTAGTTTTTTGTTTCAGAGTAAGTGAAATATCAATGTGAGTTCTTAAATTTTTTTTAAAAAAAGTTATTAATAAATAGTTATTTCAGCATCTTCTACAGTGCTTGTCATTTGTAGAAGCAGAAATTTAGAATTTCTACTGGATTGCGATTTTCATCAGTGATTAAAATGTTTTAGAGAAATATTTATATTTTTAATAATCAGATTGCATAGTATAAGGCTGATTCATTTTTCTATTTTTTCCTTCTGCATAAAAAGTACTATACATAGCACAGGTTTATATCAGAGAAATATAATGTTGGTAATTTAAAAACAAATATACATTGTGAGTAATGTACCACTATCAGATAGAGACCAATGTGAACCAATTAAATTGCTCAGGGTGTAAATGACTTCTCAGTGTGAACAGTGATAGGAGAAACAGCCCCAAATTATCTTCATTATAACTGTCCTTACACAAGAAAGCTTTTCAATGGTATGTGATACTGTAGGTGGTAGATTGGATTTTAAATGATCCGTACAGTCCTGTTAGAAAATATTTTAAAATGCCTTAGAAAATTAGCATGAACTCTAGAAGACACATAACACAGACACCCTAACCAGCCAATTAAAACTCTAGAGCACACAATTGCTACAATCAGTCAGATGAAAAGCTCTTCCTGCCAAGTCCCTTGTCTGATTGTAGCCAGTACAACTGTTTAGGGAAGAAGGTAAAGGAAAGCATCAGCTTTGCTGCTCCTTGCAATGCTCTTCCAGCTCAGTAATTTGGGTCTCATAGATTCTGGAGCCAGAAGCTGTGTTTCTATGTCAATCAGATCTTGATGGATTCATCTTCCATGAAATTATCTGCCTGATTTTGTAACTAACATCAGTTTCTACCATCCAAAATACCCTACAGTAAACTCAATATTGAAATTGAAGAATCACCTTCTTTGCTTTTTCAAAACCTACCGGGTGAGACCCACTTGAGACCACCCCGAACTCTTAGCTCATGAGACCCGAGACACTGATCAGCCATTCCTAATGGACTTTCTTTGTGCTGTTGCAGATTCTACAAAACCTCCATCATGACTTTTCCATCTTCGATGTTTAAGATGCTAATACTGAGATATATTCTATCAAGTGTGGATATCTATAAGGTATTTACACCTGAGCAAGTCACCACATAGTTCCTTTATATTCAATAGCTAATAAAAACCAGGAGTTGAACATAACATAAGGTTTTACTATTGGATAGCATGAAACACATTCTGAATGGCAAAAACTGAACTGAGCAGATTTTCACTGACTAAATTGGGAGCCTAGGCAACTAGCTCCCATGCAGACAGCTACTTGGCAGATGTGAAATTACACAAGACAAACTACTCCATTTATTCTGTCCTTGTATAGGATCTTTCAATACCTTTTATCTAATCTGCTATCATCTTTTCAGATTTGGGATTCAAAATATTGCCTACAATATACAAGATATGGGTACAACAGGGACTTTACACCATGGCATCATGATACTTTCTGCTTTTTCAGTAAGTCTTAGCGATTAATCTGTTTTTTCTGAACAGTCCTGAGTATCAATGTGATGTTTTTGGAGGACTGTCAGTTATGATTCCAAGATCTCTATCGTAAGTGCTAAAGGTACATTTGAAAGGGCTAAAGGAGAGCTCATTACTGTGCACATAAAGTTGGGATAGCTTTTTCCACACACTTTTCTCAAGATTTATCAGATTTCACTTTGCTGACAGTCAGTACAGTGAGGTTTTCCTACAACTGCTTCCAATCTATCCTCATCTTAAGTACTCCAAATAGGTTTGTATCATCAAGGAGATGTGCTGTTGCATTATTAATTTTCATTTCCAGCTCTTTTTTGCACATGATGGAAAACATAAACCTTCTGGAGTACAAACAAGCATCACCTGCATTGGGAAAAATGACCTCTGCCTTTTTCCCCCCCCATCTTTTAGAGGAAATAACCAGATAATTGGTTATTTATCCATGTGAAGTGGAAAATAAATACATAATGCATGTGGGATACGTATCCTGCAGTAACTTAGCTTTTTTGCTAAAAAATATCAAAATTCTTTTGGAATGGTAGATGGCCTATATATCCTTATCGATATACTCATATTTCCTTCAAAGAACTCTAGGAGATGTAAGGCACACCTACTTTTATAAAAGCTATGCTGTATATATATATATATATATGCAGTATATTCTTCCCTTGATTTCTTGATCTGTCAGTCCACAGGCCTGTAGCAGTAGCCTCATGCCAGCCTGTCATTTTCTTGATGAATTCCCTCATATAGAGGAGTTTCTGGCTAGCACAGGTCTGTGTTCAACCTCACTTCATGTAACCGGTGAAGGAGATGTGGCTCAGAGAGAAAAGCTCAGGGTGAATTTGTACTGGGGGTTTTTTGGTTGGTTTGTTTCTGGGGTTGTTTTTTTTTTTTTTTTTATACCAGCAGCAGTTGCAGCTAAATAAGAGCCAGATCCATTCACACAGGAAGAGTGGCTGTCCCATGCTTGGGCTGCAGAAGGTTCCCAATGATGGTGTCTCTCCATCAGCTCCCTTAGTTTCTGAGTGAAGTGTTCGTGGGGCAGAGGCTAGTTTCAGTTTTATATTTAAAGAGTCCAAGGTGGAACAAGCTGCCACATTCTACCCAGGACAGTTTAACAGTTTCCATATTTTTCATTCAAAATGGGTCTGTTTCTTCTCTGATGAGTTTAGTATATCTGATTCAAATTTCATCAAAACCTGGGATTGTCAGCTGCTAGCACAATATGCTACACTTAGCTTCCTTTTAAACTCACACTGTATTTTTATTTGATTCTAGTGCTCCTGGGGACAGGCGGTGTTGAAACAAAATGGATTTTAGCAGATTTGATTTTCCATCCCATATATTTTTATAAACTCAGAAATGACCAAGCAAGAATGCACTAGAGTAGAATATAAATCCTTTTCAAGGATAAAAATAGTTCAAATAAAAGACATCAGGGGAGGAAAAAACCCCCCCAAAAATGCCCTTTAAAGTCCTATCCCATTCTGAATTCTGTATTTTTGAACCTGATAAAATATTTTATTTTTCAAAAGTTGTTTTCTATAATTTGAAGACTCAGTTCTTCCTAAAAAAAAAGGATACTAAAATTTTAATAGAACAAATAAAAAAACCAACTAATGCCAGGAATTAATTTTCTTCTTTTATGAACTTTCAAGGGAAAAATCTATGAATTGTAGCAATGTTATTTATAGAAAAAAAACCTATTTAATTATTAGGTTGCCTAATTTAATGAACAGAAGCAGCACACTAATAAATAATGTCCATATCCAGAAACACATATCACACTGTTACTATGATTTCTTGATTTATTTTTTCTTAAATCAGCAGCTGATATGGAGTTTTATGATCCCTGAACAGACACAATCTATGCTACTGACTTGCCATTTATCCTGAAATTGTGTTCTCCTCCATGGAGGTGGAAAAGTAAATGAGCAAATTTAGCTTGTAATTCAGTCTGCTAGAACAACTATAACCATGACATGCCAAAGCCCATCACTGCTAAAGTGTTCATAAACAGTTCTGCACCAATTTTTCCACATAATCAAAGTCAGTTGCTCAGTTTCTTTGCTAAAAGCCAACCTGGCAATCAAGAGATGAAGTGCCTAGGAACTGGAGGTATCTTAAGGCATTTCAAAGTGTAATCTGAAAGTCTAACACACACTACATGAAAGATGCAGAAAATATAAAGGAATATTTACAAAGGGATTTTTTCCTTTAGTATGATTTCATTCAGTTTTATTATAGCTAAAAGCACTTCAAAAGATATAAATGCTTAGGATGCAGAACCTCAGTCAAACCTGTTTTTAAGCCATTAAGAACACATCATCTATCTCTATTAGCTAACTTGTGAACAGTGCATGTTAGATATTTAGAAACATAGAAATCTGAATAATCTACCAAAAGGTCTAGTAGGTAACAGGCACTCACAAGAGTACTTGCCTTCGAAAATAATGACTACAAAGTCAATCTCTACTGTGCTGCAAGGCAGTACAGTATTTTAAAGGCAAATGTAATATTTCACTGACCGAAAAAAAAAAAAAAAGCAGCAGTTGAAACCAGCACGATTGTAACAGCTGTATCATGATGCTACAAAACACTTCAAGCTTCCAGAGAACAGCGGGCAGACCCCATATCTCAGGAGGAAAGATGGATTCCTTGCATGACTGTATGAAAACTTAGCTTACACTATGTGAGGACACAGATTGCATTCTGACGCTCAATGAAACAATTCAGATGAGAAGCTTCAAAAAACGCTCTTAAATTTTCTAAACAAAATGCCTATACAGATCAGAAATCTTTATTTTCTCTTCCCCAACAGGAAAGGTCACATTTACATACAATATGCCAACATATCTTTAAATTTACCGTATAAATATTTCATGATGTTTAGCTTCATAAAATTGATAATTATTACCTCTAGCTAAGGGAACATAGGTTTTCATACAGCTTAAGGCCAAATGGAGTTATTACAGTCCATCCAGGATCTAGCCTCCAGAAAAATGCAGGTCAGATGCACTGATAAGGTGTTCTGCTGGAAGCTATGTTTTCCAATTCTTGAATTAGTATTGCAATTCCCATCTTCATCTTTTCTCCACCACTATATTATGTGTGGGGAGTGAGAGTGGGTGAAACCCCAAGCCAAAATCCTGAGGTGGAAATTCCTAAATGACTTCTGCCTAATAAGGGCATCTTTCAACAATGTAAGGCAAGAGAATTCAGTTCTAATGGTAGACTTTAGTAGGACATAAGCAAGAACAACATATTTTTAAAGCTAAATTAGGAAGAAAGATTATTAAAATAAAATTCTGAAAAGGAAACAATTAAATAAACCTTGAAAAATGAGCAGCACCAGACGGGGCTCGGAAACCACATCAGGAGTGGTGCCCACCCTCCCAGGCATGTGGGCTAAGACCCTTCTGGGTGGCAGGCTGTCCCGACACAACTTGAGGGAAAGCAATTTGCTGCTCTGGGAAATAAATGAATAGCTGTGACTCCTGCTGAAACTGACGGAAATTGTCATTCTTAATTCTCTGGATAATCGAACCCAACTAAAATAAAACCATTTGAAGGCAAAAGCTAAAGAGAATAAAAATAATTTGAGTGGCATTGGTGTCTGGACAAATTAGTTTCACTGATTCAATTGCCCTATTTGTAATTTGGGGATAATATTACTTCTACTACAGTCTCAGAAAGAAGCTGAGGAGATTAACTCATACTCTCTGGAACATGAGAAGCACTGTTAGAGTGTTAAGTGGCAATTATAAGGTTTTATTATGGGTTAACCTTGGACAAAAAAAATGAAATAAACCTCTATTAGGCTTTAACTAAATAAAGATTAAAATGAGAAAAACATAGCGCAACGGGTCACTGATAAACATCCCAGGCAATCTGAAAATTCATTGCACTCCCTACTTCAAGCAGTCCCTAAATAATTGCTGTGTACCAGCATATGAGCTTGATAAATTGATTTTATTTACCTCATTGATTTGCCCGTGTCACAGCAACATTATCACTACAGAATCTGCACATTTGATAGTTACAACACCAAAATACATTCCTAGGAATAGGAAAGTCAATGTTTTAAGAAGAAGAATTAATTAAAAACCTAACACTGGCAGACTTCTCTTCATGGAAAAAGAAGGCTTCCTCCCAGAAAGCAGACAAATTTAAAATTAATTTCTAGCAGTCTTTCTCCCTTTTCCTTCCTCTTGTGCCTCACCGAACACACATCTCTGGCTATATATTCACTTCTGTTATGTCCTTTTGCTTTACACAGAAATCCTTCAATAGCAGACTATATTCAGCAAATCAGGTTTCTGTTAGAAATACTCTTCAGATATACTTTTTCTCCCTTTAGACACCCACCTCCTTCAGCCACACTCGCTTCACAAAGCCTGACTAAAATGGTTCCACATTAAAATGTGTTACTTGCATTGTATCTCCCCTCACCCCCCCACCAATATTTCCCTTTTCGGGTTATTAGAGAAAAAAGAGTTTTGAGCAGAATCAGAACAGTTCAAGAGCATCTCAGATTTAACGTCATGTCTGGGAATGTTAATATGCAATCATCAGGCTAGCAACTATATGCACCGTGTTTATATGGCAAACTTAAAACAAAAAGCCATGTTAAATGTCAGAGCCCCTGCAATAACTGTGCCACTTAGGTACTTAAACATTAATGTTTAATTCTGCTTCTAAAACCCCAAGTTCAGTTCTTATTTCTGATAAAGTGATAAAGAGCAATCTCCTAAAAATGTTCTGGTCTGACCTCAATTCTGTACTTGAGAGGCATAAAACGACAGACAAGTCTTTGTAAATGTATTAGACAGTTCTCTCAGCAGGCTATCAGAAACCAAGATCAGAGATTACCAATACTTAAAAAGTCAAATTCTGCCTGCAGATGTGAATGTTGAACTCCCACTGAAATCAGTAGGGTGAGTTCATACAAGGAAAACTTTGGCTCTAAATGAAATCTGTTGATCTAATAATAGCATGTTCTACCCAAACTGGGCTGGAGGTAGAAAATATTTCCACTTTTTACTGGTCATCTTTTTGTCTTCCTTAGCATTTAGGAATTTTTCTAGACTTACCGTCAATGAAAAATTCACAGTATTGTTTAGCTCGTGCGCTCTTAATCAAAGATAAGCTAGTTAACTTGTTCTATTAATAACTGTGTCAATATATTTACACAAACCCTGTGAAAATCAGGTGAAATCTGGTGCAGCTCTTTCCCCAATGCTGATCCTTTCACAAAACAGCCTCCAAGAGGCTTTTGCACACTAGTTGTGATTCCAAAAGAGGTTAATTGAAGAGTATTCCTTTTATTTGTTCCTTGTTAGCAGGACAAGATTAATATTTCTGTATCTCAATTATGCTACTGTTTCTCAATAAGTAGTATAGTCCAGGGCGGTCTTAATTTTCAGAGTACTTCTGCCCATCATTTCCTGATTGTTCCTACATTAAAAACAATGCATATTCTCCCCTTAAAACAAGTAGTATAATATAGACAAAAATACCTATTGAATTTCGTCTCCATAAGACATTCACTCTAATTACAGTAGTAGCATCTAAATATGAGATCAGAAATATATAGCTTAACATAAAGGGATTGGGCAGAAGGAATGAAGGTTTGCTTCATGTATTTAACATGGGCCATAAAAAACCTCTCCAATCTTATGTGACTGATTACATAGCAACAACACAAGGCAGATGAGAGTTTTAGATTAAATTTGTATCAGTTGCAAATACATGACTGTTACATATTAAATAACCACTTGTGACTGTATTTCTTTTCATGTGAGAAAATAAATTACTTCATAAACTGTTAAGATGAGATTAAAAGACCACAGGACACAATTGAGTAACTTTCACCTCCTACAAGCTAAGAAGCATAGCAGAAATAACTTCAGCTTGTGTAACTATGTGATGAAGAACTCCATGGCTTTTACCTCAATTTCATATTTGAAACCAACCTTAGAAAATTAAACTTGCCTACAATAGCAACAACCAACAACCCTACTTAATTCTTTATTGTATAGAACTACATTTTAAAAAGCCATGTACCAGGCTATATAATCAATTAGGTAATGTATTTAGCTGAAGTGTCTGATCTTTTAAAAGATCTTGAAAGTTGACTGGTTAAATTAAACAAACTTCAACTATTGTTTTTATCATGGCAAACTCCACAAAAATTTAAATTCACAGAAATATTCAATATCATAAGGATATATATAGGATGTCAAAGCATTCCAGTGAATTGAATAAGATATTGGTTTATTTAAAAACAAAGTATATTCTGTTCTGATACATTGTACTGATATTTCAGTTTATATTAGCATTAAAACAGTCACTGAAGAGTTTTTTCCATTTGCAAATGCTCTTTCCTATTCTGCTGTCAAACAGATGTTGCGATCGGAGGGAATCCCTGCCCATGGCAGGGAGGTGGAACTAGATGAGGCTCTTTAAGGTCTAGCCCAAACAATTCTGTGTGTACAAAAAATTGTAAAATACTTGATCAAATCTTAGTTCATAGTCTAAAATCCTGTATATGGCATACTTAGATATTTTTTGTGAGTTTATATCTAAGAATAATAAAGAATATAACCATAGTAGGTAATAATACTTGTAAATTGTCAAAATACATCCCAGTCTGTGAGCACTGAAACTACCGAAACAATACTTTAGGGTCAAGAGCTTCTGCAGGCTTTCCTGCTGCAAACTCTCCTCAAACTTCTGTAACAGCAGTAATACCAATCAGTGTTGCAGAAGAAAAATAGAAGCAATTACACACGATAGAAATTTGAAGTAAAAAGAGATCTGGCTTAGAATAATGCAGGAAGATATCCAGGCAATGTGAAAAAATTATGTGTTGTCATGTGGAACAAAAATTTGTTCAGAACACCAGGCAAGTTAATTTCCTTCCAAATAGCAATAATTTGCCTGTTGACACAAATTCAGACCTCCATATGAAAAATAAATATTATCTTTGTTTTTCTTTTTCCGAGGAACGTACATTCTATCAGTGAAGAAGGGGAATTAAAAAGATCTCAAAAGTTGCTGGATGTGTAGTGTCATTTTCCTTTACAGATTGGACTGCAGGAGCTCTGTTAGCTTAATTTAACACATAGCTTAATTTGGTGTTAGCATAAAATAAACAGGAAAATGGGCACCACATTACAGTCTGACTGCAAATAGCTGCAGTGTGGATCTAGTACTGCTATTGATATCTATCTGGTTGCAAATTCTGGTTATTCAATACATTTTCCAAGTAATTATTTCTTGCATAGTTTGTATGGTTCTATTTAAAACTGCACTCTTCATGTCCAGTATACATCTTCATTGCTAGGATGATACCTATGTGTACTATTGTCTTGGGTTTAGGGGTCATTCATTAGTTTTCTTGTATGGAACTCCTTACTTATCTCTTAAAAAAATTATTCTTTCTTCAGGAAGGATAGTAAAGTATTAGTTACCTAAATATTTCAAATAATTTTGGAAGAAATTTTTTTCTATGAATGAGAACACAAATTAGAGATTAAACTCACTTTGCTCTTGGAATCTCCACTCTAGGCAGTTGTTAGCACTGTTCCTTCATATCAACAGTGTAAAATTTCACTTTGCTGAAATAACTTTCTTCAGCACAGCAGTAGCTGAACAGTAACAAAATGAACTGCAGAAGAATATATAAAGCTTTTTTCTTTTTTTTTTTCTTTGTTAATTAATTGCTTATGCTTATTCATTGTCTTTTAATTGAGGTTGCTGCTTTAGGATGAGTGTTTGTAAGAATATGGTATTTTAACCTTGCCAAATCTACTTCTTTTCCTTCTATGGCCACATACGAACACAACTGAAATTTAGCTAATTATCTAAAGGGATTGTCTTACTTTTAGTTTCATTTAGAGAAGAGATGCCTAGGGACAAAAAGATTGAGTGCACATGGAATGTAATATTGGAGCAGATGATGAACAAACTGGTTCAATTGTATCTATGCATAATTGCAGACTGTTCAGTTTACAAATTAGAAAGAAGTTCCACATTGACACTTTCCAGTGAACATTTGTCAGCAACACACAATTGGCTGCAACTGTCTGAAGAAACAAACTTCAGACACAGTGCTGAAGAAAGACTGAAATAAACGGCACATAATTCAAGTCTAACATCTCAGAAAAAAAAGGGTTACTTATGCAGTACTTGTGAATTTCTCATTGACTTTGGTTCAAAGTTTTGCAGAAAATAATTAGAAATTGTATTAAAATTTTAAGTAGACTATCAGAAAAGAATTTAAAAGAATATAGTCTTTGTGAATACACTTTCTACACGAAATATATTAAAATCCATAATCTATATGCAAAGTTCATAATCTTCCCATGCAACTACTTTATTCATAACTATAAAAGTGAATCTGCAAGAGCAACCACCAGTTCTTAAGAAGCATGATTAATATCTTCCTGAAAATTGCTCACAAGAAAACACAAAACTGATGTCACTAAATTCTTCTCTGCTTTTTACACTTAACAATCACCCTATTGAGTCAAGGTGCCCTCTTTATATGACAATGAAGAACGAATCCTTCTTTATCAGAATGGAGCTAATTGAAATCAGGGCTACACAATTCAGCTTTTATTTGGCAGGTCTTCTTGAGATCTGTACTTGTATTTGGAACTAGAGAAACCACAGACACTACTGCATGTTCTTGAATAATTTTTTATTTTATTTTACAGCAGTTTTAAAAAAAACAGACTCCACCAAAAAATCCAGAAAGCCAAAAACTAGGTCTATCCCCCACAGAAGGCTCTCCTGTGCACTTACAATCTTGTGTATGACAGAAAACTGAAGCAGTTATATGCAACTAGTGATGTGGTACAATATTACTGGCATAAGAAAGTGCTTTGCTTTGAGCTTACGTAAGCATATCAAGAGTAGCTGAACAACCTCTAGCAACAGGTAAACTACACTGCTAAAATTACATTGCCTTCTCAGTTACAAAGTTCTGTGCACAACATCCCAAAATAGTGGCTTCTAGTTCGAAAAAAGATTTTTTTCAGAAGGTAAACTGACTAAATCTAAAACTTCATAAAGGGGATCCTCTGAATACTTGAGACCATTCATTCCTACTATTATTTCTCAGGATACGTCTAACAGAGAGACCAGAACACAGTAAGAAGCTATCAGCATGGCATGTAAAGACTATTGCGTACTTGTAGCATAACCATTATAAAGGTTTTGGTTTGTATGGAGCAAAGGAGGGTCTTTAGGGGAGAAAGAGAGGAAAAGTGATTCTGCTGCCAGCTCCTGGAATGAGTCCTTGAATAAGATACCAAAAGGATGAAGTAGGTTTGATTACATATCAATTGCGTTCCAGGAAAAGCTTAATATAAAATCTGAGTGGTGGTCTCATGTGACCCTAAGTGTTCCAGGCATACTGATGAAAAGGAGGAAATTTTATTAGTGACTGAGAAGGTAGCCTCTGTTGAATTTGCTGCAGAGAGAAGTAGAAATCTCAGGTCATGTCTAAAATATAATCTGACCTACAATCAAAATGAGTTGCCAGTCATTAGGGGACACTTAATAGACTTGTTTGGGCTTGAACTAAATTTAAGACTAAAGACTAAATTTAAGTGGCTTGGATTTTAATGGACAGAAAGGATGAGAGAAAGGAGAGAGAAAAAAGAATATCTCTCTTGGAGGAAAATATGTGTGATATTAAGAAAGTAAGTTATATTTCAGTCTACAGATAAGATGGCATGTGAAAGAACAAAAAAGAGAGAATAACGGAGAACACCAGAGAAATCTGAAGAATATTGTGATTATAGATCATCTGTAGTCTAGATTGCATTCTTTGGGGCAGGTGTGTGAAACTCTCATCCTCAGAATCAGAAATCAATACCAATCAGTACATTAATACAGATCAAGGATCTGAAATTATAATCCATTAACACTGATAAAGGTTTAGTTATTTTGTATGAGTTCAGTGTTACATTACAGCCTTTTTAAAAAACTCCAGCGATTGTAACTAAGAACTGTAGCAAATAATGCAGGGTAAACTCATTCTCTATCAAATTATACATCAGCTTAGGTTTGGGAAGGCTACTGTGATTCTGATTAGAAAGATTTACAAGAAATGCAATCTCATGTGAGCAATATTCAAAGACCTGCTCAGAAGGTTTTTTTGGGTGCTTAGTTGTTTAGAGTAATAGGTACTCTCCCCACTGGAATATCATCAGTCATTGTGATACATACCATACTAATACCCTTTAACCTGTGTCTTCCAAAAATTTAACTTTTGGTTAAAATATATGCAAAGGAAAAATACTTAAATTTTAAGTGAATCAATTACTAAGAGGAGCATGAAGAGAACTAGTAACTAGACATGTGTAAAACAGGCCAAATAACAGACATCAAAGGCATCCAAAGTGTGCAGAGTTGAGTGAAATGTCTGAGCAATTCTCCCAGTCTTGAACATTGCATATAATGCTTTAAAATTCCACATTAGGAATTGCACAACAGTTTTTAACTCATTTTCCATTCTCTTGTGCCCTTTGAGAGATTACTGCCATGTTAGAGCTAGGGACTAGAAGATATTACTAAGATGTAGGAGGAATCAATTCAGCACTGAGCAGGTTGGAGCTTTCTTCCTTCTCCCTCCACTTCTCCTGGTAGGTTTTCTCTACCAGAAATCTCTCTTGCTTATTCAGTGTCCTGATCACTGGACCTCCACTTTAGATGAGGAATGATGTTCACATAAAGTAGACCCTGCTGCTCACCTGGCTAATTCTTTGACTCAATTCTATACACTCTTTTTCATAAATGATCCCATATTATCATTTTTATGAAGATGCTAATGCATTAGATAAGCAATTCTCAAAGCAACATTTTTTTTACAAGTAACTTTGAATATAATATCATTATGGAAAATTTATGTAGTTGTTAGAGTCTTATGAAGAAAATAAATAATCATTACATCTTGTAGAAAGGCCTAGATTTCTTTTAATTTCTACTACAAAAGCAGCCAAAATAAAATCATTCTCTTCAAACTCTGATAACTGTGGAAATGAAACACCAAAAAAGCTATCTTCCCAACTGTCTAAGTTTCACTTAAACAAAATAAGGGGGAGGTTGTGAAATAAAAAATGACTAAATTTCATCATTATTTCTGGGACAGTAACAATCATAGAATCATAAGGGTTGGAAGGGACCTTGAGAGATCATCGGGTCCAAGCCCCCTGCCAAAGCAGGCTCCCTAGCTCATATTGCACAGATAGGCGTCCAGACAAGTCTTGAATATCTCCAGAGATGGAGACTCCACACCCCCCTGGGTAGCCTGTCCCAGTGCTAGGTCACCCTCACTGTGAAAAAGCTCTTCTACATGTTGGTGCGGAACTTCCTGCGCTCCAACTTGCAGCCATTGCCCCTTGTCCTGTCTCCACTGACCAAAGAAAAGGGGCTGGCCCTTTCCCCCTGCATCCCATACTTATGATATTTATAGACATGAATAAAGTCCCCCCTTAGTCTTCTTTTCTCCAGGCTGAACAGCCCCAGTTCATTCAGCCTCTCCTCATAGGATAGATGTTCCAGGCCCTTAATCATCTTTGTAGCTCTTCTCTGGACTCTCTCCAGAAGATCCCTGTCTTTTTTATACCAGGGAGCCCAGAACTGGACACAATACTCCAGGTCGGGCCTGACCAGGGCAGAGTAGAGGGGGAGGATCACCTCCTTCAACCTGCTGGGCACACTCCTGATGCACCCCAGGATCCCGTTGGCTCTCTTAGCCACCAGGGCACACTGCTGGCTCATGGCCAATCTGTCATCAACCAGGACCCCTAGGTCCTTTTCCACAGAGCTCTTCTCCAGCAGGTCATCCCCCAGCCTGTACTGATACAGGCAGTTATTCCTCCCCAGGTGCGAGACTTCACACTTGCTTTTGTTGAATTTCATCTGGTTTCTCCCTGCCCAGCTCTCCAGCCTGTCCAGGTCTCACTGGATGGCAGCGCAGTGTTCCTGCGTGTCAGCTACCCCTCCCAGCTTTGTATCATTGGCGTACTTGCTGGGGGTGGATGCTATTCCCTCATCAAGGTCATCATTACATCTTGTAGAATGTAAAAAATGTTTACATCTAAACTTCTACAGACAGGGAACAAATCAGAAATGTACTTGCTACCATCAAACATGTTCAACATAAAAGTAGGCTTAAATCATGTCTTGCTGCTTTTGTCACAGCTAATGTAAACCCCTTTTTTTTCAGGTTTTGAAAAATTAAACCCAGCAATTAAGGCTAGGATTGTGAGCATATTTTAAGTACTTTTACACTTTAGGTAGATAAGCTCAGGATATAAAGAATCAAGATCAAAGATTTTGGAGTCTAGTCAGTTCACATGTAGCAAACGCAAGCTTGAAAACTTTTGAAGGATTTGCATGCTCTACTTTAGGATTACATAAATAATTGGTTTTGATTTGCAACTTTTAAAAAGTAGATTTCACTAAGAAAAAATACCTATGTTATAAATATAAGTAACTGTGGTAAAACCAACAAAACCTAGACCCACATCATTATATAGGACTTCACAGTGCAGACACAATTGTAGTGTTCTTGGTAGTTGTTCATTTCACAAACATGCTGAAATTGCCTAGCTAGTACATGCATTTGTCTTCATGTTGGAACAGCATTCCATGACAGCAATAGATACGTACATGTTAGATAGCCCATTTTGGGACGATTATTATATTACTCACACCGGTGATATTATTCAGCTTTCGGTCTGTTGTGTTGAAATATTGAAATATTAAATTAAAAGACAGGGTTTATACAGATATGAATCTATGATCTTTCCCAACCTTAATAATTCTCTGATCCATGTTTCATTTCATTTACCATTTAGCTGATAATCATACCATGCGGTCCTATCATAGCCTATACTCATTCATATTTTAATTAAATAAGATATAAATGAGATAAAAAACAGGGGGTAGGTGGTGACATCTAATTTTAAATCTTGGGTCAGAAGTCTTGGCTTCTGTCTGGCCCTAATATTAGGACTTCAGAAGGAATAAAGAGCCATGTACCAATTGATAGCATCAAGATTTCTATTTTGTCTTGGCTGTTATTAGAATTTCGTTATGTCTTCTAGGACACATTTTTACTCTTTTAAAACCATAACAGGACTCAACAATAAAATTACTGAGTTACAGGTTTAGAATTAAGTGACTTGCTTGTTATCTAGTGAGGACAGGGATTCAGAGTTTCTGTTCAGAATATAGAATCATAGAAACATAGAGTGGTTAGGACTGGAAAGGACCTTAAAAATCATCAAGTTCCACGCCCCCCAACATAGACATGGACACCTCTCACTAGATCAGGCGGCTGTCTTCTTCAAGATCATAAAATAATATGTGGGTATAGTAGAAAGTGCTTTCTGATAATTTATAAATAGATCTGTCCATTTATGAATTTAAATTAAGAGAAACAAATTTTGCAACTAACAGTTCATCAGCTATCAAGTACTCCATTTAATCTTGAACAATATTTATACAGGATACACATTAAACTTTCCTGTATGATTAAAACTATGGACTTTTATAAACTTCTTTTGATTTTTAAAGGCATTTTTCCTGCCATTAGTTATTCTATTTCCTCTTCCTTAGATCCTAATGTTCTCCTAGAGAAAGCAACAGTCAGCTCAGGTCTGTTTCAAAATGACTGATGATTCCCATTTAGGTGAAAGGAACAGAGGTGCTTTATTCTTATCAAAATGGCAACTGCCTCTATTGTGCTCTAGCTGAAGGAATTCTGGAGTATTTATACAGTCTGGCCATGGCAGTCATGTCAAAAGACGACAAGTCCTCAGGAGTTTCTCAATAAGCAATGACTTTAGGAAATAACCATTGAAAGCAGATAAGCATAGAGGTATATAAAAAAATGACAGTTTTTCCAGTATGTGTTTTTTTAAAAAAAAAAACAACAACCCTTTTTTATGTAATGAGAGTTAGTTATCAATTTAGACAGAGAGCAAATGCCACCATCATGACAAAACAACAAAACCATACACTTTACCTTATTTAAATTCTGCTCTACAAGTATAGACACGGTTATGTACTCAACATGCATACAAAAGTATAATAAAGAACAGAATTAATTTTTGGTACCTTTATCATATGTTATCATATTGGTTCTATTTTGCTTTCTTTACTGTTAACTCTGTGATGAGGATATTAACACAGTCCTGTGGTGCTTTTTACCCATGTTAGCAATACACTTTCTCAGTGATAATTCAATTCTACTTTAATAATAGAAATTATAAAGCTCTGTATGTACTTACCTTTTTAAAAATCACTGTGATACAAAGATATCAGTTTCTCATTTTAAAAGATAATTCCTGATTTTGGGGCTCATATGATGAGCAAGCCAATTATTTTATACTCAGAAATACTGATATACTGACACGTACCTTGACTTTTTCTAAGTGATCCTGCAGAGAGTCAATTAGAAGATCCCCCACTGGCTGCCAGGATCCCTTGAACACTTCAGCCTGGCGTAGCTTCAGGTCCAGTTCATCCATTGCCTCTTGAAGGCCCTGCAGTCTTTCAAGAGCATCATCTATCTTCTTTTGCCAATCAGCAGACTGTAGATTCAGCTTATCCCACTCAGTTCTGACTTCATCTGCTTGCCTTTGGAGAAGTTTAGTGACATTGTGGGCCCTTTCCTCTGGTGATAGCTCTAAATGTGAAAGTCAAGAGCCTTTTAAGACTTATTCTGTCTTAGGAGAAAAATAATTGCCATCTGGGTAAGTTCTGAGCTCAGTAAGAAACTATTCATAACTAGAGAGACCTGTGAGATTTATTTTATTAATGTATTCTCATTTGAAAATCTCTTAAAAATTTTAAACCTCACCACCATAAGAATCAACAAAATGTACGTAAAAGTGTTTTTAAATATGCAAGGTGTAGCTGAAGGTTTGTCAACTGTGTCCTGATTCAGCAAAATAGTTCTGTGCCTATGTAAACATTAGTAATTGTGAATCATTTGCTGCAATTGAGAGGATTCTGGAGTTTCTGTAGTATTGTGGCTAAAAGCTGAACTTCAGATTAAATAGCAGCTTTCAGACCTCAGATGGGCCTATAGTTATAGATGCGTCCTGAAGGTTTAAAGCCAGTTTCAAAATCTGCTTATAAATATGCAAGTCTCTTTAGTGCCACAGTGTTCAGAAGGATTGCTAAGGATTTCTTACATGGGTATTTTTAGCTTAGTTTCTGAATACAGACATTCAGCTTGGTGTGTAAAAGAAATGCTTTCACAGCGGCTGGCAGAATTTATTTAATCACCGCTGATCATCACTGATCTTTCCAGCAATGTGTTATTACCCTGCTCTTTCCTCAATTACCTCTTGGTTCCGGGTAGAGCTTCTCCAGTCCCTCCACAGGCTGCTCTGCTACGAAGATTCGCACAGTCTCAAGCGCACTCCTGATAACAGGTTCTTTTGTTTTCAGCTCCCTCTTGAAAGACTGAGAGATCAAACAAAATTATTGTAAGTGGATATATAACAAAATGCTGAATGGTAGCCTGTGTTTTTGTCAATTAAAGAACAAAATTTCTAACTGCTTCCACGTGTGTATTGCAAGTAGCTACAAAAAAAAAACCAAAAGAGGTAATCAGCTTTTGCATAATCACATTATATTCAAAGGAGTAAATGTAGTACCAGCGTGCCGCAAAGTACCTGGGGGTGCTGATCAAATTTTCACTGTGGGAGGGATCCCTTTTGTTAATTAACATGAGGGTCAACTCCAAAACCAAGCTTCAAGAGACAGGGCTGGCTTGGACATGTGCATGCATGAGTAAAAATTAAAAGGCAGAAAGTAGTCACAGAATTGTAGGTGTTGGAAGGGACCTCCAGAGATCATCAAGTCCAGCCTCCTGAGCCTAACTAGCTAATTCCTCATTGCTTTTATTGCTATCAGTTTCTATATCTTTACATCTAACATTGCTCAGTGGTATGTTCTGCTTTCAGATTGCGTGTATTACTCCCTTTCATCTCATCCTTTCCTGGCATCATTTTTGGCACCTGTATCCTTTCTTGCCTCCTCTTCCCACTCTCCATTTGCATTTTTCTTCCTCCAGCAGCAGCAGCTCTCTTAATATCTTTCTTCTATTCCCTGCCTTTAAAATGACGATAGGTAAGATTTGCGAGGTTGGTATTTAAAATTTTAGTAGGCTACTGATCAATAAGTTTTTATTAATCTCAATCCAAATGTTCACCACAAAAAAAAATAGATGCAACCTGACCTGTGGCTTGCGTGTGGTACTTGGTCTTTTGTATATTGTACAGAACTTATCTAAATGATCCTTACTACTGTGTTATTTCAGCATTTTCTTCTCTATTTATGAAAGACTATTAAATGTGTATTGTTTTCAAGTAGCATAGAGGTAAAATATGCAGATAATTATAGTGCAGTGTATCACAAAACACAATACTGCAAAAAGGAGAGCCATATGCCATGAGTGCAAAACAGATAACACTTCTGGGATTAGAAAATCTTTTTTACAACACCAGCATTATATAGGCTTCTTACATAATAAATTCCCCAATTCAATTACATTAATTATTAAACAAAATTTGGATTTCTATGCAAACTAATGAAAGATTATAAATTCAATATTAAAAAGTTCATTACACTTTGAATTATATTTGATATGTGATGTTCCATAGAGGAAATACCTAACAGAACTAAAAATGAGAACCACACCTTCAGTTTCTAATATGAGCACTCACAGGTAAAAAAAATCATAATACATTCCAGGAAAGTAAACTTAAGAAAATTACTACATTACTTTATTATAAATATTTAAATATTATTTAAATTAAGTGGTCAAGAACTGACCATAGGGACTATAATTGTGAATGGTGAAAACCCTTTAGCTAAGTGTACTTTCCTGAAGGGAAAAAGCAAAGTAAAAAAATGCTAATTTTGTGTCATGTACATCAGTGGGACTGGGATCCTTTCATAGAATGCATCTGCTATCAAAAGAGAATCTATTATTTAATATTTGTGGTAATTGTTTTAAACAATTATGTTGACCCTTAATAACCAACACTTTTTCCCACAAATACAGAAGTGTTGTATATTAACAAGTGAACTAACACTGGACATTACTTTGCATAAAATCTGAGTGAGGTTACTCCAGGGTTAAAACCCTTTAACTTAGACATTTTTAGGTCTAGACATTTTCATAATTCACACTTGACTCTTGCATGAAGTGCAATGGAAAGAAGAAATATAATAAGCCTTTTTCATACCTTCAAATGAGGAAAATCTGTTCCTTTAATTAGCCTTTATGCTCACCTCAAATTACATCATTTCGTCCCACTAGTGTGACAGGTCTGCAGCTCAAGTAAGCCATCAGGTAGCATGACTTAAAATGTTCCCCCATGGAACATGTGCTTTGCTCTGGTCTGACAGTGTTAAAAGTGACAACAGTCATATTGGTTTTGAAACATTGCAATTGTGTAACAGTTTAAAGATTTAATCTGCATTAGAAACATCTCAAGAGACAAAGTATTTCTCAGAAATGTCTATGCCAAGAGCAAATTAAACAGGAGGCACATGCACAATGTTTTGCTCTGCCAACACACACCAGGATCAGGAAGGAATCACAGATATTCCAGAGGAGCACAGAACTACACCAATTTATTGGGTACATAGAAGGCAGGAAATGTTATCTCTTTGGGAATGAGCATGGAGTGTTGCTGCTGTAGTCAGGTCAGTCCTAGCTGTGTACATCTGCAGACTGTGAGAAGGACACAAAACACCTTTTCCTTCAGCTTTTACTACTTCTGCATAAAAAACATAACAACCAAATACAGCTAGCAGTGTTGGATTTCCAAAAAAGGCTTAAAAGCACATTCTTCCAATATTCCTTGTGCAATAGAACAAGGATTGAAAGGTCCTGTCAGTCAACATGGCCAAGCAAAAGGTCATGCAGGTGGGTCAGTGCAATCCCAAGCACAGCTACAGGCTGGGCAGGGAGTGGATTGAGAGCAGCCCGGAGGAAAAGGACTTAGGGGTGCTGTCTGATGACAAGCTCAACATGAGCTGGCAGTGTGTGCTAGCAGCTCAGAAGGCCAACTGTGTCCTGGTCTGCGTCAAGAACAGTGTGGCCAGCAGAACGAGGGAGGAGATTTTGCTCCTCTACTCTGCTCTTATGAGACCCCCTCTGGAGTACTGCATCCAGCTCTGTGGTCCTCAGTACAGGAAATACATGGAGCTGCTGGGGAGAGTCCAGAGGAGGGCCACGAAGATGATAAGGGGACTGGAGCACCTCTCCATAGAGACAAGCTGAGAGAGTTGGGCTTGTTCAATCTGGAGAAGAGAACGCTCTGGGGTGACCTAATTGAGATGTACCAATACTTAAAGGGGTCCTACAGGAACGTGGGAGAGGGACAGTTCACCAGAGAGTGTAGTGACAGGACAAGGGGCAATGGCTTCAAGCTGAAAGAAGGTAGGTTTAGATTAGATGTTAGACAGAAATTCTTTACTATGAGGGTTGTGAGGCACTGGAACAGGGTGCCCAGAGAGGTTGTGGAAGCCCCATCCCTGGAAGCATTTAAGGCCAGGTTAGATGAGGGTTGGGATAACCTATTCTAGTGACAGCGTCCCTGCCAATGGCATGGGGTGGGGGGTGGGAACTAGATGATCTTTGAGGTTCCTTCCAACGCAAAGGATTCTATAATTCTATGACTCTATGATAACATAATCAGATATGCATATGGCATCCCTCAAAGCGTGTGAGCTGGAATCATACCTACCTTCTCAAAAAAAGAGAAATGCTAATGGGAACTTTCTGACTTAGTATATTTTCTATTTAGTCACAAACAGAAAGAGTCTCTTTCTCGTTTATTACAGGGAAACAGTGAGCCAATATGTTAAATGGTTGGGTTTTATCCAACTTTCCCTTTCCGGAATTTGGAGCTGGTGGACGTGATTATAGTCTGGAAATCATGAGTTTTAGAACAGTACACAGTATGGTCTTAAGATCTATTTACAGTCCTTATTGCTTTCCCTAGTTTTGATCTGCAGATTTCTACCAAATGAGTTAAAATAAGTTTCAGTATAAGAAATTTTATAATGAGGGAATGAAAAAAACCCTGAGAGTGAAGCAGAAGCAAAGAACAGCATTAGAAATAATGAATGTTCATTACATACTATCCCATAAAAAACCCTTCTTCTATATGAAGATAGATCCAGCTTTTCTGAATCAAGATTTGTTGTGAAATATATACACACTACCAATAAAAATTGTAAATTGCAATAAATGACATTTTCTTTTGGGGGAAAAAAAAATCTAGAGCTCTGACAAATACATCTTGATAATAAACAGACCATCACTGAAAGCAGAATTACCTAAATGAATGTCTAATTTAAAGCTAATGATTTCAGGCTAATTTCATTGAATTCCTTAACTTCTTCCACACTTTGGGGGACTGTAGAGGAAATCGAACGTGCATAATGTATGAGCTGACAAAAAACCAAGTAAACTACTTTATTTAAACATCTCTATTTGTCATCAACTCCACAGCAGTAAGGGCATTATGTCCACCGTTTTAATAATGCATATATTGATCAGCTTATCTTAGACCTCACCTACCTCCTCATGGGTGTCCTTAAATCTCTTTAGATGGAGAAACACAGATTGATTAATTCAAAAGATGAAAATATAATGAGAAGAGAATTGCACTGATGAAACTTAAATTAATCTCTGCTGTTATAAAAGCAGATGTTTTTTGTTTTTAATGAATTTTAAAGATAAAGAGGAGAATTAAATTAATTTAAGATGCTCCCCACTAGAATGCTTTATAAAAATAGATTTAAAACTCAGTTGTAAAAAGTAGATACCAACTGTGCCACCAGAAAAAGTTAATGTGTTGATTCAGGAATTGTATTCCTTTTTAGGCACTATTGCTATAGATATCCTGTGAAAGGTTTTCCAGGGAAATGGTAATAATTAACATGTATATTCATAAACATTGTTTATGCTGTTAATACAATCACTACTTTGGAGGTGTGACAACTCTTAAAGGAATGAAAGAAAACGGAAACTGCCTGCGTGACACTGAAGTTACTTAACTGAGATAAACAGCAACTTGTACACTGTTATTAACATGATTTCAATAATACACTACTATGACAATGAGTAAAGCAAAGAAAGTGGTAAGATAATTCGATAATGTTTTGATGAACAGCAGTATTTTTTATCATTGACTAAACTCCCCACACACGCACATTCTGACTTTGGCATAGACACAAGTTCTGATGCCAAAAATTGACAAAATGACCCACTATATATATATAAGTTCAACCAAATAGCAGTTATGTGGGTGTACTTGGGATAAATTCCAAATTGCCTTGTCTAAAAAGCACCTCACATTTATAACGCAACAATGATTTTGACTGCACAGATATCTCTTTTCTCAGTGGAGTTCAAACTCTCCTCTGGCATAGATTCAGGCATTTGAATTTTTAATCTGGATCCTACACTTAAAAATTTTAAAGTCAACTAGGAGCATGCTAATGATAAGAACCAACTTCTTTTCATCTTTGTATAAATGTCTGAGGTATTCCAGATGGTCTTCTAAAAGATAAAGAGGTTAAATATGTTTTTCTTTAAATTACATCCTTAAGGGAAGAAAATAAAATAAAATCAGCTTGTAACACTGCTTTAGAAAAAGGATTCAGGCATAAAATTGTGTTTTCATTCAACATGCCATTTCTCAACAGCAATCAGTTAAACTGCTTATAAATAATGTTCCCCTGCTGAGTCTTTTTCTCTTCTCCAGTGAAGAACTTACCTGGGTTCACTTCTGGCTTTACCTGGAAAAAGCAATTCTTCACAGAAGGAAAGACATTGTACTGATATAGGAAGACCAAAGCCAGAAGTTTGGATCATTTAAAAGATAGGTCAGAGCAAATAGAGACTTAGCTTGTGTACTGAAGCCCGATTTCCAGAACTGACATTCAGGAGAACAAAATGAACAATCAGCAGATTCTGTTTCTCAAGGCAGAATTCAACTACTTTTTACTTTCACATCCAGCACTCTGAGAGATAAGTTTTGGTCTTAAGCAGGGGCACAAAACCCTTGGAAAAAAACAATTTTCCAGTACCGTGCTCCAGTTTTAAGCTAGCTACTTCTACACTTGTGACACAAGCCCTGATAGAAGCATTTTTCTTATGTGAAGAAATGAAATGAGCTAAGCTGTTCATTCAGAACAGCCTTGATATGAATGCTTCTTTAAAGGAAACTTTTAGAGTAACAGAAAACCCATAGAGTTAAAGCGAAAAAAACCCTCCACACAGTAGAAAACCAAGATACGGACTTTTGTTAAAGACAACCTGAAGTTGACACAGTTCTGCACTGATTGTTTTTCCCTCCTTCTGTATAAGAGATCTTTGAAGAGCAGACAGGGTATCCTAATTTGAAAGATTACGTTTTGTTCTTTTTTCCACAGGGAATCAGAATAGCTACAACTAGAAAAGCTTTGCATTCAGTTACCGAAGTGCTACAGAATGGGAAAAGGAAAGAAGCCATATTTCAAAAAGGAGCTAAAATGTTCTAGCTTTGATACTAGACACAATGAGCAAAGATCTGTGTCTGTATGTATCTGCACATGACAGAGAACATAATAAAAAAAGGAGAAATGAGAAGGAATTTATTTCATAAAGTCACTTTGCACTTATTATTTGCACTTATATGCAACCTTTCTCATCCCTAACAAATTTGAACACTTCAACTGATTGGTGAGTGACAGAGATCACTTAGTTCATCTTTGAAGTCTTCCTACCTTTATGATGAATTTGAGAAAGTTTCAAATAGCGTATAGAAAAATATACAATATTAAAATTTTATATGAAATATTTTCTGTAGCTGAAAAAGATATTTATTTGATCTAGGAGGAAAGGTAATGTTTCAGATGCTCAAATAATATTCAGATGACAAAACTTTTGTTATAACAAATCTATACAAATCTTTCTCTAAGTCTTGCTTTGGCTCAAGAGTTGCCTTTGGATAAAGGGTTTCAATTAATGTCATCTTGAGTTAAAGCAACATCTATATTGTTTCTTTCTTCCTGATGTTCTGGATGGCCTTCAAATATACTTTACGGAAGCTGCTATAGACAGCTGGCTGGAACAGACCTCAGGCATTTAATATTTCTTAACTTGCACAGAGGGAAAATTAAAAAGGGATGGTGTTACAGTGCTTAAATTACCCAGTAAAGTTTTGTAAGAAAGACATCCTACATATTACCTCTGCAGAAGGAAGACCTAGGAAATGTGACCAAGATTCCCCTTGCAGCAAAGTAATATATTATCTTTGAAAATGATTGTGCCCTGACAATGAGATATTTATCTTCATCCTCTTTGGCTTTCTTGGCCATCAGGTAAAGATAGGCCCTTGAGAAATCATACTGTCACTATGTCCCATCACTTTGCAACTGTAGACAAATGCCTGTTTGCCTATGACAAAAGCCAAGCCTGGCTGTATGTACTATTTCCAGACTTTTCACAAACTCCAGGTTCCAAATAATTTAAAGCAGTAGGATATGCTATGTACACTTTCCAAACTTGATCTTCTCACTATTTATTCTCAAACATGCCCTTTGGCATGAGGTAGGACAATCTATTAGAGAAACGCTTATAATCTAGCTACCAGATGAATGGAGAAAGCACAGATATTCCAGATCCAATTTAATTTTACAGTAACATTTCTCATTTCTCCATTAAGCAATAAAACCAAAGAACTTAGTGACTTCAGAAACAATATTTTCTGTGGCAAGTTTCACAAACTGAAAGTTACATATATGTAGCACAATTCTTTGTGAGGATAATCACTGGTTTTGGAATATTTTCTTCTCTGGATGTCAGGTTATCTGACTGAAAATTGAAGTAATTTAGTAGAAAAATGCACTAGTTTAAGATGACTTTGCCACTCTCTTGTCCAAAAGGTTGATTTTATAAGCTGTGTTTGAGAACTGTAACTAGTACTCTCAACCAAGAAGTTTGGTTTTAATTGTCTCTAAAATGTGTTTTAAAGGGTAAGTTACTTTTTCCTGCAAGGACTGTTTTATGCAGCACCAACCTACAAAACAAAAATAAATGACCAGAAAATCACATAAAAAATATCATACCCTGTGAATATCATTCTGTTTCTGCACAGTGGGAAGATCTCCACCAATGGGTGCTTGTTGTTTTAATTCATCCTCTTTCAATTGCAGCCACGCCAGAAGTTCCTGGAGAGAGAGATGTAAACGCTTCCACTGGTCTGTACTGGCTTCCAAGTGGGACCTGAAAGCATATGTTAAGTAAGGTTGAATGAGGTACTTAAGGACATGGTTTAGTAAGTAGTATAGGTGGCAAGGGGACAATTGGACTAGATGATCATGGAGGTCTTTTCCAACCTTAATGATTCTGTAAAATATAAGACATATTCAGGTACGGTGAATATAAAACCCAAACTGTACAAGCTTATTTCCTGAGAAAGATCCTAGTGTTTCATTAGTGATTTTTAAATAACTTCAGTAGCTTTGCATTAGATTCTGGCAATACTGATTATTTTTGATTCCACAGTCCTAGCCTGAAACATCCATTCTTTTCCCATCACTTTTTTTTTGGGGGGGGAGGGGGAGGTGGTTGGTGGTGGGGAGGGGTGTCTTGTTTTTTTGTGGGTTATTTTTTAGCTTTCCTCTTCAGCAGTGATAATCAGTGTGTTGAATTGTCTGTCTCACTAACTGTGTAGAAATATTATGCAGGACTAGCATGAAAGTAACTTAGTTATTAAAGTAACTTAGTCATTAAAGTAAATTGATGAATTAACTGAAATACAGAGAGTAGTTTCAACTCAGAGAAGAACAAGCATTTCTCTAAATTGCTACACGAAACTCATTCAAACTCCCACAAGATTCATGTGGTTATTCACATTTAAGATAAGAGAACCGATGTCATCATTTCCCAAAAAATGTCATTAGGAAATTGTCAAGAGCGACAGAATCCCCTTACACTACACAAATGCCTGTGCCATTTGAACAGAGGTGTGAATTAAGTTAATTGAATCACTGGAAAAATTAAAAGATGGAATGCTACTTTGTTCAAATAAGCTCTCCACCATAAGGACATCTAAATATTTTGTTGGCATATACATGTGTATGTGAATGTGTTTTATTTAACACTGGGATCAAGAATAGAGCCACTAATTTTCAGCAGCTATTTTCTGTGGAGAGAAAATATGTGACTGAAACATCACTGAGCTGATAAAATCTTCAGTTTTGTTTACACCACAGATAAAGCACACTAAAATTTTATTTTTCTAGACTTAAGAATATGCTATTTTTCTATTGCTGGTTGGGAAGAAATTCGTAATTCACTTCCAGGTAACATAAGAATTCATCTTAGTAATTCAAATCAAAAGCAGTATTGCATAACAACAAAGTGATAAAATATATGGGAAAATACAGAATGATCTTTAATATATTTTCTGTTTAACTTCCAGCTCTGTTCATATAACATTGTTCTTCTTTTTTAGTGTATGCACATAAAATTACTTGTGCTCTGACAGTGACCTCATATAGGATGGACTATAAGGAAATGTGATAAATGTGTTCTCAGTACTCAGCGTTGTGTAGACTTTATTGCTTAATCTGGATACGGAAATAAAGAATTGCTGAAAGTAAAGACAGATGTAGTTCTTTGAAATGGTCTGTGGATCCTGTCTTCTTTCCAACCTTTTACTCCTAGTAATTGGAGTGGCAAGGAAAGAGGAAGGAAAGGGACAGATTGACCACAGGCTGACAGAGAGTTCAGCAGCTCTGGTATGCGAGCTGATGGAAAATTTTCTCCTTTTTTAAACTTAAAGGCTATGTGGGAGGGACACACACAGACCATGCTGCCTTTTGATCTCTGCTCTCCCAGGGCAGCTGTGGGCTGGGGTAAAACTGGCTCACAGCAGGCACTGCTGGAGGAGGCCAGCCCTGAGGGCAGTGAGGGATGTGGAAGCCCCAGGATGCTTCTGAAAGCAGTGAGCAGGGAGAGAAGTGGAGATGTTGTGTGGGGAGTTACAAGAGGCAACAGCTAGAGCAAGGACCACAGGGATCTTGGAGAAGACACAGTCAAGGATCCAAGTTTCTGACTTTGGTTAACTCCCATCTCCCATGTTTATCTCAGCAAATGCAAGCTTCCATCTCCTACAGGCAAGGCAGCAATGAGAGGCAAACACGAGGGTATTTTTCTTCCCCTCCTTCACCAGGTCCGGCTTTACAGGCAAAAGAGCAAAAAGAGTGACCCAAAGCAGTTTTGTTACTGCTGCTGTGTTCTGGTCCTCCTCAGCATGGTGAATGTTTCCCTGAACCCACATTGGTCTGCCCTTCTTTCAGCTTAGAGAATCCATGTTTAGTATGTGCATGCTAGTGTACATTACATACACACATACCTGTATTTATAACTGTGTTCAAGCATGTGCAGCAAAACAGGTAATGGCAAAAAACATTTAAAATATTAGTTATTTATAAGAAAGAGTTTATTAGGATAAACTATAGTGACTTATCAAAATAAAAGAACAGGTAATAATGGAAATGAGCTTGGCTTCTCTTGATATCCATCATGTATTTTACCTAATGGATTTAGAGGAGCTGAGCAATGACATGGGTCTTCTGTTTCAGCAGACTGAAACTTATGCTAAATGAGGATATGTCTGGGACTGCTGCCTGGGAAACATTTCACACTTCTGCTCTTATACCTCTTTTGCGTAAGCATTGCTAGTTATGATGAAATCCACCCCACACTGTGTGATGGGAAGTAGCTCTATGCAGAAAAACTGAGACTAGCCTGTTCATTCAGTCTGGTGGCCAGGGACATTAAAATTGAATGTCTTAGAAGTTAAGAATTGTTTCTTATCATAACCAATAAGCTGTTGAACACCTTGAGCTTTTTAATGTCAGCAAGTACTTTGAGACAAGGTCAGTTTCTTTGAATGTCTAACCCAAGAAGTCACTGTGATATGACTATGGTTACTATTTCTGACTTAGTTAATGGCAGCAATATATTGAACAGCAAAAAATGAAAGACAGAAAGTGACATTTTTAATTACTGGTATTTGGGCAACTGACTGTTTTTCTTATCTCAAATATTGCTGCATTTGGGCAAGTTCATGGCTAAAAAAACCCAAAACAACTCAGAGACACCTCGAAGGGTTGTATCCTTCTCCTTTTGCTACTCAGGAAAAAAAAAAAAAAAGGATGAATTTGTCTCTCTCTTTCTTTGACTACCAATATCTGTTTGACCTCACATCCTTCATTTATTTTTAATGATTGATGTTATGAAGATGGCTTTTGTCATTACACAGACTGACCTCCCTCAGGGCTTGAGATGAAAAAAAGCTAATACTTCATATATTACTTGAAAAACAGTTCTGCCTTTTGCTGCCTTCCCAACTACCACCAACCAACACATATCAAGCAAGCAAATGAAAAAATAAAACCCAAAAAAAAACAAACAAAAAAAAAAAAGCCCAAGACTGAACACAGCAGAGCTAGGTTGCCTATTGTAAAAGTTGTATTTCTGAAGAGAAGCTTCCAGAACAATTTCTTTTGAAAAGCACTCTTCAGCCCACTGAAGCCTGTACCTCTACTTCCTCACTTGTAACATAACCATTTATTATAATTTCCTTTGCAAAGAGAAGTTTTTCCTCTCAAGAGGATACCTATGGATTTTCTTTTACCACTGGATTTTATTTGGTAATCTTGTTCAGTCTCCAGACAACAGCTAAAATCTTAAATAACATGTCATCTCATTTCCAAGGCTATTCTTAGTTTTCCTCTGGAAATAGCAGCCTTAGAAACAAATCTTATCATAAATACAGGTTGTTTAATCACTTTCTTTCATGACTCATTGATAAGTCATACCCAGCTCTACAAAAAGCCTACATTTAGAGGGGGGTACAGTTACTGTTTGAACATGCTAATCTCTCCTTCTGTAATTACAAAACCTCATCATATGCCTCAAATCCTAATCCCCTACTATCATTTTCACACCAAAAACCTAATCATTCTTACTAAATTAATCCAACATTCAAAATAGCACAAATAATTTCCAAGTGGACAGAAATAGTTCTATCAGAAGCAATATTAAACCCTTTTACTGGCAAAACACAGCAGCCCACCTTACACACCAACTGAAGGCTTTTGCTTATGTTCATATCCTACCTAATGTTTAGAGATTTCTTCCTAAGATCACTCCATCTGATGTTCATGCTATCCAGACGTCTCTTCAATACAGCCGCATCCTCAGAACCTTCCAGGGACCTCAGGATTTTCTGCCCGTTTTCATCCAGGTTGTGGAAGATGTCAGTATGAGCATCGATTTCCGCCTGTAGCTCCTACAGAAGCAATAGAAAGCAATATGTGTGATTTTGTACAAAATCACAGAAGCTATCACTTCTCAAGAGTAGAAAAAATCCTCAGTGTAACACAGAATTAGCACAGATTTTGATTGCTCCTTTTATGGCACTATCACGTACTATGTAGAGAACCATATTTCCTTTTCATGTGAGGGCCATTTGAATTTTTTCAGAAATTTTACAGAAAATGCCAGAAAAAAATTTAGAAAGTTGGAAGTCCAGCCTTTGACAGACAATGAAGCCAGAAGATATATTTACCACACTAATGAGGAGAGAAAAACCCCACAAAACCCTCAGGGTCTCAGGTAAATCTGACCTTCACATGATATGTCTTCCTGTGCAACATTTTCAGTTTGAGCTGGGGACTGCAACACCGGTCCTGCTGCATGACAATTCCAAGAAATCTACGCGTCTGCAGCAGCCGGGCTTTAAAATGCCAAGTTCACTTACATTCTGTTGACAGAACACATTTTGGAGCGCAGGCCTCAGCAGTCAATAGCAATAAACAGCCACTTTGTGCTATATCAAAACACTGGTCAGGGCCACGGCTGTAGGAGGGCCTGAGAATAGCAAGGACCTAGAATATGCAACTGGCAGCTCATGTTGAACAGCCAACTTCTCTTATCACTTCGTAACTGCAGGCCAGCTCTACAATTTGAATTCATTTCCCCCCCTCATTTTTAGCACGACTGTTTCTGCCAAAAGAACATTCTTCAGAGAGCTGCCTGGTACCAGCATTCCTGCCTGCCCACACACTCAATGCAGCCTTTGTACGTTGGCTGCCCTTCTCGAAGGCGTTTTCATGCTGCAGCTCCACAAGGTCATGGATTTGCTTGCAGTGAACAGTGGTTGAATCTAACTCATTAAAAATAATAAAAACAGAAATAATAATTTAAAGTTGGACGTACATGAGCACACAAGTACTCCATATGTAGCCACACAGGCATGAAAGTACTTTTACTTTCAAGCAAAGAGGCACACAAAGACAAAAAGAAAATGACCTAGTGAATAAAGCTCTGCATTTTCTCCTGGGAGGCTTGGGCACTAAGATTTCTGGTGGTGGTTTCTTGCTAGCTGAAACGGGAGTGCTGGGGATGAAGTGTGAAAGGGAAATGATTTATGCTTTTTGAGAGCAAGACCCAGCACTAACTGAGCATCACATATAGCCCCCAATGGGAATTTGTTGTAATTTTCTTTAGAAGAATGACTTTGAAGGAGAGAAGCACACAACTTGCCTACTTGGTGTGCTCCTAATTGAATTGGTTTTATTTGATATTCTAAGTGCAATGTTAGCTGCACTGAATCATGAGCAGATTGTCCTGGTTCACCTACTGCTGTTCCAAATGTCATTTACCATTCTTTGTTGGATACCTATTTCTTGCAGAGTAACGACCAGCGCAATATTTGGAGCAATTTCAAGGTGGGCTAGGAACGTCTTCGGTACAGTTTAGGAGTTTTTATGCGACTATTTTACTTTATCTATGGTCATCCTAGCAGCAACGTAGTTACGAATGAGTTTGGAACACATCAGAAGCAATTCTGCAGAACACAACTGTATTCTAAGTATTGTATTTATTGGTTGATATTAAATAGACAATTCAGACTTAAAAAATGCCATTATTAAGGTACAGAACCATGTGGAATACTCCAAGTATGAATGCCCTTACTTGAAAATTTGTACTCTATTTCATAAAGTCTGAATGTTGCTAGCTTCAGCTTCCAGCTACAGTGTTTTTGTTTGCTTAACTGAAGAATACTTAATAACAAAATTTCTCTCCCTTCATGTACGTATTGGGAGGTTTTATTTAAGTTAGGTTAAGCAACACAAACCTGATTTAAACAGCCAAAATGGTATGCAAAAAGGATAAACTTCATAGCAAAAAAAGTTAATTTTTAATGTCTGTATACTACTAAGGTCCATTCATATTTAAAGACCAATAAATCTATTGCTGAATGAAAGAATTATCATATGCACTAGTTGTTGCAAAAAATGCTCATTTTTAGGGTGGTGATGGAAATAGTTGCCTTTTCTTTGGGAAGAACATGTGCCATGAAACATGTATGTTGAATAACTATCTACAGTAAGAAGCTGACAAATTTATACCCCCATGGTGTTTTACCACAATTAGACTCATAGCATTTTATAACACAAAATCTGTGCGTTTAGAAAAACCGTGTCATAGACTAGACATTCCATGCTTTTCTCCTGACACATAGGTATTTCTAAAAATAAAATCAAGCCACATTATTTTTATTTCAGAATGCTATATAGTATCACAATACATTTTGACAGTTAAATGGGCAACAAACTTAAAAGATGAAGCACTCAAAGATTAGCATGCAAGTGAAAAAACAATAAGTACTAGATTCTTTTTCTTGAAAAGAATAAAGCAGGAAGATCTGCAAATAAGATCTTGCAAATAAGTATGCTATCATTGCACATCATACCAAGAAACATAGAATATAGACTAAATATAGACTATTTACAGCATTTTCATCTTTTCCAATGTGTTCAAGCATGTGGAGGAACTGCAGATGTCAAAAAATCAATCCTGGTGTAATTAGACTGAGTTGCAGTTGGACAGAAGTTGACTCTGTATGCTGTATTTTTGCTTTAGTGGTTATTACTGAGGCTTTGTGGAAACAGATTCTCTTAAAAAGAGCAAGTAGCAAAATGAAAAACAAGTAATGAAAGAAAACACTGGCTACAATAACTCATTGATGAGTATTGGTTGTTAGTCTAAATTAATTTTCAAATCCACATCTTTTTGATCTCAAATTACTGCTTAGAGTGAGATGAACTGCTTAGAAAGAACTGCAACCTCATCAAGCGCAGATTTGCCTTAGAGTTTCAGAGTGAAATTCTCCTTTATTAAGGTGAACTATATAGTTAGATGATATAGGGTACCATAATATCTGTTTGTAGAAACTTTGTTCAATAGCTATTTTAGGTCTCTGCACAATTAAAAATGTATTGTTAAATTATTATTCTATATAGAATAAATCTTGAACTAAGTCACAAAATGAAGAACGATAAAGACATTAAATAAACTTGTCTTGAGGGGAACACTCTTCCTGGGCTAAACAGAGCGAGAACATTGTCTCTGACTGTTTCACTTTTGACCTGAACCCTTGAAACCTCTATGTGTGATTTGAAGAGAGAAGTATGCTAAGCCTGTGAGAGAGCACACCCAATATTGCCACAAAGTTAGGGGACTGATACATTTCTCACTTCGCAACTCAGTTCTCCCCCTTGGAACTGCTTCTGGAATTCTCCATTGGAGCACTTGTCATCCTGCCCTGATCCTCTTGGTATGTAAAATAAATTCCCCTGTGACTCCAGGTGTTTTATTCTACACAGTACCCTCTAAAACACAGTGGTGCCTTTGCTGTGAAACCTAGTCTATTTAAAGTCCTGTGAGCCTCCACACCGCAGAGATAATCTGACAAGGATTTGGTTTGAGATACTTTATCAGAAATAATTACTGTCAATACCTTTCATATCCCACATGTGATATATAACATGAGAACAGGACACGGGGAAAAACCCGCCATTATTTTGGCAATACTTCAGAGAGGGATTGGTAGGCTGTGAGTAAAAGTCCTAGAAAGAAGTAATTAGTTACACTAGTTGGACTATATACGAGTCAGACTAGGACACAAATTAATGCATCACAGCTGATAAAACATTTATCTCTTAGACAAGGTAGAAAGAAAAGAATTATGCTATAATTTAAAGAAAATAAAGCACTTCTATCCCCCTCTACAAACTCAGTTCCATCTTTGGAATTGTGCTTTTTATTCCCAATAAAGCATTTTGCATTTTCTAGGCACTGTATAAAGTAAATAAATGGAATTAACTGAGGGCTCACAAAATTGAAGGCAGTACCATCTGATTAGAGGAAGTCGGCACAGAGGAAAAAACCCTATTTTTATTGACAGTAATTAAAAAAATAAAGTCAGGCTGCATAATTGCATACATGTACTTGAAATATCAGCAAGTAATACCTGTGTGGCCTCATGTAGCTCAGAAGTACTAGTGTTTACAGCACTGTTTCTGTAATACTAAGTCTGAAATAGCTGAAAAAGCTATAATAAAATTACTCAAAACAAAGATCTTACACCTCTATAATCCCTCTTCGCCTGTACAGCTAGCTGAACTAATTGTCCCCTTCATATTTATGTTAAGAGAGCATATTATCTTCCCTCTAAATAATTTCTGAAAAAAAGCCAAACCAAAAAACAGCTAAACATTTTAAATATCTTAAATTAGTAGCATATTTACTTTAACATCTTACAGAGTACTGACAGTATGAATGATGTAATCCTTTTTTCCTCCTCTTCCTGCCTCCTTTTTTCCTCTTTTCCTATCTTCCTTTTTTCTTTCTTCCTCTTAAGCTTTTCCTCTTCTCTTTCTTGACCCCTTCCTGTCCTTTCCCTCTTTCTTTCCTTTTTCCTCTTCCTTTTTTTTAATTTTCCTTCCATTCCATTCTTCTCCTTTCCTTTCCCTCCCTGTCTTTTCTTCTTTCCTCATAGCTCTTTATTTCTCTTTTCACTTTTCCTCCCTCCCTCCCTTCCTCCTTCCCTCCCTTCCCTTCCTTCCCTCCCTCCTTCCTTTTGTGAGTAAAACTCCATCATTTCTATGTTTTTTTGTGTGTGCTGATACCCAGATCCCTCAGTAATGTGTGTTTCTTTCTGCTTCTATTTTGCATTCTCTTTGGTTAAACATTTTAGCTGCCTGGAGAAGGCAGAACTTGCAAATTTGTTTCATGCCAGTACCTTTTTTTTTTTATGCTAAGAATATTACTGAGCAAAGCACATTTATAAAGAACAGGTTGCTGCTCTGTGGACTTCGAGGGGATATGGTACCCCTCAGGTCCTGGCATATTTTTATCAACAGGGGAGTTCAGCTGATATATCCAAAAAAGGTTCCCCCTTCATAGATTTTTTGTAAACCCTTTTGGCTTCTACAGATACAAGAACTGGAGTAACCATCTGTATTTTACATCTCTGTCCATAAAAGGTTAGGGACTGGATTAAAATTAAAGACCCTACTCGCTTTTACTTAATTATACCTAAACCTCTGAAAATCTGGTTCTGCCTAAAGCATTAAATTCTGTGTGAGGTTCAGAAAGTTTAAGACTTTTTTTTTTTAACATGATCCCTGCAGACTGCAGCAGCCTTTGGGGACTCAAAGACCCATGAGCATGGCACCTCTTTCAGGATCACGGCTTATTCTTCTGTCCACTAGACAGAGGAATAATTCTGTGGGTGATATAGCTCTGGAGATATTGAATTAGTGGCTACAGCACAGCAAGTCCAATGCATTTTTAGCATGAGTGGTACACCCAGTGCAAGATGCTCTTGATCTATTTCTTTTGTTTCTGCCAGTAGAAGGCCAGTTTGCACATCGTGACAGACTATCCTTGTGAGCTAGTTATTTGAACATAAATAACATATTTTCTATTTTAAACAAAAGAAATCACGTGCTCTAGACAGAAAATACTGTGCTTTAGATGGAACAAAACCCTGAAGTTTTTTTTTTTTCTGCTTTTCAAGACAGTACTGGTCTAGCTAGAATTCTCTCATAAACATTATCATTTTTTCTAAGAACTGCTTGTTGGGTATTGCACTTGTGTTTGTTTCTCTCTTTTTCTTTTTCTTTCTTTTTCTATTTTTCAGATCAAAATACAAATTATTAAGATAAGATTTTGGGACCTATTTTGTTTCCAAACAGTGAGAATCTAACAGTTCTGAATATAACATTATGTTGTCATGTAGATCACTTTAGCTAACATAACTGTGCTCAGATGCAATGAATGAAGTAGGAGAGAAGCTCTCTGTCCCTCCATCAGGCTTTTAAATAATCTGGCCTCCCAGTCCATAAGCAGAAATTTTACTGGGTCTTAGAAAGAAAGCGTTTCCTGAGCAATTTACATAATGATAAAAACTTCTCAAATAAGATTTAAATGTAATTAAAGGGCAGACTTATTGAGTTAAGAGCATTGTTGTGAAATGGCTATACATCATCATGCCATGAAGACTCCTATTCAGCTAGCCTATGGCATGACCCCAATTCCAGTCGGGTATGATTACATCTCTGAGTTTCATGCTAATGACTTGATTAAAAAGAAAGATAAAAAGGTCTTTTCTATTGTGAAGATAAGCTTATGAATATCATTAAGGCATTTCTAGGTTCCCAACACATTTTTCAAGATAACAAAGGGTAATAGTTAGTCCTCGAAGAGAGAATCAAATTCTGAATGAGTGGAAACAAAAAGTATAACTTTGCTCTGCAGAAAACAATTGTGCAAGTTGCATTTATCAGAGTTGTGGTTTTTAATTCTGCAAGTCCCAGACTTAAGAAGGGACTAAAATTCACATTTGAAAGATGCTTTTATCAAATAGAATATTCAAAAGCTTTATTTAGCAAATTGGGCCTTGTCTTCAGAAAAGATTATCTTTCTGAACAGGAAAAACAACTTTCACATGAGGTTATTTTCAGATGCATCCAGGGATGCAAACATCTCTTGTTGACATACAGTCAAGTGTGAAAACAAGGTTTGGGTTTAATTTCATTACCAATGACATGCCTCAGATATTGAGTAGTAACTCTTAGAGTACCAATCCAATCATTAGAATGTTTGCTCAGATCTTCATGGTGCAGGTCCTCATTCACAGGATTGACTTTTCAGACATAGCACAAGGCTTTGTATTTCCCCTTGTTCATAGTGAAATAAATGTTTGGGGTTTTTTTTTTATGAGAGCATTTATTTTGTATACAATTATAATTTAGTTTAAATTGTTACATAATTCCATGTGGTTTTGGGGGGTTTTGTGAATTTCTTGGTATTTTCTTTGAAGACTGAGGAAAAACCCTGAATGACTACTTTCTTTTGCACGTAATGAAAATATGAATAAAGAAGCCAATCTGTAAACATACAAAGCTTTCTACATTTATAGAGACAGTTTCACCTAGGATTTGATCCAGTCAAATCCTTCATATTAGATTAGAGAAGTATAAACTATGGTGTAAATAGCAACTTTAATGGAAAATATTAGTTTTACTGATTGTCTATTTGTCTTGTCATATGTAGGATGAAAACCCTAATGAGAAAGAAACATCATGTCAGTTTGAGGCTACACTAAGGCAGAAAAATTCCTAGTAGATACAGCAATGATGAACTTTTACTGTATGATGTAACGACATGATATTTATTTACTACTATAAATTGTACTACCCTTCAGGTAAACAAATGCAACAAAGCACACAAAGCGTATGTTTTAAAGTGGGAGTTGCGAGTCTTCTGAATGCTAGCCACCTCTATTGAGATGTCTAAGAATGGGTTTAAATGTCTGCCTTTGAAAACTCTGTATTTGAGGGTTGAGTGAGTAGGAGGGAAATAGCATAAATGTGCATGTAGTCAGACACAACTTTCTGAAAGGAAAACCATTAGCCCATTACAAAATAGTATCATTTTCTAAATTTTAGAAAGCGGTCTGCTCCCAACAAATACATAGGTCCTGGCCCCTGTGCTTCAATGAATGTCTAATCCCATTACACTTGCACATTCTGTCAGCATACACATCCTGTCAATCTTTTGGCAAACTTTCTGCAGCAAAATAATTGCACTGCTACTTTCAGCAAGTCTGATTTTGCCCTGTCCTCATTTGCCAGAGGTGAAACAGCAGCAGCACAAAGGCAGCACCATCCTCTGCAGGAACATTTACTTCCACTCAGCTACTCAGGCAAGGTCTGAAAGTCTTGCTGGATAATTTGGAGAGCATCTACCGCTATTAGTTCCACTGACATCCCAGTACTTCAAATTAATACCAATTTTCTCTTACAACAAGCAGTCAGAAAGGCTGAACTGCACAACTTTCTCAAAGCCTGGAGATAAAACCCCACACTTATGAAAGAAGAAAGGACAATTTTCTTTTTTCTCTGTCCCAACCCATAGTTAGATGCACCTGAGATTTGTTAATTATAAACAACCATTCCTAGAGAAACATTATATCTACACACTAGACTGTATCTTTTTTAAAAAATAAATTCTGACATCTCATGGTTTTGTTGGTAATATCTTTGATGCCTGGGGAAAAATAATTCATACATCAGTTTCATAACATGATGTTCAATTAATTAAAACAATATAAAATCTTATTAAAACTCTAAAGAACAACACAGAACATAAAGCAGAAGCCAGAGCCCTCATGCATTACACATTATTAAAACTGATTGAAGCAGAACAATAACTGTAATGGTTTTAGGGGTCCTTTTCAAAGTTAGCATTGCTCCAAAGATTTCAATTAGGAATGTATACTATTTCAAGTGTTACTCTCTACTAAAGTGCAAGATTCCCTGCAGTTAACTGTTCTTAATCAAGAGCGTGTTAAGTTGGACCCAGAGGGCTATATGCAGGAGGAAAATCTGAAAAAAGCTCCAGTGCTTCTGCACATACATGTCTTAAATCGACCCTACCTGAGATTTCCCGAGGCAAGCCCAGGGAGGACAGAAACTTAGGCAGTACAAAGGGCAAAAGTACACCTAATCATGGTTTTCACAGAATACAGGCTATACTATAGCATGGCCTTGGGATTGTCTGAATTTTTTTAGGTTTCAAGAAAGAGATGTCAGAAGAGATACCACAGAGAGCACCACCCTGTGGCAGTGAAGTACTAGCAAAGTTATTGCAACCCTTTGATGTTGATTTTTCCTCTCACCACAAAACAAAATTCACCAAGTGTAGGCTGGTTGGCCCATTAACGGTGAATATGAGTTAGGTTTAGCCTACCATAAGACAAGTTAGTTTTACTACCTTGATGATGTTACAACCCCAAATCTGCTCAGCATGAGGGGCACCACATCTTCAGATACCTGGTGAGAAACCAGTAGATCATCTGTGGGATTATGGCACCTCCCTGTGTGAATGGACCCCCCCTCTAAAAGCAACAATGGACAGGGCCACAGAGGCTCTGTCTGGTAGCTTTGACCAGTTGTTGCCAAAAGGGCTGACATGGAGATAAAACCTGCCAAGCTTAGGACCAGGGTGGCTGCAGAAAGGTGCTGCCTCCAGCTGTAGCCCACTGTGAGGTATTGAGCGAAAGATGGTGCTGCAGCCTCCCTCTGTGGGCTTTTCCTTCTAAACCTCTGACACAAAATCCTCAGCTGCCCACTCACACCAACACTAAGCATCAGGACTTCCACTTTTAAATCATCACTGTGCTTCTGGGAATAACAAAACCCAACAGACAATTTAAAATACACAGCATTACTTCTGGTCTGTTCACTTGTTACTGTTAATCTGGAGAGTGAGACATTTAACCATTCAGTATGCATTGAATTCTTCAGCATTGAAGAACTGCATTTGTGAGAAATTTGATGGAATGGGAAAAGTTTCATACTGATCTGTTTTCAGCTCAATGTATTTCCATCACTTTAGGTTCTTTAAAAAAAAAATGCAATAAATTCAAGTCATTTGCTTTCTCAAATTCACCAGTTAAAACAATACACTTGTTCCCTCTATCTTCCCTTCAATTCTGGCAAAGAGAATTCCATTATCATAGTAAAATTATATAATTTTAATCTATAGGAAATGAAATAATTTTAATTTAGAAGTTGCATTGTTGAAGTCATCTAAGTGTTTTCATCTAGCTATAGAAAAGAAAATCACCTCTGAGATCTGCACATTGAGACAGCTACCTGGAACCATTATTTATGCCTTTTGGAGGCTTGCTTGCTTTTTTTGTTTGGGTTTTGAGAGGTTTTTTTAGGAATAATGATAGCCTGTGTATTTTGCCACAAAATAAAGTCTTCTAACAGTAACAAAAGATCACAGGCAGAGAGATAAATGAAGATACTATTACAGAAATAAAGGTGAAATTAGCTGATACAGTCATCTATTCAGCTTTCTGTCCCAACCCCCTCCCAAAAAAAGTCCTGAAAGACAACCAAAGTCAAAAACCAAAACAAACAAACAAACAAAAAAGTGAAATACATGCTTTTAAAATTAAAGCACACTTAGTACTAAAGGAGGAACTGAGGTGAGTCTGGTGAGCAGGCAGTAATAGAAGTCACGTAGCAAATAAATGCAGAATTAAAAAAACTCCCAAACCCTCCCCTTCCTAGAATCAGATTCTTTTTCTTTAAATTTAAAAAATAACTCAGGGTTTAGATATGTTCTCAAAAGACAGAGTATACTCTCATCAGTAAGTCAATACATTAGAAAGATCTTAAATATTTTCAGAAAATCATATGCTCTTACTTAAGTTCGTGTAGAGATCAAACATGCCATCTTCTACTGTCACTCCAAAGTATGCCATCCAGGCCCAAGTTTATACCCCAGAATTGCTTTTATAGCACATCAGTCAAGAATACTTATCAAACACACTATAAATTGCTGACATAGGACACTTCAAGTACTTGACATCAATACTAATCGCATCAAAGTTGCTCTTATATCCAGAAGTTTTTTAATAAGTTGCTCTCATTAGTCTTGACAATACACTGAATGTGACACAAACACGGGGTTGATAGATACCTTTTCAGAAACCAGATCATAAAGTATCCCAATGTATTATATACTCAAAATTTATGACTACATTCAGGAACAGGATTTAAATATCTCAGGGAAGTGAAGACTTTGCACAAGCATACAATCCAGGCACATTAGTAATACCACCAAAAGTTGAAATGGTCAGGTGCTGAGGAACACTGTATGGTACCACTGACAGTCTTGGAAGGAACACTGTCAAAACATATTTGACTGCAACAAAAAAGTACTGACTATTAGTTTATGATTCATAATAAAGGCTAACTGCCACTTAAGAGGGAAAGTAATACTTTCAATTAAAAAAAAAAAAATTAAAGTGTAGAAAGCAATTTTTAGGGAAACCTGGCTTGCCATACTCCCACAGCAGCTTTTGCAGTGACTGTATATACCCAAAGTTTCTGAACGGCATTTACGTAACAGCCTTCCAGTACCTGAAGGGAACATACAAACAGGAGGGGAATCAACTTTTTAAAAGGGCAGATAATGGCAGGACAAGGGGAAATGGTTTAAAGCTAAAGGAGGGAAGGTTTAGATTGAATATTAGGGGGAAGTTTTTTATGGAAAGAGTGGTGAGGTGCTGGAACAGGCTGCCCAGAGAGGTGGTGGGTGCCCCATCCCTGGAAGTGTTCAAGGCCAGGTTGGATGGGGCCGTGGGCAACCTTGTGTAGATCCAGGCCTGAGGTTGGTGGCCCTGCCTGTGGCAGGGGGGTTGGAGCTCTATGATCCTTGGGGTCCCTTCCAACCCTTGCCATTCTATGATTCTATGAACACAACTGACAGTAGTTGCTTTTGTACGAACCCTACCAACAGCGGGTAAGAGGAAGCAGTAGAAGCTGAGTTAAAACAGGACTGGTCCTCCCAGAGTCTCTTTGGATTCAATCAGAATCAGCCAATAAACATTAAGCAAACATTAAAAAAACCTCCAACCCCTCCAAACAACCCCACATTCAATTTCATTCTGAGAAAAATAGACTTTGTTTATACACACACCTATTAGCTGTCACGTCTGTCTGCATTAAGCTCAGAGAAAGGAGCATCAGTTTTGCTGAAAGATCACTTTGGACTTACTAGAAATGTTCTCACTCTTTCTATGCTTAGTTTTCTTTGCATTCTCTGGGAATTAACACCCACTATTTCTACTTTGTAAAAAACAACTGCATAGTTTCCTTCATCTGTTTCCAGTCTTTTCCACAAAATTTCTATGTCAATATTTTGTGTGATCCCTACTGGCTGCTATCCAAAAAAAGCTGATTTAATGAAATTGCTACAGTCATAAGCCCTTTCCTTATAAAGGCTGTCCAACTGTATTTTGGACTCTCTCTACTCTTTTGTCTCTACAGAATGAGACTGATGCATTTTATCTTGCTGTTAATGTTTTATAAACATAGTTTGAAATTTTTTGTAGTATTAAAGCCAGAAGATGAATAGCATCTCTCTCATCTCTCTCATATTTTTGAAGGTGTTGGTTTGGACTTTTTTTTTTCCCCCCAAAGATGGAATCAAAAAAAGAATATGTTTTTTGCCATGGACAGCATTCAGATATTCTGAACATCATCAGCCCCTTAGAAAGTGCTCAGAAGAGCTCTGTAACCTGTGATTTCATTTATTTATTTATTTATTTATTTAAGAGTCTTATAAATGTGATGATTTGTTCAAAGTCTCAGGTTGGATAAAATCCTCCTTGGGTGTTTTGAATAAAAGCTTCTTTTGAAAAGTTAGATATTCTGGAAGTTGCTTCCTTTCAGAACTAGAAATAATCTACCCCCCAAGTGAAAAAAATGTAGCCAAACCATAATAAAATGGGATTTTCAGCACAGAGTAAAGTGGAATTTTTAAATATGTAAGCTGGTTACCGTGATCAAATATTAAATAAAGGCTGAACAGGTTTAACAGTTTGTGAAAGCTTTGTCTTGGTTTCAGCTGGGAAAAAGTTAATTTTCTTTCCAGCAGCCAGTATAGTGCTGTGGTTTGGATTTGGGATGAGAATAACGTTGAATGTTGATAACGCATTGATGTTTTTAGTTGTTGCTGGGTAGTTGTAGTGCCTACATGAAGCCAAGGACTGGTCAGCTCCTCACACCCTGCCAGGTACACAAGAAGCTGGGAGACCACAGCCAGGACAGCTGGCCTAGGCTGACCAGAGGGAAATTCCATACCATGTAACGTCACACTCCCTGTAGAACTGGGGATGCTGGCCAGGAGGTAGATTTGCTGCTCAGAGGCAAGATTTGCTGCTCAGAAGCAGACTGAGCATCATGGTTTTGTTGGTTTTTTTTTCCATGGGTGGTGAGCAATTGCACTTGTCCATCCTTGTTTTATAGATGATGATAATGCTGATGGATCATGCTGATGATTTTCTTCCCTTCTTATCCTATTAATCTGGCTTTATTTCAACCCATGAGGTTTATTTCATTCTCCTCCCCATTCCTCTGGGGGTGGGAGAGGTGAACAAGCAGCTGCGTGGTGCTTATTTACTAGCCGGGGTTAAACCATGACACAGGTATCTCTGTTTAAAGGTAAACATATTCCTGAAGTGATTAGGAAAACAGATGATCAAAATCAAATAGTGCTTCTATACTAGGATTGTTAGAACCCTAAAAGTACAGTGATATGCTGACAAAAACCATAAAAAAACCCTCACCCATGAAGAATCTCACCACACAATAATTGAAGTTATAGTGAAAATGCACCTTTCTAGTCTGTTGCAAAAAACCAGCAATTTAATAGACATCCCACACATGTTGGGCAATAAAGATTAGAATCGAGAAAGAACAGATCTCCTCAGGGCAAGAAAGTCCAGCTCTAACAGCTTCTCCTCATGTATCAAGTCCTCCAGCCCCCATGTACCCTGCACTGCATCACCTCTAGTACATCCATGATTGCCTTTTATTGGGGAACCCAAAACTGGATGGAGCACTCCAGCTGCAGATTCTGAGAAGATGAATAGAGAGGAAGAATCACTTCTCTGGACCTCCTGGCTACATTCCTGCTAACAGGGCCCAGGGTGCAGCTGGCATTTTTTTATATTTTATTTTTTCCCTGCAAACACACTTTGCTCCCTAACATAATCTTCTCCCATAGTGGGTAACATTTCACTCTCACAGACTCTGTTAGTAGGCCTGTGCCAGTGAAAAATGAGATAAGAAAGACGCTAAGTACTGATCTACCCTTAGTCATCGGGTCTCCCATCCCACCAGGCAATGTTCCTGCATTTTTCATAGCCTTTCTTTTGCTGCCAGTGTACTTACAGAAGCATCTCTCATTGCCCTTCATATCCCTCCATGAAGACCCTGTTTGTCTTCCTGAAAAGCTATGCAGTCTGTTGACTCCCTGCTTGCAAACTCCTACTACCACAGCCTGACTCCCACAGGTAAGGACATTCTTATCTCCAGCCCCTGGAGATATATCAGGCATCCCAAAATAGCTACAGACTTGGTTGGTGGCACTTCCCTCAGGATTTCTTTCTGAGTCAGAGCTTCTGATGTGCTGAGGACAGCTGTCTGCTTCAGCTGGTGTTGCTGCCCTGACCTCTTGCACATCAACACAATCACCGTGCAGTCCTCAGCAGACCTTCTGGCCTCTTGCTGCACCCTTGCTGCAACAACTGGCACGACCTCCTCAGTACATTGACATTTTTGACCAGACATGATGAAACCATCTTGTTACTGAATATTTGTGTTTTCTCCACCATCCATGACAATTCATGATTTTATGAAGTTAAATGTGATGTATCATGTCCTTATGTCCCTTCAAGAGTTAAAACTCTAGAAGTATTAACACTCACTGATTCCAAAAGCTTGTATACAGAGAGCATGGATCTGGTTACTGTCTAACATGAGAGTACACGCGGAGAGAAAGCTTCTACCTTTGTGCCAGGAAACACAGTTTGCTCTCAGACACAAAACCAGAAGTTACACCTTCTCTCTGGAAATAATCTCCCTTTTTTCCCCTATAGTCCTCTTTGAAGTATCATTGTTTTCATCAGAGAATTAAGAAGATCCCAGAAGACTTAAGTGCAAAAGAAGAGACACACATAATACATTTTAAAGCATTGAAAAAAATCCTGATCTTCTAAGACATGATACCAGACAGATCCCATAATGATTATCTGCTAACATCTGCATATGAAGTCGTGGTTATAGAAATTCCAGGCTAGAGGTGATGGAAAAGGTAGAGAGACACTAGGTTAAAAAATTTTTACATCCCAGACATAGTTTTTGAAACTTTAGGACATTGTCTTAACCCAGTGGAACAAGTGTTAAGAACTCTCAGAGATTTAAAAGATTAAATTGGGCAAGTTACGACTGGGATAGGCCAAGTGTGATATCCCTCAAGGCAATCATAGCAATAGTAACTGTTATGCTATTCACTGCAATGCTACTTACCCTTATTATCTTCTATCTACATACATGTGATGTCCAATCAATTTGGGGGTAAAAATAATTCTCATTCCATAGATTTATTCATAACACTGACAGAGCAATGTCACTATTCAATAAATGAGCAAGGGTAATAATGCACCTGCATTATGCACCCATTCAGTGCCAGGTCTCATCAAAATTAAAACTTCCTTTCACATACATTGCTTTTATCTCAAATCTCTTCTGACATAAACTGACATTCTCCTGATAAACACTAGTGTAATAAGTCCTTGGCATTATAGTGAAAAGCTCACTTTTGCTCCTAAATGAGAGAACACTTGATGACCGACCGAATCAATAAAAGAGAATGAGCTATCCAATAGATAGAAAAATCTCTAAAACTTCCTGAAAAAAGCAGCTCTCTTATTTATCTTGCCTCCTTTACCAAAGTGGTTTTCAAAAATATATATATTTTTAAAAGAAATCAATCTAAAATTTAAATCTGAGAATTTGTCTCTCTTCTTGAAACAGCTTTGACTTGCTGTAGCCAAACGCTCTCAGATTGCAGTCAAATTCTGAGAGAGAAAATTTATTAATCTCTCTCAACTCCACGAAGTTTTCTGAAATAAATAGCCTTGCACACACAGAGCTTCCTGATCTGACTGTACCACTAAATGAAATACTGATGCTCAGTTTCCCAGCGGATCGCTGCATTCCCTTTGCAATCTTGCTGAAAGCCTAAAACCCAAACAATGGCATTCAAAGTTCTGATGCCCGTTACTCAGCAATTGCGTCTGTTTGCCGAGGGCACGCACAGCTGAGGACAGGCATGAGCTGCTCCTTAAATGACATCTCGAGAGGATGCATCGTTATAAGGAACAAAATGAAATAGTCTGTGGGAAGAAACTTCAGAGGCTGATGAAAAAGGAATTAATGGCAAACATTCTATATTACCTCTTTTTATTTTCATTTATTTGCCCGAGGACATGCTTAGCATGCAGAGTTTATCCTAGATTAGAGGAAATGAAAAAAGAAAAAACCCACAACAAATCACTTCACACTTTAGAAAGATGCACATTTGATTTTAAAAAAAATTCAAAATAGCAGCTGAGGGAGGGAAATTCTCTTCCCTAAGCAAAGGTATGATGCAGAGAAAACAGAATGTCACCATCATCTTTCAAATATACCTATATGCGTGCTATGGAAGCCATCAGTCAAAACGATCCTGCTGTCACAGTTAATTGTAAGAATCAAACACACACACTGTTTCAGCACAACACCAAGCTGCATACAGAAGGGATGTGAGTGCTGAATCCCAGCCTGCGCTAATTTACCAACAACAGCCATCGATCCCCAACACCCAAAGAGAGCACCACCCCAAATTCAGGGATGGAAAAGTAACCACTGTCCTAGCTTAGTTTTCTATCAAGCAATGGTGCTTTAATCCCTGTTGCTACATCAGAATGATTAAGAGCCTACTCAAAAGGATGTAAGAGCAGGAAGGAAAACATTTAATGGGCACTACACAGTCAAGCCAAAATTCTGCAGTTAAAAGAGAGTTCCTTAAAGGAACTGTGAAACTTGAATCATTTGGACTGGATGCACTGGCTTTCCCTGCTGCTCATACCAGGCCCTCAGGTTAAGTCCAAGAAACTGCCCCTACACAATGGCTGTGCTTTGGAAGAGGAGCGATACTCTGCCTATGGCAATGTGTCTTATTGTGCCTTTATACTAACTCCAAAACATGAGCTCCTCTTGTGCTGGTTTTGGCTGGGATAGGGTGCTGATAATTTAGGGATGGTGAGCAGCGCTCACACAGAGCCAAGGCCTTTGCTGCCTCTCAGCCCACCCCACCAGCTAGCAGGCAGGGGGTTCAAAAGGAGCTGGGAGGGGACACAGCCGGGAGAGCTGACCCCAGCTGACCAAAGGGATACCCTGTACCCTATGATGTTGTGTTCAGCATATAAAGCTGGAGGAACACCAAGGAAGAGGTGGGACATGTTTGAAGTAATGGCATTTTTCTTCCCAAGTCCCCTTTAGGTATACTGGAGCCCTACTCTCCTGGTGATGGTGGAACCCCTGCCTGACTATGGGGAGTGTGGAACAAATTCCTTGGTTTGATTTGCTGGTGTGCCCGACTTTGGCTTTACTTATGAAACTGGCTTTATCTCAACCCATGACTTTTCTCACGTTTGCCCTTCCAATTCTCTTTCCCATCCCACAGTGGTGGAGTGAGCAGGCAGCTCCATGGTGCTTAGTTGATGGCTGGGGTTAAACCAAGACAGTTCTCCATGAATGTGGCAGCTGCAGGCTGGAGAACACTGTCAGGTTTTGTGTAAATCATCCTTCAGGCCTCCTGTAGGGCAACACCAGCTGTAAACTAAAGAGATCTCCTTTCTGCCTGGTAACCCCAAAAAGTCTTGGGTCCAGTTCCTTTAAAATGTAAAGTAAACTTCCATAAATTCCATAGCAGGTTGTCTCAAAACAGTGACAGTAAAGACTATGGACTGCTCTACACATATTTCAGATGTTCTGTGTTCCCAGACTTTGCATTTCATCTTTCTTTAAAGAGAAGAGATTGAGTAAATACCATTTTTTTCATTAATTTAAAATGAATGCCAATATTTTAATGTGACCACATCCTCTGTAAGTCACATGGAAATATATACAGTAATCAGAATACTGCAGTTACAGTATTAGAACCATTGCTGCAACTGGTGGTAAGAAAACAGAAATTTTATTTTATGAAAAAGCCAGACTTTTGGAATTTCCTTTGAAGTTTAAAAAAACCCAAGGTGGATTTTTTTCCTACTCTTTCCCTAAAAAGGAGATAGAATATCCTTATAGCTAGGAAGCCAATGTCAATATGTAGAAAACCTGGGTTGAAATGGCATTCTCTTAAAACAATTAATGAAAATTATTACTACCTTTTTTTACAAGCTGGCATTTAAATGAAGCTGTCTGAAGTTATTACTGATTGCTATGATATAGCAAAAAAAGAAAAAGAAAAAAGAGAGGGGAAGATTTCTTGATATTATGCAACATTTAGTTCTTTTTAACTGAGTAGTTAAAAAAGGGACTTGAAATCTGGAAGCTGTTTTTCTCCAAGTTTCACTTGGAGTAACATTTGAAGAATCCAATCAGAAAGAGATAGGAGCATTTTATGGATGATAGACATGAAGAAGCAACATGGTTTAGATTTCCTTTCATAATAATCTGGGACAAAAAAAACCCCAAACCCTCTGTTACATTATCACAAATTGTGGTTAATCAAAGAATGTTTTAGAACTGTTCAATTTTTACAACTTTTTGTCTTATACAATCCCAACAAACAGCAGGAGACAGACTGATTTGTTTCATAAGTAAGACTTCTTTCACCTGTGTCTGTAGAAGTGTTAAAATGACCCATTAAAAGCAAGTTCTTCCTGAATTTTTATCTCCCTGTAACAGAGACCTGAACTTGAAATATTTTATGACTGATACCAGCAACATCCAGTTGTGTTGGGTGCACAGCATCATCTAGTTATTAATAAAATTTTTCTGGAATTTATAAAAAAGGACAGTGAATACCCCTGAAGACATTACATCAGACAAATAACATTTTCATTTCACCAGTATGCCTTCAGGCAGCTGCTCATGAAGAGAAGTTTGGCCATCCCTGTCTCACCAAAAAAAGGAAAATTCCCTTCAGAAAGATTCAAGCAGAGCTGAGTGGCTGTTTTCTGATACACTGATGTGAGAATGTCCTCAAGTTTGTTGGCTCAGTGATTTTTCTATTGATTTTCTAAGGAAATATAACCAAGACAGAAAATAATTTCTACCTTAACCAGTTCTTAAGCCTAGGTTCTGAGATAGGTAGAGTCCATTCATCATTCTGGTAACAGTGGCTTTTTTCCACCAACCTTATGTAACTCTCTGTATTTTCAAGCTGGAATTCTGAAAAGGATCGTATTATTTTCCAGCTATTCCTGCCCATTTCTTGGTAACTTTTCTCACACTCAATTTTCAACACTTTCTGTTGCACTATCCTCTGCCTTTGCACCCAATGAAACATGCATAAAAATGAAGAGTTTATTTTCTTGTGGTAAGATATACACTAGAAATCAAGAAGAAACTGCTCCCATTCCATTCTACTGTGAAAAAAAGTTAATTGCAAGTACTGGTGAAGACAAATTCCTTAAGATGACTTTGCTCAAAGTCATGGTCAGAACACTTTGAAGATGCCACCTTCACTTAAGCACCTCAAGCTTCATCATTAAACAAGGAAAAAATAGATTTAAATAAATAAATAGATGGAGGACATATTAGAGTGGACTCAGAGGAAAGAAAAAGCCACTTGTAACACAGAAAAGTGGAATATGATAGGCAAGCACCAAAGAAAACTAAAAATCAGTAATCATCTTAAACTGCCCTTCCCTAAAAAGTGCCAGACTGCTGTCCACTCCCTAAGTGACTTTGACTCACTCTCTGCTATATCAACTGCATTGACTACTTTTGCTGTTTAAAATTTTGGCTTTGTGGGGTTTTATTTTGAAGCAAAGTAAAAAGCAATTTGCTTTTCCATAATGCTATTATCTTAGAATATTTTTAAAAATTTTTTTCAGCTTTCTGCCAAGACTATGTACATATGAAACCCTCTGGCTAGTCTGTTAACACACTAACATGGCGGTTTGCCTTTATATGTAATCAAGCTACTATTGATTCTATTTAACAGATGCTCAAGACATTAAAGGCGGGATTTATTTCACCAAATTTTAGACATTTGCAGTCAAACTAATAATTGATGTTCCAGGCTGGAGAGAAAGAGGTTTTTCTAGCACATTGTACTTGAGGTGTGCCCTGTAACTGTCTGCTTCTCTTTCATTCATAGAGGCAAGCTACATGACTTTGTTCCAGCAATGATAGCTAAATTTTAGGCATCTGAAATTTGATAACCTTTCCAACAGACTTCACACAAAGTGAGAAGTCTGAGGGGAAAAAAAAAAAGTGTCAGGAGAGGAAATTGATCTGTGTCATTAGTTATCAAACTGATCTTCATCCCACCATGTTTCTTCCTCTCTAATACAGACACGTGCACACGGAAACACACAGACCATCTGCATATGTGCATGAATCCATTCTTTCATGCTTCCTCTGTAACAAATATAAAATAAAAAGAATACTCCCACATAAGCATTATGCAACACCTTGAAATGAAAATGTTTTTTAAAATAGGAAACAACGGTAATGTGTAAGTCAGGATGGAAGGCAGTTGGGTGCTAGTTGGGTACTTACAGTTTGAGAATCACTTTGAGCAGATAATGAAGATGGTTTAAATTGTTATAGCTCTACTCCACATGTATAAAATTTACACCATAAGCTTTGCTTTATAAATATGGTGGAGATACAGGGCTATATCCTACTAATGAATGAGATGGAATTTTCTACTCCCATCGCAACTGTATCCTCTGAACTACTGGCTTCTGTTTTTCTCCTCTTTAACCATCAGAAACACAAAAAATCCTCTTTGGCAGGGCAGGCTCACTACCTCCTTTGTAAACAACTGTATTCAACAACAACAACAAAAAGTGCTGAAATTGATTTTCGAAAAATATTTGCTCTGTACCTTATGAATTTTTATTTTTCCAAATCAATTAGGCATGAACCCTTACATGAGAAGCTGAAAGAAACAATATGCAACCAGTAAAAAGCCATGTCTTAAGCCACAATGTCCAACAGCTTGTCAAAGACAGCTGTGCTGATATAAGTCATCTATATGACAGAGAAAACAATGAATGTCACTGAAGGTAAATTAGGCAAGAGTGCTATGCACATCTGAAAGCAGGAAAATAAAAAGGGTCCTGAAGAAAAATCTGTCTACAGGAGTGAAGAAGAAAAATAGTTTAAAACTCAAAGGAGAAAGAAATAAAACATAACACTGAAACAGACAAATGATCTCCTTTGGACAATATAGCCCACAGCTCAGCACACCACTAAAACTGCACAAGACAGAAGAGACAGAGATAAAAACAAAAAGCAAAATAGATAGATCTTATGATGCCACATTGTAGCATCAACCCACCAGAGTAAGTCTGTGTTACATGCAAACAATAATCACCTTTATAGAAAGATTCATTTACAGCTTGGTAAGACAGTGACTGGTATTTTTTCCTGATATTTAACTTTTATTTTTTTCTTCATGATATAACCATTTAGCTCCTATTGACCTCTATTTCACTGTAAACAACTTTCCTTCCATCTTCTTGCTTCACTCTTCAAACTTCAGTGGGCAGCTATTTCTCTTTGGACCTTACTATATACAAAGTGGCAAAGACTGAATGATGTATAAAGTCTACAAGCCGGTTTTAATCAAACAGCAATACATGTTCTGTCTCAGGGAATAGGATACTTGCTTGTTCTTTTTAATTACAAATTCTGCAGCTGTCAAATAACCACGTTTGTCTTGTCAAGTTTGATCTTTTAAAAGCCTACCACTCTTAATCCTCTGTTTCTATACACACTTACTCAGACAAGTTTGTTTACCCTGTTTGGCTCTATTCTCAGTCAATAGCAGTTACATACACACTCACTAAAGTAACATGGCAGAAATTAATTTTTCTGTCTCTTAGTGTGCCTTTGGGGATGGGATTGAAAAAAGAATTAGGAAAATAGAAATTCAATTCAGCATACTATACTCTGAATAGGTCAAGACAGAAGGAAGTTAAGAGAAACTGCATTTATTAGTCTTTGAGGTTCACCATTTACAGAGAAGAGGAACTGCACACAAGACTAAATGCATCTAAACCAAAAGAATCCAGGAAGTGATTTGAGAATTCAAAGATCATTGCGCCACAGAGTAGTAGAAATTGCAGATAACAACTGGAGGTCAGCACTGAAATTACTTAGCTTACTTCATTGCCTAAGGCAAGTTTAGCTTTATGACTATGGTTATAAAGAAATAATGGGTTACATGACACTTCATCTTTGTAGATCTTTGGCCTGGTAGCTTTACATGCTCTTTCAACAGCCACAAAGAGTGAAACCTGTATCTCTATGTGTAGGTATACAGACATATATAAAACTTCTATGGAGCCGTGATGAGGAACTGCAAATGTATGATTGAAAAAAAAGGGATGGTAAGACGGACTGAGAACTCTGCACAGCATGGGAAGCGAAGGGAAAAAGGAAACCAACTGCCTTTTTTAATTACTGACATGTACTGGCTCCAATTTTCATCTTCGATTTGCTTTTAGACTTCTCATTCCCTGCAGTATTTGGCAACTTATTGGAAATGCAAGATTTATTTTAAACTTGATTAAAATGTTCAAAGGAACATTTAGTGTTGATGCCGAATCTTAGCAATCTGTCCTGAAGACCATTTGAAATATTTATTTACTTATGCTAAACAGAAAATTCATATAGTTTCATGCACCATAGCTGACAGGATAAAATAGTAACAAGAACATTGACTTTTAGCATGTACAGTTTTTAAAATGTGTGTGCAGAAAGAAAGTTAAGAAAGCAATGTACATCTGGGAGAAGAAAGCTTTTGAACTGGCCAGCATGACATGTTCCTGAATTACATGATAGAGTTTCGGTTTATTTAATTTCCTTCTCAAGTAGAGTTGTGTATGTCCCTATGTAAATTTTTTTGTCAAAATTTTTCAGATATTTTACTTATTTTCAAATAAAGCTCTGTCAGCTATCCTGGACCTAATCCTGAGCATAAAATGTACTTTATTAAGAAATGATTTAAGGTTATGTTATTTTTTAACTGATTTTCAAAATGTTTCCTTATATTAGAGTTCCTTTCCACTGTCAGCAATATGTTATACTCTAGAAACTTCAAAAATGCATGTTAGACAACTAAATACATTGGTATAACATTTATCAATAAAGTCTCCTGTATATAGCATCATAAAATATTTTCTTTACTTTCCTTCCTCTAGCTAACTCATAACTTGGCTAATTTAAAAACATGGCATATATTGCAAAAGGAGTATTTGGTATATTTTACTTCATTCTTCTGCCTGCAATGTGTCAAAGGACTCTGTCATTATATTTGTAGTCCTGATCATCATTCAGATATTTTAGTCACAAATCAGTTGTCCTCACTTTTCCATATCAAGACTCAACACTGACAAAAAACCCCTATATATATTAAATCTTTATTCCCCCAGTCCTCTGTGTAATGTAGCAGTAAAACCTTCCTACACATGGAAACAATGTCTACTGTCATAACCCACCACAGTTTTAGCATCAGAATATGGCTGATTTTGATTAGATTAATCCCTTGGCTTCCACATATGTCTTCAATACACAGATAGATGTCATTCGGAAGTTCAGCCTCTCGCAGTCCAGATTCCCTTTCCATATTTTCCTTGAGATGTTTCAAAGCCTGCATCCGGGCTTTTGCCACCCAGAAGCATATACCCTGGGGGATGTTTCAACAGGACTCCTAAACCATCATAGTGCCCCCAGGAGCCCTTCTGATGGTAGTAGTTTCCTTATACCTTGAAATGGAAGCAAAGCCAAGAACCCACAAGTTTTCCCAGCACACACATACTATACAATCTTTAAAATAACCCAACCAACCAAAATGTCTCCCGATCCCAGGCCCAAAACAGTCACCTGAAAATTTCAAGCCTGAAGCTTCCAGAAACTTTGCTGGTCTCAAGGAAACATCGCTCAAAGTCAGTCAGTATGTTGGTTTAGTTCAGCTCACAATGACTTCTCTTCAATGTGTTCTCCATCTCCACTGTGAAATCTATCCCTGTAAATGTCAGAATACCACTTCTCTTGCCCACGATCTTGCAGGAATAGATCACCTTAGTCATGATTAAATGTGCAGTGTCACCATATATATAATAGGATGCAGTGTAGCATGCTTGTCTAAGTGCTTCCATCAGGGCAGCTCAGACAGAAATTGTGCATAGCCTATGCTGCGTAATCACCATGTGAACATTAAGTCTGATGCAGCAAGGAAATGTAGGACTGAGTTGACTCTGCTCATGCGTGGAAGGTCTACGAATTTCTGAAAATGCATGTGAACTGCACGCTAGAAAATCCTCCATTACATATAATAGCCTGATTCCTACAGTACTGTTTGTTTAAAGCCACTTAGTTCTGACAGCTCCTGATATCTTACCACACACAGTTGAGAGACTTGTTCAAAATGAAAGTTGCAAGATGCATTGGCAGAAGTACATGGAATTCACTAAACAAGACAGACGTACCCTTCAGGTGGTTCAACCCGACTGAAACACTATTTTTAACAGCACATTAAAAATATGCCCTAAGATAGTTTATTTGTTAATTGATTCTGTTTGGGTATTAACTCTGTCTATGATCATATGAATATATAATATGGAGTAAACAAATGCTTTCATCAAAACTCTTTCTTACTACAAAGAGTTCAGAAACTGGAAATTTAGTGACTTCCCATGGAGCAGTAAAATCATCCTATGCTTACTTTTTAAAAGCCATTCTGACAGCTTTTTAATAGATTTTTTTTCATATGAATACTATTTTTAAAATCTATCCTAAAGTATTAATTTCTGTTTCTCAGAAATTTAAGTACTTTTTTTTTCCTCTTGCTTGGGCTCACTTAATTTTGTCCAGTCGAATAAAATGAACAAAAAGACACACGCACACAAGAGGGGTAAAAAAGCCTCACTACATATTTTTGTTAGAAGGCTGTAAGATTTACATGGTACAGACTTTAATTTAATGACACGTGTTGTGTGCCATCCTCCAAACAACTATTCATAGAAATACAGAATCACAAAATGGTAGGAGTTGGAAAATTATTTCTGGAGATGATCTAGTACACCCTCCCCCCACACTCCAGAGCAGGATCTCATGAAGCATGCTGCACAGAACCATATCCAGGAAGATTTTTAATATCTCCAGAGGAGACTCCACAGCCTCTCTGAGCAGCCTGTCCCAGTGCTCTGTCACCCTCACAGTGAAGTTGGTTTTCCTCATTCAGGTGGAACTTGCTGCGTTCCACTTTCTGCCTATTGCCCCATGTCCTGTAACTGGGCACTACTGAGAAGAATCTGGCGCCATCCTCTTGGCACCTACACTTCAGATGTCGATAAGCATTGATGAGATACCCTCCTTAGTCCGCTCTTCTCCAGGCAAAACCAGCCCCAGCATTCTCAGCCTTTCCTCATAGGAGAGATGCTCCAGTACCCTCAGCATCCTTGCAGTCCTCTGCTGCACTTTGGCCAGCAAGCAGTTCCTTGTGGAACATAAATTGAAATTAACAGAAATCCCAAACCAGTATCCAAGTAGTTTAGTACTTTGAGAATGAATCAATAGAATCTTGTCTTGCTGTGGCATTACACACAAAGACCTTAATGCCAACTTTCCATAACTTTTCCCTGCTTTGAATGACAATCCTATAGAGAAGGTCTTCCAACCTCCACTTCAATGCATTAATTTCTCAAATGTCACTTTTTTTAGCCTCTCACTTCTACATATAATTTCTTTATACATCCAAATCTAAATGCATGTAAACTTGGAATATTTCATTTTAAACCCCATAGAGTTGTATTTGTCTGCATGCATTTCTTCACAGGTAAAAATACCTTATTTAAACATGACATGACACTCGCTACTAGTAAATCAGACAGAACTTACCCAAAGTATTTCAAAACCAGAAATATAAATTGTTTGCAGAGATCTATTCACAGTTTTTCAACCTTTGAAGTTTTCCGTGAAGTGCTAAAATAGTCAGAATCAAAAAAAGCTACAGCTTGAGATACTTCAAGTGAGTTGTGCAATATAATTGCACAGCTAATAGAAGCATAATCATCTCAGCAGGAATTAAATAAAGCAAATACAACTGCTGAGTTGTTTTTCAATATTATTAATTTCAAAGCATATCTTGCACATGCTGGCATATTTAGGGGAAGCAAGGCAACTTCAGATCACAACAGTATACATTTTAAGAGCTTTCTTCTGATGATGCAGCATGTAATGAGAAACCTTTGAAACAACTTTAATCCAAATATTTAACATAAAACTAAAAAATTATTCTAAACTCCATATATTTCATACTTCAACTGACTGCATCTTAAAGTGTTTGTTAGAAGTTCAACTAGAGAGCAAATAACTAGAAATAATTAAGTACCCACAGCCTTTTGAAATCTAACACCAGTGACGATATTAATACTCCGGACTTGAGCATCCAGCAGTCTGGGAATGGATGGCAGATGGGTCTTTAATTTAAATGTTCTTTAAATGTTTAAATTTAAAGAATTGAATTTAAAGTATTTAAATATTCTTTAAATGTTCCTAGAATATCTTTGAAATTCTCTGTCTTATGCAGCCTGTCCAGTCTTCAATCCATGAGCGTGGCACTAATGAAATGCTCAGATCTATTTTACTTGGCATCAGTCAGCAACCATTCCATCATACTTACTGAATCAAGATGCCTATATACGTATATGTACACACACACTTACCTGATTAAGAAATGTTACTTGATTAACGGAGACTGTTTTACTTGTCACATTCAAATGATAGAGAAAACAAAATAGCCTGCTTGGAAATGCAAAGAGTGTTTTATGATCAAAAATTCTTCTGAAGCCTGGCTTTTTCATCAGCATTCCCCAGCTCACACTGCCAGAAATACTTTCTAGCAATGACTCAGGCTCAGTGAACTTTTGCCAGTTTCAAGATAAGTTTTTGATGGAGCCCTGCCTAGGGTGCTAGCAAACTGCACGCAAACACAACTCCTGCCTTTCTAGGAACTGTAGCTCCTCTAGGATGGCCCTCCTTCGGTGTCTGCTACTTCCAGGTCACCTCGGAGTAAGGACAAACAATACAACCGAAGGTAGATGGGCTGCTTCTAGAATTGAAAGTTCTGAAAGCTGTGGTCACCAGCCTCGAGGAGGTTCCTGGTAACTACTAAGGATTTTGAAAAAAGTAGAGAAATTGATAAACTCCAGAGCATGCCTAGTTTCAGGATAGTTTACATGGTTCTTCATTCTGTCCTGATTCAGGCTAACACCAAATTGGAAGTTTTATTTGTGAATCAGAAATTCTGGCTTTGATCAAATCTTGAGGCTAAATCACATGAGATTTGGATCCTTCCAGGGTTAGGTAAGGGGAGGGAGCCTGCTGATGGGTATTTTGGTTTTACTCGTTCCCCTCATAGCTTTGCTAACCCATGTATTCCGAGCTATAACAGAACAAATGACATAACCAACACATTTTTCATAGGGTAGTGTGAGATTCTATACTGCCTGTTCATTCTTCAGAAACTCACAAAATTCCATTTATAGTGAAAGTCATACTTCTAAAACGCTTTACCAAAGTTAACATCATTATCCTTGACAAAATTCAGCTTCCAGCTGATGCCAAGAAAACACATTCTATTAGCTCATTAGATTTCTTCCCTGATTAAAAGAGAAAAAAAAGATACATTAACAGAGAGGATTTTAGATGTTTTAGAGCCATTTTTAGAGTTCTTTCAAATATGTGCTTTGATTCTAGACAAAGACAGTAAAGATTGACACTCATGGAAACTAAAGTCTGATTTCTAAGCCATCTGCTACTGCTTACTTTTCTTCTAACCACTGAGATTGCTGTAATCACAACAATCTCAAACAAAAGTTCAAGGAAGCACACTGAAACTTAGCTTAGCTTTACCTATCAAGGTATGCTTGAAAAATCAGGAGCAACGTGCAATTTTTAATGGAAGAGCCTTTATTCTAAATGCTGTATGTATTTCTGTAAAATAAGCACCTGGCATGCAAACAACAGATGGCAAAGCATATGGTGCATCACTTACAGATACAACCAAACAAAACTTTTAAATCCTTTCGAAAACCGGGAGTGACCCAAGTAGTCTCCGGTCAATTGAACAAACACAGTTCCACAGCAGCTTTGTATCACAGAAGAGCAGCAACTGGCAAGTCATTTGTAAGTGGCATTGGTTCATGTTCATAAATTGAAACAGGCTAGACCTTTCCAAACACCATCAGCATCGATGCCCTGATACTTGGCACCAACTACAGTAACTGCCCAGAGCACAAACAGTGGTAGGATCCTATAACCAATGGCACAGTGGAAGTCTGGCACTGTGTTTTGTTATTAATTAGACATATCTGCAACTCTCCAACAGCTGCAATGCTTCTGTGATATGCAAAGTAAGAGGAGAATAATGAAATCAGGAGCAGTGCAAATAATGACACTTACCTCCACTATCTCATCTGACACAGCAAGAATGAACATACTGTATATTAGTATCTTTTATAATGATTTTTCAATTCTCTTTCATATCTTTTCAGTTGCTTTTACTAAACTTGTGCTAGTTTTGGCTGGGATAGAGTTTATTTTCTTCATAATAGCTGACATGGGGCTCTGTTTCAGATTTATGCTGGAAACAGTGCTGATACAGAGATGTTCTTGTTGCCACTGAGCAGTGCTCACACAGAGCCAAGGCCTTTGCTGCCTCTCAGCCCACCACACCAGTGAGCAGGCTGGGGTTGCACAGGGAGTTACGAGGGGATACAGCTGGGACAGCTGGCCCCAGCTGAACAAAGGGCTATCCTGGACCACATGATGTTGTGTTCAGCACATAAAGCTGGAGAAAGACCAAGAAAGAAGTGGAATATGTTTGAGGTGATGGCATTTGTCTTCCCAAGTCCCCATTAGGCATGTTGGAGCCCTGCTCTCCTGATGATGGCTGAATCCCTGCATGACCGTGGGGAGTGGGGACAAATTCCTTGGTTTGGTTTGCTTGTGCACACTGCTTTTGTTTTTCCTATTATCCTGTCTTTATCTCAACCCACAAGTTTTCTCACTTTTGCCCTTCCAATCCTCTTTCCCATTCCACTGGGGCAGGGGAGAGGGTGGACTAGGGAGAAGGTAGCTTGAGTGAGGAGCTGTGTGCTGGCTGGGGTTAAATCACAACAACATTGTCAGTGAGCGCACACAGAAGTATGTGCATTCACGTGTATGCAGCCCGTGACTTTTCTTTTAGAAGGAAAAAGGACTTTGCCATATTTGGGACTTGATTGAATTTAGTTCACTTCTGGTATGATGTCTAAACAGTTTCTGGTTTGATAAGGCATTGTCTGCACCCCTTTTACTTGGAGCTCATGAAATGCCCTCAGTGAAAATATACATACACTACCCAATTAACAAATGTTTTCCTTCCAGGCTTCTCAGTTTCCCTTAACATGATTGTGTCAGTGATAGATAGTGGGCAGTCTGTATAGACTAGAAATATTTTCACCTCCCAAAAAATAAGGCTTGGCTTCTGATTCTAAACCTAACTCCAGGTAGCTCATGCTCAGAATGAGGAAGCAAACACATATTTTCAGACAAGCTGTATAACGAGTCTATGTGGAATATAAACTCAGAAAACAATGAGCCTGAAAGCCATAGCCTTTAGCAAAAAGAACATCTAATACTGGCGAATCCACACTAGCAAACAGCTGAGTTCTAGCAGATCTCAGAATAGAAAACACATTTCAAAAGAAGAAACCTATTTTTATGGCTATAAAATAAGAATTCTCAGTGGATAAAAGAGCAGGTATCCTGTTTAGGATAAATAGAAAAGCGCTTCCTATTGTGGCATTTCCTTTTGCATGCACTTTATTAAAAATAATGGAAAAGGTCAGCTAAAGAGAATGCCAGTGCTTAGCTTATTCTACATACTGGTTGTGTCTCTAAAAGAACATTAAAGTTGTTATTTTGTAATCCTGCAACTTTTTAACACTTCAGTCCAGACAGTATTTAGGTCTTATAAAATTAGAGGGTTTTGTATAAGTATGTAACTTTTTCCTGCACTTTTGATGTACAAAAAGAGCAAGACTATAACACGCTTTTTCCATAACCAGGACTACAGAAGAGGTGGAACAGATCCACCAAACTAAATCCTTTAAAAGAAAGGCCAAAAATTAAACAAATGCTTACTTAGTGGAAGATATGCTAATTCCAGATTCAAGAATTGTAAATATAAGAGGTGATCAAAATTCAGAGATATCTTTCTTTTTCATAAATGCCATTTCATAAACCACTTGAACCAGTCTACCAGCCATCATAAGGGATGGTCTTTGCTTCCCCTTTTATTCTGACTGTCCTTCCACTCCAAGATTCCAGTTTTGGATCTCTATAGCAATTTTAAATTTAAAAAAAAAAAAAGTTACTAGAGCAATTAGGATGCTCTAGATAAATGTTTTATATTCTTTGCTGAGTCTTCAGATAAACTAGCTTCCTGGAAGAATGGATGTAACAATAACCTTGCAACAGCAGCCTTGCTAATATATATAATGCTAATATATATTTGGAAATTATTTGAGTGAAGAAAAAAACGCTTATGAAAACTCATTTATTTATACTATATAGGACAGACATGCCAAAATAGCTTGTCCTTATGTGAAAAATATCCTCAAAATATGCCAAGTGTCAGTGATCCTTTGTTGGTAAATAAATTAGATGACTAAATGGCAAAACCCTCTGTTTTAACCCCAATGATTACTAATTGTCAACATTTATTTCCTTTTGTTTCCAACGAATCAGAAAAAGGTGTACCCCAGCATGTTAACTATATTAAATAATTTAAAATCAGATAATTAGGGTACTTGCACTAGAAATCCTACTCTGTTTTTTCTGTTCTGCATTACCACTGTTTTAATTCAGACACATGCTGCCTCTGAGCAGCTTAGAATTGCCGTTTTATGGCTTTGCATCAATTCCTTTTAGCTAAATATTTTTCTTCAGAGACACTAGAGACAGCAAACATGTATGACACACCTCCAACATTACAAATTCCAGGAAATGCACACTTTTAAGAAAAATGTATTGAAATGAAAGTATAATAGTGAAAGTGTACAGTGGTTTTGAAACATTGCTGTTGCTATGGCAATTGTCAAATCTCCTATTTTAGTGAGAAAGCTCTTGTTATTCAAAGAGCCTGAATTTTTATCCACTTTCATATTTGTATGCTCAGTTACACTTCAGAAACAGCATGTGAAAGGTTTAATTCTTCTATAACTTTTCGTTCCTTCTCTAAGTAGATGTTACTTAATATTTAGTTCCATATTCAAAGAATATAAATATAAAATCAAGTTACATTTTATTCTTCTCCTGAAAATCAACTGATATTGTCTTGTCAACTCAGAACATTCTATCAACTCCACTACATGGAAATAAATATAAATGAAGCAAATAGATTTGTACTATCAAATGAAAAAAGAAAATCAAAATGAAAACATTATCAACGTAGAATCACAGAATCTCCTGAGTTGAAAGGGACCCATAAGGATTATCAAGTCCAACTCCTGGCTCCACACAGGGCCAGACAAGTCAGAACATGGGACTGAGCACATAGTCCAGATGCTTCTTGAACTCAGCCCAGCTCAGTGCTGTGACCACTTCCCTGGGGAGCCTCTTCCAGTGCCTGACCACCCTCTCAGGAAAGAACCTCTTCATAATACCCAGCCTAAACTTCCCCTGTTGCAACTTCATACTGTTCCCTCAGGTTCTGTCACTGGTCAAAGAGAGGAGATTGGTACCTGCCCCTTTACTCCCCCCCCTCAGGAAGCCACAGACCGTGATGAGGTCTCCCCTCCACCTCCTCTTCTCCATTGAAATTTTTTTGATAGAAGTTTTGATGTCCAGAGGAGGGTTACAAAGATGATCAGAGGGCTGGGGACCTCTTCTATGAAGACAGACTTAGCAAAATGGACTTATACAGCCTGGAGAGGAGAGAAGGGTCCGGGGAGACCTTGTTGCAGTCTCACAGTACCTGAAACGGAACTACAGTAAAGATGGAGAGTGATAGGACAAGAGGTAATGGGTTTAAACTAAAAGAGGGCAGGTTTAGATTAGATATAGAGAAGAAAATCTTCCCTGCGCAGGTGGCGAGGCCCTGGCACAGGCTGCCCAAAGAAGCTGTGGCTGCCCCCTCCCTGGCAGTGCTCAAGGTCAGGCTGGATGGGGCTTTGGGCAATCTAGTCTAGGGAAAGGTGTCCTTGCCCATGGTGGAGGGCTGTAACTACATGGTCTTTGAGGTCCCTTCCAAACCAAACTGGTCTGTGATTCTAAGAATCTATATTCTAAAAGAGCTAATAATCCTTATTAATTTGTTGATAACCGACTGAAATAATATTAATCCAAGAAACTTTATTTTCTTCTACCTATGTATAAATAATGGTTCCATAGGAATTCCACTATGATATAACATTAATTTATATCTGTTTGTTGTAAAGCGTTACAGATTTCAAATAGGCTATATAGAGTGATAGCTATATTTTACTGGAGGTACCAAATTTTTCTCAATTTCAATGGTATTCATTATATAAATTTTAAAAATACTATTTTCTTCTACTGTGTGTGGATATATTATTTAATTCTATCACCAATGAATGATATCAAACCAAAACATCCTAGTGCTTAAGTGTGGAGTGTCAGAAATCACAGAATCTCCAAGTGTTGGAAGGGACCCTCTGGAGATCATCTAGTCCAACCCCACAGACAGAGCAGGATCACCTAGAGCAGGTAATGGTTTGGTGGATGTAATACAAAGTCCACCATGCAACCTTTTGCCCAGTGTTGAAGACACGCAATGACCCTTTGGTAAGAGAAATGAAAATGCCTCAGTCTTTTCGTTCCTGAAACAGTGTAGCAAGCAAGCAGACAATTCAAAGAAGAATTGATTGTGTATATGAAGCTACTGTTTGGAAGTACCAATTTTACAGAACCAATTTTAAATCTGACAGTGTAAACACACATACTCTAACTGAAATTAAGAAAGCAGAAATGAATGACATGTCATAGATGCCAAAATCCATGTTAGAGCAACTTGGAGCAGGATTACACTTTTTAGGCCGTTTTATTTACATTAAATTCATGGCAAAAAATACCCCACAACTTCTCTCTGTTAAATTTCATGGCTTTTCTCTATTAAGACTAATAGAATGACTCTTAACAGCTGCATTTCCTCAAGGTTTTATAAAAAAGAAGTTTCAGAATGAACTTAATGGGTATAGTACACATATGGCTGGTATACACAAAACGATTGCTAAAATACAGTTTTAAAAGTTCTGCTTTGGAATTCAGAAGTGAGAAGCACACAGGGATGGATATTACTTGCTGCTATCAACTTGAGGAAATATACTGGAACTCCAGTAAAAAAAACCACAAACAACCCAACCCAAAACTAGGCAAGGTTTGTTTATACTTTCAAACATAGAATTTGATTTGTCTAGTTATTTATTGGACTAAATAAGAAAGTCCACTTAAAAACTAGTATTTGTATTCTAGACTGAGGATTAGTTCAAATGTTGCTTTTATGGTGAAAAAATAACTCCTACTCACACATTGGCAACTCCAGAGAGAGCCCTTACTGACACAACTGTGTGCTGCTGTTCATGTTAGTTCTGCTTACCCACAGTACTCTGGTACACAAAGGTGATTTTAATTGAAACATGCCTAAAATGGTAGCTGTTTAATTACTCCTACGTTAAGTACAGGTTAGTAACTTTACATAAAATTCATGCAGGTTCCTGTTTGTATGCATACAAGCCCATTTGAAGTTCATAAAAGTACAGCTGACTGTATCTGCTTTTCATGTCCTTATTTTCAGATAGACTTGGCATAAAAGATACATTTCCAGTTATTACACAAAGATTAAGTGCTACAGGCAGATGGGGATAATATATTTATTTCCTTTTCTAGCATTTCAAACCACCCTCCTCTTTTTTCCTGCTTTTATCTAGCCTGAGTTAACTTTTCTTTATTCCATGTTCATTCATCTGCTTCACCTCTCCTTAGTTCTTGGTAGCTTTTGGAGTAACACATAAATAACAAGATATTAAACATTACTCTCGGTCTGTCGTGACTTCTTCCTTTCATTTAAAGTACATTCTGCAACTTCCAGGATGACTTGTGCTCTCTGAATAAGGCTTCTGAGTGTCTGAATCTGAATTATTGAAACCTTGCAAGTATAGTATCACACTGATTGAAGGAGACAGTTATGAGTCAGGATCATGCCTTTCATAGCATCACAAAATCATAAAATTGAATAGTAATGTACTGTATACATGTCAACATTATATTTCACTATAATGTGCACATTGAAAAGTAGAATTTTATTTTCTAATAACTAATCACTGTAATGAAAGAAGAAAGCCAAACTGATTCAACATGTTCCTCTTAAAATTATATTAAAATAAATTTCTAAAAAAATTCCCAACTTTTTCCAATCAAAAGAAGTTGACCAGTTCTAAAATTAGCCCAAATCAATACATTTTGACACCGAATACAAACTTATTTAGTCTGCAGAAGTTAAAAATCTGAAACTTTATATTCATGTCAACCTAGTATTAAAGCCAATGAGCTTTACATGCTTTCAGAATTGATTCCCTAAGCTAATGGCAATTACCTATTGTTTAATTTTGATGTATGTTCTGCAAAGAAATCTCCGGATATTTTACATCATTAGTTTAAACCATAAAACATCAATGTGTTCATAGTATTTAAAAAAAATAAAATCCTCATTTAGCTAGGAGAATCCAGCTAAAAAGCCTCAGGAATCATGTTGAACAGCTCATAGACCATAGACAGCCAGCTCATGAAAATATGATCTTCATTACAAAAGATTTTTATGTTGCTTAAAAAAGAAGTTATGAACCTGTTACTATGCTGGCTCTTCATCCTCTTTTCATAACAATTTTCCTGCCATATTAATGACAAATATATCATAATTATCTCTCTTCACCTTCAGTTGAAACAGCACAGAACAGCCCTTAATCTAATTGCATCTCTAAATTCATAGGAAAACAGTCAATCATGGTAAAGACTAGTTTGACTGTGAAACCGTAATGATTCAAACAATTAAGACTATCGCTACATCTGTAATTCACAAATTGAGACAGCAACATCATTATGATATAAAATACTGAAACACATTCTGGACAGCAAGAAGAGTTCGCAATTTCTGATTTCCTTGCTTCTATCAAGTTTGCCAGCCCATTAACATTGAAATAACTGCTGACATCTGGTTCAAGCCTGGGCACCAGCTCTGCAGAAAGCTCCACTTTATCTTGGTAGGGTCGGAAGACTGTTTTAGAGGTTATAGAACATCAATTTGTTCTGTTTCCCCTCCTCACCTGGCAACCCAAGTATATTCTTTAAAATGGCAATACAATTAATCAGTACGATGGGTTGGGAATGTAATGTAAAATGAATTACAAAAATCTTATTTCAGAACTGCCAAATTCATTTAGCAGAAGAAACTGATTAGCTTAAACCAAGAGAACCCTGCTCCTAACAGGGGTTTTCTCCAAAACTACTGAGGCACAAATAAAGCAAAAGAAAAGTATGTCTTTTTTACAGAACATTAAGTGCTAAGCATTTCATAACAACTGAATTTACCAAAGTACAGTTTAGGGTAAAGGTGTCAAGAACACCAGGTTTGCAAACGAACCCCACTAATGGACACAAAAATATCTGTGGTCATACCCACTGTTCCTAAACAGAACCTGGCCTGGGTACATTCTGAACTTGGAAGCTGGAGCTTGAAATCGTGAAACCTTTTAAAAAGAAAATTTTTTTTTTTCCTTTGAAAGGACACTGATATTAATATGCTTACAGATGAAAAATAAAGAGTAATATCAGCTATTCATATAACAAATGCTTGTGGAAATACTGGATTGCTGTTACAGGACTACTGTACTCTGATAATAATATGCACATATTCAGCAAAATACTCATACTCACTGAGATTTGGAAATTTGTTTCTCAGAAGTTTATCTTTGAGTGGTATAACAGCTAGGGCAAAATTTAAGGAACAAAACAAAAAATAATAATAACAAACACTAAGACTTCTACCATTGTTTTAACTCAGGATAGATGTCTAAGTGTAACACAAAATAAAATACCATATTTTTCTGTGCCTGAAAAGGGAGATGAAAAGGGAATTCTTTAATTTTCTCCTCTCTCTGTCCATTAATACTCTGTGAGACAATAATATTATAATAACTTATGTTAATTAAAAATAATTTTAGCAAATAATTTTGCTCTGTAGAACATCCTGAAACAATTTATTAACAGTATTTATTATCCCTAACAAAAGCAACATCACTTAGTTTGATAGAGAGTCCATATAGCATGGCTTTGGCTCCTAAAGTAAGATTTCCTAAGAGCACAATCTTAAAAATTTGTTGAAGATAGCCAAGCATAAACACATTAGTTGTTTGGTTTTCCGGGTGTAAGTCAGCAAGAACAGCAATAATTTGGGAAAACACAAATTTCTCACTTCTTCCCTCATTTCCCAAAACACCCAATCCTAAAAGGACTGGGAATAGCCCAAGCCCTAAACTGCTACACTTTACAAGACACTGGGAAGAATTAACATGGGAGCACTGTGCTTCCAAATACCTGAAAGTGTTCAAGGTCATGCAGCAACATCTGTGGCACAGTGTATTTTCTCAACATTCTCTGCTGTGGACCAGAAATTCCTCCAGGCCTTTATGATGGCACAACTGAACCAAAAATTTTGAAAAACTTGTAAATATCTATTCTTCAAGACTGTAAATATAATCAAGATCAACCCAGAGGAAAAGATGTTTTACCTTCCCCAGTTCAAGAAAGATGGGGAACTAGTGGTGAAAGTCCAGTGAAGGGCTACAAGGATGCTGAGGGGACCGAAGTATCTCTCCTATGAGGAAAGGCTGGGAGAGCTGGGCCTCTTTTGCCTGGAGAAGAGAAGACTAAAGGGGGGATCTCATCAATGCTTATAGATATTAAAGTGTGGATTCTAAGAGGATGTGGCCAGACTCTTTCCAGTAGTGCCCAGTTACAGAATAAGGGGCAACAGGCAGAAACTGGAACACAACAAGCTCCACCTGAATATGAAGAAAAAAGACTTCACAGTGAGGGTGACAGAGCACTGGTACAGGCTGTCCAGAAGGGCTGTGGAGTCTCATTCTCTGGAGATATTCAAAACCCACCTGCACATGAACCCATGCAACCTGCTCTAGGGGAAACTACTTTATTGGGGGGGTTGGACTAGCTGGTCTCCAGAGGCCCCTTCCAATCTCTACCATTCTGTGATTCTAACAGCTCTATGTTGAAGTCTACTTAGTGTCAGCACTGTGTTATAAATACTATCATAGAATACATTCTAGCAACTACAGCTAATGTGAATATTTTAAACCTAAATGTACAAGAAATTATGCACATGCACATATAAAAACACACACTCTGAAGGTAGGGATAGTTTGTAACAATACTACAATAACGCACATCTACAGCAAGTGTATTATATGTATGTATCTGGCACACTCAATGTCCAAAGAATTTTAAAAGAACTTTCTAACTTCGTTGGTTCAAAGGATCACCTTAACCTAACATAACTGCATGCCTTATATATTTTTCTAGGTTAAATTCATAAATTCTTCATAGATGACACCTGTTTAATATATCTAGAAAGAGAAAGAAGGCAACACTTGTACCAATCTTGCAGAAGAAAAATAACAAATCACATGGCAACAGAATCATATAGAAATGCCTGGAAAAAAACAATTTCTTGGATCTTTTACTTCTCACTTGCAAATCAGCATTCCCAAGGCATCTTGCCAATTTCAAAATGATGACCAGACATCTCTGATAACAACTCAGAAGGAAAAAAAAAAGAAAAAAAAAAAGCATAATGGTGTCACTTAAGTTTTTCTATATTGTATTTTATTGCATTTCTATGGTTTGTGTATTTAGCACTATTTTTATTAAAACAATTTAAAATAGATTATCCCTTAAATAAAATTAGGTATCAATGGAGTCATTACCTTTACTGCAGTTAAGAATAAGTAACGTTATGATAACTTGCAAGGTATCTGTCACTGGTTTCTGTTCTATCTTTTCATTCTCAATGGGTAAGACAGACAACACATCACTAATTTCAGGGTCTTTAAATTAAAGGTCTAATAGGAAAGAGTGCAAAGGAGGAAGTTTGGAACACTCCAGGCTTGAAACTAAACCAGATGATTGGAAATGGATGGGGCTGAGATATTACCTGAAGCAGGAGGGATGTGGTTAGCACCCCAGGCAACAAAGAGCTATACAGAAGATACCCTGTTAACCATATGAAGACACAAATACACAGCCAAGACTGAAATACAAGAAAAGATACTGTTGTCAGGCGATACAAGATGACAGATATTTTTTCTAAGATTGACAATAGTTTCTGGTAACTTACAGAATTATTTTTGACCCATCCATACACATTATAGATTCACAGAAAAATACTCCACCGTGCCTACAGTCATCCTGCACTACATACATAACATATCCTGACTTCAAACTGCCAGCACCTCTAGCTGGTGCACACAGGGTATCAATGAAACAAACTGCATTTGCTTTTCACGTAATTACTGCAACGTTTGAGAAGTGAGTGGTGCCAATTCCAGCCAACTGCTTTGCTCAAGCCTCTCACAGAAGTATAAATAGAGATTTCACTTTCAAAGGATCCAGCCTGTGCTTTCCTTTTTGTGCTGTTTTTTGAAGTTTTGAGCTCATCTGTTTTGTGTAATGTAACTGCAATAATATTGCCTCTGAGTTAGCTCTGCAATAATTCACTCCTGGTACAGCAATAATTGAGCAAACAGAAGCTTCTACCAGAGGCATTCTTTTCTATTATTTATTGTAATTTTTTTTTTCATAATTTAATGAGAAACATTTCAAAAGCAAGACTTTTATCCTTTCATGTTAAATTAATTTACAGTGCTATAAACCATGATGAAAACAGAGAAACCATCATCAGAAAAAGCATGTTAATAAAGACAGATTTCTACAAAGTTTTTTAACTAAACTCATAAAATAATTTTTTCTATTTCTGTCAGTACCAACTTGTCTGTATTTGTTCCCAGTTAATGAGACATACAGCGAAAATTACATAACAATGAACAAGCAGAAACTACATCAGGGGAAAAAATAAAGAATAAAATGTTTAATTTAGGAAAATCTGATTAATATTACTATATTTTATTCTAAATATTTGCTCCTGTCTAGTATAGAAAAATCCAAATACCAGTTTGGTGTTGTAAAGAACTTAGAAAAACATTAAAAAAAATCAAATTAATTAAACTAGTGGGGGGAGGGAACCAAACTGCATATCTTCCTCTCCCTGTACTTCATCTCACCCCAACACCTGGTATGGTCTCTAATCTGAGGCAATAGGTGTTGATGTTATCAACGGGACCAGAGTGTCACAGGATTAAGCTTAGTGCAAGGAATTCACTGCTGTGGAAGTGCAACTGCACCTGCCAAGTGTGCTCCAAGGACAGCATGCCACCTTTCCTTCATGTCCCAAATCACACAGATGGATAAAATCCTGTTTTTACCTGAGGCAGCATACAGCCCAACCACAGCTGGGTGTAAAATGTATAGGTTATGTGTCTAACAGGCAACAAAAGGTAATGAAATAACAGGCTGTCACGTAATAGCTCCAACTGCAGAAATAACTTTTCTTGGCACTATTTTTTAGGCAGTGCAAGTATTACAGTATTACATGTCCCCAAAATTGAAGGCTAAAATAAAATGGCTAATTTTATTTTTTAAAGCCAAACCTGGGATTTAAAGACTGTTGCAACTCTTACTCTTGAAGTATGGCATTACAATACAATACCACAGTTATAAAGATGATCTGTTGAGAGGTTAATGTACTGTTGTGCCTATAATTGGTGTAACGTAAGTGAGAACAGTTTTATTTCATAGCTTTGATCTGGCAGCTTCCAGCAGGTCTCCACTTTATGGGAAGAAAGGATTTGCCACTTCATTTATAGATCAGCAAAATACACTTTCATATAGCAGGACATATACAAAATATAGCAGGACAACTGTAAGTTTTTCCCAGGAAAAGACCTTTGAAGTTCGACATCAAAATTTAGAGACTCAATCTGTTGAGTTTTGCATTTAGTCCTCTAGGATGCACATCTCGCTATTCTTTTTTGCTGAACCATGAAGTAATTTCAGAAAAACAGTCATTAAAACTGAGTCCAACCCAGCTGCACAAGGTAGAAATTAAAATTAAGTAGATTTAATATTGTAGACAACGTATGGTATTTCTGGAGAGGATATAATTTATATCTTTAATCTACTTAGCTACTGGTTAACTCTCAGATTTGCTCCATTGGCAATGTTCTCCTAAAGAGCTGTAATATCTGATTCAGGTGCCAGAAATTAAAATTCTGGCATGAAGAAAAATAGTCTTGTAGTCTCTTTTGAAGGTTAATTCAGTTATTTTATAATAAATTATCAGTGTAGCCTGACAGACAATCTTTTTGTCTCATACAAATTTGCCAATCAAGGTTCTATAAACTGTAGAGACTAGCAACATTAAAAATATGCAAAGCAAGAAAGGTACAAGAAAATAAAAATGTTTGCCCTCTGAACTGATTCATATGCATGCTTCTTGGTGCTCATGGCCTCTTCCAGTTTTGCCTTATCCTATCAACTAGATAGGCAGTATACAATTGAAGCACTTTATATAAAATCAAGAGTCCAGATGTTTTCCCTCACATACCAACACCTCTGGTGACTTAGTCTAACATACTGTAAAAACCCTAAACAACCAGCTGATGTATTCTTTGCTATATTTGTTCATAAATACTGTCTTTTGGTTTAGACGCCGTAATCTGGTCAGCTGAAAGCTTCTAATTTACCAAGGCAAGAATGGACATGTACATTTCAGATCTCTCCTGCCATTCCTCCTGCCTATTCCAGCCCTTTCTGATTCTGCACACAAAAGGGCTAATGCAAAAGCCGACTGCAGCATTGCAGCCACTTCAATCCAACTTGAAATCACAAAGGGCCCTCGATTAACTTAACAAGAAATCACCCACACTTGCAAGGTAAACTGCTAAAACAGACTGCGAATATCTTGGCATAAATAACTTCTGAAGCATATCATAGCCCTAGTAAGACTCCTCCCTGTTTAAATAACCAAAGTATCTAACAGAAACACTACAAGAGACCACAAATACAGAGGGAAAGAAACAGAGAAAAACATGAGGATTTCACAAGTCTGAATAAAATGAACATTGTGTCCCTTTCACCTGCCTGGAAATAAGGAGATCTGCCTTTTGTACATACAGAATAAACTTGCCACCCACTGTGCTTCCCTTATTGAGGACTGTTCTGCCTCATTTTTTAGTACTGAGAAAAATTGTTTCCCTGGGCTGAGTTTCCGACTGCTACCAAAGATGGCCAGTTGGCTACAGCACCAGAAGGCAATTGGGTTTCTGAACCCTGGCGCAGACTTTCTTCACCCCATTCCCTCCCTCCCCTGAGAAGCAGCATCAATCCTGCACACAGATTTACACAAAGAATTCGTGGGCAAAATCTGACTGTGACAGACACAGAGTAGGTTCGTAGCTGTGCCCATGTGTCCTGACAACTACACCAGCCAAACTGATGCAGTGAAAAACTTTTCTGCAACAGTGATAAAGCTACCACCCCAAGAGTGGCATAAAGGAGCTGAAATTCTTCCCCTGAGCAAATAAATATTCAGTTTCAAGGAAATTTTCTGTGACAGGGACCAGAAAGCATTAACTCCTCCTCTGCCTGAGGACAGTGAAGAGGTAAGATGAGCCAGAACAAATTCAAAGATTTCTCAAGGAGGCAGAGTCAAACCAAACAAATGTCACTGCCTCAATACTTGCAGGGCATTCATGTGGACAGGTGGGTCAGCAGAGTCAGATCTGAAAACATGGAGTGATCCAGCAGAGAAAATGTTCTAGAAACATCTTCACATACCTTCATAATTACCTATGACTAAATTTATGGTCACTATTTGGGGGGCGGGAGGGGGGGGGCGGGGAGGGAAGTGATCTCAGCAGGCCTGAGATCAAGAGCAATTGCACAATTTAGAAATATACCAAGTGGAAAGACCTATATGAAATTATAAACATTTTAACTTGTTTTAGGTAAAAGACAATCAAATGAAGAAAAAACGAAAGAGTTAAACACCATGAACACTTACAGTACCAATAGAGAGAACAAATCCTTTTTTATATATCTTTCTGTCTGTCTACCACATCAAGTTTAGGCAAATTTATTTGAGTGCCTATTCAGTTATTTCATAACCAGTTAGCTACTCCTCCTAGGTTCTTCCTGTGTCATAAGAGAGAGAAACTCCTCCAAAAGGCAAATTGCCCCTGCTCAGCTGGGCTAAACTGCCCCCTGGAAGTGCTTTTCTCTTACTGCCGTCTGAGCAGAAGTAGGAAGAAGAGCTGAGCTGGGTGGCCAAACCCCTGCAGTAACGCAAATTCAGAAACACTGTAGGTACAAACATGAGATGCTGATATATTGCTAGTGAGAGGAAGACAATGGCATAACCACATTTGGCCAACCCAATAGCTTTCTACATTCCATCAACTCTGACGATCTTAGTGGAAGCTTAAATGCTTACACTGTTGACACTTAAAATAGATGTCAGAAGCTGACTCTTCAACCTTACCTCCTATAGTATTCCAGTAAGGTCGGGTGGAAGATACACTGCAGACTGGTTACGTGGCCTCTAAAACCAAAAAATGTAAAGGCAGACAAAACAGTGAGGAGGTGACATTACTGTATTTCTGCAATCTGGTTACTCAACACCTAACAACTGATACCTGGATACACACATCAGAGCTTGTGGCTGCTTCCACCAGTGTTTAAGGACACATCCACCTAGCTTCATCTAAAGAAAATTCACAGATAGTCCACAAGGTGAACAGGTAATCTGAAGCTGTATAGTCTTAAAACCAGTTGAGAATGGACGTGAAGGAAATGAGAATATATATAAAATATAATACGCATAGCAGAAGAACCTATATAGTAGAATTTATGTGAGCCTACATTTGATTTCCAGCATTGTAGGCTCTAAATAATGTCACTCAATCTCCTGCAAAGCAGCTCATTGCTGTTATTGTAGAGTACTTGGTAGGTATCATAACATCAGATGATTCCCACACACAGCAAAGCATATATAAAACCAGAAAATTGACAATACAAAAATAGAAACTATAAACCATAGAAAGAATACCAATGCACATTTAAGTAGCTATATATTTTCATTACAGTATTCAACCTCTGAAAACGCAATTACAATTTCAGAGAAGGTAATCCCAAATCTAGTTAACTTTACTGTGAAAAAATGTAGCAAAACTATGATAAGTAACTGTAATTTAAGGCTGACTTTCAGAATTCTCAAGCATGCATTTTATCCAAACAGGAAATCCTGTACATCAGCTTAGAATCTTCCAGCATAATTACAGCACTGCCACAATGAGGGCAAAGGTCCTCCAGCAGACAGCTGCTAGTTTTTTCAGTGACAACAGGTGATGAACCCACAGGGATCATTACAAAACAGACTGAGATAATACTTCTGTACTCTAGTAACAAAAAATATTTCAGTTCATATCTGGGATAAGTGACAGTTTATGCGGTAACCATCAAAAAACTGAAATCAGTCACCCAGGAGAAAACAAGCAAATGAAAGGGTATCCAATAAGAATAAATTATTCAAATGAAAGATGGATAAATGCACATGTGGAACTTTGTACTGACAAAAGGGATTCAATTTCTTGTCAGCTGTTGAAAGAAAGGAAGTCTAAGCTTCTGACAGAAAATGAAATGGGGCACTCAATGATGAAACAGACAAAATAAGTCTTGTCAAACAGATCAGGTAGTGCAATTTACTATGCTACAGTTCACAACTGCTGCAGAGTGTGTAACACAGAATAGCTAGTCTTGTGGAAATTCATGTGTAAATTCACATGCAGAAAACCCAGGCATCATAAAAAGGAAGTTTGCGACATTTCTTAGAAGACAAGTATTTTTTCTCAGTACAGTCTAAAGGCTTTCACAAAACAGGTAGAACTTGTCTCTGAAAAGCATTTATGATTTTATTATATTCCTAACTTGTGTTCTTTGTAGGTCACTGCCTTCTTACATATTCAGGGAGATACATGCCCGAAGTCAAAATTAATACTTTTCCTCAGTTATGCACTATGTAATTTATCCTTTTTATATTAACATGTTAATAATCACAACACAAGCATTTTTCTTTTCACCTGCCTTGGGAAAATACACATCTGGTCTCACTAACAGAATATTACATCCACTTCAGCCATGTGTTTTGAACAGTCTGGTATGAGATGTAATTGCAAAAGGCACAGGTACCCTTTCAAACTCCTCAGAAGAATATGTTAAAAGCTGTCAGTGAGTTTTTGCAAACAGTTTTTATTGATTAGTCACTTTTCAAATAAATCTGCTATAAACAATACAAAGTAAATGGAAGAACTAAATGGCAGATTATCTAGCGAAGAAGAACAGCTGTGACATTGCCTCCCCCATTGAGAATCAACATCTAAACCTCCCTGGAAAAGTATTCAGCTTTCCACTAGCATAGCACTGTGCTGTAACTTGACTCTACACAGCTGCTCCATTTCCCAGCTTTTCTTCTCTTCCTGCATTATTCCTTCCTGCGTTGACAACCTCCTGTTCCCCTTTCTCATACCCGTACCTACATCAAAGCACATCGTCCTGTGGAAGTGACACCAAAATTGCCACTGTCATTTGAATGGAACAAAATCACTGTCTCAGAAGACAGCAGGAATACTAGGACATTAATATTATAAGATACTGCTTGACCACCTGCCGGGCTGTTAAGCAGTTTTTAAATAAAACTGTTACTTCTCTGAGAAGGAAAAATAACCCCCAAACCAGCAAGCCTAATCCAGATGAGAAGCTATAGGAGTATAAACCAAACAGAAATAAAGAAACATAACAGAATTTATTTTCAGACTTGATTCTGCAAATGCATGAACTTGAAAGGGTTACTCATTTGCATGTCTTGTAGGACTTAAAGCTTCAAACATAAATACATATTTATATCTACATCCATAAGATTTTGATTTCACAAGTTTTACCCGTTTTTATAGGACTGCAGATTATATACTCATTGAACCAACAATATCCTTATCTTTGTGCCTTCTACAGCAGTGCATTAATCATAATACAGTTGAGTAGTATGACTTCAACACTTTTTAGAAGTTTTTTTTGGCCCTTTGTGCTTTAACCTTTTGCATCTATCATGTCTCTCTAAGGTTCATAAAATAAAAGTAGGCTACAGAACCTTACTGAACATAGATACCACCTCTCTTCTGCTCGGACCCATTTATAATATACACTACACACTGATATGTTGTCAGTTGCCAGAATCTACCCTTTTGTGCACTGAAGTACTTCTTTCCCCTCCATTTAATGCATTCAATTAAAAATATAGGTACTAAACAAAAACACTACTCTTTTACCAACGTAAGTGATCTCATGTATTCAGACCTCAGTCTGAATAGACCTAATATAGAAGGACAGTGGCCTGTAGAGGTCTCAATCCAGAACTGTGCTAACAGATCCCACTCTGTTTGCACAGAAGCATTACTCTGATAGCACACTGCTAAGGTCAATCCCAATTAAAAAATAATTATGTCAAGTTCTGAGGAAATCTTTATTCTAGGTGTAAGAGTAATGGGTTAAGAGAAAGAAAAACACATGAAGGTTAAAGATTGTAAATTTCCATTGTATACATAAGGAAAGAAACACTAATTATAATTTATGGTACTGTCAAACTACTTATATTACTTTCATTGCTTACTTCTAACCTCCACCTTTGAATTCTGCCTCAGTTTTCACTGAGAAGAATAATTTTAAAATATAGAATTATTTTTTATTCTCTGTGATGCCTTCTCACTTCATCTTTTTCTTTTTACTATCTACTTCTCCTTCTCACTCAAACACATTATTCAGGAAGTCCTAGAAGATGCTTATGGTGTTTCCTATAGAAATAACAAGAAAAGAATCAATTTCTTACTTTCTCATATTAAAGTTTTTCCATTTGTATATTTAAGCAAATGTTAATTGGACTACAGAACGATTGACTTTATGACCAGTGATTATGTGATCAGATGAGAGATCACAAAATCCACCAAACAGTCAAGGCGGGAAGGCAACTTTAGAAATCATCTGAACCTTGGTCAGAACAGATCATGTCCAGCCAGGGTTTGAAGATCTTAAGCAATGGAGGTGCCACCAGCTCTCTGTAGACCTTATTTCATGTTTTGACCATCCTCACAGATTTTTTTTTTGAGGGAGTCATGGGGCTTTTTTTGTTTGGTTGGTTGGGTTTTTTTTGGGGGGGTGGTTTTTTGGTTGGTTGGTTTGGTTTTTTAGTGGTGGTTTTGTTTGGGGTTTTTGGGGGTTTTTTTGAGGGGTGTGTTTATTTGGTTTTTGTGATTGTGAGGTTTTTAATGTTAACCTGGAACCTCCTGTGTTTTCAGTTTGTGCCCAATGCACCTCATCCTGTCACTGTGCACTACTGAGAAGAGCATGGCTCTGTCTTCTCTACACATTCCCCATCATGTATTTACTGATTAAATCTGATTAATCTGATTAAAATCACTGTCTGAGTAAGATCTTCTTGAGCCTTCTCATTTTCAGGCTAAACAGTGCCAGCTCTCTTAGCTTCTCCTTATATGAAAGGTGCTCCAAACTCTTAACCCTCTTTGTTGCCCTTTGCTGGGCTTGCTCCAGTAGGTCCATGTGTCTCGTGTACTGAGGACCCCTTCCCGGGACCCAGTGCTGCACATGAGTCTGACCCAGTGCTGCATAGGAGTCTCACACAGTGCTGAGTACAAGGGAAGGGTCACCACCTTCAACCTGCTGTCAGTGCTTTGGCTGATACAGTCTAGAGTACTGTTGGCTGCTTTTGCCACAAATGTGCAGAGGATAAGGACAAAATTAAATCAGTCCAAGGAAGTTGAAGCCAAACCTCTTCTAGTATTAGAAGGATAAGCTTAGCTCTGACAGTAAAAACATTCAGATTCAAGCTTTTGGTCTCAACTCAGATGGTTGCAAATTAGTGCCATAACCACAAGACAGTCACTGGCCATGAGGGAGTTCTTTTTCTAGTCAGGAATTTCATGCCTGCCAAAACTGCCAGCGTAGGTCTGTAGAGGTTTTGTTTAGTCAATAGGGCACTTGCTGCTAACAGCAAAGAAACATTATTGCCCTCCCTCATGACCATAAACCACAATACTGAAAAATTCTTGACCAGGTGTTTTCAAAGAAATATTATGCAATATTTTACAAATCCATGCAGTAAATTTTCATTCTAAGATAATGTCTTGACCTGTCTGAGATTAAGCTGTAATCGCACTTGTATTAAAACTTAGATTTTCAGATTTCTATTACTCAGTGGAATGAGATGGGTCTGATAGTTGTTATTCCATTTTAGGTCCTATGGAATAGATTTTATTTCAGAATTGGTAACAGTTTAGTGAAAAAGGCAACCTGGAGGATTAAACTTTAAAAAAAATAGGTGATGGAAAATTATTTGATTTTTAAAGTTTTCAGGTAAACTTTCAAGCAGAATGAGAAAGTTATTGAAGTATTGGCAAATTAATTACTCTTAATTTTCTTTTTTAACAAAGTCAACTGAACTGAGCAAGGATGTTACAGATACCCTCACTCTTTCCTGATAGTCAGGTTCATCATCTAATCCACACATGTCACAAATTAACTGTACTGGGTAACTATACATAAATTATGCTTGAATTAAAGTCAGAAAGAATGTTGGTCTCTCAAGTAACCTATTGTGCTAAATAATGGAGAAGAGAGTCAGGAACATGTATCTACCTCAGCTTCCTCCTATTGGGAATACATTGGACACCTTGAAAATAGGTAACCACCTTTAAAGTGCTCATAGGAATTGAAGAGACAAAAGTGCCTTGCCTGCTGTTCATGTCCATTGTTTTAGATAAAAACAACGCTGTGAGAAACTATGGGTACTACCCATGCCATAAATTCTTAGGTATAACTTAGAGAACTGCATATTTTTCATATTATTAGCAGCAAAATTCCTGCATCTAGTGGAAAACTACTTAGGTTATAGGCTAAGTGAGTATGAAGGTGGTAATAAAAATAAATTTGCTATGTATTTCATTCCAAAGTTATTAACTTTGCTTCATTTATCATATGCTGTCATATTTTAGTCAGTCTACACTACCAATAATTCATCAGTCATCATAGATTATTTCAGATACACTTGGTAACCTGTGTATATAATACAAACCATTCTTTGGTTACTGTATAACTAGGTGTCACATATAGCATTCTTTACCAAATTCTGGTGGAAAAAAACCCAACCCTGTGATTAAATTAATCTACAGGCTTAATATTAAATTAATTGCATTAATAAAATAATGTGATAAATCCACACTAGCTTCAAAATTATATCTAATATTACATAAGCTGTATAAAATGTCACATACAATTATTGCTGAAAAGACAAACCAGAGAAGTAATTAACACAGTTGAGAATTCGTATCACAAGAAGTATGAAAGCAGAAAGTAAAATTAATTATTTCCATCTTGCTCATATGGTTACTTATCAAACCAGGCCTCATGGGGACATATGATGTATTTCAACTAGACAATAAAAAGCAGCACATAATTACACAACTCCTTGGAGTAACTGGTTTGTATCCTTGAAAATTCTCCAGAAAGTATTCTAACTGTGTGAATCACCTCAACTATTACACTGCTGTCAGTTCAGACAAATGAGGCATGCAAATACATGCTTATATAAACAAACAGCGTCTTTATAAAGCAACAGTTAAATATAATTACATCACCAGGTAATTAGAATGTACAGTTATGTAAGTCTCACCCTTCTCCTCTTGCTACTGAATGAACTGCTAAGTACTAGAGGAAGATTTATCTTTATTAGTGACATTTGAACTAATGGTTTTGGAACTGAAGAACAAAAGAAAACCCTAAAAAATATGACATTTTCCTAGACAGGTCACTTCTGCTATACAAAACACTTTCCACACAGTGAGTAATTATTTTCCTAAATGTTTCAGAAAATAAATTAGACCTTGAGAGTGTAAAGCAGAAAACTGGAGGGTCACTAAAAGGAGACAAACATTTTTCGTGATGAGGAGATAAAGCTACTACTGAGCTCAGAAATGTAGGCTTTTCATTATTTGTGTAGAGATTTCTTTGGCAAAATACTGCTTTATACCCATTGCCAAAAAATCTTAGAGTACAACAGAATCATACCATTTCAGGACTCCTAATGATTATTTTCACATTATCCAAGTCCATGCAACTGCATGAAGAACAAGACAGACACTGCAGATCTAGGTCTATGTGTCATATTTAAACATAACTTCTGTGAACTCTATAGAATGAAGCAGCTGAAGCTTCTTTCAAAGAATTGGTGAGACAGTGATCTTTAATAATAAATTACTATTCTGTTTTACCTCTTAGGGTCTGGATTCAGCCAGGCTGATGAGATGGGAAAAAACCCCAACAAACCACCCCAAAATGTTATGTGTGGGAAAAAAATCAATTGGAAAACTGCAATCCTGGATGAAAACTTTAGGGTCTTTTCTATGCTGGGGTACGGCTTGCAGTATACTCCATATGCTGGATGTTAAAAAACGTATTAAGGACATAGTGTCTGTTTCTGTACATGTACAATTTACACAGCAGATTTCTTGGGATGCAAGTCATTGACTGATTTGTTTTATACAGTAAGGACATTTCTAGCCAACAGTGTAGAGTGAAAAAAAGGACTTACCACTATTTATGGTTTATGGGGCTGACTGTATGGATCAGTGAACAATAATCCCCTTCCACATAGTACATAATTGCATATTTCTGAGATTTTTGTGAATTATTAAAGCTCCTTTTTCTTTGAATCTTTTATATGTAGAAGGTGTATACAAACAACCATACTTTCATCATGTTCTTACTCTTCATCCTTATGCATCAAAGTGAATTGTGAAAGAGAAATCTTACAGAGTATGAAGACTGGAAGAATTAATGCAGCAATAACTGAGGAACAGATGAAAAGCCATAGTCTCTTTCCTGACCATTTAGCTGGCATCAATAAAATTGTTTTATTGACAAAATTTTCCTCAGAAGAAATAAAAGTTCTTAACATTTCACAGAATCACAAGGTTGGAAAAGACCTTCAAGATCACTGAGTCCAACTGTTCCTGTCCTATGCTAAACCATATCCTTAAGTACCTTATCTACCCTTTTTTTACACACATCCAGGGATGGTGACTCATCACCTCCCTGGGCAGCCTGTTCCAGGGCCTGACAACTCTTTCCATGAAGAATTTTATCCTAACATCTAATCTGAACCTGCCCTGGTGCAGCTTTGTGCCATTTCCCCTTGTCCTATCACCTGGTTGAAAAGACCATCTCCCACCTCTCTACAAGTTCGTTTCAGGTAGTTGTAGGTGGTGATAAGGTGTCCCTTCAGCCTCCTCTTCTCCAGGCTAAACAGCCCCAGCTCCCTCAGATGCTCCTCATAGGATTTGCCCTCCATTCCCTTCACCAGCCTGGTTGCCCTTCTCTGGACTCGCTCAAGAACCTCAACATCCTTCTTATGGTGAGGAACCCAGAACTGGACACAGTACTCGAGGTGTGGCCTCACCAATGTTGAGTACACGGGCGCAATCACCTCTCTAGACCTACTGGCTATGCTACTTTTGATACAAGCCAGGATGCCATTGGTCTTCATGGCAACCTGGGCACACTTCTGACTTATATTCAGTCAGTAGTCAACCAACGCCCCCAGGTCCTTCTTTGCCTGACAGCTCTCCAGCGAGTGTCCTCCAAGCCTGTAGCACTGCATGGGGTTGTTATGTCCCACGTGCAGCACTCTACACTTGGCATTATTAAACCTCATCCCATTGGTCTCAGCCCATTGGTCCAGTCTGTTCAGGTCTCTAATTTGCACCATTATCCAGTTTTGTAGCAATATAGATGTGCAGCATTTGCACCACTTTCAGGAAACAACCTATATGGGCAGAAATCTTTTACAATGGAGACTGTTGATAAGGACCACTGTTGCAAATACTGAAGTTAATGAGTGGATAAATTTTACAGCTAGGTATTCTTACAGTATTATATAAATTCAGGGTTTTTTTTGCTTTTGAGTAATTTCCTTATGTCATTCAGGATAGTATTTGACTCCTTGAACTGAAGAACCGTTCACAAACAGGTGTGGCTTTTTGCTTATAGCTAGCCTCAGCACCAGAGAAGGATCAAGGATATATTTAACTTCTGTAATCAAGGCCTCCACTAATTTATTCCCACACTTTGTTTTCAACTGACTTTTCCTAGCATTACCCATTCACATTATATGAAACTCACATACACATCATCAGAAAAAACAATCAGGTGCTAGTGAAGAAACAGAAACTTAGGTGAGCTTGAGCTTTTATCTGCACATATCCCTCCAGTAATGGTGGATTCCTACAAAAGCACCGTTTATCATCTGAGAGCAACACAAAGTCTTCAGAAAAACCTGTGGTCACTACAACAGCTGCACACACGTTAACACATTGTATTCCTGAGTAAACAAATGCATTTCTTGGTTCAAATAATTTGCAGTTAACCTAAACCTAACCTGAACCTAAAGCATTTGATGTGACTGAAATCTCTATTCCTGTACAAGAACTGACTAAAAATGATGTTCTAGTTACTGAGAATACACACTAGTAAAAACATACATATTTTAAAATTAATTTCAGTTAATGACTATGTCTTAAATATGTGATAATTTAATGAAATGGAAGAAGATAAAAATCTTGAGTGGCCACTTTACTGTGGTCCTTAAAGATTACAGGGAAAAAAATGGTCATTCCCAATTACAATTTCTAAAAAAAAAATGCCTCTTTCTGTTTACTTAAACAGAATTTTCCTTATTCCAATTGAAATAAAGAACTTTTCTTCTACTTGAGGAAGTTGTCTACTCTGCTCTTACGATATCCCACCTGGAGCATTGTGGTCAGCTCTGGGACATAGAACTATTTGAATTAGTCCAGAGGAGACCACGAAGATGACCAGTGGGCTGAAGCACCTCTCCTAATGAAGACAGGGTGAGAGAATTGGGCATGTTCAGCCTGGAGAACAAAAGGCTCTAGGGAGACATTATACCAGCCTTCCAGTACCTGAAAAGAGACTATAGAAAAGATCGAGAGGGACTTTTTACAAAGGCAAGTAGTAACAGGACAAGGGATAATGGGTTTAAACTAGAAGAGGGTAGATTTAGATCAGAAAAAAGGAAGAAATTATTCTCTGTGAGGATGGTGAGGCCCTGGCAAAGGCTGCCTAGAGAAGCTGTGGCTGCCCCCTTCCTGGAGGTGTTCAAGTCCAGGCTGGATGGGGCTTTGGGCAAACTGGTCTAGTTGAAGGTGTCCCTGCCCATGGCAGGGAGTTGGAGACAGATGATCTTTGAGGTCTCTTTCGACCTAAACTGTTCTGTGTTTCTCTTCTATGATTCTAAGACAAAACAACAACAAAAGAAAAAACAAACACCTCACAACACAAACCAACCAACCAAAAAACCCAAGAAATAAACAAAGAAATGCCACCAAAGAGGACAGTTCTACCAGCTTTAGAAAGATATCAATCAGACTTTCTTCAGGAGAAGGATATTTGAAAACCTATTTTTGCTTTTTATATTATGATTATTTTTGAGGCTTAAGAATGGTATAAAGAAGCTGACTGAAGCAGTTACAGGTCCATGAAGAAAACTAGGTTGATCTACACAGAGACAGATCAGCATGAAGTTGTAAATGAAAAAAAAAACCCACAAAAAACCATACTGTCAAAGTATTTCGTCCTGCAATTGTCAACTCTAATTAGACTACAATTATAATGCTGTTGGTGGTCAGATACATATGAATCTGTTAAAAACAAAAGACAACACATGAACCACTTTTTTGCCTCTGCATGCTAATGTTTCATCTTAAAATTTAAGAATAATTTCACTTGTACAGTCAGGATTAGTAAACAGAATGAGGCTTGAATTTTGGAAGTGAAACAAATGGAGACTCAACAACAGTTTTTACCATTCCTCTCAGAAGGTCTGGTATTCAAATAACAAAAAAACTGGAATGAAGAATTGAAAATTTATTCTCACTTCTCAATTGAACTACAGAACAAAATATTTAGAAGCAAGCTTACAGTTCAAAGCAATTGTTTACATCATGGATATTTTTATGTACTTTATTAATTATTTATGGAGGGAAGATCTTCTATGCATTTATTTTTCCTCTCATCTATAGCTCTGGATGGTTCTTATGTGGAAATTAAACCCCATCTGAGATATGAGTTGATAAGATAACCAGGTCTACATTACAGTTTCAGCCAAAGCACTTGATCTAAATTTTTAGGTATCACTATTTTGCCAAATAATCCATTTTTCAATGATCACATAAAAACCAAGTTCTGCTAATACTTGATAATTTAATTGCTTTAGCACCAAGTTATAACCAAAATCCTAATCTAGAGAATACAGAAAAAAAAAATTTAAAATTAACTGCTCAATCTAGAACTATCTTCCATTCAAATCTGCTCTCCAGTATCATACAGCTGAATTCAGAAACACATGACAACATAAATTATTTTGCAACAAAATCAAATTAGCATAGACATAACTATTTAAAATTACTCCATTATAACAACTATTAAAAATGTTGTTCATATGTCACTTTTGTTTGGAATGGAATTTAGCAGTAGTTTAGTCAAATAGTTAAAACCACGTATTAGTACACTAGTGCCAAAAGAAGGCAGCAGTATTTCCATTCAATGAACTTAATGCAGTCACTTATAACTAGAATTTTTCACAGGTTTTTTTCCATAAATAAAATAAGGAATAGAGCCTTCAGTGCTTGGAATTTCCAGTTTTGAACTTTCTGTTGACATGAAAGGCATGCACTATCAAGGAATATTGAAGGAAAGGGCTCTTCCATCCCCAACAGCAAAATAACCTTGTATTTATGAAAACTAAGACTTCACATAGACATAGGTGTATTCCTCTAAATAACTGTAGCAAAGATAGCACAGTGAAAATAAAACATTTTTCAACTGCACCATTTCAACAAATTATATTACTTCCTCCTCAAGATTCCCCAGAATGCAAAATAAAACTGTATCTATTTTTTTGAGATTTTTTGTTTCTAGAGGAAAATAACTGTCTGAAAACTGTCCAGCTATTTACTATGAGAATTTAAATCATTATCTCTTATATTATTGCAACAGAGCACGTTGACAATAATCACCCAACTACCAAATTAATGTTTTTCATTAATTTGAAAGTAATGGAGAAAAACTAATTCAGTTAAGCTATAGAAAATAAGCTTAATGCAATTTATATAACATCTATAAATATCAGAAATGCTTAATAAACTCTCACATCTCTCAAGTGCTCAGTTCAAGACTGTAGCTTGGTAGAGCAGTCCGTTTTTATGTGATTAAAAAAACCCCACAAATAACCTAAAATGCCCATTTCAGCAAAATTTCCTTTCTGTACATTTTAAAGCTGTACTTCAAGATGCCTTTTCAATGTGTTATATGCTGGGGGATGTCAGACAGAATCATGATGTGACTGCTGTTAGGTCCCTGCAATAATTTTCAAGCCAAAACTTAAAGGTTAGTAGTAGAACCAGTTCTCTTTTTCAAAATCATTTCAGTTTGATTGAGTAGCTTCATGCTGGAAAAACCCCCACTGCTTTGGATACCTGACATGATTCTAAACTGAAGAGCTTGACTTACCTGCCACTGTTTCATGAGCTCCCGAACTGTTTTGGCATCCTCTAGTATCTTTTCTTTGTGTGTAGCATCCTGCAGGACATTAGCAGTTGTTTCAGCTTCTGTAAGCCAAGCAAGGAACTTTTCAAGATCCAGGTAGAATTGCTGCAACATTTTTAGGGCTGATTCCAGTGCAGCTTCACGCTCACAAACCCTGCACAAGTACAAAAAGTCAAATGCAGCACTTTTGGGAAGACAACAAATCTTAATCATTAAATAAGAATGTAACATTTCCTGAAATATGCACAGTTACAAAAAAATCAGAATTCCCCAATTTGTTCAATTGAACATTGTTTTCCTATTTGTCATTAACACTACAGTGGATAAAACCTATTCATTTTTAGAAATCATGAAGTAGTTCCAGGCCATTGCATGGAATGATGAATTTCATTATTAGTTTTTATGACTTGAAACCTTTGCAGATAGCATGCAGCACCTTAAAACCTAGCAACATGGAAGTTTGGTGTCTCTGTGGGGATGGTCCAGTGGGGTTTTTTGGTTTGGGTTTTTTTGTTTGTTTGTTTTAATACAAATATATGAAAGTGATAAATGAAAAAAAAAGATCACTATCAGTTACATGATAAAATGCAATTTATAAATACAAAGGCTATCTTATCCTTGGGGAAGATCTAAATCATAGGTTGGGAGAGAATACTAAAGGCTCCAGTAATTCTGGTACTGAAAAAAAACATTTAAGTGCATCTTTGTTCTATCAGCGTTCATGTTCTGTGTAGGTGTCAGACATACTCACCAACTTGTTACACTGAACTTGAGCTAAATATGGATTTAGAAATGAGAGCAGGTATGACATACTGTTTATTAACATGGATCTGTCAAGATAACTGTTGTATTACAGGCATATTATTTTTTAACATCAGCATGATAACTGAGTAATTTTTAGGCTTGGAAAATATATGGTAAAGTCATTTAATAATTTTGTTACTTCAGGTGGAAGAAATGCAATTTGATGCACACCTATGTTTAGTCTGCAAATTTATGGTGATCTGGATATTTCTATCCAGATTTTCTGGCTAGATTTGTAGTTTTTTAGACAGAGACTAAGTTATTAGGTTTTAGCAGATTTAATTTCTCAAGTTGTAATTTATCATAACTTCACCATATGAAGCCATGAAATTTCTACATCCTAATCTCGATTTTAAATCCTGTTTGCTGTCATGGAGAGGTTGTACTCCTTGGCAAATAATATCATCTTAAAACTCAGCACAGTAGTTGAAGTTAGACAAAGAATAAATTAACACAAGTTCTGCCAAGTAGCACTAACTTAATATGTTTCTCTACAAGCATATATGTAAATTGTGGGAGATCAGAGAAAGAACAGAAATATTCAGTTAAACTACATGTGAGGACAACCATTTCAGAGAAAAAACCCCAAACAAAACAAACAACAAAAACTGTCTTAAGAGCCAGATTCATTGCCAAAGCTACCATGTTTATATAATATTTTTAATCCTTCAATATTTTATTGAACCATTTTGTGAAAACAAGAATTTATTCTTAGATTTTTTTCAATTCAAAACCTGAGAAAGCTATAGAGTGCCTTGCTACAAATGCATCCACTGATTTTTCAAACCTTAAAAATGGACTGGAATTTTCTCTCAGATGCACCTGTTGCCACCTACAAGAATTTTCCACATTGTGGCACTGTTGAGCCTGTATAAAAGGCTCATACAAAGAGAGACAGACACACTTAGCTTCAGAACTGTGAATGTGATGTCTTTCCCAACTTTATTCTACATAGATGTAAACATGGCTTTTGATTGGGCCACTCTCTATTTAAAACAACTGAAATGAAAGAATTTGTTGTAGTTTCATTAAACTAAAAAAAATTACATAGATATATCTAAATATACTAAAAATATACATTAAATCAGCATAGAATTAGAAAAAAGGACAATAACAAAGAGAAAATATTTTACCTGGAAAATACTGTATTGATTTATTTATCACTTTTAGCTCAAAAATAGCATCACATTTATTCAACGGAACTTGGAAATGGGATAAACTTATGTAAACCAAAAATATTTCATCCATTTCTTCAGAGCACAATTCTTTATAGCTTTATTCTAATTCAGTTTTCAGTGTGTAACATGATGGCTAATATTTGCCTTTGCAGAACCAGGTATAACACTTTTTCACGTGTAGTTCCTCCTAAACTTAAAAGGCACGATATAAGTACAATTCACTTGAATATAAATACATAGCAGTGTTCTAATAACAGCATTCTACAAATGCACAGTTAGCTGTTTGTTGTTTAGTTGGGGGGGAGGGACCTTAAGGTGATTTGTATATATTTAACTTTTTGCATTGTTGCATGGTATCCTGAGAAGTAGGACCCAAATCTATATTCAACCTTCTTTGTAAATGCTTGGTGCATTTTTCATCTACAAAAACCAAACAAACTAAAACTAAAAACAACATATAAGCAGACATATGAAAAACATATTCAAAGGGAAAACTATTAAAAGTATTATCCACAATCAGAATTTATTTTTTTAGAAACTTCCAGACTACATATTATTTTATTGTTCTGGGTAAAGAATGATTACTTAGTTATGAAAAAGCTTCTGGCATTTCTATGGAAATCTTGCGGCACAAAATTCATTCAGCTTACAGGAGTGTGTTGCTTAGCTATATAAGCATACTAATACGCCCATCAGAAAATATCTAGTACTTTGCATTTTAGATTTTGATACATCTAACATGCAATAAACATTCATCTACATTGACAACCCTGCAGCACGTCAATAAGCTTCACTCTACTTGGCTTTCTAATTACTTCAAAATTACGAGGTTAGAATAGAGAAAAGAAGGTCTAAAATTGAAGAATAAAACTAAGTATCAAATCCAGCATGTGATAAGATAAATTGAAGAAAATTATAGGGGAGACAAAAATACATATATTGAACAAGAAATTATTGCACAGAAACAAAACAAAGATGCTTTCTTTTTAGTCCACATCATCCAAATATGTTTAATTCCATATTGAGTGGAAGCTGCAAGAAAAGAATATGAAGTAAGCAGAAATATATTTCAGAGTTGATGGAAAACTGCGCAGCAGAAATACTACAAAATACTGCTGAAATGCTAGAAAATAATCATAGGGAAAACACTTCTAATGGAATAATTTTGTTTGTTCTATTACAATATACAAGTTAGCACATAGCAAAAGTTTCTTATTCATGGGAGAAATACCAAAGGTGGGATATATTTTATTTCCATGGAGACACACAGAAGTTAGGCAACTCCATTCCCTCTGCAAAACTTGAAGACAAGCATTTCTGAAATTTAATTCCTCCTCCCTTGCCTGTAAACATCAGTTGAATCAGATTCAAGGTCAGAGTAATTTTTTTTTCTCTTCACTTATACAATTTCAACTTTGTACAAGCATAAATTTTACATAATTAAAGGTAGGTAAGTTGGTCCTCAATCTACTCGTAAGGACTGATTTTTAGGATCCAGTGACATCAACGTCAGTGAACTGACCAGCTCTGGTTGTCATATGAGCTTTGTTGCAGTACAGAAATTATGGTAATCTCTTAAGAACATGTTAGCTGAAGGCTTCAAGTTGAGGGAAAATGGAGTCAGAGGAAGTGAGTCACACAATGTGTGTAAGTGTGAACCTTTATATTCACAGGAACAAGTTTTTAAGGGTTTAAAAGAAAACTCTGTCAAAAAATAAAATAAAATTAAAAAATACCAGCCTCTGCTACAAAACATAGCTTCAAGTTGATGCTGAGAACTTTTAAAGCTAGTATTTTTAAAACATAGCTGCTCACAAATGTTTGGGAAGATATGTAGGGGAAGATTAAGTTACCTGAAATCTGTCTCATAAAGCTTGAAGTTCATAAACAAGTCAGAGTCCATACTATGATAATCATACAAAATAAATATGTAGATCAGAATACAAAAACTACAACTGAATCTAACAAAAAGACAAAGTGCTGAGATACGAGAATGATGGTGTCATTATTAAAAGTATTTCAGGAGTTCTTCATTCAACAATATCCAATCCATTACAACCTAAGGAATACAAGGTTTGGAGAGGCTCCATGAGTGTGAAGAACAGATTTTTCTTCAGCTGTAGCATTTGCTACGTAATTTGGAATGAATCATTCATGATTTCTGAGAATCTGTTTGTCTAGTTGAAATTGTAATGTTTATTCACATTTACAAGATAAGTTGCAAAGGTCAGTGTTTAAATAATGCTTTGAGATGCTCAGATGCCAGGAAACATAGTAAATGCAGAGCATTATGCCAATGTACACTACACTATTAATAAGAATACATAAAATGTAAGAAAATACATCCAAGGGTGAGCACAACAAATATTCATAAAAGACAAAGAAAGAAATACCTGTGGAACAGAAATTTGTTAAAGGGCAATGACAGTGGGGAAATTTTGCATCATTTAGTGTCTAACAGATGACTAAATCACACTTCCATCTGCAGACTGTTGACGTCTAATATTACCACACTGAGATACAAAATAAAATATCCTGGACTACTGGATGACAAGTTATCAGCAAATGGTTTTACTTTCATAGTTTGTGTGGACCTCTACATGTAACTGTATTTTCTCCTACATAACATCAAAATTCCATACAATTTGAAAATAAAAACAAAACAACACCCCCACTCCCTGAATTTCTCTTTTCTGGATCCAACACAGGCTATTCGAACAACACTATATCTTCCTGCTAACAGTAAAAGCAGTTTGCACTTTTTCATGAGGATCATATCCCTTCTGCCAGTTTGACAAAGGAACAATTGCAAACCTTTATTGGAACATTTAATTTTTACTACTAAATAAATTGGAGCTCTTACTGGTAATGTTTCTTCAGCTGCTTTAACTTGGACTGATAAAGAACCTACAACAGCATAACCTGAGATAAAATGGGAACAGGAAGAGATGTCACAAATAACAGAAAATTAAATTCTTAAAATGAATGTTACATTCTTAAAATAGCTATTGCAAGAATTTTGAAATGCAAATTCAAAATAAAACATGTTAATTTATTTGGGGACATACTAATTTATTTGGGGAATGCTCCTTAGAGGAACTTTGTTCTACAATCTAGCGACTATATTCTCTAGTGCCAGTTGAAGGTATTGACACACACTAGTAAGTGATCAATTTAGACATTAACTCTGGAATGGCTCATATACATTAAGTATGGAAAATTAGGTTGAGATAGCATCTTAAAAGGTACTGCTTTTAGGTGGTCTTCTGGATCTCAACCAGCTTGACATTGCAAAGGGACACATAGTATTCTTCTAGTAACACCTTTGCTGAAATGTTCCTTTTGACCATCCTGGTAGAGGTCACTAGCTTTTCTCTCCTGTAGAGCATTGACATATGTATGTGGCTCTGAAATTTTTGAGTTTAAGGCTTACTATAATTATTTTTTCTGATGTATTGGAAAGCAGTCTTCACCAAGTTCATCCTAGAGCAACAGGGATTGCTCACCTGTGTGCAACTCTAACCCTGTAATGATTTCTATGCTGCAAATTATTAGAAAGCCTCAAAGTACAAGTGAATGCAGAGTTACAATGTGAGCATCTGAGCACTCTAGAGAACAGTGTTCAGATGTAGCCGACATTCATCCACATACCCTCATCCTCTCATTAATCTGAGTGAGGAACCAAGAAAGCTGTGGAGTGATGGTAAAGAATTTTGTACTTGAAAGATGAGATTCTTGGTTATTTTCAATCATTTTGTGCTTTAGTCCCTTTCCTGTAAGGGCTAAGGGACAAATTTGCTGAAAAAGCTGCCTCTGAAAAGGCTACATGAACTTTCTAGAACATTTTGCCTGATCTTTATCACTGCTAATATCTCCCTGAAGACAGCTGATGTAGAAAACTGAAAGAGAGGAAAGATTTCATTTCAGTGGTGGAAAGGCCTTTGAATAAGCGAGAAAAAAAAGTCGCTTTTAGATCCCAATGGGAACATACAGGTATGGCTCTGGTGATTCGGGCAGATGAACAGGATTCCTACCAATTGCTTTCTCTATTTCTGTGTGCAGTGCTTCTATCTGCCTTACATTTATTTCCCAGCAACGTGATCTACTGGCTGGAAGCTGACTCCCAGTGTGTCTTCAGGTAAGTCAAAGGGCACCTCTTTACCTTGGCTGAGCTGTCCACGCTGATTACACATGAATAACCAGTGAAATGATTTCAAATCCCAGGTGCAACTGTGCATACAGAAAGCCTAAGAGCAGCAGTAGCTGCAAGATGACCACACAGAGGGAGTACTTTGCTGATTCCCTTTACTTCTAAAAATGGAGCATCCAAATACCACCTCCTGCTCATAGTAACAAGCTAATTTAATTTGTCCTTTCTTAAAAATCTTTTGACATAAATGGAGAAATACTTCAAAAAGCAGTTACACACTCTGCTAAGCATGATGAAATTTTTTTCTGAGCCAGTTTTCTGTTGTAAAGCTCTGCAAAAGCAAAAAATATGTTGTATTAAAACATGTTTCTGGTGTTTCTGTACCCAGGAAAATAGATGCTATTGTTCATTGGCTGGCTTGTTTCTAGTCTTATACCTGTCACAGCCCTTCTCAAAATAGCCAGGCCCTATATGAAAATAACAAAAAATCATCACACACACCCCCCCAACATTCTCCTTTGACTGCTCTCCTTGTTATTTAACACACTAAAGCAATTCAAAAACATAATTTTGAATTTAAACCATTTGTTCCTTTTCTATATTAAAGAGCCACTGTTATTTATTGAGACAGAGACAAAAAAGGAAAAAATTGTATTTGGTTATGAAGTTCCAGATCAGTGTTGGATATTAATTCCCCATCACTTCTACACCATTATTTGTCAGACTGAGAAGGGTTGTTGACAGCAAAGGCAATATCATAGCCTAGGGCACAAAATCATATAAAAATTTCTCTATAGGACCATTAAATAACCTCTTTTTAAATAGTTGTCATATAGTAATATGTTGTCATAGAGGAAAATTCCTTGTCAACCTTCTTAAAAATAATTTCTGTCTCTTCTTATACTGTTTACTTATGGCATCCCACATTCCCAAAGGCCTCTTAATGGGATTGCAAGCATTTCCAATTTTTTTCTAAAGGGTTTTTCTTGCCCCCATTTCTCTTCCCTTTTACCTTCTTGCCTTGACATTGGTCTAGAATATATAAAACCATAATATAAGTGTACATTTTCACAACGGTCATAGTAACTATAGATCACACATGAATTACAGAAAAGTCATTAATGAAACTAAGTGTATCATTGAAATTTGTTTCTAATTAAAACTAATTATGTATTATCTTTTATGTTATTGAAAATGTTTTGTATTCACTTGGGATTTCTAATCTTCTGATAAATTTTCATTAAAATCAAACACTTTCCAGAGAGCAAATCTTAAGAATTACAAGTTTTAAAAAGAGGGTAATCTGAACAACACACAGCAATCACACAAATATGAAGCATCATTAAAAATTACCTGTAGATACAGAATACATTTCTGATGGACTCACTCAAGAGGCTTTTCTAAATAACCCTTAATCAAAACTTAAAAGTAGCATCTTAAAAAAAACCAGAACAAGCAAAGAACCCCACAAGTGCCATCACCACCTCTAATTCTCCGAACTTATGGAACACATTCCTGTCTAACCGTCATATCATTCAAGTAATGGCCCAATAAAAAAGGGGAAGACAACATTTAATAATGCTGGCTTTAAAGACAGAAGTTAGAAAAAGAGGAAATCCTAAAATAAAAACTAAAATCAAATAGACAAAACTGGTCTCTTATTACACCAACAGAAGCATAATGTTATTTTTGTTTAGGTTTTCTTCACATTTCATGGTCTATAATATGTAGGATTAAATTTTTCCTTGCATTTCAAAACACATAATTCCTTTGAGATTTCACAGCAGTCAACAGTGCCATCTAATAAACAGAATATTAATTACTCAGATACAATTTATTAAGATAAAATCTTTGCTTTCTAAGACAGTGAAGTGGAATTAAAACCGATTATGAAAATAATTATATTCAAAAGTCACTTGTTTTCATACCCTTAATTACTGCAGAAACAACTAAATTTAATAAGACTGTGAAATGCACTGATGGCATTACATGAAATCAATTAGAGCTCACAAAGGATACTATTAAACTCTTAGTGTAGTTCTCAGTTAAAGCTGTAACCTCTGAGGGCTAAGCTCAGTGGCCTAGCAGAAAAATTATTGCTACCCTGCAAGAAGAAGAAGCCTCAGTTTCCAGGCTGGAAAACATCTCTGGCAGCGCTTACAGTTCTTGTTATACCATGCAACTTCTTGAGTTAAGTCAGAGTAACACTAAATAGCCTCTTGGATAAAGACACACATAATCTGCTCACCTCTAAAACAAGGGCCTTAACATCCACATTACACGAAGGTGCTGATGGATGAGATTAGCTCAAGATACTTTAAAACAACTCTTCAAATATACCAATATATTTTAAGAAACAAACAGCTGCTCAAAAGCAATAAAGATAATGGTCAAGTTCCAGTTCGGTAATATTCAGCTTAGAAGCAGCAGGTAACAAAAACTGGTTGGTATCTGCATAAGGACAGATTGCAGGCCGTTTCTTATATCGATATAATCTAATACGGTAATATTAGCTGTAAAGATCCACTCCATATCTTATATACTTATCCTTTACTACTCAGGAGGTTTCATACTCCTACAGAAAACTGAAATGTAGAATAAATGCCCCCACATAAAGAGATAATGTGATGAAAATAGATGTATTGCAGGAAGATTGTCATGTAACATGAAAAATAATAAGTAGTAATATGAGAATACAGAGTAATACTAACATATTATTATTATTATCATTATCATTATTGAATTTCAACAACATTGGAAGGAAAGTATAACTGTGAATAAAAACAAATAAATAATAAATTACACTCCCGAGTCAATTCAGCAAATTCAGATGATGTTAAACTTGCATTCTGTTCAACAGAACTCAGTACATGTTTTATATAAAAGCCTTACAGAGAAAATTTTAACTCCATGGAGATAAATGGCTAACCTTCAACTGACTTCAAAGGGGACAGGATGTTCTGTGATAGTTCTACCTCAATTCTTTTTGGACAAATTTCCAAGACAAAAATTCTTAGCAGAAGAAAATGTAAGCCTTCAAGCAACAATTCTGGACAATTTAACAGAATGGAGAAAGGCATAAATAGCCATTAAAAAGCCATGACAAAAGTGGATATACCCCAATTTTTGTGTGTTGACATGTAACTCTGGAAGACTCACCCAAATCTAACTCTTAAATACTGCATGATTTTCACTATTTTCTTCCTCTTCCATAACTTTGAAATAATTATCAGGTTTACATTAAAATACATTTGCTTTGGCTTGTGAGTTATAGTTTTGTATTCACTATCATGTAAGTATGGTCTGATATTCTAAATAATTTCCCTTAAGTCTGGGGAGATGTGTATCTCATAACATAGATTATGAGACATTAACATAGGCATACCTGTTCTTGAATCACTTTCCAAATTTAAGTCAAGAAAATGAATGCATAGCTGATGCATTCATCAGATTGACTGATGAATTATTAACTCATCTTTACTTCAGATCATGTAAAGAAATCCAGGAAGTTGCTTCCTTGAAGGAAATATACCTGCGTATCTTCTGTATTTAACCAAAAGATACATTTCAAATTCTTTTCTATAAACAGATGTCTTAATGAACACTGAGTTGGCTTGTATGCTGCAAAACAGTGAGATTTTTAAACACCCATGTTCTCCAATCCTGTTGCTTTTGCAGAAGGAACCAAGCTCATCTTTTTAAATCATTCATTTCCACCTAGCTTCCATTATTTCTGAATAGGAGGGCTAAATCTAAATAAAAGCTGGATTAAAACCAACCTGAACTCCTTTTCACATTCATGATTGTATTTGACACAATAATCATCATCATCATCATATCTTAAGACCAAAATCGTTTTGGCAGTCCTTGACTTAGTTGTGCTTTTTTCCAATTAGCTGAAAAATTGCATCCCATCTCATTTTCCAGGAAATATGCTTACACTTATAGTTTTTCATGGGTGAAAGGGCATGGCAATACATTCTCAAATAGTAACTTGATAGCTATTTTCTCTTTAATGTATTCATCTCTGGTAAATAGGATTTGAGAAAATAAAGTAGCACACGTACTCAACTGATCTTGCAAGAAATAATTCTTATCCATAACAGGGAGAGGGAAAACTCTTGAGAAAAGTGGAGACATAACTATAGAAGTTTTTTCCCAGAAAAATACTTTTGGAAAAAAAAAAAATCAGCCTCTACTTTTGCTATCTATTTATTATCAAGAAAAGAAAGTAACTTTTGATTATAGTATGATTTATGAAACAATATTAACATCTGATCCTGAAAGCAATGGATAGAAAGCCTGAAAAGACAGACAGAATGGTAAGTGTTGGAATGCACCTCTGGAGAACATCTAGTAGAAACCCCTGCTAAAGCAGGATCACCTAAAACAGGCTGCACAGGATTGCATCCAGGCAGGTTTTGAGTATCTGCAGGGAAGGAGACTCTACAGCCTCTCTGGGCAGCCTGTTCCAGTGCTCTGCCACTCTCACAGTGAAGTTGTTTTTTCCAACTTGCTGTCTTCCAACTTGTGCCCATTGCCCCTGTTCCTGGTCACTATGGAGAAGAATCTGGCCCCATCCTTTTGACAAGCGCTCTAGATATTTATAAGCATTGATCAGATCCCCTCTCAGTCTGCTCTTCTCCATGCTAAACAGCCCCAGCTCTCTCAGCCTTTCTTCATATGAGAGATGCTCCAGTCCCCTCATAATCCTCATAGCCCTCCACTAGACTGTCTCCAGTAGTTCCCTGTCTTTCTTGACCTGTGTCCAGAACTGGACACAGTCCTCCAGATGTGGCCTCACCAGGGCAGAGTAGAGGGGAAGGACAACCTCTCTTGACCTGCTGGCCATGCTTTTCTTCATGCATGCCAGGATACCATTGGACTTCTTGGCCACAATGAAACACTTCTGGTTCATCAAGAGCTTGTTGCCCACCAGGACTCCCAGGTCCTTGTCTGCAGTCACTGTTTCCTAGCAGGGCAACCCCTAACTTCTATTGGTGCATGGGATTATTTCTCCCTAGATACAGGACCCTACACTTGCCTTTACTGAATATCATTTGTATCCTCTCTGCCCAATCTGCTAGCCTGTCAAAAGATCAAATAACTGTAGCACAGCCTTCTCATGTCTTGGCCACTCCTCACAGTTTTGTATTTTCTGAGGGTACGCTCTGTCTCCATGTCCAGGTCATTGATGAATATGCTGAATAAGACTGGACCAAGCACTAACCATTGAGACTACAGGCCTCCAACTACACTCTGCACCACTTACCACATTCAGTTCTCAATCCACCTCATTGTTCACTCATCCAACCCACGCTTCCTAAGTTTATGAGGATGATAAGGCATAGTCATTTTGGTATGTTTGGACACAGAATCACAAGAAGAGTGGGGCTTGGAAATATACTTTGGAGGTCATCTTCTCTGACACCCCCTGCTCAAGCAAAGTCCTTAGAGCCAGTTTACCAGGACTGTGGCTTTTAAGTACTTCCATGGATAAAGAAGACTTCACAATCTCCCTCGGCAGTCCATGCCAGCAGTCAGTCAATGTGACGGTGAAAAAGTGTTTCCTGATACTCAGAGGGAAGTTCCTGTGTTTCAGTTTTTGTCCACTGCCTCGTGTCCTGTCACTAGGCACCACTGGAAAGACCATCTTTTCACCCTCCAGAGTCATGGGAGCATCCCATCAGTGCCTATAAACTTATACATGACCAGTTTACTCAAGGTCTTCACTTCAAGAAGGCAAAAGCCAGCAACTAAATTGGGTCATATTTCAGAGCAAGTTGTATGCCAGTTACCCAGGTTCACAGAAGGCACATCCCAAACCCAGCACACACGCAGACCACCTAAAAACACAGGGGAAATGATGACAAATCATTAGGTGCTGTTCCCTGAGCTCTGTGTTATCCCAAGGAATTCCTGTGGATGAAAAACTTAGCTACAAACATTTTGGTGACTAAATGTTGCACAGACACCTGGGAAAAACATATTCACAAGTACATAGGCATATGAAAATGTTGGTGGGAGAGGGGGAAATAACTTTTTCATTCCATAAGATCCAGTATTTAGTTCTGATAGGCTGCCGCTATAGTATTGTATTATGGTTTCCTACAAGAATATCTAAATCACTAAGTGATTCCATTTATCAGGTTTACCTCTTTGTGCAGCAAAGCCATGGCTCAGGTTTTTATGGTTCAGTTTTATCAGAGATGTGTATGCATAAAGTAGACTACAGAGGTGAAACCCAATCTGTAGCCATCACAGAAATCGCAAGAAAATAAGCGAGTAGCAAGTGGTAACATTGCTGTAGATCATGCAGACAATGTCTCATTATTTCGCTTGGTTATTACTTTTTTTTTGGATGGTAGTCATCTTGATTTTTTCAAGCTATATTCTGGAACCACAAAATTTTGCTAGAAGTTAGATTCGAACAATTGTTAGACCAATAAAAACCTGCATCTTTGAGAAAAAAACACATTTGCTAACTTTTTCTTAGACTTAATTGAAACACAAAATGAAAAATAACAATAGACCAAGATAACCTACTTATTAACCACAAGTCCCCCCTAAAGAAGGAGCTATTTAGGAACCATGCAGGGATGCAGTTTTGTTGTAGAAACCTCTTGAATTAAACAAAATTTAGATTAAGAACAGATAATGTAGTCAATGTGAATAACATTCAACCCTGACCATTAGGAGCCTCTCCCAAGGGAGTAGCAGTAGGTGTTATTTAGCATATTAACTAATCACTGGGAAATGGGTGTGAATAGCAAGATGGCAAATTTATTTAGATGAGTCAAATCCAGGAAGGACTGTGGGTATTTCCTGATGGAACAAATTATTCAGGAATGTGATAGCAGAAAGATTCAACATAAATGTGTCCAAAATGCTAGACACTACAAGGAAGAATTAAACTCAGTCTAAACTGATGGGTTCTGAACTAGTTGTAGCCTTCCAGAACTTCAGTATTTAAAATCAAGACCAACAGCTTAATGAAGGTGTCAATACATATCAGCATTTCAAGTAGTGCAAGTAAAAAAAGAAAAAGGAAAAAAGCGAATAAATATTACGAGCATCTTTAACTCACTCTCCTGATGGATGATGACTCTTGGATACCTCATACCAACCAGTGCAAAAGAGAGTAACATGAGAAATAAAATGACTAAAGCAGTGACATGATGTGAAAACCAATTTAGTCAAAGCAAAATTTAATAAAAGTGTTCCATGCCTCTACTTTTATTATCCCCAACATGAAAAGAAGTAACATTGACAAATGTCCACAGCTCCAAGGGGTCAGCACAGCATGAAAAAGAAGGGTGTCAACAAAGGCAGATCTGAACTATAGTTTCTTTGTGCTATCTTATTTGAACAAGTCTATTCTGTTGGTGTTCCTACAGGAACAGAGAGGACAGCTCAGGAAGAATTGCCTCTGGTCACTTGGAGTAAAACCGCTCCAGAAAACTTACAGGTCAACTACCACAAAAATAAATCTACCCTCTTGGAATCAATACAGGTGCATGATTCATAATAGAGCAATAGACACTGTTAGTCATTAATTAATAGAACTCAGATATACTCTAAGCACCATGAAATCATGAACTGTTTATCATTGCTGATAATAAATAGCATCTATGTCAGGTTTGAAAACTAAAAATTAACCAAAATCAGCATATATAAGTGGGGCATATATATTGTGGAGTACAGAAAATGCATCCAAGTTAGATTAAAGAAAAAAGAAACACTAAATTATGCTCAAGTCTTACTTGCCATAAATTAAAAAAAAAAAACAAAACCCAAAATAGAAAAGAAAATCCACATATAAATAATAGGAAAGAAAACAAGAAAATGAAAAGAAATTAAAAAAGCCGTAAGATATAAGAAGAGAAAAGGCAGAAACTGGGAAATGGGTGTTGCAAGCTTGGCATTTCAGATAATTCCAAGAAACTTGATTTTACCATATACTGCATCAAGGGAACAAATTGAATCAAAAATATGTAGCACATTTTAAACAGAAAAAAATACTTTTTTCTTCATCAACAAAAGCAGGCCTGTATAACTTATTGCCACAAGGCACTACTGTGCTTAAACAGATATGTATCAGATACATAACCAATTATGCCTCTTGCACAAGGGAAAAAATCTGCAGATATGCTGGCTATAGTGATAATACTAAGAGCTATTATTTATTACAATTTGCAGGAGATAGTATTTCCCATAGTTTATAGGAGATGCAATGCTTAGTAGCTGAGGGAGACCTCTCTCTATTTTTTTTTTCATTTCTCAGAGGCTGTAGAAATTTGGGGTATCAGTCAACAGGTGATTGATACTGGATGCTAAACAAGATGAAATACTGACATTTTCTTTTCCACAAATTCCTTGCTTGCTTACCGTTTCCCTTCTATGCACAGACACATTTTAAAAGCTCTGTTCTCAAGATTTATCAGTTTAATCTTACCATTCCTCAATGATTTCTCACCATTTCTATTTTAAGACATGCAATAAAATTACACTGCTAATTCTGCTGTTCCCATCTGATCTCGGTACCGCCACTTCCCCAGGTCTCTGCCCTGGTCAATAAGTGTCACGACCGTCAACCTCTTTTGCCACCAATCCCTATCCCAAATGATAACAATTCATTGCCATTTGCTGATAACTTTTTGAGCTTTCATTAAAAAAAAGTGTGGTTGAAATTTATTTCATATTTGAAACATGGACGCACAACAAAAGGCAAGCACCACCGTTATCAAATCAACACATTTGGTGGTATCTTCTGGAGACTAAAAATTTAACAGCAGGAGTTTACCTCTTAGTTTCAAGCATGACTGACAAGCCAGTAAGGAGGAAGCTCAGACTGCCTGCACTGTAGTTGATCAAAAACTAAACAATCATAAAGCATCAAAGCTTGCAATAGCAAGAAAAGCTATTAAAAAAAACCCCCACAAACCCCCCCCATGGAAAACAGCAGGAAAAACAAATCAAGGCTATCACAAGAATAATAATGCAAGCAAAAAAATGACAACTAAGGTCAAATTCCTTTCTGTTGGCACTCTGCTAGTCCATCAGCTTTATTAATTTCCGTTCAGTTGTTTGTTTTAAAGGACATGAAGCTTGATAAGAAGTCTATTGAGGAGAAAGACATTCATTTGCTGCAATAAGCTTTGGATGAGAGCAACAAACAGTTTGCTACAGTTTGTTAATTTATCTCTGGTCTAATAGGAAAAGTGAAAACTAGATTTAAGGTTAGACTTTCAGGGAACAGAGCACTAGCTTCTGTTCTTGTTCAAACAGAGACTAAAACTCTCAAATTACTTCAGAAAATCTCACCTTTACGAAAAAGAGCAACGTATTTGTCTTAATCTTCTAAGGGAATAAGAACAAAAATTGACATTTCTGTTCTTTCTCTCACAAAATCAGGCTTGCTTATGGGTTCCCTTAGTACCTTGCTCCTTCTGTATCTCCTATGGATGCAGAAGAGTGAGATTTCTCAGATTTTCAAATGTACATATTAAGCTCTGATTATGAGTCAAGTTAGTCCATGAAACTTCTCTCCTGCTTGAATTATGTGCCATAAACTACTTAGTGATTTTGTTCAGTTGGATTTTACTGTAACGTGAAAGCTCTTCTCATTTTCATTAGAAAGGAAGAAACATTTAACATACAGTCGATATGAACAAAGCAGCAGAATTCCGTTTCATTCAAGACCAAAATATAAACAAAGAATGAGAAAGAAAAAAAAATCAAAACCAAAAAACCCAAAACAAAACTAGCAGCTGTCTGAGCAGTAAGGAGTTGTCTTCTAGACATTCTACTTCCACTTTTCCTACCTAGTTTTAATTATTAACTTGTTCTCAGTATTTGAAGCTGAAGGTCTCTTCACAAAATGCCAGTGCTGTCCTCCTTTTTAATTGTCTATAATGAAATCATTAACAATAGATTACACTTAACAACCAAACCCACTAAACTATCAATCAGCTGAATTCATGTTTTTTAAAAAAAAACCCAACCTCATCAGGCCATTTGTGGGACAGACAAGTTAGAGGAGAAAAAAAAAAAAAGCAATTAAGAACAACAATTTTCTCACTGAGTTGTTTGTTTGTCTGCAGGAGCACTTCAGACCTATGGATGATCCTATTGCCTTTCTGGAGATGAAAGGGGTATTAGTCTACAGAAGCATCAATTCCAGTGATGGGAACTTCAAGTTTATTCACACTGATATTAAATGTTTTAAGAAACACATCTCTGAATTCACAGGGATCCCTAGATCCTTTCACTAGAGTACTGTATTACTGATGCTACTCTCTCCTCAAATAACTCAACTCTTTCCTATTTTAAATCCAAAAAAGTGTTTCTCAAAAACCACAAGGAAATGTTCACAAAGGTGGAAATGATGAATCACACCATATTCTGGGTAACATTGCTTTTTCAGCTCATCCTACCATCATTTTGAAAGCACTGCATATCCAAGACTCTCACAAAGTAAACCACAAATATTCAGTACCCTCAGATGACTTCTCATCTTGGATCCACGTACTGGTGTCAGTAAAGCACAAAAAGTAGAGTCAGCCGAGTGGAGAACAAAAGTGAAAACTAGAATATAAGCAGCTGACTTTCAAGATCTATTTATAGGAGCTCCACATGGCAGTTTTATTTATGCCTTTTTATATTTTTTGCTATATGTGGCTGAAATGCCATCATTCTTAGGGGCATTAGGAAGAAAAAGTAACAAAGCAATGTTTAACTGATGTCATTGCTGATAAGCTTGGGATTATATTTTGTACGTAAACATTTGTTTGAGAATGTAGGCAATTAGTAGAATGTCTTTCAAATAGGCAACCTCTCTTATCTATCATCATAAAGCAATCTGTCTCCCCCAAATAGCATTTTAGGTTTACTTTTAAATATTACTATGTTAAGGAATAATATTTAATCAATTAAAACATAAACCAAAAAATATCTCGAATTAAACTCAGCATTTAAACCTCACTAGGATAGTAGTCACCCTTTTTATAAGACCTTTTTTGACATTGAGTGAATTTGTTTAAAATAATAAAGAAAACAAAAAGTACTTTAATCCTTTATCTGAAAACAATTCTTTAGAAACTTCAAAGATACCTCCATTTGAAAGACAAAAACCTTAAAATGGTTGCATCACAAGCAGCTAGTAAGGACTTTTTCTTGAGAGCTCCCTAAAGCTAGTAACTGCTGGAGAGTAACTTCTGAGAAGCATACAGTGCTCTACTAACAAGAGGAAACAAATTAGTTTCACGACAATGTTTGTACAATAGGCTGCATCTTATACCATTCTTATATAAATACGGGAGCTGGTATCTCAGACCTTTAAAAATGCCATGTTTAGAAACTCAACTCCTTGCATCTCCTTCTCTAGCTCCCAACAAATTTAACAATATAAATTTAATCATATATTGATTCTTCACTGCCCATACTCTGTTGTGGGGGAAAAAAGTTACTTTTCATAGTCTGACTGATATGTGTGTCCTGTATCTTCTCTCAGGAGAAAAAAAATAAATAAAAATTGAAGATGTTTGCTAGACAACGATGGGTTGGGATCCTAACAAATTCTTAGAGTACATTATGTAGTTATTGTCATAATACATGCTCCACTTAAGAAAGATTTAAGTCCTTTATTACCTTAATATTTAATCTAGTGAAATTTAAACACATTTGGTGGATTCCCAAGAAGGGAACAAATTTAAGCAAGTATTTATGTTTTATATGGTAATTCACATAAAATATGAGTGCCCTCAAAAGGAGGGAATAACATAATACTGCCATAACATTTTTATATGTAGTAAATTTCTAATGGTTGCTTCCTTCATTGTATTTTCTTCTCTTGAGAACACTTCAGTTCATGTATTAGATTTATTTTTGCTAATACAAGCAATACAGATTTCTTTCTCCTTAACTGTATCAGCTTAAACAATATAGTTATTTCTTGGAAAATCAACACTTCTAAGGAGAAGCAGTAGAGACCTGCTTACACATCACACTGGCTTTTGCCCAACTGATCAATTCATGTGCATTTTAGTATATCTTTGTAGTATCAACAAAGATAAATATTACTAAGTGGCTGGTGAAAAAAAGTGAATCAACCATCAAGAAGTCACCAACTTGGCTATTAAAGGATTTAGAGTGTTATTCCTTATAGTTCAATGTTGTAAAACAGAACAGTAAGGCAAAGGGTAAACACACAGCAATCAGCTGCAAATCTACTTAAGCAAAACAAAACACAAGCTGGCAGATGTTGCCTTAATGACTAAAGTACTTGCTATAGCTGAACTGTATTACCAACAGGCAAAGTGGAATTTTACTGCTGCTTGCCTGCCTGTTGTTTTAAAGATCTGGTTCCTGGACAAGCAGGTTTCACAGTTTTTTCACTAACACAATTCTGATATTAATGGCAGGCTAGAGGAAAACCAATTCAGAACAAATGTAAGACACACTTAATTTTTTTCTTTAAAAGAAAATAACAACAAAGTAATTGGGCCATTTAAATTAAGGGTGTAGGGCGAAGAAACCAAAATACTTAGCAGAATATTTCCTCTTAACACTTAAGACATGTATAAATAGTGACAAAACTATTTCTAAAATACTGGAGAAATGATCAAGTCCGTTACTTGGAATATATTATTACATCATTGCAAGGTCACTGAGTCACTAGAGTACTACTCAGTCATGGTCCATGTGAAAGTAACACTCATGGATACATCTGAAATCACTGCACAGATGCATCAGTGGAGCACTACTGTTTCCTAGAGCCGGTGACAAACAGTTCACGCGTCTCCTAATGATTCTCTCCATATTCCACTGTGGTTCAAAAAATCCCCAAACTTATAACCAATGTTTTTTGCTTTTCAAACTAACCTGAAAGCTGAAGCATAAAGGGAGGGAAAGACAAGCAAACGAAACTCCCAGACCATAACAAGGTGGCACTGAAGTCATTCAATGGCCCATGGACTCTACCTTCTCCTTCCACAGAATTTCTTAACAAAAGAAATCTAGGAGGTTCTTTCAAGACCTCTCTCAGGGGCTGCTCCATAAACAAAAGGATGAAAAATCTACAGGTGCAGAAAGTCTTCCAAGCACAAATCTGCCTGACTTGATGCCTTAGTGCATACATAATTATCAAGATTTCACAAAATACAGATAGATATGTGACATAGCCCTTAGAGAAGCTTATAAACTATGTTTGTGGCATGCTTTTTCAAGTTCCCAAATCTTGAGAAATCTTACAAATATATATACAAAATATTCAATTTTTAAAAAATATTAGAAAGGTAGTAAAGCCATACAATTAAAAACTAGGAAATTCTAATTTTACAGTTACATGTGAAAGCTTAACTATATCCTTTTGTACTTCTTAATGGTAAACATCAACTCAGTCACCTAAACAGCTCATAAAAGATTTACTATAGTAATTCATTTAACACATGACCTATGAACACATCTGCAGGTTTTGTAGAAGCTTGCAGGGAGTGTGCCTTGAAGAATTCATGCTCTCTATTACCCTAATACTCGTCTGAGTCTGTGCAACAATGGCAATTCCCATATTCAGGCAACATTAGACACACCTAGATTCATGCCTGAAAAATTAACAGATTTAAAGGTGACACGTGAGCCTCCACAGCAGCTGCAGATATCTTGGACCTCAGGATTATGAAGCCATCTCACCAAGTGGGGACAGTAGTTCCACAGAGAAAAGCAATTTCATTTGGTTCTCCCATCTAACCCTTTTGAGCTACTGATTTTACCTACTCATGGAGAACAGCTCTGAACATTAGACACCCAGCCTTTCTCATCCGGGAACAGATGTTCACCCCAGCCTGTTTCTCAGACAGCAAAAAATTGTTTCTTTAAAAAATGACTACTGCTAAGGTTAAAATAGCTACTAGTGTAACAGGAGAAATGCAAGCAGATATTAACTGAACCCTTAAACTAAATTCTCAGTTTAGTCATTACTCTTGCTACCCAAAAAAAACCCCCACCACAAAAGCCTTCAAATTATTATGTAGCTTTCTTTTAGTGGACATCAATAGCATCTTTTACTTGAACAGGATCTTAAATGGCAAGATGGTTTCAGACAAAATGCTGCTGAAGTGATTTATATGGATATCAACTTCAGAAAAAAATTAAACAAAATGTGAGAATCTGGTAACCACTGTTAGGCAAGATCTCCTGAAATTATTGTGTATTTAACTAAACTGACTTTTCTGCCCTTATTAACAGACTTTAATTAAAAACATGTTAAAAGAGAATTCAGTTCTAATTTTAGTTATAAGCTATAAAACTTAATCCAAGGCACTGATTAAATCAACTTTGATTTAATTTTTACATATCTCATCTAATGTGCAGTGATTTAAAACTTTTACTACTATAAAGTAATTTTTATTCTGCAATATGTTCTGATCTTACAGATTGTGTATTGGATGATTCACTATTTGGTGGCAAGCTGCAAAAATTGCTTTTAGCAAGAAACTGGTATCTAAAGCAAACACTGCAGCACTGTGAAATGTAATCAAGAATGTGATCAAGGATCTAATAAAAACTTTCTTGACTAGAGATTTGCTTCAAAGGTACAAGATAACATTTTTCCTTTGAACCTGCTTCAATAGGATATGTCTGCCTTTTTCAGATTCAGTTTATGACTCAAATTCACTATAGTGATTGTGATGTGGAGATATATACATAGAAATATTAAACACTTCATTTTAAATATTTAAAATATAATCTATCAACTGAAGTTGGTTTGCCACTGGTTACAGCAGAGCAAAATTGGCAGGAGGTAAAATTGTCTTTGAGAGAATTAAATGGCATTCCAAAGACATAGTTAAAAAAAATAAAAGACAGAAGGGTTGTCATCTTTCTTTCCTGTCTCACTATAATCATGTCATTTTCAAAAGTTACATCTGTGATCTCCAACCAAAGCTGGACAATGAATATTAATGAAGTTTAACAACAAATCTAATAGCAGAATTTATATCCTACCTCTTATTAATGACAGCCCACGTTGCATTAATATTATCTGTCATCAGTTCTACTTTTCTGGTGTCATCTGCTGAATAATCGCGGAGCAGCTTCAGTGCCATGTCGTTTACCACATCCACATTTATTTGCCACTGACGGATTTCTTTGGAAAATTGCTGAAGTAAAAAGAGAAAGAAAAAGAATAAACCTCAGACCACCGTAAAATCAGAGAGGAGATAAGCAACTTCTACCACCAATTTTTATATCTGTAAATATATATACACACACACATAAAAGGACTTCCTCAGATTTACTGGCAACTAAGGTCGGAGTCTTTGTAAATGTTTAAATTGTTTTAGTCATAGGACCACTTCTAATCTCCGAGAGAAGCATACAACCAAATCCTAAATGTCAGATAAAACATGACAGCTTAAATTGATGAACACTGATTATGTTGATTATTATTTTTTGAGAGACAAATAGATGGATGCACAATTATATATTATGCAAATTATCACTGCTTGTAATGCTGAATTATACTGAGATAGAAAATAATCTGAAATAATATGATCTAATTTGCACTGTGGAATAATACTGAGATTTGGACAATTAACACTTGTGTTTTCACCTTTTTTAAGAAAAATTACTTTATTTTAGTGAATTGTTTATGTAATTAGTGCCATCTACTGGAACAGCCCTAAGTCTGCAATACAGCAAGAAATACTACTGGTAAACCCATTGATATAAAATGCTAATTTATGCTTCCTAAGAAAACTTTTTAGTTCTTGCTCATTCCTTTCTTTTCTCCCTTTCCTCTCCTGTTTTTCCTCTCTTTTCCTGGTCCTCTTCAGCTGGGCCAACTGTCTCACTACAGAAGTAAGCCAGGAAATCCAGATTATGCATTCAGCCAACAACCAGCTGCCATGCATCTTTCCTGTCAGTCTTTTTTCTAAGAAAAAATGTCCATAGAAATACACTGAAGGTCCATATTTGATATATAATGTGTAACAAAAAAAAATTGAAAAAGCAAAGATAATCGATGGTCTAACTGTACTTTTGTACTATGCAAAGATTATAACTAGCCAACCAGAGTGACCAATCAAGTAAAACCAGTTTGCATTTGTAAATACAAAAAGTAAACATTAGAAGCAATCAAAAATCCCCACAAAAAAAAGAACAACCAAAACCAAGATGAAAAACAAACAGTTGAGTTTGACTGTCATTATTGTACAATTTAGTAAAATACAATACAGTATTCCTTCTGAAATCTTGTTTTGACTAAAGATATGGAATTCTCCACACAAAAACTAAATACATAAGCCCTGATTAAAGAGTCTAAATGCTGAGTAAATAAATATATCTTGAAGATTCTGTGCTCTTATGCTTTCATCCTAGGAAGTCTGTATCATGATTTTAAGACTAGGACTGAAAGGTATGAGATCTTTGAATAGAGTCCAGAAGAGGTTTTTGGGGTTCTACATTCACATATCTAGGTTGTCTCCAAAATTTTAAACTGAAAACGTGTATTGACTCTTTCCTGTGTTACTCCTCCATGAGAGGGTGGGTCACCCAATTGCTGTGCAGCAGATAACCTGAGGTACTAAGAAAGCAATCTGGTTATCAGTTTTGAACAAGGGATCCTATTTCCACAATCAAACATTCGGAAGAGGTTACTACCTCCCCGTCCTGAAAACCATCTGAACATGTTAGGGTTATGTTCACTGAATATTAAGCTTAAATAATTTTTGTAAGGTAATTTCCCTGTATTAAATATGAAGATGTAGTCAGAAGAGGTGACATTTTTGTGGAAAGCAACTACCATTGCTTTGGATACCATTCTGGCCTTTCCTGCCAGAATTCTATATAATAAATATTAAAAAGTTAATATTTACACAGATATAATAAAAACATATAAACCAAACAATAAATTCTACAGTAATTGTAATTCAAGTTTTCTAGACTGTTTTATTGCAAGTGTCCTGCATTAAATACAAGCACCTATGCATTTAGGTCTATCCATCTTTATAATACTCTCCCTCTCTCTTTGTTTAAAATTATGCAGGCATACAGCTCCTTTTTTCCAGCCAGCGAATCATAGCAGACGGGCTGTTCACTGAATTGCACAGAAAAGTTACCATAACATTTTGTCTGCACTGTAAGTTAATGGCCTGTTAACTTTTACTTTTAAAATAAGTTCTTTTTGCCAGTCCCATATGAATATAAATGACCTTATAAAACCCTCCAAACCTGGTTTCATAATAAAAATATGGAAAGATCCATTACAAGGTTATTTCCAAAAGTGTTGTTCTCACCATTAACTTCAACATTAATCCATTAACTTCCTGACATTACTAACACTAGATCATCACTCAGGAAAGAAATTGTGAATATAGAGAGCTTTGCTGAAAGAAACAATCTGTATTTTGTACTTTCTTGGAAATTGGTCTGTAATTTTTCACCAGCTTTGAGCAGAGTGTGCCTTGCTCTGTACACAGACTCAACAAAGTGTTGTGGTAAATCATTTAACTGTCTGAGGGGTTACCAGAGGCCCATTAACTCTTCTCTTAAATAAATACAATTAATTTTATTTCCTTCTCTTTCCTTTCATATTTTTAGATTTTATTTAGCTTTTACTTAGGAACATGTTTGATTTTTTTAAAGGAAAATGGTTCATCACCTTAACATCCTTTTGACATATTTTAGATCATTCTCATTGTTTTGTCTGTGTTGTCATCATTGGAATTTACTGAGTTTATTAAAAAGTTTAAAGAATTATGGCTGTTCATTTATCATGTTACTTTGGCTTAAATTTTCTTTTTAATTTTTAATGAGAGGACACTAGTTGATGTTATTAGGAAGAAAGTTTGTGTCATTAAGGATCATTGATTAAAACAAATATGGAAAATTAGAACTGGGCTTTTGTCTATCCCAGGATTGACTAGTGGAACAAAATAAATGATGCACAAAAATTCAAATATAATAACATATATGTACAGCATTATCCATTTCTAAGCATGTCAATTCCCACACTAATCAGGGGAAAAAATCTGGAAAATCAGGATGTCTTTCTGTCCTTTTGGGTGTGTGTGTGATGTTTTATTTATTTGCTTAAAGATTTATACTTAAATAATTATTTTTTTAAATCAGTAATTCTATTTAAGTGTCTGCCTCATAGTCAGTAACATTAACTTCACTATTAATTGTTTTACTAAAATCAAAGCAGCACACTGTCAGCTCTAGAATCAACAAAATCCTGAGACTGGAACTCATACTGGTACAAAAAAGTACCTAGTACTGGCAAAAAACTTCCCAATAAGTCACATCCTTGCAAGAAGATGACAAAGGCAAACAAGATAGCCTCATTCCTATCCACAAATCTGGGGTATAAAGTTCATCCCCCAAGCTATGCCAGTTGAAATCTGTCTGGTGTCCTGAGTCCCATCAGAGCAGGGAATGTAGTCAGGCTGCTATTTAATTTCCTGTTTAAGCGAACAAGAAAGGAAGGAAAAAATGTCTCCACCCTTCCTCCTCTTCACTTTGGCCATCCCTGCTAAACATAGGGAGAAGAGATGCCTTACTAGCTCTTCCCAAACCAAGGAGACAAGGAGTAAACAGGCAATCCTAGCGGGTCAATTTTTCAATGTTAAGTTCAGAGACTAGTTTTACAGTAGCTTGTATTCAGGAGACTTGAGGACAGAAAGGAGCTGAAGAGTAGCTGTGTACTATTTATACACCTATAACCTTCAGCCTGCTGAGTTAACCATCTGCAGTTACCAATTAATAAACAACAACAAACAGGGCTTTAATGGGTAAAGACTGCCACTGGCCAGAATGACGTATTCTGATTCTCCATACCCAATCTTAGAATTTAGTTCTCAAATACCAAACAAACAAACAAAAAAAACCCCAAAAAAGGAATTAAAAAACCCACTCTACTCCTCAGCAAATTAGCTCTGAATTGATTTCTGATTAACACAAGCACAGACTAAAAATTCACTTAGAGCAGTGAGGAACTTTTGCATTGACTCAGCTGTCTTTAGGCAGCCCTATAGCAATTAAATCAGAAGAACACTTGGCAACTAATTTCTCACACCAAGCTGTGTTGAGATACAAACCTGACAAATATAATATGTCTGAAGAATTTAAGACTCTCACTGACCTCTCTCTTTTCCTCAACACAAACAAACAGAAATGACAGCTTTATTTTTGTCAGTGTAGCAGCAAGCCAAAAGACAGTGTAGTTACTCTACATATTCAGAGAACAACATCAAAATATACGTGTTTGGCACAGAAGTCTAGAAAGCATGTATTTTGAAGACTGGATACGTTTCTAGGTCCTTCAATTTAGCAAGCACTATCACAAGAAATACAGTGCTGCTAAACTTAAAAAAGATTTCCATTTTCCCTAGAATACATGACCTCTTATCTCAAGCATGAACACAACAGCTGATGCTGTCACATCTGAGAAGTTTCATGAGGGATTTGACAGAGTAAGAATTACTGGCAGACGAAGAGAATTCCTCTAGGAAGGCTGGCAAAAAAAGGAGGAGGAAAAAAAGAAGGTAAAAGGAAAAGACTCCTAACACACACACACACACACACACTCTAAGACAAAGGTGAATGTCTTCCAGAATTGTGGGAGAAAGGCTAGGCAAAACCAAACAAATGAAAGCAAACAAGCTTGAAACAGTGGACTTTTTGATATTCATATCATCATGAGGGCACAGCAAATTAAGATAGACTAGCTGTGACACTGAAATTATAATTTTAGACTGTTGTAGCTTCGCACAACACACATTGAATACAGACTGGGATGGGAACAGCAGAAGATAGCCCAAGTATTTAATTTCTTTAAACGAATGAAAAGTATCTGTGAGTATCTGTTCAAGAACTTTGTTTATACATAGAGATATGTTCTATAAATAGGTATACCAGTGTACTTTCTCTGTACCTTGGGGGACAGAGGACAAGGGTATCTTTTCTATCCTTGGAGACTGTTCATTCAAAACTCCCTTAATTTTTCCAAAACCACATACACTCCTAGATGAAACTCATCTAAACTTCATATATTCTTGTAAAAAAGTGGACAGAAAATCCATTTCTAAAACTCTGTTTTCAATTATTTTCCTAGTTAAGTAGTTTGTGTTTGAGACATAAGACACTCCAACACAATGACATAAGACTGTGCTTGCACAGAACCATTTTTTGTTGAGTCTTTGAAGAGCTGGCACATCGACTTTGTTGAATTTTTTTTTCCTGAAAAAAAACCCCAACAAACCAACTAAAATGAAAATAAAAATACCCAAAAACCCAACAACAAAAAAAACCAAACACTGGGCAGAAGCCAGAACTCGGTCTGCATAAAGACAGTGACAAATAGGAGTCCTCTACACTGACTGACAGTAGTATACATAATCTATAACTCTTTCCAATACATTTGTGAGTGATTGCCCTTGTTTAACACAATCCACCCTTCCCAAGCAATGACTCTTACAGTAAAATCTTAAATGAGAAAATTTAGCTACATCTCAGCCCTAAAACAATGGGCTGATTAATGTTTTTCTGCTTCTTACAGGGAAGAGGAGAAAAACAAAAGAAAAGAAAAAAAAAAGGGGCAAGGGAGGATATCCTGCAGATTTTGTATCTACTTCTAAACACCAGAAACGCAATAATTAACCCATGATGGAGATAGCTGAAGACCAATCATGAATACTTTTCATATCCTTTCTCTGGTGACAAAAGCAGCTGATAAGGACCCTCACGCCACTGTTCTTCCCAGCAGTTCATTTTTAATCAGCTGTGCAAATAAGACTGTTCTGTCTGCAAACTTTAACTAAACAGCTGAGTAGAAAGAGTTAAACAAACTAAAAATCTTCTGGGCAGGAGAAGAGAACATATTAGAAAATGTTTGTGTAACTATTCTCCCAAATAACTAAAATCTAATGTTCCATTAACATGGAGGCAGGACTCACTTTAAGAGGCTTAACAATTGGTTGGTTTCAATCTTGGTTTTTTCCAACCAGAAAATGAGATATTATTAATCTGAAACAGCTGTTCTCAAAATTTATTCATGAAGAATGTCACCAAAGTATGACTATTTCCATAACAAGGAACTTAAAACCTGATGCATCCGTTAGGTCATATCTGCATTGCTACTTGAGATACTCTGCTATGCAAGTTTACTGAGGTGCATATATATCACCTAGAATGTGACCATGATTTTGCAGTTAATAAGCCTGCCAATGTTAAACCCATTGAGATTATCTAGTGGCAAATCTAAAATGCTTGATCTCTAAAATATCTCCATATAGATTTTATGGGGGTTCCCCCCCTTTTTTTTCCTTAACTACTTCCAAACAACCTATACAACTTCATTACCAGTGCAGACAGACACACTAATACTTCAGGATTTCCCAGTCTGCAGTACCAGTGCAGCTGAGGTCATTGTACAGAGAAGATGAGAAATACTTGTGCTGAGAGATCAGCCAGCTATATATTATGATTTATAAATTAAGATGAATTCAAGGATTCTGTGACATACATTTTAGACTTTGTAAGTTAATTTCTTTCTAATCTTTTGTGATGAATAAGGGATAAAGAGGTTGTTTTCAATATGCTCTATCCAATAGTTACAGGACATTTTATTTAACAATCTAATTAACACAATCAGAAATATTTTAATTCTCAGTAGTGACCTTAAGCTCAGTGTTTTGCTTTTTCAGAGCTTCCACGGTGTAGGAAATTTCTTTCCACGACTCAAGCTTAGCTTTTCCTTGTTCAAGAACCTGCTCAGCTTCTTGTTTAGCTTCTAGCCACTGTGTTGAATCCTTCAACATCTCATGAAGCTGCTGTCTCCGGCTTTGGAGGTGTCCATGCACTTCATCCCACTGGCTCTGTATCTTTTCAACTGGTGAAACACAAAGGAAAAACAAAAGCTAAGTCACATAAAAGCTTTTTTCTTGCTTTTTTTCTTATCTTTTTTTAAGAGAGTAAACAAATGTCTATGTTTTTCTACAATTTACCATATTGGAGAGCTCTTTAAGCCACAATTGCAACTAAATTTTAGTTTAGCAAAGAAGAATAAACTGTTTGGGGCCACACAGTATGACACTATGGTACACAGCTTGTGCTTCGATGCATGTGCAGCCAGAAATGCCAGGTTCATGACTCAAAAAGCATTATGAAACAGGATCACATTTGAGAAAAAGCATCAGCAATAATACCTTTTACCAAACCAATACAAGTTTTAATATTTTCTGAAGAACAAGTTCTTTAGGGACTTCAGAAATACTAGTTCAAGATTTGTGGGAAGACATAATTAATGGCTATATTTTCTTATTTCATTAAGGCAAATGTTAGCAGATGACAAAGACTAAAAAAAATCTCATATATCCATATTAATTATAAAATAAGATCAGCTTTATCCAATATTTGAAATAAATGTGATTCATGGGATCTTAATCACTAAAGGCACTGATAAGAAGTGTTGGCTAGCATGCAGCATCGGATGCATCCATAGTAGCAGAAAAACATCAGGAACCCTGGTCATCCAAGCAGTTAAAACCAAACTGATAAACCAGAACTTTACAAACAATAAATTCTGTGCACTGCATGAAGAGATAGGTTGGGGTTTTTTTGTTGGGTTTTTTTTTAAGTCCTAAAGGTTAGTCAGCACAAAACACATTCTCAATATTTTCTTGAGGACTGTCTCACTACACTGAATATTCACAGACCTTCTAAGGAGGGGAACAGCTATTCCTAGAGTACTCAGAAAGCAACTGAAATAATCATTGAGCAGTAGTTCCAACAATGCATCTTTCACTGCAGGGTTGATTCCAGAATAGTGCAGGCCAAAGACTAAAGGGATGAGAAATACTTCAGCAGGGAAAGGAGACTTCTCCTTATCAGTGTTCCTCCTTCTACCAGAAGGAGGGGTAAAGATCATTCCATGGGCTCAGTTGAGGTTTAGAGAAAAAGACGAAAACCTCTCAGCATTCCCTACTGAACCCTAGGGAGAAAAACTGAGTAAGCACAAATAGCAGCATGTTCAAATCAAAGGAAATGCAAAAGGAACTGAAGAACTAGAACTGGAAAACACAAAGCAGGATCAGAGCAAAGCAAGGATAGCCCCAGGCCAAATACTTAAATTTAATCTGAAGTAAATCTAACCCCTCATTTTAGAAAGCTGTATACAAGGTAACAAAGCAACAATTCATTTCTGTGCCCTATCTGGGTGAGTTCTGCAGTAAGCTTTAGGGTATACTTGAAACAACAAAGAGATTGTGGTCTGCAAGAAGGGTGAATGAAAGAAGTGTTCTTGAACTGCTCAAGTAAAATCTCTGCACTATGCCTACAGCATGTGGCTTCAGGGTTGAGCTGGAGATCTAGGGGACAAAGACTGCCCAAACACTTTCCACAGCATTGCTGGCATACAGAAAATAACTGCCTCCTATTTCTTGCAAATAACTAGTTGAGCTCCTTCCCCCTTCAATTCTGAGACATTCATTGTGTTATCTTTTGATTCCTGGCAACCTGGAGGTCTTGGTACATAGCTGAAAAAAGTATAATAGCTTGTTTATGTCAGCTGTCCATGGAAAAAAGAAAAAAAATCCCACACACCTCATATTGTTGCATTATAAGCTTTGTTGTTTGTTGGTGTTGAGTTGCTGGTTTTCTGTTTGGGGTTTGTTTTTCTTTGGTGAAACAAATGAAAACTCTATTTCTGAACTGCTTCAAAATAAATCTGGGTCTATAATTGTTTTAATTCTTCATAATAGTTTATTTTACTAAGAATTTCTGACATATATTATCAACTGTAACAAAAAAATATTTATAGATGGATCTTTTCCATAATGCCTCATGAGGTTTGTATCTAAGACATATTAGCAGACCTTCTCTAGGGACTCTGTTTTTCTCAATATGACCTAAGTTTTTCATCACATACCACAGTCTTGGGATTCCATGACAACCAATTATTTCACCCAAGAGGCGAATGAGGCTGCATAATGAAAGATATATTCAGGACATCCCAGGAATCGATTTACACAACTCATATGAATACACAAGCTCCAAATGCATGAAACATTTTTCTTTGAGAAAATACTTGGGTTATGTCCCTCAAAAAGGGAAAAGAAAAGCTTCTGACATGGACACTTAAAAAATAACATAGTAGTAGTTCTGCTTGATTAAAGATTGGAATTGAAGAGTTCAGGAAGTTATCAGGTAATCTAAACAATATCTATAAATAAAAAGGTAGGGGGGTTGGTTTTTTTTCCTTGAAGCAGCTACTGACAAAAACCATTTAACAAAGTACTTCACTTGGCGACAAACACCATGATATCTACATAATTTGTCTGGCCTTTCTGAGCTAGAATGTACCAAACAGCGCAGCGTTATGTAAGACAAAACAGGTAGAGATAATTTCTTAGAGAAACCTTAGTAATTATGACAACATTACTTAGTTTACGGTAGTATAAAAAATCCCCTCATTGCTGGGGATGCTCCATTTGAATGGGAGTTATTGACTGGCATTGAGTAAGAAGAAAAGCCTAAGCATCTAAGGCTTAAAATATCAGAAATCATTTCCAAAATGGATTGAAAGCTACAGTGTAAATCAGCATCTTCTAAGGATGTATTTTGTTCCTGTGGGTGCTCTTTAGTGGGATGCTCCCCACAGAAGAAAAGGTGAATACCACTTACAAACAAGAAACAGTTCACAAAATCCAATTTGAACATGTATTATGTCAGAACTGATCCCAGCAACCCATGAGCCCCTCACCTGAAGCAAATGAGTTACTGTAGATGAGAAAGGTCAGAGAATTGCTATTAAATAATGTTGGACAGCAGAAGACAATTTTTAAAGTATTCTGATCACAGGAGTTTTGTAGAAGGGCACTAACACATAAAAGGCTTTCTCTGGGTACTAACAGGAGTAGGTTTATGAAAATATTTACGAGTCTTTTACAAGAAAGCAATGAGAAATTTCAGTACAAAGCTTTTTCAGGCAAACTCCCTCCCCCAAAAAAACCTCCCAACAAATCACAAAACCGGAAAAAAAGGCTATTGCAAAGATTACAAAATATCCTGGAACCTAAGAATATTTCGTATGGCTAAAGAAGTAATAAATAATGCAATTGTCCTTATTGCACGCTGGATTATAATAGCATATTACTGAGATCAGATTCTGCTCTTTATATTTTATGTATCATTGCGCCTACATACAGACTACACATTGAAAATGCCTAGATAGACAGAGCAAATGTGTCTCCATGCACACTATTAAAAACACTGAAGCACGGGAATTTCAAATAATTAGTAATGACAACAAAAGCCTTTTTTCCCCCACAGTTCAGTGGTTTCTCAGTTTACATTGTGCTTTACAGCTAAGTCCTGTGCCTTCTCCATTTCAAAGCCTAGTCTCTTTTTCAGTATGGCACTCTCCCTTCAATTGCAATTCTCTTCCTTTCCCTTCCTGCCTAAACTGGGCCTATCACAGCATGATATGTTTATAGTAAAAAAAAAATAAATAAATCAGTGTTTGAAATTAAGAAGATTCTTAATTTATTTAATTTATAGAATTTATTTACCAACCAATCTGCAAAGAGGCAATTGGGAAAAAAAGGACATTTTCTTTACAGACTTAAGAAAAAGAAATAATTTTAAATCATTAAAATCAATTCATGTCACCATGAACTAGTTTTATTTTAATAAAACAAAAAATAATTTACAATTAAAAAATCTAAACTGAGTAGCAGAATATCAAAATATATTCAAGAGTTGATTTCCTGAAGTGAAACTCAAATCCCACCCATTTCCTAATCGCAATGTTTCGGGCAGAAGTCCTCCTCCACAAGTTTTGTGCTTGCTTACCAGAAAGCGTCCCAGCATTGTTTCAGCCACTCCTAGTTCAACAGCGAACCCTCTCAAATGAATAATTTAGGGGCATGGTGAGATTCTACCAGTATGCAATTTCAAGGTTGGTATCCAACTTTTTTTCATTACTACCATTCACTAGTTGTTCAATAGTGAGCATATCACCAAGGTGAACAAAGGAAATTCTGCTGAACTGAGTGCAGATTTAGTAAGTTACTAGAAGCAATAACAAAGCAGAAAACTGTGTTTAAAGGAATCTAACACAAAATAACTCTTTTTCAATCTGGTTATCATTGATTTACTATGAAGAAGAAAGAACAATCTCAGTGAAGAAGACTGATGGCTTAAGATTCGTTTTTGTTTGTTAACCTAAATTTTTATACTGTTTTTTTCATACTCAAGGTATAATAGAAAAGCAACAAACAGAAATCTCTTTTTCTCTCTTAAAAGTTCATATAATTGATAAGGCAAATATAACTCTCTTCACTGAGGGAATTTACTCTTATGCTGTTTATTATAAAGCAGGCAGAAAAGGAGCCTGAGAAGAGGTTGTCAGTCAAAGCAAAAATAATGTTCATCTTACTGTAAGTTACATTTAGCCTATGCAGAGATGAAAAAAACCAAAGCAATCATTACATGCCAGTTTGATGTCTATTGAATCCAGTACACACTCCAAAAAGAAGTGAACAAGTAAATGAATAGCATTAGAATTTGAGAGGTAGAATACCTCCACTTTCCTTGCCCAACAAATTACCTAATCTACACTCATTTTGCTCTGTAGGAGAGCGGTTTTCAAAAACATTATTGTCAATATATCGACATTTTCCTATGAAAGTAATTTTTCACAATAGGTTCATAGATTTGAAGACTAGAGGGACTAATGCAATCTGACCTGCTGCAGAATATAACTGGAGAACAGCACATTACCAAAAGAAGCTACTGATGCAGTGATACTCTTCAGATGAAAAACAAAAATCATTTCATATACACCTTTGAGTGTTTCAATTTACTTATATCTTGCAACAATGATCATGACAAAAAGACACACTGAACTTGAAATCTAGCCTATTCTGAAAAACTACTTATGTAGAATTTCATATTTTTGTCATGATCTCTCAAGCCTTACAGGTTGGTATTTTTGCCCCCCATCTTTTGTTCCAATATAAAACACCCAATGCATCTAAAGAAAAAAGGGAGATCTTAATTCTTAGGGCACTGAGTAGCCTTTAAACACTATGGCCATAGAGGGTAGCTGTCACTGATAAACAGAATGAAAGCATGAGGAAGAAAACACTTTAGATCCCCTGCCAATTGCAACATCTTCAGCTGTCAATGTTATGTAAAACAGGTTAAGAAATTCGTGGTTTGCAATCCATTCACAAAATTTTGCTACAGAACTGGATGTAGCCTGGTCTGAATGTGGTTTGCAGGCACAGGACTGCAACACGCAGTGCTGTATGTAACAGTGCAGGCACCAGCCAGCACTACATGTAGATGATGGCAAGACATGGTAGTACACAGAGCTAAACTGAGTACCTTGTGATTGCAATATTAGAAAACACTGAAAACTGGAGATTTTTGGGAGTGACTGATTTAATATAGCCTAAGCAAAGCATTGTCATTGGTAGCCCTGGAAGCATACTTGCAGAGCTTCAAAGTTGTCAATACATGACTTTTTTCAATCATATGTTAACCTGAAAATTGCTCCTACATCTCCCTAGAGATTACTCCTACATCTCCCTGGAGTTTAAGTCCTTCATAAAGTTTTTTTCGGATATATGTACACGTTTAAAGCTTCATCTTTGAATAGGCTATAACATTGGATTCATTTCTGTTGGAGCTGCAGCCCCATAATATACTTTTCCTTGAATATTCTAGATAGCCAACTGTTACATATTTCATCTTACATCATAAGCTTTTAACTAATCCATACATTTATCCATATAACATTTAGGTCAGGCTGTATAGAACGCTAGTTTTTACAATCCTTAAAATTTTAAGTGTGTCTTACTAATCAGTGACCAGGCTTTCCGAGAGGCACGATAGAGAAATTTGAAAATACAGAGTTAAGCAGAAACATACTAGGCTACTACACCTTTTTTTACTCTTTCTCCTGTATCCCACTATAGAGTATAATTTCCCCCATAGTAGAGATTTTTAAAAGTGAGGAAAAAGAGATTTTTTTCATAGGCTTATAAGACCATTCTGAAGGCACTACAACCATGGACTACATGAAAGGGTTTCTGATGCTTTCCAATTTTTAATTTTCTAGTAAGCCACATGAGTAGAATCACAATTAAAACATTATTTCATCTTTGTTTTAACTAGTGGTTACCTCATTTTTCATTATTGCATCGTTCCAAGCCAATAAACCTAAACCGATTTTTTGTTTTTTCCCTGGGAAAAGGATTCAGTTAAAGTTATCATTCTGTCATTTATTTCCTTCTAAAAGTTCTCTACCTCATCTTCCACTGCTTTCCAGAACATGAGGTGTTTGACATCAGTCGTATTCTTCAAGGAGGAATAATTTTAATAAAGTCTATCATACAACATCCCTTGACAAAAGGATGACAACTCTGCTCCTACAATTATGAATCAGAGAGATTGGTCTGGGGAGAACATTCAGATGGGAGATGCAGAGTCAAATGAGGATAAGTTTAAAACATTTTTTCTTTAAATGCTGAAGCACTGAAGGAGTTATGGAACAGTTGTAACATCTACTAAGTTGCTGCCTGTAGGCTATCATTACCGAGTGGAGCCGGGTAGGACAGAATACATGGTAGAGAACAGTTGGAGTCAGTGTACTCAGATACTCAGTAATTTACGTTTCATCTGTCCTTTATCTTTTCTTGTAAAGCAGTGTTTCTCTTAACCTCTTTCAGAGGCTTATAAAAGTCATACTTATTAAAAAATGGCATTAGAAAGTTATGGTTACACTTTAACTAAATATGGAAAACACTATGAAGATATAATCTAAGACATTTCATGTCTCCTTTAGATGGTCAGTAATGTGATGAGAGGATTTAGCCAATAAAACCAAAATTAACGGAGGGAGGCAGCTTAGAATATTTAGCTTAATGTGTAGTCTGTCACTTATGCCAGTAAACTGTCAAATGTGGCTTTTATACACCATTAGTCTATTAAGACATTTATGGAAATAAGATTCCTTATCATACAGGTATCAAGTGCAATGACAGATTAAAAAAAAAAAAAAAAAGAGACTATGGCTTACCAAAAATTAGGCAAAACAGAAAGTATGTACACAAATTAAACTGTGAAGTGAATGAATAGCACCCGGGAAGAAGGAAGGAAATGCAATCCTCTATACTGTTGTGGAATACTCTAGTTTCTAAGAGTAGAGAATCGGTATTACAAGGGAAACCAGAAGAAGCTGCATTGAGAGCCTTTGTCTTTCAGGGGTGATGAAGAGCAATGAAAATGTAGCTGAAAGACCTGTCAAGGCATGAAAGACCTAGGAGGAAGAATGCTACCTTCCCTGGCTTCTCAGAGGCTAAGAAATATAGTTAGAGATATTTCAACAGATTTCTTTTTATTTTTTTTAAACCCCACATACTCATAATCTCATTTTGTAATTGATACTTTTAGGGGGGCAATTATTTCCAACTACTGCAACTCTATGATTTAATTTTGTTTTCTTTCAGTAGGGTTAGACTATTTTCCTTTTATCTAAAAATTGCTTCCATATGATCAAACTAATGAAGGTCACTCTGTTCCTTTGGAAGTGTCAGATCAAACAGAATGAACTGAAAACTGTCAAGTGGTTTTCACTAAGCACCAAGTGAATAATTCTTCAGCAGTGTGAAATATGCTTTATACCTTGCTATATGGAGTGGGAGTTAGAGACCAGACTAAGCTGGTAGCACATCTAAAGAAATCAGTTTCTTATAACAAGCAAAAAGCAACTTCCATGACTGAGCACTGGGAAGGGCATGCAAGAGCTTATTATTTAGAGAACAGGACTTTCAGAAATCACTCCCTAGTTTGTCAAGTTTTTTACAAAAGTAATTGTGTATGTAACATTTATCACCTCTCAAATGAAGTTTTTGTGCTCATTCTTTCATTAAAATAAAAAGAGAACAGTTCATAGTATGCATGAAGGAAGAGCATTTGCTCGGCATTTTAAAATGCTACGCAATCTGTGAAAATTTGATGTGAGAAATAAACACCCTAAAGAGAAGATTATTCAGGATTTAGTATGAAATGGGTCACAAACCCAGGCATAGTTATGCTAGAGGAACAAACACACACATGCATATACATATGCAGGCAAGTATTGACTAGGAAGATGGATAGACAGATTAGGTCACGAACTTCTGATACTTCTTTATTGCCATCAGAGCCCTAAGTAGAGCAGGACGTCTATGGAGAAACGGACTGCCACAGTCGGTGCCAGTGACCAGTTTGGTCCCACTACTCAGACAGAATAAAGAGTCAGCAGTGATTCTTCTGTGACCCGGGTGCAGGATGCATATGGACAAGCCAACAGAAGTTAACTAGATTTCTTTTTTTTTTTTCTGAAGAGACCCCCGTATTTGGATTATATCAAAATATATATTTGCAGTAACATACTGACTGAAAAAAAGAGAGTTCGCTTGCTGGAATGATTTAATCATCTTTCAAAATGTTGGTTTCATTCAATTTCTCTTGTTGTATGTAGAAAATAGCTACTGCATTGCTGAATCTAGCTACTTTCTTAAATAGTCATCGTATAATTGCAAAGATTTACATTCGATTTAGAAATTATGTTTAGACTGACGGAACGTAATCAGATAAGTGAAAGCACAAGTAATCCAACCATTTCAGTTTTAAATTTATAGAAAAGTTTTCAAAGAACTTAAATGGGGAAAAAATTGTTAATTTCTGTCTTTTCTTAAGAATGAAAGGATTAATTAGAAGTGACTAGGTATTTTAGTATTTATCTTTGCCTAAAAGTTCATTAATAATTTTTCTAGGATTTTAGTTCTGTAAGCTATTAGAAGGAAAATAATTTATAATTATGAATCTAATTTCTGTTCATGGATGACAGCATTTGTAAAAATCAACCTACCTAGAAAATACTCAAGAAAATCTTTTATTCGGGAAAAAATATGAGTTATCTGTGCCTGTATTTAAAATGAGACATTAAATTAGTGAAATTGCATTCTACTTTCTCTGAACATAAATAAGAATGCTATTAGTATTACTAAAATACATCAGATTTCATATACTAACACTTCCATAGACTTCCATGCTTAGTGATGTAAAATTATAATGGTAGGTCTAGAATTTTAAGTCTCCAAAATGTAAGAAAATTCATTGCCTACCTAATGAAGCATACAGGCAATGCATTTCATAAATCTTAGTGCCACATAATTTTGTGCTGTCATCATACATTCATATTTACAACATGTATTTTAATGTCAACAGCCTACTGACTCCTACAGAGTTTAAGCCAAGGCTTGCTTTTCAAATATATCTTGAGTTGTTAACCTGTACATTGATTTGCGTTGGTTTTCATTTAATAGATACAGTTCGAACTGTATGGAAAAGACGGTGGGAGATCTCAGAATACCAAAATACCTAGAAAATGAATATATACTTAGGAATTCTGCAAATGCATGAATATCAGTTTCCTTGTTACTGAAGCAAAGTTTTACATAGTGTTTATATTTGTATTTTCTTCTTCAAGAAGAAAAATAATTTCCTCAGGAGAAACTCCACTCCCCACCAAAGCCACAAATCCAAAATTAATAGAGAAGAATTTCTTCCTTATATGTATTCTAAATCTACTCCCCTTCAGTTGGAAATCATTATCCTATATCCTTTCACTAAAAGGCTTGGTAAAAAATGTCTCTCTGCCTTTCTTACAAGCTATACTGAAAGGCTGCAATAAATCTCCTTGGAGTCTTCTCCAGGCTGAAGAACCCCAACTCTCTCAACCTGCCTTCCTAGGAGAGGTGAACCAGCCCTCACAGCACTTCTCTAGACCCACTTTAACAGATACCTGTTACAGGTACACTTGTACTAAGCATCCCAGAGCGGGATGCAGTACACAATGATGTAGTGAAATATCAGCAGTACAGCTTCCTCTGTGATATTTTTTCAGGGACAGCTGACTAGAAATTCCAGCACAAACAGAAGCTTACAGACTCAAAATAACATTTACACAACAGACGATGTGATTATGTACTGTACTGGTGATTTGGGTAAAGTGGTTACTTCTCTTACAACAAGCTTCCTGAGAGGAAAAAAGCTCCAAATATCACAAGACTGTAAATTAAGGACTGTACTTCTTGCTTCTATAGAAACAAACTTATTTTTTTACATTTACAAATACAGTCTTGTATAAAAATTACATTAATATTGAACTAAGTATTTCCAAAGGTGAGTTAGTTCCTTGGGACACTCATTTCTACTTCATATTGACATTTCCACATTTTACACCCCATTCTGTGACCCCTTCCCCATTTGCATCTATTTTCTATATACTTCATATGTTTTCAGTGTGATACTGTACACATGTTCCCATCTGATTGAAATGTAATTACATAGACACTTTTCTAAATATTCTGCTCCAGGTTCTACGTTCCACCAAGGCCAGATTCCACCATTCTCTCATCATCTATCACCCTTCTCAACATCTACTCTCCTTTGCTATTACTTAGCTATGGATTGTCAAGGTCACACTCTGATGGGTCACTGTCTTGTCTCTCATGCAATTGGCCTGCTGACAAGGAAGATGATACATGAGCAGGTAATGTCCAGAGTTTTTATGCTATTTCCCCCTCCCTCCACTTTTAGAATGACAAAGGCTGGCACAATCCTGTGAGCATTGCTACCCACTAAACCCAGACTGAAAAGCCTCTGAGACACTATTTTCATATGTTTATGGTCCTAAAAACAGTAGAAGAATTAAATTCTTTGAATTAGCTACAGTATTTCATAAGTCACCATAATGATGATTTAGTATACATAATGAAATAAAAAGATCAGCTGGTGCAACCACCCACCAATGGCTTAGGACCTCTTGCGCACAGGCTAAGCAGGTATTTACACAGGTTGGACTTGCAAAGGAGATTTGGGGCTGTGCAAAACACACTCTTTTGTTCTTGGTTTATTCCCAATTCAAGCAAAGCTAAAACCATGATAAATTTACACTGAGCATAGCCACAGTAAAATCTGTAGGCCAAGTGTCCTCCAGGGTGCTTAACTAAATTATATTGAAACCTGCAGTTCTCAAGTCATGTTCTTTGTGTACCACATTCATTTTAGAAAAAGACATGGGACAACAACATACACCAAAATCTGCATTTGCCCGATATCACTGGTTATGTGGCATCTAAATTTAACTTACAATCTCTGCAGAGCAGGACCTTCGTTTCCTGTTTGCTCTGAAATCAGTCCAAAAAATCATGGTCTGGCATAAATGACAATACACAGAGTTCTTAAAAATAACTGTGGGCATTAAATGTTGCTTATCAAACTCTTGATGAAATATCAGTGGACAAGTAATTTGATCACATTTGGAAAACCATTTCTTAACAATTCCTTTTTTGTTATTTCAATTTATTTTCATTTTGATGAATTTGTTGCAACATAGCTAGCATAACCCTTCTGTTTGTAACATCATGCATAAAAATAAAATAAAATGGATTACTGTGTACAGGTCTGCATCTAGTCATATTTACAATGTTCTATGCAGGTTATTATATCTGACCCTACCTTGAAACACTGTCCCGAACAGAAAAGACTTAGGTTTGTTGTATTTAAATTAAACAGGGTCAAAAAGCCTTGTCTTCTGAACAAAAAGACATGGCAGAAAAAGGCTGGGAGTCATGATGTATTATCCCACCTTATCTAGGTAAAGAACTGCATATACAAAAATCAAAAGACTTCTCTTGGAATTACAAAGAAAGTCAGAATCAAATCTGGCAATTAAAATCCTCACCACTGATGATACAAGAAGTTTGCTCTTACTGTATTTGCATTGATCCCTAAAGGCAAAAAGGAAAAAACTCAATCATAAGCTATCACAATAGCTGACCTTAGGCATAAGGAATAAGTCAGTACTTAGAGTCTGACATGGAGCTTTCACTAGGAAAAATAGCGAAGAATGGCAAGTATTCTTCGGATGCAATAATATATTTTCAAAGAAGGGATAAAATATCCTGATTTATTTCTTCTGGTAGCCCACCTTCCCAGTAGGCTGCCTCAGGCTTTGCAAACATTCTCTCTATACTTTCCATCACATTTATGATGGTTTCTCTTGACATCCTGGAATTTTTTATTATCCTTCTCTTACCTCTTCTTTTGTGAAGTAAAGGTACAGATTCAAGCAAATTAATACTTAGTCCATGTGTGTTTATATTAACATTTGGATTCCAGGTCCTGTTTCAGCTCAGTGAAAACATGACTACTTTTCCCCACTTTGTGTCCAAAGATGAAGCATTTCCATCACTTTCAAAGCAATCTGTGACTTCTCACTGACAAAAGTCACCCTGTGTGGGTAGCTATCAGAGTATAGCACCTTCATTGCTGATGGCAGCACCCCTCTCAGAGATGTTTCCAGCATGCAGTGCTAGCAGCATGGGCAGTGTTTCTGAGCAGAAAGCATCCGGAGAGAGGCACAGATCTGCTCCATTTCTGCTGCTACAAGCACTTGAAACTTAAAAATTCAGAGATACCTCAAATGGTAAATGTGAAACAATAAGATCAAGTCTAAGAGAAGTTAGCATCTAAAACCAAAGACTGCTATTTGGCTAATGTTTTTCCAGACCTCAGATATTACAATCAGAAAAGTAAGGGGACGCTTCTCATAAAGGCCATGAAAACAACAAAGACTCTTCTGAAGGCATAAGTAATCATATGGTACCTCTATACTAACACCTTGCAGACAGGGTGGTAGCAGGCAGGGGCAGTGGGCAGAGTGGGAAGCTGGTGAGGAAACACAACAGGAGAGAGGCAAGGAGAAGCGTGAAGAGGTGCATTTGGAGAAACAAAGTGGAGACATGTGGAAGGGAACAGTGCTGGAAACACAGCTGGAGGCGCATGCTTGGAAGGAGGCACGCATGGCATGTCCTGCCATCCCTGGCACACCCTCTAGACAGCATTTAGTCTCAGAGTTGTCTTTTCATAATGTTGCATTTCATCTTTAAAATGGTTGTCATAGTTGCAAATATGAAATGTTAGGGTTTTGGTGCTTTTATAGCTTGTTTAGATCACCCATAAAATACATACAAGTACAAACACGAAAATGCAACAAGTATGTGTAACTGTAAAAAATCAATTAAATGGTTTTGATAAAGATGGCAGCAGATGTACTACAGCATAGCTCCTGGAAACTTCTACACTTCCATAGGGGGAATGTTTCTACCAGATAAAACACCTATGAAAACCTCACGATTCCCAAAAGTGCTAGCCCTCCATTAAATTCTGTCACCTTGCCCAAATCTAAAAATAAAGGCAAAATCTGAATTGCTTTCCAGTCAATTGCTGAAATTTATTCTGACAAAAGATATATTCAGATAACATCAAGTCCAGTAATAATGTCAACATTGCAATGTCAGTGTTCAGAAAGACAACTCTTGCAAAAAGTAAATCCCAGGAAACAATAAAGACAGCTAAAATACAGAAAATTTAATATTTAAAAGGAAGCAACTTTGTATAGACTGAACTCCAACATTTAAAAGTTCAATAAGAATAAAATTATTAATGTTATTAACTAAAAATTCTAATACTATATAAAGAGGGTGAAAACTAGAAAGATAAAAAGATTTTTCCAGGTAAATGGGATGGGTTTTTTTCTTGCACGTAAAGAAAAACAGGAATGCATCCAAACCATATGATGTGATACTTTTGAGACGTTAAGATGTGAAGTAGCCATAGCATTTAGCAAGAAATAGAAATCTCCTTGCTAAAAAAAAAAACAACAAAAATTTTTCCATGATCTTGAGCAACTACACACTCACAGATTTTAAGGTTCAACAGTAACTTTATTGATTGCCCAAATGGACCTGATGTAAACACAGTGGTGCAATTTCATCAGTTGACAGGGAATTTAAATTGCTTATAAGAAGAGTCTTTAACTTTAAAAAAATAGTTCTTAAAATCTAGAATTTTGCTACAGTTATATATAATAGTCAGATTGTTAACACCACTAATAGGCAAATTATTAACACTACTCCTTTTAATATAGAAAATTAACCGAGTCCTCTCTATCATTCAAAGAGGGGGGAAAAATAATAATAATAATAATAAAATCCCTTCTCATTATTTGGCCATTACACAAGTCAATGGGACATTCTTCTACCACTGACAAGATGTAAGACAAGCCTCTTTGGTATTTATTATTTTCAGATTTTAAAGTACTTTATAAAACAAAAAGGTATAAACATTTTTAAACTATGACTTAATCCAATTTTGAAATCCAAGGTAATTAAAACCAGGTTTTTCTGCTATAACACTGAAAATTGTGAATCTCACACTTGATACCATTGGATATATTGAAAACTAAAAAATAGCTCAATGCTTGCTTTCCTGTAGAACTGCAAAGTCTTGGCAGCTTTAAGCAATTAAATGTTTTAAAAAATTATGTTAACTCTTGTCTAATTGTTTAAGATATCAAAGACTTTGTATCCTGAGAAGCAATTTCAATTTACTTCACATGTGCTTACTCTTGAGTTCATAAATACTCTTCAGAGAGACACAGAACTAAGAACTTAGGAGACAAGAAAGTAAATGAGTAAGACCTACAATCTTATCCTGTGTGGCAGTTCCTTACCTTCCTTGCATATTTTTCTTGTAACAGGTTTGCACGTAAACTTGCTTGTTTCTGAGCCTACTGTGACACTGGTCTTGTTAAACTAGAGGAAAACACCTTCAAATTGATACATTCAGGCAGATTTCTATGAATATTGAAGATTTTCATGATTTTGAAAACAAGGCAGGTGTTACATAACACCAGTCTCTTAAAATATGACTCTCCTTAAGCATGAAAGAAGGCAAAGATCTCCCTAACACTGTTAATAGGACTTATCACAATAGATGAGTGGACAGCAGTATTTGAGGAAACAAATCTTTCTCATTTCATGTCTGCTCGTTGTTCTGGGCAACACTTTTCACCTAATTGGTGAATGAGTAAATTGAAGCTTTGAGGGGGTTGGAGATTAATATGCTTTGGCCCTTTTAGTAACATCACTTTTATCACCTCAGTCTCCAAACATTTCAAGAACAGCAGAATTAATTGTAGAATATTAAATAGGCTTGATTTTTGTTGGAACTAAAGAATAATCTTTTTGTCTGTATTCTGAATGACTACCTCTACTGACTAACCCAGTACCTAAATGCTGACAGAGGTTGAAAAAAGACACAGTCTCACACAATGCCATAACCAAATCCTTTCCTAGGCTAAAATGGGAAGTATGTTCTCCTTCTGGGAGAACTCTCCTCACTGAGCTTTATCTCTGAAGCCCCCATGTTCACAATTAGCAGAGAACTCATCTGACATCATATTTTCCTGTTGAGAGATTTGGTCAACTGTTCTGCTCCCCTAGCTTTTTTGGAAAGGGTTGACAAAATTCTATTAACATGATTTGAGCAAAATTAAGTGCCTCTATTCAACACAGCAATCCAGAGCATCTGTTCTTCAACACACTGTTCTAGGAACAGTCTTAGGAGAACTTCCTTATCTATTTAGAAGTATCTTATCTAGAACTAGCCAGCTACTTTACAACTGAATCACAGCACAACACAAAGTTTAGTAATTATCTAACTTTCTTCACAACCTTGAGAAATAGGTGAGCTCTGAGCTAGCCACTAGCATTGATAACACCTGATAAACTTAGCACCTCTAGGGCTACCAAAAAAAGCTTTGCCACTTTTACTCAAGAATTAGAAGTAGAGGAAGGTCACGTTATAGTCTTGCATCCTTTTTGGGAGTACTACAACACCTGAAGGAGACAGTTTAGATCTTGCCCTTTGTCCACTGAGACAAATGCTTCTAGTATACATAGCCTGAGAAGTGAGACATAACTGAAATTTCCAGATCGTTCAGACATTTCTGTTATTTGCCATTCTTAAAGGGCAACTCTCCCCCAGTGTTCCAAAATGACTTTTTACTCCTCCTTAAAATGTTCCATAACTTTCTTACAAATCCTATAGCAGTCACTCTGCAGCACAGAAGTGGTTTCAAATGAGGGAGTCTTCTCAAAGATATGCTATCCTTTTCAGAGCTATAAGAACACTATGGACAGTATAGAGTTCTCATGGGAAAAAACAACTTTCGACTGTAAAAAACAACATCAGGATGATTAGTAAATTTTGCATTTTTACGACATAGGGAAGCTATCCAAGACAGATAGCACCACAACAGCCACAGGCTAATTTATGGCAATGCACCCACCTAACCACAGTGCTGGTCAACACCTGACTCAAGCAAGGTTTGGAAGAAACTAACATGTGCAGTTTGTGTGTGAACATGACTATGAGTCTTCTTACTCCATAGTGAGCAGTCCAAGACCCCTTTGGCCTCTCCTGCACAATAGCAGGCTGCACACCAGGGTCTCCTTTTGAGTAGGGACTCCTGTGACAGTTGCTCCTCGAAGTTGAGAGATTTCTTGTCACAACCGATTCCTAGTAAAGGACTAATAGCATGCTAAACTGAACTTCATGTGATACGAAGGATAGATTGCACATACATAATCCTTTAGACATATATCATCTGGCACTGGGGTTGGATCCAATTGCACCTAGACTTTTCTTTGAGTAGTTTAGAACGCAAAAGGGTCCCTTCTGAACCTCATGATTAAACAGGAGGGTGTCCCTGGCAGTTTTGTCTAATCCTGTTCTCTATGCTGTAAATTATCAAGTGTACCTTGCCACCAACTCTTGTAAAACTGCTGTAATATTAAACTGTTGAACTTTGTTAATTCACTATCTTGTATGAATAAAGCATATTGTTGCTTCTGTCTTAGGAGTGAAGTGCATCACTCCATCCATGACAACTAGGGGCTTTACTACCAGATGACAAATTCCAGATTTTATGAATTTGTTTTTTCAAGTGGTAAACCATTTGTATTCAATAGCTCTAAGAGAAAACCACATGGATGGCAGTACAATGGAGACGGCTATTTTATTAAGATGTCGAGAACAACAATACAGCTGTAATTCACTGTGCGGTTTCAGTACATTTTGTCGTGAAAGTGATGACAAGTTGATGATTTAGCCATAAAACTGTCAAATACGGCAAACTATTCAATAAAGGCATTTTTATGGAGTGGCACAAAGACACTCAGACTCTTTTCAGATTAGTTCAAGCCCAGCTCTCCTACCCAACAACCATTTATATAGCTTTTCTTTTTAAAAATAACAAAACCCAAAAAAGAACCAAACAAAAAACAAACCTCAAAACTAAAATAAGTCTTCTGAAGGCATCCTCTGTAAATTATTCATACTGGGTTTTAAAAACTCCAAATAAAATTTCATAAGGAATCATTTGGTCCCAATACTAATCCTTGATCAATATAATCTTCATCGAAATGTTTGCACTTATTGCTATTATTCATTTATTTAGTGCAATAGAACTTAATTAACTTCTCAAGGTATATTTTGAGTTCATTACCTTTCGCACAATTACTGAAGAAAGCTGTGTGCTACTTTGGCTTTCTAACATCTTGAATGGGAGATTCTTTGGTCAGTAAGACACTAATTCTTCATAGTTCTATAAATATGCATTTTCATACCTCCTCTCTGTTGCTTACACTGACAGAAAACACATTACAAAAGTGGGATGGAAATTACTGGCAAAGTAAAACCACAGAAAGGTTATTCACTGTTATCTTGTGCATGTATGTGAAGAGAGCAGTGGGAAGGCCAGCTTTTTAAAGTTTTTTACATGTCCAAGATCTAGCAAGATCTAACACAGCCTTTGTAATCACTTTGGTATTTCTAATTCTAAACTGTCAATTAATTTTTATTTTCTCTCAGTATATTTCTATATTGACTTCCTACTAGCTTTATGTATTCTATATATAGAAACTGATGGAAAATAAAAGGAATTTTCAAAGTTTAATTACTTTATATTTAAAGTTGCTTATAAACTCATTCAATTTAAAGAAACATTTTCATCAGCAATAAAGCAAAGTGTTTTGGAGCTGTAATGCATTATGTAGAGAAAAACCTTATTGTACAGCATATGGTTCTGTTAGAATAGACTGCTTTATCGAGAGTATTAAAAGAGCAGAGAGGTGTTGTGCTTTTTCTCTCAACTTTTCCTCAAGACTAAATTTAATTATTATTCTTATACATTCTTTAACGTAAAAGGTGTACTATGATTTACAGAGAATAAACAGAGATTTAAGTAAAATATTATGTAAACATAATGCAAGATTAACTTCATAGAGCCAAATTCTTTTAACGTAGTATAGCTCCTGCAGTTTTATAGAGATAATTAAGTAAGGGTATGGAAAAAAGTTCAAAGGAAATAAATCAATTGTATGAGCTTATCTTTAAATTCTGTTTTTATTTTGTAAAGAAAGACTAAATCCAGGCAATACTATGGCAATTCTGTTAAAACATCATCTCACAATCATTGACTTTTTTGCAATTCTTCATAGAGATTTTTCTAACAAATCTATTTTCATTTTCTTGATTTTGTATAAAATGTTTACCTTGTTTGTATTTATAAATACTTAAAAGTCTAAAAAGGCAATAATGGTTTCTTAATATAGTTAAAAGTTAGACATTAACAAACACACTATACCTATTTCTGCAAGCAGAATGACTTCAGATTTACCAAGGTTAACACAGAAGCCAGGAAAGACAGGATTTTAATTCTGGTTGTTGGCACATTGACCCATCCCATGACAGATTGTGTATAAGGTAGCTGCAGTCTCAAAGAATCTCATTTTGTATTTATATCTGTTCAGAGCCTTATGTTGGGTTCGTTTTACTAGCACCTTAATAGCAAAAGACAATTAACAACATTTTCTTACAAATTAGCTCATCTTAGCTTTTTACTTGTTACAGTATGAGATCTTGTGCTGCAGCCCAGGAAGAGATAGTGCACTAGCTAGAGTTGAGTCTATCAGCTCCTACGTGAGAAACCAGGGCAGTGCAGCTCTGCGTTCCCCTTCATGCAAGGATCCAACGCACTTGGCACCAGATAGAGTGACATTACAGAAGGCTGCATGTGAGGGTGGTGCACGGCTGTTGCAGAGGAGCACTAGTGGCACAGTGCCAATGCACAGGTTATGAAACTGTATAGACTTGAATCAGTACTCATAACTGCTAAGACATAACCTATCCACATTCATGAAGAGGGGAAAATACAAAGAAATGGGGAACAGTTTGCAGGTAAGGCTGTCAGGGAGGACATGCGGCAGGACTCTGGTGCAAGGCCTCAGTATAATGGAGGGAATACTCTAGGGCTGTGGGAAACACAGAGGCCTTAGCAAGTAGAGCAGGTTCCCCAGTCTGGGGTTTTGCTCTGGCTGTAAGATTTCATGTGGACAGACATGGGGACAACAACCTGGGTACAGTACACTGGGCTCAATATGTGCTGGACTACAAGGCAAAACAACTGCACTGGGTGGAAGCATGGCAGGCTTCAGAGGACTTGTGCTGGAGAGCACACAGTTAGAGAACACCCCAGATGTGCTGGGGATAAAGACAGCGTTCCTACATTCATGACAGCATAACACTGTGAAGGGATGGGAGGGATGAACTACCATTATGGTAGTCACAGCAAGAACGAGTGGATTGGGTCTATACAGGTATTTAGCAGGTCAAATTCAAAACAAACAGAGCAATCTCCATCTTCTTCATACAATACATGGGGCAGGGTGAGTGGGAAATAGAATTAAAGATATAAAAATATTATTCTTACTTTAAAGAAGTACCTTAGGTGACAGTACACTACGTTTGGTATTCATTCAGCAAAAAACTCTAAGTCACACGTTGTAAAATCCTAGCACATCCTCCAACCTCAAAACATCACAATCTCCTTAAAATTCAAAAGTAATAAACAGTTCTTGAAAAGTGTTTAGTACTACCTGTAATTATACAAATATAAACTTAATAAGCATGAAAGAACCTTCAGGAATCTAGTTTGCTGTTTCAGAACACTTAAAAATGGCTCCAATGCTACTTTATCTCCCTCCATTGCAGCAGTGCAGACTCTGTATGTTTCTGACAATAAATGGTTTAATTTAAAATAATTTCATTAGCAACATCAGGATGATGTTAGAAGATTTTACACTACAGCAAGATGTACTTCAAAGAACAGAAAGGATCATGACCTGTATCTACTGCATCATAAGCTGCATTTTCGAAGTAAAGGATATTGACAGTTTTAGCACAGAAAATTAATTGCTAAATCACAGTAAAAATGAATCCTGTATACTTCAAGTTCAAAACTAACTAATCATTTTGTGAATCCTCGTGGATAAAAACTAATAAAACACCATGTAAAATACACTAAGGACACCACTAGCAACAGGTGCAAACTTTAATATAGCTGGGTTACCACATACTCAATCATGATTTACAGTTTGATAGCTGCTTTCTTTTTTCTCCTGCATAAGAAAGAAGCATTTAAGTGAAACTACATTCTAAGATGGATTAAGTGAAGTGCAGTTTTCCAAAATTTAGTTATGCATACTATTCACATACAGTCATATAGGAAATATGCTTGCATTTCATGTAAAGTCTACAATCCTTATCTTCAGAAGACTAGAAAACGAACATACTGATGGGAGGGCTACATATGTTGGCTCTGAGTAAGTGCTAATAAGTGCTATAAAGTTAAGGTATATGTACACACCTCATCTGAATTCAATGTAGTATGTGATCCTAACATTAATTTGCATGTTGAATAGGAACAGGAAACATGTTAGCACTACCCATTTTTTTCTCAGACTTCAAATAAAACAAATACAGCTTCTCTCTCAGTAATAAGCTTCAAGGCCCCAAAGAAAACAGCAGTTAAACAATGTAATCTCTCACAGGATAGAGTCAATATAGTATCTGTGTTCTGCTAACAACAATGCAGTCCAAACATTCAATGTGATTTTGTCATATTTACCTGATGGAAGAAAGAGTTAATGTGTGTGTATCTATACATTTAATTATGAGGATAGAGAAGTTTAGTCTACGTATTCACCTTCACAGCCATAGGTTTCAGGGAGCAATCCCTGTTCTCCAGGCTAAAATGTACACAACAGGTTGCATCCATCTAAAGTTAATTGGCTGTGCAAAGTGTTGGGTCTGGGTCTTCTCTAAGCTCCACAGGGGACCTCCAGGTAGTTGGGATTTTTTGTAGTTTTTAGTCCTGAGTAGATAATGTCCGCCACAGAGGACTGATTTTATAGCATGTCTCCGAGAGTGTGTTCCATTCTATGATTCTATGATCCTACAGCAAAGAGCATAAGGACATGCAAACGTCCTAGAGTGACAAGACTACATCTTCTAAAACTTAATCTGCTACCTTTTCCATCTTAGACCCATCTAGCTGGTTAATTCTGGAAAGGGAAAGTCAAACTGAAGAACTAATACAGACCATCATCAGACTAGAGGAGAGACGAAAGATGAGGCTGTGGCTGTACCATGTAGGATGGAGTTGAAAGCTTCTTACATGCCTACAACTATAATGTATTAATTCTTTTTTTTTCCTCCTTGATTAAGAATAACTGTATTTATAGCGATCACATTCTGTATTTTGTACAACGTGCTTCCACTATAAAGTCAAGACACATGATATTAAGGTGAAAAATCTGAAATACAGGATCCATGACTTTCACTTACATGTCTTCTCTATGCAATTTTGATAAAGTCTGTGTCTCCTGATGGAACTCTCCTTCTCATTGCAAAGGCATAAAGTGTCTGAAAAGCGCTATGCTTAGCAGGTATTACAACAGTTTCCATATTTGCTGAAACATCATATCATAACAGAATTACCACTTACTGCGGTCAGTAATTATTGTTCTGGCCTCTTGATTGCTCGTCTTGTTTTTTAGATTTTGTGCTGCAGTTATTAGTTCATCCAGTTGGGGATGTCTTTGCTCCAGATCCTGTAGTATTGCCTAGTTGCACAGAAATACAAAAATAAAACAAAGAAAAAAAAGCATGTAGAGCTGTTGAGAAGACCATGTTTAGGGACTTTTTGTTTGTTTGTTTTGTGCCAGCTTTATTACTACTTCAAATAATATGAAGTATTTAGTCTAGACCTTCCAAATATTGGTGTTATTAAAAAAAAACAAAACAAGTTTAACTTGCAATAATAATTTTTAAAGAACCTATAAAGCGAGGTATGAAAAGACATAAGAAATCTTTCTTCATTTTTCAACCCATCAAATTATGTAAGGGTAAGCTTTTTTTCTTCTATAAAGTCATTAAAGGATATATATTCTATGTTCTCTTTGATTTTGCACTGTATCTAAAAAAATGTTTACATTCTTACCTGATTATAAGCAGGTTTGTCCCAGCAATTAATGAAATCTAACAATGTTTTTCTCTTCACATTTTAGGACTGTTTAATTACTTTCTGTTGGTTTTAAGCCAGTGTAAGATGGTTAATGCTTTTTCTGTCCTGACACCTTACCTAGCAGAAAAGTAATTAACACTCACAATAATTTATATGTTAGTCTAGCAGATACATAAAGCCCAGACAATGTGTCTGTAAAGTGGATCTAGCGTTTCTCACAGGGGAAAAGATGGGCTTCAGAATAATGAATTGCGGTCTTTAGGAGGTAATAAAAACTAAAATGCAATAGCTTTAGATATAATGAAAATGTGAGTAAGATTTATGCATATATTAGCTTAACTTATTTTGAAAGGTTAGGGAGGAGCAAACAAGGAACCAGTTCAATGGTTTCCCAAATAAGAATCATCCAAGCATGTATTTAAAAGACATTTACTACATCTAGTAACTTCAAGTTCCTATCATGTAGCTTTCAGAAAAGATGCTCGTTAGATTTCCCAGTCTTAGGAGTTGGAAGTAACAAGATTTACTACTAAATTATGAACAAATGACTTATTTCTGACCAGAATTTTGAGTCACCAGAACAGAACAGTATGCTGTCAGATTGCTAGCATGTACAGCCATCAAGTTGACAACAAAGGTCAGTGGAGGATAGTTATTTTTCAGGCTAATTATGTGGACAGTGGTTAGATAATCTGTAATCATGCTCACCTGGCTGTTGACTAGGTGTCTTGAGTATTTTATTGTCTTAAAAGTCCTTTACCCCCACACACCTCAAAACGCTTTTATTCTAAATAATCATACTTTATTGTACTAAACTGTTATTCACTGATTGTACGGGATGGAAAAGACCTGCAGAATCTGATCTTAATTTTGGCCCTCCAACCTGAAGTTAGTGTTACATAATTTCACCAATTTGAATGTGACAGATAAAGGCATAATATCACTTTTGGTTCAGTGACATTAACAAGAGAGAACAAGAATATCAATTCCAATAACTACAGCATGTATCATCAAAACTAAGCTAGAAGCTTCAGTTTTAATTTTTGTTCAGTTACAAACTCTTTAGGAAAAAAAAAGTATTGTTCAAGGTACACATCTACGTACACCCCATGAAATTCTTACCTTTAACTTCTGTATCAGAAGTTACTTGAAAATCTATTATAATTGGCTTTCTAAAGTCATATGCAAAAGTCTGGATGGTATTTTTTCACTTGTATACTGATTGGATTGCATACAGAGACATGCCGTTAAAGTAGCAGCTTGTATAATTAAGCTAAGAACAAATTTCTCATTAGAAGTCTCTACTTAGTGAAAGCACTCAAGAAAAAGAAATAAAATCTACTGATGCAGTTACTACCTCTAGATATCTATGTGCCTTCAAAACTCCATTTTCTAGGAAGACGAGTTAATGAGTGACATGAATTTTACAATGGAAAAAGCAGTCCCATTGCAGCCTAACAACATCCACATTATACATTTTGCCAAAATGGACTGTGCATAAGGAATATTAAAACACATACAACACGCTCAGATAATTGTGTGGCCTCCAAAGTAATATTTCCTTTTCTCTCTCCTTCCTCTACCTAGAAACTGCTAAGATGAGAAAAAGCAAATTAAGTAGATTCTAAGGTCTTATGCCAACAGTGACTCTAAACTGTTCCCTAAAGTTTCCTAAATATAATTTATATATTTGATATACTGAATAGGAAAATGATTTATCTGCTCCAGCCTGAGTCTCCAACCAGACATTAAATTCTGTGTTCGTACCACAGAAGAAATCTTCTGCTGTGTAAGATCTAGTACGAAACAAAGCAATAGGCAATGACTGCTCAGTAAGGATTTGCTCAATACCAAAATGGGTAAATGGAGCTGATGTATGCCTATGTTTTACAGAATTATTTACCCGTAAGACCCATCTGCAATTCCTGAACTGGACACTCAGGAAAACTAGCAATGCCTCTTTAAAGCAAGTCTGCCTAGCTCTGCTGTTCCCTCAGGGACACAACAGTCTTGTCTCTATCTGGACTGTGAGGACATCCTTCTCTCTGCAATTCAACATGAATAAAATTACTTTCTGCCCGATGTACTAATGTCTATTTTTGAAAGGTCAAGAAGGACACCTTGAAACCCTTACACTATGAACAGATGTAAAGATTATTAGATCTGTCAGAAGACAATAATATCTAGTTTAATTATAGAAAAAATTGGGTTTTCCCTTATTCTTAGAAAAGTAACCACTCAGAAAATAGAAAAAACCCAATGTTCCTCAAATACATTTCTTCTTCGATTTAATACAGAGTGCCTGAGAATCTTACTCAAACCTTTTTATTTTATTCCATAAAACTTTATCAATTAAAATTCTTGTACAATTGATATATTTATTCTTACAATTTTACCAAGTGCTGTGGTTTTGAAATCTTAGTAAATATTCATTCCACATGAAACCTACATTGCATGTATACATACAAACCTTGAGGGAAGCTTGGAAAAAGTAGCTACTAAAACACATCATTCTTGATTATTTCTGCGATCCTGTAGCATTAAAGCAAACAGCAATATTTGAGCTGCACTTAAACTATTATTAAATTCAGAACAATTTGGGTTACAAAAATGTAAATAATTATGCAAGGAAGAGAAATGTTTTGATGAATACAACTCAAAAGACCACTAAATATGATTATGGGGAAAAACTAAATAGCTTGGAAATATTGGCTGAAATGATATAAAACAACAAACCAAAGAGAAACAAAACCCCAAATCCAAAGTAATTCATATATGGAAATGCCTTTAAAAAGTTTTCCAAATACAGCCAAATATTTGATGTTGTAACACTGGATCCTCAACAGAAAGCTAAATGGAAACTATTAGAAGTTATTACAACAGCCATGGGAAGAAAAACTCATTAGTAGTGGCACCCTGGTGGAGGCACAGCAGATGCAACAGACCAGATGCCTCTGATTTGGAATGTCAGCACACTGAAACAAATGTGCAACGTAAAAGTGGGTAAGACAGAAATAAAAGCTATTATGAAAGGATTTTCAAAATAATTTAAACAGAAACCTATCTAGTCATAGATATAACTTCATCAGGTCACCAAAAGCACAGGTAAAAAGTCAGGCAGACAGATATACTAAAAGGACTTTTTAAAAAAAAAAAAATACTTGCATCCTTGTGCATATAATTTCCCTTTACTCTCATTTACCTAGTGCTCTGTAAAAGTACAATAATGTATTCCACAAAACATTACAGACCGCACTCTAATTAAGATCTTGTTGTTTAATAATAATTAGAATTCAGCATAAGTAGGTCAACGGTGAAGGACTATTGACATCCATAGATGTACAAATATACCTTTAAATCCCCAAAAAGCTTTTCTTTTTCTTCCATATAACTATGAGTGCCAACATAATAATGCTTGGTGACAGCACAGTAATGGAAATATGAGATTCAGTCATCAAACCTGCCTAACATTTTGTTAGAAAGCGATGCTACTCACTTTTAACAATCTTTCCACATTTGTGGACAGCAGCTGCTCAAAAGAAAAATCCAATTTTCAGGTTCCTAACTTTTATGATTTCTTTACACAAAATAGGGGTTGAGATATGGAACAAATTGTTATAGTCAGCAACTGAAATAACTTGTATAAAAATTGCTAAAAAATAAACTCAACAACTGAAACAGGTGAAGTGTGACAAATTCTTGGTGGAACTGCAAAGTTTGAGACTGAGAATTAAAATATTCCCTGGCTTTATAACGTACAGCCTGCACACTTGTCACTCTAGCTATGTGTGTTGAAGTTCATATAAAGGAAAGATAGGATCTTTAAAATATATTCAACCTTTCTTCCTGACTTTACAATAAGCATTATCAAATCAGAATTTCTGAATTCCAGGATCGTACCAAGTCTTAAACATTCAACTAATTAATTACTAGTGTGGATTATAGGTGTTTGCTCTTTAATATCAGAAGCAATTTTTCTCACAACAAAGCGTGTACTTTTCATCTCCCCTTGCTGAACTTCAAATATATAAATGAGTTAAGGTTGCCATTCTGCAGCATTATATATTACCATGACTCAATTTGCATGCTGCTTTTAAAATGCTCTGTGTCTACTTTGCAAGCATTCTATGTTTTAAGTAAAAAAGGGTCTCTGAAATCAAGTTAAAACGCCATAGAAAAATTTAAGATTATTAGGCAAAGTGGATCCCACAATTGCATTTTAGTGTTTAAGGAGTTCTGCATGGTGCTAGCGATTACCACATCTTCACAATTTTTCTGTGTATTTACATGCCATCAAATAGTTTACTATTTTCTAATTTTATTTTTTTTAACTAGACAAGAAAACAAATAATGAGTGATTCATAGCATGATGTTTGCTCAAAAGGAGATTTTGAACCATTCTTTCATGTTAAGAGCAAACTGGAAGCACCGTTTGGTCATAAACAACCCACGGCTAAAGAATAAAACTTCCAACCTGTTGGAAGATGGTTCGTTTCAGCCCACACCCAGCCATGTTTAATGAAACGAGTCATTAGACCACAAGACCACAACTGAACAATTAGTACGGAAATGTAAGAGTGAAAATACATTTATTTTTCTCATGAACCTATTCACTCCTCCAAACTCACCATGGTATTCTTAGAAAAATCATAATTCCATTAAACAGTTGCTGAGGAAATTATTTGATCATCATTTGAAAAACTTTAAGACTCTAACCCTTAAATGTAAATAAAAATAAGCAATTACTTCCCAAGCAAAATGAATAGCCATGACTTTTACTTAAAACAACTGAGTTTCTTAGGCTGGTTGGGTCTTCTAAATATAACATCTTACATACACACCTAGAAAGACAGAAAGCTTTGAAAAAAACTTGCTAGCAATTTCAGAGAATGCAGATATGCAACACCTACAACTCATTTGCATAATAAAATTGGCTTTGTTAAGTTATTCCTCCCAAGCACAATTTGAATTTGTTTTCTTTTCACTAAGTAGGAAGGGAAAATGAGAGAAAATGAACATTTGCATACTCTCTACATTAAATATAAAATTAAGAAATAATGAAAGTAATACAATGCAGTGGAGTTTTTTTTTTTAATACAACTTTTGTTTTGGCTTTTAGTTGTTTCATGTTTTCCCTCCAAAGCATATATAATTCTAGGAAAAGAAGATTATCTAGAATTACTGTGGAGCAGTGATGCTAGCTCATTGGTGCCTGTCAGTGAAATTAAAACATTAGCAGACTGGACACTAATATTATTTTTCCTGAGTTATTTTTGCAACTTAAGTTTTCATAAGCACATATTTTTATGCCCACTTAGGGCCCACTCAAGAACAGCTGAAGTCGCTCTCACCACTTAGTGAACATATCAACACCAGCAGCAATGCTCTAGGAAAGCCACAAGTGACAGCTTATCAGGTGTCTCACTAGATGCATGAAAAAGCATCACAGAAATTTTTGTATGCTTTTGTGACAGCCACTCAACAAATCATGTCAGTGGCATGTTAAATGCCTAAGGACTATTCCTTTATAACTCATGAATTTTGGTTCATACTAGGAAGTTAGGACAAGGAAAAGTACAAGCCATTGGTGTACTTAACCAAACCATACTGAGTGGGGAATACTTAATCTGAATCTGAATCCTGAGCCAAACAATGTAAGGTGACAGTGATGACTAGAGCTGGGATAACTCACTCCCCTTTCTTCCTCCCCTGCTCTCCATTTGTCTATAGAAACGGGCTGTGGAAGCAGATCTCTAAGGAAAGGTGACTGAACTGCAAAAAAGCAGCTAAAAAATCTGAATTCACAAGGAAATCGACTATACTGATTCAGTACTCTAGGTGTAGTGCAAGGAAAAGTACGTGCAGCATGGGTCAGAGTTGCAAGTAAGGTACAAGAATGAGACTTCTTGAGAGGCTAAAAGTTGGCTGAGGGCCACTGAGATGTTTTTTACCATCATAGACCACCAAATCGTGTACTGACACTAGGAAAAAAAGGTAGCATACATAGAGGTTGCAAGACAAAGGTAATATAATTTGAAAGAGGTCCAGCAAGGCAGGATGTGCCTCAGGCTTAGAAATAAAAAGGTGGAAGATAACAAAAGTTCAGCCTGTAGCTGAAAAGAATTTCAGATGAGGAAAACAGGCTGCAGAAACGTAAGGATGCAATATACTACTTTTCTCCTAGAAGGATCTTCAATTAATGCATGGTAGAGGCAGCTACCTGCAGGTGAAGATAAAGAAGACTGTATTTGGATACATGATAAGAACTAATCATGCTCTAGACATTTCATAGTCATTTACAACATTCAAAATATCCATTACTTGTCAACAGTTATAAAAAAGAGAAAATTTTTGTAACAAGGAGAGAAGTTTATAGCAACCCAAGATGAAGGAAATGACCAAAGGAGCTTGTTGAGACAAGAGAACACTTACCTGGCTAAACCTGGACTTTCTGAACCCACTCTTTAACAGAAGAAAAATCATATATAGAGAGGGGCAAAGATTCCGAAAATCTTTGCAGTTTATGCATTTAGTGGCCTTTACAATGGCATGTTTTCACTGAGCTAACGTGTGACTTGGTGCCTCAATTTTATTACAAATTCCTAGAAAAGAGTGTTTAAGATCCCAAAAGCGTGAAAGTTGTCCACATGGTTCAAGGCACCTGCAATATCAAAGGAGTTGCAGGAATGCTATACTAAAAATAAGCATCTGAAAAAGTAATTTAACTTGTTCTTAACAGCTACTATGGCACCTTATACTACAACACAGAGTAAGGAAGGAATGGAGGAAAAGTGGTTGAACTGCCAACTTTTCCTGATGATGAATAAACAAAAATCCATCCTTCAGGAATTTGGAAAGCTTAGCTACTACGTGCTAATTAAGATCCTATTATAAGAATTTTTCTTTTGACAGACCATGCAATTTTTACACTAATACAAAGTAACATGTCCAAAATTGGTAAACGCTGGCACCTATCTTGGGAAAACAAGCACTAAACAGGGGCATGCTACATAGGAAGCATGCAGTCTATGCTACTTTGCTCATGTAGCGTATATCCAGGTGTCCTGGGATGAGCTAGGATAGAGCACCTCGTTGGTGCTCTGAGTTGTCTCACTTTCACTCTTCCAATTCTCTTCCCCCCTCCCCCTGAGGGAGTAGTGAGTGAGCAGCTGCATGGGGCTTAATTGCTGGATGGGGCTAAACCACACCAGGAAGAGAATCAAACCACTAGCAGCTTGCTCATTCTGAGATGTCTTGGTGGACTCTACCGGAATACATCCAATGGACAGGATGGATGAAGATGAAGAGGAGACAAGGAGAAGATTACAGCTTAACATGGTTTGTGAATGAATCACTCTCAGATAAAAGGAATTCACTCTATTATAGCCATTCACAGAAAAGAAAAAAAAAGGAATAAAGCTAAAGATGTATCTGAAACAACTGGAACAACATTTAATGATTTAGGTGTTTGGTTATAATGAGATCTATTCAACTAGAAGAACACCGTGGTAAATCACATGTAAGAACACAAGCCTGAAACAGGATTACAGATCTAAGAGTAAATCTGAGTATACATGAACTGTGTATGAAATTGCAGCCTTGTGACCCATACAATGTGGCTGTTTGATCCTACTTTTGTTTATAATAAAGCATGAGCATCTAAACAACCAGGCAAAACTATTCCAGGGTACTTTGTGTCTTTTCAGGCAATCACACTAAATAACTTAATGAATGGGAACCAGTGTTAGGAGCAGCAGAGTTTCCCCAGTTTCTGTATTAGTCAGCAAAACCAAAGTCTCAGCACATCATTACCAGTTGTGGAACGTAAATTTGTAAAATTTACTACATAGCTAATGGTTTTCAGATTAAGGATTTTTCCACTGCACTTGTAAAGGCATGTTACCAAGAAAACCAAGGACAGCCGTTCTCTCTTTCTCAAAGCTGAAACTTCATTTTTTGATTTACTGTTTTTTTCAGATGATGGTGGTGGTGAACTTTTATCTGAGACCAATCCAGTGAAAAATCTCCTTCTCAGTGCACTTCAAAAGCAAAGTTCCAGGTTGACACGTTTTTAAACAGAAGATGTGTTTACTTTGCATAAAACGAAATTGAGTATGCATAATATTATATTATGAATGTAAGCAAATAAGCAGGTATTTTTAGTTATTCTTTTTTAAAAAAATTTAAGAAAATTAACATATTTTCATGGGGAATGAAAACTAACAGCTTGACTAAAGATGCTCCCCAAATTATCCAATTTTATAGGGAAAAGATTAGCCTGAATCAATTTTATGCTCTGAAAAAACCCCGACAGAATGTCTTCCTCGGTTTCTACTAGAGCCTGTGGAAATCTTTGATTACTTTTACTGGAAGTTTTCTCCAATAATAGCAAGTGAATACCAATTAAGAAGAATAAAATAGATTGGTACAGCATTGTTTCCGAGATAAGCTTTTCTTTAGAACCTTAGGACACTAGACATTTTTCTCAAGAATTATCATAGAATGGCATGGGTTGGAGGGGACCCCAAGGATCATAAAGCTCCAACCCCCCTGCCACAGACAGGGCCATTAACCTCAGGCCTGGATCTACACAAGGTTGCCCAGGACCCCATCCAACCTGGCCTTGAACACTTCCAGGGATGGGGCATCCACTACTCCTCTGGGAAGCCTGTTCCAGAACCTCACCACTCTTTCTGTAAAAAACTTCCCCCTAATATCTCATCTAAACCTTCTTTCCTTTAGGTTTAATCCATTCCCCCTTCTCCTGCCATTGTCTAGCCTTTTAAAAATTTTAATCCCCTCCTGTTTGTATACTCCCTTCAGGTACTGGAAGGCTGTAATGAGGTCCCTGCACAGTCTTCTCTTTTCCAGGCTGAACAAGCCCAGCTCCCTCAGCCTCTCCTTGTAGGACAGCTGCTCCAGCCCTCTAATCACCTTCGTGGCCCTCCTCTGAACCCTCTCCAACAGTTCTACATCTTTCTTGTATTGGGGGCCCCAGATCTGGACGCAGTACTCCAGGTGGGGCCTCACGAGGGCAGAGTAGAGGGACAATCACCTCCCTGTCCCTGCTGGCCACCCCTCTTCTGGTGGAGCCCAGGATCCCATTGGCCTTGTGAGCTGCAAGAGCACACTGCTGGCTCATGTTAAGTTTCTCATCCACTATGACAGCCAGGTCCTTCTCAGCAGGGCTACTCTCAAGGAGCTCTTCTCCCAGTCTGTATCTATGTCTGGGATTCTTCCGGCCCAAGTGCAACACCTTACACTTGGCAGTGTTGAACCTCATTAGGTTCACCCAGGCCCATCTTTCCAGCCTGAAATAAGGTAAAATAACGAAACAGGATTTCATCTGTTTTGATTGGGTTTGCTTTTTAAAAAAAGAAAACAAAACCAGTTATATCAGTTGCTTCTTACAGTGAGAACTTAGTAAGTTTTAGATTGGAAGGAGGGTATGTTTCTTTCTTATCACATCTGATAAGATATTTTGCAATAACTTTAGCCTAAATCTAGTAATGTGGATCCTTATGTTCATTCATAACATTGTCATTCTGAAAGATGAGAACCATATGAAGAAAGAAGCCTAGTTTTGGTAGCTAAATCTTTCTGACATAGTCAGAAGGGTTTTACTCCAAGAGCTATACTTCTGCCTTTCATTTTTGTTTGTTTGTTGTGTTTGTTTTACTTCTAGTTTTTGTTCCTCCATATTTCAGTAGCTGTGTACTTAATAAAGGCTAAAAATATCAGAGAAGGAAAAGGTAGAAACTCTGATGTTCATATTTCATTAATGGCGAAGGAAGGAAATGTATATGATTAAAATATATTTCATTTAAAAGTCTGAGGAGATTAAGACAAACTAATGGTGTACTATAAAAATGGATTAGTAAAAACCTGGGCTGGGCAAGACTTACCTTTATAACTAATTTCAAAGGGGAAATCTTAAATTCTCAATTGCCAGCAGGAATTAGTAAATTTTTAATACCATCTTGTCTCAGTAGCATCGCAGAAATAACAGCCATCTGAAAATACCATACCTAACACTCAAAAAGTATAATTTGCTTTTGCTGATGTAAGAAGCTATGGGGTAGGTTGAGTAAGAGATTATTTTGCAATGTGAAAAGCAGGTGGAGAGTAGATGCCTCAGGAGGGAACTCAGCCATGCGTAGGCTGTGTGGAAAGATGCCTAGCCACCGTGTGACCATCAAAAATACACAGGCACTCCTTGTCTTTTCACAGATGATGGGTGTCCTGGTAACAAGGGCCAGGTCCTTGTTTTCTCTTTCCTATCCCTGGAGTCCTCAATTCTTTTCTGAGCAATGGTGCTGGAAGGGGCACAGACCAACACCAACCAGAACAGCCTGGTGTAAAGGACATTTCTAAAGCGGGAGATAAGAGACGCACCGAGAGCAAGTGACTCGCTGCCTGGATGGATACCTTATCCACTAGAAAATGTACAGAGGAAAAGAATCAGGCAGAAGAGTTCTTCCTCCTGCATTTCCAGCAAATACCCTTTCAACATGCTGATGGAGACCTCCCTGTCAGGTTAAAGCATATAGTCACAGGAGGCAGGTGAAGGAGGGCGTACTCTGAGGATGGGCGCTGGATTTTAAATTCCTGCAGGGCAGGTTGGAAGAGCTTCTATTCACAGGCAAAAGCCAAACTAAAGGAGCACAGCACAGGGTTCTACAGTAGAGCTAAGTGCCAGCAGAGCTGGGCAAGGTTGCAAAGGCTGGGGGACCAGCATCTACATGCTGCAATTATTCCTCATTTTAGACTTTTCTGTCATTTTATGGGGGCACCCCTTGCTTCACACAGCTTTTTGCAGAGAGTAAATCTACTCATGCTACAGGCCCCTGAAGTCAGTTTTCTGATAATACAGTAATTGTTAATGATGGAAACAGTGTTAAAAAGATATGTTGCCTGGAAATTGAAGACAGTGAAGTTAAACAGAAAAGATGTAAACTCTTAGTAGTGAGTTCATTTAATATCTGAGCAGATTACTAAAGAATCCAAGAGATTCTTAATTAAGAATATTGTGTAACTCATGGTCACATGATTGTATTTTTTTTAATAAACTGTCAGGCATAATTTTGAAGAGCAGTCATGTAAAATCCCATGGATTATGGTTTCATAAATAGTATATGTTCAGATCCGTTCTTTCTGACCTTGAAATCTATGAATCTATGAGAAATTAAAAATACATTTTGAAATGAATTTCAACTCATCTATAATGCCAACTTATCTGAGATGAATTTTCAACACCTGTTTCCTCAAATCGGTATCGGTTCTACTTGGTTCCCCTTTCGTCACACAGATATAATGTAATTTAAATATATTTAATCAATTTCTGTCTGAGAGCAGTGTTTAAGCATAAAGTTAAGCGTGAAACTGGAGCTATTTCTGTTCAGACAAGGGGAACTCTTACTATGAACAGTTAATGTATTTCCTCTGTAACCATTGCTTGAGGCAGAAGGTGCAGGCATTGATTAGTAGCTTGCAGAGGAACCATGGAATTCTACTTTAGTAGAAGAGAAATTAGCATTTTTCTTTTTCATAAAATACAGTTTTATAATTTGAATGAAGGTTTCAGAAAAATATCTGATACAAATTCAAAAGCAAGAATCACTGGTACATTACATATGTAAGCATACATGAATATAAACCCTGGTTTTGCAGTAGGCCTTTGTGATAACAAGGAAGGAACCCAAGGAAAATAAATTTCAAAATTAATGTCATTCCTCCAGTTTCTGTTCTGTGACTGAAGGATAACTGAGGCCTGAAGGCTCTTGACCAGAGCAGTCTGGCTGAAACAGAGGAGGATTTCTTGGGATACTACTACAGCCCACTTATGTAGATAATAAATGTTTGTAGAAAAATGAAAATAACCTTAAACTTCACTGTTAAGAGACCAAATGATAATACTCTTCTCTATATTATCTTTGTGAAGTGGTTTTGAAATACTGACATTTTTCCACAGAGATTTTTTGTCTGCTGCAAAATATTGTTTTGTTGCTGAAATTCCCTTGCTTTAGAGAAACAGAACTTGGGTTTTAGCCATTCAACTTTTTTTCTGAGACAAAAGAAAGAAAACTGGTGTGAAACTGTCTCCCTCGGTATATTTTTACTTATACTTAGTTCCCGGTATGTTTTGTCAAACATGAACATTTTATAGACTAAGTATTTCTCCCTTGTACTACAAAAAGATGGACCTTAGATATACAAGCTATATTAAACATTGCTTTGCATTAAAAATTCTGACCATATTCAGAAGTTCACTATATGCAGTTCCATAACAGCATCAGTCATGGCTGAAAAATTACTCTGAAGATTGAATGAATGTATATAATCCATTTTTATAGGTCTGTTTTTCAGCATGACAGATTTTGAGGTTGGTTTGTTTGTTTTGTTTTTTAATTCACAGGCCTCAGTTCCTAAACCCAAGGGTTTATTGGCACTGACTGCTAATGGCTCCCGTGGAAAAAGTGTTCATTGGTTATTCTGCTTTTCACTGATTGTTGATTTTTTTCCATGCCAATAAGGTATCTCTACATCCTACTGGCACTGACGCACAAATTGACCTGAAGCACAACAGCTTTTTTATATTATGTATAAAAAAATTCTGTAGTTATTTTCAATTTTAACATCTGAAAATTTGGCCTTATCCAAACTGTGATATTTTATTTTTTTACTCACTAAACTAATAAAGTGCAAGAAAATGTCATATCACATAGAGGATAGGCTAAGGATTGATGCAGTCAGTTCTCCAGGGGTGGAGAACCCAAATTAACTATGAGGCTGTTGAAATTCATCTGGACCCTGTTGTCTGCTCTCCCCCTCCCAGTTACCATAACAAAGTCACTTCAACTAAAAGGCCATATTGGGAGGTGGAAACAAGAGCTTCCAAATGTGTTACATTTTTTAAAATTAATGATTTGTGTCTCCCTATGGAAATGAGACTATTGCTAGATTGTGACAAGCAGTTCTTCAAGAGCTCAATCCTGGAAAGACTCCAGACTGAGGTCACTGGTTTTTGCAATACCAGCCTGCAAAACCAGGAGGTATGTTACTGCCTATCCTGCTGAAAAATGTATCCATCTTGGCAATTTTTTCTTAAACAACTTTTTGACCTTATTCCTTCTCTTCTTTTGAAAATTATCACATTCACACATGCAGATACACTTCTTCCAAGTATCTTTTTCCACCGAGACAAAAATGTAAGATTTAGTTTTCCTGAAGAGCTACATTTGAAGGCAAGCCTCTTTTTTCTTTTTTTGAAGCTATTAATTATTAACAAAAGAAAACTGAGTTTATGAAGCTACTATTTCTGCTGCTTCTACTTTATCCCTCCAGAGTACCCTTCTAAATACCTTCACTCTGAGCATTAGAAAATGCAAAGATGTAAATTGTAGCCATTATCCAAGGGATTTGAAGAACTCTCTAGAAACATAGGCTGAAGATCATAAAAGCAGGAACAAACAACTATGCTAAGAAATAAGAGAAAAAATACACATAAGACAGAACAGATGCCACTATCTTTTAGTCTTGACGAACCAGCTAAAAGCAACATCAGCTTATTTATCTAAGACAGCATAATATATTCTGGTTAAAACCAAAACAAAACTCTGAAGCAAAGGAAGGTTTAGGAGCTATACCTCGGCGTGCCCTAATACCCCATACCCAATGCCCTTTCGGAAAGACTTGTATGGGCTATGATGGCATCCCTGGCTGATCATTTCTACCTGGTGTGGCAGTGGCACCCCTAAGCCAGCCTGTTCCTATGGCCCTCCTTGTGTTCTCAGCTCGTGCCTTGTGCTAGCCAGTTCAGAGGACATAAGTAGCACAGACATAGGTCTAATAAAAAGCAACAAGATCAAGCTGGCTAAGGAAATGCGAAGTGGCTGGTTTGCTTTACTAAAGGTGAGTACAGGAGGAATGGAGGACAACAGCTGATATAAACGTACCTAAAGTTACACATTTGTTATCTTGATTTGGGTGATACTGAGAGAGAATGCCAAAGAAATGCAACACCAATTGCAGTGGTATAGGACAGTACTAAGACTTTGGTAATGGACAAGCTGTGCAATCAGAATTTATTAACTTTTTAAAAACATATTCCTGACAGCGAAGTAACTGCCGTGATTTCATGCTTTCTTATTCTAAATTCCAGGTGTAGATTACTGTGTAAATGAGGTTGTTTTAATTTCTTTGAGTATGACCCCTATATTTCTTCAAAACAAACCGAAAATCTCTAAAACCTTATGTAGTTCTGAAAAACTGAAAAGACCTTAATCAGTTTGTAAAGTTTTAGTTTGCTTTCAAACTTTAATTACTCCCTGATGCAGATGTGCAGGCATTAAGAGATAACAATTACAACTGATTCACCACATATGCCAAGGTAGTTCTCTTAAGGCTTGATGGTTTATTGCTTACTAATGTCACTGTGGATGAAAGGAAAATGTTTCAAACTCTCTTCCACAGCATGAGAGACACTGCATATGGAAATTGTCTCCTACAACTTGTGCTCTTGGAGGACTGTTCCCTTCCATAAACAACTAAAGTCACATAAGAGATACATTAAAGATTTCTATTCAAGCACACAATTGCACAGAATTTCTGGCTGAGGGCATGCTTATTGAATTACCTCCAAACTGAGGCTCTATCCACAGATTAAGAATCACTCAAACCCTAAATAGCCACAAAGCATCATCATGCTCATTACTCACACTGGAAAAAAAAACACAAAACCAGCAGCTGCCACAACAGCATTGACTCAAGAGCAGATCACAAGGTCTCCAGAACCCTGTGTACCACTGCAAGCTGGACATACATTCCCTGGCAGAGGGGGCAGTAGTTCCTGGCCAGCTGCACCCACACAGCTTCCCTCCTACACAACTGCTTATCTGCAGCTGCACCGTAACTGCATTCCCACCTGTTTGAGAAAGGTGAATGCTTCAGGTCAAGCATGAGCACAAATTCATGAAAGCAAGTGCGTAAGGGATGGGAAAACAGGAATGAAAGTGAACAGCAGGATAGGGACATGAGAGGGATGGGGTAGAGGTACAGGAAAAGCAGTGATCTGCAAGAGAGGAGCTAACTGATACTTGAGCTGCGCACTCCAGAAAGGCGACTGATCTCAGCTCAATCCTCAATTACCTATGGATGATTTAACCTCAATTCTGTATTAAGTACAACATGAGGCAGAGGCACTACAGCTGATTCAGTAAAGAGCTACCTTAGGTCAGACAGACTTAACTAATGCACACAGAGCACTGTGTGAACACAGTTGTGTAATTTCTGAGGCCAGCTCAGCAGTACGGTGCCTTTCAGGAACAGCCTGAGTTAATGAGACCTGATGAGTCTCAACTGACTGCATGCAAACCACTTACCTGCTCCTGCATCTGCTCCCCAGCTTTAGCTCATTTCAAGCAGCTGCAATGAGCCAATCTGTAATCAAGGCACCTCCACAACATTACAGTGCTACTAGTGCCTATGTATGTGTGCGCACAAGAAAGAAGGTCAGAGTCAAGTCTTCACTGCTACATATTCCACCTTTTTTTTTTAAAGGGGCTGCAGTTGTGGGTCAACTTCATCAAACAGCCTGAAGATACTAGTACTAACAGGCCATAACCTAATCTTGCACTTCCTACTACTCCTACTGGAAGGATATTTTCTAATATTTGTCCACTATTTCAGCCTCTAAGATACTGCTTAGCCAGGCTATTACTTAGAACCTGCTCTCACCAATCCTTCCAGCTATCCAATGATTTCTTGGTTGTTGTTGTTCTTCACTACATCTTTTACCAGAGGGGAAAAAACCAAGCCTATCTGAAATGTATATACGTATACACATACGCTTATGCACACATTACCTCTGTGTGTATATATGAAGCAGTAGGCAATATTCAGATAAGGAATACAATCCATCACGGAGAGCCTAAATAGCTTTCTGTACCATTACCCACTGTGTTTGATATCCTCTTATTTGCAACAAGAGTTTCAAACCCATTGCTCATTTCTTTTCTGCAACATTATATAAGATGGAGATAATTTTTGCAGATACTCTGAAGTTTGTAATCTTATGTTGTCACAACATTTTTCCTAAATATAATTAAGCAGTCACTGAAACTTTTGAAGTGATAATCTGAAAAAAGTTTGTTCTAGCACTAATCCTTATGCTAACAGCTTCAAGGCAGAAGGTCTCTGTGTGAAAGACAATAAACAAACACCACCAATTTTGTTATTGGTATTACACCGCTCTTATCTAACTCAATATGAATTGTGATGTGACAGCTCATGAATCTCAGCTGTAATAGTTGGGAATTGCTGAAGCCATATCAAGACATTAGCAGTTCTATTTGAGAACCTGCAATGGATTAATATGATTTGCTTGTAAAAGAGGGATAGAAAACTACCTAGGAAATTTTAGGTAAATTATTCTGAGCTCAGTTCTAGAACATATGATTTAAAAATCCGTGAGTAGGGTTAAAAATAATCAGTACCAGGCAACAGTCAGCCTTTATCAGGAGTAAATAATAACCAACCAACTGAATTTCCTTTCAGCTAGAGCCGTAAGGCTTACCAATAGCAGACAACAGGTAGAAATTATGTCTGATGCCCTTAGCAAGGCTTCTGATACTGCCCATATGTTACCACAAGCAAACGAGCATATTTTTATTTAAATGGAAACTAAACTGATGGAAAAAACATAACTTGAAGGTATTGTATAGAAAAGCAATATCAATCACAGATCATAGAATCATAGAATGCTTTGGGTTGGAAGATACCCCAGAGATCATCTATTTCCAACCCCCCTTCAAGCGAAACAACATACAGATTTGTACTAAATCTAATCTTAATTTTCATTAATTGCTTGATTGATGGAAGAGAAGGTAGATTTATTACATTCACAACAATGCAAAACTGAAACAGTGGCAAGCATTTGAGGAGAGGAACACAATTCAAAGTGGTCTCAAAAAACGTGAGAATTCAGTTCAGTAAATGCGAAGCACCAAACTAACTAGCTGAATAAACTGATTGAACATAGGAATGGGTTGTAAATGCCTGGACAGATGGCCAGAAGTCTAGAAAGAGTGGTAGAAATTTTTAAAAGTAGTATTCATTTAGTCCAGAAAAGACTGAAATAAGTATCAGCCCTCAAATATATGAGGCTATTGCTGAGAATAAAATGTTCTCAATTTCCTTTGTGGTGACATAATTAGCTTAAATTGCAGCAAGAGATATTAAGGTTGGAGAGAAACATCTTTTGAACTGCAAGGATTGCAAAGCAGAAAAAAAAAATTCTGCAAAGCAACAAAAATAAAATCTTGACTTAAAGACCAAGTTAGACAGAAATTGGTCAGAAATTATTTAAGTCTAGTTGGATCCTGCCTGAGGCAAAAATCTGGACCTCAGAGACTTTCAAATCTCCTTCAAGTCCTATTTATTATACCTATCATTCCTTTGTAAAAAAGCCCAAACCAAACCCCACGATAACAGCCTCTATAAAATAGCAGCATGGAAAATAAGAGCCCTATGCTAATTCACAGCATTATTTTTCAGGGAATTTTAAGTGTTGGCTTGTGTAGAAATATGATCATGTGTATTTCCTATAGCTAATACATTTTCAACTTTTGAGTATTTGATAACAATGGAGAAAAACAAAAATAGTGAGGTTGAGAAACAGCACCTGCAGACTGACTGCCTGCAACAAAAACTTACTAAATAGTTTCTTGTCCTGAGTTAGCTAACTGCTATTGAAATTGGTCTCTCTTTGTCATTGCAATCTCTCCAGTATGATATTTTTATGGAAAGATGCTAGGTGCGCAGACAGTATGAGAGGAAGAGTCTGCAGAAAACAGCCAGGCTGGTACATTCTCCCTACCCAACCTCCCCTAACGTCACCACCAGAGACACTTTGCTGGACTAGACAGAACACTGATTTGACCCAGCAAGGCTTTTCTTATGCTTGCAAGTGTGGTAAGACCCAGTTTTAGTCTGATTTATAAACTTAGCTATTCTTTCATTTGTTGTAGGTCTATGAAATACCAGTTCTGCAACCTAAACCACTGAGAGACCTCTGGCAAACACAGAGTTACATGGGACCAAAAATACGTTAAGAGCAATGCTGTTCTCATCCAAATTCATGCCAAATCCTATGTAAGATGTTACTTTCTTTTTCTAAATTATAGGGAAATCTGTAGTGTTATAAATAGATCCTCTTTCAGTAGTAAACAGGAAAAGGGCTTGATTTGTTACTATGTGGGCATAATATATTACTTACGTTACTAATACATAATATCTTTTCTAGCTGCTGCTAAGAAGATTCTCCAAATACATGACTTTTTCTCTAAATCAATGAATAAGAAAAAATTAGTGAACATGATACATATTAAAATATTTTCCATGTCTGCATCATATTCCTATTATTTAGTCATCACAATTTTTCATTGAAATGAGAAAGTCTGGAAAAGTTGACGAGGTTGAGGCAACACAAACAGTTCATCTGAGAATCCAACTGCATCTCCCTCTAGGGAGTAAAAGGGCATAACTTCTCCGTGCCTGAACAGATTGTTTCCCCATGTCCTAACTCCTTGAATCACGTTGCAGCTGCAGCCCTTCTCAGGCAGCACAACAGAAACATGCTCCTCACTTGGGCAATACAGCTTGGAAGATAACACTACAGATCAAAACAGCTGAATCTAATGATAATGTGTAAGACAAGCTTCAAGAATTATGGATTCCATGAAGCATGTTTCAAACTAGTAATAAGCTTCGAAGCTTACAATTAAAGAGAGGCTGAAAAATAGCTAAGTCTTTTCACCTGGCTCCTACACAGGCTGCTTTAAAATCAGCTCTCTCATATTTATTGTCCCTAAATATTCAATACTGCATCCTTAGTGACATTTCTTAGAAGCAAAATATGACTTTCTTCCAGACCCACTCAAATAAAGAGCTCTTTACTGGGAAAGGCATACACATCCTCTTATTAACTGACTTGTTATTCCTGTTCATCACTCCTGAACTGTGCAAGGAAGCCATTATCACCAAATTACAGTCTACAAAATGCATGGAATAAAAACTAAGATGATTTGGATGGAGACAAAACAACATGTTATATCCACAATATATTCTGAGAGCTTTATTAAACAAAGTTGGAAGGAAAGTCACATTTCTTCCTCTCCCTTGGCTGTCACTTTATCTATTTCCTATGCTCCATTACCTCTGCACAAGCCCAGGAGGTGTTTGCACGTAATAGCATTTCATTCTTGATTGAATTTACACTGAGCGTTCCCCTCATATTATGCCTACATATGATTCTGCATTTCATTGCTGCCACTTAAAAAAATCTTGTGAACCCCACGCGGTACTTTGGGAAACATACTTTGTACCCAAATTTTACAAAGCATATTTTTAGATCCCACAGACGCAAAGCGAGGACTTAAGTTCAAGAAATCTTCCTGCGGTTCTTATTCCAGACAGGGACATAATTAGAATGCATTGTGCGTGCTTGTTGTCATTTTGAAACTCTGCTCCAAAGTAGCCGCTGCAAGAAGATTAATGTCAAAACAGATAACAGTCTGCTCTTGATGGCCAAATGGTTAAATGGTTTGGAAATCTGAGATAACATGTCTAACATTTCAGTAGCAAGAAACATGCAATCACTTTTGTTATGATCTGCCCCAATTTTGTCTCTGAGAATAAGAATTACAAATGATTTTGTCATTGCTCAGTGAGATATGCCAGGAATTTTGTATTGCAGCTGAAATATGATCAAAATAAGTAAAGGGTGTTGGTTTGGGATTTTTTTTCACTAGGATCAACAATGTCTAAATAATTTATAAAGAGGTAGGAAGACAGGGTCTCCGCTCTGCACAATTTACAAGCTTCTTCACTAAGAACTCATGTAGGAAATCTCCATATGGGTGACTCAAACTGACAGGTATCAAAGGGTAAATGAGAATATGTTAGAAAAGAATGAAGAGGATAATAAAAATCTCTGCATCTGATGATTAAATTGAATATGGGATTTGTTAGATTTTATAAACCTACTAGAAAGTAGATACATAGATACATAAATGAACAACATTTCAAGTACGTTCTGAATAATTCCCTCCCTCCCCCCCATTTTTGTACATATTATTGTCAGCAACATACAATTTTTAAAAGTGGACCAAAAATATCTGGGAACACCCTTTTCCTTTTTCTCCCTTGACCTGTAAAATGATATACACACATAGTCTTAAGAAATACCATATATATTTCTCATTTGGCTTCAATTTGGCTTGGGGAGGCTAACTCTGTCCTGTACAGAACCAGAACACCTTATTAAAATAACAAAAAAAACAAAACAAAAAATTCTGTTTTCACAAACAATCTCAAAGTACTGATGTTTCTCTGAATCATGAAATGATATTCAGTTAATGTGCTTCAAAATGCTACTCCCTTCTTTTGCATAACTGCAAGGATAGGAGTGTACACTTAACCATATTTCTATCATGGAGACCTACTTTTAAAATAATGTTGGGTGAGGGTGTGGTGTCATCATTTTTCTGTGGTGCTTGAGTTAAAGCCATAGCCAACTAAGAAACTGAAGTTTAAAAATTAAGAATTACTGTATTGAAAAAGTTAGATTTTATCCAAAATAACTCTCCATACTTATCCCATATTTCCTCAGGAAAACATAGGTGGACAGACACACACATATGCCTGTGTTTCTAAAATATATTTAACACCAATGAAATAATTTAGCAGAAAGAGAAAACTGAGCATTACTAAATATTACAAAGTACACTGTAATACTTCCAGAACTACTCGTCACAGGGCACTTTCCTGAATGGCTGACATTAGAGGGAACAGAATTGTCACCGTGTCCATTAAATCTTATGTTTCTCACTGAATTTCTCATTATGGGTAGATTTCCACTTTGATGTGGACATTTCACTTTATCTGAAAGTCCTTAACGAAAAAAAAACCCACTCTTATCAAACATAATAAAAAGAAATTGCTCTGAGAAAATGCTATGCAGTTGTACCCGTCTTTTACTATCTGAACTTATTTCAGTGCAAACCATAAAATAATATCTAAACCCTAGTTCTAACATTTCAATTATTTGAATAAATATCTTACCAATTCATTTTTTTTCTTTTTCTTTCCCTAGCCAGGATACTAGCAGACAAGCAGAGAGCAGGGTGCTGCTCAGGAACAGTATGCTATGGACTGCTCCTACAGGAACTAGAAACCTCTAGGCTGTGTCACCTTTCTTGCAGTGCATCTCTCACATAGAAAATTCAAATAAGTTTGGAAATTAAAAAAAAAAAAATAATAATCCAGACACTGATTGAAATTAAGAGTGTCTCCAAGGAGAAGAATCAGTAGCAAAACATTAAAAGGAGAAGATCATAATTTTCTTTTGAATATTACGGAAAAATGTTTGTTTTCACATTATTTTTTAAACAATCTATTACAATTCTTTTGATGTACAGGGAACTGAAACTGAGTTCTGCCACTCATTCTTTTTCTTTCTGAAACAGTACTTCAAAAAAACCCCAAACACAACCTGCTATTTATACTTATTTTTGTGCTAAAAATTATAAACACAGTGAACAAGGCTCATTATGCAATGGCAGTAGAAGGAGAGAACGCTGAAAACGATAACCTAACTGACTATTCACCTGTCATTCAAACCAGGCTGATGAGTAATTTCTCCCATATATTGAGAAAGTCCATCCTACAGCAAAGTCTAACAATGAGCACACAGCCCAGGCACTTCAGAAATAGGTGTACAGCAAAAGATGAAGTCAGGAGAACATTTTCTGTGAATCCTACAGTAAAAGCCTCCCTCATTTTTTCATAAGAAAGCAAAGATATACTTTGTATTCCACACTAAGGTCTCCAAAGGCTGTCCTATTATTTTATTTAAGATGTGTGATTTTAAGATTGTATAATGAAAGACCTTCAAGGGAATTGGGTAATGAGCACTCTAGGAAATTAAAAGTCAGGTGTACAATTTCTTTAGTTTCCACTCACAATTCTGGTTTATGAATAAATCATTCTAATGATTAGAGATACACAAAATTGTTACATTCATACAAAAATATTCACAAACAAAATATATAAATTCTCATGTTGACAAGGAACATTGAAAAACAATTTAATAAACCCCAGAAACTAATATGCAAAATGAACCAATATGACTGAATAGATGTTTATACACACATGGTTTTCCTTAATCTCACCTTATTTAGCTTGAAAATGTAAAGGAAATAATCTTAGACATTGTTCTCAGAAAGTGAGTGATGTTTGACCTGAAAACATCTGCAGTCTAGCAGGAAGAAAATGGGGTGGGGAAGGGAAATTTACTGACATTACATTTGCATAAACTCATAAGATAAAAAACAAGAGCATTTCCAAGAAAAGTCTTTCTCCACTGAATTTTTGCACTTGATCAGTACGCACCTTTACAGGTCTACATCTTAAAGGAGACAAGCTAATGGTCTTTCAAATTGTTCCAATTCTACAATTGCACTGTTCTTCCTACTCTTTATTCTCTGCCTGCATTTCATCCATCTTTTGATTCTTCTCTTGACCAGACCATAAGACCTGTGAGACAAATTCACCTAGTTTTCCCCCAACTGAGAACAATGATTTAACTCCAGACTGAAACTGCTTATAAAAAGACAACTTTTCCCCACCCACTTACACCTTATCAGTTACATAATTTAAATGCACAAAACCCTACTAATTCCTTTCCTGTAAACCCTTCTGTCTCTAAATTGATGCTATTAACAATATCTGTTGTGGATTGTTATTGCATATATGCATAAGCTCTGGAACAAGTAGCTTAATATAGGTAAGCAGAACTGCTATTTTTGAGTTCCTAACATCAGGCCCAAGATGGTACCATAGTCACTGATACCTGAAAGTCATCAGAAAGGTGACTTGGTTGTGCTCATGCCCAAATCAGCTTCCGCTGCCTCCCAAGCACTTTCCCTTGACTTGAACCAATTTGCATGAGAGTGCCTCTTTAGTAAATTAGTACTGAATTTATTAATTTTACTTCCTCTAAATTAATCAAGGAATATTTACAAAACAGAAAACGACTGAGACAATTGATTTTATTAACTGATTCACAGCACGTTGATGCCAAGGTCTTAGACTCATCAACTTGAACCTATGGATCTCATTTGATTCCCTAGTATCTACTTTCTCATTCTTTATCACATGCTTTAATGACAGGTCTGGAAAAGAAAAAAAATAATCCAAAAGCCCCACCTGAATTCACACTACCAGAAAATGAGCTAATATTTGTATAGTTCTGATGCACTTTTTCTCTGCAAAACACAATCACTTTGTCAGAGCTGAATCCCACATGTGAATGTTATTATAAGAATGTGCCAAATATACCAGTTTTCATCATGGAAATATTATGCCATATGGGCAACATATGAAGACGTAGAAGGATTTATAAGAACAGTTAAAAATGTTATCAGTGCAATCACGATGCACAGTAGGAATTTAAGACACATAAGATACCAGAACGAAAAACAGTTCCATTCATATGGTCAAACATATGTCAAAAGGTTGGACATTTACCCTGAGATCTAGTCCCCCACCATGCCACCTTCAAAACTGTCTGTTTGAATAAATGATTGCGTGACATACACAGAAAGACATCTCTGGTAACTTGCAGTAGCCCAAAATATATCACTGCCCATGAACAGAGAAATACTAAGAAATACAGAGAAATATTCACCTGTTAATTATTTCTTTCTTTCACCTTCCATGCTTCTTGGTCAAAAAATGTAATGGGTATTTCTCTGAACAGAAAAGTAAAGAGGGGGGAAAAAAAACCCCAAAACAAACCAGGATGTATTACCAAAAACCAAACAAAGAAACAGGATGTTTGTGATTTTTTTCACGTCAAAGCTTTCTGTTGAGACATCAAAAAGAAGTCACTTTGAACACGAAAATACAAGTTTTCTCTTTATTACTGCTAATATTAGAACACAATTTTTCAGTGTTTTTATTTGGGGAGGTTTGGAGAGGGGGTTAATACAAAAATAATCAAACACTTGGAGCTATGATAACCAGGGTGACAAAGATAACAGATGACAGAAATCAAGCAGTTTTCCAGTGTTCCAAAGGAGTAATATCACTGCCTTTGGTCTGACTATCCAGGGGCTCGTTTGCACTAATGAATGGTGGAAACTGGCTGCTTCGTTTGCAGGGTAACGTCAAGAATCAGACTGGGGGCAACCACAGAGTCACTACATTCCCTGTGGGATGTGCTGGCTCCCTCAGACAGAGATATAATCAGCAGGGACCTGGACAGGCTGGATTGAAAGGCCAAGGCATGAGTTTCAACAAGGCCATGTGCTGTGTCTTGCACTTGGGTCACAACCACCCCATGCAAAGTCACAGGCTTGGAGAGGAGTGGCTCGAGAGCTGTCTGGAGGAGAGATACCTAGGAGTGTTGATCAACAGCCAGCTGAATATGAGCCAGCAGTGTGCCCAAGTGGCCTGGAAAGCCAATGCATCTTGGCCTGTATCAGGAACAGCATGGCCATCAGGCATAAAGAAGTGATCCTTCCCCTAAACTCAACACTGGTGAGTCTGCACCTGGAGTTCTGTGTTAAGTTTTGAGCCCCTCACTACAAGAAGGACATTGAGATGCTTGAGCATCTCCAGAGAAGGGCTACAGAGCTGTTGAAGGGTTTAGAGAAGACAAATCTTATGAGGAGTGGCTGAGGAAGCTGGGATTGTTTAGTCTAGAGAAAAGACTGAGGAGAGACCTCATCGCTCTCTGCAACTATGTAAAATAGTGAGGTGCAAGTTGGACTCCTCCCTGGTAGCTAGTGACAGGACAAGGGGAAACAGTCTGAAGTTGCACCAGGGGAAGTTTAGGTTGGATATTAGGAAAAATTTCTTTACTGAAAGAGTTGCTAGATATTGGAACAGGCTTCCCAAAGAGGTGGTTGACTCACCATCCCTGGAGGTGTTTAAAAGAGTAGATGCTGTACTAGGTGACATGGTCGAGTGTTGGGCCTAGTAAGGCTGGAGAGATGGTTGGACTCAATGATCTTGAAGGTCTTTTTCAATTGAAACCATTCTATGATTGTATGATTCTATATTTTACAGTAGAAAACTGCCCCATCAGAAAGGCAGGGATGAATCAGACTAAGTGTATGTAGGTATCTAAACCTGATCTTGTCACTAAGCCTCTACTGAGAGAAATAATCCATTCCACGAAGCAATTCTCCTCGCATATTGTGGATATCCAATGCAGAACCAGACAGAGTAAAGCATAGACGTGCCAGTTTCTTTCTACTGAATTTGGAGATAAGTTAGATAAGTCTTGGTCAAGTTGTTAATCAAGTTAGAATATTTTAATTTGAAACAATTATTATCTCCTAGGAAATCTACCTAAAATTATCATTGCACTGTAATAGTCTGGATCAAAGAGTATTTATTCCAAACTTATGATTTTTTTAAAAGCTTTTATATGATTAAAAAGCTTAATAACAGTACTTATTAACAAAAATGGTGGTGCATACTTCAGATAGTTACACCCTGACCTTGTCTAGTTATTTGAGTGCACAAAAATTAACAGTAAACATTGTATGTATTTCTTGTTCAGTGGATCAGTTTAGCTTCTATTTTGTCACCCTGAATGGTCTTCTTACCTTGTATTGGTTATTTCTGATTAGAGGTTTTACAATAATCCCTTAAGAAAAAGATGGATAAGTATTATCATTTCTTAAGCTGTACTTCTGTGAGCAGCATGTAACTGCAGCAGCTGAGTTTCCTGTATATTAATGGATAACAAAAAAAACTTTTCTTGAGCAAATAGAGAAGATAGTTGCAATATTTGAACTGCATGAACCTCGGTGTGAATTCTATATTTAACAATTCAACCGGAGGCTTTGACAAGTCCAGAAGCACGAAAACGCAAATTGGGAGCTGGCTGAGGTGACTAAACCTCCATGTATGAAGCTCACTTTTGGCCGCACAAAACCTTTCATATAAGCAGGAAACACATGAACATGAGGAGTGCCGTGACAATAAGCTAAATTGATCTTTTAGCTCGATAAGAGCAGTGGTCCACAAAAGCAGCAGAATATAGCTCTGGGAATTGATTTGTTACTTTGCTTACTGTATCAGCTAGCAACAGAGACAGATGAGAGGTTTGAGTAAAGTGAAAAGGCCCACATTTACTACAAAACCAGTTTTCTTTTAATTAAGTCCTCCTTCAGCACTTGATTGCGTGAAGAGCATAACTCTTTGGTTCAATTCAGAAAAATACTTTAACGTCTTTCTTGAGGAAAACCTATAGTCTTATTCCTCTTAATGGTATTACTTTCATATTTCAAGCTCAATGTGTACTCAGCCATTTTCTAGGATTTCATTGCAGTGCACAGTAACCTGAGGAATTTATATTCGTTCTATTTACGCTGTAAATTTGTAATCTGCCAATATGAATGCTTGAGATTTTATTTCTGCAGTAGTGAAGGAGGTATTATTTTTATATCAAACAAAACAAAAATAAACACACAGCTCCCTCCCTACCTGCCTCCCTGACTAGTGAAAGAAAAAGAGAATCCAGAAAGGCTAACATCTAGTGTTTTTTCAACATGTTGTTCAACATTAACAAAGGACATCAGCTATCAGAGGTGTTAGGCAAAATCATACATTTTGTCCTCATCTTACACATGCAAAATTCAATTTAGTAGAAACAAAAGATTATATCAAAGAAGAGACAGGCCAAAGGGGACTCCAGGCAGCAGAAAACAGATTGGCCACAAAGGTGAAGACTTCACCAAAGTAAAGAATGTAGGGCAGGAGAGTGAAGATCAGGCAAAATCAGAGCATGGTGTCTCTGCTCAATCCCCCGTAATGCCATCTTCACAAGCCAGGCAATTCACTCTCTCATTACTTCTCTCCCTTCCCAGAACCACAGGAACTTACATTTTATTCATCATAAGCCTAGCGACAATGCATGACCAGTGGCAGGTCACTTGAAGAAATAAATGTATACAGTGGTTACAGAATGGAGAAAAATATGAAGAACCTTGTGCCCCAAGAACAACATGCCCTTATCCACCTTACAGTGTTTTTAATAAATTTCATTTGTCATTTTTAAGCAGCTCTATATAGCATAAAATTAAAATATTTTGCAGGAGCTGTAGCGAGTTACATGTCTGTCTCCTGTTTACATTTGAGTCAAATATTTATTTGGGTAGTTTTGATTACTTCATATGAGTGTTATAAAATGATACATCTATGCAAGTCAGAGAATTCTCCACAAGAGCTTCTATAAGTACAAAAAATTATTATAGTATTCTGCAGGGAAAAGAGAAAAAACAATTCAAAGAATTTGACTTACTGCAATAGAACTATGTCACTAGAAACTAGTTGTTTGACACATCCCACAGCTTAAAAAAAGCTAGTGGCTAGTGACTTCTTTTTTTAAACAATCCCTTAATGAAAAAGGAGGATGATGACACTGCTGCACGCTCTGCCTCAAGAGAGAATTGCCCATCTGCTGGCAAATCCCTGAAACTATATTATTATTATTAAACAGTATTTATAGACATATCACAGTACCCCTGCAACACTGAGAAACCAATAGGGCATATTTCAAGATTGTAGATTTTTAATGGTTTTTTTTTAGTTAAAATTCTGGGATAATTTTCCACATAAAATACTGGGTTTCAAGATCAGTTTCATTAGGAAACTCTGTTGGGACTTGATTTATTTTCTTGCAGAGGAAAACTCCGATAAGAGTTTCATGTCTTCACCCATAAAATGACCAAATATACAATTGTTCCTTCTATTTTAAATTTGCATTTTATGATTACAAGCACATTAAAATTGTATACATTATTTAGAAACATGTTGTGTATATATTTCACACAATTTCTGAACAAAAATAGAGTCAATCTTAGCTTTTGTTGTTACTACTGCTAACAATGGTATATTAATATGGATACAAAAATACAGCCTCCTAAAACTGTCTAACAGATCCTCACTACTGCTTAGAACTAAACAATTTGTCAACATTTTATCAGGACTTCTTCAGCTCTTAAAGAAAAATCACAGCTGAGGAATGCAAAAGTAGCATAAAGCCATGTTTTCTTTCCTTTAAAATGCATTTCATTGGCAAGGTATACAATTTAGAATCTTGCTATTTGAGAACAGCATTCATATATAACCACAGAGTAATTTAATTTGGAATGGAGACCATCTTGCCCAACCTACTGCTCAAATGGGACCAAATTCAGAGTGACATAAGGTAACACAGGGCCCTGTCCAGTTTTATGGTGAATAACTCCCAAGGATGGAGAAGCAGCCACGTCTCTTCCAGACAGCCTGTTCAAATGTTTCATTATGCTCATCATGAACATTTTTTCTCCTAATACCTTGTCAGAATTCCTTTTCCTGCAGCATGTGTCTGCTGCCTCTCATCATTTGCTGTGCATCTCTGAAAGGAGTCTGTCTGGCTCTATATTCTGTACAAGCTCTCTCCTAACAGTAAGGACCCTCCTGAGCTCCCTTCTCAGGCTGAGCAAGCCCTGCTCACAGACTGTGCTCATATATCAAGTGCTTCAGCCCCTGAGCACCTTGATGTCTCTGTACTGGACATCCTCCACATCTTTCCTGCACACTTCCCTTTGGGAAGCCCAAAACTAGACATACAACTCTAGATGTCTCAGAGTTGTTGATTAGAGTGAAATGATTGCTTCCTTCAACATGCTGGTGAGGTTCTTTTTAAATGCAGGTTAAATGCAGCCCAGCATCTAGTTAGGGGGTTTTTTTAGGGTTGTTTTTTTTTAGCTGCCTGGGCACACACAGAACTCATGAAGGCTTAAAAAATTTTTATACTTTATATCACAGCAGGATTGCCCCATGGTTCACACTGCAGACAGCACAGAACTTTAAACTTTTTTTTTCCCAAATCCATGGCATGTTTGCAGAGGGCCCAGAGCAGCAGGCCTGAGTTGCACATACTGGTGGAATGTAATCACACACAATGAAAGGTTGATTTGGTTAAAAGATTAGGTCAGGTAAGGACCAGTGTTGATGGAATGGGGAATTTAGACTTATAAGATAGGTCAGACTTAGAAATACAGAAAAAATATATTTGCTATTGAAAAAATGTAGTCCTTGTGAAAACTGCGTACTTCTAATACTCTTCCTACACTCTTGTCCTTTCCCTGCTGAACCAAAGGGATGCCAGCTGTACTAACCATGACCATTTATCTTTTCTTGGAAGCTTATTTCACAGGGAAAAAAAAACCAACTACTAAATTATTTCACAATAGGCTAATAAAGAGAAACTGAGGAAAGTTATCTTTAGGCACAACTGTAGCATTAAGTACACTTGTTTGGGTGATCTTTTTCAAATAGTTTTCCGTCAGATGATAAAACTGATGAAAATATCTCTTTTACTTCAATAAGTTTAGAATCAGATCCTTAGAGATAAAAATGGTATTTATCTCCTAGTGATTAACATGATCGAGAAATAAGGAAATAGCTGTTAATCGCTCTTCAAAAGGCAGGTTTTAGACAACCTTTTTATTGTTGCCAAAAATAAATATAGTCTCTAGCATACTGCAAAGAGCTGGGCAAGCTATTTTAAAATATCAGCTGTTGTTATGTGCATAAAGTATTAAAAAGTCTCCTGACACACATTCTTTATCCCTTGAGGTCTAATTTCCAGATTAATAGAAGTTTTTTTCTTTCTCCCCTTTCCGTTTTAAGACTCTAGAGCATCCTGCTGTATTGTCTACCCATTAAGAATAAGGTTACAGACTGACAGACATTTTGTCAATTTCCTCTATTCTATAAAATGCTGCAATATTTCAGCATAGAAGCCTTGTAGTTTAAAATTTTTCCTAATATATATATATAAATATGTTCATTCGCTAGCTTTTTTATTCACTTCAAAACCTGAAACCAGCCTTCCAGTACTTCTCATAAATTAGAATTAATTTTAAAAGTCAAACAACATCACATGGTATAAAATAAGAATCTTGATAGATATCCCATGTCAAATAGACAACAATAACATCCTGAAATATATAGAAAATATAGTAGTCTCCTGAACAAATATATGCTATGGTGCCATTCATAGAGGTAAAGGAGGTTTTAAAACCATTTAAGCCATAAAGTAATTTGTAGAGTTCTGCTATCAGAGAAGGTGCTCAAAAATTCCAAAGAAGCCTCCAGTATGCAGTAGAATCATTTTCTGCTCTAGCCCTGCTTTGGGAGCTAGTTGATCCTGGTCCAGCAGTGCCCCAGGGAACATCTGCAGCTGTGTTTTCATATGGAAATGGAAGATCCTAGAGAATATGAAGCTTTGAAAACAACCATCAAAGCAGCATGACAGCAGAGAGAGATATGGGTCAAGTATGCCCCTGAAAGTATGAATGTCAAGTCCCAACCTACTGGCACTGTACTTTGATTCCAGACCAGCAAACGCCTCCCTTTAAGCCCACCAGAGTACTAAGCCAGGAAACACTGAGCTCCAATTGTAAAATCTTCTATGATGTTCCTCAACAGCACATTATTTGAAGATGTGTTGCATGGGTCCTATTATGGGTATCTCACTAACGTGAAACTTCTTCACACCTCCGTAATACACAAAGTACACAATCCAAAAGGTTAAGGACATCACCTTACCTCTAGCTGACACTTCTGATATAAACTATATGGACAGACACAAACGTATCTGTCTGTAACTACAAGTTATCATTCAACGTCAGTATATTGAGCAGCCCACAATAAAGAACTACAAAATTTAATTTGGCAATTACACTGGCTTCTGTAAAAACATTGTCTAAATTTGGAAAAATGTATTTTCGTTTCCACAAAAAGTTAGATTAGAAAACAGTTTGAACAGAAAAACTTCCCATTCTTCTGATCTATCAGAATATTAATGGTAAGGTTGCATATGAAAATACATGCATGTACTAAAATGCAAGGTATGTAACTATGGCAAAGGATAAGTAAAAAAATCCAAGAACAGGGGGAAGTTAAGCTTGCTCTTTCACCTAAAGTCTGTTAATTGCACAGTTTATAAACCAATATTTTTCCTTCAAAGTTATTTTACTATCATCAGCTGCACAAGATCGTCAGCAACTGAGAACTCAATTCGGTAATTAATAGGGAAAACACTCGTCATTCAAATTTTGTTTACTTCTCTAGTTGACAGAAGATCAAACCTACTTTTTGAATAGTGACAAATTGAGTAGAAAAAAAATTGCTGAATCTTTCTGGATGACTTCTTTAGGGTGACACAACGAATTATCTAAAAGTATCTTTTCCTCCTCTTTGTTTAAAAGCCTCAGTAACTAGCTTGGCTGTAGATCTCACTCTACATAAATACTTTCTTTAGTAACAGTGCAGGCTCAACTCCCATTCTTAGAACCAATGGGTAAATGTAGTCACTGAAAAATGTTTGTAGTCAAACTGATTAGAAATATTACTTATTATTAAAATACTTTTTACAAAAAGCATTTTCTATGTTCATTCTGTATGACTGAAAACCATGTTTACAATAACGTGTTACAAAATGTTTGGATGGACAGCATGCTTTTGCAAAATCTATGGACAGAATTCAAAATTCAAGGAGATTATAGTATTTGATCTCTTTGAATGGCACTGTCATTTATATTCAAGATTTACACAGTCTCCATGGTTCTCTGCTTTTAGTAGACTCATAATCTTCCTCACACAATGACGCCAAAGCAGAGTTCCTGAGGAAAGGCTTGTTGGTGTCTTAAGAAAGAAGAGGTTTCCATTTCTCCATAATGTAGAAAATGTTTATCATCCTGTTCCTCTATCCACATTTTTTTGTTTTATGAAGAATCCCTACCTGACTTTCAAATATAAGAAATCTGGACTGTTTTTGAAAGCAACAATGTAAAGTATATTCTGTCATGTCTCTCAGCTACTTACAACTTGGCATATAATATATTTTCAGTATTTCCTGGGAATTTTATTTGCAGGTGAAGGTTGTCTAGAGAAACAACATACGAGTCTTTTGTCAGCCTGCCTTACATTTTTTTCTTTGATGATAAAATCCTGCAAACCATCAGTCTTCAAGCAGATGAGTAAAATACAGTAATTTTCCTCTAATAATGACATGGATGACACTAATGCTAATATTAAATTTCTACTATGAGCTTTTTTGCACCTTCTAGTTTAATTATACAGAATTTAACAAGAAAGATACATACAATCATAGACAGCTAAAATATGTAATGCATTTGTTTAAAACAAATGCATACTGCTCATTTGACAGAAAGATTAACTATAGATGTTTGAAATGAATAGCCATTATGCTACTCTTAATATGCTACTTTTACTACTACTATATGCACCACTTAGAATTTAAGTGGTATTGTGTCTTTCAGTAAAGGGAAGCTGACACTAAAACAAGTTGGGGTGTTTTTTTTTTGAATAATTGTCTTTTTTAGTTTTTTTAGTTCCATAATTAACCTTTCTACATGCTCTTCACACAAAAGTACCAATTCACTGTGATCACATCCAAGTTAAGTTTGAGTGGGGGCTAATGGTGTTTTAAACTTTTACAGAGGAAAAATAAAGCAGAGTAAGTGGCCATGATCTTGTGACACAATCAGAGCGAAATGAACTTAAGCCAAGTGCCCTCAGAGACTTAGCTTCAACATTACATGCTGCTGTGAAACAAAGGACAATTTAAGGTCACTTGTTTTTACTTGGGTGATTTGGAAAATGTCCTGTCACATACGTTTCTAGGATATGGGAATACTTTGCTTTTAAAATGTTTACTTTGACATTTCATTTTTGTATTAGAAATGCAGCACTCTGTTTTGAAAAAAATATGAAATTGAAACAACCCCCCAAAATAGTAAGCTCAGTAGCATGCCAATGGGACTAGGACTTTGAAGTATGCTAAATTCTGGGTAACTAGAGATGTGTTAGGATAAAATGACTTTCATGAGGCATGTATTTTTATGACGTATTTTTATAAGGGAAGTCATTGGCTACGTTAAGATGGTATTTTACACCTGAGGTCAAAAAACTGGTTAACCCCCCCCCCAAACTTCTACGACAGAACTGCCATTAAACCTTATTGAGATCCCTCTGGAGATGCAACAAACTTTCCAAATTGAGCATAATGCAAAATGTGTCTTTCAGTGACTTTTAAATCAAAACCAGAGGAGAGGCATGACTATGATCTTTCACAGAACATACATTTCCAGGGAGGTAAGTACTATCGCATTTCCAACTTAGTTCATATCTAGCTTGGCTTTTCAGAATAGCCAAGTACTCACATGTCCAACTTCATCAGCTCACATACTGCTGCAGACAACCTTACACACTAGAAAGCTGGGACTTTTTTATTTAGAAACCTAAAATTCTTTATCTGTTTTGAAAATTCTGTCTGCTGATTTCACCTGATAATGCAGGGATAGATTTAGGAAGAGAATCAAAATTCCATTACATTCATTTCCATGTATTAAGCGATATTAAGACATTTATTAGAGAAGAGGGAGAGAGTTAACTGAACTCCAGTCTATATTTAGATATTGATTCTTCCATTTCATCAGAGAATATATTAAATGTCACATTCTGTTGCACAGCCAATTAGAGAGGTAAGCACAACAAAAAATAGTTTTCCTGCTGGTTTTGTTACCAGCACAGCATGGGATCAGAAAGACACAGCTATCCAGCTGGGAACATAAGCAAGAGGAAGACTCCAATAGCACTGTCTTAACCAGCTAAAATATTTTAGCCTTGAGTTAAGATGAAATGCAGAAATAAACCAGTTCATTTTAAAATATGTAGAACATAATTGAAATGCTGAAGAGTTAAAAATCTGATTTCACATTTAAGAGACACCTACAGAAGGAAGCAAGCTATGTTTTCTTTTCCCTGACAGAATAATATGCTAGAATGAGGCATAAGGAAGAAAACCACATAATTCTGAAACATGAATTCAACATCAACTTTTAAAAACAAAATTCTGAAAGAGATAAAAGGATAATGAGCAAACAAGTCTTCTTTGGCCCTCAACCTTTTCAAATGACATAACAGCTATTTTAATCAAGTGTTCTGTATAGGTGATACTGCAGCTATAGCTTATTTCTTAAAATATATCTATCCTATTTTAATTCATAAAGCACAGTATAATTCTATACAGTAAATATGGTGATCATTAACCAAGATGAAATAAATGTTTTCCTAATCTAGAAGGTAAAGCAAACCAAAAGCCTCAAAAATAGAAAGTTCAAACCATGGAGGGTTGGGGAAAGGGAAATATAAGAAAACAAGCAGTATGAATCCTATAAGGCATCTGCATATTTTAATGTACATGTTCTTATAAAAGTGGTTAGTACAGATGCTAGGCAAAATGTGTCCATTGCTTTATCTTCTCCTTTTAATTTAAACAAAGGGAAAGAATGCAAATATCTGCCTTACAATAAATCAGATTTTTATGAGGAAGAGGAAGCAGAAGGGAATCATAAAATAGAAACTCCTAAACTCAGTTTAGAACTGAACTAAGTGAAAACGTAACACTGAAAAGTTTTGCACAGGCAAGCCAAATCTTTTATATTGAGTAACGTTGAATCTAGAAGGCAGGTAATTACTTTCAAACTGTATAATGCCAAATTGCTACTGAGTAGCTGAAGTTTAGCCTCTTTTTTTTTCTTGCATGCATATGTATTTCCATATTTTCTTGTGTTTTCAAAGATAAGTTACACTGATACAGTTTTGCTGACAAAACACTTGCATTAATGAGCTGTTCTTCTCTTTAGGACAACTGAGGAGCTTTTCATAAGCTAACAGCAGCAGGATATAAGCCTTTCAGAAAGTTATTACAGAAGGAACATAAGAGAAGGTATGAAACAGGGTATCTTTCCTCGTGGCAACCTGAAGCTTACTATATGACTTCCTCTTTCTCATGAGCTTTATATTTCAACCATTGACATGCATACTCTTGCAATATAATGAGCACAAACAATAGAAAGACAGCTGCTTTAAATACCAGAGAAATTATTAGATACTCATTTTTACCCCCTCAATTATCTTAACATTTGATCCAATAATTGCATTTATGGGATAAAGTAACTGAAGTAACAAGTACATATCTTGCAGCCTATCATGCCTACTGTGTTCCTTTTTGAAATTATTCCATCCAGAATAAAGATCACAAGGCTTTCAATTTGAAGAAAATAAGTGTTTCTCATACCTTTTGTTTGATGATCATGTCGTTGATATCATCAAGGTCACCTACTATCACTCTCTGAGATTTTATCTCTCGATCCAGTCGAGAAAGCCAGTCAGTGAGTTCTGCCCATGCCTTATTGAAGTCAGCCAAGGCTGGAACCTCCAAAAGCACCGAAGATGGCATTTCTGGTTTGAAGGTGGTGGTTTCCTTGGTTACCCTGGTTTGTGTATCCACAGCAACAGTTTCACCAGAAGTTACTGAAAGAAAAAAAATGCTAAAATTACTGAGTAAATGAACTATGATAAATGTTCATTTCAGTAACAGTATTTATGCAGTAGAAAGGGAAACACAGAAATGAGCTCGTTTCTTGATGTTACGTCTACTGGAAATATGAAAATTTAAAGAATACATTAATTTGTTCATCCACGGTATGTCTGTTGTAGTATATGCTTAAGACTCCATATTCTCAGCATATTCAAATTTTACTCCTAGATGACCAGGGAGACTTGGCAACACTAGGAAATCTCTCAGTGTAATAAGAATCCCTCACTCAAGGTCACTGAAATATTGCTATAGATGAGTCATTTTCAAAAATCTAGCAGTGTGGACAGATTTGTTGAGGCTGGAATCAGCTTGAAAAAAAGTAGGTTGCAATAACCAATGTAATGTATGTATGTGAACATTCACAGCCTGATCAGGTATCTAGAACACATGTGTTTTCCTGTGGTCTCCAGTTAGTCTATAGCGCTGAATTTGCCTCTCCAACAGTCTTCTCCTTTGTTCCCACCAGGTTATTTCCCACAGGTTCCATGACCCCTGTGGGAGCTTACACAACAAAAAATTCAGCTTTAGCCAGTTCTTGATTTTTTCCTTCTCATAACTTGAGAATATTATGTGCTGTTAATTGGATATTTATTAATTTTTTACTTTTATTTGGAGAAAATGGACACGTTTTCTCCTTTGTGTTCTTTCTTGCTCTCTTAATTTGGTTTTAAATAATCTCTTCATTATTCACTGCTTGAAATGGGAAAATACCTAACACTGAGGAACAGTATGTTTCTCTGCAGTCAAAAATTATGAGAGGTGACACGTGTAAACATAGGTGGACAGAGAGGCAAGTAACAGGAAATCAGAATTTCAAGACTGATTTTTACTTCCTTAATTTTGGTATTTATAAATGGATAGTTGTAAACTGTTGGATTATTTTTTGCCCTCCAGTTAATCTTGGAAAAATAATTCATTATGCACAATATTATGGCAGATGAGGATATACTGACTTGTATTTGATTACTTCTCATTTTTTAAAAAGTCCAGCCAAACAGGAAAAATACTAAAAGAGGGAGAAAACAAGAATTCATTGCATTGTTTAACTAAGGTGCTAAATCATTAGAAAAGAGAGAGTCTAAATTACCTACCCTTCAGACTAGCTACAGAACATGATAGCTAAACCAGGAAAGCTAAAACAAAGCTCTCTGGAGTGTGCCCTACATTTTCTAATGCTGAACTGCAGAATATGGTTATTGAAAACCAAATATAAATTTCTAAAGGACCAAGATATTTGTTTGCATTTTTTTCGCTCTCCTTGCAGCATAGAGGAAACTTGTTTCCTGCACTCTTCCTGTGGGGTGCCTGGTCTTTTCCTACACACACACACACCCCAAAAACCCCAAACACAGGAGCATCCCCCCATGCCCAGTAATGGTTATTTTGCTTTCTACTACTTCTAAGAGTTTGATGGTTTTCCCCACTGGCATTTGTGCCAGTTCAGCAAAGTCTGAACTGTGCTAGTTCAACAAAGTCTGAAAACTGAGTAGCAGGTGAGGCTTCAACAGTTTGTCCATAAAATCACTTGAAGCATTAAAAGAATCAGTAACATTAACTGATCCTGCCAAGGAATTTAGCAGCTATTTTTCACTAATGAGAACGAGTTTGAGTTACTTCACTGGGGAATCAGTGACCCTCTTCAGCACTGCAGAACAGGAAAAAGCTGTGCACAAGCATCTAAATGACTGTCACTGTAAGAGCACCACAAAATGCTGTCAGGATTTGAAATACTGTATGATTACAAATAATTTACCAAATTAAAATACACATTATTTATCTGGTCTGAATATTATACCAAAAGGACTCCTGCAAATTATGATTTTTAGTGGCATACATTGCAATTAAATATATTTATTCACCCATCCATACCATTTTGCATTTCTGAAGCGCAAACCTTACACTTTTCCTTTCTGTATTTTAAAATCACACACCTGTGGATAGCTGTGAAGCACCCTAATTATTGTAAAAGGCTGTTTTAACAAACAGATGAGAAAAATGGATATATCTTTTTCTGACATGGGGTTTTCTAGGGGTTTTCTTCTAACATCATAGAATCATAGAATGGCGTGGGTTGGAAGGGACCCCAAGGATCATAGAGCTCCAACCCCCCTGCCACAGGCAGGGCCACCAACCTCAGGCCTGGATCTACACAAGGTTACCCAGGGCCCCATCCAACCTGGCCCTGAACACTTGCAGGGACGGGGCATCCACCACCTCTCTGGGCAGCCTGTTCCAGCACCTCACCACTCTCTCTGTAGAACACTTCCCCCTAATATCCAGTCTAAACCTTCCCTCCTTTAGATTTAATCCATTTCCCCTTGTCCTGCCATTATCTGCCCTTTTAAAGAGTTGATTCCCCTCCTGTTTATAATCTCCCTTCAGGTACTGGAAGGCTGCAATGAGGTCTCCCTGCAGCCTTCTCTTCTCCAGGCTGAACAAGCCCAGCTCCCTCAGCCTCTCTTTGTAGGGCAAACATCATACTTTTTGCTATAGCAGAGTATCTTATACAGTTAAAGATAAGCCACTTTCAATATCAGAAGCAAAACAGGTAGCTCTAAAGGATCTCTGTCCTTCACCCTTTTAGTTCTGTTTTGTATACTTTAACGCACAGGTGTAATTAATTAATAATAATAATCTATATTCATCAGGTTTTCTTTCATCTGTGTTGAAATTTTTCCAGATATTTTCTGTGCTATTTGATTTATCTGAATTATGCAAACAAAGCAGAGGTTACTCAGTACTGGAATACTGTGTCTAGTTCTGGGCTCCTCAGCACAAGACATCTAGAGAGGTAAGGAGAGAGTCCAGCGAAGGACCATAAAGATGATTAAGGGACCTGAGAGAGCTGGGACTGTTTAGCCTAGAAAAGAGAAGGCTTGAGGGCCGTGACATCATTGCACATAAATATCTGCAGGGAGAGGACAGACTGCAAAGAGGACAGACTCAGGCTCTTTCCAGTGGTGTGCTGTGACAAGACAAGAGGCAACAGGCATAAAATACACCAAAGGTTCCCTCTGAACATCAGGAAATGCTTTTTTACTCTAGGCGTGACTGAACCCTGGCACAGGTTGACCAAAGAGGCTCTGGAGTATCCATCCCTGGAGATGCTCAAATGCTGCCTGGACGTTATCCTGGGCAGCCTGCTCTTGGCCACCGTGCCTTAGTAGGGCATTTAACCAGATGAGCACCAGATGTGCCTACAAAATTCAAGCACTATGAGATGCTGTGATTAGTCAGTCCCACAAAATGAGTCTTGACATAAGGAATTTTTAACTATACTTTTGAGTTCTTCTATGCCACTTTGCCCATAGCTGTTAAACCAAGAAAAGGAGAGCCTTCAATGATCAGAAGTTAATGTACTGAACCTATCAGTCACTAATGGACACAACTGGCAGAACTTACGTATTTTAGCAGAGGGTTCTGCACATTACCAAAAGCAAAAAGTTCCAACTCACAGGTCAAAGTTTGAATTCTTTGGATTCATATTGCCTTCACCCAACAATCACACTCTGTTTTGGATGAGATGTGAACCAGGTCTTTAAATAATGACTAGTGCTTAACACCCCAAAGTTTCCTCCTGTGCTGGCTAGAGAGCAGCGCAACACTACTGAGCACAACACTGTTAAACACCACGTTTTCACACTTTGGCTGCAGTCATCATCTCTTTCATCCTTCTCCTCAAAGGAGCAATACACCATGGCTTTCCTTTGGCTATCAGAAAATAAAGGAATAATTTTAGCAATGACAGCTGCAGGGGAGGAACGATCGTCTTCTTCCACACTGTGGAAGACCAGGAATTACTCCAAAAAAAAAAGAAAAAAAAAACGGATGGGGCCCACACAGATGCCAACTTTGGATCATCAAACAAAGGTAGCATTTAAAACAAAGTCACATCAACCAGGAGTAGCAAAAAAGGAGGGAATACTGTATTAAGATCTTCATGGCAACAAGAAATAAAGTTACACAATGTTATTTTAAGGCAAAAGCAACTTAACAAGATAGTTATTTATCATACATATACAAACAAGAAATATTTCATTTGTAGAGTCATTTATTTTCACAGAATCACAGGGGTTGGAAGGGACCTCGAGAGATCACCAGGTCAAACTTACTAATGTAATGTAATTGGGTTTACTTACTAATGTATATTGAATCTAGAAAAGAATTTCAACATTAAAAAAAAAAAGTGTTGCTACTAATTACTCAGTTAAACTGAGTTGGCACTTGGACTTTACAAATTTCAGTGGTCTGAAATAAATCCCAGAAAATCACCGAGAAAACAAAACATTAGTTAGCACTTTCTCTGTCTTCGTTGTTCTGTCCTGAAAGCAAGGTGAATTCAAAAAGGGCCACAGAATAATCATCAATATCCTCAGAATTATGCACAATGTTTTTTCTGACAACATAGTAATTGCTGTTTAAAGAGGAATGCCTTGGGTTGTACTCTTTTAATGTTTACAACCAGAAGGCTCTTGTATTTTTCATCTTTGTTCAGCAGTGGGAGAAAATGGCAAAGAGGTTTTTGAGCATGTCTGTCTCTCATGAATGTCATTGAATTGCCTGAGGAAAAAAAACCCATGCAACAAACAGTACCAACTAGAAATAAATAATGAAAACAAAAGATACCATCATTTTCTATAGATTTCAAAGTGTTTTGCTTGGGTCTATTTTGTTTGTTTTAATGTTGCCCTTCAGAGCTTTCTGTGTTTGATGTGTTCCTTTGCCTTCCTCTCTGAGCTGGATATTAAAAATCTGTTGGACACCTAGAGGAAATTAAATACCCAAGACAAATGCACAGAATTTTCTATATTGTCTCACCCCTGGATGAGAATTCAACTCCACAGATCAGTCACAATTTCCTGTAACAATTCAAAACTATCATTTCATTTTACCCTCTCCTCACATGAGCTTCATAATATCGTAGGTCAAAGTGATTCAGGACAAGGGTCATTATTTGCTGTGACATTACATACTGAGGTCATGACACATGCAATTATTGAAAAAAAAAAAAAAAAAGTGTTTCATTCCAGAACTTCACCAAAGCAATTAAGTGTGAAAAGTATGTGTAAGTGTTGACTTCTAGTTTTAACAAGGGATGGATACTTAGGTCCACTTCTATCTGGCCTAAAGTTCATGTAAAGGCCTTGTATGTCCTCTGGAACTTCAGAGATTCTTAGACAACAGGAAAGCAGCCGTTTAGTTTGGCATTCTTGTATGTTAAGCAGATGTTGTTCTCATCTCAAAGGATGTTTATATTTCCATCAGTATTTCAGGTAAATTGAAGAAAAAATTCCTAAACTGGGACTCTATGGAGCTTCCATAAGTAGACTCAGGATGTCTGATAAGATTGCCTGACATCTCTTGGCATCTCACATATTTTAATCTGATTACATACTCAAGAGTTTGCTGATTAATATTTATTTGATTGGTTTTTGTCCTCCAGTGGCAACTATTCCAGAAGAGGGTATTCCTAATCTTCTAATGTTCATAGGCTGAGGGAGCTGGACTTGTTCAGCCTGGAGAAGAGAAGGCTGCTGGGAGACCTCATTGCAGCCTTCCAGTACCTGAAGGGAGATTATAAACAGGAGGGGAATCAACTCTTTAAAAGGGCAGACAATGGCAGGACAAGGGGGAATGGATTAAAGCTAAAAGAGGGAAGGTTTAGATTGGATATTAGGGGGAAGTTTTTTTACAGAAAGAGTGGTGAAGCGCAGGAACAGGCTGCCCAGAGAGGTGGTGGATGCCCCGTCCCTGCAAGTATTCGAGGCCAGGTTGGATGGGGCCCTGGGCAACCTTGTGTAGATCCAGGCCTGAGGTTGGTGGTCGTGCCTGTGGCAGGGGGGTTGGAGCTCTATGATCCTTGGGGTCCCTTCCATCCCATGCCATTCTATGATTCTGTGATAGGTTTACTGCTCTGGATTTTGGCTTAAGACTTTATCCCTTTGGTAAAGGGGTTTTTTTTGCATCAATAAACTTGAAATACTACAGAGATGTCAGGAAGGTACTAGATGAAATGCATTGTCCAGTATAATATCTTGAAGCTTTTTAAGGAGATATGTTATCTACTGCCACCAAGGATGGCAATAATCTCTTTGACTTTGACTGAGCAGTTAAAACATTTGAGTTATCAAAGTACTTACAGCACTTACCTTTGGAAAGTGGTTGCAGAGAGTGTTTCATTTGAAATTTATCTACCCTCAGGAAAAAAAAAATCACTTAAAACAGTTTATCTGTTCCCTATTTCCCTTTATTTCATGTTTGCACATATATGATAGGGTTCATTCAACAGAAGTGTATAAATGATTGATTAAAACTAATAGATAAATATAAATGAACATTAATCACACAATATGGAGCAACATATCTCATTCTGAGACAATTTATCCAGAACTGCACTGACAGTTTCTGTGACTTGAAGGGGATAGTTTGTTGGCTTGAGGTTTCTTCCCCATGACAATTAATTTATAAATGCAAAACTATATATTTTTGTTTGCTTGCTTTTAAATATCTCAGTGGAAAATTCTATCCTACTACAACACATCAGAATAAGGACTAATCTTTCAATTTATTTAAAGATTATAACAGTTCACTCTTGTGCTATGATAAACCACAAAGACAAAAGGACAATGAGAATTTAAGACATTAAACCACACCAACCTGTAGCTTTCTAAAGAACTGAGTACGTTCTACTCTTTAACAAAGAAGGAACAACGTAGAGCAGTAGTAGCAGAGAAATACACAAAAATAAAGTGTCTAATAAAAAGCTGAAAAACAATCCAACAATACATGGAACTAGGTGTGATTTTATACTTGTCCTTGAACCTTGAAAAACACTGGATGAAAGTCAAGAGTATATTGGTAATATTTGAATGCGTTATGTTATATTTTAAGAATAAGAGGAAGGTGTCATGAAATTGAAATTCAAATATTAAGTGCAGAAATAAGAAAAGCAGATTGAAATCAACTGCAGGAATGCACTTCCTCCCTCCTTCCCACCTTCTTTTATTCTGCTTATTTCAGTGTTGTGTTTCAAGAGAGGGTCAAACTAACAACTCAGAACAAATCAAACTCCTTATTTAGGTATTGAACAGGAACAGAACAGACAGGAAGAATGACAACACTCCCAAAAGCTTTAAACCCCTTCCAACAACTCCTTTTCAAGCCAAAGTCCTTAAGTAGAACTGACTTAGTTCACAGAAACGTTCCTAACCATCCTTCTGAATGTTTTAAGTAGTGTTGAAGCTTTAATTATGTATGGTAACTGTATCTATGAGGTCAAAGCTTTTCGACAGAGAAGAAATAACATAGTAACTGGATGCAGATTTTAATTCAATTTGCATGTCTAGCCTGGGGATTTAGTTCCATGCTTAGCAGTACCAATTAAGGCATATGCCAGCCTTAAGCCCTTTATACGATGAATAATAGTACATACACTCACTAAACTTCATTTCTATTTTAGTTAAGGAAACCCAGCTGAGTTTTTCCCACTGAGGAAAACAGAAGAATACCTGTACCCTGTAGCATATGCAGAAACAACATTGCTCAATGAATTTGTTAATTTAACACAAACATTGCCTTCTCTAGTGATAGATCAAATGAGCATTCCCTCTCGGGCAAACCAGCAGTTGACTGATTTGGAGGTGGCACACAAGGCAGGCTTTTCCTTATTTCATGTGAAGCCAGTCTCAAGAGCACTCTAGCCTTGTGAGCTTGGTCAGGAGCAACTAGACTCCACAACAGAACAGGTCAAAGTCTATCATCTACTTAAGTGGGCTGGTTTTGTTTTTCCCTTTGATTTTTCTCTTATGCTGTGTCACTGCAGCCCATTTTCTACAAGGTTTGAACATCCACGCTCATATTCTTAAATTCCAAGCAGGCTTCACTGAGAGATATGGAAAGATGCTTCTGAGACTGATTTATTCCTTAAACCTGTCCCAGTGATAAATGAATAGCCTCATCTCTATCTGTCCTTCAAACTTAAGGAAATAAAGCTGAGAGTACATTAAGTTTTTTCATGCGCTATAACCCTTCATGCAAGGGGCTCACTGCCAATAACACTTATTGCAGAGGGCGCTACAGCTACTTGCCAGGTGTTCCGGGTCACAAAGGAGTTCTGAAAGAAAAGTAATAGAATTACATCTAGAAATAGAAAAGTAATAGAAATACTATGGGCAACAGTTCCGATTAACTAAAATAAGTATTATCAACTTATCACAAAAAAAAAAAAAAAAGCCCAACTCTGAAATTTGATAGCAACAATGGGGTTTTTTGGTGATCTATATTGATCAAAAAAAATTATTGCTGATGAAATTCTACCCAGGGCTTTAAATGTGGAAAATATGCAATCTTATGAGCATTGTATCGCTAATATATTCTAAATGGTTTAATTGTTTTAAACACAAAAAACCCATATTTCAAAGTGAATCTTTTTCTCTATCACACACCAGTGTCAGACTGACCAATGTCTGAATGTCTTAGCCTTGATTATTTAGTAAAAAGAATTCCCAGAAGGAATTTGCAACTGTATCATGGATATTTCATAGACAGCAATTTTTATAAACAGGTAACTGTACTTGATTTCAAAAACACATTGGGGAATATTTACATATGCTATTGTCAGCAATTCAAAATACAAGTTAAGTGCTTAGACTAAATATTCAAGAAACTTCTAATGATTTCTAACAAGTCATAGGTTATATATAATTTAGATCAGTACAGGTAAAAAAAAGAGCTTATGGGATTCTTAGTAAAAGTTATATCTAAAATAGCCTGTAGAGTGGGATGAGTAGAGGGACCAAAACTGAAGACCCCATAATTAGAGATTTAGAAGGTAGAAAGTCAAGGTTAAAAACTGTTTAAAGTATTTACAAGTGAATTTGTACCGCTATATATGAAAAATAACCATTAAAATGTTTGTTTCTGATATGTTAATATTGTTATATTAATAAATATCATAAGTTTAAATGAGAAAGTGTCCACTTTCTCAGGCTTATCTTTCTCTGTCATAGGAAAGATCTGATAGAATTTTCTTCTGTCTTCCTTTTCATATGTAGAAGTATGACTAAGCTATTTATTGCATAGTGTGTTTTTCCAAATTTCTTCAAACACAACAGAAAGATATTTAGATATGGCTTTCACCCAGTGTAAAGAAAACCTCTTGCTGTCATAAACACTGGACTACAACAGGAATAAGAACATACATTACTGTTTGTCAGAAAAATAGGTAGACTCAATGAAACACAAAGATTTTAAGTGATATAAATAAAAGTAGGCTTGCATGTGTCATAACATAAATACCATTAAGATGAAGTTAACTCAGTACTACACAGAAAAATGTTGAGATTATGACATGCTGTTGAGAAGAGCTTGTGCAAATCCATTCTTTGTATGCAAGATACTTAGAAGTAGAATGCTAATGATATTGTAACAAACAATTGATTATATTTGATTTCAGTAAGCCGTAATAGTAAGAGAATATACTATATACTGACCAGAACAGTTAGGAACAAAATACTGTGTTGCTATGGACCTTGGATTAAAACAATGGGTACCAGTCATGGACCTTGAGTTAAAACAATAAGTATATGAAGAAACTGGGTATGGTTACGAAACAGCAGCCAAAGACAAATTGAGCCTACGCAAGGATGGGGTTCACTTGTAGACACAGTGAGGAAGACTATGGACAACCACCAAAAGACCCCCCACTCAACATAACTACGCATGTGCATATTATAATGATTTCCAGGAAATAACATGAATATGCTAATCAATACCCTCCCCCCTTTGTATTTAAAATAATCAACGTAGCTAACCAATGATTTTTGTAGAATAAGAATATAGATAAAATGAAGTAATCAAAAGCCAATCATTGTAAAATTCAAGCTAAGAAGCGAGCATTTTGAGCAATAATCTTTGTTAAAAATTGTATAAACATGCTCTGCTTTGTTCCTTTGGGTGAACACGTCTTTGGTGGAGCTATCCCCCGTGTTCCCCAGCACTGCAATAAAAGAAATGCCTGCTTATCTGCTCTGTGTAGATAAGTTCTTCGCGATTGTGACCACTAACAATATGGTGAGAATACTGACATCACAGAATGTGTTAGGTTGGAAGGGACTTTTGGAGGTCATCTAGTCAAACCCCCCTGCAGTAAGCAGGGATATCTTTACTAGATCAGGTCACTCAGAGCCTCGTCAAGCCTGACCTTGAATAACTCCAGGGATGGCACCTCCACTACCTCCTCTCTGGCCAACCTATTCCAGTGATCTACCATGCACATATTGAAGAAATTTTTCCTAAAAAACAACTTCCCCTTTTCTAGTCTAAAACCATTACCCCTCATCCTATTGCTACATGCCCTCGTGAACAGTTCTTCCACAGCTTTCTTGTAGGCATCTTTCAAGTACTACAAGGCTGCTATGAGGTCCTTCTGGAGCCTCCTTTTGCCCAAACTGAACAAGCCCAATTCTCTCAGCCTATCTTCATAGGATAGGTGCTTCTCCCTTTGATCATTTTTGTAGTCCTCTGGACATACTCCAACAGGTCCATGCCTTTCTTGTGTTAAGGGCACCAAAGCTGGAACCAATATTTTAGATAAGGTCTCACTAGAGCAGAATCACCTCTCTCGATCTGCTGGCCAGACTTCTTTTGATGCAGCCCAGAATGTGTCTGGCCTTCTGTGCTGCAGATGCACATTGGTGGCTCTTGTCCAGCTTCTCATCCATGAGTACTCCTAAATCCTTTTCTTCAGAGCTGCTTCCGAGTACATCATTTCCTAACCTATAATGGATAATGGGGATTGTCCCAACCAGATGAGCTCCTGAGGTCCCCAGCAACCTCAACCTCTGTGAGATCCTGTAAAGCTATACTCTCAGTTCCAAACACTCTCTAAACCCAAGTTTAAACACAAATGTGAGGACAACAAATGCTGTGGGAATGAAGCATCTAGAGCTGAAGACAATATATGGAAATAATCTTGGCACATTGTACGTAAACATTCAACTGATTGTTCTACATGTGGTGGAAAAAGCTTTAGACTATGACTCAAGCATGTAGCATAAAACCGATTTAAGACTGTAATAAATATCTGTAAACTAATGTAGCATTAATAACTCTTGCTCTGCTTGGACCTATTGTTCTATTCATACCTTTCTGAAAGATAAACTGCCTGAAAGTTCAGGCTCCTTTTAGTAAAATAACATTATCATGATATTCCCTGTGAACCTTTCCTTAGGCAAAGCTCAGCATAATTGATGGGCCCACAAAAAACTGAAAAGGCTAGGGTATAAATGGATTACTTTTAGAGAGTGTAAGAATTAAGCAGACTTCAATGCCAAACTAAAAAAAAGGGATCACAGGAATCTTTCACAGACTAGCTATGTGGGGGTTCTAGAGTCAATTTATAGCAGCATCAATGATTACAGCACCATGGCTATTTTAACTATCAACACAAAGTTAGGTGAAAGCAATAATCTGAAATCATCCAGTGTCACTACTAGACACCCATTACAATACTGAGGCAATACTTCACAAATAGCCCAGATTAGGAAGAGGATGGGAAGGTATGAAACAACAAGCCACAAAGCAAGAAAAAACCAAACCCCAGTACATTCAAAATAATTAAGATTTTAAAATATCTCTTCTATAAAGTTTCTTGTTTATGCAAACTACATATAAAACATGATTGTGTTTGCTACTCCTTTCTGTTCAGTAGTTTAAAGGTTATCTGAACAAATAGCTGATATTGCCAGAAATATTTCTGCTATAGCAAAAGTAATCACGTACTTTTGATATCACTGGTGCTTTTGTTACAAACGTACAAGTTGATTCAAGTGCTGAGATACCAGCACAATATACACTCAAAGTATCTTAAGGCTAATATCACTTAGAAAAGCTGCAAAGTTTATACTGCAGTAATGCTTTGCATCTCAGAGACTTCTATGACACAAACAACCAATTTAAAATGTATTTGTCTGTAAAACATAGTAATAGCCCTTGTATTCAAAAGTACAGACAGTGGAGCTGCTCTTTGCCATATCAGGGCTACTTATATGTTTGGATTTTTAAGGATAAAATTACCTGTCTAGCTCTTAAAATTTTTTAGCTAAAGGAAGTGTTGAGGAAACACTGGAATGCAACAAGTTCCACCTGAATGAGAGCAAAAATGTCTTCACTGTGAGGGTAACAGAGCACTAAGTCTGCCCAGAGGGTCTGTGGAGTCGCGTCCGATGGGAGATACTCAAAAGCAATCTGGATGTGATCCTGAACAACCTGCTTAAGGGGATCCTCCTCTGGAGTTGGACTAGATGATCTCCAGTGGTCCCTTCCAACCCTTGTAATTCTGTGATTCTGTGAAAATGTTCCAGCATGTTTTGGGATCCCTTGAAGTAGTAGACAGAATCAATACAAGGAGCGTCTGATGAAATTAAGATGCTATTAAGCAATTTTATTCTTCAAAACATCTAATAATATTACTTTTTGTTTTACTTAAATTAATATTTTAATAATGAAATATAATTTCATGCTTGTTTTTATTCCTTTCCCCTCATGTGTTATCAGTGATGGATTCCTGCATCCCTAATCACGTTTTGCACTATCAAGAAACACACCATCATTTCTGGGCTGAAGAGTTTCAATTCAAGATGACAAAAACTATTTTTGTAAGACAGCTTTTCTCCTGGGTTCTTTTTTTTTTTAATTCCAGTAGGTTTTTTGCCCCAAGAGAAGGCATTTTCTTTTTTTCCAAAAGGGTAGGAAGCTTTTTGAGTAAGCAGTTGTTACAAAAGGGTTTCATGAAAATGAATGTTTTGTACTACAGCACTGTGGTGTTCCATCAAATTTTGTCACATACTTGCCTTGTAAAAAACATTGTGACAACATCTGTCACAAATGATGCAAGCACCTTTCAGCATTCCTTTTGTCAGTGAAAGTAACAAGCTCCTTGATTTAGTATGCAGCTTTCAATTGGACGTCAATCTATATGACAACAATTTACATTTCCAGTGTACAGCTATTGGCATGTAACTGAATTTTGGCAGCTAATTCTTTGATAAAAGGAAAAAACACATATTGCCAGCAGCTCCAACTTTTTACAATCTCATGAAAATCACCCCTAGTTTTGTAAGATTCAGAATCTGATTTAGAAGGCATAAACTGTTATCCTATCCAAGGGGAACTCTGAAGAAGAAAGTCTAAAAAAACTGTACACAGATACAAAATGATCTCTTAAGAATGCCAAAGGGCCAGTGGAAGGTAGCTAAAAATATTAAAAAATTGAACAGGTTTGAAGAAGCTTTGAAATATATCAAAGTTCAGTTATTAGTGAATTTAACAGCATTACAGCATTTGTTAAAAAAAAATAATCCAAGTCTACCCTTATTGTTAGGGAAAAATTCTGCAGAATTAAGAACAGTTGTTCAAAGATAGAGACGGCAACCCTCATCACTGCCACTTCATTTTTGACAATGTCCTCGAATCACTGCAAGCACCTTCTGTTCTTATCATATCCCATCGTACCATCAGATAGGTTAAAATATATTGCTTCATGCTACTTTGTGAAATGCTTGTCAAGCTTTCTCATAAAAACACATACAAAGCTTAATTTTCAGATCAAACTAACCTCTATTGCTCTTCCACCTATTTTAGGCTGACCTTAGGAAAAGTTGCCTTCGGGAACTCGTGTCATCTGACCACTGATGAACTGCTGAAGGAAACGTCAGTAATACAAGTCTTTACCTGCACATCTCCATCAGCACGTTCCCTGCTACTCCACACTGACACAAGCAAAGACAGCAATCTGATACTTCACTGACAAACAATCTAAAAAAGCAAGACTAAAGAATTTTCTCGCTGGAGTGGAAGAGAAGGTTTTTATTTGCCCAGTTTTCCTCATTTTAACCTTCTATAATTTAAGAAACAAGCCTGTTTGTTTTTCATCCTCTCACTCCCTCCAACTAGAGCAGAAACATTAGAAACAATTATGAGCTTTCTTCATCATTCTCTGTGGCCTTCACTCTGCTCATGACCTGTGACCACACTTGCTCACACTCCTTGGTTGGCCATTTCTCTGTAGAGCAGACCTAACTTTGGGATAGCTCCAGTCACCACACAAGTATTAGGAAGGATGGCAAAGAGTCATTGCATTTTTCAGTAGGATGTGACCAGGATGGCACTGAGCATTGCTGCTTTTCAGGAGGAAAAGTCAGCTTGCTTTACTCTGTTTTACAGACAGGTCAACAAAGACTAGCACACAGGTCAAGAGGCCTGTATGCAGAAAGACCAATCACTTTCTATTATTTGAGCAAATTAAAGATATTTTCACTTAATGTAGTCACCAATAGACCTAATTAGTATATAAAAGGAAACAGAAAATAGAGATTACTGCGATTTGCAAGCCATTCTATCTGGGCAATCAGGTATTATTCAGATCACTGTAACAAAAAAGAAGGGAAAGAGACACAGTGGGTTTAAAGCATGGAAAAAAGTGTGTGATATAAAATTAGAAACTGAAGTAGAAAATCTGAAAAAGAACATCAGCTATTGTTTCATTATGGATACTTTCTTTGGTGGGAATTTAATGACAACCTCTTTTTCTATAACTTCCGGAAGTAACTTTTTGAATTTGTTAGAATTGAAAAATTCTTTTTGAAGTTCATTCTTTTTTAAAAAAATGATGCAAATGTGCTGTTGCCAGATTTCTTGATAGTTACTAACATTGGATACTGCAGTGTGTATTGGATGAAAAATAAACATTAATTCCTTCCTGAACCTTGTTACATGAGCCATGTAAAAAAGACTGACCCTATCAGTAATTTATTTCTGTGCTCACACCTGGTATAGGTTATCAATAACAGTCTGATGAATCCTATAGTATGCTATCACTTACATTTCATAGGATTTAAACAAAATGAATCATGTATATCCTGCTGCTACTGACTATCGATCAAGAAATTAAATGAAAGAAAACAAGCTGCAAAGCCTGCTCCTCAGAAGAAAATACCAGACCATATTTTAAAAAAGGAACAGGTGAATGCAGTCCTTTGAAAGACTGATGATAGCATTAAACTTACTTCCATTATAAATCCTGACAGATGCACTTTCAACAATTTGTTATACAACAGAGAAAAAGTAGACCTAGATTCCACATTGTCTTTAATAAGAGCAATGCAGCCAACTCCTGTTTTCACTTCCTGATTTACATTTCATCATAGGTATAAGAAAAAAATAAAATCTGAGTAATAACTCAGAGTGAGTTTTATTTAATCAACTGAGTCCTCAAAAAAATAAAACAAATCAAAGAATTCTTCATTTCCTTTGTAAACTGCACTATCACACCTGTTTCACAGAGTAACCTACTGTGAGATCCCTGAGAAACAGGATGTTAAATGTAAAGTTGTATCCTTTCTTTCGATTTAAATTGGGCTTTTGGGGATGTATTTTGCATGTATTTTTCACCTGTCAGATAATCCAGAAACAAATCCTCACATCAAGATATGCTATAAAGATCAAGATAGAAATTCTGAGAATCACAGAGATTTGTGTTCATAAAATCACTTACTATGTTCTTATTCACACAGGTCTGAAGGCATAGTGTCAGCTTTTTATCTAGACTCTTTTCATTACTTCTCCCTGTTGGTGTTGCAGCACATGCTGTGAATGACCTCCAGAGATTCCTGAAGCTATATGCAGAGAGAAAATTGAATCTGAAAGCTTTATTAGACAAGTTTGTCTTCAGCTTGTGTCTGATGTCAGCTGTATTGAAAAATAGAACTGCTTGTGAAACTGGGTCCTGACCTTGAAAAATCTCCAATCAAATAGTAACAGATTCAGTTTTGTGCTATATTGTTATTTGTTAGATGTGGCACATGTGTTAGAAGCAAAAAAGCTTCTTAATGAAAATCAGATGAAATAATCAGGCAAGTTCCTTCCTGAACACAATGGGGAAACTAGATATATGGCAATGTACACATAAGAGGGCCAACTCAGGTTGGCACCTGTGAACCTCTTTACTACAGAAGCCTGTAATGTAAATTATTAAAAACTAATAAATGATTTATATAAATCATTATTTATTCCTTCATCCAAAAGCAACCAAAAGGCGGTAAAGAATACATATTCCTTTACTATTCCACTTTATGGAAGAGTGAGCAAACAGGCGAATTGGCTTAAGGAAGAACCTACTCTTACTGCTCTCCACTGATTCAAGGACTCAAAATATTCTCTATTGCTCATTGTTCATTTTCTTCTCTCTTGCATTTTGTTTCAGTTATACTTTTGATAGAGTTAAACTGAATTATAATCAATAGTAAAAGTGGATATTTTATTAAGATTCCACATGTGTGGGTATCAGAATTTATACAGTTATGGACATGAGGATTATTGGAAACAATATTCCTCTCTATTAACGTTCTCATGTTAGTGATCTTCTTTACTGGCATCCTAAAACTAATGTTAACTAAAATGGAATACCGGCAGTAGAGTTGCCTTCTAATTCAGTGTAGAACCACTTCTCACAACAGATGCAGGCTGTGGATTTTTAGCTGTTCAACTCTGGAGAATAGTTCTGCAAAATTAAGTATCTACCATGTCCCCAACAAAAGCATTTTAATAGCTGATGGCACAGTTCTTTTAAATGGTGAAAATTATGTGTGATGTATTTTTAAATATCAACACATGCTTGCATTAGTATTGAGAACACTGTAGATAGATGCACACATTCCTAGATTGGTCAGTCTGCACCAAGGAATTATTTTGAGTATTCTTGGTCTCAATTATACTGTGCCAGCTGCTGTAAACAATACAGACACTCTAATATCTGATTTGTTTGGGTTTTTTTAAATTTACCCGCTGAATGCATATATTGTTAATTTTTCAGGAGCACACAATGAAATGCACAAGGATTTTTTTAAGATTAGCGTTTGGAAATTCTGAGAAACACAGTTTTGAGGTACAGCATATGTGTTCACTCAAGCACTGTGCATAACATACAAGCAATGACTGCTTCAGAGCACGTTAGCAATGAAATACTACAAAAAAGGAAACTGTCTATTGTGCATTTTTGCCCAAAGCTAGTTGTTGTCATTTTGTTTCTTACATTTTTGTCATTGTTTCCTGAACATCTCTTAAAATCAAATTGCTTGTTTGTTTTTAAAAAGGCAGTGGGACTTTACATGATCCTGCTCTGAAATCTATGGAGGGAATGTATTTCAACAGTTAACAGTTTCAAAACCAAATAATCCCTCATCCCCTCTGAAAAGGCTAAACCATGTATCGTATCAGAGATTTAAGAGGGTAGTCTTCATAACTGAGGACAGTACACACATCTCTCCATTTTTGGAGAAACAATACAGAATAAGAGATCACTCAACTATGCATTTAATATGAAAATAGAAGAAAATTCCAAATGCATAAAATACAGACACTAACACTGCAGAACCACTTGCAGCTTCTGAGGTCACTGGATTTTAGTTTTAAACCCAATTTTATTTCATCAATGCATTTTCACATCCATGCTTCTGTTTGCTGCTAATTTTCCTCAAAAACCTACAGTATCAGGAACCTTTTAGTAGCACCAGTGCATGTTTCTTAGGCTGGCTGACATTCTAAGCAGTGCATGTGTATTTCAGTTGTATTAAGCCACTGTGGTACACATACTCAGAAAGTAACATTAGGGATTTTTATTCACAAACTGTTTTGTAAGATCTTATAAGCTGAGAACAAAGCCGAATGCCAAGTACAGACAGGGATTTGTTTCATGGAGAAATAGGAGGCAAACTAAACTTTCCTAAACAGGAGACATACCTTCATATGCATGCCTTCAACTAAAATATCAAAGGACAAGTAAATGAAATTCTGCTGTCACTAGAGCCTCCAGATTCACAAATATCCTTTCAATTCAAACTTCAAAACTCGAGGTATAACAACTCTGGAGGTGACTGCTGTGAATCTTTTCCCTACACCCCAGCTGACACAGGCTAATAAATGATGAGTTTTGTGTTGGTTAAATCAGCTGGTGAAGTTACTGCAGCTCACAATCCTGTTACAACTTGCTTCTAATGGACTCTGCTTGATACATCACCCCTCTCCGTACTCCCTTATTCATTCTAAATCCTGAAAAACCTTCCCCTGTACATGGAATCCCAGCCTGTGGCTCTGTGCTTGCAGTCTCTGACTGCTACTCCCAAAGCAAATTATACTGAAAGCACAGCTTTGACTGTATGCGTTCAAGGAAAGATACCCAAAGCTGATGGCTAGTGCTACAAGCTCTGGTGATACTGTATTAGCTTTCATCAAATTCTTTGGTTAAATACATGGTAACTAATGATGAGTATAAAGCCTTTCCATTAAATGCATCCTTAGCTCTGCTACAATTTCCCAAAAAAACCCATTTTTTTCCCTTTATCCTTTTTTAGACCTGTAAACAAACTGATAAATTCACCATTATAATTGGCACTAACTTTCACACTACGGGTTTTTTTCCTTCAAATTTCACAGTTATACCTGTTTCTGTTTCATTTGAATAGGCATTTTACACAGAAAGACAAAAGCTTGTGTAAAAATTCAGGGGAAAAAATAATTGACTGCACACAAAGTGCTTTTTACTGAATGAGTTAAACTACAAGAGTACCAATATAATGTACCACTCAGTTTTATTAGCTGTACGTGCAAAATGTAAAACTAGTCGACAAAGTATTTCTGGCTGTATATTATTTTTAAAGTTTGACTACCCTCTAGTATAGCATGATTGAAAATAAAACCTCATCCTTTTATGAAACTGTGTTTTCAAGTGTAGCCTTAAATGAAAGTGGCCAAAGGTTTTCACCCCACAGTAAAGTCACATGGGTGACTAATTTATTAATCAATACAGTGTTAGCAGTTCGGTACAAAAGAAAACATGTGAATGCTAATGAGACTGTTAAAAGCCTCCCTCCCATAAATGCACATTCCAAAATTGGATTTCTCTCTGCCATAGAATGTTTTCAAACTGCTGGCTAAGCAATGCATTAAGATATTAGGATAGAGACATTCACACAATTTCATGCTATCATGTCAAGTACAGATAGCAAGTGTGATTTCCTTCCTGAATCATCTTGTCTTGGAAGTCAATCTTTGCTAAGGTTTCAGTTGTACCCTTCAGCTAAGTACATTTTCTGAGCTGGAAAAGCAGTTCTTGTTCATTATGCCTGAGGGCACAGTGGACTGGTGGGATATTAAGGACTTTTTTTTTAGTGCTGCTTCTGCCAAAGAAACTATAATACATAGACCTAGAAATAATTATAAATAGGGTCCTTTACCTCTGTAACTGCCACCAGATGGTATATTTAGTAAGGCCCTCTGGCTGGGTTCTTGTAGCCAGACTAGACCAAATGATACCTGACAGAGCAGTAGTGGCTAGCCAATTACATCTTCATTCCCTGGTCTCAAACACAGATGTCAACATTAGTAAATTCTGATGTCCACAAGATTCCCTATACAATCAGGAAGTGAATAATTATCAACAGAAGATAATGTTATTGTTTCAGAGTCCTACCAAAATAATTCTGTGCTTCTTTCAAAATTACCTTTAATGAGATTGTTTAGATTTTGGGACACTTGGTTAAATTAAAGCTAGCTCTCACGTAGGCAGAGTGAGTCGCTATGTGCATCCAATGCATGCTTCATGAGAATCAGCAGCACAAAATGATTAAGTCAGTGAAAATGTCTATAACATAAGAGGTTAAAATAACTGCAGTTCTTACAGCATAGCATAACAAAAACTATAACACTCAAGCTCTTCCTCCCCTTTAACTACAAACATAACTTAGTAACACACACCACTTCCTATTTTTGCAGAAATCTCCTGTCTCTTGCCCAGAGATTTTATGGAGTCTCCATCCTTGAAGATATTCAAAACCTGACAGGACATAGTCCTGAGCAATCTGCACTAATTGACTGTGCTGTGAACAAGGGGAATAGTGAGGTCTCCCCAGGTCCCTTCTGAACTCTACAGTTATATGGTGATACATCTATAATGATGTGATTGCAATAAATTGACTCAAATAAAGAAAAATTATGAATTAGTGTTACAAGCACAGGTTCAAATTTTAAGTTCTCTTGGCAATAGGAAGGAAATCAATCTTATTTCTTGCTTAATCCTTTCTAGAACACCAGTGCTGTAATTTTCTGCATGTATAATTCCATCTACCGAGTCTCAGAAATGTTAGTAGTCAGAGCCTACACCTTGACATAAGGTAAAAGAGTAATTTTGCAATTAGTCAGCTAAAGATGAGTTAATATAGGGACCTACTGCACTACTAGTCTGTGTTCTCTCTTTTGTTCTGCTATTATCATTTCCTTTGTAACAGAAAATATACAACTCACCAACATTCCCTCCCCCTGAAATCTGACATAATCTGTTTATCTCCAGAACCGATACAGCGAGTTTAGCGACCCAGCATAGCAAAAAGTTACTATGCACCACCTCCAGCTCCCCAATGTTATCACATTATTTTCTACAGCATGCCCTACAACAAAATCCTGTAAAGAAAGAATCCTACTGTGCTACAAGTTTTTCAAAACTAATAGTAGTTATTTAGTCCTCTTTAGAAAAGTGAAATGATTCCCACTGGAACCACAGCAGTTCTAAATGACTAAAACTAAATGATAGCTCCTATTTAGTAAAGCTCAACATAAGCAAGATATCAGCATTGCTTGAATTGGCATATGCTATGCCAATCTTCTGGTACTGCATATTCTGGATTCTGTCTACATAGTGCAGTTATTTACTTCTCTGTAAAAAGATGTTGCTGCTTTGCTGCCCTAGAGAGTCACCAGTAGAAAAGGGAGAATTCAACTTTTAAAAAACATATTAAAAGCAAGAAGAATCAGCATCCTACAAGTAATCAAATCCAGGTGACTACTGTAGCTATATCATAGCTCAAGTTACAGGGAATTGGGGGCAGGGGGAGGAAGAAGATATATTTTTTCCTACTGCTACAGCTCTCCAAATTGTACAGGTGAGTAACATTCTTCATCCAAGCAACTGAGATATTTCAATATCAAGAATCTTGTAGACTTTGGAAACTCACATTTAACCCAGTGCTTTCATTATGAATTTCTTTTCCACCCATGTTTCAAAGGGTGGCACACTTCAAAGGAAAGCAGTGGGAAATAAAATTCTTTTATGAAGGAGATAAAAAATGAGTTTGTAATCCTTGTAGGGAACCAGCAGGTGCAAAGAGATATGAGAAGAATCAAATATAAATATCGTAAAAGTATTTTAAATAAAATTGGGATCAAGTGTCTTGTTGTGGATTCATGAACTTAAGACACCCAGAGATGTATATCATAGACTTAATGTTTAACTGCAGAACTAATCTTACCATAGTGTCATACAACCTTTTCTAGGAATACACAAGCTTTGCCTTGAAACAGTCTCAGTGCATTGCTATACCATAAAAAGTCATTACTGAAATTAATTCTGTGACCAGTTTACATCCACTTGACCTGTAACATTATTATCTTTTAATTTCAATAATTCTCCATTCATACTATGTCCCCCATGATTATAAGTAGGAAGGAAAAATCTCTTCACAAAACAAAGAAACAAGACTTTTAAACAGTAATAATTTGAAAAGCGCACTGCAATCTTTTCATCAAATCCATAATCTAATCTGTCTTCTGTGGCATATTACACAAAATAAAAACTAAGTTGCATGTCACACCAGCACACCTCCCATTTACAAGCTAAAGCTGAAATTTGTAAGGATGCATAATGAATTTATACAGTCTCCAGCCATTTTCCTTTTAATGGTGTGATTTGTAATTAATTTGAAAAGATGTATGTACTGAAGCACTTACAGACACCTGGTGAGAGAAGGCCAACCGCTCCTTCTGCTGGCTTTTCCTTTAGTTGTTGAATTAAGTGGTTTATTGCCTTCCAATCAGCATTCAGGTCTTCTAACTTTTTCTAAAACAGAAAATAAAAATATATTTAATTTGTGATACATAAATAAATGTAAAATTCAAAAAGCCTTTTTTTTTCCTCCAGCTGATGGAGCATGTTAATCTTAAAATGAACCCACTCAAAAAAACCCCCCAAACAAAGGTAGAAACAGTAATTTCCACAAGTGGGAGAGGGGGATAAATAAAATCTTCCCAGTTGGGATACAAAAGAGCTTCATGCTGTTGGGGGCCTTCAAAGCATCTTTTCTTTTTAAACTTCAGTTGTTGAAGCTCAGGGACAAACTAGAGGCAACACAACTTCCTCCCCCCAAGCACAGGTTGACTTTCTGTAACAAGCCCAGCTTGTTCCCATCCCCACAGCCCTGATCAGCCCACCTGGGGCCCACAGGGCCTGATCCTGACCCCCAGTGCAGGGTGAGCCCCCAGGCCTGCCCTGCTTCTTGGCTAGGGGCAGCAGGAGAGGGTCTGACTAGGGAGACCCTGTCCTGCAGCCCAGTGGAGAGCCCCTGCTGCCCCACACTTCCTGGGAACACTGACTTGCCCTGGTCAGCAGACCTTTACACCTTTTTAGGGAAGACAGGATGACTTCTCTAACAAACTGTAGAGAGGTGTTGTGGATTTTTTTTTAACACCAGAAACATGAGATGCTTATTTTTAAAATTAAAACAGAAAGATTAATTATGTACTGAAAAAAATTGGCAATAAAACCTCTGCAATTTGTAATATCAAATGCAGGATACATTCTTCCACCTATTAAAAAAACCCAAACAGTCTCAGGAGCATTCAGGGAGTCACAAACTACAGCCTGTGGGCATTCAGTCCTGATCAGTAACAGCTAAACTGTAAACTGTTACCTTTAAACAAAAACTATGTGAATGTCAGGAGTGTGAGTTACTTCGGTCCTCAGGTAACCCTGAGAGGCATTTAGACTTGCTTGCTCTAAGGACTGTACAAAAAGATGAAATATCACTAATTTTATGCTGGCATCTCTAAACTTCTTAAACAAAGACTGCATTTGTTTCTTAAGATGCTTGCTGATTGTCTGCTACAAAAAGCAGCAGAGTGTACCAATGCCACTCAGGAATGCTTTTATTGTATTCTTGTGTCTAGCTCACAATTAGATATATAGCCTACATCACAATCCAGCCACGATGGAAGCAGGATGCCCATTAAGGTACTTTAATTATCTGGAGCCTGAGACAACAGAGGTCAATAGGAAATGAAACGATACTCATTAAATTGCAGTGTGCACTCACACAACCCCACGCACCCACAGACACTGAGGCGGGAAAATTTGATACTCTGGTACTTCAGGGGAGCGTTTCTTGCCTTAAGCTTTGCTAAAAAAACTCTAACCCTGCAAAGGTCTTTTGTATCTGTTGTCAGTGGAAGCCAGAGAATTACCTGGTAGAAACTCTGGGCAGCTGCTTGTGCAAATGCTTTTTGATAGGGCAAGAGAGAAAAGATACAATTCTGCATTAGGGAATAAAGCAACTTTATATCTTTAAGAGCAGCTGAAAAACTGCATGAAAAATAAAATCAGAAGTCAAGAATATAATTCAACTTGATAATAGACTATGAGTGCTAGGCAGAAAAGAAGAAAATGCAACTTGTATGACAACTCACAATCATATACATGTGTTTTATTTCTGTGTGGATTACAGACACACAGAAACACACACTTTGGATGCACTTCATAATCTCTAAAATTTTTTTTTTTCCTCTTGTAGCCCAAGAATCTACTTCCAGGGCTTAAAATGCAAAGGACTACTCCAATACCTATTAATTCAATAGTAGCGGAGAGTGCAGAGACCCCTTAAAAAACAAAAACTGGAGGGATTACACCATCAAAATCTGGCTCCTTTACAGTACATTCACAGTAATGCAGGAAGGAGATATGAATACTATAAATATAACATTGGTTCTCACTATGAGTAGCTGCTTAATCATTCATGGGAATGTGAGCCAGGGACTTCTTTCCAGTAATGACAAAGTATAAAACATGCCTACCACCAACATTAGAGAGGGCTCTCTGAGGCAAGACTGACACCACTAATAAGAGAGTAGCTCGTTCCATACTCTTGCCAGGATTATAGTTTGATCCAATCTTGAATCTGCCATAAATTAGCATGCATGCATTAAAATGTTGACTTATTTGAACACAATTTTTCTGTAATTGCAACTCTAGAGCTTTCGTGACAAGCATGAACATCAAAATATGTGGCATCAAGGAACCCTTTTATTGATTTATTGATTTCTTTTAAATGTCAGCACTGTGACAATTTAAGTGAGGTTAACATTCATACATGAACTAATCTCCCTGATAACACTAAAACTAGATGGGAGTATTCAGAGAGAGAAATTATGTGATCTTTTAAATGCAAGTCTGCAGACAAGGGAAATGAATTCCTCACTGCTTACTCTTGCCATCCAACATAGGAAACAACAAATTGAGTGCTATGGCAAAGGAGCTAAAGCTCTTCCACTGCCACAGAAATCCTTTCCTGAATAAACCGCTGTGTTTAAGTGCTGTTAGTCATGAGATTGGGGCTTAGGTTCTTTCTAATGCACTGTTACCAGCAGTAACCTCTCCCTTCCCCACCTGCAAAAGCTTTACAGAAATGCATTTTAAAAGCATGAAATCCATTTTATAAAAGCGAATAGGTCTGATTATTAAAGTGCTAGTGCTTAAAGGATCACACATCTCATCCCATTCTTGACTCTCGAATCAGCACATACTAGGATTTCATTTGCCAACAAAAATATTTTTACAACCCTGCATTGCAAAACTCCAATATCAGCACTTCCAGCATGCTGAGCAAAGGTGTGAAAATAGACTTATTTCAGTGGCATAACTATATGCACTTGTCAATATAAACCAATGGCATTTAACCGACATTCAAAACACCATGAGAGTAAATGACAAAGGCTGCAAAGATAAATGACTAAACATTAGGAAACTCAAGGATAACATCATCTCAGATACAATACACGTAATTGCATCGATATCTTTACTTTGCTGACACATACTGTTTTCCAGCACAGGAGAGGCTTGCAGTGTGAAGGATTCCATAGGACCTCTACCTCATATATTGAAAAGAATAGGTAGATTTCTAGTGAATTAAGGATATCAGAGGGAAAAAAAAAGGAAGCTAATGGTGCCCCAGAGAACTAAAGAATCTACAAAGGTGCCAAACAATACTACCCAATTTGTCAATGCTTTTTAAAAGATCATGTAATTTTATATTTTTCTCTGTGCCACAGACCCAAAACAGAGTAGGAGTCTAAGTATTGCACCATTGCTCACAGTGCAAGTGCTGTCCATACCCTGTACTGAATTAGGCAACAGTCCAGCCTGAACCAAGGCCACCACAGAGCTTTATTTCAAGAATTTTCTAAAATTTTGAGTGCTTAACTTTGCAACCTTGTTAACATCTTTTCAAAAACACCTTAATCTGGGTACAAATTATCTCTGCTCCCCCAAAATACCTTTTGTGTACAAAATTATTTCAATATATGCTAAATGTCTATTTAGTCACATATAGATAGCAGAGTCTTGGAAGTTAGTCACGAAGAATGAAGACAGACCAGCTCAGTGGAAGCTTAAGGAAACCTACATCATCAAGAAAGCAATTTCAGAGTCCTAACAGTATATATCCAGTGGTTTATGACTTATTTTTAAAGACAGACAGTGAAACAGAAGTTAATTTTGCAGGTTATTCAAGTAACTGGAATACAGAATGTAACAAAGAAAATAAAAAGCAGTTAAAGAGGGACTAGAAATTATTCACTACTCCAAGTAGTTAAAAATTTCCTCTCAGATACATTTCTTATCATTGTCAAAACGGCAACTCAAGGAAGATCATAATCTTTATTTAAAGAGTTAACGTATTCCAATAAATCTGGTAGAAATTTGCAGTTTTCAGTGTTTTTTATGGGAACTCTTTGGAGAAATAGACACAGAGTGTGCACTTCTATGTGCAAAGTTTGGCCTAAACTGAATGATTTCACACTATTTATACTTCTGTCAGTGGTATGTAAAACAAGTACTAGCTCTTGAAAATGCCAGCATTCATTCTGCAGTTCTTTAATATGCAATTGCAAAAGTCTAGAAAGCTACAAATCTCTATTTCCACCCCTTCCCACGTGCTTTTCTTGTTAAAATGTGGAGTAAGATCCCCTAAGACTACAGCTGAGGTTACACAAAATGAGTTTTTATTCCATCATCCATTCAGCTTGCAGCTGACATGTCTCAGTTACCAGTAGCAATAGCACTGTGTTAACCAACAAAAATGCCCAACAGAGTCTAAAGCTTTGTTTCTGCCCACTCCCTACTTCTAAGGTTTCTTCAGTTCACCTCTTTTAGTGTTTTAGCACTGTTTAGAAGAACCAATCATTAAAAAAAAACCCAAAAACCAAAAATCACAGATACCAAAGGGAAAAGTAACTCTTGCCGATTTCTGTTCAGGAAAAAAGAAAATAAACCATATCATTTTTAAATCTGTATAATTTCTAAATTGGAAATCAGAGCATTTGTGTGCTCCTGTGACTTGAGATCTGCTGGTGGGATTTACAAAGAAATTTTGTAAAAGTATTAAATTAATACTGCAAGAATAACGACTAAGTAGAGATAGAAAACCAAGAAATTCACTTTAGAGGTCACCTACAGACATCCTAACTTTGTGAGGAAACCTTTTTTTTTTCCCCTGTAAAATGAGGATATTTCTGTAAAAAGTCATAGGTTTGGGAAAGCTCTAAATATAAAGACAAATTTTATGACCTCTGCCCAGTCAAATAATGCATACTTAGTGTAATCAGTATGCCACTATTACACTTTCTGGAAATTCTTAATCATAATTTTTACAGATAGTGTATTAACATTTATAAAACCAGTAACCAGATCAAACTCTGTTGAATAGGGAGTGACCTTACTAGTTTGATCTCCACCTCCAAAAGTAGGTGAACCACGCATGGGAGGCTGCTTGTTGGTTATTTTCTGCTTTGAGACTTTTCATGATAGTAAATGACAGCCTCAATGAAGTTTTACACAGTCTTTAGGAAGCTGAGTGCAAAATACCTCCTTCACACTGATTTCTATACCGGGGAAAAAGGTTCTATAATACATGTTTCTAAAAGAGATGTGTTGGGAGGCATTAGTCTTAACAATGTACCCTCTTTTCCAAACCAGAATCAAGTCAGTCATTTTACATGAATTTTGGCAGAGAAACTGAGTGAGAAACTTCTAAATTGCCATGTCTTTTTTCATTCTAAAGTAAAGGGCTCTCTTTATGACTTTGCTCTTATCTTTTCTAGAAAACATGTCGACTTTCATAATTGACAAAATTTCCGAAAGCAAAATACAAAATAAGGGAGTTTAAAAACATGTCATATGATCCCATTAATTAAGCCCACAAAATTACATTTGCTTTCAATGGGGATCACTCTTGAATAGGCAGACCAATCTTAATGTCAAAAACAATATTCCCATCACAATATGTAAAAATTTTCTAGCTGGGAACATTACATTTTTTCTGGCTATGCCGTCACAGAACAGAATGAATGCCATTTGCCAAGTTCTTTCATTGATTTTAAACAGAGCACATCAAGGACAAGTGTACAACAGGGGAAGCATAACCCATTACACAGTAATGGATATTGCTAAAGGTTGCTTCATTACCTTTACTGGATGAGTGGCTGGTTTTTCTTTATATAAATGACACCCTTTAGACAAAACCTCTTCCACATTCGGCTGTTTAGCCTTCACCGCTGCTTCAGTTTCCTGAAAAATAAAAACACATGCAGTGTAGATTAAACGTAGCATAAGCAATAAGACTGTAAAGTCCTAAAGCTCCGTGGGAAACTGTAAAACATCAGTAGATTAGTTTCTGCTCAGGATTGGTTTCTGGGAATACTTATGGGTAGCAGCAGCTAAGGACAAAGACGGTCGCCAGAGAAAACAAAGAGGGATGGAAAAGAGTAACGTTATCAAAAATAAACAGCAATAGGTCCCTTCATCCTAGAGGTTTCAATAAAATTATTAGAAAGCTAACACAAATTCATATGAGGAAAGACAGGCATGAGAAATCCCATTTAAGCAGCTCTCTCCTTTCACATGTTTTGCATTACCAACATAGTAAATGTGTGCTGGGTAACATTTTGTTCATAGAGGATGTGGCATCAAAACTGTATCATGATATGCAACACTGATACTGAATTTAGGCAGATGAAAAATATTAATAGAAAACTACTATTACTAGTAGTAAACTAGTACTTATCTACTAAAGAAGATATAGTAAAGAATTAAAAACAAAAGCACAGTAATAGCAACAGTTCTTGTACATTTGGGGAGGCACCTACCATTAACACCACCACTGTACTGAAATAACAATAGCATATTCTCTAGCCATTTTCTTATTTAACAAAATTGTAATTCATATGTTAACATAAAACAACTCCAAGAAACTCTTCCCAATGTGCAACACCTTCAATTAATCAGGTACTGATGAAATAAATAACGGATGAAGCACATAATATAGATAATTGAAGGGAAAAAAACAACCCCAACAGTAAAAAGTATGAAAGAAAAGATAAACTATACCTAGAATTCCATTATTCATATTTTTCATTTTTCAATTAATGAAGAAAAAAATCCCAGATTTATCAGAAATAGCAAAATTAACTGGTCGCTCTGGTTTTGTTTTCCTCTCTCTACTGTTCTCCGACCTATTTTATAGTTTTATTATCTTGTCCTAACCAATATTGCAGACCATCCACTGACTCTCCAACTTGATTTGCTGTCCACAGTCTCAGTTATCATTAGTGTGACAGCAGACAAGATTGTGTGCTAGGCTTGTCACTATCTGATCTGACACATAATTTCATTGGTGGAAATCTGTTCTTCTTTGCTCTGCAATAAACTTGTTGAAATTTATGTCATTTTAAGTCTCAGAAAGGGGCCATTTTGTTTCTCTATTTCAGCTCAACATAGAAAACATGTCTACATGCTGCCTGAAATTGTATTCACAAATCATTGCAGACAAACAGTAAAAATAAAAATTGTTGATAAATTATTAAATACTGAACGCAATTTAATGAGTTAGAACTGTAAAAATTCATTGCAAATGAGCACTGAAAAACATTGCAAAAAAACCTGTGATAGAGAGGTGGGAGTTAATTAACCTGTTAATCAAACCTTCATTAACGTCATATTTTCATTTCAATATTAAGCTAGCTTTCTACTTCCCTACTAACCATATAAAAAAGCCCCAAACTATCAGAAATATTAATGACAAAGGTAATTTTCTGCCTATCTTGAGGAAAACCAGCCATGTTAATATTTGTTTAGTAGGGCTTTTTTTAAAACTAAGCCACTTTCAGTATTGTGCTAACATTTTTGTTGTGCAATTCTATGTCTCAAATACTTATTTTGTAGCAGCACCAGGTAACATAAAAAATTAAGTAGCAGGAAAAACACAACTCCCTGCAGAGTCTAAGAACGTCAAGATCACTGTGTGGGCACCTAAACAGCTGTTTTAAACCGTGGCATGGATGTGCCTTTGAAGCAAATCTCTCAGTCCTCCCCCCGCTGGAGGGGCTTTTGTTTCCACTGTGGCCTGGTCTGGGAGGACACAAATTGGTTTGTTTCAGGCTGTAACCAACATGGAAGACACACTCTAGGAGAGCACCTAATAGTCCCAGGCCCTGAGGGCACCTCCAGCCTGCCCAGTGCCCTCTCATGGCTCCCCTCACCCAGCCCATGGCTCAGGACACACATCAGCCTGTCCTAGGACAGTCAGCCCCAGCCCCAGGGATGTTGCAGAAGGGTCTTTGTTGCAGTAGGGTCTTTGTTGCAGTAGGGTCAATTTCCAGATCCTGACAGTCCCTCTCTGCCCAGCCATGGGCTTCAGCGCAGTGGGCACAGGTGCTACACAGGGAGGTGCCCAATGCCTGGGGTTGGAGCTGCCCTGCTCCTGGCTGGCAGGTGGGATGGGCCCTAGCTGCCAGACCCTGCCCTAAAGGCCCCTCACAGGGAATTTTACAATGGCCCTGTCACACAGGGAGTGGCCAGCCCTGCACAGCCCCAGCAGTTGAAACAAGGGCTGAATGAACCCAAACACCCATTGGTCCCTCCCATGTCATCTTCACCACATCCCTTAAACATTTTCTAGACATGAGGAAAAACAGGGGTTTTTTTCAGAAAGGGTCTATTAAGCTTTGCCTTGTATTTGATCTGACAAGGTTTGTAATAACAGCCATTAACAATTACAGTCAAGTTCCACAACCAGGAACAGAAAATTCAAAACCAGAAAAACCTGGCAAGGGAAGGCACTCTAGACTAATTAAAAGGACTATTCATAACAGGAGTTACTACTCAAGTCCTGTGGCTGTAACGAAGCTTGGCTGTTCAATATTTATTTGTATCCTAACTTATATATTGAAATTTCAATCATGGTTTACCATATACAAACATGTAAATAGGCTTATTTCCCTTCTAAAATTAAAGAAGAAAAAAGCAAAATGAATGATTGATGGTAGTATTGGACTGTGCATTTTCCAGAAAAGAAGAAACATTTGACATTCCTTTTCATTGTCATTATTTTATGCTAATGTTTGTATGCATGATGCACATAGAAACTAAGATATCCCATTTCCACGTATTATATAAACATTTAAAAAGGTATTATTTAAGGATTCAAAAGCTATTTGTTCTTTGTGCACAGGATGAAGGTATAATTTTCCATAGCCAGGTAACAGAATAGTAATGTAGTTAGCTATTAAATCACCAATTCCTTCTGCTCTACCGAATTTTCTTTTTTCTGGAGTTTACTTACTACTAGAGTAGTCCCATCTTTCAAAATCAACGGCCTTGACCTAAACCAAAATGCATTGTGCAAGTGTATCCAATATATCTTGATGCTTCATTTGAGATTTATGTGGAAATAAGAACAAAGATAAGAGTCTAGGGAAAAAAGAAGTTTTCAATAGGTTTCTTTCAATAGAGGTTCTTTTCTTGTCATTCATTTGGACACTGCTGAAATTTACAGATATTTATTAGAGCAGCAACTATTTTTGATCATTGCAGATTAATTCCAGCATCATCTAAAAAAAAAAATCACAAATTATTTTAGATTTAAGTGCACACCTGACATTAAATCACTGCAGTAACTTTAAGGGAGCTCTTTGTCCAATTCCCTGCCTGATGAGATAGCCCCTTGACAAATTCTTCTCAGTGATCAAGTTTCCAGCAATTTCAAACCCATTTGCTAGGTGAGCACCCTATTAATATGGGTCGATAGGCAAGAGAGTAGTTTTAGGACACTGCCCCATCATTCAGTTCCCAAAGAAAACAAAAAGGTAATGACCGTAACATGGCCTTCAATGGTTTGCTCACAACAAAAAGACTGCAATTATATAGCCTGCACAGGACACAGGAGACCGGAAAACCCCCCAGAGCAAAGCCAGATGATCAACTTTTCTACTTGATGAGGGAGCTGGTGGAAGCGCTCAGCAAGCGCCTTTTCATCTTTTATCTTGGACAACAAGGGAGGTCCCAATTGACCAGAGATTAGTCAGCAGGACCCCCATCTACAGGAAAGTGCAGAAGGAGGATCCAGGGAACTATAGGCCTGTCATTCTGACCTCAGTGCCAGGGAAGGTTATGGAGTAGATATTGAGTACCATCAATAACACACATACAGGACAAGCAGGCAATTAGTCCCTGTTAGTCCATGGGTTCATGAACAGCAGGTCCTCCTTGAGTAACCTGATCTCCTTCTACAACAAGGCAACACATTTAGTGCATGAGAAAAGGGTTGTGAAGTTAATTACCTGTACTTTAGCATTCTCCTAGAGAAATAGGATGCTCATGGCTTGGACAGGTGTACTCCTCACTGTGTAAAACACTGTCTGGATAGCTAAGCCTCAAGAATTGTGGTTAATAAGTTACATCTGGTTGGTGACTGGTCACATGTGGTGTGTCTGATGGCTCAATACTGGGGCCAGGTCTCTAGTATCTTTGTCAGGGATCTGGACAAGGGGATGGAGTGTATCCTCAATAATTTTACAGGCAACACCAAGTCGGATGGGAGTGTTGATCTGCTTGAGGGTGGGACAGCTCTACCAAGAGGTCTGGACAGGTTTTGAGAGTATTGGTCTTCAGCTGACTGAATATGAACCAGCAGTGTGCCCAGGTGACTGAGAACGCCAACAGCATCTTGGCTTTTATCAGAAAAAGCATGGACAGCAGGACTAGGAAAGTGACTGTGGCCCTGTACTCTGCCCTGCTGAGGTTGCACCTTGAGTACTGTGTTCAGTTTTGAGCCCATCTCTACAAGAAAGACATTGAGATTCTAGAAGGTATCCAAAGAACGGCAACTGAGCTGGTGAAAGAACAGCTTCTCAGCTTTAGAGGAACAGCTGAGGTAACTGGGGTTGTTTAGTCTGGAAAGAATGAGGCTGGGGGGGTGACCTTATGCTGCCTACAGCTACCTGGAAGGAAGTTGTAGCAAGGTGTCTGTCAGTCTCTTTGCCGGAGTAACAAGTGAGAAGGCAAGAGGAAATGGCCTCAAGTTATGCTGGAGGAGGTTTATAAAGAGCTGTCAAGCATTGGACCAGGCTGGTTGAGTCACCATCCCTGGAAATATTTTGAAGTACCACATCTGCACATCTTATAGACACGGTTTAGTGGCAGACTTCACAGCATTAGATTAATCATTTTACTTGATGATCTTAAAGGTCTTTTCCAACCTAAATGCTTCTATGATTCTATCACATTTCCTTTGATTGCTGTGGGAGGATGCACATAGGCCAGATGCAGCACTGTCTCTGGGAGACAGAATTTACACTACTGGAACCGTACAACTTATGAACTGCCTGTGAAAAGAATCCTAATGTTACTTCTGGGCTGGATGATGAATATGCTAATTAAACTTTTCACACATATGGCAAATTAAAATATATCATCACTGGAAACTGCTGTTTCTCAAACATGTATAAACAACAAGAATCAGAGGCAGCCTTTTTTCCATGATGGGAAACCTATGAATTTTCAGTGGTCTAAAACAGTGCATCCAAACTGATGAAAGCCTACTGCTGAATAAGCCACACTGGTGTCCGAATTTTCAACAACATAGCAGTTCAACCTGTTGAAAAAACTTACAGGCTGAAAAAGTGGCAAGGACTTGTCTACAGCCCCATCTGGACTATGCAAGTCTGTTGATAGAGCTCAAAATCTATAAAATTCATACTCCATAGCTGAAACCAATACATTGACTAAACCTCTGGCATGTATGCCAATGAAAGAAAAAGTTTGATGGCTTGGCATATGTTATTTCAAAAGATGATAACCATCCCAGCAGACACAGGCAGGCTGTTTGACATATGCTGCACACATATAGGAGGCCCAGACAGCTATGTACAAAAGTAGCTGCAGCATTTCAGGCTGTGTATTGGTCTATATTAGGAATCATGAGCACCAATTCACCTTCTCTGGTCATGCTAGTAAAACTATTGGGATCAGTTTCTCAATGAGATTTTATCTATGGGATATTTCCTGCAGGGACAGTAGGAAAAGTTCAGAGTGATTAAATCTGCATTCATGGTGAAGTACAATATAAAAGAGGGAAACTTAATTACAAACTTCAAATTTAAAAAAAACCACAAGAAAAACAAAAAAAAAACCCACAACAACACAACCCTTGAAATTAATAGCAAGTTGTTTAAACAGTCACAACCTCTCTTTTTATCAAGATGATACATTAAATGAAGATTAAAGCGGATAATTTATTCACAGGAAGACGGAGGCACTAAGCAATTTCCTCTCACTTTACTGAATGAGAAGACAGAGATGTTTAAGAAGCAAATATACTAAATCTAAAATAACCTGGAGTCTTTTAATTTCAAAAATACTGTTTCAAAATAATCAGTTCTAGTTCCCCATATATATTTGGCCCAATAACAGAAAATTACGTTTAATCATATTTTTCTTGTCTTCTGGACAACAGAGAATGTAATTTGCAACCAGAATTCTCCAGTGTAGATTTTCTTATTTGTGCACATGAGAAGCTCTATCAAGGTCCATTGAAATAGTCAAAGCTGTCTTTCAGGCTACTATTCCCAGTTATTTTAGGGGAAAAACTATACGTAAATGGTGAGGTTCTGAGTACCTAGTTTTTACGTCACATGAAAAGAAAGGGAACTGTGTAGAAAAGGTTAATAAATTCCCATCTTCAAGAACTCTGGTTCTAAATAAGTGACCTCATTTTTCCTTTTGACTCAGATCTGAACTTCCCATCCATGGAGCAGGCTAACAAGCTAAACCACCACAAAGAAGAATGCTAGGAGGAGAGTGAACTAAAATACATCAAAGTTCAGCTATACCACAATGAGCACTGGATCTTGATGGGAGGTCAGACATTACAGTCAATGGCATTCTCAGTACTGGCTTTAGATATTTATACGATATTAATGAAATACATCCAATACAAGCTGTTAACAGTTCTGTGGTCATATTGAGACAGGATCTAATCCACTGGGGGAAAAAGACTGTTGCCAGGATTTAAACTTCCTAAATGCAGACTGTCATCAATCTTGATAAAATTCAAGGAGACACAAGCTCATGCTTCTTTTCTGCATAACAGATTAAAAGGTTTGATAATTTCCTGAGTGTTTTGCTTATCTCTATATAGAAAGAGCACAGTCTGTGACCACCAGTTACATAATTAGCTTCCCTTCTCCTGTCCCAGGTTTTTATTAAAAAAAACCCAACAACCACCACCCCTCCCTCACGCATACATACATAATGCACTACCCAAAAAACCCAACCAACCAACCAACTAACAAGTAATTCAATTAAAAGGCCATTCCATTACTGGCCTAGGTACAAACAGTGTAAAACTGCTTTATTCCTAAAAATACCCTGTAACTAGCAAACAAGCAATTTTATGCCCTGCCTCTAAAAATGTCAATTTAATGAGTTAATAAAATAAACAATCTTTCCCCAATTACCTTAAATGACTGTTCTTTAAATGTTTGAGACCCAAAGTATGATCCCAAGGCAGCGTTAGAAGCCATCTTCATGGGGAAAAGACTATTGTGAGATTCATCCAGCTTTTTAAAATAAAGCATGAAAAAGACAGTCACCTGATTTTAACGAGAGACTGGAAAATTGATACAACTATAGCTCTTGACCTATGTGAACAATTTTCAAAATACTTTAGAGGGGAAACAATTATACCACAGAAAAGAGCACTGCATGAAGGACCTCTTCCTTTTAAATGTGCAACAATTCAATTTTAGGCTTCATAACTACTTTCTAAACCTATGAGTCCAGCCTTTGTGCAGTTTGTAAAATTTGCAGACACCATATTCTATTAAGACCTGGTGGTGGTTTTCATCCTTCTGTTTCCTACAATCTCGCTTATTCCTGGTGCTAGAAAAGGGAAAGAAAAGGGAAAGAAATAATTTTCCACAATGAAATGGAACTAAGACTGTCCCAAAGGGCCTGAAATAGCAGTCCCCACCACTTATGAAAGGATGTTTTTTTCCATAGCACATTTTCCTGTTGGTTCTCAGAAGTTTGTGATCTTCCTCTGAATGTCTAGAGGAGATGAAATATAGATTTCCCATCCTCCCCCCCACCCCCCCTAGAGAAACCAGTGTCTATCCATTGCAGCTGTCTGTCCTGAAAAGGAAATTTCCTGAAGGTACTGAAGATAGATGAAATTATTAGCTGTAAAGACATGACCTGCAGATATGGCATATGAAAAGAACTTGGCTATGGTGATCATATACTGATAAAGCACAGTTAATCATCCAGTTGGACTGTGAAAAGGCAGAGTAAGAAAAAATTCTTTGAGATTGGGTAGGATTCAGAATGTTTTATTTTGAGGCTGGACAGGACACAGGATGGAACAGCTGCTCCTGTTACACCTAGACTGCATATTCTGTCTTATCTCTTTTATATTATGCACCAGATCTAATAACAAAAACAGGAGAGCTGACACAGGACAAAAGTCGGCACAAAAATATGATGAGAAACTCTTGTGAGAAAATTAGAAGAGTAATAATAATTTTACTAGTTCTCTCAGTTATGTGCTCTCTTAGATGCTGAAGGATATCAGCTTAAGAGGCACAGGTACTTGGACTGCTAAAGTAGCAAATACAGTTTAACACCATAAACATCTTGACTAGCAAGTGAAATTTGATGATAATTACAAAAATATCGAGTCATAAAAATTGTTTATTTCTTCTGTGAACAGGAAAGTAATCAATCAGAATTTCTTCTCTCTCATTGCACCAATGACATTTTCTATTCAATGAACTAAATTAAAAGCCATTTAACTTGGGAGGGAAGCATTTATTTCTTTTACCATCTAATTCTTGGTTTCCTATTCTTCTCTCTCTTACATCAGGGCTTATATGCAATTTTTTTTCCTGTTTATATGTCTAGTAAATAAAACCATAATTTTCAAAGGAGTGTCTGTTACAAAAGGAAGGAAAAAGAATAAAAATCAATCTTTTCCTGCTCTAACATTGATTTGTTAATTGTAACAAGTTTTTCAGATATGCCCATCTTCTGACATTCCATTTAAAAGGAATATTAATGGGGATATATTTCTGTGGTTGGTATTCCACTTGTTTACAGCAACATATATTACTGGAAGAAATGGTAAACATTGCTCCAATATTATGCAGGGGTAGATATCAGTAAATGGAAATATCCTATCTCTGAAAGCCTAACTACTTTGAAGAGCCTTGCTAAACTGCTCTGTCATTTCTCTAAGTTTCCTACCATACTTATTTGCTCATTTATATTAGCTACAATTTGCTGTTTTTCTGGGACTCTGAACAGTACATGAGCTGTCATTAACAGTTCAAGGATGAAGTCAAAAGAAAAGCTGAGGTACAAGCTCGCTAGGTTCCAAAGTAACTTATCCACACTTCTAACAAGCTTATATTTTCAAGAGCAAGCTCCTATCTTGATTTACTCACCCATCTCTTGCTTCTTAAAAAAGCTACTACCACACATCAAATATTTGATGACCTTTCAAAAGTCCTCCTTCTCTCTCCTGAGACACTGGGACACAGATATATTTTTCAATCAATCCTTAAAGCTGCAAATTCTGTTGCAGATTTAACAGTTTACAAACACTACTTTGTGGGAAAGTTTAGCCACATTTTCACAATCCATTTGCAGCTAATATAATTGAATATGCTTGTACTTGGAATAGAATTTTTTTTTTTTTTTTTAAAGAGGTTTGAATACAGACTGTTGAAAACCTAAATGTCTCAAAGCTCACAAAGAAGCCATTGAGCAGGTTGCTTCTCAAAGTCTCATAAAAGATTTCTGGGAAATGATAATTGATTTATGCACAGAATATCAAGTTCTATTTTCTAAGAGTTGATTAAATTGACATTTACGGCAGATTTAATAATGCCTTGAAAATAGCAGTAGTTTAAATAATCAAACAATATTTCATCATTCACAGTTTTACTTTTTGCCAAATCAGACACAGATGTCAGAACATAATGAGATCCATCTCTACAGTTCATATTCTTTACGTGCTCATGCGGACAAACTATACTACCGCTTATTGCATATTAAAACTACCAATTTAAAAGTACGTTAGCAAAATTAAAAAATAAAAGAATCAGTAAGGAGTTAAAATCTGACTTATCTGGCCTAGCTTGCCAAGCAGACACTGACAAATGAAAGCTGATGGAAGGAAAAAAATATAGCAATTTCCAGACGGCACATTCATTATCTTGTGTGGGTGAATTTTCTTTTATTTGTCTACAATTAGGTTAGCTACTCCTCAGCAGTGCTCTTCTCTTATGTTCTAGCTGGAGGTTGTCAAGTGTATAATGAAGTGATTGACAAGAGTTGACAGATTTCCTATTGTCATTCAAAGCTTATCAAGGAAAAAAATCCAAATATGAGTTATTTTTAAAAATAAAGAGATACATTTTTTTATGGAATGGCCTATTTCTATATGCGAAAAATGAACATAATATGCTAGTTTTTATATATGGCAAGCGGATACCATGCACAGTAAACAAGTATAAATACTACACCCAGAAAGAGTTTGAAGCTTCTTTAGCAGTATAGGCAAAAGTCAAAGTTGTGTAAACATTGGAAAAGGGGACTCAAGTATATAGAAGTGTACAGGAGGGGTATGTGATGACCCAGAAGGTAAAGAGAGAGACTAAAGGGAAAAGATTGGGAAAATGAGTAAGTAAAGATAAAGGACCAGTGAGATTGTACGAGGATTTGGGGGCAAGGTTGCTGTGCAGCAAAAAGTGGGTTTTAATATTGTCTGAAAAAGACAACTTGTAAGGAGATCAAAAAAGGATTTCAGTGGGCTAAAAGTGGGAACAGGAATTTCTGTGTTTTGTCAACTCATGCCTTATCCAGAGTTTCATTTTCGCATCCATTCCTTAAAACACAGGAATGCACATTTCAGTTCATCCCCTCCGTGTCCTCATCATATATAGTCACCTACATCGGCCGCAATTCCCCTGGAAAATTGTCAACCAGGGAAAATGTCTGTGCTGACAAACACCTGGAGGAATTCCCAGGAAGTGCAGCTTTAACCTCCAATGGCCAGAGGAGGTATGTTAACTCCTAAGGATTATAGGATGTATAGGATGGAGGAACAGGCCCTACTACATTCCTTCTTCTCCCCTACTTCCTCTCCCCCATATCCTTCTTTCCACCACACACATCCTGGGCTCTCCTGAAGAGGTGAGGAGCACCAATCGCAGGCATTTATGGAACAGGTAGCATAGGATTGGAATAGAGCTTCTTCAGTTCCTCCTTTAACATCAGGGGAATTGGAATCAAACACAGCACTGCAGGCCATTTGGTCACAAAGACTCAAGCACTACAACAGCAAATAATCTACAGAAGTATTAAATGCAAATAAATCCCATATAAATTTATACCATGGTAAGGTACTTTTATTAAAATAAGATCCAGAGATGCAAAAGAAAGAAACCTAAGTGCTCTTTGCTCAATGTATCCATATATCCTGTGCAACAGACTCAACCAGAAAGAAAACAGGGAAATACCCAATGAGTTTGGGTGAACATCTGTATTTTCATTTAGTAATAAGTATTTTTCTATTTTACATTGCTGTGATTTCTTCAAAATAAAATGCATACACTTTGACCTAAACTAGTTAATGCATTCTTTAACTAATTTTAGAAGATCAATTCTATGATCAAAAGCTAAGTGCAGAGTTTGAGGACATAACATAATGTTCAACTGACACTTAAAATTGAGAATTTAACAAAACCTTAGCAATGGAACTGCAATCACAAGACCTGCATACCTAACAGATAGTGTTAGCCACAGTGCAGAACACACGTCCCTCTTGAAAAATTCAAGGGGTGCACTTCTAATAACAAGCAGTAACATCAAAACCTATTTTTACCAGACGCTCGCTGTCCAACTGACAGCAAGGACTTGCACACTCAGAGATCCAGAGCAGGCCAAAGGCATTTGGCCTGAAGCTCTCTGCTACCTTTAGCTCCTCACCTCTGGTAAGCAGGATTTTTTTTTTTACCCTCCACTGGATTGTGTAGAAAAGATAACAAACCTCAGAATAATATATAGGTATATATGCACTGAATGCAAATTCATCATGCAAATTTGAAAAGACAATGATTGAAAATGAAATGTCAGCCTTCTGCCCAACATTGAGTTCTAGTTAGACAAATGCTGATTGTAACTCTGTATTGACTCCTTAGATGAACACATAACTTTATTTTAAATTTCTCTATATTTGCTCATTGCACCAATATTTAAATAAAGTATTGAAATTCTTTGGGTTTTCTGAGTTTGGCTCTCAAAATACTGCAATTTATTCCTTTTAAAAATTACTGATATTCAGGTCACATAATGAAACTCCAGAGAAATATTTTCAACCTAAAACTCACTTGGGAGGAGATAGTTTTTCTTAAAAATTGGGATAGATTTTCTTAAAAATCCAGTATTCAAGCAGTTTTCACATGAGACACAGAAAAGCAAGTTAGGACACACAATATTTTTCTAATTATTTCTGTGCAAGATAAGCTGGTAACTTGTAGTTTTCTCTCAAAGCACTTCTTGTTACACTAAAATTACTGTATGGGAATCAGAGCTAACATGTATCATATTAAACTACTTCCAATATTACTTTGTTGGGTGCTTATATAGATAAGTTATGCATATACATTTATTTACAATTTTCTTAACAAGCTCTAATTTTCAGGTTACTTTGTTGCAAATGTATTTTCATTTTTAGGTTCCATCCATAAGAAACCTTTCCTGCTCCTTTTTTCTTTACACAATTTGCTTGTACATCTATGTGGGTTTCTGAACTATTGCTCAAAGCTGTAGATACTGGTAATAATAATCTGGCATATCACAGCTAGAGATTTCACTCTGGTCCCATACTGAAAAACCACACTCCAATTACATAACTAAAGACACCTTAATAATAGTTAAACAATCACAGCTCAAGAGTCACCATGTACTTAATGACTGCTTTTGCCAGAAGATGCAAAAATGTTCCTACCAATACTGGTTTAATTTTGTTATTCACCACATATTTTTCTCTTTCAAGGCCTACCAGTGAGTGTTTAAGAAAGAGAGTACTTATGAAGAATTTATGCACAAGAAAAAGAAACAAGGACTAAGAGAAAAAAGTTCTTGTGCCAGAATATATAGGCAGCAAAAAAAATTTCTACAAACCCATATAAATCTGATTTTTTTTCTTTTTTCTACATCTTTCTTTCTGACATCGGTTTGGCATTACTCAGGCTGCGGTAAAACCGACACAGTTTTGTAGATTGTAGTCTATAATGAGGTAATCTATAATGAGGTAGTGGTATTTTTAATTATTAAAAAGGCTACTGAGTTAAATAATCATTGAAAAATATTTCACTAGATTGATATTTATTATACGCAGTGCTAATTACTTGTTTACTTGGGTCTGTCATGAATAAGGGTAGCTCATTACACATTGTTTATGCTTCCTGTAAGTCTAACTCGGTACTGCTTATTTTCTCTAAAGACAACTAGAAACCCCATAATTAAAGTGATCTTTGATTCTCTGCCAAAGATAGAATTGATGCCATAAATAGTGTAAAATTATGATTATTTACTTAAATTCCCTAAAAATAGCATATTAACGTCGCTCAATCCTCACAATGCTACCTGATTAAAAAAAGCCCAAAGTACTACAAGATTTAAGTTCAGAAAGTTGACTCTACGTCTGCTTCTTTCTTTTCTGAACTACCAGTAGTCACAGCTTGGAATAAAAAGATACAAGCTGCAGGCAAGATTTGAATATTTTCCAGAGATTGTTTTGGACACCGAGAAGTTATAGTTCCATTAATTCTGCAGCATTCCTCCTCTTTTAAAATTTTGTCTTTGAAGTAGAGATTCACTAAATAAAATTCTACTGTGTCTCACAAACTCAGAACGTTTCCTACCGATGAATATTTACTTGAAAATGTCATTAACTGAACATTGTTATCAGTAGCAAAAGCTATCAAAAAAAGTACTAGCTATTTGTTTTCTTGACTAACTACAGTGGTTTTCTCTGGACTGCACTTCCGGAAGAAAATAAGAAGAAAGAATCAGCATGGTTGGTTATGCTATTTGAGCAAGACTGAAGAAATTTGTAAACTACAATTCTTCAGACAACTTTGAATGCTTGGCTTTATAAAAATACTAAGCCACATTATTTCAAACACTAAATACCAAAGTAAATAATCCATAGTAACAGGTAAAAAATAGCAGCAAATAAAAACATTAGCACTGGCCTATTTGTATGCTTTTCTTATCTCTCCCTTTCTAGGTAACACACTTTCCATTCTTTACATATAGGGGTTTCTAAAAATTATTTTACTTAATGATTTCTTGTTGACTATGTCACAACACAGTAAAACTAACTTACTGTCTGCATATACACCCATGCACATGGTGGATATAAGTGGTTCTATTTTGTGACGGTAAGAAAATCTTTTACTCCTACTTTCTAAAGCCTTGGCACTCCAAAAATGTTACATGGACTACATTTTAAAAGTGCAATCTGACTGTAACAGATTGCAGAATGTTAAGTTTATCTTAGTCACAGGTGCAGTAGGTTCTGATTGGGATACTTTTACTTCTGTTTTATCTTTTTCAGTCATATTGATTTTTATTTCATAGAATCATGGAATAATTTGGGTTGGAAGGGTCTTCAAAGATCACCAAACTTCAACCCGTATACCATGGTCAGGGACATCCCCAACTAGACCAGGTTGCTTAAAGCCCCATCCAACCTGGCCTTGAGGAAACCTGTGTCAGGGCCTCACCACCATCACAGGGTAGAATTTCTCTTTTTCTCCTTGTCCTATCACTACACTCCCTGACAAACAGTGCCTCTTCATCTTTCCTTTGGCCACCTTTCAGGTACTGGAAGGCTGCTATAAGGTCTCCCCTGAGCCTTCTCTCCTCTCCAGTTTGAGCAAACCCAACTGTCTCAGCCTTTCTGGACAGGCTGGTCATCATAGCCTTCTGGATATCTTTGTGGCCTACTTCTGGGATCACTCTAACAGGTCCACGTCTTTCTTGTAATGGGGACCCCAGAGCTGGATGCAAAACTCCAGGTGGGGTGTCAGTGCAGAGTAGAAGGGAGAATAATTTCCTTTGCCCTGCTGTTGACACTTCTTTTGATGCAGCCCAGGATACAGTTGGCTTTCTGGGCTGCAAGTGTGCATTGCCAGTTCACGTAGAGCTTTACATCCACCGACACCCCCAAGTCCTCCTCAGGGCTACTCTAAGTCCATTCTCCATCCAGGCTGTAGTTGTGCTTGGGATTGCACAGACCCAAGTGCAGGACCTTGCCTTTTGCCTTATTGAGCTTCATGCAGAATCCTTTTTGAGAAAGCCCTACTCTTCTAGTTCTGTTAGGCTTAAACCCAACTTCTGAATGTAACAGTTCTTTTAAACCTCCTGGAGTTCTTCCCATAAGCCAAAGATCCGTGAATACCTAATCAAACTTCTCTATTTGGGATCCTAGCATACATAGAATTGGGATTAAATGGGACTATGAGGAAATACATTGAAAGAAAACGAGAAAATATTGGCTAGACATTCTGAAGATGTTTTTTTAAGCTGTCAAAGAACTAGTAAAGCATCAGTTGTTATCCTCCCTGCCAGAATTCCCCTTATTCCTTTTTCTTGCAGGTGAGGTCAACAAATCTCAGCAGAACAGTCAGGGAGGAAATAAAGATCAGTGTTTTCACAACTTCCTTGACCATACTTCTGGAGATTGTTGATGCTCTAGGCAAAGCTGTTTCAAAGTGTAAAGTATAGGTCTGTATCCTCATTTTCAGAATATCATATCCCTAAAAGGTTTAAGTATATTAAATTTGGATGGCTGGATCAGAATAAATACATTTCAAAGTGTTCTTATATGCCCTTAAATACGCCATTAAAGAGACAATGCAGAAGCAACTACACCTTCCATTATAGCAACATTTGCCACCTACTTACACTCTGATTAGCTGACAGAATAAGCTTGTGATTAAAGATAACCACATTATTTTCAGGACCACAAAAATAATTGCTTTGACCACAACAATAATAGCTTTTTGAACTAATACTCATTAGATAGATACTCTATATTAGTTTCTTGTCTGAATTAGAACAACACTACTGATGGTTAACAGATCTAGGATAAAACCTGATTACTGCCTATGAATGCAGTATTGGAGTTCTCTCTAGTTTGGCAGAAAAAGCTGGGACAGAAGGATGAAGCTAAATAAATTCAACCAAGGAAAAGCATGCAGGTTTAAACTCAGCTCTTGAAGTAGTTTACCACGAGATGTGGATGACTGTCTGTATCTGGAAATAAGAAATTAGTCTTGGTTTGTTTTCAAAAAAGGTGTGCTGCTGTTCAAGCAGGAAATAATTCAGAAAACTGAAAGGACTGCTTTATAGAGCAGGTCTGACTGGATGACCAGAGTGGTATCTTCTGATCTGGTATCAAAACAACTATACTAATTCTATGCACATCTAAGAGAAAAGCAGAGACCATTGCACTGGAAGTTTGTGCATGTCCACACTTCAGTAACTGCTACACAGCTTGCACTGCTGTTAGCCTAGCATCTGTGCTGTTAGATATTTCCCTCTCCATGTATTTCTAGCCCAAAGAATTGTCAAAGTAAAGTGGGAAATATATCTCAAAACACCATGAAAGTGCCACTGACTTAAAAGCAACAAGGCTTCCCTCAGGCACCCCAGGAAGCAAACAGAGGTGGAGCTAGTGCTGTTTGGATCAGGATCCAGACAGATTGAGAACGTCAAATAAAGATTCCTAAATTAAAAATTCATTCACTAAAAGAGTATATCTCATATCATCCATGTTATCCAGAAGGAACCCAGGTTTGCACTGAGAGAATCTGGTTGAGTTAGAAGTTGAAAAGCAGCTATTTATTCCTAGGATTCAAGTTTGCTCATGTGACTATGGGCTGTGACAATGCAACCAGTAAAACTGTTAAATTCAAATGCTCAGGAGTTAATAATGCACATCTTTAAACTGTGGGTTTGTCAAAGAATAAACTGTTCAGGGAAAAAAAAGTTTTTCAACATAAACTGAAAGCAAGACCAGAAAAATGGGCTTCACTTTAGCCACCCATCACCTGTACAGGAGAAGTACTAGTGGAAAGGTACAAGCGCATAAAGAGCAGTCACGTGGTAAGAGCTGCACTTTGACATGCCTACACTGAAGCTGTCCATTGACATGGCTATATCCAGTGGGCTCTAACACCAATAACCTAGACACCACTGCTGGTAGAAGCTGTACTATTAAGTGTTTCAATCTTCTTCCATGTTATAATGCATCCTCTTTGCACCCTTTTGTAAAATTGGAAATTGGATGAGTTCATCAGACTAAGGTTTGTGAATAATGAATACTGTGTGAGGTATAAATACTAAATCATGCAAAACAGCTATCAGAATGAGAATAATTCCAGGTCAAAAAGCAAATGCACTGAGAAATTATACCGTTAGCCTGGAAAACTAGAAAAGTCCATAGAGTTATAAAAGGCACAATATGAAATCTGTTACAGATGCATGTGAAACTACACCCAAGGTCCACTGCAAACCTTGAAGTGTTCCCATCACCTGGACGTAACTGCTACTTGGTTACGAGTAGTAATAAAGCAATTCTTAGATGTAGATTTCATGCCTTCCCTACACATATACGTAAATACATCATAGGAAGAGCCTGTATTATGCTTCTATTGAGAAGGGAGATTATGTCAATGTGGTAAAAAACATTCAATATTTAAAAAGAACTAAGATCTATCCTAATACTTTGAATTGGCAGCTTGCAAATATATATTTCACAATTTATTTATTGGGACTTTTTAAAGTGTTGGGTTTGGGGTTTTTTTAATCTTTATAGAAGAAAAACGTAATTAAGTATTAACAAAATGAGTGAAACAAATATTGCTTCAGACTATTTTCTCAAAATCCTGGGAATAAAGAATCCTTTATTTATGAAATGAGAAATGAGTGAGTTATTAAAGCCTACTTGGGATTTTGGAAATAACCACTAAAAATTATAGTGATGAACTGAAGGGCTGGTTTCTAATTGTGGCACTGAAGTCTCTAAATTATGGTTGAGGAAATTATGAAGACAAGTTATATTGGCATAAAATATATTAGGCTTTCCTGAGCCATGCTATAATTTTTTTTAAGTAGGCATACAGCTATGATAGTGGAATGGGGTGAAAGAAAACAAAAATTTTAATTCAGCAGGGAATGTATTTTATAGTAAAGGCTGTAATAAATTACAATATATTTCTTTGGACTAAATTTTTAAGTGTCTTTTTTCAGTTTCATAGTTTCTACTTTTTTCTTAACATTTTTTTCTGCTTTTTAAACTGAAATATGGATATAATTTAGAAGCTAAGATTTTGCCTCAAGCCTTAAATGACACAAAGCATTCCAGTGATCATAGGACTACCATGTGCTCCAGTATTTTCCTTGACCACCACAAGGTCCTACTTCACTGTTGTGTACAAGGAACATGATGGACTTGTCCCATCTTTTTGTGTCTGCACCTTCTCATTTCCTGTTTCTTAACTGCAGTGCAACAAAGGAGAAGGCAGTGTGTTCCACTATCTCCTTTTGTACTAAACTCTGGATACGAGTCTAGGAAACAACTTGCACATCATGTTGTGCAAGAACATGCACCATGTCATCCTGTGTTAATGTAATGGCAACAAATCACTTGGGATTTTGAAAACCAGGATGTAGGTAGGCTGCAGAGCATTAGTTGGACACGATCACAGTCAATGGTGGTACCAGTTTGGGTTCTGTACTGCAATGATATGTACAAGGGCAGAGCCATAAGATACTGCTCTTCAGGAACTGAAAAACTCCTAAATGAAAGATGTTAGCATTACTAGTGATCCTAATGGCCTAAGAGTGACTTCTATAATGTACATAAATTCTTGTTACATGGAGTTGCATATTCAGCACCCTGGGTCAAGATCATACAGATCCACGAGGCTATGATCTGAAAGTACACGGGGATGGTATGACTAAGTTGGTGACACAGGATGAACCGTGCCAGTAACACTGAACCTTCTCTTTTCACGTAACTAGTTTGCATCCTTCCCTGAATTGTTAGGTGATGCCAGGAGCAATGACCTAAACAGCGAGAGGGCATACACTCAAGCTCCAGAGCATGACTGCCCACACCATTACAATAGGAGCCTTGGTTCCAGCACAGGCCACACCATGTTATCTGAGGCAATGCCCAGGCATGCTCAGGGATTGACGTCAGCCACTGATGCAGCAACAGGCAGTTAGGATACGACTGTCTCTGGAGGGAAAGACTGTTGCTGAGAGAATGTAAACCATGCAGCATCAATTGACCTCTAGGTCAAAAAATGGTCCTGAACACTTTTTAATTTACTAATGTAGATGTAGTCTTAAGAGCTATAAGAGGAATTTCTATCTCTCTACCTGTCTTTCAGTCTTAAAAGTCTTACTGTTTTGTGAAGGTCTCTCTAAAATTATGCAGTAATTTCTCCTTTGGTTGCAGCTTTGTGGCTCTCAATTATTTTTGTTCCACCATTAGAGATTAACACTGCTGATGCTTTTATTTCATCTTTCCTCTAAGTAAGTGTAAATGGAAGCAACTTCGCACCTATTTCTAATAGTTGATTTATGCACATGTGGGGAAAAAAGTATGAGCTTTTAAATTAGTAGTACTACACAGAAATTGCAGGGTAAGATGAATTATGCAAGTGAAATTCACAGATATTCTCCTTTATATATTTATTATGCATGCATTATATAGATCAATATTATTTAAAAGGTTAAATCAGAGTATCTGATAAGGACATGCAATTATTATATCCCTTGATTTATGGAGGAAACTGATGCTAACTATCCAATTATAGCTGCATGCCAAAAGAAAAGGTTACTACAGTTTTGAGATAAATAAATCACTGTATTTAAGAGAATTCTGTCAGAATAATTCTAATCGGTGTTTTACATGCACTTGGGTTGCTGCATCATTTTAGTTTCAGCTACTACACATTTCTGTAACTGAAATTTGCTACAGATAAATAAAAATACAAGAACCTTGCTTTAAAACAGGTACATTATTTTAGAATAAGATTTCTATCTCCCTATATATTCATTTCATCCAAGCACATACTACTGTCCTCTTTCTGTCCCTACCTATCCCTCTACCTTCTTCTAAAGCCAGAAAATTTCTCAAGTATTTTGTGGCTTTTAAGAGGTGAATATCCTTTGCTATTCACATTAGTTTTGAAATTATTTTCCCAAATAAGTAATTTAAAAGCAAAAGAGATGGGAGAGGATTTAACAGCTGGGGAGGAATTAGAAGAGCATTACATTGAAGACTCAGTAATAGTATGAAGAACATTGCCAGAAATATCGTAAGAGACATTACCCCAACTGAAATAAAATTTAATTTTTTTAAGCCTTTATGTGAAATCCTAACACAAAAGTAGCGTGGTTTTCCTGATGACATAAATGAGTCAGGTCTTTTTCACTCAAGTGCCATATTCACACATTTGATTGTCAGTTTTAAACCTCTTCTTCATACCTTCCTTTGGATGTTTTTAGAATATTCATAAAGACTTTTTTGTAAATTTCTCATCCTGTCTATTTTCTAAAAATATTTCAGGAACTTGTTCGACTAGGTCATCGTCAGAGCCACTCTTGTTTCTGAACAAAGAAGTTATGAAATTCTATTGAAGAGACTTCAACACTCTCTAGATACTGGTGAAGGAACTAAAATGGTGTCAGAAATGCTGAATATTTATACAGTATTTGGGAACATCAAAATACAAGACTTTATTGCATACACCCCCTTCCATAGGCCATCAGGTGTCCTTATTTTTTAAAAGGCAGCATTAGCTATACAGGATAGTAATTAAAAAATGCACATAAATATAATCACATCAGGAAAGACTTAAGAGCACGTACATGCATGTTTCACCCAGTGCAGGAAAGCCCATTAGCGTTTGTCTAAAATACAAGGTTGAAGTTAGTATAAAGTTGAATATTGTCATGAATAGGCTCCTTCGCTGAATTATGCCCAGGCATTTTTGGTATATGTTTTCTCATGATTCACAGTCTCAAAACTTCTAGCATGCTTATACTTAACCATAAAAAAATTATAAGAATCTAATTTGTCTTTAGAGATTGTTAATACAGTGTCTTTAATCTAAGAGATTCTCCCTTTGAAGAAAATTAATTTGGATAAACCATCAGACAACAATATTTTCAGATGTTAATCCCATGTCTTTTAAAGGCAATCCAGACAGATAGCAAGCAGATAAAAGCTGTCTCATCTACAATGAAAACTGGTCAAGCTTTAAATTTAGGGGATCTAAATTTATCCATGAGAGAAAAATGGTTAGGTCTTTCAGAGAAAGTTTATTTGCCTTTCTTTGGAGCTCTTCGCTCTTCCACTACCTCTCTAAACATACCACGACTCATCCCACCACTTTATGATTGAGATTTTTTTTTCCTATTTTTTAACAGTTTTTTCAGAAATATTCCTTCCACATAACCATAAGAGGACCAAAAGAGACAAGCAGAACATTTCTTTCACAAGCAGTATGAAAAGCAATACTCTTATAATTTGTAGCAATTTAGCCCTGCTTTTATTTTATATAAACTTTAACGACAGAGTCATTCTGGAAAGAAAGAAAACAGAACAGAAAAAGAAGAAAAAAAGGATGAATAATTTTTCTTTTTTGTTAAAATACAGGCAATAAGGATAGATAATTTTCTTGAAAGCAAAATTCCATCATCATTCAGTATATATACAGACATTTGCAAAGAGCTATACTAATTTTATCTTTTAAAAAGGAAATGAATGTCATTGCTGAACTCAATCTGTCAATTACAGGACTACCAACAGGACTTGAGATTCACTGTTATATAATGTGACTATATGACACAAAAAGTGTTTTGGCATTAAAACAGTTCCTTAAAAGAAACTAAAATGAATTTAATAAACATGCTCAGTATACCACACATCTTCAGAGGTATTACTCTGTTTCAGGCAAGGCAAAGAAAGTTTTAAATATTCACATTTTTTCTTTTATTTTTCCCTGAAAATTCTACCATCAATATCAGTACAGTTTGTCTATTTCACTTTATCTAGATGAAGAAAATGGTCAGCTACTATAAATCAAACAGATTTAATGGATTTCAGTAAGCTTTTGAGTAGTTTCCCAGTTCATGTGAAGATAAAATCATACGTATATATATACATATATATATATATATAAAAAAATGCAAAGCCAGAAGGCCTAAATATACACCCAGCAGACCTGTTTCTTGTATTTTATATGGCAAAAAATAATATATTTATATTTCACCTTGGAACAACTAGTTCTAAAATTTTCTGTCACCAGAAACCTTTTAATGGAAATTTAAAACTCCTGATTCCATAGGACTGTGAACTTCTAAGGACTATCGCTGATTTCGGTCTCAAAACTATGTTAATACAAATTATGCAGCTGATGTTGCAGCTCACTTTTTGACTACTAGATTATATTAAATATATTAAAACATCTATATATTAGTCTATGTATTAAAATATTACATTTTAAAAAATAAACAGGATTTTTACCTTAATATCAAAAGCTCCTGGCTGACCCACTTTGTTATAAAGCTCCAGCTGGTTCTTGACAGGTGTTACCCACAGTATCACCTGGTTTAGTTGTTGATCAAGTTCGATGAAATCCTTTAGCAAAATCTCTATTTCTTTTTGTTTTTCTGGAAGATCTTTGGACACCTGAAGAAGATAGTAGAAGCCAGGTTTTTAGTGGGAGAATAAAGGTAATCTAATGGGAAGGAAAGGGTAGACCTACTGATCAAATTATTATGGTAGGTAAAACTATGGCAAGCAAAACACATTCTTTCCTAAACAGCCTCCACAAAAAAACCCAAAAGGCACAACACTACCATCACCCCTCGCAAAAGAAATTACACCAAAACAAAACTAACACACACACACACACCCCCCAAAAACAGCACCAGGCTTTTTTTTTTTTTAATTCCACCATTCTTCTCATAGTACATCATAAAACCCTGTTATCTCGGTATATGAAACTGTTTTAAAGGTCAATTTTTAATGATGAAAAGCAATATCAAAACCCTGAAATCGATCTAACCTTTCTTGATCTCTTGAATCTAGATATTTATTAGCATGTGTTTTCTTACAAGGTGTTTATATTTGTTAGTTCTGTCCAAAAATGCATAAGCAGATGCATTCAGTGAAGAAAAATAATGAAAAAAAATGTATCATCAATACTGGTAAGGCCACTTGGTTCTTCGATTTGCATTCATAGCAGTCAGATTTTTAACTAAACACATTCTTCTGTGCCAACACTTTTAGAAATTAAGAATCAGTGAATGGTTTAGTTGAAATAGCAGCGAAGATGTTGGAGTAAACAAAGGAACAGGTTGAAATTAAGTAAGCCAACACAAAGCTCCATGCTGTCCTTCACAGATTGCTTTCTATAGCTTGAGAGGTGAGATGCCACTGTACTACACAATGGGCAACATTACAAATATATACTAGGGGAGAAACCATCTGTACTTTAATAAAAAAACTATTCACCACAGCAAATACAGGGCCTGGGCTGAGATGACAGGCAATGGTAGTTATTAAAATCAGACAAGAAGCATGGTTAGTTTTCCATACAGAGAAAAATTATATTTCCCAAAGTTCGTGGGTTTTAAACACATATTTTTACTAAACCAACATTCTTAAAAATAGAAAAAACATGTGGTTTCTGGTAAAATATAAGCAGTGTAAATGGAAGCATTTGTATCACATTGCCTGGCTACAGAAGTATTACTGCTGTCTACTAACTTGTGTTCCCTAATGATGAAACAGTAAATCTAAACCCAGAGACATGAAAGCAATGAATGTTCCTTAAAGAACCCCACAACAACCCCACCAAAAAACAACCCACAACCCAAGAACAACAACCGCCCAGCAATCAAATGAAACCAAACACCACCACTGCAAAAATAGGAAGAACACAACTGTCTCATGACACATACATTTCTTTACAAATTTGGTTTGAAAGTACTCAAATAAAGCCTCTACATATACTCTGCTTGCGATTTATTAGACTGTACTTAAGCAATACTTGTAATTCAAGAAGGTGCTTTGCCACATGTTAAATTATCTCCATTGTTCACTATAGCCACCCCATAAAATCCTATTTAATAAAAACTGATCCATGAGTCAAATTACTTTTTCTCTTTCTAATCTTGTTAAATATAATAAAAAAATCTGCTTATCTGCTTTTCCAGAAAGGCCCTAGATATGAAAGAAAACAATTAAAAATGCATTCATTTCCCTTATGTGTTAACTCAATATCTATGCAGACCTTGGCCTAATTTCACAGAAAATTAGTTCCATCTTTATTATGATTTGCGAATGTTAATCTCCAATGTTTAGAAGCTTTAATATTAATATAAACAAGTTCAACAGACATACTACTGAAAGCAAATAGGTAATCATAGGAAGATAAAAATCCAAACCGACTTCTGAAGATCTGAAAGTTGATCTGCTTCTGATCAACATTAATCATTCATTGTGGACTGTCACATGACAGACAAATAAAAACTTGTACAAATTTGTAGGGATGGGGGTGAGGAGGGAGGCAGTGAATTATATACCGTGTTATATTCAGAAAATAAAAGGCTGGATTTTGGTGACAGACTGTACTTCAATTTACTGTTTTTTAAAATAACCACAAAAAGAAAAGATGGCAAAATAAATTCCACCCATAGTGAGAGGAAAACTGTGATATAAGTAAATGCAGCCATGTCTTATGGGTTGGCTCCTGTGCTACATTTATAATGCAAACATAGAATTGTAATATTTTGAATATAAAAATTTTTAAAAAGGAAATCTAGGTCAATATGAATCAGCTCATTGTATACAGAAATCTGATGACATCTACTTTTATCACAGAGATAAAAAGAGCAACAGTGAATAAACAAATTACTTTCCTCAAACACAGCTTAGGGTTACAGATAAGCACAGAGAAACATTCAGCAAGGCATTCACCCTGTAAGATCCAGGTAACATGCAGCCACTATGTGGGATTCAGATTCTTGGATCCTGGACCTCAGAGACTTTGTTTGTTCACCTGCCCACCGCACTCCCTTTAAGCTCTGGCATCAACCTGTCAAGCTGACTAATCAAACCAGAGCCTGATGAGACTAAGGTAATTGCAAGTTTGCTTATCAAGCCAACGTACTGCTGCAGACTGTCTCCTGGGGGATAGCTTGTTTCCTGAGCTAATTCTGCAGCTCACCAGAAACACAATTAGAAAAAAATCTCCATGGAGTATTGGACATGATGATGGGGTATCCATATTTTTGTCCTTCCTGTGGCACAGGAGAACACAAGGAGATGGGGCTCTCCAGATTCTTCCCTACCTTTTTTCGTACAGTCTTTCAGCTTGATATTCATATGTCCAGGAATTCCACCCCTGTGGTGGAATTCAGATGCTAGTGAGACCTACAGCCATCCCACTGCCCTGCTGCTTCTGGACTCTATGAGCTCTTGGGTACCTCCAGGGATGAGTGAGCTATAATTAGTGTCCCACTTTGGTTCTCTCTTCTACATTTTTTTTCTTTTGGTCTCCTTCCAACTCCATCTGGCTCCTTCCCCCCATCAAGTGTCTACCCAGTTTCATCCCCTTTAGTATCTTATCTTTTTCCCAACTGTTTAAGAAAACCTGTTCAGTTTTATCAGGGGAGGACTGATGTCTTTTCCAGGTGGGAAGACCAATAGGAACATTAGCCAAAAGAAGAGTAAAACACGAGATGTTTCCCTTCAAATTTGCTAAGACTGAACACAGGTCTCGTAAAACAGTTATTATAGACTGGCAAGAAAGACAGGGTGCAAAAGTCAAAAAAATAGGAGAAGGGACATCTTCAGTTGGCACATCTTTCTAAAAATCTAGCTTAGCCTTCTGTATACAAATTAAGTATTTTCAACTTTCTCTTATTTACCAGAAGATCAACATAGAAAACATACCCGGGTTTGCAAACAAAGGGGAAAAAAATTGCCTGTGAAAAGGACAACTGAAGTACAGATTATTCCTTCAAAGAAAAGAAATCTTATTTCAACATCAAAGGACCATACAATTTAAATGATATGTGTCAAAACATCAATCTCAAAGCATGTGATGGATCTAAAATTTTGTACTTTAGCTCAAGTGTTAATTGAGTTAATTAATTGGAAGCTAGTAACAGAACAGAATAATAGGAAAGATTTAAGCTCTAAATTCTGAAATAGTACAAGATCCTCATTTTACAAACTTACATTCTTTCCATTCCCATCACTTTTTTTTTTTATTTTTGGTGCAAAACAGTACATATACTCAGCTTGGAAGTACAGATCTTGATCTCTTCACATGTTCCAGTTTTCCACCGCTATTTCCTACTTTAGCTTTAGACAGTTACTTTTCAATCTATACACATAGTTGCATGCATGTACTATAGGATCAATTATTGCTGAACAGGTGGAAAGGAATATCAATTAACATGATAACAGTAAGTATAGAGGGAGGAAGAAGTTGTATGAAGTATATAACCTGATGTAAAATCATATTCTCTGTCCCTGTTCTGTTTAATTCCTTATGAATATCCAGAAAGCAGATTCAATTAAAGCAGTATCAATGACAATAAAAGTTGTAGAGTTATGGTTCAATCCTGTAACTCAGGGACAATGCTCAAAATGAAAAAGTAGAAATAATTAGGTAGACAGTAAGAAAGAACAAATGAACAATGGGGAATGGTTTTGCAGACATCAGAAGTGTTATTGCAAATGAATGAACTTGATAAATTATATTAATAGGAAGGCATCACTATCATTATCAGCAGCTGCCACATGATAAAATTAAGGAAAGCCACCAAAATGACTTGCATGCATTATATTTCAAGTGACTAATGCCTGATTTCTAATATTTCCTTTCCCTATCACAAGCAATGTCAAGGTCATTTCCTATTTGCCTAAAAAAGCCAAAGAGAAGAGAAAGCAGTTATTACCCAGTGGCTTGGAAATACAGACAAGGAGATGCATCTCTCTAGCATGTCATTTGTCAAAAAAGAATATGGAAAACTGTTCTAATGGTGAGTGGAGAGAAAAGAAATCCCAGATTCCAACATTTTAGCAGCAAATTCATGTGTTCTTTTCCATAACAATAAACAAGGTACACCTTTCTCTTGTTCCTTTTCTTACCAACCTCACAATAACAGAGCAGCATTTATAAAAGGATCGTATTATGATGAATCTGACAGTGGATTAAAATTTAGCCTTCTTGATATGCATAACGTAATAAACTGCAATAAATATGTGCAAAAGTAGGTTGTGATGAATCTGTGAAGACCATTAACTATGTCTGTCTTGTACTCCCCACTTGAGAAGGTCCATCTGATATACAAAGCACATTAAGAAAGTAAGGCTCTTATCTAAAATCATTGATAGCATCAGGTTTGTAAAAATTCACAGCTGTTTGCAAACAGAAAAAGGCAGAAGGTATAGCTTCCATATGAATTGCTTTTTCCTTACTAAATGTAGAACAAGCAGCAGCTTCTGCTTTACTGTTCCATTTCAGCAAAAATGCAAGTATTAGGAAAACGGAGACAGACGACTACACTGCAATCGGCATAAAATGGGACAGCAGGCAGGTTTTTATGCTGTCCAAGTCAGTGCTTGGATAATAAAGAAATAACTAAAGCTACAATAACTATTAGATGCAAGCTTCAATCCAGACTTACTGATAAATCATAACTGACGTTTCCATAATGCTAGTACGATGGTTGCATAAACCAGCAATTCTTACAGCCACTGTTCAGAAAGTTTTATCTGCTTAAAATCAACATACTTAAAGCACGTACATACAAAAGAATGATTTAAAATAGAAGGGGGGAAAGTTAATTTTTATGCATCATTTCTTCATGAAAAACAATCAGTGTAAGAAAGAGTTTCATATAAGTTTGGTTTAGGATGCCATTTAGTTAATTAACCAAGCCATTTTCATTAACAAACTCAATATTGACTTTAAAGCAAAAATCTACGCAATTTCTTTAGAACGATGAATATTTATGAGCCATAGTGTCTCTGACAAAGTTGGAGTAAAGACTGTATTGTTAGAGGAATATGAAAGCTGGCTACTAAAAATACGTATAGAATATAGCTAGTGCTTCATGTTTCCTTTCAAACATTACAAGACGTGATCTTGACACACAGTTTTTTGCTGCTTTTTTTTTTTAACTTCTTAACAACATATTTGTAATATTCTCAAGTTTCATTTTTATTAAAAATCCTTTTCCCCATCATCATTCATACATAAGACTAAAGAAGCCCACAGATCCACCGCACCAAATAATTTTCTGCTTCATCTGGCTGTCTAGCTTTTTGAAAAGCAGACAAACATATCCCCCACCCCAATGGTTTGTTTTGTTTTTCTTGCATGGTAATATAATTGTATGTATCACAGTCTTCTGAATTTCTGTATGCTTTTTATATTTAATATTTATAACTAATTGTCATTCATTCTGCTCTCTTCTATCTCAGTGACTCTCCTTTGTCAAGGGCATTTTTGAGCACAAGACCATCCACCTTCAATCTTTGCTAAACAATCTAGCCATCAATTTTATTTTCTTTATCTTTGTTCCTTACTAACTTCTAGAAATATAAAAGCAGCCGTATAGGAGTTACAGTGTGATTCCTGCAGTGACTCTTAATGAAGGATCTTCTGATAGGAAAATGATTTTTAAATAAAAGTGCAATGCCCTAGTTGTCCTTTCCCCAGTTTACAGAAGATAATACCGTACCCATCCCTCAAGCTACATGCAGTCTGTAAGGAAAGCAAACTCCAGTGCGTACCCCTCAGTACTAGTAGTCTGTCTGAATAGTTTCCTTGACCTTGTTAGCCCAAGTTTTCTTCCCATGGAAAGCAGAGCCTGACACATAGGTGGAGAAAAGACCATAGTACTATCGCTGGACGTGATGTTACGGTGTCCCAGGGAAAGATGTTAATTTACAGGATATAATAAACCCTGCCTGATGTGATTAAGCGCAATCTCTTCTCATGGTAGTCCTATCTCCAGCTTTTGGTCTTTCCAAGTGACAGAGCCCTTTCTGACTGCTGTTTCATCTTGCTGTCCTTTCCTGCGGCCCTCCACTTTTTTTTTCTAAAATCACACATTATCTGATTGCTTTACTGTCAAGACCACTCGTGCTTGGTACTGAAAGCTTGACTTCCATGCATAATCAGCTCATGGTGGCAATCAGTCAATAGCTAAACTAAACATATCGATACTGTTTTCCATGCTGTTGCCTTTGCCTGAGAGAGGCTTCCCAGAAGCTTTCACAAAACTGACATGGAACTTCTAAAACCTCTCATCTGACAGAATGCCTGACAAGTAAAATAAAGCCAAAAGGCATTGGACTGAAACAAATTACAAATATTTATACAACAGGTAGTACCTTAAAATGCAAGCTATAAACTCATTACTGGTTTTGCTCAGGGAGTTCTCTACAGGAATGAAAAAAATAAAACTCTAACATTTTGTTTGGTAAAGGAAATGGATATAACTGGATCTGAGATTTTTACCCAGCAAAAGAAAATCATAATCAAACCTCAGTTTCTGGTAATAAACTACATAGAAAAGTTAGATAATTAATTTATAGGTAAACTGCAATATTTCTAAAGTGAATAAACAGGGATTCTTTTGCATTATCTCAGCACAGTGTGGATAAATTACAATGGGTGGGAATTTTGTCTGTACCTGAATATTTCTAGCATTTCCTAGCATCAAAGAATTTATTCTGTTAAAAATTATTTTAAAAATTAAAAAATGTTGGTATTCCAATTCAAGTAAGTGATCTGGACTAACAAGTACTGACCTGATGCCTGACAGAAAAAGACTAAAAATGAACTTGCTTTTCTTTTCAGTTGTTCTTCAATAATTACTCGGCTTAGCACTTTGGGGAAGGCGACAACTGTTCATTTCTAAGAAACATGCAGTTCATAGAAAGGTTGAGAGTGTGGGGAAAACCTATAAAACTGCTCAATGTACAACTAAATTCAGTATTATAGGCCATGTCTGGGTAATGATGATGGTGACTTTTTGAAATGGTGTTTTAAAAACAGCTCTAAGAAAAGTGGCCAAAAAATGTTAAGGCAAGAGGAAAGGTAAAGAGAATGGGAAGTTTATCCTTAAGGTTCTTACAGACTATTCTGTGGGAAGTTTAATTATATATACATGTTGCAGTCCAGACAGGCCTATATAATTAAAGTATAATGCTTATCTTGTAAGCAGCAAATAGTAAAACATTGATCTTTAGGTCCCTACAGTCCTCCCTACCAGAAATGCATGAAACACCTGACTTACAATGTCAGTCTGTCTTGGAACTGAGATTTAAAGAAGCCCAAACTGATGCCATTCACTCAAGTGTGACATTATGTGAAACCTTGTTCTCTGTATGTGAAATCTCTCTCAAATACATGGTTGTTGCAGTGTAGAAAAACATGCAAGGATTTGCCTGAAGTGCCTTATTTGAAGTCTGGTAATTCAGCTAGATCACTATTACTTCAATGCATCCATCAGCACGAATGTCTTGAAAGTTATTACTTTTTATATTCAAAGTACTTGACATAACTCCTTAAATAAATGATTAATATATTCCAGATTCATACAACAAACATGAAAAAAAGTCATTTTAAGATGGTCAGTGTCCTGGTTTCAGCTAAGATAGAGTTAATTTACTTTTTAGCAGTGGATGGAATGCCATGTTTGGGTGTTAGGACAAGAGCAGTGCTGATAGCACCCTGATTGTTGTTTAGCAATCAAGGACTTTTTCATTTCTTCATATTTCCCTACTAACGAGAAAGGGGGGGACACAGCCTGGACAGGTGAACTGAATTGGCCAAAGAGGATATTCCATGCCAATTACATCATGCTCACTTTAAAGGGGGGTCAGGAAGGAGGGGGAAAAGAAAAAACTCCAGGATGTGTGGTTTTTCTGGGGACGCAGGTTCTGGGACGGCTCCGGGCTGTATGGCCAAAGTTGTGTGGTTCGGTGAGAGACTGCATTGTGTATCACCAGTTTCATGTATTTTGTGCTCTAAAGTCATGTTATCATTATTGTTCTTTTTTATCTTTTTCTGCTATTTTAGTAAACTATCCTTATCACAACCCGCGGGATATTGGAAGTCTCTTGTGTTCCTCTTCTTTTTGCAAAATTCTTTCAGAATCTGTTGCCCTACTTCTATGTGAAGTGGGGGAGATTACAAAGATAGAGCAGTCATACAAATTTGTCCTCTTACCTTCTGAGATAGTAACAGTAAGAATTAGCAGAGCAAGTAAGGAATGACTGCTATCAGGGTGATGATGAGGAACAAGAAGAGGAGAAGGAGACTCAGTCAACAGACAACCAAGATATATCATTTTGATATATACTGCAAGAAACTCATTAGGAAATCTCACTGTTTTCTTGTAAGCTGTTACTTTCCTATAAGTGTTTCCATGTTGATAAATAACATGGCCTGAAATTCAAAAATAATACCACAATGAACTTCCAATTTAACTATATTCAACTATCTTTAACTTTATTATGTTTGCTGTTGTTTATCGTTAAACCTCCAAAAACACCTGGAAAACCAAAAATAAAGTAAAATAAAAAAGCTAGAATCTAACACATATAAAGAAGGAAAAAATCCTGACTTAGAAACACACTCAAAAAACCTGTCTCTATGGAAAAGAGCAGCAAATATTCAGTAGTATGTCACAAGAGCCCTTGATGTTTTGTAATTATTGTCTGATTGCTGCAAAAACATTTTGAATATTGTAACTTTCTTTGAAAGGACCTCAGAATGACTAATCCTTTCAAATGAGAGTAAACAATATACTGTAGTAGGGAGTATTTATTAATACTTAACAAGACAAGGAAAATTGGTGATGTCATTGATAAAGAGAAAGCAATCATATATTTCTCTGCAGGACTCCCGAAATAATGTAAACTAACATTACTAACAACTTTCATAAGGCTTCATAAACCTTCAGAATGTTTTCATATCACCAAGTAATTCAATTGTACAATACTCCTATGTGATGGGGAGTTGTGCAAAGGAAAACAGCAGCTGGAAAGTCAAGCAGCTTCCCTGGCATTTCCAGTCTGTGGGAAGTAACAAAATCGAATTGGTCTCTGTAATGTCTAAATACACCATCTATCAGGGATTTACAGCACTAAAAACTTCCTTTTCTGATGCTGTGCTACTGCAGTTACTTATTCTTAGTGCTATATTGGGGCAACACTACTTTTTGTTTAATTGTTACTTTTCTGTTTATGATGGTTTATGGGAGGGTTTATGTTAATAAATTAAAAATAGGCCAATGGAATAATCTGTGCAAAGCATGTGCCTGTGAGGGAACAGAGAAGGGGGCTGATTACCATTATATTATGCAAGTTTGGCTGCCAAAGTTGAAAGGACAGCCTTTTACATTTCAGGAAAAAAGCTTTCTCCAAAAAATGTTTCAGGCTACATCTAACCTGCTGGATGCAGAAGCAATTCTGAATGCCCAGAGGTGAGCACACACCCTGACCACAGCCTGGTTCCACACTGTGATAACACACAAGTGTGGACAAGCTGTCTCCCCTTCATTTCCATAGGAAGGAAGCTGAGGCTTGGGGCCACACTGGAACTGCAATGAGTTTGCCTGGCCCCTTAAAGGGGGGAACCAGGAGCCTCCAATCCACTGGAGCACAAACATGCCACTCCACTGAGAAATAAAAAACCCCGCTAGTATGCAACTAAAGAAGGATGCATATCAAGTAGAACTGCAGTTAAATTTGCACCCATTTTTATGGATTACTTCATTCCATAAACAAAATTCTTTCTTCAATCAGCTCTTTGTTTCTGCTGTTCAAGGAAGAAAGTGGTGCTAAGCCATGACAAGCGGTCCCAATTCATTTTAGTGTCCATAAGACTCTCAGGCCAGAAAAACTGGTCTGGTAGGCTATATTATCTGAACAGTAGGGATGACCAGCATCATCTGTGATTAAAATATCAAAACATAATTTCTTACAAGGTTTTTTCCTTTACTCTTAAAAAATAAAACTGTAAGTTGTGTCTTTATCAAAATTCTCTCTTGACTTGAAAACTGTCTACCCTTCCTTTCTACTCCTTCATACTGCAGGACAACATTTTAACTTTCACTAAAGCTTGGGAATTTCTAATGTCTTTAATTATGACACTCAGATCTTCAGTGCTTGAAATTCAACTTCAATATGGCAGAATTTTCCCACTCAACTCCTTGACACAGGATACTACGCGCTTAAAAGATACATGGACTTAAATAATTTCTGTCACAATTTTTATATTTAATAGTAATTCTAGATACTTTTATTAATTTGTCCAGATATCATTTGAGATCGTGTATATTTTTAGCTTACTACCTTTTCTTCATTAACATGACTTTCTCTAGGCATCTGATCTAGGCACTATCAGATGGCTAGCTGGACATGGTCAGAGACCATGTGAACTTCTTGTTTGTCCCAAATCATCCACTGGTATGTTCTCATGCAAAATGAAATAAAGATGATGCTCTTGTAGCAGGAATATAGCTCATCTCTTTGCCCTCAATATTCTGCTAACTGACTCCTGAACTCCACACAAAAATGCTCTTGCTAGATTATTACTTGCATTTTGTAAGTATGCTCAAACATGCTCCTCCACATCTGCTTCAATCTAAAATAATACATGATTAGCTATCAACATATTGAACCATAACCAGTAACAGTGTTTGTTCAATGTTATGATCTATATCACGTGGACCAATATGAAAGAAAATTAGGATATTTTAAGGTATTTATTGCTTGGTAGATCTCACTACCTACCTTCCTATTTAATTTGCCTTTTATATTTAAAATGTCTATAATAAGATTTGTATCTAATATCCTAGTTTTCTGTGAAAAAAATGTATTCTAGTATGGCTGATGCTTACGTATGGAAAAAAAATGCACTGTTATTTGGTTCATTCTGAATACACTAAGTATGTCTTTTTAATAAAAGTGAATATTCTTTCTCATCCATTCATTGTTTCGTGGCCTTTTTTTTGGTGGATTTGTTGGTTTGTTTTATCATCTGTGAACTGGGTCATGTTCTAAAAGAAAGAAAAGCAGGTGAGCTGTGGATCTATTTAGGCTTTTCTTTCAATGCCATGGCCTTCATGTTCATTTCAGAAAAAAACATTTTTTAAACTACCTGTGCTTCAAAATTTTAGTAGACGCAGTGACTGCTTTTTTCACTCAATACCTTGGACAAGAAAAGCAACCTAAAGGAGCGGAAATATTTTTGACCATGATTACAAAAAATAGATACACTATGAACAATTATTTTTTCTTTAAGATTAAAGCCAACTTATTAGCTATAGTTTCTCCTTGATGACTATCGAGATATAAGATAAATTATACATATCTTTCAGTTCCTTCTGCTCTTAAGAACTGTATCAATCTGATTTTAATTTTGGTTTTATAACTCCCAAAGAATAGACTTTTTAAAGTAGACATTAATTGATTCCTAAAAAAAGCAGTAATTATATAAAATCTGAGGGTTTTTCTTATAAAATGAAGTTCTTCTAAAGAAAAAAAAATTTTAAAAATTGGTGACTAAAACCAGTATAAGTCAGTGTAAATATTCAGTTTCTTTTCAAATGCAGCACATTTTAAGCCCCTTAGCACTAATTTTCCAGACTTCAAGATCACGGCATCCAAATCTTAATCTTAAATCAAACAAGAACTGAAGTGTTAGCCTAAGCTTGATCTGTTACCATCTCTAATTTTATAGACAGTAAATAACCAAATCTTCCAGTGTAACTTAAGCCAATTCATTTTCTTCCATCTAATGTGAAAACCTATACTTAGCCTTGATTGTAGACATTCATGGAGCTTATTATCATCTACCTTTCCAAACACATCAACTATCAAAAAAATGAAATAAAGAAACCCAGATGTCTCCTTATGTTTTACAATAGTCTCCAGCTCTTGCTGATGACAATCATTAGGATGACTTACAGTACAGCATATAAAGTGGAATGAAATCTAATATCTGAAACTTCTAACATGACTAAATATTGCCTCTGATTGCCGAGTAGGCTGTGGGGCTCAATTCACATTCTGCACTAACACATTCAATCCACTGTCTTCAAAACAGAAGTACCTTAATAGCTTTAAGTCAATACAGCTAAAAATCTTTCAGTATATGTAGCTTAAAAAAAAATAGAAAAAACTCAAGGAGGTTATTTTACGTGCTTGAATGGTGAACCCAATCCAATTCATATTAGGCTACAAATGCTTTACTCCATACTGACTTGTTTACCTTATTTTCACTATCCATAAGACATCTTCATGTTAAGAAAGAGGAAAACCAAAAAATATACAAAGCCTCTTCTCCTACCATACTGTCAATATTCCCTGAGATTACAAGACCAATTCTTATGGTCTAGGGAAGAAATTACAAGAAAAAAAGACAGGAAAAAACCCCAACACACCACCAAACCCAAGTAAAAAACCTGCCACTTCTGGTCTATGGAATTTTTAGTTGGAATGCACAGTCAGTTTCTCTTTTCATAACTTACAAAATGGGTGAATGTATTTATGTTTTTTTTACTAATTGAACACAAGGTTTTGTCATCCTTGCTCTGTATGTTTCTTTTGAAAACAGTAAAGGACAAGTTTCTTAAATTATGCAAAATTCAATCCAGTTGAAGATTTCTGGTTGTAGTAGGAAGCTAGGTAGATAGATAGATAGGTGTTTACAAGACTGTTTAGGCTATAAGCTTGGACCACATTACTGACTTGGAACCCAAAGATCTTTTCATTCTCCCCTCTGAAATTCAAGGATTCAGTGACAAAGTTTGTTCTCCCAGATTGAAATATTACTAAGATAGGCAGTTGTTAAGAATACGTTTCTGTTCCCCAGAAAACTGGAAAAAGAAAGCATCTCATCAAGTGCTACTGGGCAGCAGGAGTCTTTCATTAACTTTGCAGTGAAGTGGCTGCCTAAGGATGGCCAACCATAAAAATTAGAAAACAAGACACGAATACCAAATGAAAAGACTGAGTGTAACCCTATTCATGTCTGTCTAACATGGGGTACTGATAGAAATGTCAGAGTTCTGTTATTTAGTAAGGTTATTGTATTGTTTGATGTTGCTCCCCTTTATATAGCTAACAACTACTGACCAAAATACCAACTAGCAGTTATAGATATACGGATATATCATACATTATTCTATTACCAGTACAAATATTTCAGTATATCCTTGTTTATATATCCACATATATATACACACACATTATTTTCTAGTTAAGACAATAATAGAAAATAATGGTCAAGACCAAAGAGATGATTTTAAAATTAAGATTTAGACCAATAAGATCTCCAGAAAAATAATTTCAAACATTACTCAACAGCACTGAAAAGTTAAAGGCATACAAATTTTAATTTGGCCTAAGATAAATTTCTAAAAGAAAGGTCATGAGCATTGTTTTATTTATGTGTTGTGACATGACATCTTTATTCCTGTATGCTTAGCATTTATCTTTAAACTGCTAATAACTTAGCCTTTCTTTTAATCTTAGTGGTAGTTGCTAGCAATGCACAAATAAAAAGGAATGAAACCTATATATGCACTTGTTTCTTAGAGCTTGTGACAGTCTCATAACTGTCCAATTAAACAGGAAGGACAGCTTAATTTTGCTATATGTGAGGCCATTTGTCAGTATGGCTGATAATATGAATGTGGACGACAGCTAATTAGCATTCTATGAAAAGCTGTCATAGGGAATTTAGCATACCATAATACTTTATTACATGTAAGGGAATGGCTTCACTTATTAATTGAAAGTAAATTCAGAAAAAGATCAGCCTTTTCATCCTCAAAATGCTGGGAATATTATTCTAGTTTTAAATTGAAAACATAGAAATCAAACTATAGTATTAATTTTCCAAGATCTTTCTCCCTCCATCCCACAAATTCTAATAGCAGCAATTGTAGTAGTTTCAACCATGAACTTAAACTAAGTTGCACTGACATGCTGGAAATGTGATATCATCAGGTAATCTGTGAGTAATTACAACTCAAGGCAAGTTACAATAAATGAACCATAACCTTGTTATGACTTTGTCTTTCTGCACTTTCTGGGCCCATCTGTTTTTCTCTACACTTGATCAACCAAGCTAACATGACCTATTCTTTTCCTGGTGGTACAGAAAATGTTCACGAATTATAGCCATGTCATGGCAAATTTTTTTAATTTTTTTTTTTTTGTCCATATAGCATAACAAATTGATTTGCTGTGGCAGTAAACAGTGAAATAGTCTCTTTAGTGTCTAGTAATTAGTTCTAATAGTAGCGGACAAATTAAAAGGCAGCAAAACAAAATGTCTCCATCAGGCACTTATAATAACCTTCATAATATATACAGTAGATGTTGTGAGGACTAAGGTGGATAAATGAGGAGAATGCTGATTTTGGCATCCAGCTTACTTAGAGATAATCTAGCTCATCCCTCTTGGCTGACATCGGACCAAGAATAATATTAAAGACTAATAAACTCCTTCCAGCAAACCTCTGATTCCATGGTTCACTGGTCTCAGACCTAATCTATCAATCCATTTACTGCACAGTAAAAGGTAAGAAACCCATTACAGATCTGTTATATGCCCTGGCAGGTGGTATATGACAAGGACTGAATTCATCACAAACTCCAGTGCCTAGTACCCCTTTTGTATGCTTTGAAGCACTAGGAGGTTAGCTTCCTTGGCTATCACAGCAGAAGATACTTGGAGCTTTGAAAATAAATGAAAAATTCTTGATACAAAGGCATAAAAATGGTTATAAAGCACTTCATTTTTCATACTATTAAGACTTCAGGAAGATAGTTTTATTTTCATTTTTGCAAGAAATACTGGCTTTGGAAAGGGTACAATTAAAAAAAAAACATGCTAGAATTTAAAAGTCATGCTTTCAAATGTGGGCTTTCATCTTCATTCTCTGCTTAAACTATGTCTAAAGTAGCAGCCCATTAGAATCACTATTCAATAAAGTTGTCTAAAGAAGTGTCATTTTAAAATTATTGCTATCCAGAGGAAGAAAAACTCTTCATATATCTATTCTCAAGGTCATCAGCACGTGATATAAACACCCAAAAGCAAAGACAATACTGAAGCAAAAGAAGAAAAAAAAAAGCTTCTTTTATGTGACTGCAATTCCTTTCATACTCAATTTCTTTTCTCAGCTTATTTCCATTGCTGTAGGGCAACAGTTTCTGTGACTGTAAAGAAGGTTTTAACATGACTTATTTCAAATATGTCACCCTGAAGGTTAAGACTCGCAGGTGTTGTCCCCCATTCCCCTGCTTGGCAGATCAAGGCAAAGCAAAAATTTGTCATAACCTTCGGAGATATTTGGCTACATTCTCAGCTGGTGTAAATTGTCACAGCTTCTCTGTAGTAAACAAATACGCCAGTGGATGCCAGGTAAAGACCTACCTTGCATTTTTTATGTAACTACCATGTATGGCTTGTATTTTGAAAATAATATCACCCTGCAATATGAGATAATCAGAAAGGGTAGACTGTTAGACATTCATTTCTTCTAGCAGAGATGCCAGAAAACAAAACAAACAGCTAAAAACAAAGGATTCAAGTATACAATACACTTTAGAAGGAGATAGAGAGACGGAAAAGCCCCAGAGAAATCTCTGTGATGTTTGTCCACTGTGCTTTGAGGAACATACACACACACAAAAATATATCTTCCTTCAAACAACTAACTACAGAACCATACTCAGGTGACCTAGAGAAGATCACCTGATAGAAGATTACCAGAGCTGTGAGGTTTGGCTCTTGATAAAAATCTTTGTATTTTTTTCATTGGTTATGGATCTAAAACTGAACCAGGGCAACATATATCCCTCTGTCATACCTGGAAAATTTCTTTCTATGACATCTAGTTTTGGACCCTAGAGTTTCAGAGGAAAAAGGGGAAAAAAAAAGTGAGGCTTCCTATATAAATTGTGAATAATTTTTTTTAAAACATAAAGGAAAAAGATATTTTCCCTTCAGTTTAATTGGAAAAATCCAATGCTAGAAACAAAAAAAGAGCTTTTAACTTTTTCTTTTTAAACATCTGTCAAAATCATATAGGAAATATAAAACCTTTAGGGAAAGAGCACATGACAAAGAACTTGCATGCATTTAAATCTTGTAACTGTCAAAGCCAGTTTCTGTTAGTTTAAAAAAAAAAACCTGCATTTTTCAGATTCTTTAGATTCAGCTACCATGGGCCAGTGAGAACTCAGTTTTATACACCTCTATAGGTGGATAATTGAAATTAAAATAATGTGGTTAGGTAATGATCTCACATGGAAGTTCAATTTTCTGGCTTTAGTCTCTTTTAGGAGTAAATAGAAGTTTTCAAGTGGTAAATTCCAATCCTAATATGTTGTCAGACACATTACTTACATCTGGTAGACAAACTTGTGGAGAGAATGATTCACTAAAGAGTAGCTTTGTCCTTCATATTTCACCTGGACCTAACTATCTTCAACAGCAGTCACAGCTGCTCTGGCTGCGACAAGCAAATCTGGAATATTTCTGCATGAGTAAGCAGAAAATGAAAATGCAAAATTTTAAGGTATGTGACTACTCAGTGGAAGCTTATATTCAGAGACTAATTACAGATTTCATTAAAGTATGTTTGTGTAACTTTAGTAAATATAAAATACTTATTTTTTCCCGAAAAGTAGCGTTGTCTTTTTAAAACTAGAGCTCAGATATTCAAATCACAGTGTCTAAATTTGGCTATGTATGTGCTTATTTCAGCTAGTAAGGAAAACCTTTTTTGATCTTGAATCTTTTTTGAATATATACATTGATTTCAGAAACTCATTTGTAGAAAAAGAGATACTTCTGTCCAAGCACGCAAATAATGATTTATGTGTTCAACTTGGAGTTTCTGAATGTGATCAATATTTATTATCCACTTTTGCCTGAGCCATTGGCTAACATTCTGAACCTTGATAGACTGTGTCTGTTAGGAAGAAACTAATGAAAGTGCCACATCAAATAAGTTCCAGCTTATTTCCAAGGTATGCACTTGAAACTCAACTGTGTTCACAAAAACAGTAACAAAAAAATCCCAGTATGGAGTATTCTTGAGCAGAAACTGTACCTTGTATTTTCAGTAAGGTACTCAGAAGATTTTCTCACCCTTTTCCCCCTCCCCCTTCCCCCCAGAGTTAAACACAACAAATACCTCTTTCTTTTTACCTGATATCCTGTTAACGTCAGGAAATACATACCACAGGTTAATCTCCCAGGTGATAATCTTGCTATCACTTTTAATGAAAGTCCTTAAACTGATTCTAGATTGACTTTTTCTGATCAGGTTAATCCAAACCTTGGGTGATAATCCTTCGGGCAACACTTTTTATCATTTCTGCTATACGAGACCATCCAAATATATACCTCATTAGATCAGATTTGCTATTCATTGTCAGGAGTTTCCAACACAAAAATATCCTACTTCAACAATAAAATACAACAAAATCCTCCCTCAGTACAGAGATCCCAGAAAGCAAAATGAGTGGTACATTGCTACACAGAAGCCAGAACTCAAAGCTCAAGGCTGGAAGAAGCGTGGTAGAAGGTGAAGTAGCACTTGCAGCTGCCTCCTCCGGGTTGGGAAGAAAAGAGAATTGAGAAGTATCACCTATGTTGAAACAATCAGCTACTTGTTACTGCCTCTCAAAGACCACAGTCACAAAAACTGGAATATTTGCCATGCCTGCAAAACAACCAGGCTGAAAAAAAAAGGCAAAAAGAAAAAATAAAGAAAAAAAAGCAAAGAAAAAAACCCCAACCCTCAGTATTCTACCCTTAAGCAGAAGGCCTCTAATTCGAAGAGTGTATTTGGATACATCATCATCACTTCAGGCACTAATGGCCTTGGTTTGCTGTCGTCATTTCTTGCAGCAGTGTATTGAAGACATTTTTCTTCCTCAGGTTCATTATGCATACAAATGTCTTTTCATACACAGAAAAACAATACATACCAGAAAATATACAATGCAAATATTTGCTGCAGATTAAAATTTTATACCACAGTTATATCACTAATATGTCTAACCTTTAACAAGTGACGGTTAGCCTCCTTCAGTGTACTCTCAAGCTTATGTTTTTTGTCTGGGCTCAGCGATGCACTTCCAAGTGCTATTCCTCCAGTTTCATTTAATCGTTTCAGTATTCCCTTGTGTGGCGGCAGCTCTTCAACTCGTAACTGGAACAGACAAATACAGCAGTTAAGATGAACTGTGGTAGAATTTTCAGTTCTCTCATCTTCACCCTTATCGATTGGTCTATCAGCTGGAGGAATAAACTCAATTTAAGACAAAATGACCATACTTTCTGGATGTAGAAGGCTACCCCCCCCCCCCCCTTCAAAAGAAACTGTATTAGTGGATCAAGCTTAGGGTCCTAAATACCAAAATATGGGGTTGCTCAGGAACTTAATCATTGTTGCATGATATATTCCACTTCTAGATACACACCAGCTCATGCCTAAGAATTTTAATAATCTTGTCACATGATGAAGACCAAACCCTTTAGAGAAAGGTTTTAACTCATTCCATGCTGTGAACAGAGCCACCCAGATAGTGTGTGGTGAAAAGTCCTCCAGCCTAACCTCATAATGAAGAATGCTCATTAAAAATAACCCAAATAAGTATAGCCAAAAGATGCAAGATATCATCTAAACATACCAGTTCATCGTGTATGGAGTTACTGCAAGCTTACACGTTTCTAAGTAATTTGATAGATCAAATAAGAATAATGCACTGAAAGATAAAAGCTTTGTTGTTTTTTTTTTTAAAATAATAAACAGGTAGGTATGAAATTTACAAAGCAATGCATTATTATTTGCTGCATTGTTCTCTTTTTGTGGCTCCAAAAGGACAAGGTAGACTGCAAAAATGAGATACAAATAAGATATCTGAAAAATTTTAATTTTGGATTATATTTTTCTTGGGAATACAACAATTGGGAAATATTTGTGCGTAAATGAGGAGTGGGATCCTTCATGGTTCTAAACAATTGATTTAGACTTTAAATCTGTAACTATGTCTGCAAATTTTAAAATGCATTTAGCACCCCTTATATTTCTTTGTCCAAATTCTGATATACTCAACAATGGAGGAGAAGCCTCACAAATTCTCTATCCAACTAGCTGGCCTCTTACACAGAACAGCCAGAGGGACAAACTCAGCACATGTTTAAGTCTTCACTTCCACAAATGTTATTGATCCTATTTTTATTTTAAAAGTAACTTGGAGACAGACTTTTACTAGAGAATCTTCTAGATTTTTTTCAGATTTCATTGAAAGAAGGATAGAACAAACTCCAATGAGTTTCCTTCAGATTCTTTAATGTTCTATTCCATCACTTCCTGAATTTGTTCAACTTTGCTTGCTTTAAAGGAAAACTAGACCTTATCCTCAAGGGAGGACAGGAAGCCTTTAGGCAAGTATTCTGTAAGTAATATACATTGTTCAACTACAGTTTAGTTTTTTATTGAGCAAGTGAAGTATAGTAATTGTATTGAATGCATTTGAAACTACACTGAACAACTTCTATTTGAAATAATTATAAGCAGTATCATAGTCCAAAAGCTCATACTTCTTATTGAAAATATTCTAGTATTTAGAAACAAACATTTAATAGTCTACTGCTTTGTTGTTTGGGTTTTTTTAAAGCATTTTTAAAACGTCACCTAGCTGTTTAGTCTAGAAAACATTGCAGCAATACTTTAACCAGTTGACATTTATAATTATGCATGCGATTCTTGACACTCCTGTGAAATACTGAATACAATTTCATAAATGAGAAATTATAAAAGGTTAACGAGACACCTATAGAGGGAAGTTTTAGAGATATAACAGTCAAGTTCTGAATTAAGAAATGAAGAAGAAAATTATAATGATTAATTACTTAGTGACAGGGTAGGTATTTTTCTTTCAGTACATTTTCCATTACTTTTCTGATTTTAGTATGATCAGTATATATTTGTACCTGGGTTTTGAAATTCTACTGCTTTGATTTATAAAAAAAGTTAAATGAATGTTGTGCTTGATGGCAGAGGCCCTATCTGAACATAACATTAATGTTCCTTAATGTAGAACAGATAAAGTAAGAAAACATTAGTAATAAAACTCATGATACCTTTACTTTGCTAAGGCAATCTCTTAACTGGTCTTCATTCCCTGGTTCAAGGGGAGTACCAATAATGCTGTCTGCTTCCTCTAACCATAAAATCAACTTGTTCAAGTCCTCTTGAAATTCTGATAAAATGTTCTTTTCTTCCTCTAGCCTGTAATAAAAACATGAAATTAATGTTTCTATACCTTTTTTATGTTGAAGTGCTTATTCAATATAAAAAAAAGTTAGGAAAACCATATGGTTTAGGTTTTTTAATATTATCAGACCATCACACTTTCAACATTGCATTAAATGCACTTTAAAAGAAAAACTCAAGTCGTAATTTCCAGTGGCATTAAATTCAGGTTCAGGATTAGATACAGTGGGGAGCAAGCAAGCACACCAGAACAAGAACTGTGAATAATTTGATCAGATTTTTGTATGAACTAACACGGTGTCAAAACCTGAGAGTTCTAGCACCAAATTTTACAAAGCTGAATCTGTAAAAACTGACACTTAAATCCATTTGGACATATTGTACAAATAGTTATTTTGGTGTCTGTGCAACATACTTTATGTAAAGCATTCCAATCAAGATCCACAAAAAACCAGATAAGGTTTCTAGTCTTGTAGAAGGAATACAGTAGAATTTCTCTCACCTAACTTTAGATACCTATTTTGTTTATGTCTACAACTCAGGTGTTGATTTTCTCAACCAGATTCTCTTCATTGAATACCAGCCGGCATTTCTAGTGTGTGATACATAGATTCATCTTAAATGGTTGCAAAAGGAAGAGGTTAATTCTGCATATGACCCTTTTATTAATTAAAGGAAAATCAAATGACTAAGACATTAACGTTGCAAGTGTTTAAAGTCAGAGAAGGCTACCTTCACCATGACTGCATAAATATATGGAGAGCTGAACTTTTGTGCCTAAGCTTCCAAAGTTATGAAGAGATGCATGAGAAAAAATTCAGGGAGGCAGGAATGAGGACAGGCAGAAGGCGAGCCCTTTGGGAAGACCATTATGGATTAATCTCTTCTGAAGGAGGGAAAAAAAAGTGGTTTACCCAAATCACTTATAATTTATCCCTCAAATTTATTAACAAAACAGGATACACTGAATCTTTACTGTAAGGAAAAATTAAATATTAATCAAATTAAACAATCATTAATGACCTATTAAATAATAACAGGGGTTTGTGGTTGCTTTTATTTTATTAAGGTTACTTGAGTTTTAAGCAAATATGTAAAACCAACATAAACATCATTATCATTATATTTCCAAGGTTAGGTCACTTATTGTACATAATAAGAGGTTATATTAGCATTTTTTATAACATATTATTTTAGTTGAGCATCAAGGTCAGTATTATTAACATATTATTTCTGATTGTGAAAATGTGTTAAAGCAGAACGAAATGGTTTTAACTTTTGCTGGTTTCTCATAGTTGCCATTATAGTCAGTACCCATACAACACTCAGAAGTCACATGGATTGACATCTATCTTAAACTACACCATTATTTATTTGTAATTGTTAAAAATTTATTTTTTTTTTTAGGAAATTAAGTTTTCTGATGGCTGACTTGAGCAAAGATGTCCCTTTATGGAAGCTATTTGAAATACGCTTCAGGCAAGTATAAATCAATAACAAGTGTCAGATTCACATTATCTAATGAAAAAATACAGAAAACAGTTGTTGCCTGACAGGCTTGCTTGCACACGTGCACACATATACAATCTGAAAAACAGCTTAGAAACTATGCATTAAAAGTTTTTATTTAAAGAGAATGGGAATTTAGAAGTTTCAAAGACAGTAACTATCTTATACAAGTTTGTATATACAGAGCTGCAAAACATTTCACCCTGTACTAAGAAATTTAACTTTCAGCCATTACAATCTTGTATGACTTTTTTCCCCACTTTACTGTAATTTCCAGATAATAAAAGCATTCAAGTGACTTCAACTCTTCTGCATTTGAAACCTTTACTTACAAGGAAAGAAAACTGCTCCCTTAATGTTTTAAGTAAATGCATTTGGTTAGAGGGAAAACAAAGGGAGAAAAAGCTGTAAGATTTCTAAAAATACCTTTTAAATAACCATCATACATAAGAGAAGCCTGGTTTGGTCTGCAGTAAAAATTCTAGTAGAGTATAGGGCATAAGCATATACGCTGAATAAAATTTTGCTTCACAGCAAAAGTCATCTGTTTTCATTATACAAGCAAGAAATTTTGTCAATTTAGATTTTTTGAGGATGGAAAGAATCATGTTTTTGGAATGCTGACTCTTATAAAACCAGGAGCATACAATTCAACTATTATTTTACACAACTTGCCAACTAGCAACACTTTTGTTCGTGCTTTACCTGCCCTTCCACCTTCCTGGTGTTTAGTGCATTTCCTTCACAAGGCATCCTTGCAAGATACAAACTGCTATACTAGAATAAACACCCTACAGACCATTCTCCAAAACAATAGATTAAAAACTAAAAGTACCAAATGCAACGCTTTTTGCCAGTCTTTCACTATCAAGCTGCTACATCTGAGTCTCACTACACTAAACATACCACATCTTAAGGAAACTTGAAAAATATGACAGTCACCAAGCATGTGACAAAAGCAAAAGCAAGGTAATTAGACATCACTACAAATGTGTTCTTGAAAAAGAGATGTGTTTCCACTTGATTTACCAGAACCAAACACTTTTTGAAAGTATGTCCAACTGTTGCCCTAAACCCACCCTCCTTTCTTCTGTAGTTTAAAAATCCTCAGAAAGTAGCAACTTCAAACAATATCTTGGATAAGAAAAGCCTCGTGAAACAGTATTATGCATTGATGTTTTCAAATAATTATAAGTAGCTCACACTTTCAAGGGTGGAGGTTTTATTTTTTTTCTTTACAGCACAGTTTAAAGAAGTTCTCTGTTAATTTCTGAAATACAAAGCATTATTTCTTTGTTAACCTTCAAGTTTAATGTTTTTGTAGGATTTATTTAAGCATGTAACAGTGATAATAATGAATGGGATATTTAAAAGTCTCCATCCACAATTAAGTGGTGGATATTTTATTTCCTGAGTCAATTTGATGCATTTAGATAACAAAAAGGCACTAAGAAGTTTTTGAAATATTGGTTGTGAATTATAAATATTCTTAATAGGTTTTCAGGAAATGGATTTGCAGTGATTACGGCTGAAAAAAATTATATATATAGAAAAGCAAGTGCAGAATGTACTAAGTATTATGAAGTCCAATAATAAATCATGCATTCAGTCATAATAAAAATACAAAGTAAAGGAGATTAGTAAAAGGAGGTACAGGCTTAAATGGGGAATGCTTTTTTTGTGGCTCAGCTGATACAGCCATAGATCGCTACTATAATCTTAAGCATTTCAGATGGATTGAAGAATTTTAGGTAAGCAATAAATTTAAATCTACACTCACACAGGACAATTTTTTGTCATCTACTGTTCAAGAACCAGGTAGTGAAGAGATGCATGCTCTAAGTCTGCAACAGCACAGGTATACAGGATTTAGTCATCTCTGAGAAAGTGAAAGGCATGATAGAAACCAGGAGAACACACATAGGTGCTTATTGGGAAGCATGCATTGATGGAAAAATGAGAACCTTACTGTACCAGTTGTATTGTACTATACCAAGGGTCATAGAATCATTTAGGTTAGAAAAAAACCCTTAAGATCGAGTCAAACCACACACCTAACACTGCCAAGTCCACCACTAAAGCCTGTATCTAAGCACCACATCTACACGTCTTTTAAATACCTCCAGGGATGGTGACTCAATCACTTCCCTGGGAAGCCTGGTTGAGTGACTGAAAACCCTTTTGGTAAATATTTTTTCCCTAATATCCAATCTAAACCTCTTCTGGCACAACTTGAGACCATTTCTAAATTTCTGCCAAGTACACCAGTAACAGAGCCAGCATGGAACATCTAGGTCTTCTTGTGGCTTCCCTCATCATTCTCTGCAACTGAAAGGATGAAAGGAAGGAGCACTTTACTTGTGCTCCTGATCCCTTAAGCAGTCATCTCAAAGCCCTGAGGTCTCTTTTGTTTACCCTTGGACTTCCTATTGCAACTTCATCCCCATCTACATGGAAAAAAAAATATTAAAAAATCAATAATGGATAACTACTTGAGTGTGTACCAAGGTAGGAGGTCTTCTCATCACATCACCCAGGCTTCAGGGAGGCAGTAAATTTCTGCTACTCTGAACAAGATCTAAATAAAATCTCTAGATGAGATTCCTGCTTCAGATCTATAATGGATTTCTAAATCAGCAAACAGATTTATTTGCTTTTGTTCTTAACACAGTATATCCTAATATTTACTAGACATATGAGCCCACTATTGCTATTTTTTAAGCTTAGAAACAAATTACTCTGCAGTAACTGCCTAGAGATTAAACAAACACAAGACACTGGTGCCAAATTGTTCTTTAAAGAAACAGAAAATATTTACTGCAAAAACAACAAAATCCTCCAAAACTATTTATGTCTTGATATATGTACATACATACACACATGCCTATATAGACAAATGTGTATGGAGGTATACATACATTTACTTAACAGTTACACAAATACATTAAATGATGAGCACCATAAAGAGCAAAAGAAGCCAATTAGCAGCCTCACTTTCCTGCTTTTGTCTTCTATTTTGTTATGGAAATCTGCATTACTTTTTTCAGGAACTGTTTTTCTCTAGATTTCTGGAAATCCAAGCAATGTCAGTGAAAAGTCCTGATCCTACTGGACTCCAACAGTTCTTGTGCCTGTGTACTACAGTTCTGAATCTCATATGAGGTCTTGTTATGCAACTAGAAATTCTGGACCTTCCTCATGCATACAGAATTACACATTTTGGTTGTATAGAACATCGACAGAAGAACCCACTTTATAGCATTACAGTTTTTTCAGTGCTGTCAAGCCAAAACAGATTAAAGCCAATCAACAAAAACATTTACTTTGTGAATCTGAGACAGATGATAATTTATGCTGAGATCAGTATAAAACTGAAGGAAAACTAGCTCCCTTTATTCTTAAAAACAAAAGGACAACTTCAAATCTTTCTGAGGCAGTGTCCCCCCTCTGCCTTGACTACATGAAAGTCTAGGAATCAGTCACCCAGCGCTATGCTGTGAACCACACAATCAAACCTCTGTCCCTCAACCTGACCAGACTCCCCAGAACCTCAGCTCTGAGCAATAGCTTTTTGGCTTGTCTTGGTTTCCTATCACTACTATTAATTTGTAAAGCACATAGCTCAATAGAGGCATTATGTGATGGTACCCTAAGGATAAACCTGAGAAAGACTCAACTTTAAATATGCTAATTCTGGCACAGAAAAGGAATAGTGTTCAACTCAATGCACCTGAGAGCAAAATTATTGAGTTGTATAGTATTTTGAATCAAAAAGACTTCTTGTCTCCTAACAGAGATAGCAATTGGCAAGATTCCTTTTTCATCTTAAGTACACTGTCAGTTTTATCACCCTTATGAATTCAGCTGTAAGTCTTAAAACATTTAGAACTTTTCCTAGTCATGAAGTAAAGAATTTTACTTTGATGACTAATTTAAATGTTGATCAGTAGGACTGAGTTTTATTATTTGAGCAGTGTGGGATGTTTTCAAACTCAGACTTTCCAAGAATATATATGTATATATGTGCATACATTCAGAAAGGTTTCAGAATTCAGACACAAAAAAAAAATAAATCTTCCGTAACATTAAGGTTCTATTTTCTTATCCTAGTCAGGAACAGTATGTAGTATAGCAATTTAAAAGCCCATTGCAATTAATGGGAGATACAGGTACACCTCATCATTTACTTTACAGTTTGTTCTTGGCCTGCTAGAACACTACTACTACTATAAATAACATTCAGCATGACAAGTAACATATTATGCAAGCCACAAAAATAAAGCACTCTATCTTAGCTGAGCCAGCTAATCAAATAAAAAAAAAAATTAACTTGATGACTGATTGCACCTTTTGAACAAGCTGATTTCTATCACCGTAATTATATTGGGAACAACAGATACATGTAATTTCTAGGTGTTTAAATCCATGGCAGCAGTGGCAAATTAACAGTAAATTGTTATTAAGAGCACGGGTTTCCAAATCTGAGCCTAAACAAGCTAGAATGAGGAGCATGAGCCACCAGTTGATTCAGGCATGGACAAGAAGCTCTTGAGAAAGCAATTGGGAGTACATCTAATTGGATAAGTGGGCAACAAAGGAATAAGATGTCATTTCAGCAGGTAGTCCTACAAAGTCAAACACATCCATCTCCAGCACAGATCTACACACTTCTAATCGAGCCTAAGTTCTCAAAGAGCTTTTGAACTAACTCTCGATTAGGAAATAGTTTATTTTATTAACCCTGAAATGTAACCCATTCTTTTTTGATGGAAAATTCTTAAACTACAGCAGAAAAGTGAAGAATTTCCCATGTAACTTTTGGTCTTCTACATGACTGCTATTCTCAGGCACATTACTTTGTGTTTCCCATATTAAAAACCAGCAGCTTTCTGTGTGTTTCTAATTTCGTAAGGCCCCTTGGTCTACTACTCTGTACAACTGCTTATATGAATTTCATACACATTATACTTCTGAAAGTGAATCTATTAGTATTCCATATTTAAAATTAAACCGTAAATTAAAATATTTTTTCTTCCTAATAACTTTCTGTATATAAGGTATTTCATAAGGACTGTTTTTCTGAACTATTAGACTGAATCAACAGCAAATTCTTAGAGTAGTCTACAAAATACCCTGGGTATATTTTTTGCTATCATTACTCCTTAGTTATAACAGTTAACTACCACATAAACGTTCATGGCCCATTTCATGTAAGCTTTTTTTTCATTTACAGTTACCACATGAAATGCATATTGCATCTCATGTATTTTCTCCATAGTCAACAACGTGGTACCAATACCATAGCAACCCGTAAATAGTTTTTGAAACACATTAGATGTTTACAGTTTGTACACATTAGATGTTTACAGTTTGTAACTGCACACAAGTGATTCTGGCCTTATTTGGGAAGTGTCAGCTAGAGAGAGAAAATATGCAATCACAGGAGTAAGACAGATCTGCACTTGTGACTCACATTCCCACTTGCATTTCCAATAATATTTTGGTGCCTTTGTATTTTTATTTTTAAAATTCAGCTGTTGATTTTATATTTATGGTATTTCTAAGATTAGGAATTAGAGCATTTAGTAGCTGTTATCAAGAATTTAAGAAGCCACCAAAAGGGTAACTGAGTAAATATTTTATTTAAATTGCCAAGACAGAATGAATTTCCTTTCCTTCTCTAAAAAATGTGCAAATATGCTTCATATGGGTAAGGAACTGTAAATAAAATAATTGAAAAGAAGACAGAAACTTTAAAAAAAGTCAGATATAAACATTAAACAGCAAAATGTTTAGCTGTACTATTTGTAAACACAACACAAATATATCAGAGTGATTGTTTTCTAGTAATTTACTGTAAGAAATTGGAACAGTCAAAAAAAGAAAGTGCAGTAAATTCAATATGTAACCAATTTTATGTTGGAAAGAAAAAAAAAAATATTGATTTAACTGTCATGAAATCTCTTCATCCTAAGCCAGCTTTTAAATTGCAATGAGAAGCTAATAACAGCCTTCAATAAACTGAGCATTCAGGTGAAGGAAACCAATGACTGGTAGGTAGTATGTTATGGTAAAAGAAAAATAACAAAAGTAAGGTATGAAAACTATTTTTTAAATATTTACTTCATAGCAATTTATTTTTTATTTAGAACAAAAGCCTATGTTTTTATATTCAGAAAAGGAGTTGAATACATTCTGATAAACAGCCTTTGGTCTGTCATTCTTCCCATAATTACTTCAAACTTGCTTGAGTAGAGATCTGAACAGACAGTCTGTAAGTTCAAGCTCATTAAAAGTGCAAATCTATTTGCAGCTAAAATAATGAAAATTTCTCTTCCATTCAACAGAACTCAATTTTAACAAATGTCAGATTGTGATAATAAAACCCCACACTGATTACTTCTGAAACATTGAAGGAACCTAATTCCTGAGCAATCTGTTTTCAAAAATTACACAAGAAATTTTTAACAGAGATGGAAAATACGAATACCAGCCAGCACCACTGCTACAAGTCTGTTGACAACCTCATTGGTGAGTCTTCACCTTATCAAGCTCCTATGTGAGATGTTGCTTCTCCTCCCGCTACATACTCCCTTGACTGGCTCACAGCCTGGCCCATGTGTTCCTGCAGTGGGAGTGCCAGAGCACCAGATTGCCACTGCAGCCCTGGGACTTGCCACCACTTTAAGTGCACACAAGGGCACTGATGGAGAGCCACTCCCTCTTTAAATCACCTTAAATTCAAGTGTCCAAGCGTCATCACTCCACACAGGCATGCAGAACCTGATATATCTCAGTGGACAAAAAGGCAGAATGGTACAGTATAGATGTCTGTATTCAAATGATTGTATTTTGTATTCAATTGATTCAAATATGAAGATGATGAAATAGGCAGGGGGTGTGTGATTGTCGTTGTCGTTCCTCCAGCCACCCTGCCTTTTTTGTCTGGGGTCAGTAGCATCTATTCAAGGATGTTAGAAGTTCCCTTAGTCCCCAGTCTCCCTTTTATTGTAGCACTGTTCCAGAGCACAAACTCAAACTTCTCCAAAACATGTTCCTTGCAGCAAAATGCTAACAAAAACTCAATTAAATTCCCAATTTGCTAACTATCAGTGTATCAGACTTTCAATCAAGTTTCACTTCATTCAACTGCCTCGTCTATTCCAAAGTTTGGAGTAAGATAAAGTGACTAGATGTGCTAAAATTACATTCTCACCTAACTCTTAGTTGGATGGATTAAACTGCAAGATATAGAAACATTAAACACTGAATTCAAACTTCTACAGCTTTGAAACTCTCTGCTAAAAGCAAATGAAAGATAACATCCGACACAAGCACAACTCAAGCATAACCTCTTGATCTTCAGTACCAAAGGAAGGAGATTCAAAGCCATTTTTAAGTCTCTGCTGTTCCTGAGATCAGCATCTGACCTTTTAAAACCTAAACCCAGCTTATTTTTACCGAAGAACAGTACAGGTTCCTCAAGTTATTTTGAGATTTGGTTTGTTTTCCTCTCTGTTTCTAACTAAGTTGTCCTTTTATGTTCCAAGAGCATTATTACAACTAAGATCAATTTTAGTATCTATTGAACCTACAATCAGTTCACGTTATTTACAGAATTTCATGGGTTTGATCAGTTTTCCAGTTCTTACCGCACAGTTAAATATTTATTCCAAATTGTTTATGAGAACCAAATTAACATGTTGAAACTCTCAGAATTATATATCAATCTTCCCATGGTCAATCAACCACGTGGTTAAAGGACATATTTTGAATTTACAGTCTTCTTTATCAGTGTAGTGATCACATTACATTATCATACAGAATAAATAGTAGACTGTTTAACAGTGCAGCCTCAGGAAAAATGACAAAGAAATTCTGTGGAGTGTCTACCCTGCCATCCCTCCCAAAATCTAACAGGTGCATCAGACTATAAAAAATGATGTAATGCACCAGAAAAGCTAGCCCTATAGATTGCCACCAACATTGCTACCACGCAATGGTAATGAAGGGGAACACAGAAGACCGGCCACTTTCTGTGATCTGTTCATCAAAATCCCCCAGAATCCACTAGCTTTAGATTAAGGATTTTATACAGCAGAGTCCTACTATTGTTTGGGTTTTCTTCCTCCATGACCTTCTGTGGTCAACAAACCTCAGATATTCAGTAAAGAAGCAGTTTTTAAATTAATGTTACGAACCCTTACAGTTTCAACAGATAACCTTTATGATAGTGAGAAATTAGGTGAATAACATGTCGTTCCACATTCAGATTACCCACCACTTTGATTTTATAAGCTTCAGGCATATCCCTCCTGCGACTTCTCTCTAGATTGACAATACCCTGCCTGAAGTCTTTCCTCACAACGTAGCTGCCCCAAACCCTGGCTCATTTTAGGTGCCTTCCTCCATCTGTACTTTCTCTATATCCATCAACTTTTGACATGCAGAGAGCAGATCAGCACACAGTGTTTAAGGTCAGGTTGGATGCAGCTTGGAAAATATGACCTAGGGAAGGGTGTTCCTGCCCCTGGCAGCGGGGTTATATGATCTTTGATGTCCCTTCCAACCCAAAACATTCCATGATTCTACTCAACATAAGCATCCTCACAATGTCCAAGGGTAACAAAACACTTTTGTGTGTTGTTCTCAATACCTTACTAATGCTGCACAAATTTTTATGTCTTTTTTGACTGCCTCTCCACATCAGGCCTGAACAACATTCTTGAGCTGTAACTGCCATCTGCAAACTCAGTATCACGAGTGTAGTATAAACTCTTTCTCCAAAACATTGATTACTTCACATTTGTCTGTGGTGAAGATCATTTGATACTTGTTACACATCCACTCATTTTTGGAGTTTCCCCAATGTCAACTCAGTATTTGACTACTCTGCTCTCATGAGACCCCATCTGTAGTACTGCGTCCAGTTCTGGGGTCCCCCAGTAGAGGAAAGACATGGAACTGTTGGAGTGAGTCCAGAGGAGGGTCACAAAGATGATCGGGGGCTGAAGCACCTCTCCTATGAAGACAGGCTGAGATAGTTGGGCTTGTTCAGCCTGGAGAAGAGGAAGCTCTGAGGAGACCTAATTACACCTACCAGTACTTAAAGGGGTCCTACAGGAAAGCAAGAGAGGAACTGTTCATCATAGTGATAGAGCAAGGGGCAGTGACTTCAAGCTGAAAGAGGGTCAGTTTAGATTAGGACATTAGGAAGAAATTGTTTACTATGAAGGTGGTGAAGCCTTAGCACAGATGGCCTATAGAGGTTGTGGAAGCCTCATGCCTGGAAGTGATAGGCCAGGTTAGATGAGGCTTTGGGCAAGCTGATCTGACCATGGCAGAGGGGTTGGAACTAGATATTCTTTGAGGTCCCTTCCAACCAAAAGTATTCTACGATTCTATACTTGAGAGATTTTAGTATCATGGGCTATCTTAGAAGTGTGACCATACACCTCTGTTTCCAACTAAATTCCCACATTCACGTGCCTTGCAAAAATGTTTGTTTCTGTTACTTTCTTCCTCTCAACCCCCAATTGATGAGTATGTTTGAATTTGGCTTGTGAAATATATCCAAAATGGCATTTGCCAGTTGTGCAGGATTATCGGAATCAAGTTCTTCCACCTTGGCAAGCAACAGCAGAATAGATTTTAAAGCATCTAAGTTTCCTTGCCATTTAAATAATGCTTAGCAACATGAAATCACTGTAAGATTCCATGTCTGGTATCCATTCAATTGCTAATTTTTTACCACTTCCTTTATCTTGAGATCTGCTGAGCCAAAAAATTAATAGAAAACATGATTTCATTGATCACTACTCCTCTGTTTGAGCTACCGAGAATCAGCTTTCAAAGCAGAGCACAACATATTCATTACAACGAATAAAATAAAAGCTATTTTAATAACTTTTAGAATCAGCTTTCTTTTCTGATTTGTAGAAGATTAGAAGTGTTAAAAACCTATTTTATATTTCTTTGAAAATACTACAAGAAAATGTATCCTGTGGACTCTGTTCTTCCTTCAACACAACTGGTTTTCCATTATGGTTTTAAAATGTGGTTCTGTTTTCTCATTCTCAAAACTGATTTCAACAAAAATCTTATAAAACCCCTTATAATCATAAAATTCTTTTACCTGATAACATTTGCATATTTAGGAAAGACAGAGAAATATCAAAAGACTGTTTAACTTAGGTGATCCAAAATATAAGCATACTGTCTCAGAAGTTTGTTTAGAAAATAATCTATTTAAACTAAATATTGTCAAAATATTTTAATAAACCTAGATTATTTTAATTTAAATTATCATAGAATCATAGAATGGCAAAGGTTGGAAGGGACCCCAAGGATCATAAAGCCCCAACCCCCCTGCCACAAGGCAGGGCCACCAACCTCAGGCCTGGAGCTACACAAGGTTGCCCAGGGCCCCATCCAACCTGGCCTTGAACATTTGCAGGGATGGGGCACCCAACACCTCTCTGGGCAGCCTATTCCAGGACCTCACCACTCTTTCTCTAAAAAACTTCCCCTAACATTCAATCTAAACCTTCCCTCCTTCAGCTTTAAACCATTCCCCCTTGTCCTGCCATTATCTGCCCTTTTAAAATGTTGATTCCCCTCCTGCTCCCTTCAGGTACTGGAAGGCTGCAATGAGGTCCCCCCGCAGCCTTCTCTTCTCCGGGCTGCTAACACTGCCTTGAGCTGAAACAGCATTTGGATACACATTCCTAGAGATAAATGAAGGAAAGTACAACACCAATCTTCACCAGAACTGGAACATGTTTTATTCTCAGACAAAGCTCAACCACTAATCTCTGTCTTCTGTATTGCTGCCGCAGCTTACCAGGATATTAAAATGATGTGTTATTGTTTTGTAAGTGTTAGCACTTACATAACAAGTTAAGACTTGGAAACACAGATGGGTTTCCATTGTACAAAAGAACAGCATTTAGCGCGATAAATAAAGGCCAAGGACTCCCTTGTGTAACAAGTAGCATTACCATCAACACCTGGAAATACAGCAGAAAGCAGCATTTTAAGCACTTCTGACAGCTGTAGCTTACTTGCTGCACCTCCTTTTTATGTGCTCCAAGTGAAACTTTAGTCACGTTTATACTCAGTAATAACCTTTCAGGCCACTCTCTAACCATGCCAGTGAACATTTTGGCAGGTTTGTTCCTCACAGCTCTAAACAAAAACCCACAATCTAGGTGTACCTGGCACACTCCGAGTTGCACACTACCAATTCTTCCAGTAAATCCCTGATGCTCATGAATATACCTCTGAGAAACACTCTGGGTTCAAAAAAACCAACAAACAAAACCACGCATAAAGAAAGATCTGTCAGTGACTGTATTTTGAAGCAGAATGTCATCAATTTTGGCCTAGCATCTAGGTTGAGAAGATATGATTTTCTGAAACCCAGTATAAACAACAACCAAAATATTTCCTTTCATTTAAAACTGGAAATTCCCTTTTTCAAAGTCATACCATTTTTATGTTATCTGTAATTCAATGCTCTAACCTTCTGTGACTGCACAAGATCAGAAAGTGATTATTAATAAGATTAAATTAACCAATCTGTCCTTTTTATCCAGGCTATGAAATGCAGATGTTAATGGCATTAATGCTGATAAGTGAATTAGATTAGGATTAACTGTAACAATTAGCTAAGGCATTATTAGTAGCACAGACATATATTTTAATGACATACTATCAAACAGAAAAATACTAAATTGAATGAGAATTCGGTAGAGTTCCAATCTATTCCGCTTTTAATTAAGCAAAAATGTATGTATGTTTTCCTTTTTTTTTAACATGAGAAGTGGAATTATGAAAACATGGAGAACAGAAGTGATGTGACGGCCATTCACAGGAATAGGTAGAAAAAATTAAGAGGTTGTTCATGTGAAATTTAATTATTGGTATTTTCTTATGGATACAAAAACTCCTTGAAGTTGAGAGCTCCTTTAACTGTTTAAGTCAAAAGCAAGTCTAAAATAACCACAAGTAATTACTCAATACTTTCACTCTCTTTTAACCTACCTCTTTTTTTTCTCTACCAGCTGTCTGCAGATCTCCTGCCACCGGGTATTCAAACTTTCCAGTTGTTCCTTCAGCACCTTAGCATCTGCTGTTGATGACTGCTCAATAATCTCTTCACCAGTTACATTCAATGTTTTGACAACAGTTTGCTGTGTCCCAATGCCATCCTGAAGCTCCTGCAAAATACCAATGAATACATATATTCACAAAAATGTCAAGCATGAAAAAAAATTCTTCATCACATACTGTCCAGATGGAAAGGGGTGAAAGTTTTTGCTCTACTCTGAAATCCAAATGAAAAAATCCAAAGGCAAGCAAACAGACAGACGACTTAGTTTTTTTGTAGCAAGTACCTTTCAGGGCACCCATACAGCCTTTTCCCCTTTCTGCATTCTTGACTGCTTACGATTGTTACATTCATGTTCTGAGGATCAATTAATAAGAAAACTTTGTGAAGTGATTTACTTCTACACCCCCAAAGGTATACATCATGTTTATTTAATAGTCTACAATGTATTGCAAAATTTAAAAAGCACAGTGTTTGGAGTTCCTATTAGCTATCAACACAAATAAGTGCTGTCAAGAAAGCAAAGACTGAAGTACTTCTGATTTCATTAAAAAACACAGTTGCCTCCAGTTGTGAGAAGCACAATAATCCATTCCCCCTTGCCTTTCCCACCCCCACCTCCTCCTTTTATTTCTTCGTGGAGAGGAAGGAGATGGCACAGGAAGACACAGACATGACAACATTTTTAAGGAATAGATTGTTTCTACTTACACAAGATTAAAAACTACCAAAAGATAACCAGGAGGGACTGTTTTTCAAGTTTAAGCAAATGCATTTGGATACATTTTCTGTACCTTCTAAGATTAAAAAATCCCTACCTTGCTATGGTTATCTTAACCTAACATTTGAAAACAACACATAGCTTAGATTTTAACACTGACTGCTTGTTTAATGAAGTTCATGTTTATAAATAAGGAAATAAAATCTTTTCCTATTTTTACTCATCAGTAGAGCATGAGTATTTTTTTCCTTGAATTCTTCAAAACATACAAGCAGGGAAGCGTAAAATTATTTTCAACAGTTTACTGCTAAAATAAGCAGAAGCTGAAATAAATGTAACAATCTACACTCTGGGATTCGTAGTTACGACAGGTTACACAAATCTCAGGAAGTGTGTCCGAACTCAATCTACATATAAGAACTTTCAAGTAAGATACTGAATCTACTTTTTTTGGAAGAAATCAAATATTTTAGCATATCGTACTCTGGAACATTATATGCTTATTTTCTCTTTCTAAGCAGGTAATTAAATTACAGAGCAAGTTATTAAATCTGTACATAAACATTCAATTTGTTCATGAACTGGTTAAAGTTAGAAGGATACAGCTTTCAAGGAATGTAGTAAGTATTTTGTCCATGAGATCTTCCAGCATCTTATTAAAATCCTGAATTTCACAAACCAAACCACACTTGAAGTTCACTTGGGTTTTTTTGTTTTACCTTTGGGGTTTTTTTGCTTTACAACACCTCAGTTGCCACATCAGCAGAAAGTCAATCACATGCCCTATCCCAACATTCTGCACAACATTTACAATGACAGCCTGAACATCAACACCAGGACAACCTGGGGCACAGAGCTCAACCTCAGCTAGCCACTGTGGCATTTACTCACAGTCCCGGACAGGAATCCTAACCGAAGCAGAGGTTTGCGCTATTGAGACTTTTTGTTTTATTATGTCATGACAGGATGAGAAAACTTTTTCTACTAGATACTAACAAACTACAATAGTCCCATCATGTCACATCAAGCATCCTGCTGGACCAAAGTGTCCCATCACACTTTGCTTTGCCTATTAAGTGTGCAAGATTTTAAGACAGTTTTGTAACAAATCGTCGTAGTTTAAGACCAGCCATCAGCTCAGCATCACACAGCTGCTCACTCACTACCCCCCATTTTGGAATGAGGGAGAGAGTTGGATGAGTGAACATTAGAAAACTTTTGGGTTGAGATAAAGACACTTTAATAGGTTAAGCAAAAACTGTGTGTTCAAGCAAAGCAAAACAAGGAATTCATTCGCTGCTTCCCAGGGGCAAGCAGGGTTTCAGTCATCCCCCAGGAGAGTAGGGCTCCACCACACCTAAGGGTGACTTCAGAAGACAAACACCATCACTCTGAACATCGCTGCCCCCGTCTGTCCTCTTTCCTAAGCCCCTTGAAATGAGCACAATGTTCTATGGTATGAGACATTCCTTTGGTGAGTTGGGGTCTACTGACCTAGCTGTGTCCCCTCCCAACTCCTTGTGCACACCCAGCCATCCTGTTAGTGGGGTGATGTAAGAAGCAGCAAATAACTTGACTCTCTGTGAGCACTGCTTAGTGGTATTTTAATCTTTTCTATACAACAAAAATATCTCAATATTACCAACACTGTTTCCAGCACAAATCCAAAACACAGCCCCATACCAGCTACTGTGAAGAAAATTAACTTGATCTTAGCTGAAACCAGGACACAGAAATTGCAGAATCTTCTAAAACCCAGTAAAGATCAATAAAAAAATCACTTTGAGGTCCCAAATTTTCTTCTCAATGATATGCATTAATACAATAATACCTGGTCCAACTTTTGGCTGTTATTATCAGGTACACAACTCATTACCAGAATAAAGAGCAGTAATTGTCAGGTAGTTTACTTAAATGCAAATATTCTTTCTGACTTCGAGGCTGAAAAGTCACTGGTATTTACAGTATGCATCTCAATTTCGGTAACTCCCAGCTTCAAATGAATATCTAGCTTTCGTACCCATTCACTGTATTTCACATTGATTTTAGTGCTAAAGCCTTTGCATTATTCAGTAGGGAATATTACACAGATAGATCATTACAATAAGATGTATAGACTGAGGAAAAATATATCACAATAAGTGGCTTATTTACAGTGAGGCACCTGAAACTATTGTGCTATTGCATGCACCTCTATGAACTTAAGATCCATATAACTTACAGAAAAAATAACTCAGAACAAAACTATATGCAGCAGGACCATTCTTATGGAATGGGAGATCAAGTGAGGAGAACAAAGAGGAGAAATTTCCCTTCCCGAACTTCAAAGATTTTAGAATTTTTAGAATTTGGAGTTTATTGTGGCACCAGCTTTTCTGAAAGACAGAAATAATCACCAGTCAACATACTATTATGAAGTCAAATGCTAATTGAAAGTCTCTTTAAATACACTTACAGAGCATTTTTCCTGCATTCATAACATCTTAATTTAGGTTATTTCCCTCCCCGGCATAAAATTATAAGTATAAAATCTATTAGGTGTCTTGCACACTTATTTCAACTGATAAAACATTAACTGGGGGAATTTTCTTATGTATCCTTTGGCATATTTTGCCTTCCATGTTAAAAAAAAAACAAGAAATAGCTAGCTCAGTTGTTGAGATGATCTTTGAACCCACAATCCCAAATGTTGAAAAGGGAACCTAGCACAGGATATGTAGGAATGAAAAGTGTGAACTTCCACCAAAACATGAGAGAAAGCTTCAGGCCACCTGGATTTCAGATCGCCATCATTTTCTAAGTCCTATATGCATTTAACACTCTTCCGGTGATTAAACTGAAATACACATGCTGCTAGATGAAGTTTGCCCAGATTCCACAGCCTAAGAAAAAGCAGATTTTTCTTTCCCTCCTGGAAACTGCACAAAGTACAACAACCCATGAAGATGTTTAGGTTGGTTTTTGTAAAGTATTCTTGTACAAAGTGGACAACAGCGTTTTTAACTATTCTGCTGAAAGTCATGTTTTCACACACTCATCCCAGAGCCATGATCTACAGAGATGCTTTTCACAATGTACGTTCAGTATTTAAAACTTGCCAACAGCTATAGCTCCCCATTGCTGCTCTATCCTTCCCACACACCTGCATAAGGAGAAAGCGCCGAGGGCCTCACATGGCCTTACAGTTTATGGTGCTGCAAAAGTAATGCTGACATTGAATGTGCTGCTTGTAGTTTCACTTGACATTTCACCCCTTCATAGAGAAATGGCAAAGCGAAAGGGCATGTTGACCTTTGGATTTCCAGCTTTCTCAGAAGGTCATTCAAGATACTTATATGTGCAATTATACAGTTTCTAATCACTTTTTATGAACAAAGTGAGCAAACAAACTTAATTAAAAATGAGATGCTTATATAATGTAATATTAAAAATAAAACAACTTAGAAAAGACAAGACCTCTTCATACGCAGAGCTAGTCACAAATCTGAGCAGACTGCAGATAATTCCACGTACTTCATGTTTTTAACATGTTACATCACTTTAATTTTTCTTTTTTTCTGATTCCCAAGCAGGACATGACATATCATTAAAATAAGGTTCAAATATTCTCTCAAGCTAAAAGTGGCAAACCCAGCATATTAAAGGACTTCAGCTTCTCATATAGATGTTTTACACTTTGCTAACAACCTCAACTAATTTCGTAAAATTGAAACTGCCAAGAAATTGTGACAATAGCACACAAGATGTTTAAAACACTGGTGTCTGCTTATCCCTTATACAAAGGTCAATGTGAGAAACAGCAAAAGGCGGAGATGCTATGGCAGCAGGACAGCCCTCTTTTGGCTGGAAAATGTGGAATAAAGACACAGTGTCCACACAGAATTTTGAAGGCCAAGTGTGAGATGTTTTGCTTCATTAGCTGTGAAATGAATATTAAAGTGACACCCCTAATTACAGTAATGAGCTAAAAGGAGTACATGATAAATATGTATTACTATAGCACTCAACTCTCCACTCAAGCCATTTTAAACATCCTCCCAGGAAAGGGAACAGCTAAGATTGGGGTATAAAGAGTATAGAGGAAGTTGTCCATGGGGGGAGAAATTGAAGAACATGAAGAGTCAGTCAACAGGCTCTGCTCCTCCTCCACCCAAGACAGGAACACCTTCTTGGTAAGCAATTATGATTTCACCTTTTTGATGAGAATACCCGAGTCAGTACTTAGCTAGCATTTCATTATAATCATAGCCATGTATTAGCATTTATCAATGGCGATTCTGACCTCTTCGTATGTGTCACTTCAATAAACTTTCCATTAGCTTCAACTTTGCAGAATTGTCTAAGTAAAAGTCCTTTGGGGACTCTAACGGACAAATGTTGACTTTGATATGGTGCATTATATGTAATCTTTTACACATAAACTGTTGTCCAAGTCTAGGACTAGGACAGCAGCACCTAGGTCCCTCTCTGAGAAGGGGTTTAGAAAACAAGGGGGTCCTTTCTGAACTTTGTGGCTCAACAGGAAGGCCTCCCTCAGCCACACATCAGACTCAGAGCCTTTATGTGACAGACATTCATAGGATGCTTCTTTCCTTCAATGTTTCTTTTGATTTTCCAAGTTTTACCTAAAATGAGAAATTATGCTTGGTTTTTCAGAAAAATCCAAGTGGAACAGAAGGAGAAAATAAATACTGGGTAAATGCAGGGGAAAAATCTCACCAGTCAATAGGGCTAGTTCTGCAATAGCAGGGGACTCTGCTCACAATCTGCTTGAAAACTTTAGCCTAGTTCACTATTTTTATTCTAATTTGTACTTTCTGATCCTAGAAGCAAATGCCTAATGCAACACGGGGTGGCGGGGGGAAGGAAAGGGCTGGGGTGTGGCAAGGGGAAAATGAGATTTCCCAAAGAAATTTCTTAACTTGACATTTTCAGTGTTACTATTCCCCAAAAATACATGCAACATTATTTCAGTTGTACCTCTAAACATTCAGATGTCTCCGCATTAACGTTGGCAGTTCTGTGACTTGCAAAGCTATTCTTGAGATAACTATGCACCATAGTGAAAACTAATAAACAAAACACAACTGCTTGCAACAAAATTGTCAAAGATGTTAGTAATATCAGTAATCTTTAGAAAGTGCTTTCCAATTATATCATATGTTGCTTTCCCCAAAAAATTAAAGTTCTAAATCTACAGGCATTCCCAGTATCATCTTGGCAATAGTTCTCAGTTCATACCCTAAATACAAGTTGGGAATCCTCTAAAAGGGAGGCAGAACAAAATCCAACCCTAAAATACATTTTTCTTTCCTCTCCTCTTTTTAAAATTTCTTTCCCAATGCTGCTTTTCCTTTTATTATTTTCAGCTTAATTATTCAATTGTTTTACTATTTGTGACCATTTTACTTTTTTTTTTTTTAATACCCTCTCCCAGTCAGTCCTATGGTTTGCCTTCCCATAAGTACAGCCAAAGTTCAATAAAGAACTGCAGCACTAGAGATCTTCAAGCTCGTCCTATCCGCAGGCTTGGTGCACATCAGTAGAGAGAAGCATCTCACGTTCTGGGTGCAATCAGCCTCGTGTTTATGGACTTGCAGCCATTTAAGTTTGCTTTCACTGTTACACCATGCTCCCTTTTAAGGTTCTTTCCATAATACATCTAACTTAATGGAACAACATCATTCAAGGAGCCAAAGGAATTTTCTCCAGTATATGGACAATCAGCATATACGGGGAAGTCAGGTTGTTAACAGGGTGCACAGTGATGTTCAGTTTACTGACATCTAAGATTTACACTGCACAGGTTTTCACTGCATGCATGGATTTTAGAGACACTTATGTAACAAGGTCCAGTAGATAATGATTCTGAATACCTAACGTAACCCATATTTTGTACAAACCAGGGCAATTCTTTATGCATCACCCTGTAACACATCCATTTGAAAAGCAGTAATATATCCCTGTTCATTCAATCACACTATTTTACCTAACAAAATTAACATGAACAACATGCTCGGTTAAACAGTGCTTCATTGATATTTTATTCTCTTTTAAAGTTCTCACTGTGCTGCCTTCTTGGTTTAGACAACTGCCAGTAATCTTACCTTGCCAAGAACAAACAAAATTGACAAAAAACTGTTTAGTCAAATCCAACCCTTCGCACAATCCAATACTTCACACAATTTTACCTACTGAATAAACAATATGTAATTGCAAAAAGTTATGGTATTTTAGTTTTATATGTTTGTATTTGAAACATCAGTAGCTTTTTGTGGGTTTTTTTTAAAGGACACATGAATATTGAACTGTTAATGTAATGAATTAATACTGCACATTTATTTAATATATCATTACCAATGTCACAAATTTAGTTATATTTTGTATTTTTTTTATGAGAAACGTGATTAAACTTTTTGTTTGTTTGTTTGACTTCATTTGTTATTCCACAGCTAACTTATACATATATCATGCAACACTTCCCACAATTTCTTTTCCTCTTGTCATAGAATGAAATAGTGTTTTACTCTTATACTTAATCAGAAAGTATTCTATGAGGAATATTAGTAGCACTTTCTTCTATTCATTGTACTAGACAAAAGTGTTTAACAATTTCTTGTTACAGAAAAGCAACATAGCCACATGAAGAAATCCCACAAACCTCTATTACAGACACAGGTTGGCACAAAATGTTTTAAGAAGAAAAACAGCCTAGTGCCTTTCCTTAATTTAGGGTAAGCAACAGTTAGCCTAAAACCATGTAAAGGTACTATACACCCCTTTCAAATTCAAGATCAGAGATTTCTGATATTAAGGTCCTATTCTTCAGTCATTTACATAAAGTTCTGTTTTACCTTACTATGTATAAAAGCACAAGATTGACATGAGTGTCTACCCAGATGCAGCAATATCAATTGGAGAACTGTGAAAACATTTGCTGGAAAACTATCCCCAAAATAATTTGCAAGCATTTGCTTACCAGAATTAATTTATCTATTAAAAGTATGTACTTCTGCTCCAGCTTCTATTAGAAATAAGGAAGAAGTAATTTTTCCAGACAGTTAAATCTCGTCAATTTGATCTAGAGACAGATCACAAAATCGCAGTACATTAGGAGTTGGAAGGGACCTTGAAAGACCATCTAGTCCAACCCCCCTGCCAGATCAAGACCACCTAGACTAAAAGACTGCCACTTTGTTCAGATTAGAATAGTTGGTGTTGTTTCCTGGATGATTTGTTATAAGCAGCTATGTAATTTTCATTGCTTTGCATGCATTGTTTGTTACTGTGTTGCTATCACAAATTATGGGATCTCAGGGCAGCTGATGAGATTGGAAAAGGGGAAGAAACAGTAAAAAATTGAAGTCAATGTTTGCTAAGGAGTTGACAATTTAAAACAAAGCTTTTCTTAGCATAAATTATAGGAATTATAGTTTGACTTTTACTACCAGTTCTGTGAGAAGAGCATAATTTGAAACTGTTAACAGTAGACACTGGGCAGGTTCCACCTATAAAGCGGATCAGGGTATGTTTTGTCAGTTATACTGGGTTTGTGCATCCACCGTACACAAGAAACCACAGGAAATGAAAATTACTGCAGAACTGTTTTCTGAGAGAACAAATACTGTAAAAATAACAAAGATATTTCATTCTCACTTTGACTAAAACTGTAACTAGAATTATTTGTGGTGTAATCAGCAGTTTGCATAAGTAGTTTAGAAAGAATATAAAAAATTTTGCTTGTTTCAATATGCAAACTGCTTGGTTGGAGAGCCTTAGGAAGCTACTATTTCACCCTGCTTTGTGTAAATATCTATTTTTTTCCGTATATTTTGATGCTGTGTAATTAGAAAACACACATGGTTTGGTGTTGCCCTGAATATATTGCTGACTGCCTATGATGACTACTGTATACAAGGGAAAATGGTCACAATGCAGTACCACAACTATATATTTAAATAAATTAAATGGATATATACAGCTCCTCAAATTCTGCAAAAAAACCTTCTAACCAGAAGTTTTTATATATTCCAGAATCTGTCTCTTGACTGCACCTCTTCCTTGTAGAAAAAAAAAAATTGTTCTTCACAAAACAAGGCATTAAGGCTGAAAATCCTGTATTTTACCTAAACAAAGTCTTCAGTCTAGCCTGATGTCCTACAGAAAACATTTGTCTACTGCATTTCTGTAGCCTAGTAACTTCATATTTCAGCTTGCTACAGCAATTCCAGGTTGTTGTCACTGCTGCCTATGCTGCTATCAACTCAAAATGGATATCCAGTTCTTACTAATACTTAATGAATTTTACATCCTAATGAACTCTTGAGGGACAGATATCACTTGGTAGGACTTGTTACTATGAATGTCACCGAGGCTACAATTGACAACCACTTCCTATAATTGAAGTTTCTTACCAGGGGTAAGAAAAATAAAAGAGGAAGTCAAGGCTTGCACACTGAAATTTTCCCTTATGTCTTCAAAATACATTAATTGTGGTAGGCTTGCAGTAGCTTTGTCTCAATTTACTTGCTCTTCAGAACAATCCAACTTGGAGCTTAGAAAAACTTGATATTGCCTCTTAAAGACTTGCTTAATGCAACCACTGAGTAACTTGTTCTAAAAGCTGCTTCCTACTCCTGATTCTGAAAATCTGTGCACGTGTCTTTGCTTTCCTTTATCCTTGCCAGGAAAAATTGTTACAGTCCCTTTCCAGGCCCTAAAAACATTGGAAAAAAAATTATATTTCTGGCTCAGAAGAGAGCTGACATTGGAAATTTAGTTATCTTATTAAAAATTACTTAAACAGTATTGTTTTCAAATGCTGACACTTTGTAATGAAACTAACTCCTTGTGGTTTTGTAAGGATGATATTCATCAGGGGACTAATAAAAAAAAAAGTGAATCTCTTTCCCATTATTTCCATTGTTAAAATGGGTCATATTGCTTTAAATTTACATTTCACATCCCTTCCTAACATGACATGAAGTTGTGATGAAAGTCATTTCAGTACTAAACTGTGAAGTGCATGACCAGAGGTCTATTTTGTGTTTCTAACCCAAATTACACAGTCACTTCTTATTGGTATATTAATTCAATTTAATTTTAGAACTGATTTAGAAATACTGCAGGGAGAAAGCAGACTTTTTTTTCCCCCTGCAAAAATTTCATTGCTACTGCATATTAACTATTATGCTTCAGGTTAAATACATAGAATTGAACTGTAAGTTCAAAAACCTACTTACTGATTTTGTAGCACATGTGTATGCCACTGAAATACATTAATGTCCATGCTGATGTAGCATCAAAATGTACAGACAACCCTCTGTCAAACAACTTTTCCATTTACATTAACACTTAATAATACTAAGACAGGACTATTGCCTGATTTGATACCATGTCTAATTTGAAATTTCTGCTATTTACAACATTTTGATATTTTACCTGCTCCACAAAGCTATAACTGAGCAACCAATGTCAATGATAAGAGAAATTGCATCCTCCATCTTCAATCTCTTTCAAGCTATCACAAATCAACTCATGTAATAGGTCACAACAACATGGCCCAGTTTCTTCAAACATAACCTATCCTTAAGTTTTCAATGACATCAGTAATACTGATGCGATTACCTTAATATCAGGACAGCCTTTTTAGCTAAAAACTTTATTTTATTCCAATTCAACAGGTACAGATCCTAATTTTTTCTGCTATATTTAAATCAATTGATTTTTCTTAAATTAAAACCAGATAGTTATTACACTTTCTGATTTCACAGCTTTGCCTGATTCTTACAGAAACATCCACCCTTGCATAAGTCAAGATCTTCTCTATACACCTCCATCCTTCAAAAACTAGAAAACTTCAATTTGCTTTCCTTTGGAATATATACTTTGAAAGTACCACCGCTAGTCTTTAGCGGTACTGGAATAAACACGTGTGCCTCAGCATCCTGTTTCCCTTTCAGTCATGATATATAAGCTGTATGTATTACCTCTGTCTTCTGAAATTACAAGACTGTAATTTGTCAGTGCCTCTGGCTATGAAAAACCTAGCCTATTACATAAAAGTCACAGACTGGAAATATTGAACAAGCTGCATTTATTGACTCTCTAGTCTTGGTCACTTACAGCCTCCTTTTAAGACAAACTATTACAGATAACACCCTCTTTGAGAGTTTGGGAGACTGTTTATATAAATCTCACTGAGTCTTCATCCATATCTTTTACGTGTCATTTTAAGCTGAATTAATAATCTTTTTCAATCAAAAAAACCTGTGCATGTTTGTTCTACATTACTAATCTTTTTTTTATTCACAGGCATGATAAATGTTTCTAGATTTTTTTTAAAAAATCATGTAAGACAGAAAAACCCACCACTAGTAACGCTGCACCTGCTTGTAAGAAAAAGTAATGGCAAAAGATTTGCATTGGTGGTCAGCATTCAGTGACTCAAGTGAAACTGTAGCAAGTCAGAAGGAAAGAAACATATCCTGGGCAATATCCAGCCTGCAGAAGTGGCTTCCTGGATTGGGAGAATTACTGACAGGCAGGAGGATGAGTCCGTTTAGGATTGCAACTGTTCACATGCAGACAAATTCCAGTGCAACGCAAGTAAAACTATATTAGGTACCATGTTCAGCCTCACTTAATAATGTACTTGTTATGCATCATTGCATTACGGCCTTGTGCTACAGGAATATCTGAACAAACACAGGTACTGTTTCAATGAGATAACATAGGGAAAACACAAACATTGCCTGAAATTTCAGCTCAGCTAAAAGAGGAACAAAATAAGCCAAGCCAGCAGAAATACTAATTTTTCAAAAAGAAAGGGAAAAAGTGTATATTATAGCAACAAAGTTATTTTCCTGCTTGCATTGGAAGTACAATATAACATAAGGCCAACTGCTTTCACTAAGACAGACCTAAAAATGCCCTCCAAATAATTTAATGAAGGATTTTGGCAGCCAGAATTTATTGTCCATCTTCCGCTTCTCTTCCTGTTGCCATCAAAGCAGTGTTTGCCCCATGTCTTGGAGCAATACTAACTCATGGGAGAATGTTAGTGTCAAGGGACAGACAACAAGCCAACCTGGTTTGAAAAGAGCTACAACGTTATCATCACTGTTTTGATTTTGCTGGTCCTTCCTTTGCCTTTCATATCCCACCACCTCTGGATTCCTCACAGCTGTTACTTTAGCTCTTTTAGTGCTGTTGGAGGAGAGGCTTTCTGTCCCAGATGAGACAGATTAATTTAAGGAGACCATCTTTACTCCCTCTAACAACCACTAGGGCAATTCTCTACCTCTACACTTGTTTTCTTCAGTCTCTAATAGACTTAGCCTGCTCATCTATCTTGTTCCTTCTTCAAAGTATAATTAGAGCATTTGGGGTCTGATCTTTTATTAATTCAAATGCTTTCCTAAGCATGCCAGTGTTGCTACTCAAGGGATATCTGATTTACATATTCCCATAATTTCATTTCTGATTGCTAAATTCATCAGCTTGCTTCAAAGTAGTTGATATTATAAACATAATAAGACTTTCAGGAACTGATGTTCATTGCATATTTAATGTTAACATTTTTCTCAGTACAGCACCACATTTTCAAAATGCATATCAATATGTTTAGTGTAAAATTTACTTTTAGCAGAAAACATGCATCTTGGCATCCTGATCTTTGAGGTGAAGAAAAGCAGACTGACTTTTAAACATCAAAGTTTAGAATTTTTTTTTTCTTTAACAAAGCAATACATTGAGCACTTTATCAGCAAGAAATTAGTCCACTATAATCAAATCAGCTGTGATAACCCTTACAGGCATTCCATCTTCTGTGCTAGGCAATTAACTTGAGTTTGACTCTTCTCACATGTTCAACCAGAGGTGATATCAAAATGACTGTATCAAATCCAAGAGAAATGTGTGTTAAGAACAGAGGAATGCCAGACTAAGGAAGGGGATACAGGAAGCAACAAACTTATCCTGAACTCAGAAAACATTCCATCTCTTTCTCAAGACATGTCACTATCTCATATACTCTTATAAAAACAAACAAAAAAAGCTCATTTACATTTTTTATCTATTGAAATACTTTAGAAGTTTATGGTGGTTTGCTGGAGAACTGACCCATACAAATATATGAACCAGAAGATGTGAAATTCTAAGATGTTAATAAATTCAGCTTCCCTGGCTCATTATGCTGAGGGCTACTCTGAACAAGGTCCCAACAAAGTGGCTTTGGGGGAAAAAAACCCACACACCCAAAAAACCCACCTGTACTTCTACCAAGTAACACTGGATGGGGAAGACACCTAGCAAATTAAGAAAAATCAGACTCCCTTCACTTTCTAAGGATAATGTATAATGTCTGCTAGCTTCTGAAGTTCTAAAACTTGTAGTCATGAGTACAGTTTTTCCATGTTTAGTAAAGATGAGGCAAAACCACACCAGTACCATTTATAGCTCATTTTTATGACATCAAATCATTATTCCTGGCTGCATCTGACGATGAAAGCAACGTATCAATGCTATATTAATACTAGATTAACACTAAATCATTTGAATAAAGCATAAATTATTTGAATAATGCATAAATAAAGCATCAGTGTTATAATAATCAAAATATAATATTCACAGAACGCTTTGGGTTGGAAGGTCATATAATTTCCAGCTCCATCTCACCTGGCCTTAAACGCTTCTATTGATCAATGCCTTCTAATTTTTTTATACAGGGAGCTACAGACAAGAAAGGCAAAGTATTTCACAAACAAAGAAAGTTTTTTTAGGGAATATTAGTGGAGTTTCTTTGGGTTTATTAACAAATTTCTACACTTCAGTATTACACTGAATTCTATGTTGGAACACATTTTCAAACAGCATATTTCTTGCTTTAAATAAATGCTTCCTTTTCAAATAACTAACTCATTTTTAGTGAATGTGTGAACTTAAGATGACAAAAGCACATTACATCCTAACAAAGAACTGGGACAGATAGAATCTTTCAGTTTAATTTTTCAAAACAATTAAAGTGAAAAGTAAGTTTTACTACTAAAAAAAAGGAGGCCATCTTCTAATATATATATATAATAGTCTTTCCAAAATTAATTTAAAGATAAATCCATAGATACAAATTATGTTGTCTACTTGTTTTGTATCAATACTAAAAGGAATAAACACACAACACTACCTTAAATACTACACTAGAGATCTACTCCAAATTTTAATAGAACCAATAAAGATATTTTCGGTGTTGCACCACCTCTCACAGCAGGAGAAAACGGTTGTCAATGGCAGAATAATTTATTCTGGTTTAAAATCAATATATTGATTTCTAGGTGAAGGGCTAGAATTTCTCAGTGAGTCAATAGATCACTGAAATCCCATTTAAGAAGTTAGATGAAACTAGTTATTGGCAATAACTTAATAAATCACTAGGAAACATGAGAAACAACTTAGACGTTCTTCGCAGCCTTCAAAACTGATTTTGTCCCTTAAAATATGAGAATCGATCAAACTGTACTTAGCATATTCCACAAATATTTTGGGCAGAATTAAGTGCTTACAGTTTCCTGAATAATCCTGACCAAGCTATTTCCCTAACTGCAGATAATTCTGCTTCATGGTCATTTTTAAGATTAAAAAAAAATAAATTATTTGTCTTCAATTCAATATGATACTTCATACCTAACCCAGAGTACAGTGCATAGCTTGTGTAGAAGCCTAACCATGAAATTCTAACCTTAACATAAAATAACAAAATACTTATTTAGGTATAAAATCCTCTATTTGATTTCTATTTTTCTGCAGAATCACTAGCAGCTATAGGATTGAGCATGCATGCTTTAGAAAACCACCACAATAAACCATTTTTCTGCGCATGGAACATTAAATCAAATATGGGATTCAGTATGACAGTTCTTAAAAAGAGTTCACAGAGGTCTGTGTGGCAATAATTCATAACATTTTCTTATTTAAAATCCTCAATCATGTCATGCCAACAGCTGCACATTTCTCCTTCGATCCACATTCAAAACATTAGTTCTTTATTCTCACGTATGATTTGAAAGGTTAGGAACAGATCTTATTGCTTCACTAAGAACCCACCCTTCCTTCTTCTGCTCCTCAGGGAAGGCCTCCCCCATGACTTACCAGGAACAGCCCCAAACACAGAATAAATTGCTGTGAGGTGTCTCACACAGATATTTGAAACACAGTACCTATAGAATGGCCCAACCTGTCCTGTGGGCTATTCTCGCTAAACTTCCATAGGGGAAACAATAAAACAAATAATTCTGTAAGAAATTATCTAATGTAGGTTTTATACTGTCCTTGTCCTCTGTCTCCCCCATCCCTCCCACTACAACTCCAGCTCTTTCATCTCTCTCAACTAGGCAAGGCAGAGTAAGTACGTGATAGTCTGCAAACCAAGATGCATTCTCCTCTTGGCTCGTGGGTTGCTACCCAAGGAAACACTTAACTTTTGACCTCTGCTTGTCGTTCTCACTCTCAGTGCCAACACTGAGTCATGTTCTGCACAGCTACTGATATTCTAAGGCTTGTATTACTTGGGAATCTGTACTTCTGCTTCCAATGTTATTAAAACTGAACAGTGAATTAAAAAAAAATAAAAAATCATTACAGACCATGCTATGAGAGATAGACTGAAGGCAAACAATGAAATCTCATCAGCTCCATTTATGCAGAAAAAAACCAGCTGAAAAAAAATCTCTCCAAGACCTTCCAGTTCAGCAGTGCCCAAACAACAGGTAAGGGAGGGGAGCACTTAAACAGGTGTCTGACCCTCGAGGGCCACGGACACAGGTCTATGCACAAGGCTTGTACTTTTGGGAGGTGAGTGGGAAAAACAATTCACCTAAGGTTCACATGCCACCTCTTTGTGGCTTGTCTACTTTCCAGGCTGCAGGAACACTATGGAAGGGTTTTGTGGGGGGGGTTTGTTGTTTGGGGTTTTTTTGTAGAGAAATCTCCTACTTAACAGTCTGCCAGGAGTTAATAGTCACAAAATAAAATATTGATACAAAGCTGCCATCTGAAAATCCTTAAGCCATCATAATTAAATCTGTCACTCTCATATACATATCCTTGAATTAGTTCAAGTGTTTTCTTTTAATTAATCACTGTATCATAAAACAGCAAATAACATGAAAGAGATGTAAATAATATCTCGTTGCATAAAGACAAATAGGAAGCCAGGATAAATACCAGCCCATCAAAACTTTTTATGAGTCTGTAAAGATTAAGACACCAACCAAAATGCATCATTCCAGAGACCAGACAGAAAAGGAAACAAAGTGTATAATTAAAAGCAAAACTAAACCTACTGTTATTACCAAAACCCAAAGTATTATTTCATGTTGTTTTACATGCCATAACACGGGAACATCCTAAGCATATGCTTACTTCTATGAAGGAGAGTCCTGAAGCATCTCAGGTGTTTCACTTTGCATGACAGATATGCTCTAAGTCTTGATTACTTCCCAAGTAAAGTAACTGCTGATCATCAAACTCCCCTGTCCTTAACATGAAGGTCTCTTATGAACATAGCATCAACCCTCAGATAGGAAGAAAGCTGAAGTGAATTCTGGTGAGAAAGTTATCCACAAATAGAGGCAAGAGGAATCTGATTTCACTGAGGTCCTGCAGGGTTTATTTAATGTGAAACTGGACATTCACAAGACGGAATAAAAGATATGATTTAGCCACAGCTTTCCCATGACTGAGACCCCAGCTTTTCCTTATTATAGACTGCCTGATTTGTGAAGGATATAGAACTACAGCATTATGTGAAGTAGAAACTTTGACAAAAAGCAGTTTGACAGGGGTAGTTTTGGATGTTTTTGTGGTTGGGATTTCTTCTTTTTGTTTTATTTTTTTAACCTTTCCCAGTTCCTTATACTAGTCAAAATGATGGGTTAAACCTATCGAAAACCTGCAAAGATTGAAGTTACATAATTCATTCTTCTGGTGTTGAATCAAGATGATATCTATTTGTTCGGGTAAATAACCACACAGGAACGATGGCAGAAAGATACTTCCCAGAAGGGTTGTCAGTGATAACATGCATAACGCAATGGGATTTTAAACGAGAACACAGCTTTTGTAAATAATGTACACTCTTCAAGCTGCTCTAGAGACACTAGACAACACAATTCCTTTAGACAGAGATCATGCTAAAAATGCTGTTTTTCTCAGCATGCACGATCTCCATTAGAAACTTAAGTCAGACAAAAAGAATGTGTTTCAAGTGAAGTGTTTTGAAGCCTAAAAGAAGAGCAAGATAAGAAACAGATCTATAAATATAAAACAGTATTTCAGAAAGCTGTCCCACACTGAAGACAGTGCGTTGTTGCCATTTTGTTGTTTGAAAGTGCTTACTATAACTTGTACAATTTGTAAGAGAATAAGAACTTCTATGCACGGAAATATGTACTGTTAGAAGACTTCCACTTTGAGGCCAGGGGGAGAGGGGTGTGGACAATTCAGATCAGCCTATCCCTTGAATCACTGTGAACACAGCATTATTCGAAGTTTTCGGTCTAAGACAGATGAGCTGTTTCTTTTTCTATTTAAAACAGCATTGAGTTTTGAATCATTTGAATAATTCTGAATCAGTGACAGCTTACTTGGTAGCGGAAGAAGACAAGTTATCTTTACTATAGCTGAAAACAGAGAAAACCTACATTGAACTGTAAAATCATATCCTATATCTCATCTTCAAATATTAACCTCTCTTTTTAAACCTCATTTCCATCGCTATACCTTTATCTGTTAGGCACATGCAAAGCTCTTGCTAGGGAAAGCAAGAACAATATACTCACAGTATGTAAAAGCTCTACGGTACAGTCATCCCCTTTTCAGTGACTTTCTTGGTCCTTACCCTTGCCAAGATTTGAGATCTCTCTTTTTGACAGGCCTTCAGCTGAGCTAAAACTAGCATGTAAATGGAACAGGCTTGAAAGACAAACTACTCTTTTTATTGATCTCGGAGAAAATTCTAGATATGGAAAGGAACATAAGACTGGGACCTAGCTCAAAAGCAAACATCTTTCACACTCATGACTCATAGTGTTAACACAGATGCAGGTCTGTTTTCTTCTCTGGAAAAGGTGGCTAGAGTAAGTGTATTTGTGCTTTCTCATTTGTGCTAGCTGTTTGTACCAAATATGTTAATGTGTTGAATGGAACAGCACGTAGTTCTGAAGTTTAAACAGTATTTGACAAATATTTATCACTAGTAATTTAGAAACACATACATTCTCTTGAAAACATAACCAAAAATCTCTGAACAACACCGGACAACAGCGTCATCTGGTTCAAGTCAATGCTATGAAGACTTGGGAAAAGATGTATAGAATTTAAGAATATTTTTAAAAAATGGAATAGCAAATTATGACATTTTCCTTTGTTTTTATTTTCCCTGACCTATTTTCAAAAGCTAATTTCCAACAGACACTGTATTTTCAAAATTCCCTTCTGCTAAAAAAGAAAAGACACAGAAGTAAATTGATACAAGTTTAATGAAAGCTCTACCCACGCATGCATGCCATGAGATTCGAATATGGCACACTTCTGGTTTAAATTGACTTAACCAAGCATTTAGTCCAAAATGGTGTTTTCATATTTGGATACTGAATATTACATTGTTACTGTTATTAAAACCTGTCCTGGTTCCAGTTAGGATAAGAGTTAATCTTCATAGGCAGCTGGGACAGAACACAACCAGGACAGGTGACCCAAACCAGCTAAGAGTATTCCATTCTGTATGACATCATGTTCACCATAAGAGGGGGCTAGTCGGGTAGAGGCAGCATGACTGTGGAACAGTCCGAGTGGGATGTCATGCACTGTTGTCAGGTGAGAAACTGCATTGTGTATCACTCCTTGTGTACATTTGAAGTCCCATTGTTATTTTGCTTTCCCTGTGCCATCCCAGTAAAAACTGTCCTTATCCCACCCACCAGGTTTGCCTTTGTCTGCCCATTCTCCTCCCCATCCTGCCAGAGAGACAGGGGGAGGAAAAGGGGCGAGCCAGTGGCTGCTAGCTCAGTGGCTGGCTGGGGCTGAACCACAACAATACCTCGTTCCCAAAGTTTTAAAATGTATGTTCCTCCAAAATTTGGACATCCGAGGCACACCCTGTTGAAGTCAGGCAATTAAAAACCTAAAGAATGCTGCTGCATTGCTGTCATCTTCTAGTTACTTTTGTATCAATTTTAACCTCTGAATCTTGCTATTAAAAATATTTACATTTCTGTCTCTTATCCTATCAATCAACTGGTTTGCTATGTATCCTTAGCCACATTCCTTAAGAAATTAACAAGGTTTGTAAGTTTAAGGTTTTTCTTTAATATTACCAGAGACTCTATGTTACCCCCTCTGTCAAATTCACTTTTGAAAGTTTTGTTTTATGACTATCATCTTTCTGAGCCATTCCCATTCATTTTCCTAGCACTCAAACAGCCAGCTTAAAGCTGTTTTTCTGAAAAGTAGCCTTGAATTTAAGTATTAAAACCAAACCAAAACAAAAAAGCCCTTAAAAATAGTTAGCATCAGTTGTCCTTCACAGAAGCATGGCCTCTTAGTGGATGGCTATAAATCTGTGCACAGGTCTTTGAACAGAGGCAATGCTTAAGCACACAACCTATCCCTTGATTGCACTGACAGCTTCACTGTAGAAAAAGTAACCCCACTGATATTTATGACAAATTTTTACAAAAATAAAAGCTAAGCTTAGGCATGTGGTGTATCACTCCAATTTGTCTCAGAGGTTCTGAATGGTAGACCTGTTTCACTTACCTTCAAATTCTCTCTCCTGTCCCAACACTAAATTACTTCCCCCACATATATTTAACTATATATGATGCTGATCGACGATTACTAGAGGAATCAATCAAAGTAAATAAGATTCTGTGAAATTTCAAAACTTTCTGGATGTTTTTCAACCAACTTCACAGAGTTAAGTTGCTTGCCAGATCTATATGAAAAGAGTGTCCCTTGACAAAGTAAAGCTACTCGAGAGAATCTGTAATGGACTGAACAACCCGTATTACATACCGCCTTGCACCGCTGCTGATATATCATACTCAACATAAAGGCACAAATTAAATAAATGGCAGCTATGGCTTACAGCTCCTAGGAGCTAGAGAAGATTTTCATAAAATCTGAGTGACAACCTGCAGACAGCCATAGTTAAAATTAGCATACACTGGAGAATATCAGGTGAAGAGAAGTTGTTATTCTTAGGCTTTGGAGCGTAGCTACCTGTTAACGATTTAAAGAGTAAAAAAAGATAGTGCACCTCTTCACTCACTAGACTTGGTCAGGAGAACCTGGTTGCACTAACTAATTACAATCCTTATTAAACAAAGATGCGTTTAAAACCTCACCACATGAATCTACTAGGCAGTTGCAACAACTTCACAGTACAGTACAGACATGGACACCTAACTGCTGACTGGCTCAGATACAAACTGTAAGCTACACCCTCTGCCACATTAGCCTCATGCAGGTTTTTCTGAGAGAGGCTCAACAGAAAGCAAATGTATTTATTTAGAAAGGAAACGCACCATTCATACCTTGCACATTTATTTAAATCTATCTTAAAACGCCTTAACGATTTGTTCTATCTTTAGACAGAAGAAGAAAGAAAAGTTTTCTAACATCTATGCTGTCCTCCCCTTCTAGGATGAATACATCTGGAAAATTTTCAGCCCAGTTTTCATTTTTATGTGCTTATGCAGGAGAGGTGCAACATCACCTTTTGTCATTCGAAATAAAATGTTTGCATGAGGATTTGGAGTAAAATTCCACTCTGTTCATCACAATTTCCAAAAGCCCTGACAGTATCACAAACCTGATGCATTGTAAAGCCTTGCATTTAATGGGTAAATCAGATTTCACTAATAAAGCAGCACTGAGATTTTACTGTATTGGGAACTGTTTTCAGATCTGATACATGATTAATGTAGTTTTTATAGATTTACGTAAAAATAAGCTATATTACTGTTTGGGGATCAAGCTAACTTTAAAGAGAGTATTCTTAAGATAATCAGTCTACCAGGATGAAAATGATACCAATTATCAAATTTCTCTTTTTCTCTAATATAATTCTGGGAGGAGCTGCTACAGAGTTCTGATGCAGTCTTTGCCAACATAAGCATTCAACAGTTCCGACAAAAAGAACAGCCCAAACCTTTAATCATTACAAAAAACACAGTACCTTGACCTTGTACTTTAAAGTTAAATGGAGTGACATTATAAAAATTAAATCGGTTCTTCCTCATTTTCATAATATCCTTTAAAAAGCCTTGCCTAGCCCAGAGTATATGTCCTGTTTCTTTATCTTTTCTGATGACCCTTCATGCCTGCAAGTCAGCTCATTTTTCTCTGCTGAAGACTGCACCCTACCGCTGCACACACTCTAAAATTTCCATTAAAATCTGGGACATCATCATTCATTCTTATCTGCAGCAGGCTGCCGAACGGTGAGATACCAGCAACTGCATGCGAACTAGTCTCAAAGGACAATGTAGTTATATACATCACCATCCAGTATGGAAAAACATTCTACCTGCATAACACATTATCACATACAGTACACTGGGAATCTTAGAAATACTGGGACTGGTATAGGACATTGCCATTAATTCTCTTGCAACAGCAAGACTTACCTAAACAGCAATTTACCAGTAGACAATTAGCTTCTCAGAGAATGTTTTTCTAAAGTTCACTTCACAATGAAATGATCTGTCTCATCAGCTATAGAATATTTGCTGATTAAAGCATTACTATTTTAAATTTGCATATTACAAGTACCTGAGGGTATTTAAACGTGTCTATATGTTTAACATTCAGGTTTCTAAGTCCCTCTTCTAATTGGCAGATTCTTAAGCAGTTCTCATACCCAAAGCACATGAACACTTTACAGAAGTGTTTTAAGTTCACTGTGGTCTTTCCTGTTTCTTTATATTTTATACATTGTAAAGAGAACTCATATCTGTCCATGCATATAGATGTGTATACACATATATATTTAAGTGTTCACATGATTACATACCATTCTATAATTTTTATGTTTTACCCTTATTTTGGCTGGGATAGAGCCAGAGAAAAATAAAATAATTTTACATTACATGCAATAGATAACCAGTGTACTTTTATCTACAGAATAAAAGGTCTGTTTGCAGATGCCATTGAAATGGGCTGTAGTGTAGCACTGGTTGAAATAACCTGTTGGCTTACACCTCTGTGGCTCAGCAGACAACTTTGCTAACGTCCAGGCAAGAGAATAATACAGAACATGTAACTGCAGTCACTTCAGGACCAAACAGGCCTAGAGCAATCTGCACCCGAGAGGATTTTCCACCAATAACTACTGCTGCAGAAGTCGACATCTATGAGAAAATTAAGACTAGATTGCTGGCTCAACTGAACTGGTTTTGTTTAGTTTATTGTGTTTTGGGTTTTTGTTAAAAATAAAGTGATACTTGTTTGTGTGTTGATATAGCCTTTTCCACTTTCTGTCTAGTGGCCATCATCACCTAAATCTTTCTGGTGTGCAACAGAGGCAGCTTTTGCTCTTTTTGCATTTGTAGGCTTTTGTCCTAGGATGACACAAACACATCAATGCTCTCATTGCTGTATGAAACAAAGTATATGCCAGCTAGGTAGCTGTTTTTTCTAGTATACATTGATTTAAGAGAGAATAATCATAGAAAGATAGAATTTTTTGGGTTGGAAAGACTCTTAATATGATAAAGTCCGACCACTTAACCATCGCCCTGAGCACCACATCTTTTAAATACCTCCAAGGATGATTATTCAACCGCTTCCCTGGTCAGACACTGGATCAGGCTGACAACATTTTTTGGGAAGAAATTTTTCCTAATATCCAATCTAAAGCTCCCCTACACAACTTGAGGCCGTTTCCTCATGTCCTATTGCTTGTAACTTGAGAGAAGAGATCAACACCCACCTGCTAACAATCCCCATTCAGGTAGTTGTAAAGAGCCATTAGGTCTCCCCTAAGCCTCATTTTCTCCAGACTAAATCACCTCAGTTCTGTCAGCCGCTCCTCATCAGATTTGTGCTCTTGACCCTTCAGACAGCTTTGCTACCCTTCTCTGGATATGCTTCAGTGGCTCATAGTCTGTCATGAGCTACTGAAAATGGAACATAGTACCCGATGTGCAGTCTCAGTTGGGAAGGATACAGGGGGACAATCCTTTCCCAAGCCTGCTGTCCTTGCTACTTCTGATACAAGCAAGGATGCTGTTGGCCTTCTCAGTCACCTGGGCACACTGCTGGTTCATAGTCAGCTGGCTGTAGACCAATAGTCCCAGAATCTTTTCCATCCGAGAGCTTTCCAGCCACTCATCCCCCAGCCTATAACACTACATGGGGCTGTTGTGACATAAGCGAAGGACCCACCACTTAGCCCTGTTGAACCTCATGCAACTGGCCTCAACCCACTGATCCATCCTGTCGAGCCCCCTCTGTAGAGCTGTCCTACCCTCAAGCAGATCAACACTCCCATTCGACTTGGTGTTGTCTGCAGACCTATTGAGGATGGACTCCATCCCCTTGTCCAGACCATTGCGAAAGATATGGAGGAGACCTAGCCCCAGTAATGAGCCATGTATGATACCACCTGTACCAGCCACCAACTGCACATAACTCCATTCACCACCACTCTTTGGCCCAGCCAGCCAGCAATTTACCCAGCGAAGCATACACCTGTCCAAAACCATGAACAGCCAGTGCCTCCAAGGGAATGATGTGGGAAATTGTGTCAAAGGCTTTATTAATCATTCATGACTCCTTATTTAAGGAGTTCAGCAGAGAAAGGCAAGTTTTTTTGTTGGCTGGGTTTTTTTTGTTCCCTTCAGAAATACCTGCAAAAGCATTTAGCAAGCAAAGCAATAAAACTCATGATCAACTCTGGTATATCCTCAAAAAGACAGATTTGTAGGAGTACTGATGTCTAACTTTCATTTACAAACATCAAAATACTGATTATAGTCAGTGTATACACTGTATCCTGAATCTAGACATGGTATATTTGTATTGACTAGCCAACCTTTACAGCAGGTTTGTGTTATTGTTTTATAGCTGTCCCAAAATCAGGACGTTTTGCAATGGACTATATCTAGGTTGGACATATACAAGGCAGTATCACAAGTGTTCTTTGTGCTGAATAAATGATCAACTGCAAACCCAGCTGTCTCAGACCAGCATAAAAAAAGGCAGATCACGGTGTACATGATATTTTTCCACTGATCAGGCTAACAGCGCTTTTAAAGGAAGAAAGGTCGTTAAGCTTAAAGCCTTCAGTGATGCTAAGACACCACATGAACTTTCTGAGTTAGTTAGGGAAAAAGTCCTCTGTAATTGAAACAGCATTGTCAGAATCCAGGTGGAATAAATCACACTTAACTAGGATTGTGCCCACAGCATAACTTTCTGCTGTGGGCAACATGTCACATAACATGCTCACACCAAGATCAGCAGGCTTCACGCACTATATATGTCTTTCCCTACTGGTTCCACAATGCATACGCCTCATGAAGCATATAAGGGGTCAAACAGTATCCATATGACAACGGGATAATCAATGGCTTTATACTTTTGCATATGGGCTACACAGGGAAGTCAACGCATTCACAAGATGAAATACAGAACAGTGTATGTACATGTTTTCATCCTGCAATCAACAGCAAGCTAGTCCTGAAATTTTCAAACTTCTTCTTGCAGAGGATTTCAAAAGGTATCATGGGGAAGGATGAAAGGCACCTTGATTTTTATGTTGAGAGACTTACTCCGTTATTATAATTTCACACACACACACACTTTTTCAGCTTAGAAATATGTTATGTTTACTAAGGAAAAAACTGGGTTTGTTTCATTTTCTTTTAAAGCAGCCTAGAAATAAATATATGGTTGCAGAAATTTAGTGGACACATACAGTATTATGTAACCAAATCCAGCATAAAGAGCAAGCCTCTAAATTCACACAAAGTATATGCACCATCATTAGTAAATGTTTCTGTTTCACTGTGTGTCTTTACCCTAGAATATATAACTTATTTTATTAATTACTTGGGACTTGACTTATCTCTAACTATATGCTGAGCAGCAAGCATGCTTTTCCCTGGTATGTAATTTTAAAATATTACATGAACACCAAAATTTTGTCATTCTTTAGCCAGTTAGAAAGAAGCTTCGAAATTGCATGAGTTACTTGGTCTGTAACAAACTTTATATATCCAAAACATCATGCGACAGCAGAACCTTTGACTTAGCCACTGAAATGGCTGAATTTCATTCAAAATATAGGCAGAGTTTTATACTGCATACAGATTTAAACATTTGTTAGATTGGATACCAAATGCTCTTTTGCATCCATAGACCCATCACGATGTTACTATTACCTGCCAGTTATTACTCAGAATTAAGATGATTGGCATAACATTAACAATTACCCGTGAGACTAATCCTTGGTGAAATCTAGATTTTAATCAATTTGGAAGAAGTTAAATAGTCATCTCAAATTTTTAAACCCTTATGAAGCAGTATGAGAGTTGATTTTTAAATTCACTTCAGGTAATCTTCCATTGCTACCCCAGGGTCTGTTAACGCTGAAGTATTTTTAAGACCCTTTGGTAACGAATGAAGAATAATTCACAAAGATACATTTTAGGACATGACTATGTTCTATAATTAGGTCCAGAAGAAACAAATCTTTTTGTTCTCAAGAGGCTTTGCATTTAATTTAAGTTAGCTTACAAACCACTCTGGTAAAAAAACCTGCAAAACATATATTTTTTTTTTGTAATTATTTTTATTTTTTTTAGTTGATTTATATTCTTATTCCAGAACAAGAAATGTTTATGCGCCTTTAAAAAAAACATTGTCTAAAAAGAGTTATCTTCATTAGTTTTTCCCTCCCCCCACAATGTATTTGTTCTGGAGATACTCACTTAAGTATGGTAACACAACACATGTGGGCCTCTCAACACAGAACCTTACAACTGAAAAGTTATTCAAAGAGTGCCACTCCTTGACAAATACATGTTGCCTAATTGAACCTAATCTAAACAATCAGATTTTTACTAGTTTCCTAAAGTGACACACACAAATTTTTTTGTCTTCTTTCCAGCCACCTACCAGTCATCACTTTGGCACCAATAATTTTCTGGGTTCACTTCAACCAGATCAGAAAAAAAAGAAGTCATCCAAAAGATAATTTGAATCCTACATACTATAGAAGAATTGATGGCAAGGTACTAGAGGGCAGCCCAAATCAATGCCCTCACCCTCCCAACAGAAACAGAGACTGTAGCAGGAGAGCAACCATTTTATACTTTATCATGCTGACAGCTGGTCAGTCAAATCCAACTGCATGCAATGACAGCATATGCTTCTTCCTGGCTATTCTGTCATTAGGGGACAAGGACTAAATACAAAGGTTCTTTGAGAGGGGAGTAAGAGGACTTGCAGGAAAGAAATTGCAAGGAATTTTAGCTCATAGGTGGGGTCTGTGTTGGACAAAGCTCCAAACCTGACTGCCTGCTTTACTTGTGCTACTCATGACCTGCTTGCTCATGCTTTAAATACCTCCCTCCCACACACACAAGCACCGTGATGTTTGCTCCTATTCTTTATAGGAAAGATTTTTTCAGGATGCATTATTTCTGTATAAAAATAATTTATTGGAAAATAATAGTGTTTCAAAATGATGGGAAAATATTATATTTACATGAGGAATTCCTTGGCAAAAAAAGTAATTAAGGTATAAATTAGGCTCTTTTGTCACATGTGGTTGCAAGTAGAAACACAGCAAAGTTCATTATAACACCAGGAGAAAGCTGTCGGATCCGAAGTACACACTGAAACTTTCTGATACTTAGGTGCTGATAGGATTGGTGGAGCCTTTAAGTCAAAGTGAGAAGATTGTGCACAGAACATCCAGTCCAAGGCTTTTAAAAGTCTTCAGTTCTTTTACTTGCATGCAAAGAACATAAAGGTGAGACGGCTGTCAGTAAATCTGTCCCAATGTGCTGTTACTTTAGAAATAATGAATTATTTTTAAAACATGGATGTTCACAATTGTAGAAGAGTTATAGAATTCATATGTATCCAATTCTGATAGGATTTCTATATCCTAACTTTAAATATGGACAGAAGAGAAACAGAAAGAGAACCATCAGGAAACCTTTCCCAAAGTCTTCACCAGGAGATCACTCCCTTGATTTAGTTAGCCTGACAATTCTCTTCCTGCAGCTCCTGTTCTCCTAGACTGGGGAGAAGTCAATGGTACCATTCAACAAAAGCAAACAGTCCAAATGAATTGACAGTTATGTCTGATAGTTGGAGGGACATACAAGTTCACATGCTAAAGCACAAGGTTTGATATAACATCAGGAGCAGTTAATAGAAGAATATGATTATCTAACCCATGCAACAGCTACATATACAACTGAATATAAAGCTCTGGAACTAGAAATACTAGAGATCAACTGGAACCTTTTTAATTAGATACAGAAACACGCTGTGTCTATTCTGTTCAGCATTAGAACATGCCACAGGTCGGTTTGACCAGTTAGCTTTACTTTTCTTCTATTAAACTTAAAAAAAACCCAAACAGCCACCAAAAAAACCCCAAACAAAAAACACCCCAAAAAGCTCACACCAAACAAAACTACCCCCCCCAAAGAAAAGCCCACAAATCTATATCTCTGATATATATGTTGTTCCAGTCAACTTTTTTGCAATCTGAAAATTGTGTTATAAAACATTTTAGTTCTGTTTTCTGTAGTGCTCCAGCCTGGTATGGTGAATCTTTTTGGGAAAGAGAAAAGTTAGGAACCTTCTAATAACTACCAAAGGAAGATATACAACAATCAATAGCAACATTTTAGGCATTTTGCCATACCAAGAATCCCCCTCCCCAGAAATATTACAGCATCTTTGCCAGGTTAACTTCATTGATTTATCAAAATGGAGTTAAATCAACATTAGTCTCTGCATTTTAATTATTAACTTAGCCAATACACATGAAAGGCAGCACTGGGTGAGAATGAACAGTTAGTTTTCTCAGCTATTTTTAATCCTGAAAAAATTCCTTAACCAAGTTGACCACGTGGCAGCACAACTTTTTACATCAGCACAGCTAAACGGGCACCAGATATCTGAAGGAAGCTGGAGATGGCCAAAGTCTGCTTTATGCTACAGGTGAAGAATGCCTGAGAGTTAATTTAGGCTGCAGTTTCTCCAATCTTTTCGAATCGCTTTATGTGGGATTTGCGTAACAACTCCTTAACAAAACAGCCACATTACAAGTCAAAGTCCTGTGGGTCTACATGCAAATACCCTCTCTCTTCCCAACCATTCATCCTGTAAGAGGGATGCTCCACTGCTTAGCTGCACAGAGCAAGCTTGTCAAGCATGCGTATGCAGGAGGGAAAACAGGATGATTTTTTTCTGAAACAGAGGTGCAAACTATCAGCACTGCTGCAACACATCACAAGCCTCCTTCAAATTCTCACTGTGTCTTCTCTGGGCCTGACAGCAGCAAAGGGAGTCCACCAGTGACAAGAGGTGATGTGCCCTACATCACACATCTGAGATCTGTCCAGCTTTAGGAGGGACACAGAGTCCACGAGGAAATCTTTGCAGAACTTTTCTTCCTCTCCAGCTTTTCCCTGATAATTAGTGGGAGGAAGCAGCATTTGGGAGAGCAGTCAGACAAGCAGAGACCCCACGTTAATCCCTCAGCCCAACTGAAGCATATCAGTCAAGACAATTCGATACTGTAGGCAAGCAAAACCTTGGGACAGTGAAGTCCATGGTAGGTTTGCCATCCTATTCCTTAATTTCACAATAACCCAAGAAACATTTATTGACACAAGATGGTCTTTTCCCCTCTGCTGTAACAATCGGATACAGAAATACTTATGTGAGACTTAATCAGAACCTTATGAAAGTCTTGAAGAGATTCAGGTGAGTAGTCTGCATGGGCTTTTGCAGGACATGCAGACATGAATTCACTTCACCTAGTGATTACCAATATTTTCTGTTGAGATCAGCTATTTTCTTGGTTCAAGCAGGAAGTGAACATCACTAAAGCAGTTCTAAACATCAGGTTGAATTTCATTCCCAAATACCTATCCATAGCACCATTAAGATGAACTCTCAGCAAAATTGATCATACCCTACAAATTATACACACTTTGAGATTATCACAGAAAACTCATTTGAAAGCAGATTTTTAAACTGATTTCATTTAATCCTAAAGCCGGAAAGACTACATCAAAAGTCCAAAATAACTGTAAAGTCTTTGAAAATAGAATGAAGTGACTGGACTACAGTTTTCCTTCATTTTTTTCATTAATTTTTATGCCACTTTTTAAATCCACGCTTTCATAGATGAGTTCTAGAAATGCTTTCCTTAATTGAAAATAAGAGATAAAAGAAATGTTTTTGCCTTGTAAACTGAGACTTTCAAAAGCACTGAAAGGCATGAAGAGTACAGTCCTTCCATCTAAGTTCTAAGAAATGGCTTCTATCTATCTGAAGGATTTCTGGAAGAAATAAAAGGTTAATAAACTCCCAAACTAAAAAATAAAAACAAACAAAAAAACCCCAAACAAAACCAAACAACAAACCACCACAGTATTTCTTTAGAAAAGATTAAACTTATGTTGAACTGGTAGAATTTTAACAAACAGTCAGCTAACGTTACCCTAATTATTTGGGTGATATACTTCATAATGGAATTGATCCAAGCTGGAGAACACGTTAAAGATTTGGGGGGGCTGAGAATAGTTAAATGATTAAAGTTCTGGCAAATACTGAAGAAAATATTTCTCCATTTTTACATATAATTTGAGTTTGATTTCTTTAATTTTCTCCTTCTTAGTCTTCTGTTAGAACTCATTTAAGAGGGAACTATTTTGTGCATTTTGGAAGAAAAGAAGGGGTAGAAGAGAATAAACCAGCCCTCAGGGAAGGAGAATGGGGAAAGTGAGCCTCATTCAGCCGCTTTAATGTCTGCGTTAACAGACAATAAAGAGATGTTCTTTAAAAAAATAAATAAATAAATACGCAGCGGATCCACATCTTCGTGGGTAGAATTACAATGGAGTTAATGGTTCTCTCACCTGCACAACAGAGCTAAGCTCTCCCCTTAAAATGAGAGCCCATCCGTGCTTTCCTTATCACTGTTCCTAGGAGCACCATAAGTGTGTCAAATTTCGTTCCAAAAAACTGTCATGCCATAAAAGAGCACGCATGTATATCTCTGCGTGTGCCAATTTTAATAGTTCATCCCTTTTGTTTCTATATGACCTTGTTTATGAATATCTAGTTGTTGAATACCTTAAATCCCCATCTCGATTTTATTTCTAAGGTATTACGTACATTTTGGCCTGATTTTTAGAAAGCCAGTGCAACTTAGAGAGAATCCTCCTGAATCCTTACAGAATACAGGTGACACTACACCAGGAAGCCTCTCTAGCAAGAACCTGAAACACCCTGCTTGAACGGCAGCACCCTGGGCTGCATTAGGCAGAGCTTTGTCAGGGATGGAGGGAGGTGATCCTTCCCCCCATGCTCTGCCACTGTGAGGCACACCTGAGGTAGTGGGTCTTAAGCCTTCTGTAGTTCTTACCCCTTCTTTGACACCATCTTAATATTGTTACTATCTACAAGCTACAAATAGTCTTATTAACGAATAACACTTGTTATTCCTGATTAACTGTTTTTACTAGGTGAAATGACACTGCCTAATTTTCCATGCCCAAACAAATGCCCTTTATCATATGTGTTATGAAGCCATCGGTGACCTTACTGAGATTGTCTTTTCTTCTCAAAATTTATCTTGACTAAAAGATGTCAGGTCAGCAAAATTTACCAATTTAAACAGATTTGGCTTTTACAGAATAGAATATAGTAAAAATAGAACTTCATATCCTAAACCCTTATTTGCAGGAAAGAATTCAGGACAAGGTCTATTATCAAATACAAGTACCCAACATCATTCAAGGTCATTAAAAAGGAACAAAGGAATCCAGCAGGACCTACCACATTCAGATATATTACTTTCACTGAACACTATTTTCGACATTAGCGTACATAAGTACACAGTGGTGATCAGACTTGTGAAGTAAATGGCTCTGTTTCATTTGATCCCTGCATCAGGACATCCATTAGATAAAGTTTCAGAAGACAAGTCTACCGATAGAAAAGCCTGGGTTCCTGCATTCAGAGCTAGAGGACATCCAGCTGTGCTCCTTCCAGGCAGAAGGTGACAACAGCACCTTCCCCTCCTTGCTGACACAACGAGACAAGAGTACAATGATACAGCAATGTTTTCAGCAACAGGGAAAAAAAAGAGTAACTTTTCCTCTTCAGCTAAGGTCAGAGAAACCATTCAGCTCCCTGCCTTCCTCTCCTCGCAGCGGGCAAGGACGAACAAACCAGGGTCACACCATGCTGAGGCCAAGCAGGCAGTGCGGTTTCTCCGCAGGGGGAAGCAGACACAAGCGATTCCTCTCAGACAGCGAACAACCACATCTCCTTCCTGCCCCAGAGAGCAAAGAGGAAAACAAGCCAACCCCAAACCCTACCACAGCCTTGGTGTCTTAACTTCAGCACAGAAGAGCCATAAATTTCATGCTCCACAGAGAAGGAAGTTTAACTGCTTTCTGCCAGGCTCACAGCAGCACTTGTTTTCTGTCTTTTCCAGGAGAAAGAAGTTTATTGCACCTCATAGCAAGGAGCTAATTCAGAATTAAATACTAACTATACTTTGACAAAGCGGTAGCTGCAGCAGCCCAAAACAGCTACTGTTGGTGAAACTTCACTGCCCAAAAATTAAGATGGTCTACTATAAGCGTTATTGATCATATAAAACCATAAAACTATCCACTACATCAAACTTTTGAACAAGATGAATAAGTAGAATCTGAAAGGGAATTAATTAATGCATATCTACTCTGCTCCCAAAAAATCCAAAGAGTTACCCTTTGACAAGTTATCTGTCCTGAATTTTGCTGCTGTAAAAGGAATGTTTTATGCCACCGGAAACCACTTGAGTATTCTCCTAGAGATAGAAACTCACAAAATCTTCAAAGAAGCGTGAATCAAATTCAGTTGCTTCTTCTCATGTCATTAGATAAACATTAGTCTACAAGGATAGTACAATACCCTTACCTCTAACAGTGATTTATATCAGCACAGAATTATCACAAACTGGGAAATTATACAAGTTTTCCTCAAGACAAACTAAGTGCAGATTTGGTGGTACAATACACGAAACCAGAATGTTTTTTAATTTATTAAAAGTGTACTTAAATCCTTAGCTAATGAATATGGAAGTTAAAATTAATGGACTGCCACCTAAACTGTTCAGGAGTACTGTGGGTATAGCCTTTATGGTGTCCAGGAAACGTGGCATCATAAGGTTTTACCAATAAAAGAAACAGAATGCTGAATTACTAAATCAGACTAATGCATTTGGAACAGAATGCAGAAGTATTTGGGCTTTAAGGGTTTCCAGCGATCTCAAGTTGAGAGTTACAGCCACTACAACTCTGTATTAAACAGTGCAGATCAGAGTATGACAAAAAACAGGGACTAAACATAACATACCTGAATCACACAAGTGAGGCCAAGCAGAAGCATCTGCATGGTCCATGCGTTTCACAATCCAAGTTTGCACTTAATTACTGTGCTGTATGCGCCTCCCACATTGCACTAATCCCAGTACGCATCACAAACTGTAGCTAGAGACAGTTTTTAAATAACCATGGAGATAAAAAAAGATCTTTAGACAAATTAATGACTGGAATATTAACATCTGGAATATGGAGAAGTTTGGCTGCCAAACAAGCAACTACAGCAAAAATCTCAATTTGTGGAAGGGTAGTAATATTGCCAACATTTTAGAGAACTAAACTATCCTGTTGACCTCAGCTCTGACTTCGCACAAAATCAGGGTTTGAAAAGGACAATTCAGTTATTTAAATGCCAATTTATTAGTGACCTTTGTTTAAAAGAAGGTGTCCTCTAACCCCTTATCTTAATCTTACTATAAAACCAACAGTGATAGTTATCAGGCTAAGGTACCTTTATCCCTCCATGAGGGATAGATACCTGCATCCCTCCACAGGGCAAAACTTCTCTGTGTGCATATAACATTTGCCAAAACAGAACAGATGCTTAAGCATAAGCTGCTTTGGAGGGGGAGAACCCAGAAGAATACTGAATGCAAGTATTTTATTTTGATTATGACATTTAATTTTTAATATGAATGCAACAGAATATTAAAAAGTAACACATGAACGCTGTTCAGCAAACTTTAGACATGTGACATTTGGTGATTTCCTCAGAATTCTCCATTCTTTCCCTCCTCTCAAACAAAATGTCAAATTAATGTTTTTATACATTACTTTTAATGAAATTCTATTATACAAAGATGAAACTATTTTTTACAAGCAGCTGTGTGCTACTCAGCTTGCTAAATAATTGATTTTAGTTTTGCCACTTCTTCTCAGCCTCTAGCACATCTGTTCTACTGACAGAAGAGAGATCCAAGGACAGGAATGAGATGAGGAAGCTTTTAACAATGAAGCACAAAATGTAAGAGTGAATGTAAAAAACAAAACAAAACAAAAACCAAGCAGACAAAAACAAATGACATGTATTGTCAACATCTAGAAAATAGTTGAAATAAACAGCATTTGAAAAACTGGGTTGGGGAGGAGAGGGGAAGACACTGCCTGTAAGCAGCTACATCTCAATGTTTAACACTGTACTTTGTACCTAGTTGTCCTTCCCTCCATAAGTAAACTCATGGATTACTGATTTGACAGCTAACGATATCCCTTAAAATACATAAATTTAGACCATTTCAAAGCAATTTGAAAATGTTTCTGAAATTTTGTTTGTAAACAGACTACAGTTGTAGCCAATTTTGAGTTCTGATGACATAACATGCTTGAAGTGGGCGGATAAAGTATCCGAAAACAAAAATTGAAATAGCTCCTCTCCAGCTTTCATCAGCAGAAGAGTGCATCTTCCAAGCACCTCTACTTTCTGTGACAATGCATTTTCTAGTAATTATATATATATATTTAAATATATATAAAGCACCCCTCACAGTATTGATAAACACTCTTTGGAACCACTCTGACAGCAGAGGTAAGAACAGGAGTCAGCCTGTCAATACCTCAGTGCTGCTGCTTCCAAGTGATTTAGAAACAAAAAAAAAAAGCCACAAGAGTTTGCTGCCAGCTGGTGGGGGTTTTTTCCTGAACTTAACAGTGAATTAAAAATGTTTAGAAAGCAAAATGTTTGCTTTTTAAGTGTATTAAATATTAGCCCATTAACCTGCAAGTTAGTTACCATTGCAGTTCAAGGAAAAGTCTTATTTCTCTACTATGATTATTACACAGATCCACTTGTTAAGATCAAGAAAACTCCACCCAGGTATTAAATCAGATATTTTTATATAACGGCAGGATGTAAGGAAGTTTGAGATTGCATTATTAGCTAAAATATGATGCCAAAACACAAACTAGTAAGCTGATATATATATACACACACAGAGACATATTTAAGTAATACGTGTAAACTTTTTCTCTCACTATAAAATTGCAATTTTTACTCTGTTTTTATGCTCAACTCGTGTACTTTCAGTTTCAGAGAAATCTAATTTTATAACTGGCAAATGTATGTTACAGATGCATTAGTGTAACAGAAATAATCTGCCTGCTGTTAGTATATATTTATACACACAATTGTAAGGCATATCATTTGAGACTTAATCATCCATAGGATTTTCAAACCAACCACATCAACCCATGTAAAATTTTTAAAAATAAACTATTTTGAAGGCAGAAAAACATTTTAATGGAGCATGTCCACGAAACAACACTACAGTTTTGGGGAACAGACCTACACACCCTTAAAACGTATAACCATTTAGTGCTCTGATATGCTAGGTGTTAAGGCTTTCTTTCCAAAAGTTTGACTTCACAATTTTTGCAGAATACTTAGGTCAATAACTAAATACCTAGTTAGGTCAGTGGCCTTTCGATAAGTGGAGCTGCCTGCTCTTCCAAAGTTCACTGCAGACATTTGTCCTAGTTTCAATATATTCTGGAATGTACACATTTGTGTATTTTGTGGCCCTGATAAAACAAGCATCATACAAAAAAAAAAATAATAATAGAATACCCTCTCCCACCTTAGAAGTTAAACATCTATAGTACAAAATCATTGATTCATCATAAGGGTCATAATCTGCCTTTCTTTTTGCCTCACGTGCATACACACATCCCACACAGATGTCTCCCAAAAAACTCAGCTTGTTTCCCTTTACACTGGTAACATGCCAGGTTTCTTATCTTTACTTCTCCCACAAATAGAAGAATCTTTCCAAAGAATGGGAATGAAATGCATTCCAACAGCAAAAACAACCAAACACCATGCACACAAACCTGATGATAAACATCCTAAATACACAATACATTATTTTTTCCTGCCTGTTACTTCAGATCCATGTACAGCTGAACAATTAAATTGGTTTTAGCACATTATGGACCTCTTTCTGTGATTCTCACTGTGTGCCTAAGGTGGTTATTTTTTGCATCTCAATATAATTACTTAAAACCATCTTAGCTTTCAGGAAATTGAAAATGGATAATACATCTTACAAGTGTTAACCCTAGAACAATTCCTCTAACATTATTCTCACAACTCTACAGGGGCTACTTCATTATCAAAGAAAAAAAACCTTAAGGGAAAACTGGAGTGTCTCTTTTCTACATCATAACTTAACAACCTAAACTTCTGTAATTTTATGCTAACCTCTGCAAGAAGCCAAGCAGCTGTCAGTCACCATTTTGTGGAACTAAATCCTAAAAGTTTGATACCATGCGGGATCTAAAAATGTTAGTATTGGACAGCAATGAGAAATTTAACATCATCTTTACAGTACTGCCTTAGCTAGCTTTGAAGTAAAGTTTGAAGTAGACTTCAATTAAAAATAATATGTATCTGAAAATACTTTTTTGTAAAAATGCATAAAGAACTGTAATAACATCTCAACATTTTAAAAATTAAAATTCTGGTTTGCTTTCTGAAAATGTTTACACCAAATAGGAATTGATTGCAGGAGTTCCTATTACATGAGCTATGTAGGCAGTTAGGCCACACCAAGTTTCCGAATTCAACTTTAGATAACCAAGTCTGCAATCTTAGCCCACAGCACTGCAGTAAACCGAGAAAAGCAGACACCAACAGGCAACTCATTTACCCTCTCTTGAAACAAACTTGGGTAAGCCTCTATGTCTGCACAGTTAGGGCAGCTTCATGCTATGAAAATGCAAAAGGAACATGTAAAAGAGAGCCTAAAAAGTGCTTGCCGCCTTCTAGCCTCATCGATAATATAGGGATCTTCTGGAAAGTTTCTTAATGCTGTGCTGGAAAAAGACAACTTAACAAGTTCTTCTCTACACAAGGGAATTGCACCACTCTAGAAAAAGAAAAAAGGTTTAGAAAGTGCTTTAGTTAAATCGATGCAAGCTCCTATGTGGGTAACAGTGGCTTAATATTTACTTTATCTAAATTGTTAGAAGACACTCTTCCCCAAACTGAGATTTTTCTACACAAGAGGGCTGATCTAATTTATCTGAGTTCATTCAATTTTCTTGCGTACACAGGTTTAATGGACTCCATCGCCACTGGCAGCGTAATGAGGCAACAGCAACACTAAAGAAAATGCATGTGGTCTACAAACCAACAATTGAATGGCATAACTTTGTTCTCTTTGATGCCCATAAAGAAGTGTTCATATCCAGACAACTACAGACCTGTATAACATTTAAAGTCACGTTTAAATGCTCTTAAATGCAAAGACCCTGTATATACAAGAAAGATTGTTGCTACCTGGATAGCCTGAGGAGGTGAATTCCCAGTGCTGGGCAGTACCCCTCAGTGGTGGCAATTGTCAGAAGAGGGACTGCATGGGAACAGTAAGACTCTTGCTGCCTTGGCAGGGTTTGAGTGTTTTCCACTGTGTAGGTTTATGAGCATAAAATAAAGAAAATGAAAGTTCAGAGAGAAGGAAACCTTTAACTGAGATTCTTTTAAGCACAGTAGTCACCAGGAAGGTAAGTCTGTAGTCAAGGAAAGTCTGTTAACATTTTACTTGCAGAAAGAATTGAAGCTACAATCACAGAACAAATGGCATTTGCTAGCAACAGCGTGATAATTTGCTGGCAACCAGAACAGTTATCATAGCTGAATAAGTAATCTGTAACTCAATGTTATTTGTAAGGTTAGGGGGTTTAATTTTTATTGAAAGAAAGATATGTTAATATCTGAACACACATACAATCAATTAGTCCTAGAGAACTGAGCTAATCATCTCTTCAATCCATTTTGTGCTTCTCTTCTATTGAACTACTTACTGTCTGGAATGATGTAAACAAATTACACAGAATCACAGAATGTTTTGGCTTGGAAGTGACCTCAAAGATTATCTAGTTCCATATGTTAAGGCTTTCTTAAATTTCCCATTTTTACCAGGATCTTCTTTTCTACAATATTCATTACAGGTAAATCATTAATTACAAAAGTAGTTTTCAGCTTCTGATATTTACTAAATCACATTATTCTCCAGGTAATTACTGGATGTGAGAAGAAATCCACTAGAAGATCACTACCTCTGAAAGAGTAAAGGGTTTACTTTCAAGCTAGTTTTTAACAAGTTATTCAATTTCTAGCAGATCTTTTGTTTTGTCAGTACCCTATAGAACTGGAAGGGGAACTGGGTTGTGATTTCACAAGAGGATGTCAGCCTAACAACATCATAATAGCCACTCCAAATTTGCTTTGACTCAATCCATGGTCTACTGAATAACAATAGTGAACTGTAGCAAGTGGCAGATGCTGAGAAAGCAAGTGAAAGGCAGGTCAAACAGAAGCATTAAAACCAAAAGGATGCTGGGAAGACACCTGATCTTTGTAATGTTGCTGTTTCATTTCCCTAAGAACACAAAAAGCAAGAATTTATTTCCAGAAAGCTGCCCACTAAATGACACCTGTTGGTAGAGCCTGTAGCTCCTGCAGAAATCAAAGCAAAGAGTAAGCAGTACCTGGAAAGAGGAAACCTTTGTACTACAGCTAGATGGAGGCAAGACAGAATCTGAAGCTTTCTTTCAGTTAGCTGGTACTTGCATATTTGTGTGCTTTCTCTGAGGAACAGAACAAAAGCTTCTTGAATAGTCCCCCAGCGGAGACACAGTATTTGATCACATATATTCACAGTTCCATCTTTATCATGCGCTGATTTATGCGCAAACACAGCAGCGGGACAGATCCTAGTAGGTGCTTATTACAAACCTACAATGCATCTTCTTGCAGACTTCCAAGACAGCATTTTTCGAGACAACTTTACTCCTTGCTGAAGCAGCATGCTTACTGGCATCCACTGCACAACTTCCCCTCTTGGTACAACATGCATATTTTATCTTTTTTAAAAGAGAAATCTTCCAACAACTGCAGCAAAGCATACTGAAGCTGTGATGTTAATATTTATTTCAGAAAGATGCAGTTTGCAGCTATCCAAGTGGAATATAAAATAAGCAAATAGATGTTTCAGAAATCGATCATTCAGATGTTTAAGTGCCTTGCCTGGGCTTAGTTATATCCTACACACAGCACTACTAACATACTTCCCCTTGCACACAGGTCCTTCCATGTGCAATTTTCTGTCTTCTGCACTTTAGAAGGTGAAAAAGAAAGGCCATGAAAGGACAGTATGACGTTAGGCCTTTAGCTGATAGCACACGGTTCAGTTTCCTACCACCAGCTCCAGAATGAGGTTCAGGGATCAGAGAAGGAGGACTGACAGAGCACCTCTACAGCCTCCCTGCTCTTTCATATTCCCAGACAGCTACATTGCTAGAGGGCAGCCTGAAATTAGGCTGCTGGGAGAAGAAATTCAAGTACAGTAAGTTTATGTACAGTGCTGGTTCGCTTCTGCCACAGTCTCTTACAACTGGAAGCAGGTCCTGTACTTACACCTCATTTTTGCATGATTAATACCTTTATACTTGGTACATCACCGGTAGAGGTACAAAGGCTTCTTAAAGAGATTGATACAGAAAGATATTCTTCAAGCAGAATCACCAGACTCTTCGCTCTATGTTATATTAGCAGTGTAAATCAAACTTCAATAGCATGCAACCATATCTTTATTATTATATTTTATTATTGGGAATTACAGTAATCATGGGTAAAGCAGTCATTCCCTGAAACCAAAAGGTTAGCTGCAGACACTAAGAAGCAGAAAAAACTTTGGAAGTTACCTTCCCTCGGCTATAGTATACTACTGTGCAACAGCAAAAATAAAGCTCACTATTTCACCAGTCAAGGTTATCCCTATGAAAGATAAGCTCAAAGGACTAGGTTACTAATCCTGCCTCTGACATTTAATAGTTCAGTTGTATGAAACACACATGGTTTCAGTTTCTTTGTAAAGCAGAAATGCTAATACCTTTCTGTCTTCCCCAGTGGCACTGTGAGGATGAGTTTATTGTCATAAAGGTCTTTGAAAATGAAAAGATGTAAGTATTTTTATTGATGCTTTACTTCCTGATCCACTAGCTTATATTAAAAATAATTTCACAATTATCAAATACAACCTTTATCTATACATATTTCTTAATTTCCCAGTCCTCCTTCCCACAAAATGCAGAGATGAGAGAACAGCTCAGCGAGCACATTCTCCAGTCAACACTGCTGGTGTGCAAAGATAAAATTGGTTGCTGAATATGATCAAAATAATTCAGCTAACTATAGGTGATCCAGTTTGTCTTGTTACACAGCTGCAAAAACACCCCAGTGATGTGGGGATGTGATAAAATTGATCATAGCTACTGTAATAACCAGATGGAGAAAATAGTATTAATAAATAATAGCTTGAATAAAGAAATAATCTTTCAACTGACTTTTTCTTTACCTTCTTCTACAGAGGGTGAAACCAATTCAGTGTCAGAAAGAAAAATTATCCAGGTTAAACAGTGACTAGCAAATGAATTACTTTTACTTAATCACTAAATTTCTTGAAATAAACCTTTGTATTTACACTGAAGTTGGGAACTACACAGGCCAGTTTTAAGGGCAATGAGGTCATACCTGTACTGAGAATATGAAGAGCTCTGTAGCTATGCAACAGTACAAAACATCAAATACACAGCTAGAGGAGAAGGAGGAAGGGACTAGGGAAGCGTGTCCCTAACCCTAGTCTAACGCCAGCTTTCCCTTTGCTTACCTTTTGGAGGGCAGATATTTGATATATTCCATAAAGATTCACTCAGTGCGAGTCCCAGTTTGATTTTGCACATCCTGGAAAATACCTTTTTGGTCCTCTGTGAAATGACTGTATGGGTTCTTTCTCCTGCTGTATCCAGTGAGCATACTGGATTATTCCCAAATACGTTTTTTGTTTTCCTTACAAAAAGTGTCCTCATTTCCCTCTATACACGTTTCTTCAGTATATAATAAACAAACAAAGGAACATGACAGAAATTAATGCCTGCAGTGCAAGGCATGAAATACAAAAATAGTTGCTTGGCAACCAGCATGAGAGTTTATGCCTGTAAAAACAGCCAAGCGAGTGGCACGAGTACCATTTGTGACTGCTGTGAAAAGGATTGGTGGGGGAGAGGATGGATGAAGGGCTTTTGTTTTAACTAAATTTGACTTTGTAGTTTTTCCTAATTCCTGTAGTTTCCTCACAGTCATGCATGTGTCAGAACACAATAAAGGCGCGTTTTGGATTCCTTCCCTTCTATGTCCTTGTAGTACTGTCTTTAATCAGCAAGTCAAGTTTTATTTTGAAAAGCTATGCTTTTTCATAGCACTTGAAAACATCTAAAGATGTATAAATGAATACTGATTTCCATTTGTACTTTCCTTCTTAAGGATTAATGAATTGGACATAAGCAACTACTTTCCTAAGGAACAATGAAATGGATCCATCTATAAAAACTCTGGCAGCTTGGAACAATTCATCAGCCTGTTGTAGTAGCTATAAATACATTCATCAAGAAATACTGACTTTGCAGTAATAATACACGTGCAATTGTTCATACACCCAACTTAAACCAGACTGATCATTTGGAACAATGGAAGAAAAGGCACACAGGCCTTCTCTTCACAATATCTGAGGATTTTTGGTGACTTTGTTTATATATACCAATGTTGGAGAGATCTACCACCTTTGGCCTAGGAAATCCTCATGAGAAAGATGAAGAATAGTTCCTCAATGCTATGATTACTTCCCTCTTATACCTCTCCTTAAGCCAGTTATCAGCCAATGTTGGATGTTAGACTGGACTGACCCATAGCGTCGTTCTAATTTTCAAATCAGAGACGCATTAGACTGAGTTGCTTCAACGTGCACGTGCTCTTCCCCACAGGCAAGATCATACCGGCGTGTTACGAGAACAGCTAGCCTCCCTATTGGATTACATACTGTATTGTTTCTCGGAATCCGATATCCCAACAACCCTTGCAACTATGTCACCTTCTATCTAACACCATGCATTAGTACTGACAAGTAGGCATCTGTTAGTGTGATCAGCAGTAAACTGCATTGATTCCCTTCCTTTTGGTACACTAACACATCACTATAACCCCTACACTATCTTTTGTGTTGTCAATAGATGCAGTCATTCACAACATTATTTTATCCCTTCAAATAACAGCAGCAAGTGGGAAGTCACCGTACGGCTACCTGATGAAGTAAACAATGTTTTAGGTATCTTTGTTGTCATTTTAGGAAAAGAAATAATTGAAGCCACTTCCATAGCCTATCTAAAAATAATTCCTTTTTTGTTGATACCAGAACAGCCCTCCAGCTGATATAGCATTATCCAACTTGATCTTTATCCTTTTCCATGCCTGTCCATCAGCAGATAAAGTGCTTTCATTCCTAGTAAGTGCTAAAAAAACCCCCACAATCAAGCCACAGTGCACTGCTACTTCTGGTTTGGCATGCTCAATTTGTAGACTGCAATGATTTTAAACTACTGAGGGGAGGGGAAGAGATCAAAGAATATATTTTTACTCTTTACAATCAATATTACCCTAACGCAATCTTCAGAAAGCTACAGTCTCCGTTTGAAGACCAAGACATCTAACTTGCAAATTTTGTCATAATGCGTGGGATCAAGGAAGGGGAATTAACACTGGTATATTCTGCCATTTTCTTCCTCCAGCCCATGCAGAATTCTGAAGAGTTACTTCTCTCATCAGTTACTAAAGTCACTTTACAGCTGGTTATTCATCTAACTTTCATTGTTCTGTATTTTGATTTACTAATAAATGTTATTCCAGGTTTAACATATGGGATTTACTTCCACCTAACACAATCAGTATTACTCTTAATATATTCACTACAACACCTTAATTGCGCCTTCACACTATCTTGAACACAACAGTAAAAATAAATAATCCAAGTTAATTTCAGCCTCTGGTTTCACAAAAAAATTGATACAAGGTCAAAAATTTCAACCTTTTAAACAACTAATGGATGATAATTACTGAGATGGTCTCAGTGACCACCTAATCCCATGAGAAGAACCTCCTTGTTTTGTGAAGCAAAATGTATTTTGAGGAAGTATAACATTTCAGAATGAACAAGTAATGGACAGATGGTTTTCCACTCCATTTATTTTTCAGTCTATGCAATGCAAAGCAATCATGGACAATATTCTTCATAAACCACTCTTGACTGCATAGAAGAGCAAGTCTTTCAGCTTCATTCAGTTGCTTCCGCTATGCTTGCACTCATAGTGTTCTTCAAGATATCACAGTTGATATATCAAAGGAGGCTCGTGAGATTGAAATTTAAATGGGGTAGACATCCACCTTGAAAGTCACTTCCCAAAGAGAACAATGACCAAAGGTATTGACAGGTTTTGAACAAAATAGAAAGCTTTCTTTGTTTAGCTGTTTCTCAAATTCTGTTTAGCTCAGCATGTCAACACTTACTTTTATTACCACAAATATATGCTAATCAAGCTATTGATCTTATCCTTGAGAAAGAGATCCGAGTATAAGTCTGCTCTATTTTTAAATCCTTCGGAAATATTCTGTAGAATATAGGCTGAATGGGGGGGTGTTAAAAAAGTATGTATATATACACACACTTTGTGATGTCTTGATGTTATTTATCTATACCATCTACACTAAAATAAACCTTAACTAGATTTTTTTTATTAAAACCTTACTAGGTCAAATTGTAATTTTATTTACATTTATTTCACCCTATAAAAGTGCTAAACACAAGATCATAGATGGCTAGAGGCTTATTTTATATTTATGAGCTATCAGGATCAGCCTTAGCAACATAAGAGAGTGGAAAAACAGTAAGACATTAGAGATGTGTCAGCAATAGGTAACACTGTCAGTGTTACTCAGCACGAAACCTCTCTTTCTAGAAAAAATAACCTCTGGTGTTATTCCACAGATGCTGGACCAGAGTCTAGATATGTCATTTGCTGAAATTTTCTCAACAAACGTCTTTATAACATCTTTTGAGACACCAGTAATCTTTATTAGCTTAGCCAAGATTCCGATTCTAAGCATCACAGAGGATAGACTTCCAGCAGTATCCATGAGGTAATAGGCTTAATCATAAACACCATTCAGCTTCTAAGATTTAAGGTACTTTTCCTGATAGAAACTTAAACCAAGCCACTGCACTTACAATATTACTTTTCAACTGATTATATATTTCAAAGGACCTAAAACATGAACATATAGTGACCAAACCTCTTACTCTTAACATGCTATAATAGCAGCAACATCAAAACGTGCCTGCCAGGCACTACACAAACATTAATCAATCATTTCATATGAACAGCTTCCTTGTAAAATCAGTGATCAAATCACAAGAAAGTTATCAGGAAAGCCGCTTAGTTTAACTGAAGAAACCACAATACATTGACAGTGTCTACATCAAGAATGCAGGCACTTGGACAGGGCAGGTGATCTTGCCTCCCCAAACCCAAATACTGTATGCAAGAAAATGGATGGTGAAACAGGATAGACTCAAATCTAGCTACACAGCAAGCATACCAGTGATATGGCATGTATATCTCCTGCTTACAGGATTACACTAAGTATTCCCCAAGAATAGAAATTAGCTTATCCAAATTTACACCTAGCAGACCACTGGTTTTAACTCTTCCAATGAATAATGTATTTTAAAAAAACCCTCAACCCATCAGGAAAGAAATAAAAAGTTATTCAGAATGAAATAAGAGAATCTTTGTCAGAAACTCTACAGTTACAAGCAAACAAGAAAAATACTGGTCCAACATAACAAGCAAGCAACAATTCTCCAGTACTCATGGTACTGTTATCAACAGCAAATTAGGACAACATTGTCCTAATGGATTACACTACAGCAAGACAATACACCATTATACACAACTTCTTCTGTAAGCCAGGTATAATAGTTTTATATTAAACATAGTTTTAAACTGAATATTATACTAAGACATTATAAACTATACCTATGTCCTAGACAAACCAAATGAAGTTCCCAAAAGGATCTAAACACAGGGCAGAAATTCAGCTGCCATTAACCTAAATACATTCTTTTGTCTACAGACGACTATTTGAAGCTTTCTTTGGAAAGAAATTTTCTATTAATGGAAAGTAGCATCTTAAAAAAATATTCCGATTTCTTCATCTTCCAACACCCAATATATTCACCTCTTAAGAAAAAAAAAAAAAGAGGTGGGGAGGAAAGCTAAAGAAAGCAGATGAAAGTTGGGGTTATAGCTTGTGGTTACGGTAATTAGATTTAAGTTATTCTAAATCTTTCCCTCTAGTAAATAGCTAAAAGAAGAGTAAATTCCAGTAATACCTGTGAGAAAGAATCACTTTTTTGTCCTGGAAAAGCAGTAGGTCTCTCTCCGTGGATGAGGCCCAGAATTAACATGTGATTCTTTGAATACAAGTGCTAAATTTTAAATTGCACTTCAAAATTAAAATGATTGCAATATTAGTGTGAACATGTAATCATAATTTTTTTAAAGGTCTATGTTGTTGCCAGAAGTTAATAAAATGTAGGGAACACAGGACAAGAGAAGCATAGCATGACGACTTTAAGATTAAGATTTTTCCAAAGGCTTTATTATTAAAAGCACGTATAATGTATTCCCCACAATATATATGTATTGCATCAGTCCTGATCTACTTAGTCCTACTACTTTTCCAAAAGCTGTTTAACTGCTTCTAAGAAGAATTCTTTTTGAGAGCAAGTTTATAAGCTGTTGCTAATGGGGTAATACAGGATAAAGGAAAGCTTTAAGGAGTCAGAAGAACATTTCTACAGTTTTTCTGGGAACCGACATTTTGGAAAGTAAATAATCTGTTGGCTGATTTCCTGTATACTTCATGGGAAGAAGATCTCTATGACCATATAATCAGGAAGAGAGCTTTGGTCTAAGCAGAGATTTGTAAAAACAAAAGAACTAGTGTTGCACTTTAATTAAAGCATTTCAATTAGTGAGATTAAGTTGTGGCACCAAGTTTTTCACCACTGAATTTTATTCTGCTTTTAGCTAACACACCATGGTCTTGATTCCAAAAGGAGTCAAGGAGATTTTAGCACAGATTAGCTAAAACTCTGGAACTGCAACATAGAAATTATGAGGCACATACATTTCTTCCTTAAATTCAAAGGCTAAAAGCCTGACTATCCTTCATATCACTGAAGTCCTAACATGTTCTGATGAGGAATAAGTAATTCTCCTCCAGCTACAAGTCACCACTGTAGCATGTAATGACACTTGACTCTGTGGCAGAGCGGATGGGGAGCCCAGGCCAGGAGCTGGGGCCAGGACTGAGACCTGGTTGGACAGAATCCCCACGTTCAGCACAGCACCAGAATGACGCAGAGAGACAGGTTGCACCAGCAGAAACACCTTTACTTTTGCTGCACGCCAGTAAGCAGCAGATGGAGAAAGGAGCAGGAACCCAAACAACAACTGTGAGTAACTTCATGGTACCACCAGGCAGCATCGAGAGGTGGAGGGTACATGGTGCTCCCCACCTTAACCATGGTAAAAGCCCAGTGTGCCCACACTTTCTCCAGCAGAAGAAACTTACTAAACACCTTTTACAATAAAAAACCCAGCTAGTTTTTTGTTTGGTTGGTTTTTTTACCGTAGCTACTAACACATTTACTGAAGAGCTTGTAAAACCCTCTAATAGACAAGATGTAACCATTTGAGGAAGTGTATTTTGATATGTGGGATATCTTCCCACATCCCCTGTCCCATAAGTACAACATGGTTTGTTCAGTGGTAGAAAGGTGAATGTTGAATCATGAGATTTCTTACCTAACACTGATGTGCAGAATAAAAGCAATAAGAGTTTTACCATCTGTTCAGCAAAGCAGAGCTGCTTAAGTGTTTTCATTACCTGTGATATGAACATATTTAGCAGAAATAACTATTCTATTTTAGTAAGATAGTACCTACAAAACCCACATTACTCGTTATTTGTTTGTAAGCAAATGACTGACAATTCCTAGGCAATAACATTTCCCAATTACATCCACCACAAGTAATAGAATAATTGACACAACTGAATGAAAGATAAAAATCTATACTTATGTACCAACCAAAACTTCTTCTCTTTGTTTTAAATAAGCTTATGGAAGTGAAAGCAAACCTCCACAGATTCATTAATACCTTTTATTTTTAAATCAAGTTTTCATTTAAGCAGCTTAAATATTTTAAAAGCAGCCTCTGGCTCTGAACATAAATAAAAGAATGCAGCAATATCCTTTAAAAGATAAGATGGTAGGTAGCACAATCAACTATGTTATTACTTTTGTGTGGCAGATTGCATTCTAAAGGGAAAAAAGTAATTTCACATATGGGAAAATGAAAAGGTAAGTTAAAAATGCTTTTATTCTTTGTAGGAGAGACATCAGTGATAAAAATGACAGGTTAATATGTTTCTTAGTACACTTATTCATGTGCTTATTTTGCAAGCCATAGGGCCAGCTGTCAGCTTCTTGGTAGAGCTCACTAGATGGGACTTTTATTAACAGCGGACTCCAGATGCTCAAGAAAAAAAAAAGATGCCCATTGACCTTTCAAACACATACATTCTACTGCATAATAATCAGGCAAAGAAAAGAAAATTGCTTTTAAAGACAGAATAACTAGGTAGTGTTTTAAATAGTTTTGGAAGTATCAGGCTTTTAAGCTTTTTTTGAAAGCGAGATCCACTAAGGTAACAAAACAATTACATACACATTCAAAATTCATATTAAAGCACTGTCTTATGTACTTTTTTATATACCCATACATTAATCTAAGGCACATGTATATATTTATAAATGTAAATACATAGAGACATACACAACTTAGGCAATTGTGCGTTATTGCTGGAGGGTATTGAAGTATTTTGACTGACTTCAACTTTTTTTTTAAGAAATTATGATATTGGAAAGAATGGTACTACCTGTAGAAACTATAACTTCAGTATTATATAAGTGTTAAACCTCCCTATTGTGAAAAGTGTAAGCTAAGCAACTGGTTAAAAAATTGTACCGATAAATTAAAACCTTATATTTTTTAATGCCACTGCATCTTCTACAGACTGATACAGGTTATTTTTTAGGACACTAAAATAGAGAAATAGACCCTCTGATTTTTAGTCACAGTTGTAGCGAAAGACGTGATTCATACTTGAACTTCCTAAGCTAGAAGTGGAAGGCAGTAAAACAACTTTCTCAGTCTCAGATGTTTTCTGTGGATTTCTAATATTCATTTGTTATAGCAATACTACTAGGATGACAAATAAATCATTGATAAGTAAGCAGCAGGAAGCCTAAACTTCTAGGTCAGAAACAGATAACACTTCCTTTTTACCGCTAGCTTACAGAGAATAAAGGCCTTCATTAAATGGAGATTTGGGTTAATGAAAAAAAATTTATAGCCTAATAAATTAATCATCGTGATTCATCCAGAAAGTAACACATGCTGAAGAGGTAATGCTAAAGTTGTCACTACTTGTGGAAAACTGATTATACTTATACACACATGGAATAAAGCAAGATGCCTAAAGTCCACAGGTAAAATTTTTATTTCTATCAGATGGCCAGTGCCTTTTTTTAGTATTTTATAGGGTCTTTTCCGTTTTGTTACCACAAGTCTTTGGCCATCTGGCTATTGGAATATTGCCTTATTTATGCAATAAGGTTTAATAAAAACTTGGTTTGTTATTGACCTAAAAGTTGCAAGAATAAGTTCTATAAGACTACTTGAACCTACACACATGCAGGAGACAGAGCAAGACAATGTCATCGTACTTGCTCAGTCCTCAAAGAAATACATCTGCTTTAAGGGATGTATTTAACTAATGAATTCCGCATGTCACCAGAGCTCAGAAGCTTGCTCACAACAACACTTTTCATACTGAAACTCTAATGCCCTTGTAGCTACTCCTGAACAAAGCAACAAGTTTCAATTTTTAAATATTTATTAATTGTGCATTTCCACTACTGCATATCACACACAATACTTAAGAGGTCTGCATAAATAGAAATCCTTTTCTGGCAATGGAAAAAAACCAGTTTCCAAGTACTTCCCTGTCATTTTTCAGTGTGTGCAATATCAAAGCAGTTTGGTTATGCATGAAGATTGCACAATTCTTTTTTTGGGAAAAAAGTAAATCCCTAAACAGTTCTCTGAAAGAAACACTGAAACTTTATCCCACTAAAGATGGCAATGCTCTGGATGTGTGCAGTCTGAGGCAGAACTTTCATGGCTCCTATGAAGGCAAAGAAGGATTTGCATATTAAGCACTTCACCCTTCACACAGCAAACTGAATTTCTTCTAAGTCACAGCTACTAGATATTCCATTGGTTAGGAGTTGTAATGGACACACATTGCTCTTGTTCATTACTCTAACTTTTATATTATAAGACTCATTAAAATCTGAGGTCTTTCACTTTTCACTGTGTTTAAAATTACTAAAATAAATATTAAGCATTTGTTTCACAGAAATAGTTAATCTTACTCTTTAGAGGATCTTTTTGCCTTGAAAGTAGAACTCTTTAAAGGAGAGGCATACATAAGTAAAATTATTATACAGAAATTGAAAGTCAATTTTGTGGTTAATGGAAAGAATTTAATTTCTTCCCATTTGATTTTAAAAATTGAGGAGGCTTCTGTCAGTATTCCACTGGAATAGTAAGTATATCTAAACTATGTGAAAATCCAGTGAGCGCAAGGTCTTCTTCACCAGTTGAAATTTGTGCTGGAAAAGAACTGCAGAATACCTAGCTACCCATAAACACCAGCCATTTTGTAGGCATTAAAAATGGTTTTATCCATTAAAATAAGTCCTGAGATCAGCTTTAGCAGCAAGTTACTTGTGGCTCATGCCTGCTGTTAGAAAAGAAAAAATTTCTGTTTCTGACTAGATGAGTGAGTCTATACTACAAGATTCGCAAGATAAATCTCCCTGTCCCCCTTTCAACAGCTCATACACTAATCACAGAATTGTAGGGGTTGGAAGGGACCTCAAGAGATCATCAGGTCCAACCTCCCTGTCAAAGCAGGCTCTCTAGCTCATACTGCACAGATAGGCATCCAGACAGGTCTTCAATATCTCCAGGGAAGGAGACCCCACCACCTCCCTGGGCAGCCTGTCCAAGTGCTCTGTCACCCTCACTGTGAAAAAGCTTTTCTGCATGTTGGTGCGGAACTTCCTATGTTCTAACTTGCAGCCATTGTCCCTTGTTCTGTCTCCGCTAACCACTGAAAAGGGGCTGGCTAACTTGCCCTGCATCCCATGCTTAAGATAATTGTAAACACCAACTAGGTCTCCCCTTAATCTTCTTTTCTCTAGACTGAACAGTCCCTGCTTATTCAGCCTCTCCTCATAGAGGAGATGCTCCAGGCCCTTAATCATCTTCATAGCCCTTCTTTGGACTCTCTCCAGGAGATCCCTGTCCTTTTTACACTAGGGAGCCCAGAACTGGACACAATGCTCCAGGTGGGGCCTGACCAGGGCAGAGTAGATGGGGAGGATCACCTCCTTCCACCTGCTGGCTACACTCCTCTGGACGCACCCCAGGATCCCATTGGCTCTCTTAGTCACCAGGGCACACTGTTGACTCATAGCCAACCTGTCATCTACTAGGACCCCCAGGTCCTTCTCCACAGAGCTCTTCTCCTGCAGGTCACCCCCCAGCCTGTACTGACACATGCGGTTGTTCCTCCCCAGGTGCAAGACTCTACACTTGCTTTTGTTGAGTTTCATCTGGTTTCTCCCTGCCCAGCTCTCCTGCCTGTCCAGGTCTTGCTGGATGGCAGCGCAGTGTTCCTGCGTGTCAGCCACTCCTCCCAGCTTTGTATCATCGGCGTACTTGCTGAGGGTGGATGCTATTCCCTCATCAAGACCGTCAATGAAGATATTGAACAGGACTGGGCCCAACACCGAGCTCTGGGGAACACTACTAGTCACAGGTCTCCAGTCAGATTCTGTTCCATGAATCACAACCCTCTGGGCTCGGTCCGACAGACAATTCTCAACCTACCTCACTGTCCACTCATCTATCCCATGCTCTCTCAGTTTTGTTATCAGGATGTTATGGGAGACAGTATCAAAAGCCTTGCTGAAGTCAAGGAAGATGACATCTACTGTTCTCCCTCCATCTACCCAGCCAGTGATGACATCATAGAAGGCTAGGAAATTGGTCGAGCACGATCTTCCCTTGGTGAATCCATGCTGACTACTCCTCATGACCTTCTTCTCTTCCAGTTGCTTGGTGATGGCATCCAGAACAAGCTGTTCCATCACCTTTCCAGGGACAGAAGTGAGGCTGACTGGCCTATAGATGCTAGGATCCTCCTTCTTGCTCTTTTTAAAGGCTGGAGTGACATTAGCTATCCTCCAGTCCTCAGGCACTTCTGTTCACCAAGACCTATCGAAGATGATAGAGTGGCTCTGCAATCACTTCCGCCAGCTCCCTCAACACACGTGGATGCATCCTATCTGGGCCCATGGATTTGTGTACATTAATCCCTTAATCATTAACATAATACTTCATAATATTTCAATAACCATTCTATAGTATTGTAATCCAAGGAATTCAGAACACGTGACATGAACCTTACTTCACATAGATTTCTATCATCCTATTTTTAAGGCACAAGTTAAGTTCTCATCATGTGATGGAAGGTAAAGCTCCTACTACCTTTATTTTCTGATGGTTGTAAAATTATGGAATTGCTATAGTTATAACAAATAAATACAAGAAAAATCTAAAACAGAGTGAGTGTGCAATTCAGTGAATCCTAGTTCTCCTCAAAGCACTTTAGTCTATATTGTTGTTAACAAGAAATAAGGTTGCTTTTAAGACAGTGGAGACTAAATCAACAGAAGGCGCAAAAGTTAAAAATACAACAAATAAAGTGTGATTTATTTACAATTTATCCAAGCTGTATGCTCTTGCAGGCTCTGTTCTAGCAATAGTTACATGACCAAACTAAGAGAGATGGAGTAAACATTTTGCTTTTTGTGAAACAGTATGGAGAGAAGGACCAGGACAGTGATGCAACAGCTATGTGCCATGACAGAGACATGTTGAGTACAAGTCCCTATCAAAACCAGAGGAGATGCCAGGGATTATTATGCTTGCCTACGAACTGTTTCACAGACTGGAACAGACATCTTGCTTAGACATACTTTCAGTCCTAGCTTTCAACTACAGAAATTCCTGAGTTTAGCCCCGTTTCTTTAGTTTTTGTATCAGAAATAAACTCAGTTATTGTGATCCAGAAGTGGAAATGACGTTCAAGATGGTTGTGGCAAAGTTCTGGTGGAAGGGCGGGGGCTGCAGGCGTGGCTTCTGCAAGAAGCAGCTAGGAGCTTCCCCTGGGCCAGACAGAATAAGTACCAGCTGGGCTCAAGACCAGACCCCACTGCTGACCAAGGCCGAGTCCAGTAGCAACAGTCATGACGCCTCTGGGAATCACATTTGGAGAAGAAAAATGCAAGCAGCTGCTTTTTGCTACCAGAGAAGCGAGTGAGAAGATGTAAGAAACTGTGCAGTCACCAAGGTTAGTGAAGTTGTGAGGAGGAGGTACCCCAGGTGCCAGAGAGAAAGATGGAGACAACCATGGTGGACCAGGTTGTCCCCCTGCAGCCCATGGAAGATGATGTAGAACAGACATCCCATCTGCATCCTGTGGAGAGACCCCACACTGGAGCAGGTGAAGACATATGGAAGATGATCGTGTTAGAGCAAGCACCTGAAGCCTGTGGAGAGATGTGCCCACACAAGAGCAGGTTTTCTAGGAGAGGCTGTGACTCTGTAGGGGACCAGGCTGGAGCCAGAGAGACATTCTATGATTCTATGACTACACCCCATAGAAGTGACCCACGCTGGTGCAGTTGGTGAAGAGCTGAAGCCCCATGGGAAAGGATTCACATTGGAGAAGTTTGTGGAGGACTGTCTCCTGTGGGTGGGACCCCACGCTGGAGCAGAGGAAAGGTGTGAGGAGTGCCGTCCTGACTAAGGAAAACAACTTCTGAGGAACTGACTAAAACCCCCATTCCCAGTCTTGCCCCGAGATAACTGTTGGGGAAGAAGGGAGAGAAATCATGAATAAACGTATGTCCATGAAAAAGGGAGGGGTGGGGAAAACTGTTTTATTTCTCATTATCCTACTCTGGTTTCACTCTGTGTGTAATAAATTAGAATTTTTTTAAAACATTTTGTGTTGCGTCTGTTTTGCCCATGATGCCGATTGCGGAATGATCTCTCCCTCTCCTTATCTTGACTCCTAAGCCTCTCAATACAAATTTTCTCCTGTCCAGCTAAAACGGGGATTGATAGAGTGACTTTGGTGGGTGTCTGGCCTCCATCCAGTGTCAAACTACCACTTTGATCTTTCTTATTCTTTGATACTGCAATACCAAGTACTTCCTTGCAGATTCAGAGGTTAATAAAAAAACCCCAAGCTTTCTCTAAACCTTTTCCTGTCCTGTAGCATTTGTGTTAATCTAATTCCATACCTCACTGTGTATGCTCCCAAACTGCACACACCTCTTTCCCTTTTTTCAAAAATACGCATTCTTTCTCTTTTTTTCCCCCACACCCACACATAACCAATGTGTCAAGGAGAGATTTCTGGCAGTGTATTTAAAAAGGAAGTGTGTTAAATTCATGGAAAGGCAAGAAGTGAAATAAAACTCTTTTCTCTAGCTTTTTAAAGATTTAGTTGATGAAAAAAGGTAGGTATAAGACAGCCTCCATTCCCATTGCCACCCACATCCACTCAAGTATCCAGCATTTTATGCTGCATTAGCCTTAAGAAATATCTTTTAACATCTGTTTTACTTCTGTATTAAATTTAAACATTCTTCAGAGTTATTCCCCTGAATCTCTGCTGTAATTTTCATCACATATTTAGACTTTTTTACAAGCACTTAAGGTGCTGAAAGAGATTTCCAAACCAGGAGACTGAAAGAACTGCCACAGGTCAGGGTTTACTTTTCCCACAGGTCCAACAAACGAAGACAGAACACACTTTTAATGTCACTTTTTAAACGCGCATCTCCCTGTTGGAGCTGTCAATTTAAGTTTCAAATTAAATGTGACATTTTTAGTGTGTAAATGACAGGGAAGGAAAAAATTATTCAAACACTCCTTTTGTTTTTCAGCTAATTGATACTTTCCTCAAAGTTTCTTTTATAAATTTTAGTAAAATCAGAAGATTGACTTATCAATGCATTCATTCTTTTATCAAAAGCATCTTATCTGAAGTAGAATTCTTCTTTGGACAAATCAATCATCATAAAAAGAATTAAGTAAATGTGACACTTTGATCTTAAATGAAAACACAAAATTTAACACCACATATCTAAAACCTAAGCTGCTAAAGTGTTATTTCCTTCCCTTTTATAATTTTTAAGAAAATCCAGGGTGTTTGTGTGGGGGGGAATTTCTCATGTACCCACAAGAGGGTAAGCCTTCCTACAACATTACCAGTTAAGCTGCCAAGAACTATAGAAGAGTTTGTAAAATAGTGCAGCAATGCCTTCAAGTTTATAAAGTAATAACAATTAAATTCAAAATAATTTGTAAAATAATCACATTCTAATTTTATTTATTTTTAAAATAATGCAACCTTGTAATACTTTACTGTTCGTGTTTATATAGCATTAGTGTTTCTGTGGGCTGGTTTTAAGCATAACTGTCCAGATCACCAAAACCAGATACAAATAAAGTAGTATAGCACTACAAAGAAATGAATGCTAAATTGATAAACCATAATTATTCTATCATTTTTTAATCATTAACTCTGTGCCAGTTTATTGTTTATGGCTGGAACATTAAGGCAAACTCTGAAGTTCCTTTTTAAGGCTAAATTTGCTTCTACTTACAAAGTTTGGGAATACAAATAATACATGCATCTATATTTTTCTAAATTACTGCTTCCAGAACAGCAACCTGCAACTAGTGATTATTCTAAAAATATCATGCAGTTTCATGATTTAATGAATTTTAGTAAATGATGTGGAAAATAATGATTTTAAGGCTTTGAACTCTCTCTTATACTAATTACAACATTTTGACAGTAGCAGACATCCTCATAGGTGACTGCGCCAGACATGAACTGATGCCAAAAGCAGCTGCAGTAGAAGATTCCACCATGATTGTTTTTCCTTGAGCTATCCACACTCCCCTTGTAATCCTGTGCATCAGAATTGGCAGAAGCAAAGTTGTGCCCACAACACTGATGCTTAAGCTAAGTCTCACTTATTGGAACAAACCATCTTTAATTATTAACTCATAAGTGTCTCCTGTCACACTGCAATAAGGAAGGCAGTGAGATGGACATCTGAAAGTCACTTTTGTTGCAATGACCACAGACCCACCTCTAGCAGCATGTTCAGAGCTCAGCAAGACCTGCTAGACAAGAAAAGCAACTGCAGATGAAAACGGCACAGGATGTGGGAATTACACAAACTCCAAGTGCCTATTAGTCAAATTCATCTCCACATGCACAGTTGGTTTTGACAATGGCTTTCTTCATCATAAGGCCATTACACATTGCCTTTCCCAAAGGGCACCAGACTGGCTACACAGCTTGGGAAGATTACTGTAACTGCAGACAATTCTGGAGAAATGAAAGGTAGCATTGCTGTAAGCTAAATGCTTCGACTAGTGAGCTGGGGACAGATTTCCTGGAACTAATGTGACAAAGGTGTTTTCAAGTGTTAACTAACCACAGTATACTGTTTTTAAATTGGTCATGTGAAGGGAAGCCAGCTCAGATGGTCTGGAAAATAAACTGTAAATGCTTATTCAACACAGCAAGAAACAGTTAATGAGAAAGGGGTCAAAGCACTTAATTCAAAATCTAGACAAAGTAGCCTACAAGATTTGCTTCACAAAGGTATTCCTCCATAAGATTCTTGGAAACACATAAGTCAGTATAGATAGAGTTTGAGTAGAGGTCTGTACATACACTAGAAATAGTACAAATTTACTTTTGACTGACTGGAAACTACTCACAGGGGAAGCTCAATTGTGCCCTCTCCAGCACAGATTGGGCAGGAAAGAAGTCCTTCCACAAGCACAGCAGCAATTTGTGGTGGGACAACAGATCTCAGAGATGCTCACATTGATGAATCTGCTTAGTAAGTTGACTTTAAAGTCTAATCCATGTCCTATGACTTGATTGTCCAGTGACAACTACATGATGTCCCAATAGGGGCAGACAGTATTTTGCATTCAAACTTCCGAGAAGGATTCCAACAACTTCTTCCATTATTGATGAGGTTTGACCACCCCACTTATAACCCCTAACAACCTACAACACTCAGCCACTCCTCAAGGTACTACCTATAAGTCCTGTCATCACTCCCTGTTGCTCCTTGTAACAGTGATTCCTCACATCACATCTGTTTCTCACTGTTTATTCAGTGAGCTAAGCCTCAGTCCAGAACTTAATAATCTCTATGCATGCCTTAAGACTGCATTATCGTGTCTCATAATTTACAGAAAGCATCTGAAGTATTAGAGAAAGCACCCAAGAGCCAATAATGTGCTCTTACTTTGTCCCATGAAATTTCACTCCTGTTTGCTCAAAATAGATACTGAAAAGAATGATTTCCCTTCTGTTGCTGTTATTGGCATCATGCCAAATGTTAGCCTGAGTATGATTTCTAATAATGGCATTCAACATTCTGAGCAAGACACAAAAACTACCAAACCCCACCACAAACCCAAGTAAACCTACTCCATCCCTCAAACACCAAAAAAATAGTTGGCTTAAATTGGGAACTCTTAAAATCTATTTTCTTCTCTTCTTCCTCAACTTCAAACTATAAACATGGAACACAGCTGCTTGTAGACATTCATGGGAGAAAAAGCTGAAATTCTTATAATTCTCTGAATTAATTTATTCACATGAGGCTTTTTAAAAAAAAACCCCAAACACACAAAAAACTACCAAGCAACAACAAAAAACCAACAAAAACCTAAACCCAAAACGCACATAAAGTATAGAAGGAAACAGCAGTGAAGAATGTTTTCCTAAGAATAAGGGGAAATAAAGTCCAAACACACTGCTTCTGTTCTTTTTCCGTGCACATCAAGTCTCAGCGGTCCTACTCTCCTCAAGAGTACTAGATGGGAATGAAATTTAGCAGCTTAAACTAGCTCTCCTCACACTTGCTGCTGCTATTAATGTTAATTTTCTCATTCAGACTGTATCATGGTGCCAAGATGAAAGATTCAGACTGCTAAAGAATAACTAGCAGCAGTGAGAAGCTGCCTGGGGAAAAGCTAGAGTTGCACATCATATAGTATAATTTTTTCCGTCGGGATTGTTTGAGGATCTGGAGAGAAGGGAAAGTGATGGGAAAGAGAAAGAGGGTAATACAAATTCTCCCTTGTTCACATGCACTTATTTTTTGCTTTGGAAAAATATGGTAGGTAGTGCAAGATCTTTTTCAGTGAAAATTATAAGATTAATTCAAATATTTTAAGACTGAATATACTACATAAGCTAATAGCTACATCATTAAACTAGACAGTTACTCACAGTGAGTCCCTTAAAACTTTGTGTTTTCATTTCTAATACTCTGGGGGTTTTTAGGCTTGGGAAATTTGAAGGGAATAAAGGCTCAGTTGTGCAATGCATACTTAAACTTCAGAATTAAACAGAATAAAGTGGGAAGGGATCTACAACAATCATATAGCCAAACTGCTAGTTTTAAAAACTTAAAGAACAACGCTTATTACTGATAAAAGGTTATTTAAACATTTGCAATTTCACCACTATCTTTGGGCATTTATATTTAAAGTCTCAGAACAAGTCAGGTCTACATCTACGCACAATTTTTAGTTTAGTTGTCATACGTTGTAGTGTATTGCTCCAAATACCATTTCACGAGAACTGGAATGAGTGGTTTCTCTCAATCTGTCTTGCAAGATAACAGAACCTGCAGAGGCCGGGTAACATTTTGTGGACATTGGGGCATTGGACTAGGGCCGCCATCCACCCAAGTCTGGAAGGACCTGTAAAGTCTTTATCTCCAAGCAGCTGCCCTAACAAACTGGACATTGTGCTCAGGTGGAGTTCTCATCCAATAAGCCATGTGAACATTGTGCCTCCAAGGGCAGTCCCCCACTATGTAACCACCCTGATAAACAGGATACTGTCCTTATCTGATAAGGAACTGTGACAGACAAGTGGGGCCTGCAGAAGCAGAGCACCTTCTTGCTAAAATCCAGTCATTACTCCATTGGCCTATTTGGGGGTTGTCAAATGACCACTTGGGACCTCCATTCCCCACTGACTCATTTCCAGAACACTCTGCAACTCAACATCAAGTCTGTACAGAATATGTCAGCTCCCTCCCTAAAAAGGTGGGGCCAGGGAGCATAAAAAAATGCATATTTGGGACATCTTGCTTAGGCTCACCATCCAAGGGACTGCAACTTTATGGTTTTCTACACTAGATCCTTGGTGGTAAGATCTTATTTTTTCTCTCAAACCCTGTGTCTCTCACTAAATTTTTAACCTTATTCTGGGCACGTAATAGTAACAGTGTTTCCAGTTTTGCTAAATTCTGCTAATTACAATGCACTGCTCCAAACATATAGGGTGATGTGATTTTGTTTGCAAGCTTTATAATCATGCTGGCTTTTAAGTAAAGTTGTGCTTTACTTGGACCTCCAGGGTAATTATTGTTACTCCTGACTACCGCACAGAGGATTACGGAAGCTCATTTTATGGTTGTTCTTTATCAGTATGGTTGGTAAAAGACTAGCTAAGAGAAAGTTAACCTGGCCCCAGGGCAGGTAGCCCAGGTTAACTCTAAGCATACCCACCTGGTGGGACGTGGCACGTACTGATACTCATACTTTTAACTTTCTTATAGCCACATATAGTGCCTGGTCTGCTTCTTTAATTTTCTGAAGTCACTGTAGTAGATGAGAAAACATTATCCAAAACTTAGTATGTGCTTGCCATTCCACACCAGTTACTTGAGCTGATCTGTCAGCATCACCACCAAAGATAAGACAGCTGATCAGTATTGATACCAAGTCAGTCTTCCTTCTTCATGGATACTACCAAGAGCATTGACAATTTATAGTAACAATAATGCAGTACAAACCCCTGTATTGCTATTAAGAAAGGTTCCCAGCGGTTAGGCATAAAAGGAAAAAGAACAAACATTTTGCTGAAGCTGCTCAACATGTCACTGAAATAACAAGAGCTGGACTGCAAAGCTTACTCACAGTACAATAAGCTTGCTTCCTGCAAGCTGTGGGTAACACCTGGGCTGCTAAACTCCCAACTGCTCACACCTGCCATTTCCAAACAGCCTGAAAGCATCAGCACACACACTGCATGTTACCCCACCATCACCCAATAACTCATTCTACTGTTATTTGGAGCTGGAATTCAGTCGGGGTAAATGATTTTTATCTACTTACCAGAACCTTCAAACATTGCTTATTTTGTTTGATATTGAACAACAAAGAGGGTTTTGTTTCTTTGTTTAAAACTGTGCAAATACAAGTGTCCTGTCCATTATTAGGGATTAGAGGAGAGCAACGAAGGAGAGAAAAGAGTGGAAAAATTCTCCACCTGACACCCAGCATGGCTGACTGCATGAATTTCCAAACACCACAAAGGGTGGACTTCAGGATGCCAGGCCCAAGACCTGTCATACAGCACATAATTACCAGTCTTAATGTTTCCTTTACTAATGTTGCTTCTGAATGGAAAATTTGCACCTACTGTATACTGTGAATTTTGACAGCACCATTTTTCTAGGTCAGACTGAATCAACACCTGAGCTGATCTTGCTTTGAAGACATTGGAGTACATATAGCTCTAAGGCCTCCTCCACCCTGAGTTTTCCATTATATTTGAAGAACAACAAAAAAATAGGATGCCTCATATTGGCATTCTGTACACATATGACATTGTAATCACTGGACACAGCTCAAGAACAGAAAGGCTAAATGACGAAAGTTAATATAGGATTTTATTAAATAAGCAAAAACAAGGAAGCAAAACTACTGCCTTGCAATTAAAGATGTTACATGCAAATGTATTTAAGAAAATAAAATCAGATATAACTTATCTATGAGACTTGTATATCTTCTTGCTCTATTGCTACATCTAACATTGTCTAAACTCTACTGAATATAATTGTCTGCCCTTATCCTCACTACTTCCAGCTAACTGCTCTGAACTTTTTTATTTGAGAGATTAATCAGGTTAAATCTTACTTAAGCAATGGGCTTATTCATAAGACAGAGAACATATCACTCAAAAGTCTATTCTTCTCCAAATAATCCATCTCAAAGCACATGAAATCACTATTCTAAAAATTTCCACAAGTGAAATAAAACCAAAAACTCACAGAGTAAGGTTCACTTTAGAAATCCAGACAATGTGAATCTAAAACAGTCTATATGGGTCATTTCAATTCCTTGGAACAGGATAAAGTCTTGTCATCATAGAATAAGGAATAGAAATAAATAAATATTTAAACAGTGTATGTCAATATTCTTCTATTTTCCCACACTACGATTTTTAATATGTACCTGGTTTCAAAACATTACAGCCTGCATATTTAAAGGATCAGGATCTTTTTTTTTTTTTGTAACAGTTACAGAATCAGCACAAGTTGTGGACTCATGATCTTTCTGGACAACTGATTTAAACAGTCTTACTTGGTCAACATCTTGAGCTACCATCATCATAGAAACAGCAGCTAGCTCTTACTCCAAACCTTCAAAATGGTATGATCTGTATCAAGATTGCCACCAGAACACCAAATATTAGGTAACTAGCTCCCATAAAACAAGGGCTCACATGATATTTGAGAAAAATGTTAACTTCTGCACCGGTTTAAGAAGTGTTCCGCTCATGGAGGATTTTCCTGAAGGCTTACCTATAATTTTAAAACTAAAGAAAGTTTAAGAGTTGTATAGTAGTAGTGCTAAAGTCTATATTTGATTTTTGTTTTGAATGCATAACTCAACTAACAAAGAATAGCATTTATTCTGCAAGCAAGGAAGGTCAGACTTTGGAGCACAGTTGTGCAGCAGATTCTGTGACTAAGCAGTACAAGGAGCCTTGATTATAATTGTTATCTTTTGTTTCATGGACTGCAATTGTGGAGAAGTGAATCAGAAACTTCATGCTTAAAAAAAAAAATCCCTTAATTTTTAAATGCTGAACTACATTTGAGGAGGAGAGCAGGAAGGGCATCATCTTTTCTAGTGAGGGAAAAGTGTTAATTAAGTGGTGAATTTTTCATGTGGTATATAAGTAGTAATTTAAAATTCCCAAACCTTTTGATTATTCTTCAATAAAAACTTTTCCAGCCTGCCACCCTCTTAGTAACTAGGCTTTTCCAAGACAGTGAAATCTGTTGTTTCTCTGCTCTGTCATAAATACTGCCTACATTTTTCCAGCATTCAAATTAACAACACACATGAAGACTCTTTCTTTGAGCTATTCTATTTTCTCAACACTTCCCCTATTATTTTATATTGCCTCAAGTTAGGCAATACACTGCTCTCAAGCCCTGCACAACCAAACTAAGAAAACCTGGAAGTTAAGTTTTATCTAACCATGGTAATAGTAATCCTAAAAATATAGCCTTTTAGACATTTTTAGAGGCTGAAATACCTCTGTATAAGGGTGAAATACTGAGCAGCTAATGATTTTGGTTGCTCTTTAAAAGGCCATCAGCTACATAGCAAAAGAACATTCTGAATAATATGAAGGGTACAATCATACCGCAGCTCCTGATCAGTAGAATAAGGGAAGAAAATTACCTTTGTTATGAATAATAGGAGCTATTCTAAATACTCAAAACCTCTATTGCAGAAAAATGTGAAGTCACACATGCCCTTCTTAGATGTCAAGAGTTTATGTGGCTGCCTTAATGCTGAGCCGCTATTTGAATTTTATTGTTGGATTATGGGTTTTTTTTTTTGTTTTCTGGGCTTTTTTTGGAGGGTAGAATTGGGGTGGTTTTGTCTGTTTTGTGGTTTTGTTTTGTTGTTGTTTGGTTGATTTTTTAATTCGGCTTCTTACACCTTTTTCCTTTCTCAGTCCCTGTTAAATATGGTGAATGTGTCCTGTTCTCAGTTTTTAAAAACTTTTTAACTTTGGTTTGTGAATCCCCTGAGTAAGGCAGTAATCCTGAAGTAATACTTGAGGCAGTAATTATTGAAAAAGCATATTATAGTCTTCAGAAAACCATATAAAATGTGACTGAGCTGCAATGAATTGTTCTAAGAAGAATTTATATTAATTTCTACTTTTGTCATCTCAAAACTCAGTAGTAATTTTAAAGTATGTCCATAACTATCATCACGCTTTTGCTCCCTGAATTGATTCCTGTATTATTATGCTTTAACTTTTTTGTGACCTATTATATTATAGCAGTGAAATTTGGCAGGCTCTTATCTTTTTAAAAGGTGTCCTACCTTTACATTGGTATACCTAAATGACATGACAATATTTTACCTTCATGCAAAATCTACCTTTGAAGAAATACAAACCCATGAGAGTTTACACAACAGATTCTATAGCACACATATATGTATACATTAAAGGCACTACTGAGTGAAAAGTGTGAAATTGCTCCCTCCAGCCTCAACAAAAACTGCCTACAGATTATCAACAGTTCTCAAAGTCTAAGAAAAAAAAAAGTCAACACGTCAAACACCAAGAGGAAAGATTGTCAGAGTTCTACCAGAAAGTACAGCAAAATCCACTCCAAGGAAATTGAAGGCTTAGACATACTTTCAGTCCTCAAGCAGCAGCAGCTTAAACCATAACTATAGTCCTCATCATTTGCTGCCATGTCCTCTCTCAGGTACCCTGTTCACCAGCCCTGTTGACAGCTTGACTTTGTGAATACCTGTCAGCCATCACAGGTTGAGGTCTGACTGATTAGCTCAAACCACGCAGGGGGCAGTTTGGTTTGGTAACTTTACATAGAATTGGGGACCATGCCTCAACCACTTCTAATTCAACATCAGTTATATGTACACACCAACACCTTCAATTGACACAGGTGTTTAATTCAATGCATTTCTGAACTCCTTAATTACTTAAACAACTAATTTAAATTTAATATGCTGCTCTCTTGACCAGTCTACAAATGCACCACTGCAACACAAACTCAATTTATTGGTTGTGATCATTTGTGGAACATATGTTTAAATTAATTACTGATGATTAATTAGGTTGAAAACCAGGTACACTTAAGTACTCTTGTCAGAATAAAAAGCAACCAAAAACCTCTTTAAAATTCCCAATGCTGTATTTGGGCAAAAAGCCAGAAAACATACATAGGAATTATTTTTATTGCATAAATCACATTTGTATTCAGTCTGCAATTTTCAAAGTTTAAAAAACCAGCACACTACTGGCATAACACCAGCACATGTTTGTCTTAAAGCTCTATATTAAGCAATTCAATATTCTACCTTTCCTTGGAAGACAAATACCAAGAAATTTAAAATTGGAAATACTGACAGAGTCACACTATAAATTTCATACTAATTTTCTATGGTATCGTGTTGACTTTTACTGGTTTGAGAAACTTCAGAATACAAGTCAGTCTGGAATGAAAGGATTAAACAGAGGTCCCTTTTTTTTCCCACATTTTTTTTTCTAGAGCTATCCATCAAATGAGACTAGTAACAGTAGTTGTGTAAGCACCTTACTCTGTAGTTAAGCCTTTAACTAGCCAGCAGCGCTTTCTGCCTCGAGAAATATAGATTAGTGGGAAAGGCAGTTGACCAAATGAAATATTTTCTACGAAAACGCTATGTATGATTTCTTCAAATTGATATAGAATGCATTTTATTGTAAAAAGTTATCCACTCTAACACATACTTCATTTCACAACAGAGTTTTCCCCCGCAGAAAAATTTGTCTGACTTTTATTCAAGGAATAACAAAAAAACACACCTGCATCCAAACAGGAAAAACACCATTTCAGTCAGTCAAGGTATTTGATCAACCCTGTATGAAAAGCCTCAGAGATCCTGTCTACAATAGATGAAAACAAGGTGAGGAAAGGGTGGGGGGAAAGGGACAGAGAGGATAGAACATGGCAGGGGGTTGAATAAGATCAAATAAAACTCTACTCTGACACGGAAGTTGCAACGTGGAACTGATCTAAAGTCCCATAATATATGGTCTTTAATCTCAATAAAGTTGTATAAAGGCTATTGGTTTACAAATGCCTAGTTGCATAAGGAATGCGAAGGAGCACTCATTCAATGAAGGAAATAATATTTCTTAAATATTACCAAGATTCACTTAGCTACAATGAAGCTATTACAAAAAAAAAAAAAAAAAAACACTAAAAGGGAGAAGACTGTCTGTACTAGTGGCCAAATTACTTTATGCTTTCATGACAACTTAATGTAATAGCTGTCTTTTAAAAATTGGAGATATTGGGCATGGAATTAGTTAAGTGGTTCCCCATTCCCAGGAAGAACTGCTAAACAATAATCATGTGAGACTGCGTGGTGTTAAGTCCAAATAAACCATTTATGTTCTGCATATCTTTCATAAGTGCACAACAGCTATTCTTCTAGATAAAAAAAGGTACTCAAAAGCCCTTTCAGATAGCCATGAAAATACAGAATTACCCTATTTTGTAGGAGTGTGCTGCACCCTGTCAGATTGAAGAACCCTTTCACTGGTTCTACATCTTTAAGATTGTGTTCCTCAGTTCTATAACCCTAACTTTTAGGGCAGGGTTAGTGAAACAAGAATCTAAAGCTTCAAAGAGGCAATCGATGTATATATTTTGTCAGCCTATTTTTCCTGCCTATGAATTCTTTGCCTATCTTTAAACACATTTTAAATATAGCTCTAGCCTTCTGTGTATACAAACAGAAAAGCCCGCTTTTCAGCCATTCCTGTATTTGAAAACCCTTTGACATTCATGGTCACAAAAGGTTTATGATACATCTTCTCCACTCTGATGCAAATGATAAGCAAAAAAAATCCCAAACCCCATGTTTTTACAAATACAAAGAAAAAAAAAGTGGAAGCAGTTTCAGAACTTTTCTCCAAACAGAGCTTGCATACCTATCACAAATGGGACATAAAGCTTCTCAAAATCAGAAAACAATCCCAAAACAAGCACTCTGTGCCAGTCAAATAGTGGTATCATAAATAATGCTGCAAGTTAAAGCAATATCACTGCATTAACTTTGGATATCTAACCCTAAAGTTTAACTGAAAAAGGGAAGATGGTAAGGAGAAGATAGGACATCTGTCACAGACATACGTAGATATATTGCCCTTTGGTATCTCAATCCACTGAAAGAAACAAGAAAATCCATTAGAGTATGGGCTTGCATACAGTCACTAGATATCTTAACACAAGAGATGAGATTATTCAGGAGCCCCCTAAGAACGTCAAGGGGCAGTTCTGAAAGTCTTAAAGTATGGGTTTACTCTAAAAAGCTTTGAGACTTCGTGATTACTTGTTAATAAAAGAATTACAGTTTTGCTAATGAGTAATGAAAGCTAACTATACCAGTATTTCCAAAATGGTTTTTCTATAAAATCACATCCACTTAGTAACTTAAAAGTACAACAGATAGCCTTTTCAAAACAGCTCTGCAGATGCAACAGTATGTTTGGATACTTTCATCTTTTAAGAATTTGTGCAAAATACAAATTCCTTCTGGACCTGGGATGAACCAAATACTTCTTTGTTCTCCTAATGATTCCCTTAAATACTGTCTAACATATTAAATAGCTCCTGTACCTAATGAGTTGGTTTGGGGATTTATATGACTAAACCACACATTTAGCCTGTTGACTTTTGTTTGGATAAAGCACAACATAAAATTTTAATGAACAAGGAAGGGTCTCTGGTGTTGGTAAGAAAGAGGACAAGATTTTTATATTTCAGTCACTGCTAACAAAGGCATAGCATCAATGAAGAATTAACACCCCATCACTTCTCTTGAATTTGTCTAAACGTACAGAAAGTATAGTTATTTTGGTTTTGTTGAATTTAGCATACCCAAAGATTTTCTATTTAATGTAACTTGCAAAATCTCTCTTTTTTTTGTTGGGAGAATTGACTCATAAAGTGACAAAAGATGAGAGAATCAAAGTCTAACTAATATTGCATTCAAAATCCATTCCTTGGCACTTTATTAAAAAAAACATATAACAACAGCACGTGTGATGCAATAATGTAAGATTTTGAAACATACATAAAAGGAAATGGTGAAAAACCACAGCTATATTAATAAAGACTTAGTTCCTTAAAATATACAAACTGGAACGTAAAAAGTACAGCAGATGATGTTCCCACTCCTCCTTTCTTTCTATGGACTTAACTTCAAAATGTCAAATCTAGGATGCCCACAGAATCCAGAAGCTTTCCCTTTGTTCCAGCACCTAGAAGATCAGTTTCTGTATGGCATGTGTGCAAAATATGAGAATGGGTCCCCCTGTAATCCTGCATTCATCTACATCCTGCCTGCACATTCCTGTCTCCACTCCCCACTCCCCCTCTGAATTCTTTTGTCATTTTATGATAGCAGTACCAGGTACTTCCAGAGATTAATGACTTGCTAGGGTGCTAGGGCTAATGGACTACAGCAGTATCACAGGTTATCAGCTTCTTCCAGCTGCTCTTTAATCTCCAGACAATCCCCAGTACCTTCATCATTATTGGATAATTAGCATTAATGAAAGCTATACATACACAGCGAGAGGATAATACACCCTCAAGATTGTATGTCAGAAATTCTTACCACCCCCCCCCAAAAAAGAGAAAAACTAAAAACAAGGGGAAAAAAAAGGAAGAAAGGAAAATAAAGAAAAAAGAGAAGGTATCCTACATGAATCATATGTGCATTGATAAATGAAAGGATATTTCCCCACCTACCCAAAGGCATACGCATCAATTAGAGACTAATGATCTGTAAAACTTTATGAAAGATAACATTACTGCAGACTAAACATTACTGCAGATTAAAACAAGTCGTCAGTCACCTCACAAACCCCTCTTCATTACTTTTCTCTACCCATTCTCAGCTTGTGCCTTACCTCTACACAAGACATTCTCAACCTCTTGGCCCAATACTTTATCCACCAATATTGGCCTGAAGAATTTTTTGGCAAGCAATTTTCAGATGCATTGCTTTAGAACAAGGAGATACCATTTCAAAAACTCCAGAAAGATCTGCTGCACTAAACTAGTTTGAGATGTGACAGTTCTCTCCATATGTTACATATAATATTCACACTCTACCGGCCTATAGGGCAATTGTCTATTCCTGCTATTCTGCCAGGATTTATATAGATATGTGTGGTCTGCTCTCTTCTACTTACTCATCTACTAACTGAAGGGAAACATTCTTCAAATTCTCTGCATCCAGATTCACAGTGTTTTGGCCCTGTGGTTTCAGCACACCCCCAACCTGCCAAGCTTTCCAACAATATAATGCATTAGAAAATGAAATTATATGAATCATTGCATTTAAATACTTCAAGAAAAAGGGATGCGGAAATATTTATCTTAACAATGTAAACATTTGTTAGTGGTGTAAATCATACCAACTGCATTTTAATTCCATGTTCACAGAACCACAGAATCACTAGGTTGGAAAAGACCTTTGAGAACATCATTGAGTATAACACTTTCCTTCTTACTAAACCTCTTTTGAAAATTGCTAATTCAATTTATATTTTATTCATAAAAGCCTACAACATTCTAAAAAGGCTAAAACTAAAAGTGTTATTTTTTGCCAACAAAAACAAAGGGGAAACTTCCCTCAATCAACATAAAAAGAGACTAAAATTGCTTCAAACAAAACAGTATCGATCAAGGATATTTCTAGGGGCCAGGATCAAAAGCAACTCCTTGACTAAACTCTCTATCATTCCATTGGAAAGATCTTTATTTTATGGGCTCTGAATCAGGTTCTCCTACGAGTGCCATCATCTACACAAGCAGGGCCAAGTGGAACTCTAAACGGATCATATATTCTGTTGCAGTCTCAATTCCAACACTAAACAATGAAAACTCAAGTTTATGTGAAGGCCATTCATTGTGCTGAGCTACAAAATACTATTCAGATCACTCAGTGTACAGACATAAGCCAAGTACATTTTCTGAGGGCTTCTCACAAACTGCACATAAAATTTTAGAGGGATTGCATACAAAGAAGATTCGGTATCACTAATTTTGCAGCAGAGTATTAAAATAATAGGAAATGCTACTTTTAATATATTTAATTCAAGTGTACTATATACCAATTAGTTTCAGAATCATCCACAGTTATATCTGAATGTTAAAATCCTTTGCACTTACTGGATCATATGGATAGTTATATTTGTTCCTATCAAGGATTTCTTTAGCCCACTATTCAGCCTCTAGATGATGCCTAGTAAAGTAGAAAATTAGGACAAGCAGAGATAATAATTCCTATTTAATATCTTCATTGTATCCAGCTAGATTTCCCATGCCCAATTTGTTTTTCATATTTAGTCACCTCTTCTAAGTGTATCTCTCTTCCAAGGGTTTATCCACTCTCCTGTTTAGCCCATACAAACGTGTATCTGCAGTGGCCATAACAGAAGCACCTACAATGTGTTATTTACTCATTTTGTAAGTAATGAAACTAAAAACCCTCACACAAGCAGGAAAAAAAGTGGGTCTGTTTAAATAAAAGAAATACAAGGGGTTGCAAACTTCTACAATTAGACAGTATTAGTATTCAAAGCTGAAGGACAAGAATCCTCATAATTTATTTGTCCTGAATTCATTATTATTTCCAAAGGCAGTAAAATGCTAATTTTGGCTTTATCTCATCTTCTTAATTTCTTTGTTCCAGAGACTGAGATCCAAAATACCATTCCTGAATTAGTGAAATATGTCTTATCTGTAATTCAGCAATAGACTGGCCTCCACTGAGATTGTAAACAGGGGTCAGAATGGAGAAAAAAGTGGGGAAACTGCTGCCAATACAAACAGATATGCAAGAGTTAGTGTTACCAGAGACTTGTCTGGGATAGGAGCTAGAGAAAACTCTTGCATATTTCAGGGTTTCAGATTAACGTGCTAAATCTGAGTAGAAACTAGCACCCCACCCCCAAATTCTGTAAATTACATTACTGACGAAGTCATCACATCACTCAGATTACATAAAATGAAAAGTATTTTTTAGCTGGCAATTTCAACAACATTCTTTTATCCAAACATAGCAGAGACAGCGCCAGTTTATGTACAATACTGAGTACCAGCAGGAGTCAGACAAATATTTTTGTTCAGGCTACACTTGAGGACTATATCTAGAAATCCTCACTAGCTTTCCACCTACACTACATACAGTCACCTCATCTAACTCAAATGATTAATGCCTTGAAGTTTCATCCTAAACTACATTGTCTTGTCTATGTTCTGAATTTGCTTTAGGTTTGCAGTTTGGGTTTTCTGTGGGGGTTTTTTTCTTCTTGTTATTTTGAAGTCACACAACTTTCAGGTAACGTATCAATTCTGTAAAGTGGGTCCAGATTTCTACCAAAGGGAATACAAATAATGAGCTAGAAGAATAAAGAAGAAACTGCACCACAAGCAAGCAAGATATGAGAAAGTAAAAGACAGAACTTGTATTTCCAATATCACAAGATTCTTCCTCCAATTCAAGAAACACGTTCAATTAAGAAACAGAGGAGCTTTCTCTTTTCAGAAATGGCAGTACTTGGAAAAGTTTACATGACATTCTTAAACACAATTTACTTTTTCTCTATTATATACTTTCCTTTTCACTTTTTCCACCTAGACTAGACACATATTCTTAAGTAGATAACACAGTTGAAATGCATGTACTACCCCCAACTACATATAAAGCCAAATGAATTAATCATTTCTATGGCTTCCCAGATGATTCTAAGGAGATACAGAACATGTCAGTGCAAATAATTAAGCAATAGTAATAAAACAAATTGGGGAGGAGGGGGGGGGGGGGAGGATAAAAACAAAACAATGAGAAGAATCATTAATAAGGAAGGCCAGTCCATTAAAAGTTTGTTGATAGTATACGTGATCTTAAAGTAAATGAAAATATCAAGACCTATCAGTATTAGTTATAATGGCTATGAAATTGCAGTCTATCACACCTAATGTTGTCCTTTTTACAGATGTCTGATTTAAACACATTTCTTAACTAGAGTAGCCAGCAGCAACAACTCTAAAGTGATATGTGAAATGGTGCTACTATAGCTGAAAGATATTATCACTTAAAGAGCTGTTACAGAGCAATTCCCTTTAGTTCCTACTGTAATCTATATTCTTTTTGTGTTTTTCATATTTTATTTTGAATGGGACACCACAAGTTTAGAAAGTCATTCAACATTTCACAACAATTATTGCTTGAATAAAGTTAGTATTCCTTTGGGTTTTTTCCTCACCATTTCTACACTTCTTCATCTCTTCCTGGGTTATACCTCGATGTTATCCTTCTATCACAATTCACATGCAAATACAACTTACAGACAAGATAACGTGGGATAGCCCTTTTGAGTAATTTATCTTAAAATGGTGAATGACTATCCAGATGGAAGCAAATGAAAAAACGCTGAAAAAACCCAACAAAAAACAATCTGAACTTTAAAGGGTATCTTACTAATCCGTTTAATGTTGAACAAATGCATTGACTACTAAGGAAAAGCAGTACCTGAAGAAAATTTAGGCAAACTAGGTTTAGGAAATTGTTGTTCCCAACTTGTATCACCTCACAAGCAGTATCTTCCCAAAGATATCTTGCATCTTTAACATGAACTTATTTGCAATAAAATGAGATGCTATTTTCAAGGTAAATGGATTTTGATAGCAAAGCATCATAGAATCATGCAATAACTGAAGTTGGAAGGAATCCATAAAGATCATTGAATCCAACTTCCTGTTCCTCACAGGACTATCTAAATCATATAACTAAAGAGCACGATCTAGGTGCTGCCTGAAGTTATCTTTAAAAAAAAGTATAACTGGGAAAAAGTACAGACAGTGACAATAAAACCATTTATATTCAAATGTTTTAAAAGCTTTAAATTCAAAACAAAGTCATGGCTGCAGTTAGATAAAGGGTCTCCAACACCATTTTCCAAAAGAAACTGGTTTTGTGGGTTTTTTTTTTACTTTAAAAAACGATTTTTTCCCTAATGAAAACATCCTAGAAGTTTGTAATCAATAAGCAATAAGTATTAACTCTTCTTCTAAGATAATATCATACTCAAGCATAAACATAAGACAAGAAATAGTTAAAAAACCATACCATTTCTTCCTGATGTAGTATAGCTTTGTGTGCTCAGCTTCCACTTGTATCAGACTATGCCTATAGGACCAAAGACTTGGAATGCACTTCCTACTGTTTCAAGAGGAATTCAATTTCCAAGAACATGCAGTGGAGCTTAAAAGTCTGTTCACTCCCTCTCCCCCTCACCCCCCATTGGGCCCTCTAACAAGCATTAGTATTCTTGAAAAATTATATTGCTTCCCATTTGCATCAGCATATTAATGTAATATTTTCCAAATAGCAAAAGTTTGAGAAACTTCTGAAAACTGGGGGAGGGGGGTGGGGAGGCAGAGCCAGAGAACAATAAAGTCCCACTCAACTTGTACGAGAATTACAGATTTTCAGAAGCTTAGGTGTGGTGGTTTGGTTTGTTTAACTTCAAATCCTAAAAGCAGATCAGCTGTGCTAAACAGGTCCTTATTAACAAGGACTATTTTACAGATTCTCTCTGACAGTCTTTCAGTGACATAAGTATTAAGAAAAGGCCATAGGCTTCTGAAACAGTTTCACAATACTTTTTCAAGCAAAGCAGCTTCCAAATTCAGCCAGTGTTAGCCTTATAATTTATCTAGCTTTTCAGAATCTCTACCTCCTGCCATAAAGTTTAACACATCCATAAAGTTACATTTTATTTTCCCTCTTGGAAAAGTAAGGAACTCCATGTAGAAACAGAAACCTAAGCATTATTTACTGTAAATGCATATATACTCTATTTGCCCTGCTGAAAATAATTTGAAAAATGGACCTTCCACAACAACAAGTAAACAGAATTGTTTATTTTTCATTTCTTGTAGAATGAGGATTCATCTTTGATTCACCTGCTTCTTTCTTTCAGGAATACTGCAGTAATGAAGATCCTTTGTCCAGGTCCATTTGCTGAAAAAGCATTTGGACTAATTCACAAGTATAAGACAACTATAAGAAGAAAGTACCTGTCAACAGTGTCAGAATCAGTTATGTCTCAAAGTGCAATCAGAAAATTGAACTTTTTTCTGCCTACCAGGGCACTGGAAGAAAATATTATTAGACCATGCAGCTCCAGATAAGGAAAAAATGTTCTTTGGTTGTACCTTCTGTTCTCTCACCAATGATAATCTTGTTGGAGACCTATTGGTGATTGTGAAAATAGTATGCGATGCTTGTACGCAGCTCTTCAGAGGTATTGTTCAGTACTGCACCAATATGCATGGATACGAGAACTATCAAAAATCCATGTGTATGTCACGACTTCATACCAGGAATTGATATCTTACACGGGTAGGAGGTCTTGCAGCAGTCAATTAGGATTCAAAGAATAAGTCCATAGAAATTAGTTCACGAGGTCACTTGCTGCAAGAATGCTGACTGAACGTGTGAGCAAAGGAGGTGGGACTACAAATTTACTTAAATCCCCTATGTTTTGCATCAAGGGTATAACAGGTTTAACTTGTTTATACCTACATAATATAGTATCACATGGGTCTGATTAGATAAGATCCTACACTTACAGCAATCAAAGCCAAGAGCATTGGAAGAAAGCATGCTTTGTAAGATAAATATACTAGGGATGCAGCGTGTTCTAGTCTGAGGCTACATATTATAGATGGTATAATGTATAGGACCTGCCCTAATCTCTCAGTCTGAGTGAGAAATAGTCAATAGGAAAAAGAAGGTGTATTTTCCCTAATACAAAACTTGCAAATGTGGGCCTTTATCAACTCATACTTTCCCCCAACTGTTACACATTCAACACTTCTAGAATCTATCCATCCAGCAGTTTTAAAAATAAATATTTTTTAATCATTCCTGAGTCTATTCTCTTTGCTACTTCAAGACTAACACATATAGGTGTGAACTAACTGTAAAAAAAAAAAAAAAAAAAAAAAAAAAAAATCACACTAGTAGGTTCAAGAAACAACAAACCTAACCCCCCAAACATAACAAAAAACCCAAGCCAAAACCTACACCCCCTGCACTCCCACCCCCTGACTATTACAGTCTCTATCCCTCTTCTCTCAGGGGAGCCAGGTAATTTTAAGAGCCTCTTCAACAGAGTAAATATGAAGCAGGAAATGTATTAATCATGTTCAATCTAATTTTTTTAAAAGAGGTTTTGGGTATAAACACTGTCTGGAAAACTGGCAGATGTCCCAGATTTTGCCTACATGGCCTCCCTCCCCACAAGCCTTTCCCCTAATACTGTCAAAATAACACAATAATTATGCCAGTTGCATAACTTTGATCACCCTACTACACCATCAGTATTTATGACTGGATTTAGGAAACTTCTATAAAGGCCCACAAGACATAACTTCGTCTTAAAAAGGAAAATTTCTTTCCCTTTATTCTATATTATTTAGCTGTAAGTATTTTAATCTTTTAAATGAAGTTCCAACAGAAAAAATGTTTAAAAGCATTCCCCTGAAATGCAAAACTTTAAAAAGCATGTGATATTAATAAAAAAAGTAATAATCTCCACTTGTATTTCAAGCCTGGGGCTAAAGACTGGAACAATTTATCACAAGGAAAATACCTGTATGACAAAGCAAAAATACAGCCCTTGGCCGACCACGTAAACTCTTCAGAGACTCCAAACACACAAATATCACTAATGAAAACCTAATTCACCACTATACTACTTCACACATTCACATGGTGCGACTTAACCTATTGGCAGATTTATAGCACTTCATTGCAAGAATACTAACTCAGTTGGAGATGATACTGACTATTACACACACAGAGAGGTCTATGTTGAGAAAACAGAGCTAAGATTGTAAGTTGAGTACTCAAAGATTAGAAGTGACAGAATTCACATTGCTGGAACAATCTTATTTCATTCATCTACATATACATTATGACAAAATCTTTGCCATGTACCCCATAACCTCATACATATTCAAAACCTTTGCTTCAACTAGCAAAAAAAGGAGGGGGGGAGGGGGAAGAGAGATGTTCCTATTGCAAGAATCAAAATGTTTTGGGTTGGAAGTGACATCAAAAATCATCTAGTTCCAAATGACCTTGCAGGGCAGGGACACCCTCCACTAGATCAGGTTGCCCAAAGCCTCATCCAACCCAGCCTTGGACACTTCCAGGGATGGGGCTTCCACAGCCTTTCTGGGCAGCCTGTGCCAAGGCTTCACCACCCTCATAGTAAAGAATTTCTTCCTTCCCTCTTCCAGCTTGAGGCCATTGCCCCTTGCCACGTCACTAAACTCCCTGATAAACAGTCCCTCTCCCGCTTTCCTGTAGGACTCCTGTAAGTATCTGTAGGCTCTAAATAGGTCTCCCTGGAGCCTTTTCTTCTCCAGACTGAAGAAGCCTAGCTCTCTCAGCCTGTCTTCACAGGAGACGTGCTTCAGCTCCCAATCATCTTTGTGGCCCTATAGACTCACTCCAACAGCTCCATGTCTTTCCTGTACTGGGGATCCAGAGCTGGACACAGTGTACTCTGGGTGGAGTCTCATGAGAGCAGAGTTAGAGGGGCAGAATCACCTCACTTAACCTGCTGGCCATGCTGTTCTTGATGCAGCCCAGGACATGGTTGGCCTTTCGAGCTGCTAGCATACACTGCTGACTCATGTTGAGCTTTATATCAACCACATAAGTCCTGCTGCTCTCAATCCATTCTCTGCCCAGATTGTAGTGCTTTATAAAACATTTTATTTCATATTCAGAGTTCAGAGGATGGTCTTTTCAGCAGCACATTCCTTAAATATTTTGTACATCACAAGCCCCATTTCATATACAAAAAACCAGTAACCTGCTGATAGAAACCAGAAAACAGATACAGCGAAATTCAGGTAAGAAATATCTCCTTGTTGAATCAGTTTGAAACGCCTGTGAGAGCATCCGGTAATGAAGAACAGTTGGTAAACTGAAAATCAACTGAGTGCAAGGACAGTTGTGGAGTTTGGATTTCTACTAGTCAGATTCCAAAGAATCCAGTCATGTACCAAGGTAACATTTGCACAGTATCATTTTTCTGGCATAAGTGTTTCTCCAGAACAGCACTCTTTTCTCCTGTCCTTTCTCCTTTGGAAATCCTTTCCTTAAGCATGAGAAGTTTCCCCCCAATTTAGTTTCATGCAAGTGTCCTAGAAACAAATTTAGTGTGATTACTATTAAAGATGAGGACAAGTTACTGGATGACTTTATAACTAGCCCTTATGTCTCCGTAAAGCAGTCATCCTAGGTGCATTTCATCCCAGATATTGCAGAAACATTCATCTAGATGTAGGCTTTCCTGACACACAACCCCACTGAGCTTCTATTAGCAGTACAGGGAGATGAGTGGTACATTTTCCAGTACGTACCAATGCAAAAAATTAACAATGAGGCCAAGGAAGTTTCCATTCTAATTCAAGACGACAGAAGAGCAAGGACTTGAGAGGGGTAAGACTTTTCTCCCTGTTTTTTCACCAGAGTTTATTCCTGCAGCACTTAATGCTGCTCCTGGTCCTTTCCTAATTCCACCTGATTTCCATCTTAGCCTCAATTTCTTAGTGGACTGGAGCCACTGTTTCGTTCTCACTCCACTACATCATGCAGTGTGGCCTCCCAACACTCCTTAAGGTGCACCATTACAGTTTTCTGGACCCGTCCCTTTCTGAGGTCTTTCACCTCTTCTTCCAAATAAAAGTTCTGTTTTTTCTCCAAGACCCACATTTCTAATTAATTCATTTTAAACCCATTTGATTTTGTAACATCAAATTCTATTTATTTCTCCATCTAGTTAGAACTATTTTTTTCCCGTCATCTGATCTATTCCATGAAATCTCAATCTCAACTTTCTTCTCTAAGGTCTTTGTATCAATCAGTTCTAGATTCCCAGCTGGATCCTAGCCATGCTTCCTGTTCTCACCTGACTTCGAGTCCCAACACCTTGCTTATCACTGTACAGGCCCTATCCAGCATTAAATCTTAACCCTCTTTTTGGCCAGAGTTTCACTGCCTCTCCTCATCAAGTTCTAAGCCCATTTTTCTGCTGATATCAAGTCCAATTCACCCTCTACAACTTAAGAGGCTTCTGACTTTTTTTTTTAGTTTGGTATCCTCATCTTTATCTCACATGTAGCACACTAGATGCGAGATGGAGCAGAAGCACAGAACTGGACACACCATATTGTGAATCAAACTCAAGCTGTGATTAGAAGGAAAATCCTGTGCCGCCTTGAACTGGAATAAGCTCATTTGACTGGAAACTTCAGGGCATGTATTTGTAAAATTCAACCAAACCCTTTCTAAGGGCATGTGAAATGTGTATTTTCAAAACCTCATATCTTGGTTAAACCAGGATGTTTGAGAGACCTAGGAAAACACACCTATATAGGTCATGCTTTTAAACAGACACATATCTTGTGCTCTCCACAATGACATTAGGATTCTCCACAGAAAACCATCATCAATATTTGGGGTTTTTTCTCTTTCCATCCCCACAACAGGGAAAAACACAACCCTAAAGCAACTTATCCTGAGAATGTGCTGAAACAAATAAATTGAAAAAAATCTCAAAAAAATGCAGGCTCAGTTAGACATTCGATGTAGAAAAGGTCAAGCAAAAGTTATTCTACACAAACTCGGGTTTGTAAATAAGGTATTACAAATAGAAATTGAGAAAGCATGCTCATAAATGGGTTTACTTCACCACTTAGTACTGGCAGTACAATTTTGTCATTTGATTATGAAAACAGTGAGTCTGTTTCAGCCCCCTTTCTGTATTCTACCTAAATTTATGTATTTCTGTACTCTGCTTCACATTAAAACACCTTAAAAATTTAACCCATCATCATATCCCAGTTTATAGACACGTGGCTCTTTGAAATTTGTTTTTCTGACCAGTTAAGGAAAGCCCCCTCTTTTTTCTAAGTCTATTCCTGTTTCCTCTTGTACACACCTAAACAGAATGTACAACAATGTCACAGGTAGGTTTATAAATGTAACTACTATCCCTTCTGTAAAAGGAAGTCTTGGAAGAATAATCATCTGTACACTGAATTCCTCCTCAAAGGATCCTTAGCTCTTTTATTTTGAATAGTGTTATACATCCTACCACCTGAGGAGCCAAATAAAAGTGAAGAAGCTTGCAAGTCTGTTGCTATCTACCAACATCGCAACCACATTATGTGCCTCAGCATGTTTTTTTCTGATTTTTTCATTTGGTCTTTGCAAATGTGTCAGGGCTGTTTTATTATTATTCATGCTAGTATGCCATCCGTGCCTCTGCCCTCTTAAAACATCAGTCCCACTGTTTAAAATTCTTGGAGTACAATGATATTAATTCATGCTGATAAACGGAGGACTCTCAATTGAGTACCTACAAGGAAACCAATGGTAAACAAGAAAACATACAAAAGGAAAACAGATTAATTCTTCCCTATCCCAATTCTCAGAAGCCAGTAAAATGCTTTTCTGCCTTAGATTTGAAATTCAAATTCCAGTGAAAATTGATTAAATGTTCATAATGATATAAAACCTTAAACAATAAAGGAATTCTTGATAATAAATCATACCAAAGACAGAAACCACAGTTGAATAAGCTATGAACATCTTTGGCCATATCTTGCTTATCTGATCAAATTATACATTTCCCCAACAGCACCAATAATTAACCAATAGTCTGACTCACCTAATAACAGAATACTTCACTATAACAGGAAAAAAAATATGAAAAACTAATTGCATGAGACCTCATAGAAAACAGCCCTGGCTTACCTTGGAGAGATGCCTGAAGTTCAAAAATGTGTATTTTACAAGAATAGGTTAAGTTTAAATTTATTACCTTAGAATAGGGGAGAGAAAGTGGACTTCTGGACCCTATCACTCTGATATGCAGCAACATGTTTTGAAGTTATAACAGCATGTAACAGGATTAATTATATAAGCTATGCCAAATCATTAAACAAAACAGTGTAACAGTGTGACATATGCAAAGCCACCAACAGAGAACGGAGACAAGGGATTTGGTGCTTATGATAAATGAGAAGGGCAAATGGAAAAGAAGTGCAACAGACAAAAAACATTTGGGAATTTTCATTTTCCTAAACAGTATACCAGATGCAGAAAACACATAATTCACTGTTCCAGTGCTGGGTTCACAACACCTCCCTTTATCCACCAGCTCCTGAAAAAAACCCCAAAAACCAAAATAAACCCTGAACAAACTAAAAACCCAACCCACACACCAAAAAACCCCACAGCTATAAGAGGGAAGACACATACTGTCAAAACATTACATAGAATTGGTATACTTTATTACTCTCCCATCAGCTTGTAACTAGATTCTAATCAGCTAGATTAACTTTCACTGTTTGACTCTGTCTTTAGATGAAATTCTTTTCATAAATATTGGGGAATTCAGATTAGTAGACAACTGTCTACTGTAAAAAACCCTCAAATAACTATGAAAGCCAGAAAGTGTTTGTTCTCTATTACGTAGATAAGTCAGTTTCAAGGTATTTGCTTTTTCCGTCATCTAAACTCGCTCCCTCTTCGTTTTATCGGAGAACACTGTTAGTGTGACTCGGTGGTGCTGCTGTATAAAACCATATGCTCAGAAGACTGAGGGCTGCTTAAGCCTGTCAACAGCCAGACATATCACTGCTGACATCTGCACCAGTTGTCAAACCAATGACTATGAATGTCACTGGTCATTAGACTTATTTTCACTCATCCTGCTATAGTGACAGAAACCCGTAACTCTTTCCTGCTACTGCAGGATACAAGGACCAATAATCTGACTCACCTAATTTGAGAAATAGTAGCATGTGGAAAATGCCCTCAGTTGCTATGACAGCATTCCAGGCAGTGTGTGATCCCAGATCCACAAAGCCTGATAACAGAACAAACAGAGTCCAAGCACTAAAAGATAATGAAGATGTTTTAGGTTTACTTCTTATACACATTTTTAGATGGGAAGAGAGGTCAAGCTGCACAAGCCTAATAACCACCCTTCATAAAATATTCTTTCTCCTAGGGCCATTTCATGTATATAGACGGGGGAAAATGAGACTTAAGGGGGGGCATGGGCAGCTGGAGAGCCTAAGACCAACCCCCAGTCCATGCATTCATAAGAACTTCTGTTATGATGATTCATAGAAAGAGCAAGGGAAGCATTTCCTTGCTCTATTTCCTAACTGATCATGTGGGAACTACCGAAAAAATCAGGTCAGAAGTCATGCATTAACAAGTGTTACTATCCAATCATAATAAGACATGTAATCTAAATTATAAATTTAATATCATATCTTCTGGTTCCACAAGCACCATCCAAAACTTTGGAAGAACACTTTGCAATACAGAGGGAGAGGATCTCTCCTTTTCCATGAACACCGTATGTTGTATTTCAACCTTTCTTCTAAATGCTACCTCGCTAACCTTGTGAGAGCTCACTTGTTCTTAAAATAAAGCAAGTGACATCTGGGTATTTTTTTAGAGTGTAGTAACTTCTAGCACTTGACAGATATTCTCTGGCTTAAATGGAAATATTTTTTCAATCAGGTACAATATATATTAATTTAAAATTAATATCAATATTGTTTCCTTTATTTACATAAAAATATCTATATGTACAGTATTTTAGTTCGAGAAAACTCTATGCTTAAGTGTCTTAAATAACAGTCCCTTTCTAATGGTATTAGGAAGAGCAATACCAGCAGATCAGGGTAGCCAACATTACCAAACCATCCTCCCAAAGGAAGAGGGTCCTATGTACAACCATTTCTACTATGGCCACCAGGCCAAAGCTTAACAACTTGTGGCACAGTAATTGGCAGTATGACCATTCATCCAATTGCCATGAAAATAGTGATATTACTCTACTCATAAAGGGCAAGTAAAGGGTCAATTGCCAGCAGCGGAAGATACTTGGAATGGATAATATGCTACAGACCTGGTTTCATCTTACTGGTTTCAGCAGGCTGCACAATTTGACTTCATTTTTTAGTGGATAACAAGACAGAACCCAAAACTGGGTCAAATCACATCAGCGCATTACCTGTGATGAATTTCTTCAGCATGGCTAATGGCATGAGACAATCTGCTATTCTGGTCTGTCAGCCACAGTCCAGAAATGCAGACATCCCAGCTTGACATCATTCCACAGGCATGTCACTCCTGCCTGGAGGCCTCAGTCAGGACCCTCCCTCAATACTTCACATGTCTAGAAGCATCTGATCTCCCCTAAGGTCAAGCATTTCTTTTTCACGGCAAGAGTGACAGAGCACTGAAACAGGCTGCCTGGGGGGGATGCGGAGTCTCCTCTGGAGATATTCAAGACCTGTCTGGATACCTACCTGTGCAACCTGTCCTAGAGAACCTGCTTTGGCAGGGGGGTTGGACTTGATCTCTGGAGGTCCCTTCCAACCCCTACAATTCTGTGAATTTATAACTGATATGACAGTCTACGGGTCAGACCTTTGGAGACTGCTTGACAGGCAATAATACAACATTGCCAGGAACTTTTGAAACACAAACACTTGCATACACTTTTTCTTAGAAAGCCCACAAGATGATACAGGTCCTTCAGAAAGCAAATACATCCTATGCTTTTGGGGGGAACAAGGGGAAGTGTTGGGGTGAACGTAGCCCCAGAAAACTCAATTTCCATTCTTCATTTGTAAGTCAGAACTCAGGCTCAACTCTTGCCATACAGAAAGCACAGATTTTTAAAAGTGAGCCTCAAATAATTTTTCTTGCTCTTCATCATATACTTATGTTTCCTGCTCTTTAGCTCTTGAATGGGAACGCATCAAAGAATGACTGAACACCTTAGCTAGTGCCACTTCTAAGTTTTCTCCTTGCATATGAAAAAGGCCAGCAGACCTTTCTGAATTGCTCAGTCTGCTTTACAGAAAGAAAAGTTAGAACCCACACTAACTTCCATAAAATAAACAGTTTACAGAGTTGTATTCCCCAAATCATATTACAACGATCTTCGCATTTCTCTATGAAGAGTCATACAACATTAAAAGTGTTACAGAAAAATCACATCCCACACAAGTCAGTCTCATCAAGCACATTTGTTAACATACAAGGTAGCTTTAAACATTAAATCCCTGTCCAACAAGTAGTGTATCTTTAAATGCTATCCCAAACTATTCTTTTCATGAAATAATCTTTGATAGCAATATTTTACAGTATGACATTCATCTCCTCTTAAAGACTTAGCACAATCTAGAACTGAACTTCCAAATTTTTGATTAAAGGTTTTTCGTATGACTATATGGTAATATCTTATTGCACACAATCTTATTAACTTAATTTGTCTCTTTCAATTAGCTTTCCAAAGCTACAGACTGGGGATACACCTTTCTGCTGTTATGTAATATTATAAATCATATGAACTGGTATTTAAGATTTCCATGAACTGTTTTTTCCAATTTCTGCATCTCTACAGACAATTTTAGAACCTTAATTGTCTTTAATTACCTGCACTGGCAAATTAAAATTTCATCAAGACTCTTCAGCAACCTTTTCTAGTTGCATGCCAGCTCAAACAATTGGTTTTATTTTTTGGTTGCACGCTGCCTTTAAAATTTATTTCAATTATTCATCATCTCCTTTACTTTGAAGTATTTTTTGGCAATTGCAAACCTGCCAAATTGTAAAATGAACAGAACACTGTAATAAATAATGGCATAATCTATCGTCCTTCCAAGTTGCTTTATAATTTAGAGTATATTTTTACTTTGTGAATCAGAAAATAAGCGGCTTTATGATTTATTAGTAAACAGCAGGGAGGAGAACATGCTTCATTTTCAGTAAAAAGACCTATATTGATTGATTTATATTCATGCTTTAATTTTAAAAATGAAAAAAGTCTTCCCCTGCAAATGTGTTTGTGGGGTGGTTTTTTTCTTCTTCTATTCTCCCATCTTGCACTTCAGAGGTTTCCACTCCCCTAAACATGCCAAGTTACCGTCTAGGTCCTATCTTCTCAAAGACTCTGCTTTAGCCAAGAGTGTAGAAGCCAGGGCAAGACAAACAGCAGCTTTAATGGGGAAAAATTATGCCATATAGAGTAAACTACAAATAAGGAAATTAAATCAGTACAAGGTATCACATTCACAAGCAGCGTTCCAATCCTTCTATTAATCCTGAGATATGAGATCACAGCAACTATGCTCTACATTTATACAAGCTAAGCTATTTTATTCACTATTCAGTCATTCCATAATTAGCCATTTTGTTCTTGAATATATTTTGGACTTAGTACTGTTTTTCCTATCAAACTTACAAACAAAACCCTTTACAGTGGATTCAAATTTCTATAGCCTTTTTCTAAACACATCATTGGAGTAAAATTTAAACTTACTACTTGATATGAAAAACACAATTAGTAGCTCGAAAAACATTAGCACTTCCTTTGGAACAATTACCTAGGCTTTATTTTAAGCGCTGCCCTGCTATTAGAAAGTGAGGGAATGTCTAGTATCAACTGCTTTATAGCCTACTTTAGTTCAAATAACTGCTAGGTGCCGAGAGATGCAAATTACTAGGGAAAAACCTGTATTATCATATGAGGCCATTACCTAGTGAACAACAAATTTAGGACAGATTTTTATAAAATTGTCATGGATTTTCATTTATTCTTGGTAGAACTAAAGGCATATAATTAAAAATCAGACCTTCATCAGCTACAAATTAGCAAAATTCTATGGGAATGAACATAAAAGTGAAGCAAACAATAGCTTAGAATCTATCTATTAATTTTTATTAGAACTGCTCTGTTTGGCAGTTTATCATCCAGTCAATTATCAGGAAAATTAATTGCTTCCTGGAAATCATATTGGAAATCTTTCAATATAAAATAAAAAAAAGTCAGAATTCTTTTTATCTCCCTCCTGCAATATTTATCAGTTTAATTAATATACTTTTTAAATCCATTCTTATAACTTCAGATTTTATCATTTCTCATATCATCTGAAAGAATCCTTGGATTTTGGGGGTTCCGATTCAAACCTGGTCTTTAAAAACACTAGCTTCAGCTTGGGGAGTCCTTCAGTTTTTCAAAAGGCAATCAGAAAAAGAGATACCCTGTTCATCATATCCAGACAGATAACTGAACAGCAAAACCACAGTATGACATGAAGCTGCTTATCTATTTAAGGACCAGATTTTAGTACTTTTATCCATCTGGTATCAACTCTCACTATCAGTGTTTATACGAGAATTAAAAATATTGTTTATAATAGTGATGGAATGCTTTTAAAACTCAGCATGTTGTTAAATAAGAAATCCTACAAAGATACCCTTGTCACACCCTTAAAGGTGTTATTCCCACATTTAAAGTGTGAAAGAATAGAGTATAGATTGAAGATCCTAATTAATTTATTTTTTACACAAGTTCTGAGCAGACCCTGAGCAGACCCTAGTTGTTGTATGGATGGTTAGCATCTTTGCAGATGAATCCAAACACTTTATAGTTTTCTGAAGATTAAAAAGGGAAATCATCATCAGTAAAGAAACAAGCTTGTTTAGATTTGCTACTACTTATACAGTAATTGAAGCAGATAGAGACCAACAACAACAAAAAACCACAAGACATTAAAATTCAAGAAACTCTTACTCATTGAGAATGCAGATTACTTTTTAATTTCCTGACCTTATAGTGCAAGAGGATAAGCACTGCAAGTAGATTCCATATAATAATATCATGAAATTAGATGGGTTAAATACCCAATTACAAACTGCATGGCAAAAGACTAAAGAGGAAACATACTGAGTGTTCTGAAATTAGGAAGGTGACTTTTTCAACAGAGCAAGCAAAAGAATGGTATAAAATTTTGGGTCACAAAGCTACAGGATAATTTTAAAACACATGGATCTCAAACAAAACGGTTTCCTGACATCAAATGTGTGTCCGTCATAAGTTACGCAAACATACACAGATTACAGCCCCCAACCACCTTCATTCTAAAGATTCTTTCAGTCACCTTTTGTATGCACCAGGTGCATGTCTCTCACAGGAGCACCTTTTTTTACGCCATTGACCAAAATGACTACTTGTGAGCACTGCTACATACTGTGGCTACAATGGAGCTAATCGCCTCTGTAGCATCCCATGTGGTGCTAAGGTTTGGATCTGTGACTAAAGAAACATTGGTACAACATCTGTGTTTTGGCTACACCTGAACAATGTGGGCACTGAATCATCTCTTTCTCACTCTTCCACCCAGCAAGCAGGCTGAGGGTGCACAAGGAGTTAAGAGGGGGACACAGCCAGGACAGCTGACCCTGACCCAAGGGATCTCTCATACCACATAACATGAAGAACTGGGTAGGGGGGGTTGGTCTGGGAGGAAGCCATTGCTCAGACACTAGACAGCAATCACCTGTGGGAGGTACCAACTGACTGCCTATGTGACACTTAAGTCCATCCCTCCATCCCCATTCGTTTATTTGGGCTCTTTATTTTGACCCAAAAGTTTTCATGTTTTTCCTCTTCATGTACTCTCCCTTCTCCCACAAGCACGATGGGTGAAAGCATGAGTGGCTGTGCAATGCTTAGGTGCTGCCTGAGGTCAACTCACCACAATCCCCTAGAAGCATACTGTCCTTGTGCCATTCTTCCTTATTTTTCTAAAGCATTCAGTTTTGTAGCCTCTGCAAATGTTGGCTGACTATGGAACTTTACAGTATAGCCTATGGAGTGCAGTCCACAAGATCAGCTTTAGCTTAAGCACCGAATCATGTGCTTTTGTACTAGTGAAGCAGCAGCAATTACTCCAAACTTGCTAAAATTTGTAAAAAATACGTGAAACCTTAAGGTCACCAGGCTAATCCTTATCTTTTCCATTTCCTCATTTACGGAGTTCTTAGATTTTGTGTTAGGGTTAAAGGCCTCTTGCTTTGATCATTAACATCTATTAACATTCATTGGACAACCCAGACAGAGAGGGGCCTTCCTCAGGCCCTGTCTACAGCCTAAGTTGGTAAAATGTAAAACTAAGATGAAATCAAACCACAAAACAAGTTACTGGAGACTCAAAGACTGCATTGCCTACATCATTAACAGACCTATACATTGGTTATCTTACCTTCAGTACATATGTGAGAAAACCCACATTGCTATGCTTCTCATGACTCTTACTAGGAAGAACTGACATTGACACATGGTAACATTTTACAAAACCAAAAGCACTCTGAGTGTTTAAAATAGAATGGTTTGCCCACTATTACTAGTGAGCTGTAGCAGTGACTGCATTCGTAAGCACAGATAGTTCAAGTCAAATGTTGTATTTCATTTTGAGCATACAGTTTACTTCCTTAAAACTTCTAAGAAGAAAGAGAAGCTTGACATGAATATAAAGAAAAAATATTTTATACATGCACATATGTATATATGTCTGTGTGACTTATGGACAAGATGTATACTCTATTGACAGTATCATGGCACTGTCACATTTGAGGGTTATTCTGGAACTGTGGCTCAGGCTTTAATGATGATTGCAGAAACTGGCCTGAAGCCCAAAAATATCTCAAGAATCAGTCTCCTTGATCTTACACAGAATTTTTCACAAGCATTTCACAAGACTTTGCAGCAGATGCAGAATAGTTAAAGGCAGATGAAAGAGAGATCAATGTCATTTCTTAAGCAAATAAGAGACATTTCTTAGTGTCTTAGAATGAGGAAGTGTTAAATCTGAATTTCCCTAACTACTGAGTTACTGATTATAATGTCATTATAATGAAAATAAGAAAAGCATTGCCATTTATGCCTCATAGATTTTATAGCTTTCTCTAATCAGAATTTTACCAACACTTCCTTTAGAATTACTTTCATAAGTAGCTTTGTTTTCTAAATAAAATTAGAATTTGCGCTTTGATAGAAAGGGTAATAACTCTAGAGAAACATGAGCAAAATTATTAAAGAACTGATGCTAGATTGAAAACCCGGAAAACATATTTAATTTAGGAAATACTACATGACTCCTTCAATTGTTTTCCATGTTTGCTTGCAAGTTTAACAAGCAAAGGAACCTCTCAAGTTTAATAGAAATACTTTTAAAAAGAGCTAGTTTGGAGTTTGTTTGCTTTTGTACATGTCATGGTGCAGATTTTCTGTTTATGAAACTTGATACAGTTCATTTATCATGAGCAAAGTCTGCATCTGTAAAGAACCGAACTACATATTTTAAAAAAACCCACTTTTTTCCCTATTACCATGTATATGCTTGATGATACCTGAGAAAGCAGAAATTGAGCGACAACCAACAATTACTGGTTGTCTGGAGAAGACAAAAGGCGAGGAATACCTCCGGTGCAGAACCTGACCTCAGAACAGGCATCGTAAGCTTTGGAACTGTTTTTCATTCCTGCACCGCTGGAAAAGAACTCCCTTGGACAGGAGTTCACCACCTCCTCTAGTGGAGGCACGCTGTACCTTAAAGCACAGCACTTTCTGGGGTCAGGTTGAGTTTCACTCAGACCTCAGTGAAAGTAATAGAAGTTCATTACTGGGTCTTTTTTAGCTTTTAAGCCATTTGTATGTAAGCATTAGGCCAAGAATCTTATTGAATGTAAACTGACACAGCTACACAGATTTTAGTTCTTTCGTAGTGAAAATAAGAAATACCATTTCATGATTGATGCCTATTTGGCACACACATTGTGCACTTAGATTTAAGCACAGTCTGCAGAAATATATATCAGCTTTTTACAGCTTTTTGGTGATTGACTATTAAAATTTTGGACTCTTAAAAACTATTTCAGAAGGTTTTTTATTTTCCAATAAGGTAGCCTATACTGGCCTCTGAGTACACTTAAACCTTGAAAAAAAAAGTTTACATTTTAAAATAAAAGGAGTACCAATACAATTGTAGTGTTCAGGCAGATAATAAGTGAGAGGGGAATGAAATTCCAGTCAGGTGAGCATAGAATGCATCATGTAAAGTTTGTGATATTCTCAAATTTTCCCCAGCAAAATGCCTCAAGTATACATTGAATACACGTGAAGTGGGTGATTCACATCATCCTTTACCTCATCCATATTTTTCAGCCACTCTAGTAGACTACATTCCTGAGACTAGGGTAGATAATCCACATTTCCTTCAATTCAGATATCAAACACTCCCATTTTTCAATTTCCACTTCCCCTGGTAATGAGCATATACTGTAATTAGCGCTGTAGGCGGTGACAGAGCCTATCACATCTCAGAGCTGCTCAGGTCCACGTTGACTTGGTGTTCCTCTGAACATTTCTGTTTGCTCAGTTTTGCGGGCAGAAGAAATTACAATTTACCACAAAAAACCCTGAGAAAGACCAGATTTAGAGATCATGAATCACAACTGCTGCTACTGCCACTTGCTGATGAAGTCATCTAAATATGACAAAAAAATCTGTGCTCAGCATGCTTGGGGACTACCTGTCTCTACCCACCACAGCCACTAAGATATTTTAGTAATTGTTAGACAGCACAGCTACATACAAATTCAGAGCAATTGTTACAGAAAACGTTTAAGCTACTAATGATTTTTCAGTAAGGCAAGTACATATGTAATTCAGTAAGTATGATACCACCCAAGTAACACATACACTTTTGATGTAAACACCCAGGATTGAAAGATTCCACATGCTTTTTATTCAAAAATTCTCTTTAAAAGCTCAAGCTACTGTATAACTTTTTAATTAAAAAGCAATATGGTGCCTTTGAAATTTGTGTCACGTGCTTTGTCCTCTGTGGCATTTGTTTCTCCTACCCTGAAGCTCCTGAAATAAAAATTTCACTTCTACCTAATTTTAAAAGTATACAATAAAATCTTAAATGACACGGATTATATCAGAGTTAGTTGTTTTGGGTTTTTTTTTAATCTGTTCAAAATGGTTTTAAGTCTTTGAATTCAGGGGCCATTTGTTTATTTGAAATGTTTTGAACATAATCAAAATGGTACAAAGTAAACCTTATTTCTCTATTAATAAAAAAGGTATCAATATATACATGTTGATTGTCTTAAAATTTGCATTTGCAGTTGCATTTTATCTTTTTATGTTGCTATACTTTTCGCAAACCTGACACCTCTACTTCTTAATGGCCTTCATAAAACACTTAATTTAGCATTCTTTATAGTCTCACATACAGCTGAGGTTTTGCTTCAAAACTACTCTTACCATTAGTTTTACTTGCTGTAAACAAATTGGGACCCACCTCCATATAACATGGATACTGAATCCTGCGCTATCATCTGGACGAGTGGTCTGTGCAGTGGGTGAGGACCTGGCTGACAGGCTCAGCTTAGAGGGTGGGGGTAAATAGCTCCTTCTCAATCTGGCAGTCTGTGGATTTCCCAAGGTTTGATACTGGGCCCAACGCTGCTTTTTATTTTTGTTAAGCATTCTGGATTACGGGATCAAGCAGACCCTCGTGAAGTTTGCTGGTTATTCCAAACTGAGTGAGGAAGTAGACACTTTGGAAGGGAGAGCCACCCTACTGGAAGACCTGGATAGGCTGGAAGACTAAGCTAACAAGAACCATATGAAGTTCAAGATGGACAAACGTAAGGTTTTGCACCCGGGAAGACAAAATCCAGGAATGCATCACAGCATCTAGCTTGCTAGGGAGCAGCCCTGTGGAAATGGACCTGTGGGTCTTGGTGGACAAGCTCAATATGGAGTGCTGCTGCAGCAAAGCAAGCCAACAAGATGCTGGGTTGCATCAATAAGCACATCAGCAGCAGAAATGAAGATGTCATTATTCCACTCAGGCTGCACCTAGAATACTGTGTGCAGATTTGGTCCCTGCTATGCAGAAAAAGATGTGGACAGGCTGGAGAGGGAACAGAAAAGGTCCACAAAGATGACTAAGGGACTGGCAAACCTGCCATATGAGGAATGTCTGAAAGAACTGGGTTTGTTCAGCCTTGAGAAAAGAAGGCTTAGGAGAGACCTCATCACCATGTTCCAGTACTTGGAGGGTGGCTACAAAGAAGATGCAAACTCCTTTTTTACAGGGCATCACATGGAAAAGACCGGGGTAATGAGTACAAGTTATTCCTGAGGAGACCCTGATTGGGCACAGAAGAATGTTTTTCACAGGAAGAACGACCAGCCACTGGAATACTCTCCCAAGGGAAGTGGTGGACTCCCCAACATTGAACACTTTTAAGACTCAGCTGGATAGGGTGCTGGGCTATCTTGTCTAGATGGAGCTTTTGCCAAGAAAAGTTGGACCAAGTAATACTTGATGCCACTTCTAATAATACTGGAAGTGGTGACAGAGAATCAGAGCAAGCAGCCTCTCTGTCTTCCTTTTCCAAAAAGCACTTGATGGTACAGTTATATATGTGCCAAATAATACATTAAATACAATTTTCATTAACAAATTTTCCTAACAAATAAAAAACACGATTTATATAACACACTGCCTACGTTCTCTTAATGAATCCTATCACCATCATTCCCCAGTTATTAGGGCATCACACTTACATAAAACTTAGTTACATTCATACCCTTTTTCTTAATTGATAAGATCTAACTAAAAATCCCCAATATATGTTAGAAGACTAGAAAGTGATCCCATATGTTTTCAGTTCATAGTTACTATTACACCTTACAACATAGCACAGCCCAGAACTTTATACATGCAGCAAGTTTTATAATTCAAAGGAACTTCTCATGATCACAATTCAGAAATGAAACTTGTGTTTTACTTCAGCTTTTATTTTTATGCAGAAGAAAAACAGAGAGCCCTAGACGAGTTTATCCCTACTCTGAGCAGACTAAGCCATGTGCTTTTGAGATATATGCTCTTTTCATGACAATCCTCCTGTAAGAGAGGTACAAAGCAACACTAACAAACTTCTATGCCTTGTCTCTTTTGGACAGATCTGTAAGTGGAATCAATGAAAAAAAAAAAAATATATACATCACTTAAGTGGTATGCCCCTCTGCCCCCTACCAGGACAGTTAAGCTTGGCATTTTCCCCCTTGCCTCTGCAGGAAGAGCAATTCTTCCTCTTAATGAAGGTAATGATGAGCTTCTTGCCTATAATTACTTTGAATTTAGCATAAGATTTTAAATTACACCATTAGAGGATAAAGCAGTTTTTAAGTTTAATGCCACCTGAACCTAAATTTAACTGCCTATGAATTTCAAGCCTCCAATAACAACACAAGTTATATAGTTGATCCTTTTTTTTTTTTAGTCACTAATTAATTTGTGACTCCTACAGACACAGTTGAGACTAGAGACCCTTAAGAATGTGAAAGAACATACTCAAAATATTATGGGCTTCTGAGAAGGAAGCGAGAATCGTTTGCAATAGAGTTGGAGGTCCTAGCGTAGGGCTAAAATGAATAAAAACATAAGCTTTATAGCATATGCAAATATTTCACAAAGATATACTTTCAAATTAATCAGGGGGTAGTGGGAGGTGGTGGTTTGGAGTGGTGAGGACAGACATGCATGTGCATATTTTAATATATAAAAAAATATTCCAATATACTTCCTCTCAAATCCTTGTGAGAGATTATAATTTGGTCTAATGACTACTACAACAGAGAAGACTACCATTTAAATCCCTTCTCCTATTTTTTTTTAATCTTACATAAGGGCTCTTCCACCTCAGCTGTAATGCCTGTCCTTCAAATCCAGCTATTAAACTAGCATAATTTGTATGAAAAATAAAACATTCATTTTAAGAGGCAGGCTGACTATAACGCTATGGCATACACCTGGAAGTCTCAAAGAACTAAAAGACAGTAACTGTCCAGTGCTGACTGTCACGTCTCACTATTTAGTAACAGTCTGATGGTGGCAGTTTGAGAGCATGGTCTGCTGTGTAGCTCAGTAAAGTCTCAAGGTAACATTAATTTTGCCATGGTGCTTTTTCGGTTCCTTTTTTTTGTGTATGCTGGTTGTGTCCTGTACTATACTTAGGCTGAAAACTCTGACATCAGAATTTGTATGGCATTCAGGCCAGTGGTGACCTGGTTTACAAGCAGAACTCCTTGTATTAATACTGTGGAGTACAGAGATACATCATACTACTTGTTAAATCCTATAGATGGAAATATACTTAAAGGTTTCTGTAGAATTAAAGATACATCCAGTTAGTTAAATAACTGCAATATATCTTTTAAGTTTTTGAAGTATTCAGTATTATTTCTAAGTATTGTATAAGCTTAGATTTGACCAAGAAATCTATTTAAAATTATGCAGGTAGACTGTGAAAGGAAGAACAAACAGATTAGAAGAAAGTGTTTGTAAGCCTGTTACTGGGAATACACGCAAAATAAAAGCTTATGAAAGAGATAAGCATTCAACATCCAGCTGGAATATAAATGAACCATTGGCTCTCCATTGTGTGCAGTTCACTTCTATTGTCCCTCCGTGTTACTCCACATGCTGCTTATCCAGTGTTTTGCTTGCACTGGATTCCTGTGAGCCAAAGATACTACAAACAAACTTAATCTTCTCAGTACAATCTATATGTACCTGTTACCAGTAATTATATAAAGCCTTAAAGGAAATTTACAGTACCACTGTTGTACACTGTTAATGTACACAGAGGTTTTTCTTCTTTCTTCAATCACTGAAACAAATAGCATTGTTCAAAGAAAGTAAATAAAATCTGTAACTACAACAGTTCATAATAAATTTTTAAAAGTCAGTGTTAGTGTAATTTTTTTCTGAACTCAGCCAATCACTGTACTTGCATACCAGTTGAATAATTGAAAACAGAGCAGTCAGTACCAAATTGGCCCCGAGGCCAGTTACAAAAATGTTTCAATTATCCACTCGTAATGATTATGGCTTCGATTAAAGCAATATTGGCTATTGTTCTTGCCACATACAAACAAGATTGCAATACTTAATAATCACTTCTGGGAGAACTCCCCTAAACTGTCACCTCAGCTTCGTAGGAGCCAGACCTCCAGGCTGTCAGCAAGGGATCCCCTCCTACGTCCCCGTTTCCACTAAGCCACTAGATGGGGTGAGCAGAGAGCAGTGTTTTGTGGGAGAGCAACATGTGTCCCAGTAAACAGAGATCCCGCCTCAGAATACACTTAAATTCCTGCTTCTGAGGGAAATAAGGTCTTCAAAGGAACACAAGAGGCATAAATAAAGAAATAGTAGGAATAAAAAAAAAGGAGTATGATTTTGGCCACTTCAATGGAATTTGGAGAAACTAAGCAGGGGTAGAATTGGCTACTATTAAACTTCGGGAGTTCAACATTTGCTTTCTTAGACCAGGAAAAAATGTTGAAATTCAGAAACAGTGTATTAGCTTTCATAGCTTAAACTATGTGAATTTTTCTTTACATTTATAAGTAGTAATAAGATTTTTGGTTGTTAATCCAAACTAGTAGTTAGTTTCTTGAGGTTTTTTTAGGAAAGAAAAATATAAAGACACCTGTGGATTAAACAGTATTTCCTTAGAGTACCACAGCTCCACATGAGAGGTTTATAGCAGTTTCTTACCTTTATTCTCCTGTGAGCAAATTATATTTCATATGATGCTTCCTTTAGCTAACAGGGTAAAAGCTAAAACGGTATGGGTAAAGTAAAAGCCAATAATTCCTCACCCCCCAAACCAAAGAAATCATTCCTAGAAAAGAATAAGGGGCCATCTACACATCCAACTTGAACAAAAAATGGAGAATGCAAGCTAAAGTGGAATTTCAGGAAGTTTTCTGTGAGAAACGCTTGATTTTCCAGAAGCCACAATTCACAAAGCCACAATACAGAAGAGTTCACAACAGATCATTAAAAGTTAATCATTAAAAGACCCCACTACCTAGAAGTAAGTGTATTTCTCAAAAGATTTATAGTCTTAATTGTTTCAGTACAGACATACAGATGGAGCACACAGGATTTACCCTCTGCACGTCAAACTATTTGTTTGCCATCTTACCAGTTTCTGTTTTGAGTCTATTCAGACTATACATGGTCCTCCAGCTCAGAAATCTTCCCAAGAGCAAGGGACAAAAAAGCCCCACCAAACCAAACGACCCCACCAAAACCACAAAACAAAAAACACCAAAATACGAACCTTCACAACCAAAGAACACATAATTTTTTTTTCCTAAGGCACATATCTCTTGAATGCCTATAGCTGTTAAAGTCTTTTGGGCAATTTAAAATAGCCTTGCAGAAATCTCTTTTCCTTGTTACATCTTATGGACAAGACGCTGTATTTAAATTAAGCTTAAAATGGCTCAAGAACTGTGACCAAAGCCAAAAAAAAAAATAATTCTCCCCCTTCATGCTCTTACTTACCTCATCCTACTCTCACCAGCCAATATTGCTCTTCTTTTCTCTGTCCAGCTATCACTCCATTTTTCCTCACAAGCTACTCTACGTGTCCGATGTCCCTTCTCCAGACTTTCCTTTCACACCTTATTGGTAATGGACTTCTGAATTCCCAAATCTGTCTGTTAGCCCCTGATGCGATTCTCTTCCTTTTGTCCTACCTTCCATCAAAGCCACCTTAGTTCTTTTTCTTGCATTTCAGGCGCACTATGAGACTCACATTCCTCCTCCCTGCAAGACTGATCTTAGCCTCTTAACCTGCGTCTCTTATCTCTCTTTAGATATATGAAATAGTTAACAGTTTCTCTTGGTTTTTTCTAGGTAATGGATGCTATTGGGGATGCTATACAGACAAGAACTGACAATTACTATCTTCATTAGGTTCAAGCACAAGTAAACTGTAACACGAAGCATCGTGTGCTAAAGAGATCACACAGACATCCGCAGACTTGCAGGACTAATGTATTCATTAGAAAAAAATAGTAGTTTGTTTAAAATATTTATGCTTCTCAACAAATCAAGAAAAAACATACCTATAAAAGCATCATCAATATTTGTAACAGCCTTTGCGAGTTTTATGGCAAATATATCTAGACATGCAAATATTCTCATTTGTAAGCATATTGAGGCAATGAGGAATTATGCATTCTTTGCAGGCCAGCAAAGAAGTAATAAAACAAAGATAAGCATACTTTCAAAGCAAATATTCCCACAGCTAAGTACAAACTGTGAGTTACAACAGCATAATCAACTATTAGAGAAAGTCTTACATCAAATATAAAGCCTACAAAGCTGAATTTCTTTACAAGTATATTTAAGTAACAACTCCTATTAGTCTAGGACACACCACAGACAGCTCTGCCCCACAACTCCAATAGAAAATGAAGACAAATGGCCTTGAATAAATCCCACAGTTTGATTAGCATCATCACAGTGAAAGTCAAGGAGGTCGCAAACAGTCCCAGAGGCAACAACTCAAACACAAAGCTAAAGTTCATCAGCCTGTTCTAATTTCAGTCAGTAGCTAAGTACCACAAGAGCTCTTACTGTAGTAGTTAAGACACTACCAAAGGCATTCCCCACACAAAGTCCATTTTTCCAGTAATTTAAGACCAGCACTGAACACTTCTGAGAGTTCAGCATGGACTTCTTACAGACTAATCTTAGGATTCAACCATACTTTGAAAACCATAACCTGTAATTCAGACAATGGGATCAAAACTGCAAAGACTGGTTTTTATTCTCAACACTAGCATTACTGCAAGGACACACATACATATATATATATATATATATATATATATAAAACACTAAAACTCTCACAGACACCCTATTAAATACTGGGTTTTTTTAATGAATACTACTAACATGCTGAAACCACTTTTTATAGCCTACATCTCCATATGATAACAATTTCTTTTCCTTAGCCATAACAATTACACAGCTCTTATTATCAGAAAAACAAACAAATAAAGCCAAGCTAGAGTTTACTAGTAGGAAGTGTAAAATAAGAAACACCAAGAAGTCTTTACCTGTCTCTAAGGAGTAGCTCAAAACCACTTCCAAAGCCTTGACAATGACTTATCAGAATCCTCACATCTAAGAAAACTACCCCTAAATCAGTCCAAATCAGAAAAGCCTGTTCACGTCTTTCCCTTCCTATTCCTCTACCAAGAGAGAAACTCACATCACACGGTTTTGGGATTAGCTGGTTGATTGAGCACTCAACCTGCCTTTAGATGATTACTGCAGATGGGCTGCAAAAAGACCCTTAAGCCCCAAACCACAACAACAGTGAACACCCAGGATCAGAAGCACCTGGTGCTGCAGCAATTCTCCCCATAGATGAGATTACTCAATAGCTTACAATAACGCTAGAGAAAAGTATGTATGAAAAGGGTAAAAGTCTGATCTTATTTACAACAATGTAAATGCATACTAGACTAAGAGAGAGCAAAATTGAGGTTATCTTGTCTGTGATATGCCTGTGAACCAATCCAAGACGATCAATGCTTTTGACAAAAATCCTCTCTCTCTCACCCAACCTTAGCTCATATTCCCTAAATTGCAATTTTAAAAGAGATACATGCCTCAGGATGATGTTTTTTGTGTTAATTAAAATCCCACCTTAGAATAGCTATTTTGTAATAATTGATTATCAGCATAAAGATGACATAATGAGCTTGAATTATGAAGGATTGTTTAAAAGAGAGCTACTAAAATGCTTTTCTTTCCCACACCCCTCACATCTGCATCATATGAGCAGATACCTGGCACAATTAACTTTCTCCTTCTGTGCTCAAAATTTTTAATACCAATATATAAAAAGGAAAATGAATAAGCACATTATAATTTCTCCCTCTAAAAATACTTTCTTATATATAAATAAAGAAACAGTCCAAAATGCAAAATTTGAACAAAAACTGTATTCAGCACTACAAAAAAATCAGGCCAACCCTTTCAGGATCCTATATTTAGGTTTAGCTTTGCATATTTTAAATTATTCACTTTATTTTTAATTACATCTTTTTAATGCATTAACTGGGATAACTGCTAAAAAATCCAGCAAACTCAAATCATAGCACTTTTAACAAATATTCCCATGTGTTCACCTCCATCACTTGAAACCAAACAGAACCCAATATAGGTTATTTATAATGTATTTTATTAAACATACTGTAATTCTTCACGTGCAAATAGACAAGTTATCCACTGAGCACAGGGAAATATCAGTTTGTTCTCCACTAAGGATGCTTAATACCATGTTATGAAGTGAGAGTTCTTCTTTTCTAAAGCTGTTATGCTTTGTAATGTAAATGCACCAATGAAAGAAGGGGCTCATGACTGCAGATGAATTGCACTACATGAGGGAAAATAATTACTGCTGTTCTAACAAATGAATTTAGTGACTTCAGCATATTTTATATAATGATAAATATAAGCAGCTGGTGCAGGTGTTCTCAGACAGTAGAACATATTTATTTACTATTTCAATTTTACTAATGTCTCTGCATAATCTCTCGCATAGTTACAGGCAACGAAAAGATACAAGTTAAGACTGTAGCTTCACAAGAAGCTATTTGGTAAAAAAACAATTTGTAAGCACAGCAAAAATAAAGGAATTTGCAACTGAAACATTAAAATATAATATTTATTATTATTAACATAGAAATGTAGATATATCTTGTGAGACGTTGAGGTGACAAGAATAAAAGATATATCACTGTAAATGTAAATACTGATGAATGGGAAAGAGCAGACTCTAAGAAACAAATTCCTACACCAAATACTAGTATTAATGGTATAGTGTAATTACCAGGCAACTCAATGCTGGTGCTGTTTGCTATATTAATACAGAAATATTGTATCAGAATATACATATGGGGGGGGAAAGAAAAATAAAGAACACAAATTCTACATCACTAAAATGATGACTAAATATATTTGAAAAGCTTTTTACTTACTTGTGCATATAATTTTGCAGTTTATTATTATTTGATATCCATACTGCATTAGGAAGAGACACTGGGATCTATAAATCAATGCCTGAGAAAGAGAGTCTTCTTGGCATTTTCAGACTAGAGGCCTTGAAAGCGATGTGTAAACCCAGGGATTGTCAGGACTATACATTCAAGATTTAACTACAAAGTGATACTTCATCACAACGTAATTCAGAAATTAATATTTCATTCAAGGCAACTTTTGTTTTTTTTGAATTGTTGAATCTGTCAGAATTATATGCTTAGATCTACACATAGCAGAAATTTTTTTTCTAGAACATTCTGTGTAGATTCTTTTCTATTTACTACAAAGGGATACAGTTTTATTTTTCATTGTTTCAGACTACTTTAGTGTGCAGTATAGAAGCACTACTCTACTTTTCTATCCCCACTTAGCAGAACTCATATATCTATATGGAATGATTTTCTGTTTTCATTTCCTTTGTCCCGCTTAGCAAATATATTTTCTATCATCTTATATTTAATCTTCCATCACAAAATGTCATAATAGATCCTGCATGTCTACCTATATTTAGACATCCACAGACAAAAATGCAATAAAGTATTTTTTCACTGGAATCTGTAATGCTTGATAATAAGAACATTCCAGACAAGAACATACTGCTTGTTTTTGACATAGCGTTGTCAACTGTGAATGCTTCCCATGAAAGTCTGCTTGATTTCCTTCAAGATCACATGGCTGGAGTTTGGTAGATCACTTTATAAACATTAGTTTCCACTTGAAACTAAAAGGAAAATATAAAAATGCGATACATGGAGGATGAGTAAGAGGTGTTATTGAGGTGTTGGCTGTGGGCAAAGGGCAATACAAGACAAAGAAATGGAGAAAATAGTGTTCAGGCATGAAGATAAAGAGTTTAACTTTCTGTTTGTAAATGTAAGACAAGTAATCCAAGGTGGAGAAAGGAGGGCAATGTAACTTTTGCAAAGGTGCAATTATTTCACATAAGTTATTATGAAACAGATGTTACTATTGCATTTGAATCTGTGGTTTGAAACTTTTAAATCCAGACCTAAGTCTGTCCAACATTAACAATTAGCTCCAAGATGAAGTAAAACATAATATACAAATACATGCGAACTAAAGAAACCTGAAAGCTGGTTCAAAATAAGTTCCTCAGATGTTTACTTTTAAAAAAAACCTTTTTTTTTTATGAGAATGTCTGATTGCTTAAGGTATTAATTTGATGTATAGCTTAATTATTGTGGAGCTAGAATTCCCTCTAATGAAAGATGAAGTTGATTTGAGTTTCATCTGAAATAAAATTGGCCTATTTATCTAATTTTTAATTGTATGAGAAGACATTACTGTGTTTATGATTATGCATACATGACAGGGATTTACTCTTTTAAAATAACATCTATTTTATATTGCCATCTTTTTCCACTTTTGTGAGTGAAAAGGCCGGGATGTGGAAGCATAAACAGTATGTTATTTTTCCTGATATATTTCTTTTTCACCACTTGTATATGAACAATTCTCATTTGTACATTCAGTGTTTTTAATAAAAACATTTCTTTCTGATCCTGCAAGTAGCAAAAAGAGTGGAGTGCAAATAATTCAATTTTCACAACATTTTTGAAGTCACAACAGAAGTGTTTCTAACATTTCTGAGAGCAGGACAGAAATAATTTATGTTTTACTGTTGTTACTGTTGTAGTTTTCATTTTGTAGTTTCCTTATTTATCGGACTCACTGTATGTAACAGCATTGTAAACTGAAGTTACAGTGTAGCTGAACTGAGGAGAGAGAGAGAGTATTTTCCTTGCTTTGGAAGTACAAACCTTTATTTCTTAGGATTTGCTTTGGTTTGTTTCATCATTTCAGATACAAAGGTTAAATTACCTAGTATAGAAACATTGTAACTTCTCTCCTTTCCGATCATAAGACTTTAATGGACACAATTTGGCCATGCTATTCAGTAATTAGATTTGGAGTCCGCTAATTTAAATAGTCAGTGCAGTAATCTCTAGGAATTTATGCAGTGCTCTTTTATTGAATCTGTGGATGTAGTGCATTTAGGTATTCCAACGAAATCACACTGTACTTAAGAACAGCTTCAGGAGATGAGGTTGGCCATTTACATAGCCAAGACTATGAGAATTAACAAACCCTTTAATAATTTTTTTTAATTAATAAACATTGTTTGCACCCTTGCTTTATTTCTGCTCCACAGAACTAATCCTGCTATGCAGTCAACCACACTTCCAAATAAAATGCTTTGTTGTACAGTCAGAGTGCTTACACTTATCACAGCTATCCCCAGCAGATAGTACATTTCACAATAAGATGAATTTACACCTTTTAAAAATAGAGATGATTTTGACATGGAATGCTAAACGTAGGATGCACATTCTAGAATATACTGTCCCCACTCCTTAGCCAGCCAAAAATCATTGATTACCCTTATATATGGTCCCAATCAAGAATCATAAAGGGAAACAAATTTTACTCTGTATAGGTGTGGGCTTTTTAACCTTGCAATTCCTGCTACACAAGAAAGGTTTGGAGTGAATATTTTGGAGGAAATTAGTCCACCAGAGGACTTAACAGAATCCAAACAGCAGGCTGTAAAATCATTTGGCATGCTAGAGAGCCCCGTGTTCTCTGTGACAGACACAATGTAAGGTGTAAGGTATGCAGAAACATATGATCCTTGTCCAAAAAGCTAGTACATTTGAGGGAAGGGCAGAAAGAGCTTCCTGATTACTTTGGAGTGTGACTGCATAGTACAGATTTAAGTGAACCAAATCACAGGCTGACACTAAAAAGGATGGTCTCACTCTTTCCCTGCTTCCTGGCATTGTAGTCCCACTGTCTCAAGGTGAATCTAGCAATGCTGCAACTGCTGATTCAACCAACTGAAACTATCCAGATAACAAAAAAGAATTATCATTACTTAAAACAGGCAAGTAAAACAACACCAGAAGTGCTATGAGGGAGAGCTTAGGAACAAGATCCTGGAGAGGAGGATGACAGAGGACTGTTCCTTTTGGCAGCATCCTGTGTTACAGAAGACTGAATATATGGCAAAACCTCACCTCGAGTGTTAGCAAAACAAGCATATTTTTTCCTCTCTGTTTTTCATTTGTCTCTTATAAACATTTATAGCTGTTTTCTATTTGGATGCTGTGAATATTTTGCATTGTGCCACAATCTAAAATGAATTGATGTTTGTCTTCATCTCTCCCTTCATTTATTTCTCATTTTCCAGCACATATGGACACACCTCACTCAGTACGATAGCCTCCACTGTCATTTTTCTTAGCAGCCTACCAACCATCAAGCCTAGGACATTACTATCACCTTCAGAGTTTGAGAAAATCTCCTTGAATCGCCACTTACCTACGCTGTTATTTTTTTTGCTCTACAGCCTCTCTCAATCTTCCCATATCTGGTTGGACATTGGCTGATCCTTGCAAAATTCCTGTTCAAAAAAACTTTTCTTCTTCATACCAGTTTCACTTGTTTCACTCTCTACAATTACCTGAAAGGAAGTTGCAGCCAGGTGAGGGTCAGTCTCTTCTCCCAACTAGGAAATGGCCAAGAGGAAATGGGCTCAATAGGACAAGAGGAAATGGCCTCAAGTTGTGCCAAGGGAAGTTTATAATGGATGTTAGGAAAAATTTCTTTTCTGAACAGGTTACAAAGCACTAGACCAGGCTGTCCAGGGAAGCGGTTGAGTCACCATGCCTGGAGGTGTTTAAAAGCCATGTAGATGTGGTGCTTAGAGACGGGGTTTAGTGGACTTGGCAGTGTTAGGTTTATGGTTGGACTCGATGATCTTAGGGGTCATTTCCAACTTAAATGATTTTATGATTCACAAATTCATTCACAAAGGCCTGCTTTTGTTATCATTTAAAGCCTTCCAAAAGCCTTCCCCACCCATATTTCCTTAAAAGAATTCTTGTGCTCAACACTTCCTCGAGTCTGCCAGCAGGCAGAGAGCATTCTGAGGCTCCTGAACACTTAGATAATATTTAGCACATTGAGGACTGCACCTTCAGCTGAAGATACAATAGCAGAAAATCTCCCCAGTTTCCAAATGGAAGAAATAGTGCAATGTGTTAGGAATGAGTCACTTGTGAAGTTTCAAATAAGTTATGATTTTTTGAATGGAATCTCTTACTATGTTATTTGGCACACATTGTGAACAGGTGCCATTATGTTTCACTACACATCGTATGCATAACTCAGCCATGCATACATACCCTTCTACAATGAAACCTGCATTATGCAACTAGTCAAGACTTGTTAAGTGGACCCTTTGCTGGAGATATTCTTTTAATAGAATTGGTTTACAACTTCAGTCCAGCAATGAATTTACAAAATACCTGCAACTTTGACTTCTCGAGTTAAACAAGAATCACCACAGGTCTGAACTAGATATTGCACTTACTGTTGCATTTTCGTGGCCTGGGTAGTTGACTACTGGTGGCCTGTAAAAAACATTTCTTAGACCCATGTAATAGAAACTACTTTAAAGGTCATTTATGCCATTTACTGCAAGCTGAAACCTTCTCTATTACTCCCCAACTTCTTTTCCCAAACCTACCACCCTTCAGCTCCATTTGTTTCACCTTCACTACAAATCATTCAAATCAGTTTGATCTTCTCAGCCAGAACTACAAAATATGCAGTATAAAAGTATAACCTATATGTGAAATATCTCCTACTACAAATTTCATATTCTGTACCCATGCTTTTCCTGTATGTCCAAGCAATACTTTTGCTAAATACTAGCTAAACTTAGCATACTTTCTACCAACATGTTAGTCTAGTTCTTCTTTTTACAGGAATAGAAGGCAAGAAGGCTTCTATACATTACTTAAAGATCTTAAAGGAAATTTATATATATGACTTAATTATCAGTAGTATAACATTTTTGACTAGCAATACAAGTTGTTTAGGGTGTTTTTGTAAGCAGTTCCTCCTCCCTCCCCCCCTGAACACAGGTATCAAGTTCCAGTTTTCAGACATTACCTCCAAGGTATCCCAGCTAGCCTCCAGATGCTGCTCGACAAAGGTCTCTCTCACTTAAAATCTCAATATATCTACCAGTCCTGTCTGACTGCTTCATACACTCAATGTCTATAAAATGGCAGCATGTGCTCACATTTGGAGAACTGAAATTGCTGTTTGATAGGGAACCTTTCAAAAGGTTAAAACAGTGTAGATTTGGGAGCTGAAGAGTTTTGTTTTCAGTTGGAAAAGATTCATGGAGTATAATGATTATTACAACTCATGTGTTAAAAGAAATAATTATTCTAGAGAGTCCTAAATACGAGGAAGTTAAGGTGCTACAAAGCTGTAAGGTGCTACAATCAAAAGATTTGGCCTCCATTTCAGCCAGATGTGTAATGCTGCACATGTGCTTTCATCTCAGACAAGACACACACACATTTTCATTTAACAAAGAGTTAGCGTCGCACCACAGGTGTGTGTGCTCTTACAGATACACAGAATGCACAGCACAGAGCCCAGATTTCTTGGTTGTCCTTGATTTCATGACATGGCCACCTTTCTTTTCCAGACTGTTAACACAGATTTTTAAAATCCACCATAATCATCAAGACCTGCTGACCTGTTCCAAGTCATGAAAAAGAAAGACATGGGATTTATCATATAAGTAATTCTGCCAAGGTATTTCTTTGAATGATAAATCATCCACTGGTCATGGTTATGACCCTGTGTCAAAGAACCAATAAAAAGAAACACACTGAAAAGAAGACAGAAACAAATAAACCTAAGGCACCATAAAGGAAAATCCTTCTTTAAAGTTGTACAGCCAAGAACCTTGTAAATAACTAGGCATGGTCTCCTTGGTAGTAATTGTAGCTAGAAGAAATACTGCTTCAGTTCTATTCTTAGCAAGCATACAAGTTAAATTCTGCTGAGTTACCAGTGAGCAGGGAAAAGGACTGTGGAAGTTACCCTACATAATACACAAGGTTAATACACAATGTATTTGGATAAGATATTCTTATTTGGAGCTTTTTCTTTGAGTAATAAAATATTCTCTCTTACTGCTCTGTGCCACAGGCTTTAGGGAAGATGCTTGGCATCTCAACTAATGTTAAGACACTAAGTGATTTATATGAATGGGGTGTGTTGTCCAGGCCAATGAATAATTATTTGTCCCTTGAAGCATTTGGGCAGCAACAGCATCAACACTGCAGCTTCCAAGGCAGTAAGACTCTCTACTGAAATTTACCATTAGACATTTACAAAAATATTCCAGTCTCAATTATTATTACAAAAAGCCGAACCTTATGAAAATATAAAGCTCTTAGACAAGAGATAATTGTCTAGGTCCTCTGGTAATGCCGTAAAAGATCAGTGCATAGGCATCTGAGGTTTTGTATACAAGTTGGCGAGACATCTGAAGATTTCTAAGCTTGTCTTAGAAATTTTCTGAATGTTCTGAAATGTTTCTGAATTTGTCTTTTAAAACATACCTCTCACTATCCAAATAGGCTACTTTTCTTTATTATGAATTACATTTGTAATTCACAAATGAAATATGGTATTATCATATTAGGAAACTAAAGGAAATAAAAATATAGGAAGTTTCAATTTTTGCAATTACCCTTCTTATTTTAATTGGAATTTTTTTTTCCAGAAAATGCTTCTGATAGAAACTTTGCCTCTCTCAGTAGAAAGAAATACAAAAAATATTGATAACAGAATTCTTGGCTGCGATGTTATTAACTACCGCACACAATGCTACCTTGTTTTTCAAGTGAAACATTGTCTTTGAACTACTGATAGTTAGTTTTTATCTTTTTTTTGTTTTGGTTTTTTGGGTTTTTTTTTCCCCCAGGAAAATCTTATGCTTATGCATTTGACCTAAGTTCTGTGTTTTCTATTATAAAAACACACTCTTTATAGTTTAGGGCTTTAAGTCAGTAAATTTAAATACAAAGAATTCCAATATATTCCAATATATAAGTGTCCATGTTCTTGATGATATTTTGAGGTTTAAATTGAATTACAGGTCTTTGGAAAGAGGGACTTGAGAACTGTTATTTTTAGAATATTTTAAATGTGAAAACATTCTTGAACTTGAAATATGTCAAGAGTCTGTGAGGATGGAATAATATACAAAGACTTAAATGGAACGCAATTACTCTGTTTCATATGTTTATTACTGTAGCATCTCTTTACTAGCTACAAATGAAAACTAGGTAAAATATCCCTAAAGAAAAGAATTCCATAATCCATAAAATATATGTTACTGTGGTTTTGCATTAAATTATATCTATGTATAAATATTTATAGAGGAATCTCCCTTTCCAAAGTCACCTTTCCAAAGTTAAATTATAAACAATCAAAGCTGCTATATAATGTAATTATTTGGAGGAACATTCTGGAAAAAAGGCTTGCCAAAATGTTTAGTTAACCAGCTCCGCCTTGCTCACCAAAGTCAGTGTAGTTTTATTTTATGTGTCAGAAATTTCTTCCATAATGCCTCTGAAATCTTGCCTACTATATTTAACACATAGCAACTCAAATTTGAGATAATGAAATAAAGTAACATTCCAATTAAATATTAATTATTTTGATCTAACACGAATAATGTTCCAAATAGTGAAGATTTTGAACTGAAAGACTAATATCCTCCTCCTGTAACTTAGTGTATAAAAACCTGCAAGGAGAGAAAAAAAAAATCTTTGACTATTTAATTTAAAAACATGATTCCTCGTTATTGATAGAATCATGATTAACCATAGCTATTAATCACAGAATCATGGCCTTGGTGATCTTAAACATCTCTTCCAAACTAACTGATTCTATGATTTAAGTTGGAAAAGACCATTATCAAGTCCAACCACAAACCTGACACTGACAATTCCACCACTAAACTGTGTCCCTAAGCACCACATTTACACATCTTTTAAACAGCTCTGAGGAAAGTGACTCAAATCCTTCCAATAAGGAATAACTGGGGGTCCATATCAATTTTGGGGTCAGAATTTCTCTGCTGGGGTCAGAATCCTCTGCTCCTTCGCACTTCTTCATGAAAGAAGACCCCATGACACAGTTAGAGGAAGTGAGAAAGAAGCAAATGATACAAAAGTGCATCTAATTAGCATATGTAAAAAAATTCTTAAAAGATGTTCACGTAAGTACTGTTGTTAGCACCACATTTGTGCATGTGTCTTAGCTGTACTGGAATGATACCTCATGCTCACTGGGCAGCTTCTTTTCACATCCACAATATGACAGAAAAATAGCTCTCATAGCAAAGACTCATTTTCGATATGAATTTGGTCAGAATTATTTAGCAGAATGCCCCAGCACCTATGCCAAATGTTGGGTTTAAAATATTACAAGTTAACATCAGTCATCTTTAATGAGGAATACAGGTCTGTTTCAAACAGAGGTATTGTTACAAATGAAGTATTTAACAACAGAAGTTCAAGAAATCCTATTTCCTTATAGCTGAGACAATAAACATACATCAGTTTCAGAGGAATAAAGGTCCATAGAAAAAATATGAGAATCAGCTGATTTTCTTAATGTAAAACCGCTGATAATTGGAAGCAGGATCAAAATACTAGCTACTTGAGAATGAAAAAAAAATCTAAGTATCTGGTTCAACTATGTTAAGTAAAGAAAAATCTATGGGCAAAATAAACACCTTTCCATGTATACTACTATGCTATATAAATGAAGTCAATAGTCAAAGAGATATTAAGAACTATGTCCATTCTCATGTATAGAAGACATAGATTAAGATCATAAAGATTAATTAACTCTGTGTGTGTGTGTGTGTGTAATTCACAGAAAAAGCATTCCTAAAAGTCATTTTAAAACTCTACAGAGAAAAATATATTTATACCATAATGTAGTGTACTGTACATTTAATGTACATTAGAAATCCCAAGGAGAACATCTTCATTTAGCAAATCTATGTCCAAAAATATCATATTTCATGATTGTGGATAAAAAGAAAACCTACTATGCAAAACTCTGATATGTATTTGTTAAAATCACCTTGAAAGTATGTCTACCTTGTCACACATATACAACTTTATTGCTACTGAAAAAAGCTAAAGTTAACTGATATTTCAATATATTTTATTGCTTATAGGTTCTTTTTAAGACAATACAGAGGAGATCTTGCCCATTTGGTAATAAAAATTTTGCATTTATGAAGTTATATAAGTGTTGGTTGTGTGATATATTTTAATACACACTTTGTTTTGAAATTTCTGTATTATCAATGAACTGTTCTGCAAATATCAGATTTTTAATAATTTACATATCTGATATACTAAAATGCCAAAATTGAAATCTGTGTCTTCCTCGTATTTGTCCAAAATTGAAGAAATTATGAAGTTATACACTGAACAGTCTTCAATTTGTATGCCCTTGAGACAGACATCAGCATGGAAACCATATAACTACTCAAAAACCTGGCAGTTTGAGTGTCATTCTGAATTTCTAGTTTGAGTTGAGTACAAGGTCACAAGTTACTGCAAGGAAAAAAAATTATTTTTACAGAATAGCTAATGATATAAGTTTTGACTGATGATTTATGCCCAGATCTCAAGAGGTTTACTGATAAAGCTATAAGAACAAACTTTGACAACTCAGCCAGCAAGTCAACAGTGATTAAATGTATTCTATCTGACACAATTTCAGGCAAAATTTTGGTGTCAAAGGTTGACTCCTTGTAAGACTTTGCATTTCTTTAAGTAAATCTGTTTCTCCAAATACCTTTTGGCTTTTCTCAGACTACAGACTTTCTTTCTCTCCAGAGATGCCTGAATATAGAAGAGAAACTGAACAACTTCTGAGTCACTCAGACTGTTCACAATGTAAGAAAGCTTTTTTTTTCCCCCCTCCTTGCCTTCAGAAGTGAACGATACTTTGTCCAACAGGCATTTCTTAAAATTTAACAGCCTTATTGAGAGGAAATCCCTGAAAATTAAATTCTACTTAGTTGGAAAAAAAACCCCAACAAACCACACACAAACAACAAACCTAACAATCTTTAAAAGCCATCTTTCACAGCATTAACTGGATTCTTCTCTAGGGTTTTTTGTGTGTCTGTAACTTTATATGTGTGTACATTTTAAATACATGCCTACCTAGCAATTATGATGAAATTTCATTCTTTTTAAATAAAACAAAGTAAAAACCACTTCTTGAAACAGACAACATTCAGCATAGAATATAGGATGATCAGAAAGCAATAATGATGTAACAATGAATTTACTTTCAATACCAATTATTTATTCATGTTTTGTAGCTTGGGGATTTACAAAGCCACTGTTAGTAAATAAGTCATGATTCTCATTAGAATTCTTTCTGTATTTTTGTACTGTAAGCAAAAATATAATTTGCAGATTGCAAACAATGGATAAATGTCAGGTTTGTGCCAATGCTATATCACTTTTCCTTTTTTTTTTAGACTTGGGGAACAAGTGTACCAAAGATAACACGGGCTATTCCCTTAAATAATATATTGTTTAATAAAAGCCATAGAAAGCACCAATGTTATATAAGATATGCCATTGTGTGTAATTTTAGGTGTACAGAAAACTGTCTATTTCCATTTTATATAGAAGACATTTTCATAAAGGAAAAAAAAGAGAAGTGTTCTGGTTGTCTTATTAAAAGTAGAAGACAGGTTTTAGAAAAATCTCAATACTGAGGATATGAAAGTCATAAGTAGAAAATAAAGCAAGAAACTACATAGGACTTACTAAAGGGAGTTTATACCAATTATAATGACAAAACTTTTTGTGTAATCAGATAATACTCTTCTAGAGAAAGGAAAGGTAATCCATTTCACTTACCTGGGGTTCAAGAAATATGATACAAAGCCATCGTATGTATGTATGTTGGAGAAATTTAGATTAGTGCAGTAGAAGTGATAAAACATTGAAAAATGTAACAGGCTTATCCTTGATTTCTTTCATAATCAAAATTGGAATTAATCTGATTAGATACTTTATTTTCTGATTAACCAAGTAATAAGAGTGCATTGATGAAATGTATTTGACACTAAGTTGTTAAGAAAGAAGAGTTGGGATGCACATCTTAAAAGAACTGTGCAACCTAGAACACCAGAATAACAAAAGTAGGACACATACTAAAACTTGTCTGCACTGCAATTTCTGCCATAATTGCAAAACTAAATAAAAAATAAGCAGAACAAAGCATATCTGCATATAGAAAATGAACCACTTTCGGCCCTCAGTATACTGGAAAAAATTCAACAAAACAATTCCTTGCTCTGGGGAGGGGGAAAGTTAATAATACTGCTGATAATATATTCATTGAGACAAAATTGAATGCAACTTATATTGCTACTGCTTGTATATTTTAAACTAAAACAACAGCTTATACTAAATGAATAAACAGATGCAATCAATTTTATGAAAAGCCACTGCTTTCCTGACTTGCTCAAAGATTTAAGTATAGCTTAAATAAATGTCATAGAAAACTAGGTTGTACTCTCTTTTTTAATAATATATGATTTATCACCAACTGGTTTTTGTGTATGTGTGCGTGGTTTGTTTTGTTTTTTCCTGTGAGCATTCCTTTATCTGGTGCTCTTTGCAAAAGGTGCCAACAGAATATTAAATTTGCTAGTGGTTTTGTTTTGTTTTCTAAATGCAGCTGAGAAACATCCATCTATATAAAAATTCATGGGATTGGATACATTTAAAATCTATCTATATACCTTATAAATTACATATTTATTTAATTTTGGAGAAAACCAGCATAAACAGGCTTAAAAAAATAAGAAATCAAACCATCATATTTGTACCCAAAAGTTATTCTGGTGGAAATATTGTAAAAGGCATCGATACAAATATATCCTTAAAGCCCAGTGAAAGCAGTGACATAGAAAATGTGTGTGGACAGAAATATGAGGAAGGACACACTAAGGGCAGGGGCTGCATACACATATTTTCTTGGAGACTCCAGCAGCTCATCAAGATGTCACAACCTAACCCAAAAAGAAAGACACATGGGGTTCATACCTCCCTGGCTTCAATGTGTTTATGCAATCTTCTGAAATCATGACATAAAATAACATACTGGCTTGTTAAGTATGCAACATATATAAACACGCAGTATGGATGGGGAAATCCTTGGCAATGGTTAATCAGGCTTTAGAACAGAACAACCCACAGGGATAATAAATTAGTGCGGTTGTTCAACAAATCTTTCAGAGCAGTAACCACATGGCAGCAAAATAAAAATATAGCCACACACTGTTACTACTTTATATTGTCCAAATTATTGATCTCTGACCAACGTCAACACTTCTGTAAGCTGTCAACAGAATTAATGGGGCAAAACATGCACTGAAAGGAATATGAAAATCTTAGTGTCAGAATAGGGAGGATGACAAAAGCGCATTTTTGGATGAGGGAATGGAGGTTGTCCCACTACAGGAACTTTGCATAAAGTGGATATTTTCAGTCAAATTGCAGCAGGAAATGGTTGGAAAAAAAATACAGCTAGACCAGTGATTACTTTTGAGGATCCTTACTTCATTATATTGGTTAAAAAAAGGTAATGGAAGAAAATATTAATGCCTTGATTAAAACCTTTTCTGTTATTTCTTGGCAAGTACTTAGTAAAAATGCTGAACAAGTTGCATACTACGTACCAATCCCATTATTTTCAAAAATCTTTAAATAATTCTACATTAGGTAATGGTTAAAACTCAGTTCTATGTGAAAAATAAATTGCCTGTGACCTTGGATACAGCTTGATGCATGGCAGTACTTCAGCAGAGGATCGTGGATTACAGTGGACAAAAGAGGAATATGTATGCATAACGTTCTCATGCTGCAACAAAAAGAAATCAAATGCCCTGCTGGAATGTATAGAGGTTTGAGAGATAAATGAATCCATGCACTTTAGTCATCTGAAATACTGTCTGTACCCAGTTTCAAACACTGTGCCTCAAGAAAACAAAGTGCTGCAACCCAAGTGAAGAGGATGCCGAGAAGAAGAGAAAGATCAGAGATATAGAAAACATGACCTACAAAAGAAGAGAGGAAAAACTAGGTACGAGTACATAAAGGGTCATTGCAAAGAAGGTAGAATAATCTGCATAAAGCAGTAAGTGGCACACTTTTAATGTAGCAAGAAAGATTGTTGTTAGGCTTTAGGTAAAACTTTCAACAGCTGAGGTAGAACAGACTGGTGAGACTATGATCTGCTCAAAGAAAAAAATCTGTGAAAAAAAGACACAGGTTGAGTGATGCTGTTGTAAGGAATAAAGGAATTGAATTAACTTTCAAGATCCCGTGCAGCTCCAGAGGTTTTATGGGGTTTAGACATGTTAAGAGACACCAAAAACAATGAATCGAATTTAACTAATAAGAAAACGTCACTCTAACTGAAAAACTTGGGTATATACAGACTTTTCAAAAACCAATGCATATACAGTAGTGGAAAAGAAATAGGTCAATTTTATTTTATTGTATTTAAGCTTGCACTATACTAAGTCATAATCAATTTAATTTTCTTGGCATTTTTTATATAATAAAAAGGCTATAATTGACCCCAAACAATCATCATATTTGTTACATCTTATTTGGATATTTTAAAGACTTTTCGTCTTTCACATGACAGACTACAATGGGATTTTTTATGCCAATAAATACTGCAGGGAAAATTGACATGAACTATAAAAACTTGAAAAAAGTCCTGACCTTTGTCATGCCAGCTGAGCTATCTCATCTTTAATATCTAGATTTATCAAAAATTTCAACTTAAGAGTCAGAGAGAAAATGTGCTTGTAGTAGCAACATACATATTTTTTCCTTAAAAAAAAAAATTACTAATCCCAGACCCATTACTATGTATTTGAACAAATTTTATCAGAAGCTTGACATCATAAATCCAACTTGCATCTTCATAAAAGTATCAATTTACTTCTCCAGATCCTTGACTGATGACATTTTTAGAAGTGCATTTTCAGATATAATCATTTTAGGGTACAATTTCCTCACAATAAAAAGCAATAGGCACTGCTCTTAGTCTACATCTTTAATGTGCGACATGAAGCACTTCCTTGTCCTCATGTCTAACTTTTTGTTTCTGCTGTGATGATGCAAATGATATAAAAGCTGGGTTCACATCTTCCTTCTGATATCCTGGTTTCTATGAAAAATAAGACATGTAATGCTCAACAGAATGGGATCATGCCCTCTATCAGATCCCTAATCTGGACAATCAGGTGATTTAGGATTGGTGAGATTTACTAAGAACTGCATCAACTCCAAAACAGAAATGCAGTAACCACCGACTAGCATGATATATAAAAGCATGTGCAGCAGTATAAGAAAATAATTAACATTCACAGATTATTTCCAGCTAAAAATTATAATCATAGAATAGTTGAGATTGGAAAAAACCTTAAAGGTCATCTAGTTCAAATCCCCCTGCAATGGACAGGGACACTCTTCCCCAGACCAGGGTGCCCAAAGCCCCATCCAACCTGGCCTTGGACACTTTCACAACTTCTCTGGGTAGCCTGTGCCAGGGCTTCACCATCGTCACAGCAAAGAATTTCTTCCTAATCTAAATCTGCCCTCTTACAGTTTAAACCCATTGCCCCTTGTTCTATCACTACATGCTCTTATAAGCAGTGCCTCTACAGATTCCTGTGGGCCCTATCTGGTACTGGAAGGCTGCTATAGGGTTCCCCCAGAGCCTTCTCTTCTCCAGGCAGAGCAAGCCCAACTCTCTCAACCTGTCTTCACAGAAGAGGTGCTCCAGCCCTCTGACCATTTTTGTGGCCCTCCTCTGGACTGGCTCCAACAGCAACATGTCCCTCTTGTACTGGAGATCCCAGAGCTGGACACAGTACTCTGGATAGCCTCTCACCAGAGCAGAGTACTCTCAAGAAGCTCTTCTCCCAGTCTGTATGTCTGGGATTCTTCCAGCCCAAGTGCAACACCTTACACTTGGCAGTGTTGAACCTCATTACGTTCACCTGGGCCCATTTTTCCAGCCTGTCAAGATCCCTCTGGATGGCTTCCTTTCCTTCTAGGGTGTCAACCACACCACTCAGCTTGGTGTCATCCACAAACTTGCTGAGGGTGCACTCAATCCCATCATCAATGTCATTGATAAAGATGTTAAAGAGAACCGGTCCCAAGATAGACCCCTGGGGGACACGGCTTGTCACCGGCCTCCACCTGGACATAGACCCATTGACCACCATCCTTTGGTTACGGTCTGTTAACCAGTTTCTTATCCACTGGATGGTCCACCCTTCAAATCCACATCTCTCCAGTTTAGAGATAAGGATGTGGTGGGGGTCTGTGTCAAAGGCCTTGCACAAGTCCAGGTAGATGACATCGGTCGCCTTCCCTTTATCTACTGATGCTGTTACTCCATCATAGAAAGTCACCAGATTGGTGAGGCACGACCTTCCCTTGGTGAAGCCGTGCTGGCTGTCCCAGATCACGTGCTCTTCCCTCATGTGCTCCAGCATGTCATGCAGGAGGATGTGTTCCATGATCTTCCCAGGCACAGAGGTGATGCTCACTGGCCTGTAATCTCCTGGGTCTTCCTTGCTCCCTTTCTTATAAATGGGAATGACATGACCTTTTTTCCAGTCTCCAGGGACCTCTCCTGACAGCCATGACTTTTCAAATATGATGGAGAGCGGCTCAGCAACCACATCAGCCAGCTCCTTCAAAACCCTGGGATGCATGTCATCCGGCCCCATAGACTTGTAGACATTCAATCTCATGAGGCGGTCTTGGACTTGCTCTACTCTTATAGTGGGGGGGGGAATCTACTCCCCCAGTTCCCACCTAGAGGTCCAGGGATGCAAGATTCTGGGATTTGAGAATGATGAGAATCTTGGCTGCCTGAGAAGACAGAGGCAAAGAACTCATTCAGTACCTCAGCCTTCTCCTCATCAGTTGTAGCCAGTTCTCCTTTCTCATTTACCAAGGGAGGTACGTTCTCTTTGACCTGTCTCTTCTGGCCAATGTACCTGTAAAATCCCTTCTTGTTGTTTTTAACATCCCTCGCCAAGTTCAGTTCCATCTGTGCCTTGGCTTTCCTGACCCCGTCTCTGCAAGTCCGAACAGCATCCCTGTATTCTTTCCAGGCTATATGCTTGCCTTATTTCCTAGGCCTATTGACATGATGGTGTAAGGATATAGGTTGCACAAGGTTTATAAACATATTTTATCCTTTATAAAACTAACAGGTTTGGAATAACTTTATATACTCTTTGGAACATAAACACAAAAGCTTTTGCAATATATTTTGCATACTACTGTTTTGTCCCACAAACATGTCAGTAAAAAGTAAGAAGTGCACCAAACATTTCAGTCATGAAAAATGATTTCCCCTTATCAGAACTTCACATGTCCTACTGCTTAAATCATATAGTAAAATTGAACTTCAGCTGTAATGCCAACGACAGCAGTATTTGACCTGTTTTATTGTGTTCCTTTTAGCTAAAAGGGAACTTTGAAAACAAATCATAAAAGGTAATGGTTGCAGTATAATTACTGATTTGGTAGCCATACTATTAAAAACTAATAGTGTAAATCACCAGCAGTGTTCTGCTGAGGATTTACAGTTAAAATCATCAATGTAAACCACATCAGGTAAGTGAAGCTGCTCACAGTCAGAATAGTTAAGCCATTGAAAGAGAAATGTTACCCTGGATCAACTCAGAACAAGCACTGCAAAGATAAACAGGATGTAAACAATACTCTTAAGGAGGGTTGCATAAAGGTGCTCTAAGTGTTCTGTGTATTAGGACTTGAAGAAGGATACCTCAGGAAATAAATATGGTTTGCATATCAAAATAAGTACAAAAATTGACGGAAAAAAATCCTTACTTGCATAAAGACCATATATAAAAATCCATAAGCAATGAAATGTTGTCACTATCATATGTAGAAAAAAAAAACCCAAATCCACAAAGACTATTTTTAATAATCGACTTGTTAACAACAAGCTATTTTGGGGGGAAAAAAGAAGACAAAAACATAAAACAAACATGTGAAAGCTTAACCTTTAGCATGGCAACGTCAAGGGGGAAACTTTATATCCAAAAAGCCACAAAGAAAAACGGATGTTTAAAATCATGCGTATGTGGGTGTGCTTTTCATGCGTATAAAACAAGACAAACACCTTAACTGAGTGCATCAACAGCACATCAACAAGAGCGAACTACAACTGTGGATTCCCTCTGCCATTTCTAGTTTTTCAAAACTTACCTGAAGCACATGTTTCTATCATACCTTTTACTTAACAACATGCACATTCCATTTTATTGTGTCTTTGGCTATTTTATACTTTTTTAAGGAGAGGCTGAGGGAGCTGGGCTTGTTCAGCCTGGAGAAGAGAAGGCTGCGGGGGGACCTCATTGCAGCCTTCCAGTACCTGAAGGGAGCATACAAACAGGAGGGGAATCAACTTTTTAAAAGGGCAGATAATGGCAGGACAAGGGGGAATGGTTCAAAGCTGAAGGAGGGAAGGTTTAGATTGAATATTAGGGGGAAGTTTTTTATGGAAAGAGTGGTGAGGTCCTGGAACAGGCTGCCCAGAGAGGTGGTGGATGCCCCGTCCCTGAAGTGTTCAAGGCCAGGTTGGATGGGGCCCTGGGCAACCTTGTGTAGATCCAGGCCTGAGGTTGGTGGCCCTGCCTGTGGCAGGGGGGTTGGAGCTTTATGATCCTTGGGGTCCCTTCCAACCCTTGCCATTCTATGATTCTATGAATACGGATAACATTTTCCTAAAACAGAATAAATTTTTATTTTCATGAATACATTCTAAAAAGACATTTAACTTCCCACTAGATGGGCCTAGGATTTTTAAAATGTTTATAATACTGCATTAGCTACAAGTATGTAGAAAAAACCCTGGTATTCAAAACCAAAAATTTATCCAAGTGAACAGGTCTACTCTTGAGGTTCAGGGGGGTTCATTTATAGCCCATTGAAGATTTGATTATCTTGCGTTTTTAAAGATGTCTCCACAGCTCCTGTTGTACATATCTTCTACTTGGGAAACAAGCTTTTAAAGTCACCTGTGTATGTAATCACCATTTTTCATGAGTAATTATGAGAGAATGAGAATGAGAATGCTTCATAGTCCACCCAGAGTATTTAATTAAACTGTCAGTCAAGATTTTTTTAATGGTCCCTCTAGTGGAGGTAAAACATTGTAGATACAATCGGCCTTTGTACTAGGAAAAACCTAACTTACAAGCTCAGTCTAAAATCAATGCAAATTCTGAGCCTATGGGATATACATGCATTACAAGAAAGATATATTATTCTTGTGTGTACAGTCATGATAGAAGGAAGATAAAAATATTTGAAAATATTTGAGCATTCCGGGGTGAATAATTTTAGTTGTATATCAGCCTTCTAATAATTTAGAACTTAAATTATATATGGCTTTGGCACATTTTGAATTATTGAATATATTTAATTCTCATCAATGTATGCTAATGTACTATAATTCTTTGTAATTATATCTAAAACCAAGGAGCATATATTGTTCCAAATTATGCCCAAATAGCTCTGAATAAATAATTTCAAAGAATGTCTGTCTTCCCCAACTGGATATTATGAAACTGAAGATTGTATAGAATCCAAAGGCGGAGATTTACACTAAAGTAATTGACTCTGATTATTAATACTTCTGATCAAGTCATTGGCATGAAGGCTTAATGATATATATAGCGGTGTTCTTGCTAATAACAATGGTGATGTACAACAAAACAGATATGCTCCTCTTTGTTTCTCACTATTAACTTAGTCATTAGAAATGTTGGACCACTTTCTGACCTGCTACTGAAGTGGAACAAAGTAAGCAGCTTTATAAAAGTAAACAAGGGTAGGCTGGTCTGAATTTGCTAAAATGGAAGTATTCAGAAAACACCTATTTTTCATGATAAATAAAAATATTTTTAAATGTGGGTAAGATATATAGCTTTTATTCAGATAGCCATCAAAGTTAAATTATGCAAAGTTATCTTTGTCTGAAGTTACAATTACTGTCAAATTCTTCAAATTCACTTATTCTCAATTATCTTTCTTAAATACACAATGGAGGTATTGAAATGGAGGTTTAAAATGTTATACTGTGATCTGCCAATGCATGCGTCTGAATTCTGTGTATGGTTAAATGCGGGTTAAGCTATAAAATTTCTTCTAATGCTAATTCATAAATGAAATAAAAAGTAAACTGCTACGTATTATTGTTTCAAGATTAACACAGAATTAATGTATCAGAAAGGAGAAATTATTCATTAGCTACAGATGAGTTGTCTAAGGATTTGGAGTTTGAGGCTTTTACTGGAGTGCTCTGTTCTTGCAAAAAAAAAATTATATTGTTTATAGTTGGCTGAGATTCCAAAGTTGAATGAGAACTGACCCAAAACTAAAAGAAATAGGAAACAAATATGAATCTTACAAGAAAAACAATACTGAAGAAAGAACACATTTAGGGTTGTACGTGGTGTGACACTTCAGTGACAAAGTTGATTCTTTTTTATAGTTTGAATTCAAGGTTATTGTGTTCTTCCATGAAATGTAAGGTAGTGTGAAAAAGACTGTGCAAGACAATAGTATTACAGCTTCAAACTTGATATGTTTTTCTTTTCTTCTATGAAATCTAATTCACGTCAATGAAACTCTGGCTCAGGTACATATGCTAAGAATATCAGAAAGGAAGTAAAAATGCCTGCTGTCTCCTTTTGTTCTTTGACAAATTTTACTCTTCACTCGTGGAAAGAAATACACCTTATAACAGAGAACTAGTTCTTGCTCTGTGCACTGGACCAGAAGCTAAGCATCCCAGGAACTAGCTGAAACCTGACCAGAATGTATAGCATTAACGTGGTCATAGGTGGGTTTTACTACTTTTTCCACTTTAGCAGGAAAAAGGAAATTTCATACACCATATGTCATGTCAGTCAGTCATTTTTCATCAAAAATGTTCTTGGGAGGAAAAAAAAATCAATTATATCTTACCTACTCACCTTGAGATGTCACTTGGAATTAAGAAATATAGAACATAACTGAATTACTCCAAATTACTGCAGACATTGAGATTAATAATAATCATAGTCTCTCCCTGCAAAATACGAAGTCATTACAGAAGAGGATGATGAAGTTCTCATTAAAATACATTGATGGCATAGTTTCAGTTACACTAAAATTTACTTATCAAGTTGTCAGAATTCAAGGCTATCCTTTCAGCACATCCTTCCTCCTTCCACTTATTAAAGAAAACAAGAGTCTACTGAAAGATCAACCTGGTCTGCAAAGGCATGGTTCTCCATTTCTGGTTCCAGGCAAATGCAACTCATATGTCATCTCCTTGATACGTCATCTTAAACAGGTAGACATATGATCTACCTATCTAAATCGACTACATATTAGCAAAACTACAAAGTCTGCTTATAACATCAAGATTTTAAATACTTTAAGTTTTTAAAGAGATTGCTTTATTAACCTAAACTAGCTCTCTGTAATTATGCAGAAGAAAAAGTGCCAGTCACTCTTCTAAAAAAAAAAAACAAAACAAAACTACCTTCCCTAAAAGTCACACTAGGCAATTCATCAGTCTCTGATAAAGAGCAAAATTTCCTATGGACCTCCAAACTGCTTGTTGGATTGAACAATTAGATATCAGAAACACAACCCAGCCTGTTTTAAGACCAGAAAATTTATTTCACACACAGCACTGAGTGTAACAGGGAAGAATCATGAATCTCTCTTTTTTTCATGAGTTGACCAACAACCATTGCATGAGCGTGATCTCCTAGACCTTTTGGACTCAGGGCGAGGAAGGACTGAAAACAATTAAGTTAGGTTTCCCTTCTTTCCCGGAAGATGGGTGTTATCTATTCCAATTCAAAGCTGTGCTTCACATTTTTCAGGGGAGATGATTTTTTTCTTTAGGTACCTGGTCAATGAACGCTGTTTTCCTTTACACAACACAGTTTCCTGCTATACACACAGAATGATATGCGGACTGAAGAAAGTTTAAGGCCAATTGTCAACTTGGCCTGAAGGGCTAAATTCAATACTATCAGTAAATATATTTAGGCAAAGTATAGCCCTAAAATCATTAAAACACTCAAGATGTCATTCTGTCAACCTTCTGATCAGACTCAACACTGAATTGCAGACCAGGCTGCTCAGAGCCTCATCCAGCTAGGTTTTGAAAACCAGAATGAACATATCACAACTTCTATAAGAACTCTGATCCAGTGCTTAACTATTCTGCAGATATTTTTTTTCCTTATACCCTGTCAGCACTTTCCCTTTCAGTTCATGGCCATGATGCTCCGTCCTCCTGCATACCTGTCTTCTTGATGACTTTCTCGTAAGGATAGGTGGCTGTTAGGGTTCCCCATAGCTATCCCTTTCTCCAGGCTGAGCAAAGACTTGTCCCCCAACCTCTCCTCACAAGGAGAGGTCTCTGTCCCCCTGATCACCTTGGTGGCTCTTGGATGCACTTATTTATCAACCTCATTCTTTCACTGTGTGTCCCAAAACTGGATAACTTTTTGAGATGTGGTCCAATGACAAGTAAAGGGGAATAATTAATTCCATGTCCTACTACCTCTGCTTCTGTTGGTACAGCCCATGATTCCACCAGCCTTCATTGTTGGCTGTTACTCTACCGCCACCTGTTTACCAGTTAAAACTAACAAAAAGAACTCAGATTTCTTGTATTCACTTTTTTTTTTTTTTGTTATTTGTAAATCTAACTAAAGTGAACAGAAACAGTCTGAACTTCTGAAAATTCAAAAAACCCCATACGGTTAAGGTTAGGGGACTAATTAAAACCAATAAACCTTTTTTCATGTGCATGTTTTTGTTTCAACGTGTATATTTCTCCAAATATACTTCAATTTTTTTTCAGATTCTTCCATTCAGGATCCTTCAGAATTGGGACCTAATTCCTCAAGATGCCTATGGGTGGGGTGAAGAGAATGTTTAATTTATTACATAATAGGTAATGGTCCCACTAAAGGATTCAGTAATGATATTGGCAAAGGCAGAATCATTATTTTTAATGCATTCGTCCATAGTATGGAAATGAATATATTTCCCATTTATTTTCTCCTGGTTATCTTGATAGCCATCACTAAAAGGTATGAAGCAGAAGTATGGAGAAAGGACTGGCTGATTTCAATCATAACACATTTGTAACAAGTTTGCATTTTTGTACAGCTCTGTGTATTTACACAAAGGGGCCTCAAAGACTACTCACTCCTTCGTTTGGACCACCGACTCACGTGAATTGGCTGGCTGGATTGTTGGTTGGTTTGGGCTTTTATGGTGCGGGTTTTTTTAACATATTTTAACAGAACAAATTATAAAAATGCATTGTGCAAGCTAAAGGCTTTGTTAAAACTTCATATTTTATTTAGTCAGTATGCTATAGTTTCTAACCATGTTTGAAAGTTAAGAGACTTCCATTACAAACCAGAAGAAAGGAAAAAGAAAAAAAAAACACTACCTACTGTGATGATTTCTCATCTAACTGGTTACACTAATTTCAGCCTGTAGACAAGAACAAGCACAGCTACTCTTTTGTTCATCTCAGTTCTGCTTATGGTTGAACACACTATGAGATTATGAGAAAATAAAAAATCCACACTTTGGGGATCCTGCAATTTCCCTTTTAATGAAAGTAAGAATAGGTTTTCAAAGTCTCTAGCTTCACTGATCACAAAGGTGTCTTGAAAACAAACCTTTCAGTAACAAAATTTTTATGGTAATAATCATGACATTTTGAAGGAGCTTATCTCATTTTCACTACAGACCCACTGCTGAGAGAAAAGAATTTAGAACTATTATGTAAATACATGAGTTCACACTGACTTCAATATAATCAGCATTTAATTTTTATTTTTTATGCTAAAAAGTCTTGAATACCTGGAAAGGAAAGTTCTTTTCTTTTCTGTGTGTTATATATTTTTGGTCTACAACTTCTCGTTCTACTTTGAAAGAGATAAAGTAAGTAGCCCAAAACCATAAGAGCAAAATCCAATATATTTTAAAATGATACAACAGGTAGTTGTATTTCATGAAAATTCAGTGCAATGAACAACATTCAGATAAAACTATATTGTTAATTTGATCAAGATCTAAAAAGATGAATTCTGAGAAATGACTGATCCAAACAGTGAGCAAAACCTTAAAGTTATTGTTTAGTCTGCACTATATCCTATCCAGATGAAACCTCAATTAAATTAAACTTTTTAATTACTTTTTTTTTAACTGCATGTGATTGGCATAAACATCACTGTGCATCTAGAATATATAAACACTTGATTTTTTCATAGATAGAACAATGCTCTTGGAAAATTAAAAATCATTGTCCAGAAATATGTCTGGAACATGCCTGCTCTCAGGAACATCACTATTAAAAAAAAAAAATAAAAAATCTTTCTATTAGGAATATTCAGTTTGATAAATAAAACACAATTACACACTTAATTTTGACATACAGTAAAATATTAATTCAAATACCAAAATGTATAAAATATTAAATGCCATAATATGCTTTTAATCTTTATTATGTTTTACCCTTTTCTAAATAAAGATGATTCATATGTCTCAAGATTATTTTTTCCACTATATTAATTAAAGAGAGTTCAAAATCTTAAATTTGCTTCCGGATTTAAAATGGAGACAAAAATACTAGAACCTCCAAGGGGGGTTTTTAATGGGTTTTGTTTTGTTTTTTCATATGGGTGACAAGGTACCATTAGGACAAGAGATCTTTTAAAAAACTAACTTTTTATCTGGAAAGCCATGGAAAAGAATAGAAAATTAGGGTTTGCTAGGTACCATTCAAACATATATTTAAAAATACATACTCAGTAACATAGGTTCAAGAGTGAACTATCTAAACAGATACGGCAGAAAGAACAGGGAAATATATCTGTTTAAAAAAGTTTTCAGCACTTTCAAAGTGCCCTTCTTTAATACAGATGTTATAAGAATTAACACATTGCAAATTTGGATCTATATTTCCTTTACTAAGCACAGGAGATCAACAGGAGAATCACACAGTAGAATGTGTATTTTAGTCAAGCCGGGGAACATGGTATTAGTTGGTCAGCAACAAACTCTCTAAAGGATGTGCAAACTTCTGCCACAATGTTAGCACATTGTGTGCATTGTGATACCTCAGGAGAAGCAACTTGTCTCTGAGAAGGAAGTGATAAAGAAGGAAAAGAACAGGATGGCGCCTCAAGTCTGCAGAACCAGCTCCGTGGTTTTGTTATCAAGATAAAAGCTAAAGCTCACCAAAGGGACCTGTAATGACTAGGAGTAAATTAAGTAAAGGGCCAACAAATGTCTTTGAACCCACCAAGAGATTATCGGGGTGGGGTAGGTGGGTGGGTGATGAAGAGCTCTCATAATGGAGAAATTAGTCATTCCCTGGAAACCCTATGGATATGCATATATGTCTTGTATAAAAGCTGTGTAACTGACCCTATATGGAGCGCGCATTCGGAGGAGCGATGCCTTGTACTGCTCAGCGCTGCAATAAAGAATGGCTGCTTAATAGCCACCAAGGCTGTGGAGTTGTGATTTCGGCTTTTCACGGCGTCATTAGTGCTCACTATCTGGTCCTTTTTAAACTGAAAACATAACTGTGCTCATTATCTAGTCCTTTTGAAATTGAAAACATAACTGTTAAGAAAAAAAGCAGAACTGCATATAATATTTCTCTAGCTGAATCAACAAACTGATCCACAAAGCCCTGCAATCGAAGAAGGCTCAGAGGAGATGGGCATAGGTGATGAGCTCATGAAGCTCTGAAGAGAATCTAGGGAATTGTAAAGCTGATGTCATCTCAACACCAAGGGGACTGGAGGGTGGCTTGTGCTGTAGATAGAGAGATCGGTTGACTGTTTGCACAAATGGCCTTCCCTGAAATAATCAATGGAAAGTATTATCTTTCTGAGAGAGCAAAACCACCATGGAGGAAGCCAAGAGAGAGTATAAAAATTGACAACCAATAAGATGAACTTTGAAGACAGCAAAAGGCTTGAGCTGGCTTCAAGCCATGCATGCTTTCCAAGCAACTGGGGGTGACTGGCATCGTGTTGGTAAGCACAGAGAGACTGGTAGTTGGAAACACATTTGCAGTGCGATTCAGCTGTATTGAAATTTCTATATTATGCCTGTGTTGTGATTTCAGTACATTGCTGTATCATCCTGGTAGAGGGAACTAAGGGTTAGCAATTATTTAGCATAAACCATTGAGTAAGATGAAAAAACAGGAACCCAGCAGAAAGAACTTTCTGAGAAGATGGAACAGACATGCTGACCTTGTTAAAGACGCCAATCTACGCAAGTTTTGGGGAACAGGTGAAAAGTACACAGTGAGGGACATAAAGCCTTCATCCCTGAGACCCCTGCCTGGGACCACCAGGATGCACAGAGCGTACGCAGCTAAAGGCAGAGACTATGGAAATGATTTCTCAGAACTGCTCTGAATAACCCAACCTTTTCTCAGGATGCTTATGTATATGCATGACTTTGTGTAATGAACATCAGACTGCTGGTTGTAACCATGTGCAAGCTGGCAGGCGTGAGACCCCTTGCACCCAGCGCTGCAATAAACATACCTGCTTTATAACTCTTCGTGAGTTGTGAAGTTAGTTTCTGCAAGTCAACCCTACTAAATGAGAATCCTGTGTAACATGATATCTCTTCAAGTGAATTTGATATTAAAACACTAAACCCTCTTCATGTGCTATATTTAAAGGAACCCAGTCATTCTTAACAACCCTGCAAAGTCATATGCCTTGAGGAAGAAGAGAAAGTAGCTTCTTTAAGTAAAAAAGCAAATTAAAAACATTATTAATCATTCCTGTTAAAGCCAAATTCTTGAAAGCACATCAGGCACCAGACCAAACAAATTGTTATTTTTCTGGCACAATGCATCAAGTCAGATGGGGAGAAAGCTGATAAAACATCCAGGTAAAGTAAGGTGGACAACAGCATAGTAAATTTTGCCAGCATCTGGAACTAAGTGAAATAGACGCTTATATTCAGATGTTTGCATCTTTCCAGTTTCACAAGTTTAACTAAATATAAACCTCTAGTTACAGTAAACAAAATAGCTTAGATATATGAACTGCACCTGATTCAGATAACATTAGCTTCTTCTCTACTCTGTAGAGGAGTGGGAAAAAAAATTACCAACATGCTAGCCAAATTAGTTGAATATTACATGCTCTATTCAAAGCAGACATGTTAACTGAGAAAAGAAAGAGACTGTAATAACTCAGGAAGATCTATTTTAAGGCTGAGAGATGATAATCAGAACGAAATAGCTAGATATTTGCAGCCTTATAGGTAGCAGTTTTAAGTAATAAATTGTCACAAAGTATTTTGTTTAAATTTAGAAGACATATAAGAAACCTGAAGGAAAAAAGAATCAATAAAGATGCATATCATACTTAAAAGATTGTAATACGTGAAATGCATTTCACAGTACCATACAGAGTAAGGCAACCACTGTTGCCAGTGCCATAAAAATGTTTGCTGATCATTTCTAATTTTTTTTGAAAGCTTTTGACATATTCTTGTAATGCCACAGGCTAAGTCTTTGATCTTCATAAAAAACTTTTAACAATACCATATTAACTAGTTAGCATAAAACAAATCCTTTTCAACACAAAATATATATTTTCACTATTTTATGAAAGCCAGGTTTCAGGATGATTTTTTTATTTTTTTAAAATCTGGTTAATAGCAAGTCTTACTGTCTCAAAAGTTACACAATGGCTCATGCTTATTTACATGGCTACTACAATTTGCCAGTTACAAGGTATAGACGAATGTTCCTTTCCCTGTTATATCCTAAAGTGAAATCCCAAATAAATTCTATTTAATATTTCTACTGCTAGTTTGATTCATGACTTACTGAGAAGCACAATAATATGACCAACAGAGGGTATTTTACAGCATGAAATAAGACTGTGGAAAGGAAAAAGGTATACATTGTTATTTAAATTTCCACCAATCTGCAGATCTTGATGGACAAATCCTTGCTTTACTTGTCTTCTCAAATAGTGCCTCTGCATAGTTTCCATTTCTTCCTCACAGAATAGCATCTGACAAATATCACACAAATAGAAATAAATGTCATTAACAAGACAGGTTATAAAGCTGGAACTGGGTAACTGATTTGTCAAAACCTGACATAGAACACCCAATCTCAGTATGACAGATATATGGTAGGATGACTGGACCCAAATATCTAATCTTCATTTTTATGAACAGCAAAAGTCATTCTGTTTCTCAGGCTACTAAATCTCAACTGGAAAAAAAAGTCTAAAAACATAACTGAAAACGGAGGTTCATTTCTGCTTCACTGCTTCACAACAGAGTAAACTTCATCAGCTGGACCTAGGGATTAGACAAGGTGCTCGGCTTTTTTTGTGTGTGGATCCTTACAGAGTTCAGAATTTACCCTTGGTGTCACAGGAAACAATTTCATAGGTTTATTTCATTGGACTACCTTTCAAATATCAGTCCTCCATTCCTGAGATTTGACAAAACACAAGCAGAAAATAGCAAGAACAAAGGCATCAAGTGAATTAAGTAAAAAACTATTTATCTATTGATGATTAATGTTCGTTTTCAGTTAATTAATATTAACTTGGTGTTGGTTTACTCCTGCATGCATATCTTGGTATTCAGTTTTTGAAAATACATAAGAGTATACAATTCTTAAGCGTTGTACTGGAAATATACTCTTGTGCCCTGAAATTAAAATACTGATTATGTATGCTATTTTTCCCACCTTCAGCATCTCTGGGGATTTTTTTTTGCTATGCAGTCCAGAAGGGAAATTAAAGAACTCAGAAAATAACAACAGGATTTTTGTTTACTTTAACCTGGTGCATGAAGGATTATATTATTATGTATGTGTATTATTATTGCCTATTATATTGTCGATTATTAGCTCAAGAAAACATTGCATTCTTAGTTTAAAAATTATAAATTTTTTTTGTTGTTTATGAAAGTAATATTCTATTCCCCTTTTCAATTGACACTATTAAATTACTTTATTTATGCAGAGAATATAGTGATGAATGTCACTAATAAAACAACACAAGAAGGGGAGAACCACTTTGGAATGATGGTGCCTTAAACTAGTAAATCGCTCCTTCCACACACATTAAGCACGCTCAGTAAGTCTCACAAGCATACAGCTCTTTGTATTACAGAGTAACTTGCTCAAGAAAGCAGCCGCTTAAACTGAACCGGGAAGGCTAGTACACATGGTATTTGAGGTTGCTGCTTCTCTTCCACCAGACTTTTGGAAATGCCCACACCTCTTGGGGAATACCTGGTCCCAGGAAGGTGAGCACAAGCTGCTGGAAGGCACCCTTCAACCCTGTCCCTTGCACTGGCACCAGCAGCCCTGCGAGCAATGGAGCTGTGGATTAGGAAACTTCTTCTCCTGGTTAGTTTTGAGACAAATTTAATAAAAGACTAATTTTCAGCTGGGAAATTAATTCCAATTTGCTAACCGTTCTCAGCATACAGCGGTGAGAAGAGTACTTCTAGCACAAAGGAAGGGGTGGGACTGCTGCTTTCAATAGCAGCCCACATTTCTGGTTGTCTAAAGTGACTGTAGCGCTGCGGCACTCTGCACCTCTCAAGGTAGATTAAATGCACTTTTGCATTCAGGGGGAATAACAAACTGCTGTTTCCCCACTGAGATCAGTGCCTGACTAAATGAGCATTCCTCTTCTCTGCCACCCGTTGCAAAGCAAATACGTAATTTCCAAGCTTTACACTAATCTGTGTGATTTCATGCTGGAGAAGGAGAAAAGTGCTAGTGCTAGAGCTGATCTCAACTGAGAGGCCACACCAAGCAGAAGGTTCAAAGCTTGTCACCTTCCCAGGCAAGACACCTGCCCTGGGCATGTTAAGTGGAAGCTTGCCAAGGCACAGCCGGTGAGAAGGCAAGGACATGAACAGCTTTTAGGAGACCTCTCCTAGCATCACATTGCATAGCATAGCATCACATAAGGAACGGATTTCTGAAAGGGTTATAGACTGTTGCATTTCCACATATGGATTCCGTGGATGTTAAATTCCCACTGCCAAAAATGGTTTTTGCTCCCACTGCCATGATGAATTAAAAAAATAATAATAATCACTAAGATAATACAGTTGTGACTGAATTTGTATTGCTAGGTGAGAGAAAGCAATGACCTGAAAGCGCCTAAGGGGTACAGACATATACTACTCCCAACACTAGCATTTAGGTATATTCTGTGGTAGCTGCTTCTTACAGAGTGCATTTCTACCATGTGGAGTAAGGTGTGAAACTAAGGAACCAGCAGCACCCACAATGGGATTCCAGCAGGTATTTGTAAACTGGAGTTAACTGCCTGTGAGGATGTAGCATCAACACAAAATTTAAGTGATACACATTTGTATCTGTCATAAGTTATTAATAAGATAAGTGGTAGAGAGTTCCTCCCGGGGCAAAGCTATGAAAAGGTATTCTCTCGGGCTTTTGCTCCTGCAGGCAGAGTACAGGCTACCTTCAGGAAATACATGGGAGTTTTTGTTTGTTTCACATTTGGAAAAGTACTATCAGCACAGTTAAAATCTCCTCTTGAGGGTGAGCTGTGCTGGAAAGTTGCCAGTGTCACTAGAGCTTCAAAAACTCTCTGTGCTATAAATAAATACAAAAACATGCAGTGTAATTTATCTGCTGGTTGTTAAAACTGCAGTTAAAATCTCACATAATCTTGCACATGGCCCTACCAAGATTCTAGTAACCTTCAATATCCATATGATCTGTACAAGTAGTTCTAAGCGGCCTCTTAAATCCCTCTGCTCTTTTCTACAGTTATATTCTCAGATTATGTCTTCCTTCACACCCTACGTCTACTTTGAAAAGACACAATGGCATGTTTCTTTAATTTTATCAGGATATCATCTGTTTCTTAAACTACAAAATACCAAATCTTTACTTAAATTACTTATCTTAATCACACCAGTCAGAAAGGAATCTTTCTCTGCCCTCTATGTCATTTTTTATATAACCTTAGGAAAACTCTGTAGCTGCAATAATCCTCCTTTCAAATCTTGTGAAATATTTCCTTGTACTCTGTGGTCTTTATTCTGTGTGGCCACTTATTTCTCCTCCTATTTATTTTTTTTTTCCCAAATTTTCATTCACACATTGATCAACCAGTGGTTGGTGGAGTCTCCTTCTCTGGAGATATTCAAGACTCATCTGGACGCCTATCGGTGTAGTATGAGCTAGGGAACTGCTTTGGCAGGGGGGTTGGACACGACGATCTCTCGAGGTCCCTTCCAACCCCTACAATTCTGTGATTCTGTGATTATGAACCCTATTTTAGCTACTGCTGTTCCTTCTTTTTCCATAGAACAGCATCTTCCATATGTTGCACCCTCTGCTTGTCATGGACACATACTCTGACATATGCCAAGATTTTAGACATTTTATCCTTCTTTAAGCCTTTGAGAACCCTGTTGATCTATCCCCACCTTTTGTAAAATGCCCAATTTACTATTAAATACAATCCAAAACCTTTACTTCATCAGCATCTACATTCCATCATTATATGAGATAATAAAAAGCAGCATTATCTTGCATGAGGGTGTATGTAACAGATGGTAGCAGTGTTTGTTTGCTAGTGTAAAGCCTACTGTGCATGTACTATATGTACTACACTTCCCTAAAATGAAAGATGGGCAGCAGGGAAGAAATCTTCCTGTGTGGTGCTGGCTACACTGTGTATCCACTCGCTGGAGGAAAAGCAGACTGCTCCATTCCCCAGAGGATCCCAGTGTACTCCATGAGGAGAAGCTTCTGGGCACAGAGCAGGATGGGTAGAGACAACCAACACTGAAGCCAGTCAGAAGATTGTGAACTGCAAGCCTTTGAGTGGAGTAGGGGTGTGTTAGCAGCAGTGAGCAGGTTTGACTTAAGCTATAAGATGATGGAGAGAAGGAAAGCTTCCTAAGAACCCAGAGAGGGGTTTTGGAATTAATTCAACTGAGAAGACACTGAAAGTCATGAGACTCATAGGGAAGGTCTCAGAAAAGTACCACCACACAATCACATAGTAACCAAAGAGCAATTTTTGCTTTAGATACTGTTGTTTCATCTGTCTCAGCAGATGTGAATTTTCTCTCTTAACAACCACCTTGTTCTAGCTTATTAGGTTGTGCTCTAATACACTTAGCTTTAAGGACTGGGAGCCGTTTGATGTCTTTTGTTATGCTCACTTCAAAGGAAAAGGTGGGGGTAGTTCCACTTCAAGGCTCTGGGCAACTCAAGGTTCTATCACAGGGGAGAAAAAGAAGCAGCTAGGCAGATGTTAATACTGGTTGCATTTTTGGTGCACCAGAGCTTATAGATTCTGTCCTCCAGCTGGAGAAAGGCAGAAAGTATAAGTAAAAAAAAAAAAAAAAAAAAGAAAAGCTAATCCTATCTCTTGTAAAATGGACCATAAGTACTGCAGTAACCTGAATAAAAAGGACTCGAGAGGCCGAGTAACAGTAATGGTACAACAGCTTTACTCAAGTGGATGTCTTTCCTGTTCAGTCTTTTACTCATAATTTTTAGATGGGTGCCATAAGCAGCAACTTAGGCAGAGTCATTCAAGTAATAGTGAAAAAAACCCTGCTAGGTGAGAGATGCATATGCAAAGTATTGCAAGATTTCTCTTGATATACTTATGCAAGACAGATGTAAACAGCACAGCAGTTGACTTTCTCTAGGTTGATGGATACAGTGGGATTTGAGAAATCCCATGTTCTCAATCCCTTAACAGTCCTGTGAATTAGCAGTTGTCATTTAACAACTGCTTGGCTCTAACATATTCCCAGAATATCTGTGTCTCTCTCCTTTCCGTCTTTAACTCACAACATGCTGTCAGACTAACTTTTTCCAGGAATACTTTCTCCACACATGGAGCTAACTTTGCCCTGCCTTCAGAGGTAGATAGCTACCTCTCCTTGGTTTACTGTATTACCTATTTCCTTTTCCCCTCTGAGACAGTGTACAGCAAGAACTAAATTGTTTTAATCTACTTTTTTGGACTATGCCTTCCTTTTCCATTCTAGACCACTAAACACAATCTAAAATCTTCATTTCATTGATGTATGTCTTCCATTCTTCCTAGTCTTTCCATGATGACAATTCAGGACTTTATCCTACTTCTTCCTGCACCACGTACTTTCTTTCACCTGTTCTTCCTTCCTCTCATTTTCCCACCTCTGTTCTCTTTAGCAGATGTGGCTTTCTTAAGAATGGAAGCAAGGAGCAAGCCTGAGTGGGTGGATAGTGCATCCTTAGTTTCATTTACAGTCTTAACACTACACTTTGCACACAGACGTATCTTAAAACTCTCTTTCTAAATTTTCCAATTGTACAAAATTGTATCCAGCTTATTGAAATCCTCTAGCTGGGGATCCCTGTGCCCCAACCTTTTAAATATCTGATTGCCTCTCCACAGCTTCCTCATTCTCTTTGCCTGGCTACAGCCCAGTATTACAGGAAAATGCTGTATAATGGGTGATAGAGGTTTCAAATAAAAAATGCAAATCATGCACAATTCGTCTAAATATGCTTATGCAGGCCAGATGCAATCTGCAGCTGCAGCACAATTCTGTTTATATTCTTGATGGGTAGAGTTTACAGTCAAAAAGTTCAGCAATATTCTCAAAACGTAGCACAGGACTCACTAGGTCCTCATCAACAATCCCTTCACAGCCTACAGAGCTCTCTTGTGTGGAAATAGTAAACAATTTAAAATGAAATGCAAATGTTCCATTTCGCAGATCAGTGTGCTCTGAGTCAATATGAAACTAACCATGCTTTATTTAGCAGATATTTACATATATAGTTTAGACAACAATAAAATGGTCTCAGGAAGGTAAGGGGTTAAGGAAGCTATTTCTGTCCGCATGGTATTTTCCAGACAGCTATCAGCAGCTAAAAGGCTCCTTTAAGGAAGAGTGTGTCCTCTCTTGGAAGGACTATGTTGGCACAAGTTAGCCCAGAAAAGGGACATACTGCCCTTGTGATCTGTTAGATACATACTTAACTCCACAATCGTTAAGGATCTGTCTTTCCAAGATGAAATATCATATCCCTTCCATCTAAATCTTCCTTAAGGACAGCACTCACAGAAGACAACTCCTTGAGATTCAGCGCTGATCAACTACCTGGAGGGCAGAACATCATACAGCCCCCCATATCTTTCTTTTCAATGTGATGCCACTCTGACCTCAGCCTCCTAGAGTTTCAGGCAGATCCTTGAATTTCTTGTCACAGATATTCTTATAGGCTGTGGTAGATCAGGTCTTTCATTTCCTTCTAGTCCCACTCTGCCATCCACAGGCTTGCTTAAAACTGACTTTGCGTGGTCTGTTTCTCTAAATATGTATTTTAAAGAAGTGCTATCCTTTGCTTCTTCTTAAGTCACACCACTTACTCCTATCTATTTACCTATTTCAATTCAACTGAAGTGATTTAAAATAGTCAGGAGAATGTTTAGCATGCTTGCATGGGGGATGGAATAAATCACATTTCATTTAAATGTGTAATCATGATATACCAAGGTAACATTATAAAACCCAATCAAATAAAAATTACTGTATCTATGTTTCCTTATTTATTAATTTTCATCATATGTCTAAGAAAATGAATCGGCATGCTAAATCTCTGTTTGCAGTTGAAGAGAAAGGTCTTTGCAAACAGTAGTTGAGTAGACTGACAAGATCAATAGCTTTGAGTAACTCTGTGATATTCAGTAGGAAAAAAAAGATACAACGAACATTAGATCAAGAAACAAGGGATTTGATTCCTCCTATGGTCTAAATGCATGAAGAAATTCTAGAGTTCACTTTGCTGATTGGGGCATTTCTTTCTCCTTTTTCAACATCAAATGGAATAAAATAGTAAAGCAAAGCACATAACACTTAATTACAATTTCCTAACTTTGAAGATGCTTAAGAAATAAAAATCAAAGTAGCTATTTAATCAATCAAGGCATGAGATTAGTATTTTAGGCCTTTTGCCTGACAAAATAAGATCAATTAGGTGCCTAGAAAATTTTGAAATATACCTTTTTTTTCTTTTTTATAAACTACATTCATAAAGCACGTGAACAAGACTGGTTGATATTTTTCATTTGAAGTCTTGAATGAAAAGCCTCATTAAAATCTTAAAGAATCTGCTGCTGCTAGATCAGAAATTATCATCTAGAAATTAATTCTTATTAAAGAAAAGGTATAGTTTTGTGTTTATAGAAAGATTACTTATAGTGTCATGTATACCATCTGTGACAGCTTATTTCTACACTACAGCAAGGAACCAGGAGACTGAACTGAACATCATCTTTACAGAAGGAAAAATTGAAATGGCTAGTAGGATACCTATTGCATACTGTGGAGGCATATTTAATTGCATTTCTATACTGGTCAAGCCATAAAGACAAAAATACATGCTTGGGTGAGCCCACTTCTGAAATTCACTCGCTATTAAAACATGATGCCATCTACAATACAATACACACAGGGAGCAGGAGGCAGGGGAAAACTTGCTAGGGCGGCACTGCATGAAATGTTGCAATAATAAAAGGGTGAGGCAATGTACACATTAAGACCAATTCTAGTATTCTCTCTTTATTAAAACTGGGTCGTTGTCAAAAATTGCTGATGTTAGTATTTGTTGTCTGGAATCATAAGAGCAACACTGCCAGAATGTGCAAGTCATAATAGACTAGGCACACAGAAAATCTTATGAATGATGGTAGCATTTGAAGCTCACTGTAATGTTACGAGATATGCCCTCTAACTGATGCTATATTTAGTATCAGTTAAACTTCCTTGGCATCAAACCCGCTGGTTCTCATGAAACTAGAAAGCAGAGGTGTTTTAAGTTCAACAGAGCACGCTATTGCTAAGATTCAGCAGCTCTGCTGATTCTCTGTAAAGTTCTAGGGTGAACAAATAATCTCAAAATATAGTAAAGGATCTGCATGACCATTAGATGAATTTTCCAATGCTTCTCACAGTTTGAACATTTAATAGATATATATACACACGTAAGAAAAAAATATCAGTGCAACCAAATATTCTAACTTCTAATGAATTTAATGAAAAAATATTCATAGATCTTAAAAAATTAGTTGCCTGTAAGGATTATGTTTGTTATAAACATATAGCTGAAAAAGTGACAGAAATGAATATATAAGGTTTCATTAATATTAAAAGTAAAATACACATTTAGAAGTTCTATCGTTAAATATCATTTGGCATAAGGATATTGACATTACATTTCTTTAATTCATGTTAAATTTCTAGTCCACTGCATTTTTTTGTCCCTTCACAAAACTTCCAAGATCTTTTAATCCCCATAAAGTAAACACAACAAAGGGCAGACTGCAGTTCATCAGATAACACATTGTAGAGGGAGACAACACAAGGGAAAGCATATATTTGCTACTTCAGCTTTGTATCTGTCCTGTAACTCTGTCAAGAATGATGCTCCAGGTCAAGAGAAACATCTCGATGGACCTGAGATCTGCTTCCTTCCTTGCTTCTTCCATCTCATGGCTAATATCTAATGCAATTTGTACCTGGGAATTAAAATTCCCATGTAATTTAAGTAATCAACAGATTATATCTGGCAGGTTGATTGTGATCATAAATGCAATATGGCATTATAGGTATTAACACATCACTCATCTTGGCCAGTTTGCTAATATTCCAGAAAAAAACTTTTAATAGATAGTCTGTTCCTCTTACTGCTGAGGTTTGGAGAACAGCTTCATTCTGGTTAAAAAAAAAAAAAAAAAGAAAAAAAAAGCTATCTTATGATACAGTCTAAAAAGGATGGAATAAAGTAAAAATACTTTGCATATGGGATTTCTGGCACATTTTTTATCTTCTTCCATTGCACTGGAGAGAAACTCAAGAGAATATAGTCTCCAAACAGAACATCTATACTTCTGCAGGCAGTGTCAAGATCACTAAAAGCTCAGATTTGATTAAGGATTTCTAGTGAGATATATGGGTGGTTCAGACTCCACAGGATTCTTTTGTGTGTGTGTGTGTGTATATCTTCATTTCCAGAAGCAATGCAAAAGCTAATGTATGATGGAAAGAAGGACATGAAGCTTCCAGGTGGCAGTTCCACCTACATTTGCCCATATTGGATCTCAGGGAGGTGGTAAGAAAGGCCAGGGAAAATGAGGAAAAGAGCTCAATGATTTCTAAGTGCCACTTTCTAAAATTAAGGGGAAAAACAAACAAACAAACAGACAGCAAACAAACAAAACCCCCTTGCCTTCTGTGTGGCTTCTTGCAATAGAACTGATCTCAAGAGAGTGGGCAACAGAAAGAAACTGCTTTTGTGAAATCAAGGTAGGTGCAAAAGGTAAATGATCTTAAACTGCCTCAGGCTGGTCATGGACATCCATAAAGCCAAACAGAGCCCAGATAATATTACCAGCTAGCTTCAAAGCTGTCTACAATGCAGTTGGTAATAAACACTTTTAAAAGCTTTATTGATGGCTTTACAGTCCACACTAGGACTATATACACATAGCATGGCGATTACACTACTACTATTAAACAGATTAAGGTATAGCTATACTGCACTATAACCACAACTTTCGTTGCAAGCAAAAGGTCTTGGCCTCTTGGCTGAATGATTTTGTCAAGATAGAAGACAAATTCTTGCAGTTTCTGTTGTACAGAAAACTTTGGAGGTTGGTCAAATAAGAAAGGAGAAACTTAAAGCAAATCAAACTAAAACCTGAAAAGAAAGCAAAGCATAGGGACATCGGACTTTTACTAAGTTCTTCAAAACAGAAGCAAAATCTGTGAAGCAAAGTACTGGAGGTACCATAGCCTATGTGACATCACTAACTACAATGCCCACTGGAATTCAAAATTGTGCCAGCTATGTTCTTTTTTCCATTTACATGGGAAAAACATATTTGAAAAGTATTACATATTCACAACAAGACACGGTTCAAAATTTAACACAGTTGAAAATCTGGTGACTACCACATGCCTCTGCATAACTGAAGTCCAGATCTCACATATTACCCAGATATATGCCTAACTGCCATTTGGGTATACAGATAAACTAATCCCGCGCATGCATGCGGCTACTGCTATATAAAGTGCATGCTGCACTGAACAGTGCCAAAAATGGGGGCCTAACCCGTAAGTTTTCTCAGAGTATGCCTAACACAAACTGATAGAATTGGGTTTCAGCAAAAAGAAATTAAGGCTGCCATTTTCTCTAAAAAACCCCCACAAAACCAGGGACTTCCCTTATTATATTATAGCCTAGAGATTAAGTTACATGCATCCAAGAAGTGAGAGACTGAGCTTGAACTCCCTCTTTTGCCAGAGGCAATGCAAATCTACATTACTGGATACAGAGAAGTTAGACTAAAATACATTACTTTGCAAAAGGGATGGTCATTTTTTTAAAGCACTCTAACTTGATCAAATTCATCACATACTCAACGTCCATCAATGAAATTGCAATGGCATGCTTACCAGTGTACTTAACATAATGTGAATGTGTTTTACTGCTTCTGCACAACATAATTTCTCATTCCGTCCTCACACAGAGCTTTGAGTAAATAGTCAGCATTTTGGAGGACTAGGCAAAAAAATAAGAATCTAAGGAAAAACACGTCAAGAAAACTCTATAACCCCATAAATAATTTCAGCTAATTTTACAACAATTATGCTGTCCATAAGTAAGTGTAAAAATCAAAAAATGTGCACTCATCTGTTTTATCAACTGTGGGTTTTAACATGGCATGGAGAACAAACAAACAAAACAAACAAACAAAACAAAAAAGAAAGAAAAGAAAGCAAGAAGGGGTGTCCAAGGCTGAATATATTTTCAGTTAGACATCATTAATCTTCATTAAATGTATGCGGAAGCTAGCAGAAATGTCTTAGCTGTTTTTTCTGATAAACCAAGACCTAGAAGACATCTAGCCAGTCATTGCTAGTGGCCAGAACCAAAAGCAGGGAAGAAAATAAAGAGATAACATTTAGCATGAAAACAATGGTAAGAGCTGCCTTAAAGACTGGGTTTTGACCTTTAGTTAACAAAGCAAAGAAACATCATACAATATTATTTTGAACTCCATTAATATCTATGACAAAAAGCAGTGTCTCACAAAGTCACTACAACATTAACTGCTGGATGGTGAGAAAATATACCTGGAAAGTATCACTCCATATTGGGCTCATTTGCTCTATTCCTTGTTGGAAACCTACTACTATTTACACCAGGTACAGAATATTAGGCTGGACACATCTTTCATCTGATCTATTACATAATTTGGTTTGTATCCTCTCAATTTAGTTACGGGAATACATAGTTATTCATTGGTTTTGTCAGACAGTTGTATGGTTTCCTATTGACAAACAACAAACTTTTCCTACTAGCGAAACTCAATAGCTTAAGGACTTTATGTGAGAAATGTGAGTGATAGTATATATGTGTGAAATGATTCCAAATGGCTATTAACAATTTTTTAATTTATTTTTTTTTAGGTATGAATGACATATAGCAACAATTAAAAATAAAGCAGATAGATAATTCAGGTCGGAGGTTTTATGTCTCTAAACAGCATAGGTAAAACCACATGTTTATAAGAGTCACTTTATGTGGATTCTTTTTTTTTAAGGTTTGAGTTGAGTTAGTTTGGGTTTTTTATCCACTGAAGAACATTAGAACTGATGAACCTGAAAAAAAAGTTGTGCCTAAAAGTGGTTCCAGTTTTACCACAATCTGTTATTGCCAGAAACAAATAACCATATAGTTATTAAGTTAAAAATACTTTTAAAAAACCCCAAACCCAAAAGCAGCTGAACAAAGTTACTCTTGGCATGAAAAAGTAATATTCTTTGAATAATCAATACAACAGTGTAAAAAAAAATGCTATTATGCAAGGTAAAAAGCTATACTGATAACTGTATATCTTTATCAAAAAAATATTTAACATATGAATGTTAGGCTAAACCCATGTAATTGTATAGTGCCCAAATGCTTACCTGCCTAGGAGCTGCACTGTGACCCTGTCAGAGTGCTCTTAATCCATTGCTCAAATTCCACATACCATTAAAGAGTTGCCTGTGATCCACACCAGGATATATTTACCATCTAACTCTTAGCTCCCCAGAAGGGAACATCCTGAGACCTAATTATTTCATGTTTATCCAAACCTTTGAGACCAGCAGACAACGGGGTCAGGGCAACGGGAGTTACGATGCTCCTGGCGAGCAGCTCAGTTGCTGGACAGTTCCCCAGTTTCGCTGGCAACGGCACCCTCAGGAGAAGAGCTCTAATATCAGAGAACTTGCGGGGCCGGTAGCTGTACCCAGCCTTTTTGCCATTTCATAGTTTGTATGTATTCTATCCTAAATGATGTATAGATACAGTTCTATTATTGTCCTTATTTAAAAGCAAGCAAACAAACAAAAACCCACCTAAAAAACATTTTCTCTTTGTCCTCTTCTGTAGGACAGGAAGGGAGCACTGAATCTCCTCAGCAATTCATAAAGACTGGTAATGTGAATGAAGCACACTATCTACAGACAACATCTGTATCTTCTTTCATGCTTATTTTTGGTAAAAATTACTATTTTTCTGTGCAAGGAAGGTATGATCTCTTCTCTACCTCTGTTATTTCATAGCTTTCTGAGCTTATTGCAAGCAAACAAAAAAATTGCTACAAAATTTCTCAAACAGCAGAGATCTACATTCTGAACTTGCAAGAGAGTCTAAAATTACTGACAGCTGTGACTGAATGAAATATATATTTTAGTGGTTTTCAAACTTAAATTGATGTGTAGTCCTGAAACAAACCTATACTTTGAATGACAGATTGGAGACATGGAATTGACTGTAAAATCAACATCTCAGTGCAGTTCAAGTAAATGCAAAGGATATTTTCAGAAAGGTACACATATATACATAAGCTCCTATAGATATTCACATGGAAATGGATAGAGATACAAATGGATTTGTCAATCTTTCTGTATATGTCAAGTTAGAGGCTGACTATTATATTGGAATATTTAGAAGGAAGTCAGAGGATAAAAATGTAGTATTCCAGCACCATGTTATTTAACTTGCCAGTATATAGCTAAATGAAAAACAGTGCAAACAAATTGCTATAGACAATCCTTTAAAATCCTTTTACTTAAGTCTAGGTTGCAGCTTTCCTAATTTGTTTACTAAAATGTTATGTTTAAAATTTAAAATTATCTTGGCAACTCTTCTGCCTTGGGTCTTCACTTATGAAGGTTATTTTTGCATGCTTTTCTCCTGAGGAATCCTTGTTTTATATATATAAATATAACTTATACATTAAATGCAATAATCTATGACCTAACAGTGTGTTTTCTGAACTTTTATAAGAGGACAAATATCCATCATGAGGAATGCAAAGCACTCCCTCGCAAGTCCAAAGCAGCAGTGCATGAAATTGAACTCAAAAAGAGCCTCCATTCTGTGTGACTTCTTGGCTGACACAATTTAGATATTTATAGCTTTACGAATAGGCCACTGAAGAAGAACTTGAAGCTTTTTCTAGCCAGGAAGGATTAATGAACATGTGCACCTGGTAATTACAGCACTCCATCTTTCTCAAAGCCCTCACATTGCCTCAATGGCAGAAACTGTAATGAAAATCCATTGAAAATATCAATGTGCAATTCCACAAGTCATTTAAATATTAAAATGTATTATCTCTTTTCATACTTTCTATGCACTATGCTAACAGTGGTATGCAAATAATCACATACAGGTATTTTCTACTTCACGTTATTACCTGGCATGCCTCATTTAAACTGTAAAACTCATCTGATATAAATTGAGGCTTTAACTTAACTCTACACTCAAATTAGAAAATGCACAGGAATGACTGTCAAATACTTCCTTAAGTAACTAACATAAGAAAGAAATATCAGCCAGAGGTAACAAACAATAAAAGTTTACCAAAAAATAATAATTTAAAGACTTGGGGGTGGGGGGAACATTCTGTACTTTTTGCCTTAAAAATGTTCTCATAGGTAGTGCCAGGTGGAAACTTTTTACAAACTATGCATGCTACCACAAGCATTTGTCTAATATGCATTCTGCTAGAAATCCACAGGAGTGAAGGGAGCTGCTTGTTTGCTAAAACATTACCTAGATTAACTTGTAAAGCACTATGCACTTCTTTTTGGATTCTGAGATTAAAAAGTCTGAAAAATATTTTCATGCAAAACATAAAACCCACTTCATTATCAAAGTACTAACAATTCAAATAATCTGTGAACATCGATATTAGAATTTTCTTGGTTTATTCCAACGTTTGATATACCGTTATCCTGAGGCAGATACATAAATGGTTGAAGCAGACCAACCAAAAGTAAAACCAGCATTCTTAATGCAGGTTATTTTAAGAAAAATGCCTGAACTGCTTTACAAGTGGAATAAAAAAAAAAAAACAACCAAACAACACAACAAAACACAACACCTCCCCTGAAAAAAACCCAAACCCAACAACCCACCACCACCACAAAAATAGTGAAGCACTCAGCTATTACATCTGAATGGAAAGTCAATTATAACCTAAATGCACAGGCATCTACATGACTCTAAAAGTCTTTTACAAATATTTAAGCACAGTACGAGATTTGAGGATTAAAAATGGCTTTTTATTGTTAAGACATTCTGTTCCTTGGTGGATTATAGAAAAAGAAAAGACTCCAATAGAGGTAAGTGTGCATGAAATGCTCTCTCCAGAGTATTCAACAAAACTGACAGCAATAAGGGGACTTCAAAAAGCAGCAAGACAAGAGATGTTCAAAGCACCTTGCAGCTTTGGGCTGCTGGCCTCTACTGCTGTTTTTAATACAGTTAGGTTTAACTTGTGCGCCGATAAATAATTGACAGCGGTATTTCCTGAACGCTTTGATCACACCGTTTGTCACAAGCTCTAAAGTAGTCATTACGGTAACACTTAATCTGGGGCTTCTTATTTCAAGTACAAAAGCATCCCCTCCCACCTATTGCTCACAGACTCCTGCATCAGAACAGGAGACTTAAGATGCAGCCTGCACAGCACTAACACGCCGCGCTCTCCTCCAGCTGATTCCTTCTCGGGCACGCTTATTTTCGCTTCCTTACCTTTAAAAGGCTCTCCAAAACCTGCTAAGTTCCCCCAGACGATTTTAGTTCAGAGCATCCAGCAGTGCATCCGCACAAAGCTTTGCCATTGCGAGTGTGAAGAGAAAGAGCTGCTGGGATGCTGAATGGCACATCAGCCAACTTTGTGTGTATCCGCGGCTCCCTGAAAAAGCCGGACCGAAATTCGCCTCTCCTGCGGATCGGAGTCGGCAGCACGCAGTGACAGGGAGAGAGGGAGCAAGGATTTAGAAGGGAAAAGAGAGCGGGAGGGAAGAGAGAAAGGAAAAATCCTGCCCGCATTGGATAAGCTTTGCCTGTGAAATGTAAGCTGGTCTACCGAGTCCAGCAAATACTTGCGAAACTACTCTCCTGTAATGTTTTGATGGCGCTGGGTACCGTGGGAGGCCATCAGTTTAACAGCTGATGTTTCCATGTAGAACGTATTAACCATTTGCATTACTAATATATTGGGAAGAAAATGAGCATCTCAGCCTCCATGTCATAATCATATAAGCAAGATGCAATATGTGAATAAAATTAATTTTACTTCTAGTTAGACGTCAATTTTGCTAATTATCTGTGAATTACTTTTGCACTCCTTTAGATTCAATTCGCTATAAAAATATCTCCTTTCTCCCCTGTTACTTACAGATACTGATGTTCCTATAGGACAGCACAGACTGCTTCACCTGCATTACTTGTCCAGTCCTTGTAGAAAATCTACCTATACCACCAAGTCCTAGATATGCACATTTTATGCCACATTCAGTCTAGAATCAGAGTTTGTTGAGACATTACTGGGCACCATTTGACCACGATGAGGCTTTAAAATTCTTTGGTAGACCACTGTTTACACTATTCTGATGAGACTGTTCTAAAATGGAACATTTTTGTTTGTTATAACTAATGATCTAGATATGATTTACAATATAAAGTTTAATTTACCTATCTAGTAAGATCAGGGTGTTGTTTTGGGTTTTTCTCCTAGAAATTTCGGCTTTGCCATTTTAAGTATAGTGTTGGAGAACAGATGCTTTACCATACAGCCTTTCTCAAACCGTAGTAGCATACAAATTTATTTCTGCTTGCTGACAATGAAAGTACCATTTTCTAGTGGCTCTACGGTTTGGCACTGGCACAACAGTTTGAGGTTAGAAGCAGAAGTAAAAGTGCCAGGAAGATAAGAGGCCAGATGTACCATAGAGGTGATGACCTCATTTGGCAAGAAATGCACTTTGAATGTATAGTTTAAATAGAACAGTTTATTTTAGGCAGTATCTATTTTTAGCGAGGTTGGGTGAGGAGGAAAGCCTCCATAACCTTCAAGGTCTTAGGCTCCATTAAAACAAGTAAGACACATAATACAGGGCAAGTAGGGCAAGACCACCAAGGTAAAAGGAGTGGCAACTTTTTACAACTGCCTGCCTGTTCAGAGTATTTTTTTCTTCACAAGCATTGTATCTGTCTAAATGATAAGGAGTTCACATTCCAAATTTCATTGCCAATTAGGAGGCGTTAAATTGGCCTGTATAGGTTTGATGGCTCCTATTGACCTCATCAAACAGCTGTGATTTCTAAGCAATCAGTGTCTAATGAGTTTGGAAACAATAAACACAAGTTAAAATGGCAGGTTTGTTTTTTTTTTTTTTAAACGAACTCTCTTAAGATGTATGTTTTGAAAAATTTAAGTTTAATATGTCCAGAATGTCTTCGGTTTTGCATTTTTTTGTGAATGCATGGAGGAACCAGATTCTAGTGAGAGAAAAGGAAAAACAATACTTATGCTCAGCCTCTCTCTCTTTAATATAGTTAATGCCTTATCAGCACTTAAACACACTTCTGTGAGCAGCTCTGGAAAACTAACCAGAATGCTCAAATACTTCATCTCTCCTTCAGTCTTGTCTCATTTTATTATCATATAATACAAACATCTGTAATGTACCGGAAAATATATTTGCACATTTTAAAAGCAGGTAAAATCTTTGCACCCAATGAAAGGAACATCTTTAGAGAAACAGCTGAAAAGCACAGTGTAGCTATTAATTACAAGGAAAAAAACTCAACCAATTTTCTGCACACCCATTACAAGCAAATATCTTTGAAGCTTACAAGATTGATAAAATACTATTTTTCTTAAAGAAGCAGATTTTTGTCGGTACTTTTTAATGTTAGTAAAGATTACCAAAATGCAAAAAAAAAAAAAAGTTACTAAATACTTAAATATATAACTGCAGGTTGAAATACAGGCTCATTGAAAGTGTTGTGAACACAAGATAATTCTCAACTGCATGCTCAGTGATTAAACAGCATTTAAGGGCTGTTAGTCCATCATCTTTCCTGTGCACAAAACTCATTGAGAACAAAACAACCCAATACTTTAAATGGTTTGTTTGTTTGTGTTTAATTACTCTTTAAGGAAGCAGGCATCCAGATAAGCTCTTGGCAAATAATTCATTGTGTAGCCTTTATAGTACAGCAGTACTATTTCAAGAACCATATTGCACATACATTTCTTGACTAGTCATGTGTACTTAGAAGGCCATTTTGTGTCCTATGCAGAAATACTGCATACAGGCAATAATTATGCATTTTTAGTTCCTTCTGACTATACTATACAAGAACCAAATGTAAAGCAACTTCCTTGCAAAAAGATTTGTGCGCTTATCCCAATTTTGGTTTATGCCATATCCTAAAATAGTTTTACTTTCATCTTTGGCATCTTGCAGCCTTTCAGCAGAGGATAAAAGCTAACACATCCCCAACTCCCCAATCAAACACAGTTCTTTAAGAAAGACACAGAACTAGACTCTGGAAAAAAAAAACCCAAACCACTAAAATGACCCTGTTGATTGCAGCTATCAGGGAGTTACACAGAGATAAAACGCTTTCTAAGTTATCTAAGCTTAAGTTTATGGAGAGCAAGTACTTAGCAAATGAATAAGAATTCAACAGAGGGACATGTTTGTGTTTGCCTTGAAGTCTCCTATAACAGACAGGCGGCTGTATGTTTAAACAGATGTAGATAATTCACAGCAAATTCTAGATAATGGCGAAAACATCTCATTTGAATTCAAAAACCCCCATACATCAATGTAGAAGGTCCATCCGTGTAAGAGTCTCGAAACCAGCCAAACCCCATAAGGGGTTCCTCATTAGCCCTCAGATCATCATATAGTTAACTCTGTAAGTAATATACAACTGATTTTGCCCTTATTGACACGTCTGTTTGTGATCACGCTGGAAAATGTATTCTTCAAATCAACACAAATCTATAGCATGATCAGTAGTCGAAGACAGGAGAAATCAGGAAAACTCTAGGGAAAAAAAGTGGCTTAAGTTAGAAGCAGCTAATGATACTAAATGAGACTGCCAGATCTATCAGCTTTGAAAATTTTGATTCACTGTCCTGCTGAGCCTCACAGGTTTTGGTCAGCCTGGTATCATAATAGGAGTGCAGAAGAAAAAATATAAATCAGCAACATTAAAAGGACTGTATCTCAAAGGCAGCATTCATTCTCTGCAAAAACAGCACAGAAGTATAAGGCAGACAGAAGGGGCACTTTATAGGTATTATATTCATCTAGGTTATTTGCAGGAGGTATTAGGACTTCACAGATAGAGACATAGATAGCTACATGATCTACAAAAGGCTCCTACTACTAATTCTCTATTCTTACTGTTAAAAATACCACCATTTCAGCTTTAAGACATTTGTCATTACTTCATTTGGCCAAAGATTCTTGAAAACAGAAATTTTACAAAGGATGCAGAGGCACTTGAAGTTAGCTTAGTGTATAAGCTATTTTGGGATGTAAAATAGAAGGAATTGCAATATTACCTTTAAGAGTTGTAAGTTCATGGTATTCTTTACCCTTTCAGAACTTAAAACCATGTCTTCTCATTCCCATGATTGTGACAAATTCAGGTGTTAGCATAGTCAGGGACAAAGGCCTCCTAGGTCCTACAGTACACAAGCAAGTACTGAAGTAATAAAAGAACACAAGCAGGAATGCAAAAAAAAAATTACAGAGCAAAAGAATTACCTTCAGTTAGCCCTGAAAAAATAAACACACTTACACAGGAAGTGTACAGACCACACCGTGGTCCCTGTTCAGCACTGTATGAAACATACATCCACGAGAGGCAGTGATCCTACCATGTGTGCCAAGCAAAGTCAGGAGGCAAACTACCTTCTATTTGTTATTTTACAGCCTGGTTATCTACTAAGATATTTCCAGCTCCCAGCTATTAGGCAAGAACAGATCTAGCTATAATCTGTTGAGGGTTTCCTAATGGCTCAGGTTTTGCTGAATCTTGAGCAGGAGGTGTTTACTATGAAATCCTGATTTAATTCCACCTACTGTTTTCTTCTTGTTCATTCTAAGTGGCTTTTGTGTGGAGAAAAGCTAACAGTCTCAACCTTAGCTTTTGTACATCACCCTTAGACACTTATTAGATACCATAGCAAAAAAAATGTGCTTACATCACATGGACCTTCAGTTTCTGTAGTCTGTCAGACACCATTCCATGGCTTTGCTATGCTGTATGATCCTAGGTTTGAGATCCTTGCATAATAGGTGAAACATTCTGCAGGTGTGCATAATGTTGAAATAAAGCCACAGACTCAAAAACTCTCATGAGCGAACTTTTGTTAAATCAGTCACTGAAAAGTGTATTTTGTGTTGTAGATTTCACTTTTCCTTTTTCTAAATAGCAAAACTTTGAAGTAAGCTGAATTTTGTTAGTCTCAGAGAAAAAGGCTTTGATTACAGATACCTGTTTTTCTTAAAGGTTATATTAAAAAGAGTATATTAAGGTATATTAGTATAACCTATCAATAGAAAGTTATTAGCAAAGTTTCTAAAGGGATAGATTGGTAAAAAATTCCTTAATACACTGATATCATCCAAGTTGAACACAGAAAGGTGTGGAAACTGCTCTTTCACTTTTAAGTATAACAAAAAATACTGCCTGTAACTGCTACAGCACCTGCCATGCTATCAGAAGTGTAGATCTTTCTGCCAATATACTGCCTGTTTCTTCTGATATGATTGCCATCCCCTGTCTTCAGCTCTTGGCACAGGCACAGATTACTTCTACATGAAATAGCAGGATTATTTATCTCAAAATTTTGGTTTTGACAACTACATCTGAAAAATAATAGTCATATCGCCTATATCCAGACAAATCAATAGCTCTGCCAAAAGTCTGTGTAGGGAGTACACATACGCAAAATGCACAGGAGTGCTCCAGCCACGTTCTCTCTTGATATCACCAGTATTGGTCACCTGCCCTATTGCCTGATCAAGTGTCTGTTCACCTCACAGACAGTTGTTGGGGAGGAGGAGTTAACACAGAAGTCTCATCCTGTAGTTTGTATCATCACATCTCAGTCATCTAGATCGGGTTGGCCACACAGGGACATGAGATACAAGATTTTTATCTATGAATAAATTTTTAGAAAAAATATTTATTAAGACTGTTACTATGACAATAACGGTTTTATTCTTATCCAACAAACATAAAAGATCTTAATTTTTATGTTAAAATTATAATTGTTATTATTACAATCAGGACAAAAAATGTCAATAATTATTTTGCTCTTCATAATTTTAGACCAGTTGCCATACATTCTAAAGAAAATTATGAAGTGCATTCTAGGAAGGTTGTCAGCTACATTAAACATAAATTCCAGTAGCTCTAATATATACATTTACATATATAATTTTACCACTGAAAAGCACATTTTAAAATTAACATTTGATTTTTTTCCTTTTGTATATCTTGTGGTTCTATCTAAGATGAAATTTAGCATGAGTAATTGTTCTGTGATGAAATAGAGCATCACTCAAAGTGTGCATACCAGTTAGAAAGATGAAATTATTCTACTTCAAAGAAATGTATGTTCTATTTAGACTTGTATTTTATCACACTGGGCTTGAATCTTAAATATTCATTTTGATTATGTATTATTTCACTGATTTATTCCCTCATTAATTCACTCCTACAGTAATATGATCAACTTCAATGGATATATTTAAGCTGTTACATACATCTTATCTCATTGTGCTGTACCAAATTCCTCCATCAAAATAGTTAATTAAGAAAGAAAATCAAATTTCTCTTAATCTCACACTAAAGCATAATTTCTTCCTTGAAAAAACTACAACTTAATTATGAAAATGAATCCATGAGTTATATGAAGACATGTGGATAATATTAGAAATGAGCATAGCAAATGAAAAGTCAGCACAGTATTCGTGTTTGATTTAATACATCAAAAACGAAGCGAGATTGTGTCTAGAGCACTCACTGGTTATATCATCTGAGAGATATATAATACTAATGAGTGTTGATAAGAAGATAAAATGAGATATATCAGTTTTGCTACTTAATGCTTTGTAAAGTCTATTTATTATTTGTATTCATTTTGGTGTCTCAGTTACAAAAATAACATAGTACAAAAGGACTCAGGACCTTTGAATTTTGTTCTCTCTGTCAAAAGGTTTTTTTGCTGAGACTTTGGACAGAACGAGTTAGTCTGTTTATTCATGATTTTCAAAGAATCTAAAGGAGTTAAATAGTCTTTCCTCAGTGGAATTGATGATCTTCTAGCCCCTTGCTTTCTCAGATGACTTTCAAAATCCTATGTCCTTCCTGTCTGGTGAAGACAACATAAAAAGTACTTATCTGGAGTATCCAAAATGAAAAATGTGCACACATTGCTGAAAGATGATGACGATAATGTGAATATGATCACAGTGAAACATGGGGTTAGATTCAGGAATAAGGCAGTTAATAATTCAGCTGCATCCTAACAGAATGTAAGATTGCTTAAAAAATTATCTGCTTTTTTTCAATAGGAAAAATGGAGACTACAAGGCTTTATCTTACAGTAAATACAGTGCCATTCAAATTACAGCCAGTGAAGTCACTAAAGGCAAATTCTTCCTGTGGGTTGTTTTTGGTGGTGGGTTTTTTTTTTTCCCCCCTGTTTTCTTCCTTCTGGTTCTTTTGTGGCTCAGACAACAACAGCAGCAAGACAGTAAAAGCAGCTACAGAAACTCCACATTTTAAGGAGCAGAAAAGTCCTATCAACTTCTCTTTGTGTCATAGCTGAGGCCAGTGTGACAAACTGGAATATTACAATGATAGGTCATCAGTAAAAAGTGATATTACGTATCACAAAGGAAAAGATTGTTACACAAAAGACAGCCCATATGTAGTAACTCCTCTTTCTCTTCTCAGCCTCATTAATGTAACATATTGATGATGGAGAATTCTAAGCATGGCTAATGCAAACTACTTTTTAATTACTTGAAACTATGATTGACAACAGTTTAATCTATCAATTAAAAAAACACCCAAACAACAAAAACCCAAACCATAAACCCTAAGACTTCTGCTAAAGTGTCTACAGCTATTTAATATAGGTGTCTTATAGTACCATAAAAATTTTTCAGTTTATGTATTTGGAATCTTCTCCGTTCCATTGTAATGAAATGTCAGCTTTTCTGAAAAAAAAAAAATTAACTAAATTTAAGCGTGGGTTTTTTTCAATTTATTAACAAAATAATCTAATTGCTTTGTTACTGTATGCCTTCATTACTTGCAAAAGCTTGGAATTGGGCTTGAGACCATATATTTTTTTATATATATATATATAAAAAAATAAATAGAATCACTGTGTATTGTGTTAGCATTTATAAGGTGAATAAAAATAGATAGCATCTCAATTGAATAAATTCATTGTTACAGGCTTGAACAGAAATCGTAATAGGGATAGAATACTGCCACAGTTTGGCTAGATAATACAGTTTCAGATAATAGACATTTTTATCCATCTTAGAAAAGCTGCAGAAGAGTCATTGAGCATCTTCAAGGTCAAATGTAAACTTGACATCGGACTGCTTATATTGCAATGTCAGAAAATGATACATTATGGCTATAAATTTATTAGTGGGAATAAAACCTTATACTATATTTGCATTTTGAAAGCAATATGGAAACATTAACTCCTTAACCCTCGAAACTACCCTAGGAAGAATTTTAACGTACAATACAGCAGAGCAGATAATGGAAATTAAAAAAGAAGAAAATTAAATTCTAATTTTTAGAAAAAGCCTATATAAAAATGGAATTAAACTTTTTTCAAGTTTCTTATGTTGATGCATTCTATAAAGTAATGCCAAATTTTTTTCATCTCATCAAAATAACAAAAGAAGAAACTGGATAGCTATACAAATTCCAAATGCCTTAGGATCTGCTGTTACTCAAATCAACATTGCAGTCTTTTACATATAAAAGCAAAGCCACCAATGAAGAGCATAAAATTAAATTTAAAATTGACTGATGATTCGGCTGAAATTCTCTGTTTTGTTAGACTGAGACAGTTTTACTTTTTCTAATGTCTTGGGCAGACATCCTTTTTTAATGAGAGATAGTTAGGAAGTTCATCCAATAAAGCACATAAGACATGCCAGAAGATAGACTAGAAGTAATGTCTTTACACCCTAATTTAAAAGACAGATATTCTCTTAATTCTGCCTTAGTTGCCACAATAGGTGAAGGCTAGTAATATGGTATTCCAGATATATTTTACTCTGACTTTTCCAGTGTCCTAGACAATGGGCGCCCCCCATTGTCCTGATGTTATAGATAAAATTAAAACCAACATATCTTGGTTATCTTGTCCTAGGATTTTACTTTACAATAACATTTGATATCTAACACTACACTATCAACAAGTTCTTATTTTCCACCATCCATCTCCAATACATCCTTATCCAGGACACTAATTGCATACCATAAAAAATATTTGTTGTCTAGCAAGTTTATTTCAGAGTAGATAAAGGGAAGGCAACCAATGTCATCTACCTGGACTTGTGCAAGGCCTTTGACACAGTCCCCACCACATCCTTATCTCTAAATTGGAGAGATGTAGATTTGATGGGTGGACCATCCAGTGGATAAGAAACTGGTTGACAGAATGTAGACAAAGGGTAGTGGTCAATGGGTCTATGTCTAGGTGGAGGCCAATGACAAGCAGTTTCCCCCAGGGGTCTATCTTGGGACCGGTTCTCTTTAACATCTTTACCAATGACATTGATGATTGAATTGAGTGCACCCTCAGCAAGTTTGTGGATAACACCAAGCTGAGAGGTGTCATGGCTGAGGAAACCATCCAAAGGGATCTTGACAGGCTGGAAAGATGGGCTTGGGTGGATGTAGTGAGGTTCAACACTGAGAAGTGTAAGGTGTTGCACTTGGGCCGGAAGAATCCCAGACATAGATACAGACTGGGAGAAGAGCTCCTTGAGAGTAGCCCTGCTGAGAAGGACCTGGGTGTCATGGGGGATGAGAAACTTAACATGAATCAGCAGTGTGCTCTTGCAGCTCGGAAGGTCAATGGTATCCTGAGCTCCATCAGAAGAGGGGTGGCCAGCAGGGACAGGGAGGTGATTGTCCCTCTCTGCCCTCATAAGGCCCCAGATCTGGACACAGGACTCCAGATGGGGCCTTACAAGGGCAATACAAGAAAGATGTAGAACTGTTGGAGAGGGTTCAGAGGAGGGCCACGAAGATGATTAGAGGGTTGGAGCATATGCCCTATGAAGACAGGCTGGGGGAGCTGGGCTTGTTCAGCCTGGAGAAGAGAAGGCTGTGGGGGAACCTCATTGCAGCCTTCCAGTACCTGAAGGGAGCATATAAACAGGAGGGAATTCAACTTTTTTAATGGGTAGACAATGGCTGGACAAGGGGAAATGGATTAAAGCTAAAGGAAGGAAGGTTTAAATTAGATATTAATGGGAAGTTTTTTAGAGAGAGTGGTGAGGTCCTGGAACAGGCTGCCCAGAGAGGTGGTGCATGCCCCGTCCCTGGAAGTGTTCAGGGCCAGGTTGGATGGGGCCCTGGGCAACCTTGTGTAGATCCAGGCCTGAGGTTGGTGGCCCTGCCTGTGGCAGGGGATTTGGAGCTCTATGATCCTTGAGGTCCCTTCCAACCCTTGCCATTCTACGATTCTAGGAAGATAAATATTGAATCTAATTCAAAAGTGGAAAATCCAAAGTTTATGGAAAGTATATCAATGGGATTTACCCCATACCTGACTTCTGATACCTACAGCACAGATCTCTGTATCTGAGATAGTTGTCTAAACTCTATAGCCACAAGAAGTAAATGGATACTTCTAGGGCATAATATATATATTGTATCCCATATTAATGTGGATATTTAAAATGCATCAGATTATTTTGTTGCAGATGCAACTATTACTTTTCATTACATTTTAATGGAGTTCAGACCAGGTCCCTGTCTAGTGCAGGTATGTGAAGTGAGATGAAACTCACCCTATGTATCTATGTTGAAAAGATTGAAAATACTTTTTTGCTTCCCATGCTCTGGAATGGCTTTCCTCATTATATTGTTTAAAACTTACACCATATGAACATTTTTAATTAATGTAATTTTGCTTCAGAGCATTTCAGTGGTAGTGTTATGTCTTACTCTAATAATTGTGTTCCTTTAATTTCAATCACAACCTGCATGTAGTTAAACTTGCTTGTGTAAGAACTCACATGATAGTTTTAGCAGCTAGACATGTTTCACATCAGTATGGTTTCAGAATTTCCCCAAAAATCTACCAGGAATAAAAGTTAGCAGAGTTCATGACCTTAAAAAATTACTGAATGCCACAGTAATTTAGAAATACACTTTTGCATCTGCTTTGCAGTACACCTCAAAAGTCTAACTCAGAGGTAAATGGCTATCTCCAATGGACTTTGACAGCAGTCCTAGAGTAATTACAAATGCATCAAATTAGTTTGTTTTTTGTTCTATTTACAGACTAAATTAGTGGATCTGTGCATACACAGTGAACAAAATATAGATCATTTATAATTGATGTTGTAATTAAATTGCTTAGAAAAATAAATTTAAAAGAAAATAAAAATTATATTAAAATAACAAACAGGAATTCAAACATGGAATTAAGGAAATCTGACCTATATCAAGTGCTACTTATATAATGAAATAGCAATTGATAGCATCCACCAAAGCACCAATGTTAATACTGAATCCTTTCAGTACAACATCCTATAAAGTCTAAAGTTTGTTTTCAACAAAGTAAAAAATTGGTGGAAAAGACATGAAGAACTTCCCAATAGCATCTATCACGAAAAGCCAATACAGACCAAAAAACTACCAAGCCTTCATTTTGATCACATTATCTATACTCCCTGCTTAAGTTTTATAGTCACAACATACCTTAAACCTTACGAGTTTAATATTTTCAAAATCTGTCTGCTATTTTTATGAATATGCTACTGAGTAACTACTGCTTAGCTCTATCATTTAATACCTTTTTAGAAGGAAAACTGAGTAATCTAAAGTCCATGTCAAGTATGTATCATGTATAGTCAAGCATCTTTCTTTAGTGTAAATGCAAAAGTCTCATTGTCCTAGGCATAAAGTGTAAGCATAAAGCTCTCTGAGCTTTATCTAGTTAGCATACTTACTCAACATCTGAAATATACAGGAGGTTTAAACCAGTAAATATTACAGATCTCTAATATGGAGTAGTGATGTAGCTGTTTAATCTTTATTATGTGCTAAAAAGTGAACATTTTTAGTGGACTCCACCCCTTTCCCTCCTCCACCCCCCCTTTTTTTTTTCCTCTTCCTTACCAGAACACCTCAAATTAGAGAAATAGAAACATGTTTACAAAATAGTGTTCCTTTCAGAACAACAAGAAAAAAAGTATTGTCTGTTTTCAAGTTTGATTTGGATGAAACGATCACTAGGACTGACTGTGGCCTGAATAAGGGAAACCTATTCTTTTCAAATATAAGTGTTATAAAGAGGATAATAATATATCTAATAAACCATGTGTGAGTTACCACTGCAGACTAGGAAACAAAATGCTTGAAGAACTTGGTGGGAAAAAAAAAAGAAAACTTGAAATACTTGCAGGTAGCTTTTCTTCTTGCATACCGCTTGCTTGAACAAGTTAATGTCTTTGCAACATAGTCTTGAATACTGTGCTTTGATCATCTATTCCACTTCCAGTAAAGACCTGCTGCAGAAAACTTTTGAATCACTCATTTAAAATAGATAGCTCCCACCAACCGGAAATAATAAAGTGTATTTGCAGACTTCCTACCTAGGCTCTATGAGAAAAAAATAAATAAAAAAGAAAAGAAAAAAAAAGGAAAACCACCTGTAGCCATTTAGGCTGGATTTAACAAGCACAGATCCACACCAAGTAGGAATATCTAAAGAGTCAAAGCTCAATGAATTGCACCTAACAATTACACCAATTGTACTTCTCTCTTTCACAAAGCATTTCTCATTTAATGTCATAGGACTGTTATGCAGGAAAAATATGGGAGAATCTTTCTGATCTTTGAATAGTAAAAGAACAATTTCCATTGTACAGGGCTAATCTAAGAAAGGAGAATTTCTTGACACAAGACATTTGTAATCCAATTTCTGTTGTCATTCAAGTTGCTATATTCCACACCCTTGCTAACTGAATTACCCAGTTTTGTAGGTAACAGGAAAATCTCTCACCCTCTGGGATTAGGTTGACCATGACCTATGCAACTATTAAAGCTATTAGTACCAATTCCCTGAATGAACTCTGAAAAAAAAATGTTTTCATTAGAAAAGTGGGAAAGTGTACAAATGAACCTTTGTCATTCTGATGAGTAGGTTAGGCTGAGAAAAATAAAATCCAAATTTGGCACTAGGGTTGTATATGAACACATAATTGTTGAGAACTTCTTTGACTGTGTTGCTTTTTTGCAAAGATAAAATTTATTGGGGAGTAAGAAGTTACCACTTACATTCACAGTATCACGGTCATAATAATCTCCTGTAAATAATCTTCAAAATGAGACCTTCCAAGTTGTAGCTATCATTGTCACTATCAATTTTCCCGGCAATAGGTGTCTGCATTTGCATTAAATCAAAGATGTTTCAGGAACTGTATTCTTCTTGGCATTTTTTATGGTTCTCTAAATAGATATTTAATGATAAATATTGTCCACAGGGTATAAAAGTATTCTCCTCTATTTTCTTAAGGTCAATAATTTACTACTTCCATCACTGTAGACATACCCTAGGAATCTGTAAAACCAAATAATAATAATAACCAAGGCTGGGAAAAAGAACAGGAAAAGAAAAACCATAATCTTCCTTCTGTCAATATTTAGAATTGACTGAGGATGATAGAATAGAAATTTAACTGAAGAAAAGTTTCTACTGTAAGTATTTCTGTCAAAGACCAGCTTTGCTTAGCCCTGAGCATTTGAAACTAAAATATAAAATATACTAGACTGACTCCAGACCAATGATTATTTCCTTCATAGGTGGCTTCTATGATTATTGCAAAAGAGTTCCTAAAACTTTTGCAAAATACCCCTATGGTATCTCTTCCAACCCCCCATGACTTCTTTTCTTCAAAGCATCAGATAACTTCTTTGTTCAAAGACTGTACAATGGCAGCCATCGTAGGCACAGATCTGTTCTAGGAGAACATAGAAAGATAAGATGAAAAGGCAAATTTGACAACGGACTTACTCTAATATTCACTTCAATATGCTTGTTTTCTTACTACATGTCACATAGCAAAATCATCTGCTTGCCTTTCCATTGAGCCTCACTTTTTTTTGAAGTGCTAAGGTTTAAAACAACTTTTATTATGCCCTAACAGTGTCTTAGCACTCTTGTTAAAGTAGCAAACCATTTCCAAAAAGTTAAACAATAAATTTAACCTCTATAGATAAAGCCCCATACACACACATTTTTGTTTGAAAATTTTTTGAGTCCTACATTTATTCTGATGAGATTTTCTTTCTTGGCCAGGTATTTCTTAAATTGAAAGAGACTACATTTGCACTGTTGACCTTAACACAAAGTTATGGAAGCACATGGATGACTCACAGGGAGATGACAGTTCATATTTTACTTTTGGTGCTTTGCTTGACACCATTTTAATACTTTCATGCCCAGTGGTAGGACATGGGATCAAGAAGCTCAGAAATCTGTTTATCCTGTGATGGAGAGATTGTGAAGACCAGTTTCCTCAACAAATTTTGGCCAAATATAAGCATTTACATTGTCTGGATCACCCATGCTGACACACTGCAGCAGCTGGAAATGACAGCCCAATAGTTTTTCTAGCTTTTGCATTTGGCAAGAGACTTTTCTGCCTATGAAATCTCAGTTAAACTAACATTCATATCAACTTCAACTGCTTCGGGTTCTGCTACAGAATATTTTTAATATAGAATATAAGTTGTCTTTCGTAGAATTTCCTAGTTGTAGGGACTTGTTTCTTTCTTGATCTGTGTACTAAAAGTTCCAGGGATTGCTATTATTTTTGTACAAGGGAAAAATGTGCCTACTTCGGCTGCTCCGCAAAGGTCTATGGTCCTAAACTTTCTGAAATCAATTAGACATTCATGTGCATTTTGAGACACACAAAAAATCTAGGAAAAAGTCAAGCATTTGAACTTATCATATTCTTATAATGTGAAAATAGTTTCATCATCTTTCTAAACTAATCTTAACCTTCATTTCTGACCTCTTCTACTATATATTCAGCATAGTGTGGTTTCATGTGATTTTGAGTCATATCAGAGTATGTCTCATATACATACTGTGTGTATCTTGCATAGCTCTTGCTACCAGTTATAAACTTTCTTCAAAGAATGATTTATGCAAGGTATAAAAAGTGCTACATTCACATGTGAAAATTATACTACCATATTGTTCTCCCAGGAGCCATAAACAGATCAGAGTCCAGTTTGTGCTATGAAGAAAGATATACGAACCTCACTGGGACTTTTAATCAAAATAATCTGACTCTGAATTGAAGATCCATTTTGTATCACATCCCAGCAGACTAACAAAGACCTGCTTGGTTATAGAAGTTAATTTAAAACTTTTAGTTTAACAAAAGCAAACTGAAGGTGTTGCCCAGCTTTCAATCAATCTTGGTCTTAAATCAAATAAAAGCCAATATGTGTTGTGTTGTGTTTTCTAATTGATTGTTCAAAATCATAGCTCCTAGTAAATATTTTTTTCTGTGTTCAAAGATTTTTTTGGAAATACCCTTACAGACAGGAAATAATTGTATTCTGTGGGATCTTCTGTGGGCATAGAGAAAAGTGTAAATTAAATTCTTATGCGGTCTTACTTTTCTATCACAGGGTTCAGCTTTCGATCTGCACTAGTAAGTTCAGTAAATTGCAAGCAGCGAAGCTGCTAGAAACTTAATTCTTCAGCATTGAATTTATACCACCCAAAAGGAATGACAAAATACCATTCACAACATCATTCCATTTAACAAAGAGAGGCTGTTGAGTTTTTCCAAATTAAAAAAAAAAAGGGAGTTTGCATAAAACACAGTAAAAGACCTCTAAACTCTGTGTGACTTCTGGACTTTTGGCTAAGGCTTGAATAAAAATGTTCTGGAGCTAGATAATAGTTAAATTAGGAGTTTTGTTGACTACAGACAACAGGACAATCTTCCAGGAGGTAATGATACAGATTTCTAGATATTCCCCAAACTTTTTTTTCTTATTGTGACAATTGGACAAGCCTTATATACTTGATAGATGAGGTAGATGATTTGTGACTCACACTATGGTTGCATATGCTGGAGTGACTGGTACTGGTCATTGTTCTGATTTACTTTAATGGCAATGATATTGTAATAGAAATTATTTTATTTTAAATCATGCTTATGGCTGCAGAGATGCTTTGGAAACTGATCCATGCAGAAGAGACTGTTCCTAATCTATGTCAGAAGCACATACTTATCAACATGCATTTCCTGCTGAAATATGCATGTTAATTACTATTTGCTAAACTCTAATTGGTACATGTCCAGATCTGTCATTTTTCAAAAACTGAGATGCTAGATGTTTACATTCATATATATATGGAAATCACTGATCCATGCCCTCATGTCAGACAAATGAAATCTGAAGTCAAAGGAAAAAATACCAACGCAATCTTAGCAATGTTCAAAAGATTTTAAAAAAATAGATACAAAGATCTTAAAAAGTATACATTACTGTACAAATCCAATCCAACAATCAATCTAATAATGTCACAATGATAAATTTAAGAGGGACTGAGTTGTAGGTAAGAAATTTGGAATTTCATACTTACACTTAGGCATATATTTTAACACTTTTAAATCAGAGTGTATTTTTTCCTTTTAGAAATTATTGTAGCAACTGTGTGGTAGAATTTTGGAAAGAATTATCTACTGTTATATTACTTCATCACTTGCTTAATGTGCCTAATTATTAGGAAGCTATTATGATCTGACAGCCTAGTAATATCAAAAAGCATTATCTACCCCTGTTTACAGTTTCTAAATTTGTACTGCCTTCATGAGATCAAGCATAGCTAACATGATTAACTTCCACCACCATGATAAACTGTCTGTCAGGTCATGGGTCTTCAACAGAGGATTTTAAAAATCAACATTATATAATAGGTGTTGATATACTACTTCACAGAATCATAGAATTATGTAATAGTTTGGGTTGGGAAGGACCTTAAAGGTCATCTAGTTCCAATCCGCCTATTAGGGGCAGGGACACCTTCCACTAGACCTAAATACATTATGAATAATACAAAGATAATGGAAGTCCCTAAAAAAAAATAAAACAACTTAATTAGGATTCTAAAATTTTCAACAAATTTGAATCCCTGCCTCTCTACAGCAAACAAAAACTGTAAACCAGTCTATTTAATAAGTATTGTGAACAATTTTTCTAATTGTGTATAAATGTCTACAATTCATAATAAAATAGGACGCAACATAGAAAAACTTTAATGCTCAAGTAGCAAATAAAATGTCTAGACTTGTTATATTTTAACTGATGCTTTATTTTTCTGCATCAGATTTTACTCATAAATACACTTCAAAGACACAGCAATACATTTCACCATATTCTGAGCTTTTAGAAAGAGAATATAAGCTTATATTCTGAGTTTCTCTCTATAATATTATTTCATGTTTTATGCTGTTCTGGTTTTGGATAAGTGGGAACAATTTCAGAACAGATCTAAAAAATATGGGATAGTATATTTATACATGTCTTTTACAAATATTCTAGACATAAATGAATTTCAGAGAATGGGGCATATCACATTGTATTATAACACAGTTCAAAACCATTTTAATGGGATCAAATTGAACATAATTTCACTTGCTGTCTTTCCATTAACTGTAAAATTTAACCTCAGTTTATACATTCACAGGAACTTCACTAAGCTTATCTTTTGCTTTTCTCCTGCTGCCGTGTACTCAATATAATCAGTCTATGCCAGAAAGTACATGCTTTTTCCAGAGATACCAACATCAGTCAAGTACACTAGGATATTTTTAAAAAATGAAAATAAACTAAACAGACATGGGATAATTACATTTCATTAAAGTGAGTTTTATTCCTAAACATGTTATTCTTGCCCACAATCACTAACAGTATTATTGAAAATTATCTGACCCTATAGGGAGGACAAAATAAATCATAATGCTTATTTGCCAAAATATAAGAAGTGTTTATTATTTTAGTTAGAGAGATTGGATTAAGAAAAAAAAGTTTTTTCAAAGATTGTGTTCTGAAAATGCACTGAGAAGGTTACCCCATGGGTTGTATCTGAAAACATCATGTCTTTAAAATGCACAAAATCTGTTGAGAGCTGAGAAACCAATCAACTAAAAAAAACCAAACAAAAACCTAGTAAAAGGATTCAATATTATCCTAGGTTAGTTCCCTAATTTCCCAAAGCAAACAGGACTATGGTTTCCACCAAGCAATATCCATTGTTGCAGTGTTGCCCTCCCTCCCTTCCCGACTTTTAAATTAACCAAATTATTGTTTTAGATTTATCAAATGAAAATATGACAAGGAGGCTATTTGCTCTTAAAAATATTTTATCTGGGGAAATGAGGGCACAATATTGTCCCTATCTGCTCCTTCTCACTGCATTATGCTTTCAATTTAATCTGTCCAGACTGACATTCTAGTATCAAAATAATGATAGTATTCATTAAGTAATCCTAACTTTGGTAATTTTTAATTCTCAATGTTCTTTTTTGTTCCTTGCACCATCAGATTTTTTTGGTAAAAAGATCCATTTATATTGACTGGTCTCCAAGGAAATCTGTTGGAGCCTGAGAGAACTCAAAATCTATTCTAGACTCTCGCAAATCAGCCTTGAATGCAAAATAAAGCTCTTCAAGAATTTCACAATTAAGGGATAGGTGAATAATGTGGAAGACCCATCACTCGTAGAGAAATACAGAGCTGAGAGTAGACAAAGCGCAAATGAAGACACACATGTCTCATTACCCATGAAAGTACAGTCTACCTCTAGGTATAAAGAATGCAAACCTTGCTCACAGCCTTGAGGACTCTTATAATGGAAAACAACAATTCTGGAAAAGATCTGAAAGGAGGAGAATAGTAGAAAGAGGAAAGCGGTAAAAAATCAGTTATGCCTGGAGTTTTCATTGTGACACAGACAAAAGAGTTAAAAAAATCTTTTGAAGGCATATGAAGAAACGGGGAGGTTATGCTTCCTTTGAGTTTTGCTCAAATATAGCTGTCACTAAACTTCTGCACCTCCAGTACAAGAAAGATGTTGGAAAAGATGGACAAAGTCAGGAAAGCCAAGCAATCTGCAAAATGATTAGGTTAGTCATACACTAAACAATGGTGAAAAATCTGTTTACTTCTTTATGAATTTAATTAAATGGCGACTGAATATGTTTGGAAAAAAAACCCAAATCCATGGAAAATTTCAATTCTAGTGTTTCCTGCAGCTTATAAAAATGAACAGGAATTCTAACAGGTAAAAATACGATCACCTAGATGTAGTGTCAGCTGCATTTTAAATGCAAGCAAAGTACAAGAAAACCCCATTAAAAATCATTACCATGCAGTTTAATAACTAATATTTATTTAGCATGAGTTATTAAACATATTTCATAGAACTGTTTCTTTCATAAATTTTGAGGATTCTGAAGAAACAAAAAAGATACAGTAAATGTACTTTTCTATTATTCACTTTTATACTACGTTGGTTATCAGGATGATACATTTTTATTTTCTAACTTTCCTAACGCTTACAAGAGACCACTAATAAATCCTTTTTTTATTAGTCTCGTCCATCATAAAAGAGACTACAGTAGAAATTTTAACAGATCCACAGAGTTTTGACATAAAAAACCTCAATAACACAACAAGCTCTTGGCTATATACTAAACTCAACCTCTATTTGATATCTGTTGATCAATAATTTAGGATTTTCAAACTGTCATAGTTGTTATGCTCCAAAAGCATGATTTCTTCTAGCAAAACCATCAAATCACCAGAATTAACTGTTGGATTGCTTTTCTGTTATTATTTTTAGAACAAAATGTGTAATGTTTGGGTTATTAAATTTATTTTCTTTTTAAAACAAGCAAATTAATACTAATTTATCAACTTAATTTCTTTGACTTGAAATTTTTGCAAAGTCATTGTATTAATCAAACTTACAAAATCACTCCTGTTGTCATTTTGCAGAGCATTCAGACACAAAGTACTCTCAGATAGCTTCCCCTGCTTACAGCAGGGCTGAAGAAGGGTTTTGAGGATCATCATTCTTGTGCAACAGGAGCCATTGCTGAAGGCATTACAGTTACAAAAAGAGGTAATGAAATAGGGTAGTGATAGTAAATTTAGAAAGTACCAGAGGAGGTTTTATTTGAGACAGCTAAGGGTTGCAGCAATATTACAAGGTACCTTCCTGGGTGCATGAGTTGCTCGGCATCTCTAAAGCCTGTAACACTCAGTAGTAATGTAGGGGCTAAGAAAAGACTTAAAGAAAAGGTACTCTCAGTCATCATAAATTAGAATGGTGGATCTTTCAAAAATAAAAATGGTACATAAATAATAAATTCTATAGATCCGGTATCCTAGATTATACATTAATCAAAATAATTAAAACTAATTGCAATCAGTATTTTCAGTGTACTCCTAAACTTATGTTCTGTATTTATCCCAAATGCAATGTTTGAAACCAGTATTATTCTAGCTCTGAATTCTTGAGAGAAAGCTTAACTTGAACTATGGCCCCACCACACCAGACAATGCGCAATTACAGTCATGTGCTCCTTGTTCTGAAGCCTTTATGATCTAATAGAAAACACAACAGTACTATCCTAACAGTTCTCTGATCTACTCTCCTATAATACAAGAGCTATCAAATATTCATACAGAACAGATTTTAAAATGTGCTAAGGGTTCCAGTGGATTACTTAAAAACAAAAAGATCTTGACTGGTATAGATGAATGTAGAAATAATCTTGCACTCTTGAAACTTAGGTTCACTAAATCAGACTGCCTTTTTTTTTCCTTCTTTTTCAAGTTTACTCCCAAAAGATTTTTTTCTTTGAAGACAGAAGCAAAAGCTGCTACTGCTGATTTCAGCCTCAGACATATTTATAACAGTCATGTTTTTTCCACGGTCTCAATTTACTAAAGTACCAGTACTAAAACCAAAACATAAAACATATTAGCAAACCCTCATATTAAACCCAATCATTTACATACAATTACATACAAAACAGACCTTTTTCATTTTATCTATAACAAAAAAATGAGCTAAAGGAAAAATGTTCTGTGCAAATTATTACAGACAGGTGTCATGCTTATTCCAAAAATAAAGAAATAAAAATTTGAGACTAGAATTTTCAGCTTATCTTACAGCCACAGAAATAAACTGTGGCTCCACAAAGGCTGGACAAATGGAACAATATTTACTTTTCATTTGAGATATCTGTAAGAACTGAATCATGGGACACGGGATGAGCTTAAGCAAAAAGGCAGTAGCTGGCACTAATATGTTCTTAAAGCCACTAAGAGGGAACAGAGAACTACCTCATCTTGCTATTGAAAACAGCAGAATGAAGTTATGCAGTGCCAAAAAAATCAAGAAAAATAAATAAAACTGATTACCTAATTTCTATTAAAAACTCAACATTTATTTCCAGTGTTCAGTAGAATAAAACTTGTATGAACTCTCTTACATAACGCAGGTGAATCACAGTTCTCATTTCCAGAACACTAATAGGAAATTAACATTAAGAGCCTTCAGCTCATCTTAGGACCCTGCAATTCAGAAACGCTCATTATTCCCAGTTTCAGCTGGAGGGAAGCAGAGGTGTTTGTGCCCAATGCACAGTCAGGGCAGTTGACCCAAATTGATCAAAACTCCATACCATGTGATGTCATGTTCCATATATAACTGGGGGTGAGGTGGGAGGCAGGACAGCTCAACCTGAGCATTGGCCTTCGGTGGTGAAAACTGTGCTGTTCATCACTTGTGTTGTATATTTTTATTATTATCATCAACACCACCTTCCTTTTAGCTTTTTTTCCCCTTTAGATTCTTTCCCCCATCCCACAGGGGTGGAGGGGAGTAAGCAAACAGCTGGGTGGTTGTTTTAGATGTCATCTGGGTTAAACCATATTTACATAATCAAACTGTTTTCTGAATATTTTAATTTTGTTTCTAATGTCACCCCAAAGATGACCCTTGCCTGGTTTGGGTACATGTCCTCTTTAAATGTTCTTTTTATGCTACCTTTTGATAAAAATGACAAATAGTTATTTTGAGTGTAGACTTTTGAGGGGATATGGTGAGATGCCATATAACATTGTGAAATTGACAGGTATTTGTCATTCTAATGTAGTCAATGTATATTGGAAAAAACTGCTCATAATATATTCTCTTTCATTTCTTCTATTGCTTCTTCTAGCATTTTTGACAGAAGTACCTTGTGTAAAATAATGTACTGTAAGTTTGCTGCCTTCATTAAAAACAAGACAAAATTCAAAAAAATGTTCTAAAATCAGCAAAATTCTGCAATATGTATCAAACTTAATATAGTCAGATGATGATTACTACAGTCTATCATATTCTTGCTTCAACCAATGCATAAACTGTAATTTGCCACAATCCACAATTCATTACACATCATTCAATAAAAAGTGAGGCTTTTAAAAATTCTGAGTATGTATGGCAAAGGAGCATATTTATTTCTCCTTTGAACCAGAATTGAATTATTGGTTGAATTGAGATGATATTCAGCAAATACAAAATACTTAGACCTATAAGAGATTTTTTCTACAGTAGTCTCACTTCTATTGTGAAAAGTCAGATTTTAAAAATTGTCATTTTTATATAGGGTTTTTTTCATTGCAAGTTTAGACTTTGAGTGAGAAGCTGCAGCATATCTGTACTGTGTTTATTTTTTAGAATAGTAACTAGACAATGTAGTATTTGCTGTCTGTAGCAGTGTAACAAAAAAAAATGATATTGAACAGTGTCTACTATAAATATCTGTGTTGCCATGAAACCTTACTAGAAGCTTTACTAAAATAATATGACTTCTTTTCTTTTTTCAATTTTTGAAAAAAATTAGTTGTATACACTACTGTAGGCCAGCATGATGTGAGCAACAAAAGTAAGAACAAATTTCTTTGGAGAGCTCTAAACAGGACAAAAGAAAGAAGTTGCCTCCATCTAAAATGTTTTCTGGCAAGCAATTGTTGGTACCTTCATAACAAAACAGTTCAAATAGGTTTTTAAAACCTATTTTTTGGAAAATAACTAATCAAGTTTTCAGTCTGAATTTCTTTTATGTTTATATGATTAATTTACAAGCCTCCTAGTTTTAAATATTCTGAATAATTTAAAACAAATTTTACAGATAAAAATTATAAAAATAATAACTTTTTATATTATTTTTTTCCAAAAAGTCAAACAGATGAAAACCAGATACTACTGATCACTAACATTGGAACAGGTGTAGTGTGTAGACCTTAGTAAACAGCTGAAAATTCACACAAAAAGAAACTTTATAAAGCCCCCCATGGTGGAAAACATTTCAACTGGAACTTGCAGATAACTACAAAAATACAAAACCATAGGAATTCTAGCTTCAATACTTCTGGTGTTCAGAGAACAGGCTGGAAACACAATTCATTTAAATATTTTTTCCTCTTTTCTACTACATGCAGTGAATCATTCAGTGCATTTTATCTTTGTGCTGTGGAAAAATGTCAAGTCCAGTTATGAAAATATATTTACTTGAGCATGAATATATTACTTTCTAATACGTTCTGGCTAGCATCAGTGCTGGTTCAATCCCTGAATATTCAAAAACTGATGAAATATGCATGCAAGGGAGGAAGGAGCACACCTGAAGTAAATTTATTCTTAAATATTTTCAGGTTCTTATGTTTTCATGACTGCTTATATTTTCTTTAAAACAATCCAGCAAACCCAAACACCTCCGTGATATTTACCAATAAAATATTAATTCAGTTCTTTCCTGGAGAAGTTGACACATCCAATGCTATCACGTTTCACTTTCAAATATTCTGGGTATCTCATAAAGGTCAGGTGACCTTCATCTTAGAGGTGCCTATTTCTCTTTGTTTGCAAAGGAAGATCAGGATTACAAGCTCAAATACAGATGCCTACTCTGGACCTCTTTTGGTGCAATGGATCTTTCATGCAAATATTAAGTAGGAAAGATGTTGGAAAGATGTTGGAGGTTTGCTGTAGAACAGAAATAAATATTTTTTAAAACACCTCAACCATGTTACCACTATGTCCATGCCTACTACATTCTGTTTCTCTGTATAACACCTTGGAGAAATAAATGAGTTGACAATTTTATCTGAAATGAACAATATACAGTGAAATAGTCTAGTCAAGAATCCCATCCTTCAATATCCACCCATCACTAGTCAAAGTCATATCCAACTCCCTTTACTTGTCTCTTTATATTAACAAGCAAACACCTCCACAAAGGGGCCTATGAAGGTTCTCAATAAAAAAGAACTCATTTGTAAAACACCTAAGTGCAAAAAACAAAAGATAGTTCATCACAACCTGACAAAATCTGACTTCCAAAATTAGGATAAGTAAATTTAGCTAAAGTATTTTTTAGACAGTTTAAGGGCAGATGATCATCCTCTATTGTCTGCTCTATCTTGCCAAGCTGGTGAAGAAGGTTTTAAATTACAGTTGCCAGGGGAGGGGAAGCTCAGTCCATTCTGCTCCTACAGGTTTGATGCCAGTGCAAGCCATAGATGCCTAGAGCCTGGATAACAATCACAGGTGAGCAAGAGAGCAGCTGAAGTGCAGCACAGAGGAATTCCAGCCACTACAGCCTTCACTGGGAGCCCAACTTAAATGTTTCTATTTGAAGGAAAGAGAAATATGCATGTGCCTGTAGGTCTATGATCTTATTGGTATCACAGAGGTGTGGCTGGATGGCTCCTGTGGCTGGAGTGAATGGAAGGGTAGAGGCTCTCTAGGAAGGACAGGCAGGGGAATAAGGAAGGGGTGTCATTCTTTATGTCACTGAGCAGCTGTAACATTTAGATATCTGCCTGGGGATGGATGAGGAGGCAGCTGAGAGCTTATGGGTCTGGATCAAAAGGATGATGGGTCTGGATGCTAGGTACAGGGGACATTATAGTGAGGACCTACTACAGGCCACCCGACTGTGAAGACTGAGTGGATGAAACCCTCTATAGACAGATAGGAGCAGATTCACAAGCCCTGGTCATCAGGAGGCTTTCAACCACCCTGATATCTGTTGGAAGGACAACATAGCAGGGCACAACCAATCCAGAAGATTCCTGGAAAAGTGTTGATAACTCCTTTATCCACATGCTAGAGGAGCCAGTGAGGAAAAGTGCCACACTAGACCTAGTTCTCAGCAAGGGGCTGGTAGATAATGTGAAGCTCAAGGGCAACCTTGGCTGCAGTGACCATGAAATGGCAGAGTTCAAAATCCTTAGTGGGGCAAACAAGGTGCACAGCAAGCTCACTACCCTGGATTTCAGGAGAGCAGACTTTGGTCTCTTCAGGTATGTGGAACAAAGCTCTGGAGTGAAGACGGGCCTGAGAAAAATGCCTACCATTAAAGGATCGCCTCCAAGCTCAGGAGCGATGCATCCCAACAAAAGCAAGTCAGGCAATAATACTAGGCAGCCTGCATGGAAGAACAAGGAGCTCCTGCACAAAATCAAATGCAACAAGGAAGCCTATAGAGGCTGGAAGCACAAACAGGTAGCCTGGGTGGAATACAGAGAAGCTGTCCAAGCAGCCAGGGATCATCTTAGGAAAGCTGAAGCCCTGATAGAATTGAATCTGGCCAGGGATATCAAGGGCAACAAGCAAATCTTCTAGGGGTATTCCAGTGATAAATGGAAGAAGAGGGAACATTTGGGCCCCCTCTGGAATGAACTGGGCAGACCTGGCTACCCAGTGTATAGAGAAGGCTTTTCCTCAGTCTTAACTGCAAAGCGCTCTTGTTGTACAACTGCCCAAGCTGCAGAAGGCAGAGGCAGGGATTGGGAGAATGAAGAACTGCCCACTTGTGGGATAATTACTGGATGCAACTTATTGAAGAGAAGGTAGAGCATTTAGGCAACCTCCAGGATGGAATATGGTTGATATGAAAGGAGTCTGTTCCATGATAGTTTCCTAAATGACATAACCTGAAACCTTAGATATTAGCAACATCAGGGGAGCATGCACTATCAAGCCGCTCCTCTTGATCAGGGGGCCGGTAGTACACACCCACAACAATGTCACACATACTAGCCTGCCCCTTAATTCTTACCCACAAGGGTTCATCCTTCCCCAGGTGGAGGTCAATACATTCTAGGTGCTCTCTAACATAAAGAGCAACTCCTCCACCTCACCTCCCTAGCCTATCTTTCCTAAAAAGCACATAGCCATCCATGGTAGCGTGTCAGTTGTCCAGGCTGTCCCACCATGTCTTTGTGATTGCAATGAGATCGTGGCCCTGTGACCACACAAAGATCTCTAATTCTTCTTGTTTGTCCCCCATGCTATGTGCATTTGTATAAAGGCATTTTAGTGGGGCAGCAGATGCAGGTATCCTCATCAGATCACAGCGAGATTTCCGATAGAGGACGGGCAAAAGTGGCTCCACTGAGGAGTCCTCAGGGCAATCCACAGAATTTTCCCTACTCTCACGTGGAGCAACATCCCCAAGTCTGCCATTGTGCTGTTGGCATTTACCTTTTTCCACCATCAACTCATGTTGTGACTCCCAAAGCACTTGCCTGACCCCAGCAGCCTTTGTAATATCCCCTTCCCCCTTCCTAACTAGTTTAAAGCCTGATCAATGAGCCCTGCCATCTCCTGAGCAAGGATCCGCTTTCCTCTATGGGACAGGTGAGCCCCATCAGCAGTCATCATGACAGGAGCAGAGTACACCATCCCCTGGTGAAAAAACCCAAACTTCTTGTGCAGTTTATTCATTCTTACCATGTAAAAAAATACATCACTGTTCATCCACATGTTCTAATAGCCATTTCAAAAAGTTTCATAATTAAATATTTGAAAAATTAATCCTAATTAATTACTTGCAAGAATTAATTTGGCTATCTAAATAAACAATGTCAGAAGTTACAATGAAATCTAAAGCTAAGCTATGAATTGTTATCTACTGGTGCAAGAGTTGGCAGAACCACACAAGCAACTTTATTATTTGTCATAGCCTTCAGACATTTTAACATCCCAATACCAATAGGAACAAAGTAATTAAAAACTTTCAATAATTTACAGTAAATGAGGAATGACGAATGATGTAGAACTATGTGGAGTAGAAAAGAATTAAATTACTGATATAATGATAAAATAATACTTCTTATAACTTGACATGACAAGAAAATGTTTTCAATACAAATTCAGGATAAACTATTTTGACATTTTATCACTTCCACTAGTACTAGTAGCATTGGTGAAGACTCTTATAACAGTAAAGTCTTTCTATTGCTATAGAAGTTCAGCCAAGAAAGGCCCACAAACGTATTTTTAAGATTACCTTAAACCAGAAAAAGAAGTGTTCTACTCAGTTAGGGCCAAGTTGTCTGACACAGACCTCATACATATTATTTGAAATATTTCTACTGAGACCTTAGAAACAATGGCCTAAACCTTGAAATCCATGGGATTATTGCTGAGTGGAGGTTTTCTTTCTTAGGCACAGTAGGATGCTGCACTCCTAGGATGCAGTTCTTTGACAAAAGATATTCAGTAAAAACAAAGCCAGTAAGCTTCTCTGAATAAATGATCCAGTCAATGTTGAAAAACTGAGGGCATTTGTGTAGGCTGGCTATCATGTTTAGAACATTTAAGCTCAAAACATTAGGCAAAATACTAAGGATGTGTAAGGAGAACCCAATTAAAAAAAATAAAAAAAAAAAGACTGTGGAATCTATTTTCACCATAATAGCCAGGGAATTGCATGCTTTTGGTATAAATAAAATATTAGTCAATCATACAGTCTCTCCAGATGTATATCCTAGACATGCCCTTGCATTGTGAAGGACACTGTAGTATGTACCATAATCATTCTAACTAAAGATTCCTCTAAACAATTGGTTTCTTATTGATCCCATACTCTATGTTATCTCTTCTAGAATTCTTAAGCTATCATAGACATCTGACCAGAAAGAATATTTTGCTATACTTCTACTATTTCTGTGAAAATACTTCATAACGATAAAAAACTCTAATGAAAACTGAATGACTTAGAACAAAATTGATCCAAATGGAAAATTGAACCATATGAGTCCAAACGGAATCCAAACTAAAAGAATAATAATGAAATATTGGCATAATCTTTATCACTCAGAAAACCAGGAAATAAGTCTAAAATACAAAATCCAAAATATGAAAGCCATAACTATTATATTTAAAATACTTTTTTTCACATGTTTTATATTTGGGGGGAAACAAAGCAATCTATCCATCCTTACCAATGTATTTGCATGGTATGAGAATATGTGGCTTCAAGCACTAAAACACTTGTTTTGTCCCATATCCTCTGATTCTATTTGTGCTGTATTCCAGAAAGAACTGTTAAAATTTAGTGGTTATTAAATCATCAATATCCATATAATCCAATTTAGATATAAAAGAGAGAAATTACTAGCATGACCATGATTTTCAGCACTGAAGCCTTGATTCTCTATATCTTTTTGCTTTAAATATCTACAGGACAAAAAAGCAAAGTTCCTGACAGTATAGTGCAGCAGAAAGAAGGTCTAGGGAAAGCATGAGTCATTCACAAGCCTTTTGCAGGTTTGGATAGCTACTCTAAAACTTTAAAACCTTACTGATTATTTAAGGTCATCTGCAATATCCTTGATATTTATCCTTGTAAGTGAACGAAAATTATTGAAGAAAAAAATATAATTACATAATGGAAATAGATCTGATTCTTTTATCATTAGAAAAACCACACCACATAGAATAATAAAATAAACTTAAACTTGCAACCAAAAGTCAATACTAAATATAGACACTTAGCAATTCTTAATACCAGTGTAAATAAATATTCTGGTTGTTCTATGTCTTTTAAATAAGAAAATTAATTTTAAATTCTCAGGTAATGATTCAGAAATGTAACTTGACAGTCTAGTTCTGAAAGTGTTGCAGAATTCCTCTTTTTGTAGCTGTTTTTTTAACAGCTCCCCTCCCCCAATACTATTTGTTTGTTGCTTTGCTGCATATTAACCTGACATTAATTTCCAGTACAACCTGCACTTTTTTTTGTTTTTTACATTTGCATTGAAATGTAAACTGGGGATTCAAAGCAGATTTCTAGAAATAACAAATTTTAGATATATGGTTGCAAATGACATTCTAACAGTAGGACCTGGTAAGATCTGACCACAAAATACAGTACCTAAGCTATCTGGATGATAGTATGGGTGGCATTCCAGTTTGAACAATAGTGTGCTATTTTGAGAACTCATGTTCCAGAAAGATGAATAGGCACAGGAAGTAAGAGTCAAGTTGTCTAGCTATCATATGAAAATAGAGTAGAAAACTGTGGTTTTACTTTACCAAATGAAATTCAAAAGGGAAAAAGGCCGCAGCCTATAAGAACAAAAAGGGATAAACATCAGGGAGTAGATAAAACTGAACTATATCTCAATCTTGACACAAAAATAAACAAACTAGTGCAAATGAAGGCAGTTAAAAATTGAAAATCACCAAGCTTTAAGGAGTGAAGAGAGAGAAAAACCTTTCGGTCAGAATGATGAGAGGAAAAAAATATCTTTAACTACTTTCAAGACTTTTCAATATGTTTCAAAGGGATCATATTATGTGCTATCTGTAAAACACCCTTTTAAAGCCCATGTCTCCTAATCATAAAAGAAGTCAATTATAATTTCTTAGAAACTGAAATGTGATATTTCAACACTAGAAGTTCTGCTCTTAAAAAGCCTTAGTGAAAAATTCACAATAAGAGTATTTAAGTATTCATGACCTAAAATGAAACTATTCTATTATTTGGTTTCATTCACATTATATATAATGCATAAGTGTTGTTTAATATCATGCCATTGTGCAAGGGGAACCCATCTCCCCTTTCCAAATTCACCTAAGAGAATGTAATTACCTTTTAACGTATATTAACATAATCACCTAATCATACTGTTGACTATTTCGTTTTTACATTAACATTTGACTCTATGTATTCACTGAATGTTAATGAACACATTAATCTTTACTTTTCCAAAGTAGTCCTACCTAGAAATAATATTACACATCTGAATATTCTGCATAATTTTTTTCTAAAACAGTTCCTTGTTGACTATTCACTTGCTTATGAAAGCATTTTCAAACAAATCCTGTTAATTCTGAATATGGTTCACTAAGCAGCATGATCTCATTAATAAAACAAGTTGCTAATCTACTAAATCAAAATGCTCAGCTGTTTTAACTGTTTACCTAATGGAAATTCTAATGACCTCTTCTGGAAGCTTCACAGAAACCTAATACACTTCAAGCAAGACACAGCAAAATAAAGACATAACTGATGAAGAGAATGGGAACAATGCAACCTCAGACTAAATATTCTTCAACAAATAAATGTTAACTAATATTGGGTCTGCATTCTTGAGGTTAGTTGGAATATTTTCACACTATGTGAATTTCCATTAGAAAGGCAGTTTCATCTGTTCTACTCAACTAAATGAAAGGTTTGAGAGCGAAATTTGTGAGTTCCAGGGATTTCTAACACAAGGGAAAAAGAAAGAAAGAAAAGAAAAAAGCTTGTTGCACTGCAAAAGGAAAATCTTGGTAGAAATCTATCCTGCAAACATATGTTCAAAATGTTCTCAGATATTGCATAATAAAATAACAAATTGATAACAGATAAGAAGGAGGCTAGGTCAAAGGGAAATGTAAAATAGAAGCGGTCTTTCTCTACACTGAAATCTAAGCTTCTGTATAATAAGGCATTATCTCAAGTGTTTTCAGTGTGATGTTCAATTCAAGTATGAACTTTTCTCAGTGATGACAAGAAAATATTGTTTCTAATCTGTTACGACTGTGAAATGTGCTACCTACCCAGTGCATTTTTAACATCTATGATACATCCTACCATGGTGTGGGCACTCTCAAAAATCACCCTCTTCCCAGAGAGAAAATATTGGTTTAGAAACATGGTAGAAAAAAAGGAGACAAACACTTTTTCCATGGATTATTTTTTTTCTAAGGAGAAGGGATAAAGATTTGTGACACTGTATTACTATTCATCACACAGATGGTATTCATGTCTTACTTTAGCATTTTTTAAAGAAAAACTTAAAAAAAAGGGAGATGAAACTTCAGCGGAAATACACAATCTCTGCTACTTTTTATATAGGCAAAAAACCCAACTATAATTCCTTGATGAGATTCTATTTTGTAAGCCAGATCTTAAACTTCTTCAGTGTTCAAAGACTGATAGTAATTTTAATAAAAATATTTAGCTGCTTTTTTAATTATTTCAGCTTAATATATTACTTAACAGGTTTCTGGTTTTGGGTCATTCGTTTTTTTTTATACCATCACTGGATGATTTAATTTCCTTTTCAGTACATCTCTTTTACAGTCAAGGAACAGCAGCCTAAATCTTAAAAACGTCACTTTAAATATTAAAATTCAAAATACATGATTTATTTTTTTAACTGTAGGCCAAAAAGTAGGTAAGTGTTGCATTAAAAATAAAATTGTACCTTGAATGTAGATAAACCTAACTTCTTTCAAGTTGGAATCCAGTAATTCAATCCCGCAATTCAAATGTAAAAATGCAGATTTGTTTAACAGAATTTTCTCTTACGCACAGGTAGCAATTTATAACATGAATCCAGAGTTTAGTCAAGCCATGTTATTCAGCTGAACCTATCAACTTGGAAAATATCAGTTTAGAATTAATTCTTCATACCCATTACCATTTCAATCATACAAGAGGGAAATGAAATCAACCACCAAGAAACTAGAGTTATTATTTTCCTTACGATGCTCAAAAAGCTTGCAAGATGAAAAGCATACAAATTGGAACCGGACACCTAGGAACTAAGTGGCTATTCTGTCACACTGCATTTCACAAAAAGCATCCTCAGGGTTCTTTGATTAAAACATAAAGCAGGCAAAATAAGCAATACTTGCAAGACATAGTTCATGGAGTATCTCCTGTACAGCTCAATGGTTAATCGGATTTCTTCCACAAGATTTTAAAATTAATCCTGATACTTCTGCTGGTCATAAGTATCAAATGGAAAATAATGAGCATCTTAAATGATGAGCAAACCAATATGTACTATGGAAATATAGCCACAATATAGCATGTTACCCCCTCTACTGTACTTCTTTTAAAAATGTATTTTGAAACAAACTAGCAAATATTCTTAGTTAACATGGACAACAGAAATACCTGACCAAAATTTCCATTGGTCATTCAACACCAGAACTCATCCATAAAAGAAATGAAAAAACTATATAGAGTTCACAGACCTGCAAATTTCTAATCACTGCAGAAAAAGTGGAAATGGACTAATCAAATCATACCTGGAGAAATTGGTGGGTTTTTGCATGACCCACATCTCCAGCCTCTATCTGTGCTCTTGACAGCTTCTCTTCAGTTTCAGTTAGCCAATGACTAAAGCTCTTCATGTCACGATGAAAAAGTTGCCACTTTTCCAAAGATTTGTCAAATCGTCTGCAGGTACAAAAGGAGATAAAATAACTGTTTATTGACACTTTATTTATTGATTACAGGGAAAATCAGCGTCTTACCATTTTTTTAATACTTTCAATGTTTCAAGGTAATTCCATGGTCAAAGTATGTTTTCAATTTACAGTTTTATTAACCCACACTAACTCACATCCCAGCTACAATACTCACAGGCCCCAGGCTATCTGGCTATATTCCTCTGTCAATATACTTAGATCCTAGTGTAAAGAAAACACAAGTGCTGATAAAAGGCTCCTAATGCATGTTAGTAACTTGCTGTAGCTACCAACACTGAAAACAATCACTGCTGGTTCACATATTGGCTGTGTGGTGTGACTATACGAAGGTTTTCTAGATCCCTTTGAAACGGAAAATTGCCTAAAAGAGCTGTGATGCATCCGACCTACCGTATCATAAGACAAAGGATGAAAATCAGTAGGCAAATTCTAAATTCTTACTTCAAAACTTTAGTCCTATGATCCTATTATGATTAAAGAATTCTTTTCTAGAAATAAGAATTGTAATACTTTTATTGATGGAAAATGCTGTGGTGAGAGACTACCTGAAAGGATGCCAGGCATATTCTACAATTTGGCTACAGTTTTACTGAGACAATCTCATTTTGTCTGCCTCTTCACTGGATTCAAATGTCCATTTATGATTATTGCAAAGAAAATACAACTCTCTTCAAGGGAATTTCTACTTGTATTTTGTGAAGGACTTGTTCATTAAACATTTTGTCTAGAGTGACTGATTGATCTTCTGGTTCAAGATCTGTTTGTCTTAGCTACTTTCAAGTACTAACGAAATTAAATGAAATAGAATTTGAGGGGGTTGGGGTTTTTTTGGTCTATGTCTTAAGGAATCCAGTTATCCTATTCTTTGGATTGCTGTTGAAATGTGATCAATGATCAGAGATTAGCTAGAATCTTTTGTTAGCAGACCATCATTAAACATACTACTGTTTAGTTTAATAATCCTTCTTTGAGCGATTATAATAGGTTTTAGGGTGTATTAAAGGATAAAAAGAAAGATGCTCAGTTATTTCTCTAGAAAGTAATCTGGTCCTGTATGGACAAGCTGTACCAGTATTTGAATGTTTTCATTTTTAGAAGAAAAAAAGTTTTTCTTCTATTTTATTGGTTATTTATTCCCAAGTTCATTTTCACATTTTAAAACCTTTTAGTACCATACACTATGAATAGCAGTATTTCCATCCATAACCATCTACAGGAGGATGTATAATTTTCCCTCAACCTCCTTTTCTGGTAAAGATGACTATTTTGCTGTGCACACCCATACAAACATGACAATTTTTTTACTTATAACATGCTGTATGTGTTAAACACTTTTGATGAATAATATGCAAAAGAGACTTGGATGAACAAGCAGTGAAACAGAGGTTTTGTACTTATTCTGTTACATTAATTATAAGATAGGGAAAATATAAGGCATAGAAAACCCCTACAACTAGCAATCTATGAGGTTTGTTTTGGTGATTTTTAAAATAATTTGATCACAGATAGTAATTCAGATAAAAGTACTCCTTGTGCTGTTCTATTATTTTGGTCATAAAATGCTGAAGTAAAAATAAGAATTATTTTATTAAAACTATTAAAACCACATTTCCTAAGATTGGAAAAGACTTTTCAGAGCCTCAGTTCTCACAGAAGAGTAGTCCTCTGTCTGTAGCAACTCAAGCAGAACTTGATTCATGGGCCCCAAGGTTAGTAGCTGCTGAACACCAGAACCTTTATTTGATTTAAAAGAGAATAGTTACTGCTTAGTCTTACTCAATCCAAATATGCATTCTAAAACACTCTGATAAATGACATGTTCAGTAAAGTTCACTGGAAATTGACACAAACTATCAGAATAGATCAGATAATCTTTATTCTATCAGTTTTAATATGGCTGCATGTCTGATAAAACCACAGCAAGGAAGGTGTCAGAGATCAGTATCAATTGACCAAATAATCAGCCATGCCATTAATAGTCATGACAGATAAAGATGGAGAAAGATGTAGCCTGGGAAAAAGCAATCTTTCAGAACACGGAATCTTATTAGTTAAAAAAATAATCCCAAAAAACAACCAAACAGCCAAAAAAAAAAAACCTTCAGAAAAAAAAAGAAAAAAGTCTTGAAGATCAAGAAGTAGTTTATGGAAGGAATACTCTAAGCCTCTATGGGCTGATAACTTCCCCGCTGACATAAGTCTTTTTGCTATTTAAATAACAGCTTCACAGTATACCAAAAGCTTACTACAGTTTGAATTTATAGGGAACATTTTCACAGATTTTATTTTGGAATGTGGTATCAACCATCTAAGAAATTGCTAGAAAGGACCAAAACCAAAATAGGCAGTGCACAAAACCTGAGTCTATTTAAGAATGAAACATAGACAGAGTTTTATAGCAATTTCTAGACAGTAGGAGGTAGAATATTGCTGTTGAGGCATAAAAATGAGTACTACAAAACATCTTTCAAGAATAAGCACAGTTCATGCACCCAAAATATTTTTGTTGAATACATTATGTAAAAGTATCAACTGAAAACACACTTTACCAAAAAAAAATGTTATGGCAATCAAACACCTCCTACAATGCTATAGCACCTTATATCGCTGTAACTTTCTTCTGTGTTCTCTTTCCTTCATATGGTATAACCCTCTTATAGCATAGCCCTCTAGAAGTGGCTAGGTATTTGTCTCCACCTTTGCCCTATCAATTGTGTCTTTTGTAAATGTCTCTCTTTATCATGCAATGCCAACCGGACACATCAATTATCAAACCATTGGCTTGACTGGTCTACTTTTGATTAGTGTTATGAAACCTGATAATACTCAGAATAAAAATCCAATATACATTTAAATTATGTTAAAAGAAATAAGTTTAGATTCCTGAGTTAATGTTTACTCTGCTTACCTACAGATCAACATAGCAGTTGTTCAAGATCTGTCATGTGTGTTGCCTTTCTTAGCAATATTTAAAGCAGACCATTGATCCAGGTAAAAACTGTAGTCACTCACCTAACTTATTTATAAAAATCATGCTTATCATACTTTATTTTTCAAAATGAGCCAAACTATAACTGAAAGGCACATTATAATATTTTTTTAAACTCGTTTACTCTGAATTACATGGCAAAAGCATATTTTACATTTGAAAGAATCACCGAAAACATAAAAGTTAGACTACATTTCTTCCGGTCCAGTATGGTTTCTTACTTCAGATACTACATTAAAACAGCTTTCCTCCTGATTCTCACAAATTAAATTACTTTTCTCATCATGAGGAATTTTATCAGTAGCTTAAATTAAAAAAAATCAGTAGAGGTTGGTATTAATATCACTGAATTTGCATTCCAACACTTGTAAATTGAATCTCCTGTCACTCTGCATTCTTCCTCTCTTTGCTTTGGCTAATAAGAGTTGCAAGGAGAAGAAAAGCAAAAAGTTACACTGGGAAGATATGCATATTTAAAACTTACAAGTTTAAATACTAGTGCTTACTGCTTATGTCTTACTAAAGCCTTGCAACGTGTTGCCCTCATTGTAGTAAGTAGGCAAAAAAAACCCCCACCAGTAAAAAATAAAGGAAATTTCTGGACAAGCAAATTCACTAAAATTCAATACTCTTCCAGTGATTAACTGTACGTAAATACAGTTACAATGGTAAGAAAATTGTGGCTGTTGCTGTAGTGGCAGGTGTAGGTTCATTTGAAATGGGGAGTGAAAAGGGACATAACTCTGCAACCTCATGCTCACACTACATGTTGTGAGACACCCCTCCTGCCCCAAATATACCCATGTGAGAACTTCACTTGCTAAATCTGTTACATCCTTTTACACACAGTACTATTTTAAATAGCTTTTTTAAAATTTAAAACCAAAGAGGCTTTTGTTTATTTGCTTGTTTTACCATTTGCAATCCTTTTAACAGGTGGCAAGTTCAAAACCCACAAAAGGAGAATGATAATTAAACTACAAACGTGGAGCAGCTAAGATGCTGAAGTCTTGGCACAGCAGAATGTAGATGGTAAAAATGAATCAGTGAATTCATAAAAGAGCAATTCTCTGAGGACTATGAAAACTCAGAAAGACTATGTCTGCCTCAGGAATCCCCAAGCACACAATTTGGAGGTTAGGAAAGTGTCATTACAGGCCTTGCAATTCATATACTTTTACCTAGCGATCCACCCTTGTTTGTTGTCAGAGACAAGTCACTGAGCTAAGAAGCCCCAATGTATCCATTCATCTGTATCTTCAACTACTTAATCACTTTCCTTTTGATGAAGATAAGTGAAAATGGTATGGATAATAGGTAACTGTCTGATATCTGGCCAGTATTTCCTCTCCAGTGTGTCAGACTCTCCTGGGTTTTTTTTTAGCACATGCTCAATAAAATGATGTGAGCACCCTGAAGCCAAGCATTAGGTTTCAGACAGACTCTAGACTAGAACATATGACTTCTATACACTGCAAAGGCATTAAGCATTGTACATCAGCTCTGACCCTTTGTAAGGTAGTTTTTTTCCTCTACTTGAGCACATTAAGAGTTGACAAGTGAAAAACAACTAGTACACCATCCTAATTCTTTGTACATGCACTGACACTCCAGAAGGGAACAGGTTAAGCAATGGCTCGAGGAAATGATTTCCTTTTTTCTCACTAGCACATAATGGATTTATTTTGCCTCTGGAAAGGAAGAAAGCAAAAAGTAACCAAAGACAACTGCTGAGGTAATATGCAACACTACGGACATTAAGCTGTAAATGTATTGGTGAGTTCCTTCCCTCAAATTTATCACTGTACTAAACCTTTAGACTTGTTATAAGCGAAATTAAGTATTACTTAGTAGTTTTGTACATGACATTACACAAATTTACAGATGCCACTTTGATAATGCTGTTGGTGAAACTCTATACAATGGGATGTTGTGTGTCTCAAGACTGCCATTTTCCAGAAGGCATGCAAAGAAAGAAGACCTTTGAATATAGCAAAGATACAAGCATGAGACAGGGTGCAAAAGGCTACTGTTGTTGTTGCAAACCAAATCTTAATTTTGCATCTGTGTTTTGATTATTTTATATTTTTATAACATTCCTCGATAAACTATGAAACCTGCTTCTATACTGTGTTCTGCTCTAGAAAAACTGCATAGCCAGTTGGCCCACATGAAAAAGAACACTAGTAGTTATAACCTTTTCGTGATTTATGTAATGGAAATTATTGCTGTTAGAGAACTACACTCTTACTCATCGTACTGGAAAAACATTCAGTAAACTTCATTTCTATACTGTTACTAAACAATGTACTGTAGGATTATGCTAATATTAACCTACAAATTATGCAATTTTGTCAACTTGATTCAGCACAATTAGCACCTTGTAAAAATACACAAAACATCAAAGAAGTATAAATAATTATGTATTAGTATGTGAGCGCATTAACTTCAATACTTAAGGCTATTCTTACAGATAATGAAACACGAAAACTTGGTTTTGTCAAGCAACTTCTACAATTAAATTACTTAAAGAAACAGCTAACCCATTTTCAGAGGTTTTGATGTTTTCATTTAACTTCACAGACTTCATATCTTTTGAGTTCTTAATTTATATTTAATTTCCATTTCATCTCTGCATTTGGACCAAAAAATTATGATCTCACTTTGGACACTGGTACATGTAGATCTTTCTCACAGGGTTTCCTGATATCCATCCTGGTACAACACTCACCTGTACATATTCTACTCACACCCCTGTACCCTGCCTTTCACACACAAAATAGCAAATGATCAGAAATAAAAAATAAACTGCAACAAAAATAAGCATAACAATGTCATCCATCGTCACCAAATGTAATTTCTTTCCTCTTCCCAGAAAGTAGATTCTGCAGCATTACATATAATTTGAAAACATTATAAATTACAATTACATTATAAAAATTTTTATATCTTGATTTGTATTGATTGTATTACCGTTCTCGGGCAATTTCCCAATGTATAGACACTGATGTCATACCATTCAGTGTCAATCATTGTACCAAAGACAATTAAATTTGTTATGAAAAAGCAAGATCGTGTCAATTATTGCGGATTTTTAGACATAGAAATTCATTATTATGAAGAGTGAGAGACCAATGAACTTAATAACCATTTACAATCAATAATTATACAAAAGCTCCATTGGGTTCTAATGGATACCATGTGTTCATACTGTAGAAAGAAATATTCCATATAATTTAGAAAACATTTTTCTTTCACACTAAATAAGGTTATTTGCTTTGCATATGGATTGAACTTCAAAATTCCACCTTTTTTTTCTAAAATGCTTTCCTCGTCAGGACAGAGATGAAATGATTTATTAAAAAAAAAATTTAAAAAAAAAATGGTCTAGACACTTGGATTAAAAGCAGGTAACAACTTTTCCCTAGAAAAAAATAAATACTTGATTGCTTGTGACCTAGGAAGAGAGCAGCATGTTGCAACCCTCTTATACAAAGTAAATTGCTGCTGCAATTGGTAATAAAGCTACAAATTTCATTGTTTGCCAAAGTGAAACTCTCAAAAAATTGCCATGATAAAGAATTCCCAAATGATTCACATAAAAAGCACAGTGGCTGAATTTTACAGAAATCCAAAATAGTATTTCTGTCTGCATGCAGACAGTGTGCACACATTTCATCCTCATTGATGGGTGATTGCATACACTGCATTTCTAGTCAGGATGTTCCAGCTCAGGCCCTAACCTGGGGTCTGCAAGTATGCCCACAGTACCTGGCCTGGCTCTGCTCCCCACCTCTAGGCATGGTGGGACTACTGGCAGAGATCCAGCCCTGAGGAGAAGGACTTGGAGGTGCTGATCGATTACAAGCTCAACATGAGCTGACAAGTGTGCACTAGCAGCTCTGAAAGCCAAAAGTGTCCTGGGCTGCATCAAGAACAGTGTGGCCAGCTGGTCAAAGGAGGTGATTCTGCCCATCTTCTCTGCTCTCATGAGACCCCCTGGGGTACTCTGTCCAGATCTGGGGTTCTCGGTATAGGAGCTGTTGGAATGAGTCCAGAGGAGGCCATGAAGATGATCAGAGGGCTGGAGCACCTCCTCTATGAAGACAGGCTGAGAGAATTGTGCTTGTTCAGCCTAGAGAATAGAAAGCTCTGGGGAGACCTAATTGTGATGTACTAATACTTAAAGGGCTCCTACAGGAAAGTGGGAGAGGGATTGCTCATCAGGCAGTGTAGTGATAGGAAGAAGGGCAATGGCTTCAAGCTGAAAGTGGGCAGGTTTAGATTAGACATTAGGAAGAAATTCTTTACTATGAGGGTGGTATGGCCCTGGCACAGGCTGCCCAGAGAAGCTGTGGTTGCCCCCTCCCTGGCAGTGTTTAATGCCAGGTTAGATGGGGCTTTGGGCAACCTGATCTAGTGGAGGGTGTCCCTGCCCATGGCAGGGGGTTGGAATTATATGGGCTTTGAGGTCCCTTCCAATCCAAAGCACTCTATGGTCCCTGCCTGTAGTTCCCTAGCCCAAATCCTTCAAACACCCGTTCTGCACAGCGCCAATAAAGTCTTCCACAATCAGAGCCTGATGCTTCAAACAGCCCATGTGCTCCTGTTTAAACAACACACTGAGTAAATATTTCCATTGTCAAAATACCATTACTTGCAACTATGGGATGGCAGTTGGAAGGGGCAGCTGGCACAGGAGAAAAAGACATCTTCAGGCAAGGGTTGTTAGCTTACCTGGCCTGCCCAGCTGCACCTATGCTCTGTAGACCAACCACCCGTTAACTGCTGGAGAGCATTAGATAAACTCTCTTCCAGTTTGGTTTCATTTAAACTGATTCCAGTTTATACACTTTTCAGTGTGCCGCAGAGCACAGCAAGTAGGACATCCTGACCCAGATTAAAAGAATCATGGACAAGTTCTAAGTTGATACCATGAAAAACAGTAGCACCTTCTGGCTCCCAGGTTTTGCTGCTGAACACATGGTATATTCCAGCATGGTGCATCTGCCTGTTAGATCACAAGAGTGGTGCCTACTTTACTGCACTTCCAAGTGCTTTCTTTCCAGTCTGGGGGAGGGTGTGATGAGATACATAATTTTTAACTTCAAGTAATCTCATAAAATATTATGTGTTCTAAATTGTAAGACTAAATTAATAAAAAGAAACTATTTTCTATAGCCTGGACACAGTAACAGGTGTAAGACCCGGGATTATAGAGAACTGGTAAGTCATACCCAGTTGGGGGAAAACAGATCTCACAAATTCCCCAAATTGCCATCATAATTCATAGATAAAAATTCACATCAGTGAATTCATGACCCAGAGCACAAGTATGTGTAACACAATATTGGAGGTATATATTACACTATGTCCCCCTAGTATCTCTTTGTAATTACTACCAAGTGCTTAAGTCCCTTGATTTCCATTGACATAATTCTTTAGTTCAACCCGTAACATGTGATTTATCCTCCAAAATTGTCCTGTCGAATTATCTACATCTACTGCCTACCTCCTCCTTCAATTGTGGTTTTAGAGCAGGAGGAATACCAGAGAACTGATGATACCAGTTAATGTTGGCTGTTGACTCCCTGAGCCTGAAAGATGTTATTTAGCCCATTTAAGGAGTGGCAGATTTGTGCAGAAGTATATGTACTGTTACAAGAACATCAGACTTCCTCGTTTCACTGAAAATCATAGTAATAACAGAGTACTTAATGTTATCTTCTTAAAATACTGATGTCTATGTTTGTGCCAGGTTTTTTTTTACCATTTAGAGGGTTTTTTTTAAAATCAGTTAAAAGCCTTTTTGATGAATAATGGCTTTTTTAAAGTATACTATAAAATTACATTTAAAACACCTTTCCCCTTTCATTTCAGATGAGAAACTTAAATCCAAATAACTGTTATTAGGTCTTATTGTAACTAGAATATAGTAAACAGTTTTATTTTTCTGAAACTAAAATATTAATGAATTTTACTGAAATTATAAGAATGGGAAAAGCAGAGAATATTATATGAATACAAGGGAGCATGCATCATACTGATAACAAGGAGAAAATATTTCTTATTCATATAGAGGTTGTTCAGATAAAATATTTTGCAGTATCTTTTCTATGTTTAACAAAAATATCCTAAATAATTCTGATACCAGTTAGTAAACAGAAGAAGAACATCCCCCACACGCCCCTGCAAGTATACACAGAGACTGTATCTTTCAGTGCCATTAAACCTTGATAAGTATTTTTAGAGTGGTGGCATCTGAAAACATTCTTTTTACCTTTGACTACTGTGAATGATCATTTACTCTAGTTAAATAAAATATCTGCAATGTTCAGGATAAACAGGAAAATAGAGTGCATTATGTGCAAAAGTAGCTGAACAGTAAAATTTACCATAGTACTGGCACCTATTACCACCATCTAAAAGCTCAAAGAATTAAACAGGGTGGTTATGAGGTATTTTATAGATATGTATATAAAAATACATATTCTTTTAAATATATATTCTATGTATTAACTTTAAAAAGTTAAAAGTATTTTGATATTTGTAATGAATAATGAAAGACCTTAGAGACTGTCAATTATAAGTTACCAAGATAGAAGTTCTTACTTCATTAATAAATAGCAAGAGGCATTTCAGCTAACACATATAATTGTACTACTAGTAATACAGGGAATTAATTTGAACAATCTGCAGCTCCATAAAAGGGTCAATATCAGGAAGTTATTATCTATATTCTAAATAATGTGAAGTAGAGAACAGGCTGCTCAGCAAGTTGTAACTCAGAGAAAAATAGAAGAATAATTGCTTTTAGTCTCCCTGTAAAATTATTAAGCTGGTTACTAAAGATCCAAGCAAAGTGTCTACATGTAAATAAATGACAATGCAAATGTTCATTAGGCTTGTAATAACAAGTTAATGTAATATGTTGCTAGAAAAACAAGACCTTCTAATGGAAAACCGTGTATTCTTTGGCAATCTGGAAATACATTGGCTCATAAACTCATTTCCTCTTTGTGTTGTTGATTTGGAGCATGTTCACACTGATACATTTTCTGGATTACAGAACTGTGCAACTCAGAGTAACAAAGCAGTAAAAGACTTAAATTTCTAAACTGACTTCAAAGCAAAACCCTTTCCCTTCAGTGTTTCCAAGACTGTGTGCATCTGTTTGGAAAGTGGAGTCTTAAAGTGCATGGTACATCCAATGCTGAAAAGAATCTCACACGTATTTTCAGAGCTGCCTGCCAGCCCTACCATTTCTGACAGCAGATTACTGTTTTTTAGTAATAATTATTGTTGTACTCTTTTGTCTGGTGATTTACCAGGTTTTCACTGTACAATAACTGGGGTAGCCTTAATGTCCAGGAATCCCTAATGAATGGTTACAGTGTTTGCATGGACCGAATTTATTCCATATGGACAGTGTATGTTGCAGTGGCACCTGCACCTTAGGTTTCAGATCTTTCAAATGTAACAGGTGTAGAGACACACAGGGTCAAATTGAGAGGTAGTAGCTGGGGGGTTGGATGAGATCATCTCCAGAGGTCCCTTCCAGCCCTATCGTTCTGTGATTCTGTAAGTCACTACCCTTATTAGCTCAGCCAATCTGACAATGTGATTTGTAAGGTTATATTTCAGTTGATAATTTGTTAAATCATGATTTGACATATAAATTAACTCAAGCTTAGTTTCACCTACACCTTTTTCTTCTCCCTTGTCTGCTGCAAAAAAGAATAGGACAGTCATCAGACTGTTGAAAAATGGGACAGGAAGTAGGGATACATGGACAGAATATTTCCCTGGAAACAGAACAGTCCCCACAATTAAGGGTTTGTGGTATCTGCCATCAGAAAAGAGTACTTAAAGAGGCATAGAATGCTATGTTTAACATTAAATGATCCAGAAATAGGACTTAAGCTATACAGTATTACATACACACAGAGAGACAGACAGACACACAGACACACAATCTATTTCTTATTTAAATATAGAATGAGTAGCTGAGCACATTCCCAGGCAAAGGGAGAGATGTCTGGATCTGGTTGGTAGCTGAAGACAAATGGGCAGCCAGAAGACTCAAGTTTTAGCCATTGAATAGAAATAACAATGGAGAGTGGAACTGGATTTTATGCACTCAGGCCATGCTTGGATCTGAAGTCATGCCAGTGTGCAAATTAGGGCAGAGTCAGCAATGCAAGCATATGCTACTACTTGATCTAACTCAGTTAGGAAACTTTATGATGGAATAGCTTCCAGAAAATCACTATCAATATTCTAAGTTTGTTGACTGGTTCATTTAAAGTTTGCATTGAGATATTAGAGCTCTACTTAATAATATAATTAATATTTTCAGTTTTCCTCTGCTTTGAGTACAATAACCTTTACATTCTTGTACAACAACATATAATTATGATCCTAAAGAACTCTATGCATAAGACTCTACACAAGACTCTAGGCATAAGAAATTACGAAGAAAACATGAGATTTCCAAGCAGTTACAATTAATTTCAAGTTATTAAATGTTCCAACTGGAGATATTTTTAGTTAGCACTTGTTAACTAAACTGTCAGGTATAATAAGACAGACTCAATCAAAATGTCCATATTTTGCTATTGCTACTGTGACCTTACCATTTAAAAAGAGCTTATTTTACATCTTTGCAGATAAACCAGAGAAAAGTGATACATGGAGCACACAGAATATTTGTAGTGCATAATTCACTAAGTGCATTTTTTGTAACTTATACTTTGATGTTTCAGAGAGACCCACTTTAGTATGAAAATTCACAACTATAAATCTTTTCAGTATTATATCATAGCAGAAAGCTTCGGGTGCTTTATTAGCATAAAGAGTTGGGCAGCTTGATGGAGCCTCCCAGCTTTTAAACATGGAAATGTGGTCATATTAGTTGGCACACAGTGAGCTGGAGATGTCTCTAGAGCAGTAAGAGTATTAGTGTCTTTATCGCCTCTCCGTGGCATACAACATCATTAATTATGCACTATGAGAGATTAAGCCCAGGAACATTTTTTTGAATGATGTACATACAGCCTATTTCCTTCTGCAGCTGCAGTCCCTGGGGGCTATAGATTTTTTGTGTCATAAAAACCCCCTGAGAACTCTTTCTAGGAATATTGTTCAGGGTACACAACATGAATTTTAACTGGTTTGGAACACAAGTTTGTGATTAATTTAATCTAGAACTTTTCACTTGGCATTAAATCAAGGAGTTTGGAAGTAAATCTGGACATGGTGTAGTGGTGAATTTGGCAGTGCTAAGTAAATGGTTGGATTTGATGACCTTAAAGGTTTTTTCCAGCCAAAACAATTCTATGCTTCTAGGACAGTCTTCCCTTTTCCTCAAAACATAATAATCAGACAGCTCAGACTGCAGCAATCATCACTGTTTCATTAAATTTATGGAAAAGAAAAGGGAAGAAAAGCAAGGAAGGGGAAAATAGGAGAAGTGGCAATATTTATGCTGCAGTAATAGAGATTTTTCTATGTCAATACTGATCTTCCTTGTTAGAAGGAAATATGTCTTCCATGATTAGCAACATTTATCACAATGAACAACTCAGCATACACAGGAAAAAACTCGAGATGCTCTTAAGCAATATGGTACAACTAAAAAGTGTGGATGTACAACATGGACTAAAAAGGTTTTAGTTCCTCTGCCCATATGATCACATTTTCCACATTATCCTGTGGCTAGCATCTCAGGGATTTCCAGCCTAGCAACATTTTTTTTTCTCCAGCTCTTCAGACCTGCCTGCCAGTTAGAAGTGGCAGTTTAGGCAGCAACCAAAAGAAATGGCACTGTCTCCCTGGAAGACAGCCTGACATCCCAATCCCGTTCAGGGTACGTGCCCCACCAGTGACTGCAAGAGAATCTTTACTGTTTCTAACACTGCTTGGAAAAATAATCAATAATTTCAAAATATCATTACCTTTTCCATTGAGTTTGTAGAACTGCAGTTCTGTAGTACAAACTTACTTAACAGTAGAAAACAGCACTGAAATAGATTTTTAACAAAAAAGATGCTTTGTTGATCAAGCTAAAGAAAAGTCTTGAAAAATCTCTTCTTGCTTGCCAGAGTAACCAGCTAACTGCAGTGAAAGATCCTGCAATTGGTTCTCCACAGATACTTCATTCCCCTTCCTTCTGTAACTAGGAAACACAAAGCTATAGTCCCCTGAGGATAAAGTAGTGACAGCAAAATAGCTCTTTAAGCTACAGCAACTTCTTCTTTCAGGGAGGGGGCAGGGCTGTACAGTTCCATTTACAAGATGACAGTCAGCTTGATTTTTTCCATAAAGAAAACCCTTAAAGTAGTTTAGAAAAGGCTCCTGCTGATTCCTGAGCATCGGTGTAATGTTTTCCCATTCAAATAACATGTCCTAAATTGCTATGGGAAAGGACATGATAAATTGTTTAACTAGAACAGTTCTTTTTCATCAAGCTGTAGTAAGCTATATTTTTGGTTCTCTGGGCCCTGATTATTTCTGGTTCAGTCCCAGGTAAATCTAGTGATTGTCACAGGCACATTCCAGCATCAGCAAAGAACCGTACTGACCCTAATGGGCCTTCTGCAGTAAAGCATCTGTGCAGAATGGACTGAAATTATTATGAAGGTGGTGCATAACTGCAGAAGAAAGAAATAGCTGACTTTGCACATTATGCTATGTAAACATAGATAAAAATACTGCAGTCACTCCAAGATCTGCCTTACGATTTTTAGAGAAGTCTTACTTTCGTTGTTTCTTTAACAATAGAAGGCCAAATAAGTAAAGTGAAATTTTGAAGAAAACGGTGCTTAAAATTCCAAAGGTATTGCTCTACCTGCTTAAAAATGCAGAGCAGGTGTTTAACTTGCTTGAAATTAGGGAGGAAGAAAAGGTCCTGCTCATTTGTAGACACATACATATAAAGGAAAGGGAGGGAAAATAAAGTTAGAAGGAATCCTACTGTTTTCTGTGCTAGCCAAGAAAAGGCTCAATAAAACAAGTTGTAGAAGAATAAAACAATCTTTCTTATTTTTGGACACTACCCTCAGGGAAATGCTTTGACATAGCAGCAAAGTCTACTTACCTATGCTTTGCTTTCCTTACATGGCAAACAACTCAAGGCTCCACTACAGGGGGTTTTACTAGACGGAATTACATCTTTGTATTACATGGTTCTGTAATTAATTTATTCTACTTCCTATAAATATGTCTCAGTAGAAAACTGGATGACAGAAGGAGCTGCATATTAGTAGAAATCATATACAACACATCATTTTTATTACTTACAATATCAAGAGTATTAGGATGAGAATCCCTAAAATCATATTTAATCCTAATTGTTAGATTCTTCATTGTCACAAGTAAAATCTTCTTAACATCTTCCCTGTAACTATGAATAATTCTTTTTATACTTTTTTTTAAACAGCAATTTAATTCAACAGCCATCTTCAGAGAATAGTTTAGTTGTGTGTGTGCAATATACATATGTACACTTGCCTGTATACATATATATTTTTATATATATATACATATATATATATAAAGGTTTTATTCCAATTTTCCAGTCTTTGCCTGGTATATTCTGATGACTTCAGTGCGCAATTTACATTTCAAATCATACTTCAAATACAAAAATGTTTAGATTCAAGAATTATCACACCACTGTAGCCAAGATTTCTTGTGCTTTTTACCTGTAAGTGGAAAAAACAGAGACACACTAAGAGCCTGGGACTAAAGTTCAGACTTCCCATTCAGAACCTCTGTGTCACTCTGGATTAGTAACCTACGTTTTTTTGAGTCTAATGGTACTAACATAAAACCTAACCGCAAAAGATTTGCACAGATGGAGTGAAAAATTAAATCTGTTTACCATTGTCAAGACTGAGGTGGTTGTGTGCTGGGTGCCATCCAGGGTCGACATATGCTATTCAGCCTTCCACCTTTCCTAGTCACGCAGAAATAGCCCATCTGCAGCAGCTCCCCTATTCGCAGCCAGCTAGATCAGGGGTTACGTAACTGCGTAATGGATGAAGGTTTGGGAAAGCTGTAAAAATTAAACCAAGTCTAGTAAAGCTTTCCAAATCCATTCATCTACTAATGGCCTTCATGGCTTTGATGCTTTAGGTCACAGTCTGGCTTTGTCCTCCTCCTGTCATAAGTCACCAGGCTTAGAGAAAAGCAGCACAAGCACTCATGGGCTTCTTCTTTCACTCACTATAAGCTGGTAAAACCGAGCTCCCAAAGCAACAGCTTAGCTGTAGCCACTGGAACCTGCAGAGTGCCAGGGCACGGCAGCTATCAACACCTTACTGGCCCTGACCAGCCTCACTGGGACCCACACCTTTCCCACTAGCCCCAGAGCCCATTCCAACTCAGGCCTGGGCCTATGGAACTTGGGTCTGCAGCACAGGTAGTCTGTCTCCTGGAGGGATGCTTTTTTCCAGAGTTAAAACTGGTTTGCTTTTTCTTTTTTCTTTTTTTTTTTTTAAACTGCTATATAATACAGTTTACTGAGCAAACAATTCAATATTAAGATAGACAATAATAATTCCATGTACTTTGATCAGAATTGCAAGTTTATAAAGTAAAAAAATTTTGGATAATGATAAGTTCTAGAAAGCTACCAGGTTTTATAGATTTTATTTTTACTTTTCAATATGATCGTCTCCTACTGCATGGGCAAAACATATTCACAATTGCAGAGGCATGCACATCTCAGAAGTCAACTGTGTGGAAATCGTTACAAAAAATGTGCACCTCCTCTGTCTTCAGCAAAACCTTAGAGCGAGCAGAAAAGCTAAACACAGCATATTCCCAGAGTCACTGGTTATGCTAGCACAAAGGGCAAGATGATCCAAGAATCCCACTCAGCTTCAGTCTCACCTGTCTCTCTTCCATTTAAGCATAGGAAGAGATCAAAGGCAGTTTACTGAAGTGTTCCAAATGACTATAATAGATACGCCTGGTTTAGCATGTAATACAATGCTCCGGTGATGGCAAGAGTGTCCTGCATTACTGTCTCAACACTTTTAGCAGCTACTCTCAATGTTACCTATTTCTACTTTCTGTGTTATTATGCCAGTCTTCCACACTTTAGCTACTTTGAAGGTGACTGACTAGATTAGAGTTAACAGTAACCAGTTACAGAAGTAACGTGAGTTGGGGAAGAAAAATTATATCGTAACTGTGATTAGTTCCCACCTGCTTTTCACCAGAAAAGATGTTACATCATTCTAAGATGATTGTCTTTAGTGAATATTGTGGACTTGATCCTGAAAATGAAGCATCTGTAACTTTTGCTGATTTCTACTATATCAGTAGATAACAGTTCTGAAAAAGAGGCCTAATAAAAAGGGTGAATCCAGGTGGGAATTGACTTGGAGACTCAAGCTGACTGATGTCTCTTTCTATAAATGTTTTCATGTATGATTGTACACTGTTGCTCCACAAACCATAAGCTGAAATAAAAGCTTGTTACAAAATGATTTCTATCTCTTTCAAGACTCATGAGTTCTAAATATCTTTTCTTACTGGTTTTATAGTAGTGCAACTCCACTGAAAACAGAGGAGTTGCTTCTGACTTAAGTGCCATGTGAAAGCGAAGAATAAGCACTAGAAGCACAGAAGGCAAGTGGTTCAGAGCCGTTGTATTTTCTTGCCACGGAACTATAGATCTCTTTCTCTTAGTCTAACATGGACAACTGCCCTCCCAGTTTTACAAGGGAACAGACAAACCACCTAAACACCCAGGTACTGATACAAATCTAACTGCTTTTCCAGAACTGATTGGAGAACTGACAGCAAAGCATCATGAACAGCTCAGTATGTGCTATTAAGACTCCATACTGAAGTTATTATAGTATGTGATTACTCTAGGGCAGAAGTGTACATACATTTCCTGAAAGTTTTATAGTTCTGTAAAGGAAATGCTTGAGAAGTGTGTCAATTTTAATCCTTTTTTTTTTAATGTTAAATAAGGAGCAAAAAAAAATGGAGAAATATCATTCTTCGCATGTCAATTACTTACTCTGTTATTGTTCAGATACAATTGAATTTATTTTGAATTAAAAGTTTGAGTAAGGAACAAGACAGCATCAGGGGCTGGGAATGGTGACTATCAGTGCATAATACACATCATTAGTGGATTTATGGAATGGATAATAGAAACAAATCTGCTAATAAATTCACATTTAGCTGTGTTCCCATCTAGTGGAACCTAAACACTTCTGTTCCAGAAATTTTCATATTTTTCCATCCTAGCTCTTTCTAGCCTCATCTTTCTGGAAGCTCCTCCTTACATCATGCAGAACTTTGAAAGCTCCTTTGCACTAAGATGCAATCAAGGATCTTACTTGAACTCTGACCAACTCATGTTTTTGCTTGGCTCTATAGCAACCTACTTTGGAGAGAAAAATACAAAGTGGGTTGTCTGGCTTTCAGAAAAAAAAGTAGAAAATTTCTCCGTTTCCAGTCTACACTCCCCATCTACAACTTCATTTGCTGCCATTAGGATTTTCCTCACCTTCGGTAAAGAAAGGGAAAGTGTCTGTTTCCCAGTCTCTGAATATGAAAAGCTTTTAGGCAGGAAAACCTGGGAGGAAATTACAGCAAAATTATTGTATTCTTGAACTGTAAAATTCCCATTTCAAAGATATTCTGACATTTGAAAAGTTATTGTCTGGAAGAAAAGACCATCTCATGGATTTATGTATTCCCAGGACAGAGGATTGAACTCTGTTTGGAAAGTGCTGCTTCAAGATATATCAAAGGAGCTGAGTGGCCCCTTGTTCCCAGAGACTTAAGGGGATTCCAGCTAATCAGATTCCTTCAGTACATATACTAAGGTTATATTTAGGATCACCATGCTTCTAGGGTACTTCCCAGGCAGGCGTCTTGCAAATAAGCTCTTCCCAGACACAGGATGTAGAAAATGTCATCAGTTCACAGGGCGCATAAAGACTTGGGACATTGACCAAATGGTTTGCATCAAAATTGGAAAGAAGAAGAAAAGCAGTTTAACTCGAATTACTATTGTGCCAGAGGATTTAAAGACAGTAAAGAGAACTGTTGGTCTGTTTAGTGCGCTGCAGGGACAAAGACACTCTCATGGTTATTAGAGGAATTTATTTCTAGGCTTGCAGACTCCCACAGTGTCTACTGAAGAGGATCAATTCAGAAATGCAGCGACACTTGCTCCTTTCCGTTACTGGCAAAATACAGTCTTTGTCATTAATCACCCTGACAATATGAAAACACAACGTTATTCTGTTAAGTGTTTCTATGTCTCCCGCTTTTTCACTGATCTACTGCGTTGTCAAATGCTGTAAATAAAAAGTACATGTTTGTGTGTAGTGCAAAAGGGAAAAAAAAAAAGAATGCTTGAAGGAACCATAATTAAAATGTAGTTCATCTGTATTGGAACTTCAAGTTTTCTGAATTGCTTTTCTTGCTTGATTTTGTTAGAATAACGGCAGTATGCACTGTGAGATGGCAGCTAGTCTCCCATCTATTTCGGAAAACCAGGAATACTTTGTTCCACGATCCAAAAAACCTCAATGTAAATTCTTAATTCCGCCACTTGCGCACTGAAATCAGAGGGAAAATAGAAACAAGTGAGGAAGGATGGAAGAGCTGTAAAGGGCCAGAGGAAAAGATTCCCGCAGCAGTGGGTGTCTGAGCTACATTTCTGCTGTACATGCAGGCCGTGAATCTGAGAGGAAAAGAACAGCTCAGTGATTCCCCAGATCGACGCTTTATCTCAGCTTCCAGCTAGTGAGAGGCTATCTCGTGTTCCGACAGCGAGAGAAACGCACCGGGGAGTGGGAAGAAGCCATTCCCCGGCCGGTTTAGCAGGCCGCGAGAGCACTTCCACGGCAAAGCTGCCCCCTAGCGGGCTTCCCGCAGCGGGCTTCCCGCAGCGGGCCTCCGGCGTCTCAGGCGGCCGCCGAGCAGGCAGGCTCCGGGCGGCGCCGGGTGCCCCTGCAGGGATTGCAGCTCCTCGGCTGCAACGCGCAGGAAGCGGGGGAAAGGGGTGGGGAGGGGGGATGGTGGGAAGGAAAAACCAACCCCGAACGAACAAGCCAAGCCAACGCATAAGCGACGACTGGGGTCTGCTCTCTAAAGCGGGACACACACCCAAACACACCCCCGGCAACGTACAGGTGTATCCTGGCAATAGTATAACCTGGCAATAGTGTAAACTGGCAATACTGCTCCCCCCCCCCCCCCGCCTTGAAACGCAAATCATTTCCAAACACTCAGTTCTGGTACTTCTAACGCCTGCTGCCACAGTATCTCAGCTGCTCTTTGTGCCCATAAAGATGGTACTCCAGAGAAATGGAGTACCTGGTGGGTACAAGGCTGGGATGGATTTTAAGGTTCCCTTCTTGGCAAATGCGAATATTTGCATCTGATGTAAGAAGTGTGTGCAGATCACAGCTCTCCCTCTCTTTCACAGGATATCGTGGCTTTCTTTAAGCCAGACTTCTGCAGGAAACAAAGAGGCTAATAGAGCTATATATGGAATTAATTTAAGAACTACTGAACATGTAAGACAGCTTCCATTATTGCTTATGATATCTTCGTGTGTCATCATTGACCATAAGATGCCTGAGTAGAAATGTCTTCTGTGACACAGCCAGGACACTTACTGAAGGCTTTGTCAGAGAGCAGCAGTTGGGACTGAATCTCATGGGTTGTCAGAAAGCAACACGTCTTGACTGACCCTATAATACCACGACTTAAAACTTGAATTGCAGAGAATGTACCATTTAGGGAGGCATATTAGTGCATAACCTTACAAAAGGGCAGAGTTCAGCCTTGAAATACCAAAGTGTTAAAAAATCACCTTAGTGACTTTTACAGAGATGTTATTTGGCAAAACCTGCAAATCATTTTGATTTTGATTATTTCTTAGTACTACACAGAAAGAAATTATAATTACCGTGTTCTACATGGTATGATAATATATAAAAAGCCTATATTAAACACTGAAGAATGTTAATTGATATTTCAGCAAAAAGGATTAAAAATTGAACAAACATTTTTTTCCAGGCTACATCCCTAAACTATTAATCTCCTGAGTTAATGAGTTTAGACTTTTTACTGTTTCAGAATTCAGTGATGATTCTGGAAGTTGAGATTTAGTGTTTTTGTCAGCATCCTATTTTCAGACATTCTTTTTAAAAGTCAAGGTGATGATTTTATGATATTAAAAGCTTTAAAAGCACATAGAGTTTGGCATACAGTTCTGAGACAATGGATGAAATCTGTGTCAGCTACTGAGTAAATACTAAACACACAAACTCCAGTAATCTGAAATCTTTAAAATCTGCTGGTTTAGCCTAAACAACTATCTAAAGGATAAGCATACGGGGTTTTATCTCTGAGAACAGAGACATAAGCATTTCCTTCGACTTTAGGGAATATATGTCACAAATTGTTGATTTTATGACTGTTCAAAGAATGCTTAGAATTTTCTTCTGTTGCATTTTCCTCATGTTTTTCTTTTCAGTAAGTATCCCATCAGACAAAATACAAAATTATTGATAGCGTAGTTTGTTCTTTAGTATATTCTCTCATTTTGATTGTAGAAAATTCAGTTTCATATCACCAAATCACTCTAGTCCACAGTAATTCCCAAACGATAATGGATTGCTGTGGGATACTGACTGATGGACTCAGTACCTGACACTCCTCAGTTTTGTATTTCTGTGGAGGGGTGGAAATCTCACTGAAAATAGTATCAGAACACAAGGCAGAAATTTGGTTCAAGTAGTTAGGATCACTGCAGAAGACAAAGAGGGAATAGGGAAAAAGAAAAAAAAAATCTCCCCTTTTTGGTCAGGAAGTAACACAAACCACTCCTTTCTTTGGCTGCTAATAAATAACTGCCTAAACATATGCTTAATTTTAAACCAGTGAGGCCAGTTTACACGTTTGGAGGTTCCACTTCAAGCTCTCTCAGTAGACCAAATGCTCACTTGCAGCTGAAGCTTGTTAGGTGTGTTTGTGGGGCATATCTTCCAAATTTGTTTAATTGGTCAGGAATCCATTTCAGCTTCTCCAAGAGTCCTTCTCAGCATGAATCAGATCATAGTGGGGAGAATCAGAAGATCAGTTTCAAAAGTTCTCTTCTGATGTGAACTAAAGGAGCAATGTGTCAGATGCATGACAGGAAAGCCTTTCGAGCAGTGAGTGCTCTTAAGCCCTGAACCTCAAGACGAAGATCACAAAACCACTCACAGCTCTGAGCTTTATGGAAAACAAGTGTTGTGCATACAGCTTACCCTCTGATATGTGTACAGAGGATTTGGTTTATATCAATACACATTATACTTAGGAAGGCAGATTTATGGCTAAGAAAAGCAGTTCTGCAGCCAAACATAGCACCTTACAGTAATAGCTAATAAAAATGGTAGAAGTGTGTCCTGAACAGTGCCGAAGAAAAATCAAATTGTATTGCTTTTAGAATCTCATTAACTAGAGATGACAGTAAAAGAGTTGCATGTCTGAATCAGTGAGTAAAATGGTGTAGTATAAGAAGACTTGGAAGGCATTTCTGAAAATCTTTATAGTTGGAAATGACATTCACAGTTTTTGGTTTGTTGAGAAGCAGGTGCTTGCTCTTCTGAAGCACTTTTTAAATCTTTAAAAGTTCAAAAAATCCAGTCTTTATGAAACAAGCTGGAGAGATACCTCAGAACCACAGAACAATAACCTCTGATTATTAGCATATTCTAGAGGTCTATATCAAGCAAGTCTCAGACAGAGACCTCAAAAAGTCTTACTGATAAATGAATGACACTTTAGATGTCTTAAGAGAGACATACTTGTATAAGAAGGTCCTGAATTCTTTGCAGAATTGCAAAAATGCTGTTTGGGAACTGGTTGGCTAGGAAGTGGCTCTGCAAATAAGGCCCTGTGGGGAGCAAGTAAGACACGAGCCAGCAGTGTGCCGTGACAGAAAAGATGAAGAAGTGTAGCCTGGAATTCATTAGCAGCAGCACAGCCAGCAGATAGAAGCAAAGCAATAACCCTCTTCACTCAGCACTCATTAGCCTGCATCTAAAAGACTACCTGATTTTGGGCCTGCCAATACAAGACCTTGTTAAGGTCTGGAGTGAGTTCAGTAGGGTACCACCAAGCAAGTCATGGGACTGAAGAGCTTGTTCTGTAAAGAGAGGCTGAGGGAACCACACAAAGAGGCAAAGGTTTCAGTGAACCCAACAGAAGCCTTCCAACACCTATCAGATAGTCATTGAAATGATGCAGCTGGGTTTTTCCAGGGGTGCATGGTGGGAGGGTGAAAGGTGAGAGACATAAAGGGAAATGAGAGGTTCAGACCAGATAGAAGAGAAAAAGAATCACCAGGAAGGCAGTCGAGCTGTGGAACAGGATCCCAAGATGTTGTGCAGTCTCTATCGCTGGGCACCTTTAAGACCTTCCTTGATAAAGCCTTAAGAGACTCAGTCAATCAGTGTTGACCCTGCCTTGTGCAGGATGTTAGACTGGGAGAGTTCCTGAGGTCCCGTCCAACCTGAATTATTCTCTGATTCTGTGGTGCTAATTAAGGAAATTAACATCTCCTATAAGTCACCATAGCTAGATCTTACACAACACTTTGATCAGTAGCTCGAGACAGATGGAAATCTATGGAGAAAGATGTAATCATAGAATGACAGGCTGGTTTGAGTTGGAAGGAACCGTAAAGGTCATCTAGTTCCAAGTCCCTGCCACCGGCAGGGGCACCCTCAAACTAGGCAAACACACAGAGATAAGTTCCTAAATAGGATTCTAGTGAATTTCTTTATGACTAACAGGCTAAGCAAATAAAAAATATATACTTTCTTTCTATTTTTAACCAAAGGAAATGAGACTTCAATGATTGTGAAGTCCATCGCTCATCTCCAACAATAAATATTCTAGCTTCTTTTGTCAATTTCAACCAAATCTGGCAGAGAACTGTCAGTTTCAAAGGTAATTGTGTTTTTACAGGATTTTGGAAAACTGGTTTCTAGAAAGAAGAGAGAATATACTATCCTTTTTACCACTCCAGAAAGACAAGCGGAAAGTCACTGTGCCCCAATTTGTCTGGCACTGGTGTTCCAGCCAGCCAGGTAATACATGCAGAGATCCAGAATACAGGTATGCTCTGCACAGTGTGGGGAGTATATGCAAATTTTTGTTACTGTTTTCAAACCTTGGCACTCTACTTTTTTTAAATTCTACTGCTGTCATACAAGACTTGTCTTACAGTATTATCCTCATGTTGCCTTAATAGATCGAGACCTGCCTCAAGGTCTGAATGAAGTTATTACTAAACTCAATTTTCCTGAGCAATATCGGGCATAATGATATAGGAGAACAGAAAAATAATTGTCACTCTTATTTTAGTGTAACTTTTGATAGAACATTTTCAACCTCATGCTATGAATTAATCCCTCTTTTACTGGAAAAGCAATTGGACACTTAAGATAATTACTGATCGGATGAAATATCTTAAAATGAAAGTCTAATCTAAAAGGAAATTACATATTCCAGGAAGCAACAAAGAATTCACATCAGAAAGAACTACTTGCAATGGATCAATGTCCTTCCCCAAATAACAATAAACTGAAACCCAGCATTTTGTTTGCTTTTACAGAAAATCTCTGGAATATTCTGCTTCAATTTAAGAAAGGAATTTATTTTCTGTGGTTCTCCAGATAAATAAATACAGAGCTAAATAAATTTCAATTATCTGGAAGAGAGACTATTCTAGCAATGTGTAATGTATCTAGGACTGTAAGAATGAGCCAACACAGGTTTTTTTCATGTTGATTCCCAAAATATTCTGGATCATACCAGAAGTATTGACTGCATTTTGCCCAAATCACCTCAAATTCTGATTTGCCCTTCAAGAACAAGAAATCTGAAATCTGACCAACTCTACTGAATTACTGAAGGTCACCAGGACAGAAATCTGAACTTTCTAAGTGTATGACTTGCAGCTTTCTTCAACCATATGTCATCTTTGTCTAGTTGGCCCATAGGGGTGTATAGATAAAACATTTAATAAAAGAAAAAGAAAAAGAAAAGTGTTCAAACTGCCTTGGAGGAAGAAAGAGAAAATCGTATTTATTAAACGATAGCTACAACATGAACACAGCTGAGAAAAGACAGTGATGAAAACTGTGTAAAAGAGAAAATTGTAGCTTTTGACTTAAGCTACAGATGTGAAAAGACTAGGCTCCCTCTACTGTCAAAAATTGCTCTCCCAGGAGGTACTTAAAGGTAGGTGCACACTGCACCATGACAACTAGAGAGCAGCAATACCTTAAAAAGCATCAAGGGATATTCTGTGAAGGAGCTCACCTCAGTATGCCCGTTGTATTGGACTTAATGGCTGTTCCTGAAACATCATCCCTCATTCAGTGCACAGCTGACCCACCTAAATATTCACCCAGCTAAAAATTCTTGCACAGCACAATGCAATTATTCAGTATCAACAGTGAAAGCGTACCTTAATTGCCAGTGCTTACAGAAAGCACCAGAAGTCATTGCAACTAAAGTTTCAGACCTGAGGCTATACTGCACGTCTACGCAGATGGATGCAGCAAAGCACGAATGCGCTCTGTCAGTGTTTTGAGATGGTTAGATATAAATCAGGGCTATCTGTAAAATTACATAGCTGCACTAAGGCAGCACTGTCCCTAAAGGAAGCATACCCTGCATTTCAGCTGGGTTTCATCGCTTATGACACTGACCGCAGTGTCATATTATTTTTCATATCTGACATGAAGGCCCAAGCCAGTTCATATCCAGAGAGCTCAGAACCTATTTGCTTCTGCCCACATTTATCTTCATACATATTTGCAGTCCCGTAGCTCTATAGCCCACATATTCATGACTAAGCCATACCATTTTCTAGGCATTTCACTGACACTCTTATAGGTTGTACAGCAGAAAAAGTTGCTACAATAATTCTTGTATGAATGTAATGCGTTTTTGTCACCGAGCATTTTACAGTGAAGTTATGCTAAGTTATGCTAATTGTCAGGCTTGGGGGTTGGTGGTTTAGAAACATTCAAGATTATTTTTCAGCTGAAACACTTTCACAGCACAAACACATGCTATTTCAGATGAGATCATCAGATCTACTTATTAAGAGAAATACTGAATTATTTTCACCTCATTTTACAGGCACCTTCAATTCCCATGTCAAGAATTGTGTTTAGCTCTAAAGCCAACTGTATGACTGCGACTTAATAAACATGACTCTTCCCAAAAGCTGCAGTATTATTTCTCATCCTGCCTCAAATTTACTATTTAAGCTTTAACAAATAATTTTAAATTTCACTTGTAGCTATTCCATATAGAAGATGTTCTAATATGTATTTCCCTATGAAAACAGCCATTTTAATGGCCATTACAAGGTAAAAAAAATTTCCAGCTTATGCTGGAAATTAAGTCTTTCTAGTTATAAACTAGGGAAGAAAAACTATTCCCATACATTGTGGGTTTCTTTAGATTATAACTATTGACAGAAACCCTTATCTAGATTGCCCATAATAAAAGCATTTATACATTATATTATATCTGTTTGTTATAAATTATTTATATCTATTTGCAAGCAATTAAGGACCTATGAAGGCTAACCATATTTTAACTTGATGATGTGATATTATGGGGGCAAATGAAGTGGCAAATTTGTTGGAAGAATGAGATTATAAAACAGCTTCCATGGAGAGCATTTCTATAGAGCAAGTACAGCGTAGATATGGATCAAGAAGTTCATGTTGGCGGTAAGAATCAAGTACTATAAGATGTCTCCATTCAGCCCTGTTCTGGTTTCCAGTATCATCTTGAATTCTGAGACAAGGGTAAATCTAATAACAAGACTTACAACCTCAACAGAAATATGTCAGCAGATACTCTTAGATAAAGCAACAGCCACCTTCTCTGCCTTAGTCTCAAGAAACCCAGACCTTCCACAAGTTGCTCTTCTCCCTGTACTGAATAAAAGCCAGGTAGCCTTTACTCTTATAATTTACTTGGTCAGTGTTAAGGCAAGAAACAAAGAAATGCTGGCTGAGCTTAGTGAAAAACACAGAGATAGCAACAGGTTTACATTTAAACTAAACTATATTGCTCTGTTATACTTTTAGGTTAAGATTAATATCCTCTAATTTTATCTTTCTAAAAATAAGGTGTCTAGTCTTATCTAGTCTCCCTGAAGAGTTAATGAATCCACTATATAACACAAGAGACAGTTACCTGTGAAAGAATTGCCTGAAAGTATTTAATTGAGAAAGAATCTAGGCAAGTGTTGTAAAAAAGATAATTAAAACTTGGACAGCTACAGATAGGTCAGATGTCTTGTCTTCAAAGACTGCACATTTGTAGAACAGTGATGGTACCACAGATGGAAATTGGGAATCCACAACTTAGAAATTCAGAGAAGAAAAGCAAAAATGACCTTAAAAACTTCCCTAGGATATCTAACAAATTACAAAAGTCACCAAATATACTTCTATTTGTTATGTTCTTTAATATATATTAATTATATCTGACAGACAAGCTACAAAATTTTTTTAGAGATTCTAAATGTCTATCTTTTATTTTCATTTCAGATGGTTGGATGTTTTGCAAGGTTAAATAGAAGTACATAGGGATTCAGTGCTAATCATAGTTTTATAGTGGAATGTTAATGAGAAATCCATGCAAGATTGGCACAGGATGAATGAGAGAGTTGTGTCCCTCTGAAGTAGGAGGTTGAGGCCATCTTCAGGCATCTAAATGTTTCTAGAAATTTGTATTCAAGCAAGTAGATTTCCTGAGTATTCTAATACTACCTGGCTTTGCATTCATCAGTTGCTTAATGATATTACTCAAAGATGATATCTCATATTCCAAAAAGGGAAGTAAACTATGAATGCATCACCCAGACTGAATTCAGATGCCTTAGGTTCATAACTATATATTTTTATCTAAGTGAGCAAACCACAGAACCTGTATCTGATTCAGATATCATTGACAGGGAAGTCCTCAAGGCTTATTTATGGCTGATTAGGAAATATGAAAGTTACTTAAGTTTGAAAAAAATAATGTATTTAATTTCTTTTTTCTAATATCTTGATCCATGCATCAGATTGGTTCCCAGCTCAACAGAATATATCAGGAAGGGATTACACATGCTATTATGTAGTGTTAGATATATGACCGCACAATAGCTATTTCTTTGCCAGTGAACAGATTCTTTCTGTATAATACAGGTGTTTCATTACCCTTATTAAGATAATCAACACCTAATTACAGGCTACTGAGAAATTGTTGGTGGTTGTACTATTGTCCAAAAATGAAAATACTTCTTAGTGTGAGGCTATAAACTAGTTATTTATGGCTTTTCGCTTGTTACTACAAAAATTGTTACTTGTTTATGACTTTTATAAACCCATCAATCTACCTTGGTAGGTAATTAATACTCTGGTATCAATTTTCCCATATTTTCTCACAACATTTAATTTTTAGTAGATTTCAGATAAATTAGAAAAACATTAATCTAGTCTATAATGTATAGCCTGCAAGATAACTCTTAAAAAAGACAGGAAAATGTTAGTTATTTGAAATTAATACGAGGGATCCATTTGAATTTTAATTCAGGATCAAGAAACAGTTTCAAAAATGTTCAAGGTCTCTAATATCTGTAAACTTTAAGTACTTTGCTTTTAAATTAGATTAAGATTCTTCCTATTTTTTCTACCTTCTGTTTAATTTTTTAATTTTTTTTAAAATTTTTATGCATTCTCTGTGAGGGAAGCTCAAGGGCAGCCTTGACTGCAGTGACCATAAAATGGTGGAGTTCAAGATCCTCAGGGCAGTGAGGAGGGTACACAAGCAGCTTACTGCCCTGGATTTTGGGAAAGCAGACTTTCATCTCTTCAGGAACCTTCTTGGTTGAGTAACATTAGACAAAGCTCTAGAAGAAAGAATTGTCCAAGAAAGCTGGTCAGTATTCAAGGATCACTTCCTCCAAGCTCATCCCAACAAATGGGAGGTCAGGCAAAAAATGCAAGAAGGCCTGCATGGAAGAAAAAGTTGCTCCTGGACAAACTCAAATGCAAAAAGGAGGCTTACAAAAGGCTGTAAAGCAAGAAGAGGTAGCCTGGGCAGGATACAGAGAAACTATCCAAGCAGCCTGGGATCCAGATAGGAAAGCTAAAGCCCTGATAAAATCAAATCTGACCAGGGATGCCAAGGACAACAAGAAAAGCTTCTATGGGTACATCAACGATAAAAGAAACACTAGGGAAAATGTGGGTCTGTTCCGGAATGAATCAGGGGACCTGATATCCAAGCAAGAGATCAGTGTAGTGTGGTGTTCCTCAGGGGCTGGTCTTGGACAACTTTAACAGTGACATGGACAGTGTGACTGAGTCCACCCTCAGCAAGTTTGGTGACAGCACCAAGCTGTGTGATGTTGTTGACATGCTGGAGGGAAGCGATGCCATCCAGAGGGACCTTGGCAGGCTTGAGAGATAGCCGATGTGAACCACATGAAGTTCAACAAGGTGAAGATCAAGGTCCTACCTGTGGGTCAGGGCAATCCCAAGCACAACTACAGGCTGTATGGAGAATGGATTCAGAGCGGCCCCATGGAGAATGACTTGGGGGTACTGGTTGATGAAATGCTCAACATCTCTTGGCAATGTGCACTTGCAGCATAGAAAGCAAACTGCATTCTGGGCTGCACCAAAAGAAGCATGACTAGCAGGTTGAGGGAGGTGATTCTCCCCCTCTACTCCACTCTCATGGAGGGTGTCCCTGCTCTTGTTTGGAACTGGATGATCTTTGAAGTCCTTTCCAAACCAAACCAAACCAAACCAAACCAAACCAAATGGAACCAAACGGAACCAAACGGAACCAAACCAAACCATTGTATGATCTTTCAGTTGCAATTGCTATAGAAATATTTTAAATTAAAATAATGTTGGTCTATTCTGGAAAAGTTAATTGATTCAATGTCTTCTGCTACTGCTAGAGAGAAATACTCTTAGAGAGTTCATGTTCACAGAAATGATACTGGGGAATAAATATCCAGAGAAAACAGTGTCCTGACAAAATAAACAAGGCATTCCACAAGTGGTAGTTTGATAAGATAAATACTTATATAAGGCAATAATTTAAATATATATTTTCTATTATCTATTGAAAAATACTTAGTATTTTTTCTCAAAATGTGTTCTCATTGAAGATATATAGGAACCTGGTGTTAGTTTCACTTCATAAATTGTCATGATTAATATTAAAAAATAGTATCTAAGGCCACTGGAAAGAAGAGAAACTGTTGTTAAATTCTGGTACAAAGACAGGAACAACTATGTCATCTGTATGGTTAATCTTTCTGGCACTGTCATGTAACTCTACCTTACAAAATTCAGACTGTATTATCTTAATGTGGCTATTGGAAAAGATAACATAGAAATTTAGTATCATGAGGCAAAGGCTGAAGCTATAAATTAAATAATGAATTACTCCTTAGCTCACAAAATATAAATCTTGCCATTGTGGCTCTTTCTTGGAGCTGTTATGCAGTTAGAAAACTAAAACCAAAAAACCCCCAAATTTCCCTTGGTATAAGATGGTGTTAACATAGCTGTTGGAAATGCAACCAACTACCATGTTATAAAATTAATTTGTACAGAAAGGAAACTTACATATTAAAGAACCAGCTAAACTAGGCTTTACTTCAAAAAATAGTCAGTTGAAGACAAATGTTTCAATGAGTTTGCATTCATCCTAGGTTTCTAATACAGCTGAAAGTACACTAGGGTGATAATGGAATTTTTGGTTATGTGTTTTTTGGCAAATTATTTCTTGTTACCCAACAGTAGGTACAGTATGAACACTTATTCAAATACAGAAAACATGCTGAAGTGACAGTGGGAAACAAAAAGGTTTTCAACTTATGTAAAATAATAGAACTTGTAAAGCTATTTGAGTATTCGTCACAATGAATTTCTCTCAAATTGGCATGTATTCTTCTTCTGCAAAAGAAATTGAAAATATATTTTGGTTTCTAATAAAAAGGAAATCACAATAAAGTTAACTATAAAGTGTCTAGACATGAGTCAGGACTTCTGGGAAATCTATTTCACAGAAAAGAATTAAACATTAATTTTTCCATTGTTTTCTATGAGATTTAGAGTTTAGATTCTGGTAGTAACTACAGGGGTAAGGAAAGTTGTTTTGTTCTTCCATCTGTGGTGGTGATAATTGACTTTGCATTTCCTTAAATAATAATTTCCATGTTATTACAACGCTTTGATTTCCTAAACCAAATATTCAGAAATTAACAGCATAACATTTGTTTCTGTAACCCTTCAAACATGAAATACATTCATTTAGACACTCTCCATTGAAAGCAGTTATTTGCTGATGACACCAAGCTGGATACTGAGGTTAATGTGCCAGTGGGATTGGGGCCCAGGTGAACCTCATGAGGTTCAACAACCTGCACTTGAGTTAGGACAATCCACATTATCCATACAAGTTAGGAGATGATGTGCTGGAAAGCAGCCCTGAGGAAAAGGACTTAGGGGATACCAAGTTTTTCATGGATGAAAAATGACAAGAGCCACCAATGTGTATCTGCAGCTCAGAAGGCCAACTGCATCCTGGACTGCATCAAAAGAAGTGTGGCCAGAAGATAGAGAATGGATTCTGCCCCACTACTCTGCCCTAGTGAGACCTCACCAGAGCTCCAAAGCTGTGCCCAGCTTTGGAGCCTTCAACACAAGAAGCACATGGATCTGTTGGAGCATGTCCAGAGGAGGACCACAAAAATGATCAAAGGGCTAGAGCACCTCTCCTGTGAAGATAAGCTGAGGAAAATGGGGCTGTTCAGTTTGGAGAAGTGAAGGCTCCGAGGGGGACCTTATAGCAGGCTTCCAATACCTGAAAGGTGCCTAAGAGAAAAAGAAAGCTGGGGAAGAACTGTTCATGAGGGCATGTAGCAATAGGACAGGGGGTAATAGTTTTAAACTAGAAAAGGGTAGATTTAGGTTGGATATAAGGAAAAAAATCTTCAATATTTTTGTGGTATATCACCGGAACAGGTTGCTCGGATATACAGTGGAGGCCCCATCCCTAGAGATAATCAAGGTCAGGGCTGATGGGGCTCTGAGGGACCTGATCTAGTGAAGCTGTCCTAGATGACCTTAAAGGTCTGTTCTAACCTAACACATTCTATGATTCTATGAAAGTAAGACAGAGCTCAATAATAATTCCCAAACTGTCCAAAAACATCATCATCAATAGCCTATCTCATAAACATAGCTTCATCCATTTCTCAAGGGCAGACTTAAGCTGATATTTTCACTCCTTACAGACACAAACTGCTAGAAATGAAATGCTAAAGGCCATACTGTCTTACTTCAATTCTTCCCTAGCATTTGTGTGCAGTCCAAATGAACCTCACAAAATTGCAGAAACTATAGGAATCATCTCATAGTTCAAATGAAAACACTGAAACAGTGACACAGTAAGACTGACAGCACAAACAAAAGATTTAAAAGAAAAATAAAGGCATGCAACTCCAGACAGTAGTCAAGCTTATCATCACCTTGAGTTGCTGTCCATCATACTAAAAGAGGACGACTCTGCCAGGCAAACACCAGCTGGGTAGTAATCATACATTTTTCTAGTACCTTTATCTCAGGACTTCAAAATACTTGACAAACATTAATTCATTTCACAGAATCACAGACTCACCTCAGAATACTTTCTGCTGTTGGCTAAATATCACTATACTCTAAATAAGGGGTAACAGTGGCAATGCTGGTGGTCCAAGATTTCACCTAACAGGAAATTGCTCTCCTTGGTATACACTTAGCCTTCATTTTTGTACATGGCATTGTGAGAAACACAATTTTCTTACTATACCAGGGCCAGGCTTACTGCTTTTAAAAACAGTATTATCCTTGGGAGAACCTGGAAAATTTACCAGATTATAAATCTGTCCCAGATTTTTCAATGTTAAATATTGAGACAAATAAAAATGACATGAAGATTACTCAATTTTATTTTGTACTATGATTCTCTCTGATTATTATTTTTTAAAATTTCTCTCTCTCCTCAGCAACCTTAAAATCAAAGCTAGTAACTGGCTGACAGCAGAATTAATATGACTGTACAAATCAAAAAAGTAACAGACGTTGAGCAATATTTCTAAACAAGGAAAACACAAAAGTTACCAAGTTTTGGATTGTAGGACAAAAATCAGTTTTTTTTTCTTCTAGTCACTGCTTGCATGTTTAGATTCTTAGCTCTTCCTACTATACAATGCAATAATCATAGAATCATCATAGAATCATAGGGGTTGGAAGGGACCTCAGGACATCATTGGGTCCAATACCCCTGCCAAAGTAGGCTCCCTAGCTCATATTGCACAGATAGGCGTCCAGACTGGTCTTGAATATCTCCAGAGATGGCGACTCCACCACCTCCCTGGGCAGCCTGTGCCAGGGCACTGTCAGCCTCACTGTGAAAAGCGGGCTCCCCCCGCTTACCTAACCCACTCCCCCAGGTTTCCCTAAGCAACAGGTTTGGGGCCCTGGACGTTGAGAAGGAGGTATGTGAGGAGATGAAGGCAGCCCCTCTGCCTCAGAGGAAGCAGAAGCCCAGAGTGGGGTGATTATCTGCACGCCTTGAGACAGACCCAGATAAACAAGAAAGAAGGGTAGTTGTGGTAGGGGATTCCCTCCTCAGGGGGACTGAGGGCCCCATATGTAGACCAGACCCTACACACAGGGAGGTGTGCTGCCTCCCTGGAGCCCGGGTCAGGGATATTACCAGAAGGCTCCCAGAGCTGGTAAGTTCCTCTGACTATTATCCATTATTGATAGTTCAAGCAGGCAGGGACGCAATCACAAAGTGTAGCCTGCGCACTATCAAAAGGGAATTCCATTACCTAGAGCACTTTGTTGGGGGGGGGGGAACCCAAATAATATTTTTGTCTATCCCCACTTGTGAGAGGAGGGGTTCAGAGCAGGACAGGAGAACTCATGAGCTGAACAAGTGGCTGAAAGGCTGGTCTGCACAAGAACTTTGTTTTTTTTGACCAGGGGATGGTGTACTCTGCTCCTGGCATGAGTACTGCTGATGGGGCTCACCTGTCCCATAGAGGAAAGCGGATCCTTGCTCAGGAGATGGCAGGGCTCATTGATCAGGCTTTAAACTAGTTAGGAAGGGGGAAGGGGATATTACAAAGGCTGCTGGGGTCAGGCAAGTGCTTTGGGAGTCACAACATGAGTTGATGGTAGAAAAAGGTAAATGCCAACAGCACAATGGCAGACTTGGGGATGTTGCTCCATGTGTGAGTAGGGAAAACTCTGTGGATTACCCTGAGGACTCCTCAGTGGCCCATTTTTGCTCATCCCCTATCAGAAATCTTGCTGTGATCTGATGAGGATACCTGCATCTGCTGCCCCACTCAAATGCCTTTATACAAATGCACATAGCATGTGGAACAAACAAGAACAAGAGTTGCTCTTTATGTTAGAGAGCACCTAGAATGTATTGACCTCCACCTGGGGAAGGATGAACCCTCTGTCGAGTGCTTGTGGGTAAGAATTAAGGGGCAGACTAGTATGTGTGACATTGTCATGAGTGTGTACTACAGGCCCCCTGACCAAGAGAAGCATGTTGATAGTGCATTCTGTAAGCAGTTGGAAGTAGCCTCAAGATCGCAGGCGCTGGTCCTTATGGGGGACTTCAATTACCCAGATATTTGCTGGGCAAGCAATACGGCCAGTCGCATGCAGTCCAGACAATTTGTTCAATGTGTAGAAGACAATTTCCTGCTACAGATGGTGCAGGAACCTATGAGGGGAGGGCAGGTGCTGGATGTTGTTTTTATTAACAAGGACGGGCTCATTAAGGAAGTGAAGGTCGGGGGCAGCTTAGGACAAAGCGACCATGAATTGATCGAGTTCAAGATCCTGAGTGGAAGAAGCAAGCCAAAAAGTAGGATAGCTACCCTGAATTTTGGAAGAGCTAACTTTGATCTCCTCCAAAATCTAATAGGGGCTATCTAATGGGAGCCTGTGAGAGCTGGCTAACATTCAAACAGCACTTCTTCCAAGCACAGGAGGAATGCATCCCTTTGAGTAAGAAATTGGGAAAGAGAGGCAGAAGACCTGCGTGGATGAGCAGGGAGCTAATGAATATACTCGGAAGCAGAAAGTCTATTAACTGTGGAAAAAGGGTCTGAGCACTTGGGAAGAATACAGGAAGTTTGTCAGGGCCTGTAGGGACGCAACTAGGAAGGCTGTAGCCCACTTGGAAGTGCAGTTGGCAAGGGTCATAAAGAATAATAAAAAAGGTTTTTTTAGATATGTGAATAGTAAGAGGATGACCAGGGATAATGTAGGCCCCTTGTTGAACAATGCAGGTGTCCTGGTAACGGGGGATGACGAGAAGGTGGAGATACTAAATGCCTTCTTCGCTTCGATCTTCACTTCAAAAGCCCCCCAGGACCACAGACACTGGATGAAAGTAGTAACGTTTGGGAAATGAAGAGTTCCCTTTGGTTGAGGTGGGGGTGGTCCAGGAGCGTCTCAAAGGGATTAATGTAAACAAACATGGGCCTGGATGGGATGCACCCACATGAGCTGAGGTAGCTGGTGGAAGTGATTGCTGAGCCGCTCACTATCATCTTCGATAGGTCTTAGCGAACAGAAGTGCCCGAGGACTTGAGGATAGCCAATGTCACTCGAGTCTTTAAAAAGGGCAAGAAGGAGGATCCTAGCCACTATAGGCCAGTCAGCCTCACTTCTGTCCCTAGAAAAGTTATGGAATGGCTTGTTCTGGATGCCATCATCAAGCAACTGGAAGAGAAGAAGGCCATGAGGAGTCCTCTAGCATGGATTCACCAAGGGGAGATCGTGCTCAACCAATTTCATAGCCTTCTATGATGTCATTACCAACTGGGTAGATGGAGGGAGAACAGTAGATGTCATCTTCCTTGACTTCAGCAAGGCTTTTGATACTGTCTCCCATAACATCCTGATAACAAAGCTGAGAGAGCATGGGATAGATGAGTGGACAGTGAGGTGGGTTGAGAATTGGCTGTCGGACCGAGCCCAGAGGCTTGTGATCGGTGGAGCAGAGTCGGACTGGAGGCCTGTGACAAGCGATGTTCCCCAGGGCTCAGTGTTGGGTCCAGTCCTGTTCAATATCTTCATTGACAACCTTGATGAGGGAATAGCATCCACCCTCAGCAAGTACGCCGATGATACAAAGCTGGGAGGGGTGGCTGACATGCAGGAACACTGCGCTGTCATCCAGCGAGACCTGGACAGGCAGGAGAGCTGGGCAGGGAGAAACAAGAGGAAATTCAACAAAAGCAAGTGTAAAGTCTTGCACCTGGGGAGGAACAACCGTTCATTTCAGTACAGGCTGGGGGATGTCCTGCTGGAGAAGAGCACTATGGAGAAGGACCTGGGGGTCCTGGTGGATGACAGGTTGGCTATGAGCCAGCAGTGTGCCCTGGTGGCTAAGAGAGCCAATGGGATCCTGGGGTGCATCAAGAGGAGTGTGACCAGCAGGTCGAAGGACGTGATCCTCCCCCTCTACTCTGCCCTGGTCAGGCTCCACCTGGAGCATTGTGCCCAGTTCTGGGCTCCCTGGTATAAAAAGGACAGGGATCTCCTGGAGAGAGTCCAAAGAAGGGCTATGAAGATGACTAAGGGCCTGTAGCATCTCCCCTGTGAGGGGAGGCTGAATAAGCTGGGACTGTTCAGTCTAGAGAAAAGAAGATTAAGGGGAGACCTAATTGGTGTTTACAATTATCTTAAGCATGGGATGCAGGGCAAGTTAGCCAGCCCCTTTCCAGTGGTTAGTGGAGACATGACAAGGGGCAATGGCTGCAAGTTAGAAAATAGGAAGTTCCGCACCAACATGCGGAAAAGCTTTTTCACAGTGAGGGTGACAGAGCCCTGGGACAGGCTGCCCAGGGAGGTGGTGGAGTCTCCTTCACTGGAGATATTCAAGACCCGTCTGGATGTCTATCTGTGTAATATGAGCTAAGGAGCCTGCTTTTGCAGGGGGGTTGGACCTGATGATCTCTTGAGGTCCCTTCCAACCGCTATGATTCTATGATGATTCTGTGATATGATGCCCAGATTAAAAAAAAACCCACAAATAATACATTGTGGTGGTTTAGCCCCAGCCGAGAGCTGAGCCCCACACAGTCGCTTGTTCTTTTAACAGAAAGAAGAGAGGGGGAGGGGGCGAAGTTGGGGGGGTTGGGGGAAGGAAAATGTAAAGAGGAAAAAAAACCCAAACCCTAGAATACCAAAATCCTGTGAGTGGGATAAGGGTAGTTTACTAAAATAGCAGAAAAAGATTTAAAAAAACCAAAACAACAATGATAACACGACTTTAGAGCACAAAATACATGAAACTGGTGATACACAATGCAGTCTCTCACCGAACCACACAACTTAGGCCGTACTGCCCAGAGCCGTCCCGGAACCCGACCATCCCAAGAAAACCCATTTATACTAAGCATGACATAATTGGCATGGAATATCCTCTTTGGCCAGTTTCAGGTCACCTGTCCTGGCTGTGTCCCCTCCTTTGTTGTTAGTAGGGAAATATGAAGACCTGAAAAAGTCCTTGATTGCTTGGCAACAACTAGAAACATCAGGGTGCTATCAGCACTGCTCTTGTCCTAACACCCAAACACGGCATTCCATCCACTGCTAAAAAGTAAATTAACTCCATCTTAGCTGAAACCAGGACATACATAAAGAGAACAATAAGTATGACTTGGTATTATAGGAGATCACAGTTTTATTTATTATTGTTTTAATCATTTTCTATATTTCTCTTGATTGTCTTGCCTGTATATCTAATATACAGACTTATAAAAAAGATGATACTGGATTTAGAGCTGCTAACATTTCTAGTTCTGCTCCTTAAACATAAAGTGCAAATTACTCCTTGAATGAGTAAATCCTATGCAATTAAAAAGGATTTTACTCTGTTGCATCCATCACCGATTCAGATTTGTAAATAAATAGTACAGGTTGATTACAGAAAAAAAGAGTAAAATACCTAGGACTATCTGAAGGTAAAGATTTGTCATTTATAATATAAGAATATGTATGCAATATCATGACAGGTTTTGGTCTATGCAAGTAATACTTGGTCAGAATATTTACCATTTAACAAAAACGCTGACAAATTTAATAACAATTCCCTATAAACATTCTATGCTGAGTTACAAAAAAGTACCTTCTGCAACTTTAAAAGGTATTTCCACAAAATAAAGACTAGGAAACAATCACCAACAATAAGCCAAATATTAATGAATGTTGTCAGAAATAACAGTCTTTAAAAGTTACTTACGCCTGTCGGTCCCTGTACATCTTGTTAACTTTATCCCACTGAAAATTAAGTTGAGTCAGCTTTTCTTGTATATTTGCTGCTTCCCTTGGTGTAGCACTTTGCAAAGCTAGTATCTTCTTGCTGTGAATGATGTCTCTGTGACCCAGCAGTCTTCCCAGGCTGTCTTTAATGCTCTGTAATATTGAGATTTTAGAAAAGAAAAAATAAAAACAACTCATTGTTTTTATAAATGAATCGTTCTTAAGAAAGTGGGAGAAAGTGATAACTGAACAGAAGGAACCGAATGGAATGGAACAGAACAGAACAAAATAGAATGTTTTAGTTGGAAGGGACCTGCAGTGATCATCTATTCCAATTGCCTGAGCAATTCACGACTGACCAAGTTGAAGCATGTTATTAAGCACATTGCTCAAATGCCTCTTAAACACTGACAGGCTTGGGGCATCAACCACCTCTCCAAGAAGTCTGTTCCAGTGTTCAAACACCCTTTTGGTAAGGAAAAGCTTCTTAATGCCCAGTTTAAACTTCCCTTGATGAAGTTTTGAACCATTCCCACATATTCTATCACTGGATCCCAGGGAGAAGCGCTCAACAACTCCCTCTCCACTTCCCCTCCTGAGGACGTTTTAGAGAACAATGAGATTGCCCTTTAGCCTACTTCTCTCCGAACTAGACAAGTCCAAATTCAACAACTACTTTCCATAGGACATCCCTTTCAATATCTTTGTAGTCCTCCTCAGGACACATTCAAAGACCTTCACATCCTTCTTAAATGGGGGAGCCCAGAACTGCGCAGAGTACTCAAGGCGATGTTGCACCAACACTCAATACAGCAATATAATCACCTCTTTTGACCAGCTAGTTAAGCTGTGTTCGATGCACCTCTGGGTGCAATTTGCATTCTTGGCTGCCAGGGCACACTGCTGGCTCCTATTGAGCCCGCTGTTGACCAGCACCTCCAGGTCCCTTTCAGCAGGGCTGTTCTCTAGTCACTCCTATCCCAATTCATACTTTTGTCCAGCATTAATCTGTCCTAGGTTCAAATTCAGCATTTTTACTTGTTAAATTTCATCCCAGTAATCACAGACTAAAGCTTCAATGTATCCAGGCCCTTCTGAAAGGCCTCTTGTCCCTCAAGAGAGTCAACAATAACTTTGACAATCGTTAACAGTTTTACAATAATTAGGTAATAACGACTGAATGACCATCCTTTCTTTGAAGACTTAATAAGCTACAACGGAGAAAGGTGGCTGGAAGGAAAGCAAAGAACTACTGATTTCAGTCATTCATTAATTCCTCTACACCAATGTTACTTTTGTTTTAAAATAATTTCTTCTTAAGAAGGCAGAAAAAAAATTCCCCTTTTACATACTTATGTTCAAATGTAAATTATTTTGCTCTTTATGCTTCTCTTTTATACTTGTTACAGCAGATATTAAACAGATATCAAAATAACACCAAGAAAAAAATTGTTTATCAGGTATCACTGGTTTTGCCTTTTGCTGGATATTCACAACACAACATTTACTATTCTTCAAGTAGTCATTTCGTTGTTTCAGAGGGAGACAAAATAGTTCGCAGTACACCTACCTAACTGCACAATGCATGTGTTGGAAGACCAAAAGGAAGAAAACCTGAATTTACTCTGAACTTCTAACATTTTTAAAATGTGTGAAAACATTTGCAACTCCATATGTTGCCAGGAATAGTAATTATCCATTTATCAGTCTGTTCAGTTCAATGACTGAATTATACAGGTTTTCTTTTTGCTCTATAAAGCAATACATAAATATGCTGTTTATTTTTATTTTGTGAACTAGGTAGTGTTCAGCCTCTTTTTTTCTACTAAATCTTGTAGAATCATTTGAATGACTGAATTTGTTAGAAAACCCAATGCTGAGGAATGATATTGTCATAAACTGTGTGCTGACTTAAGGATAAAAGCATTGAATGTAACAAAAAGCATTTAGCAGAGACTTCCTTCTTGTGAATCAAGACTGATGTAAGGAAATCCTCAATCAGTCAGAGTGCTTCCTGTCACATTTCAGTCTACTATCCAGACAGGCATAAATTGGTACTTCTGTGATTTTCTTATTCTTTACCAGAAAGACAACACAAATACTTAGTTGGAATCGATGATCCTTATGGGTACCTTCCAACTCAGTGTATTCTATGATTCTATGATTTTTTTTTAATCAACCAAAAACATGAGTTACATAAGCAAGCTTACCTTTCAGGTCCACATTATGACTATCAAAATCAGAAAAATAAGCAGAGGTTTTTGAAGGAAAAACACAGCTTTTATGCAACTAACATATATCTGTCTTTTTTTTACAGATCTGGTAACATACATCATATATATTATTACCAGAGAGGAAACACGGGCAGAATCATAGAATTGTAGGGGTTGGAAGGGACCTCAAGAGATCATCGGGTCCAACCCCCCTGCCAAAGCAGGCTCCCTAGGACATATCACTCAGATAGGCGTCCAGACGGGTCTTGAATATCTCCAGAGAAGGAGACTCCACCACCTCCCTGGGCAGCCTATTCCAGTGCTCTGTCACCCTCACTGTGAAAAAGTTCTTCCGCATGTTGGTGTGGAACTTCCTATGCTCCAACTTGCAGCCATTTCCCCTTGGCCTATTCCCACAGACCACTGAAAAGGGGCTGGCTGATACCCCGTGCATCCCCTGCTTAAGATAATGATAGACTTTAATTAGGTAATTAATTATGAATGTTTTTGAAATGCATTTAATTAATTCTTTACACTTTTGCTTCCATTTCTTGTAGCTGGCCTCTTCCAGCCTCATTGAGACAAGGCACATGATACTTGTGCTGTTCAGGGAATTTATTTTTCTCTCTGTGGTATTTGTAAGGAAAATGTTGTCTCTCTGATACTAGTCAGGATATCAACATAAATCAAGAACATGTAACAATTGCTGATTTCCTTCAGCCAAATAAAAATACTTTCCTTTGTACAATGAAATCCACTGGCTTGAAAAGCTGTGGGCATGGTTCCTTACAGTGGAGAATTTCACACTATACCTCTTGCTGCCTAAATAAAAGGTAGCTAGACATGAAAGAATCAAAATGTTTGTGATTGATGACTGCATCAATTTCATTTTAGTCTAAAGCTAGACTTTCCCTAAAATTTTTGAAGTTAAGATTTCCTCCTTTTCTCTAATGAAAAGTTATCAACTATGAGATTTTGTGCATTTGAAACAATCACTTAGATGATGCTAAGAAAGCTTACAAAAAGTTATGCGAAACTAGACAAAGGATCTGAAAATACCACCGAGCCACTAAAAGCCTCAGATAATTCTTAAGACAGGTATATTCAAAGAGCAGTGTAAAAATAAACATCTTCCTACTCCATTCAGTGTCAAGACATAGTAATTTCTTACCATTCCTGCTTTTTAATGAATTCTTAGTAAAGGCATGAGCATACATGTCTCACTGAAACTGCTACACAGAGAGAGGAATATTCTCCAGGAAAATATCTACAGCCACATGCAGCTTTTACCATAGAATCATAGAACAGTTTGGGTTGGAAGTGACATCTTCATCTAGGTCAGGTTGTTCAGAGCCCTGTCCACCATGCATAAAAATCCAGTTTTTCCTTCCCTTCATTTGTGAGAAGCAGGTATTAAATTTGAAACAATAGAAGAGAGATGTTGAAGATTATAATGTACCAAAAATAGATTAAAAAAGACCATTAGCGTGAGTTGACTCTTCCTTGATTTGTTGATATTCTTGTCAGGGCAAAGCAATGCATCTAAAGAGTTCCTCATTCATTCTCTCACATGGATTCATACAGACATGGGAAGTCAGCACTTAACAGCTGTGTTTTATTTCCCCATAGGTGCTTAGGAATAAGAATGCTGCAGTTACTCAGGTGCAAAGGATTCCAGTCTACAAGCATGCTATCCAATGGAGCTATTCTAGGCAATAAAAGCTATACTAAGCATTGACAAGCACAATATTCCAAAACATTTTTGCCTTGCCTGCATCCCACTAAAAATGATGTTTCAGATAAATAGCATGTGTTTGGCCATACTAATGAAAGTAGAATTGTATTGTTTTCAGCCAGAAATAGAAAGAACAATTTTGGAAAAGAACCCAAACAAACAAGAAAACTAAACAGCATGATAACAGGTGCTGTAATCTATTTTAACTCTGACTAGATAAAAAGAATAACTTTGCTTGTCCAGTGTCCTTCTGCTCACCTAATTTGAAGGACAAACATCTCTTACACACAACGCATTACAAAAAAGATATAATAGTGGTCCAGTCCTGCAAATGTCTGCTCATTGGAATAATGTCTACTATATAAGTTCAAGTCCAGAGAACATTCTTGTGATAGCATCTTTTACAGCTAGGAAAAAAAAAATGTTTCTTTTTGGCAGTTTGTTCCTTTTTCTGCAATGTTTTAAAGGCAACAAAACTTGAGGTAATACGTTTGAAAAATACATTTATGATCTAATATCATATAAAGGAAACTATTTGAAGAGTCTAGTAATCACAAATTATAACAATTAAAATGTAGTTTAAAGAGTAGTACTTATGAAAACTTCACACCAATATTTTATTTTTCATCTTTAAGATTTGCTAGTATTACTGAAAACAGATGTAGGATTATATTTCTTTTTAATGGTTATTGGTCAGAAACAATGACACTTGAACTGGGTCCGGGGCATTACTCAGGAAAACTATTTTGTAGTATAACATCTTATACTCAGCATTCCTAACTCAGGTCTATCTAATCTTAGTTTTATATGCTCAGGCCATGGATAATTAAGGTACTCAATATTATTTATCAGGGGATAAAAACATAAAATGACTCCAAATCTTCAGTGTAAAGGAGGCATAAAATCTCATCCATGACTAAATTTTATATATAAAAGAATCGTAGTAAATGTAATTAAATGTGAAAAGCTGCCAGCATACACTTATGCACTCAAGTTAAGTAGACATCTTTTCAGTAGGTCTGAATATCATCTCATTTCATCCACCCAAGAAGGCACTTATGGTTTTTGACATGTTTAAGTAATCAACTGAAGAGTAATATATGAGCCTACATACCTTGAAATTGTATGTATTTTTTAACCAAGAAGGTAAATTTTCTAAATATTAAAAATAGATGAAACACATCTATGCTTTTCAGAATTGGTAAGTGACATATCCCATAAAGTTTAGAATTAGTCGTCTATGAATAGGCATGTAATTTCTGATTTATATGTCAGATTTTTGCTTTTGTTCAGGGCACAGCTGCTACAGACAAAGAAAGATAATACAGATGACCTTCTATAAATGAAGCCCACAACTGGATGGCATAAGAGTGTCCAAGAAAAAAAAAAAAAGAAAAAAGAGATCAAGTTTATATGTGTATGTGCAAACTCATGTATCACACATACATACCCCATCTATCTTTCATGTTGAAGTTAATAGCTTCAAGCAGTTAGTTCTCAACAATGCCTTGGGAGGTTTTATAACATGGTTAACAGAAGTGCACAAGGCTTTAATTTTTTAAGAGAAAAAGGATAACAGAAAATCATTAGCAGCTGAAGTGACAGTGGCCTTTGGGGAATGATCCATCTCATTGCTCTTGAAAAGAGAAATCTGAGTGCTAGCGACTTAAATACCAGTTCATTTTCTCTACCTGGAATGTCTCTTTATCTGTCAGAGGAAAACAACTTTCTGTAAAAATTTCCTTGGTTATTTCTGTACAAATCAACCACCAAGGACTCCATTATTGATAGATATTTTTGGAGAGTGCATTTGGTCACACTCGTTTCTAAGTTGTGGTTGACTGGATTTTGGAGTTGAGCAGAAAACCATTCTGAATATCAAGTTAGGTGATGTCTCTTGATAGGAGTCACTTAATAACACCAAATATGTATTATAACATGCAAAATTAAAATATACTTTTGGCAATCCAAACATTTGTAGAATTATGTGCTATAATTATATGTATAGTAGATTTGTTACAGTATTTCTTTCTTCTAGTACTAAAATGAGACCAGCAGAGTTATTAACCATGAAAGGGCGTAAAAACTCCATAATTACTTACAATTGTAAGATCTGTATAGAACTGTGAGTTGCAATGTCTGATATGGGTATTATTGGTTTAACAAACTGAAAGGGGATTCTGGCTCCCAGAATCACGGAGGTGTAATGTGTACAGTAAATATGATACAGTAGAAAATGGTGAAAAAAAATGCTCTGTCAGTAAATGAAGAATTACCAAAGAAAGGGTGGAAAAACAGGAGAGAAAAAATCAGAGCATGTAAATACATATATTTTAAAAATAACAGCAAATAACCCAATTTTTAACCCTTTTATTATTCTTTCTTAATTTTAGGAAACATTTCTTCACCAAAAGAAAGGTGAAGCATTGGAAAAGTCTGCCCAGGGAAGTGTTGGAGTCACCATGCCTGAGGGGTGATTAAAAAATTGATAGATGAGGCACTTCGGGAGATGGTTTACTGGTTTGGTTGTGTAGAGCTAACAGTTGGACTTGATGACCTTGAAGGTCTTTTCCAACCTTGATGATTCTATGATTCAAACGAGCTAATTAAAGACCCTACTGGAAACAATAAACTTACTACATCATTGAAAAATTCTTAAGTTAAATGTTTAATTGTATTATACAATAAAATGTTCCTGCTAAAAGTAGGAATATTAGCAAAAATTATAAAAAGAAATGCCTAACATATACATGTAAGTCCTATTGCAGTTTTGCATTATTAATTACATAAAGCAAGCAAACTCAGAAAATAAGTGTTGAATTAACAGTTAATAATGATAATTAAATAATGAACCCGCATGACTATGCCATGACTGTGGCACCGTGACAGTGATTCTTAACATGAAATTCTACTAAACATTTTCCCACATATGGCTATAAATGTAAATTAAACTTCTTAAGTTCCAGGTCGACTGTTTCATTTTAGCACACTCATTTTTGCAATGTGCCTGCAAACAGAAATACGCACTAGTTTTAACTAACAACTGTATTTCAATGTATACATCTCCCATTAAATAATCTGTGGTTGAACAAGACAAGTAGCTTGCATAAGACAATCATCACACAAGAAAACTTTAGTTTAGTATGAGCAATATAACTTGATTTTCTAAAATCAGAATAAGTTGAATATATACAAATATGTACATTTATTTAATTTTCAGAAAGCATTTGGAACATGCATTGCAAGCAAGGATAATTAGCTAAATTCTGAAGGATTTATATCCCTACACTTGATCATACAATGAAATGCATAGTAATTACAACCAATTCTGTACGGTGAACTCAAAGATTATGAATTCCATCAGTGTGAACATCAGCAAAAGACAGAAGTGCCATAATTTAACAAAATTTGTCCTATTTTAAGAGTATATAATTAAGACAAATTTACTAATCCTTCAATCTCTGGAGTTTCATTTTTTGTGAGAACTGTAATATTTAGAGTGTTTGTTAAATATTGTGAGAAAAATGGAGGTGCTGTATGTTGTAATGCTTAAAAGAGCTTGCAGCAGGAAAATGGAAACATTTCAATTGCTCACTTTATGAGTTAAAAAGACAAGACTTGGTCTCTCCATCTGATTTTTCCACTCCAAAAAGCTTACAAGTAATAGAAAACCACTCCTATAAGCTGGTTTCAGCAGATTTCATAAATGTGCCCATTAAACCATTCTAATTTACTGAATTTTAGAAGTTATCAGATTTCTGCAGCAAAAAATACTGGTTTACTATTTAAAATTCATTTAATATAAAAAGTCAGTGCTAGAATAATCTGTGACAGTTTATAAAAGTGATTTTTAATTTGCATTTGATATTTATACTATTAGAGAATAAGCAATCAGGGTAAAGTCTTACTCTACGTATTTACTTTGGAGGAATATGTTCAAAGCAGTTACCACAAAGATTCTTGTAAATAAACTTATTTTCCCTTTTAAGGATTAACTAAAATGGATTCTTCCTGAATGGGAACAGAGAAAAAATAAATAAATCACAAACTCAGTTTTAAAATACAGAGCTATTCATGACAGTTCTGTAATTTGATTCATGTAGAACTGTCAGGGATAAAAATCAACCACAATTTAATTTCAAACCTTTCCCAACCAGCTGCTGAACAATTTATGCACTACTTTTCTATTTTTACTGCAGGATAATGACAATGATGAATGCTTTTCCTTGGAAATAAATATTCATTAAGCAGGCTCAGATCAAAACTATACCCTTCCAAAAGCCCAGGAATGTGCAAGATCCATTTGCCTCTTAGAAGAGATTTATTTGGGAGGAGATGGAACTGTGCCCACAAATGCATCTCATAACAATTTAATAGTTCAGTTAAATTAAACCTATGGCAATACTTACTTGTAACCTCAGTAATCAATATTATTAAAGTTGGTGTCAACTCCGATAATACCAAGTATATATGGGTGAACAACAGATAAGTTATAGACATAAATCAGATTAAGATAGCCCAAATGTAAAGCATTAAGAAGCACTAAAAGGAAGTCAACTGCCAGTAAACTGCCTGAGGTAGGTCACTGTTTTTCCATCCTATTGAGCAATGAACATAAGTTCATAGACAAGGACCAAGCGATCATTAGTTATGATTTACATGACCTAGGATTTTTTCCTTTTTTTGTGGGTTTTTGTTGTTGTTGTGTTTTTTTTTTTTTGTGCAGAAGAGTCATATTACCAGAAAGGATTTTTTGAAATGATCAATGACAATAACATTGGAGTGTTGTGTACTTCAATACTCAGAAACACTTCAATCTACAGGTAAAAAATGATCAGAGGGCTGGAGCACCTCTCCTATGAAGACAGACTGAGAGAGTTGGGCTTGTTCATCCTGGAGAAGAGAGGCTCCAGGGAGATCATATAGTGGCTTTCAAGTACCTGAGGGAAAGATGGAGAGTGACTCTTTATCAGGGACTGTAGTGACAAGAGAAGGGGTAATGGGTTTAAACTAAAGGAGGGTCCAATTAGATTAAGGTTAAGGAAGTGTGGATTTAGATTAGATAGTAACATGAAACAGTTCCCTGTGAGGGCAGTGAGGCCCTGGCATAGGCTACCCTGAGAAGCTGTGGCTGCCCCCTCCTTGGCAGTGTTAAGGCCAAGTTGGATGGGGTCTTGGGCGACCTGGTCTGGTGGAGAGTGTCCCTGCCCACGGCAGGAGGTTAGAACTAGATGGGCTTTGAGGTTCTTTCCAACCCAAACCAACCCATGATTCAAAAAAATCAGAAGTGGTGAAAGGAACAGGCTACTGCTTTTTCACACAGGAGTGTTATCAGTTATATGCTTCCTTTGCTCTGATACTCCACCGTTCTACTTCACTACACATTCCATATTGCCTTACTAGGAAACTGAAAACACCCTAATTTTCAAGAGTTGATAAGAATATCTAAATGTGTGTGTGTATACAAATGCCTAAAAATTATAACATCTATGCATGTATAAGAACTATAAATAGATGTGATTTTATAGAAGCTAATAGCAGCATTTGGATACGGTTTTATTACATTTCCTCTTTTGTAGAAAGAGATAAATGGACTCCTGCAGCAGACAATTGAAAGCACCTAACTAGAGCTGCTGCCCTGATTCTTCCTCTAAGCTTCTTTTTTATATCTGACTGTAGGCAAATTCCAACGTCTTTAGGCTAATGTTTCCTTTGTTAAAACCTTTCCTTCCCCCAAATAATCACAGAAAAATGGAAATGTAGTCTTCTTTTCATGCTAGATGACAATTTGAAACTGCAGTAATTATATACAACACTTAAGCATGATTTTTTACAAGGCTTTCTTTACACAAACATTATTTTGCAAAAGCTGATAATACATTAATCTACTGAGGCTTACAACTTTAATCTCATTCTCTTCTTATGTCAATTCTGTCTTGGAAAAATTCCACCAATTTCAAAGGATTTTACTGTTGCAAGTGATGAAGAAACCAGACAGTAACATTTAGAGTCATAGCGACAATACTGATTTAGCTTTTATTTAACTACATTGTTTACCTACAGGGCAGTATTTTCTGTTTACTAATTAAACTGTAATAAATGTACAGAGTATCACCCCAATCAGACTTTAAGGGTTTTTTTTTTAAATTCTAGATTGGAATGGAACATCTAACATTTGCTGCTGTTTTAATAAGAATATTTTTAAATCAAACACTAAAAATAAAGCTGCCAAGATTGCATGTGGATAGGGTTACTTAGTAATTATGTCAAATTACAAATACACAAGCAAAACTTTAACCATAAATTCACAAGGTGAAACACATAACTGCCCCTCTCCATCCTTTCTCTCCACTCAAGGGCATATTTTGCAGATACCCCAGTGCTCTTGTCTTCCAAATACAGGTGAAACAGATAAAAATAAGTGAACTTTTCAGTGTTCTTATATTTTTCATCAATGTGCCATAACATATAAACAACCTTACATGCACACAAAACAAAGACAGGCTGAGCAGATGTCTCTGAGAATATATTGCAGGCTTCCAATATACAGATCCCCCAAAATAACATAGACTCATAATTGTAAGAAGTGTTCTATCTTACCTTGAGACACTCTTCTTGTTTGAAGAGATCCTCACAATCTTTAGCCTGCAGTACAGGAGAATTAAGGCGCTCTTCTACTTCAGACAAGGCTTTCAGAAGGTGAAGGATCTCTGCCAGGTATGTAGAAGGCACATGAGTGGTTTCCACAGTCATAGTTTCAGTCATCACAAAAGTTGTGTCTTCATGAACTGTTTGCTAGTATAGATATACAACAGAATGCTTCCTTTAGTTTCTTAGCACTACACAAATTTATAGCTTACTGCAATTTCCAGTTTGCATCCTAGAAACAATTAGAAATAATTACTAAGGACAAATGCAGGAAATATTTGAGGTTTCTGACATAGATCACTCACAGCCACAGGTCTGTTTGAAATGGCAAGTACTACAATTAACCCATGCAGAAGTGTTCAAACTTTTCTTTTCCTACTCTCCAAAGAAATAAAGATAGGAAATGCAAGAGTACTCTGAGATTATGGTGTTACTGGGGTTTTAGTGTTAGTCCTTTCATTTTATTATATCACTTTAAGAATCTGGCCTTCATTTTAGAAATTCCACACGTCAGGCCTAAATTACAAAATCATTTCAAGGTGTCAAGTAAACTAATTACTTCTGTAATAGACACAATTTTTTCAATAACATGCAACACTAACAACATGGGGAACACAGCACTCTCAACATAATACTAAAATGTTTCTTTTAAAACTAGAAAGTACAATTTGGAATTTCATTATTTGAAAGGTTGCTAATGCATTCATATTAATTTTAAAAATCCTAGAACCACATCTATTCAGGAATTAAAATTTGTGGGTTTTCTAATCTGGACAAACATGAAATAGACACCCTATTCCAAAAGTACATGCATACACCCAACGTAAAGAAATCCCACAATGATTTTGTTCCAAAAAAATATATAGTTGATCTATGGCCTTTGGAAACATACTGATATAGAAGGTGACAAAATAGTGACTGTTCATAGAAATTCTCTACATTTCTGATTTCTTGTTTTATAAATAACAGATTAAAAAGTAATACCAAAAGTGTGCTAAGAAACAGGGAGAACTTCCTTTAACTAAACTCCAAATACATGATCACCTGCATCTCCATTAGAAAAGACAAAAATCCCCGAGAAGTAGTGGATGCCCTATCCCTGGAAGTGTTCAAGGCCAGGTTGGATGGGGCCCTGGGCAACCATGTGTAGATCCAGGCCTGAAGGTTGGTGGCCCTGCCTGAGGCAGGGGGGTTGGAGATCTATGATCCTTGGGGTTCCTTCCAACCCATGCCATTCTATGATTATATGATTTGTGAATTTGTAAGGATTTTTTTTATTTGTTTGTTTTGTTTTGTCACATCACACAGGATTCCTAACGTCGGAGCATTGTTCTTAATGCCTGTCTTCTCAAAGATATAAACTTTACTTATTGAGGATCTGAAGGAACTTTTACAAGAAATTCCTGGTAAACTTTCTTTCAAAAATCATATTATTTAGATGCTTCAGTTCTAATAGAGAATATCACTGATTTTGAAGGCATCTATATTGATGGTCCTGAAGAAAACAATTTCACTAGTTAGCTAAACAGTATGTAAAAGAAAACAAAGAAACCCGCTATCTTACACATACTACATTTGCAAGGTGTCTCATTTTAACTTATCTATTTCATCTATCCATCCTTTCACAACTTATTTCTCTCCTCAGATACCAGGCTGAGGCATCTGGATCTTCAGTTTTCTTTAGAGTCTTAAAATATGCATATAGACACTCAAGAAGATGTGTGCATATTCACATTCAAAGCCCATAAAGTAGACTTGTGTTATTCTGCTGCATTTCTTATGAAAATTTAGTTGTAATGTTTACACTTATCTCACTAAATGACTTTCTCAGTACACCTGCTAACACTGAAACCTCTCTAATTACTATATCACTACTACCATTCTTACTACTTAAAAGAAATTCCTTTTAAAAAAAAATTGTTTGCCCCATATGTTTCAAAAATAACAGTTTGCTCCAGTAAAACTAAAGGAAAAGCTGTCCCAGTTGGTTAGAAAATGGGAGATTCTCAATAGGCCATTGAGGTATGCAGCAATATATTTCGATTCCTCAAGACTACACTGTGACACTTCTATATGTAGCAAAAACTTTAGATCTATATGAGAAATATTTTAACTATAATTTTTATTTTTGAATTAAAAAAAAAAAGCATGTTAGGTGTGCAAGGTTAGTCAAACAAAATAAGGTTACATCTGTAAAATGACACTCAAAATATAATTAGTTTCTATTAGTTTAATTATTTTCGACCCAGATTTAGTCTAATGACTATGTACGCATAGATGTACACACATATATATATATCCATGTGCACATAAAATATAATCTGTGACTTCTTGCTCTAAATAACTCTTGAAACCAGAAAAAAACAAAGCAGAAATATGATATATGAGCACTTCAAGGATATCACATTTAATTATTTATATCAGTATAAAAATTTGTTATCTTTCAATCACTGCCACAAAGAATTCATATAAAAGCACTCTTCAAGGCAGAAATAATTAAAAACTGCAGGCAGGATTGAACATTGTATGATATGTATGGTTTAGTAGTCCCTTAAAATTCATGTAAAATTTAACTCTAACAAGTGTTCATGAGATGTATGCAATAATATATTCTTACTGCCCTTTTCGGAAAACTGCATTCATATTTCTCAAACCTGGGCAATTATTTGTAGAGTTCTACAGGAAACATGACTCTGGAGATTTCTAGTTCAAGCAAGCCATTTATGTTTGTAGCATTAAAGTGCAACAACCAGATAAATATGGACTGATATTTGAAAGTAAAAGGCCTACCAGAACCTGCCCTCCTATTTGGCAATATTAAATAATTTATTCAGAAAAGGAGTAATAATCCAAATTAATTAGCTTCTGAATGCTATTTAAATGGAAGATTTAGAAATTAGATGTAACTCTATAAATCAAGGATTAAATTTCTATGGATACTGGGATTTCAATAGGCCATGAATCCCTCTTCCTTCTATTTTTCCCTTGACAGTAGCTTTGAGTTCTGTTGAACACAAAGCAGAAGTTGGCATCTTGCAGTAAGGAGTGGAGGGTAGGCATATCCAGAATTAAAAAATTTAATCATAAAGGGAAGGGAAAAAATGTTTGGCTTGTCTCTGTTTGCTCGAATTGTGTTACTGTAGAAGATACAGTGAAATGAGTCCTTCCCTCTATTCTGGACAAGCATCTTTATGAGAAATGCAGATCTGAAAACTGAATCGTATAATGACACTATAATAAGAAATACTAAAACAAAAAAGCACGTCTGTAGCAACTGGGAGCCACTACTTTTATAAATAATATTAGTCCAGGAAAGATCTATGTCATTGTTAATGGCAGAATTATTCATCAGAAGCAAGGTAGGTTAACATATTTATAAGGATTAAAAATAAGTAAGAGAATAGAAAATAATTTTAGATAATTTAAGAATGGTTTTGAATAAGTTGAATGTGACAAAGTGGTAGAATACCTTAGATAGTTACTTGAAAATACTCGAAGTCTACATGTGAAAAACTGATTTTATCGATAGCTACCACATCCTACCAAGTGCAACACAAAGACAAGAAATGCATCCATGTACTGGTCCTTACAGAGAAGGCAAATAAGCCCAAAAACCCCACCGAAATGAAACCAAACAGAAAAGAAACCCCACCACTAGCAACAACAACAACAAAAGAATGACAGGAATAATTCAGGTTTTGCTCACAAACAAACATCCCCCAAATAAGTATCTGTGATGTTTATTCCCTACATTTATAATAGTATTACCACATGGCATCAGATTCAACTAGCCTTGGAGAATGCAGTTAATTGCCTTCTAGCACTGAAAAGCTCAGTGTTAAAGCACATTTCATCTATCTCAGTATATTCATTGCATTTTCTCTTTCTGCAGAGGGAACAATCCCAACACCACTTCTGCTGTTCAGCAGTTTACTCCCAGAAAGCCTCCAACCTTTTTGTGTTATGTTTTGACAGCTCTTCCAGTTTTAGTCCCTTCTCACTGTAGGCCTCCAAACTCATAGCAACCTTAGCACGCTGTGCTGTTGAGTTAATAACTTTACACAGAAAGAATATTTGGGAGGAGTAAAGTGGCAAAACACACCTATCAGCACTACTGTACCATGACACTGCTCCTAGCAGCATCCTGTTGAGAAGTTCAGGAAAAACAAACAAGTGCCTCCTCCTGAAGTGAACTAATGCTTGAGAAAGTATTCTTTACAAGCAGCTGTAAGATATATGAGAGTGTAAAAAGTCAGTCATCTCTGAGGAATAAACACAGATGTGCTACATATATTTAAAAAAAAAACAACAACCCCCAAAACAAAACCCAAAAAAGATAGTGGACACCGCAATAAAGGCAGTCATGCTTCAAAGTGTCCAATAAACTTTGGAACAATTTGTCAGTTTCTAGAACAAACTGTAAGCTACATGATATCTGCTAGCCCATGGCTAGCATAAATATGTCAAATACATAATTAAAATTGCAAAATTATGATCAAATGTTATCAGAGATCATTAAAACCACTTTCAAGTACATATTTGTGCATAAAGAAACTTTTATACACCACTTGCTATGCCAGCCATGAATGGCAATGGCAGTTAACATTCGGAAAAATAAATTCTGGGTCTTCTAGGACATCTTACCTGTAATTGTGCATATATGCAGAATGTAATCATAATTATACCAATAACATGGACATTTCTTTATGAGATTGAATGTGCCTAGTCATCAGTCACAAATAGTTTATTGCTCAGCAAAAAAAAAAAAAAAGCATCTCTCTCAAGTATAGAGCTATCTAAATCCTTGTTACAGGATTAAAAATTTATAAAATGCTTATATAATTCCATGAAGGCAAACCCTTAAAAGGCACTTGGCAGCATTAAAATATATTAAAAATAATAAATTTTAAAAATATTTTAAAGTAAGAATGTATTTTCTCATTTTTATACTCCTATATACTGCAGTCCACAAAACCCTCCACGTTGCCATACTTCAAACATATTTTAATTCTTGTATCTGTCTTCATCAGCGATTGTATAAAAAATGAAATTTTAAAAATATGTGATTATTTTTAGTGCTATTCTTGGACAGAGTGTACTTTATGTCTTCACAGTACTGCTAAGGCAAACTACTGGGTGAGAAACACTGCAGTAACTGTTTTTATTCTAAGATAGAATGGATGTATTTAGTTCATCTATACATAAATTGAAATAAAGCCAGTTAAAATGAAACTATTCTTTGTAATAGCATTAATTCGAATACATGTAATGCTCAAAATAGCAATAGAAAATTGCAGGCTTTGATTTTTAAAGCCTTCAATCTACAGACGTTAGCCAGCATGAACTTCTACTGTCTTATTTTTGACCTTCAGAACTTGAATGAATTGCCAAGGTTTTCTCCATAAGAGAAGATCTGTTGCCTCCTTGTACTTTTAGGCTTCAATTATGACACATTTCCCAAAACCTCAGATAGTCATGCTACACTCTGATGAGCTCTCTGTGGTGGAATGGATAGAGAGATTTGTTGCTTGCCTCAATGACTTGGATGACAACTTATTCCACCCCCAAATTTTCTTTTTTTCTTTTTTTATTCCAGTGTATTTTCACATTTTGATGGCCAAAAATACAAACCACCAGACCCACAAAAAGATAAAGACAAAACTATAACTATTTAGCATTAAACTCGGAGTTCCGCATCATTATATTGGTTGTATTCATAGTTGTAACCTTCCTAACCTTTCTTTCCTTCCTTTTTATTTATATATATTTAGAACTGACAAAGCATTTTGGTGCTGCAGCCAACCCTCTGTGTTCTGCACACCCTCATGCCCTTAAAGCCCTCCAAGATGTCAAATGCACTCAGCCAAGTAGTAAAATTAACATCTTTGGCAATCCCCTTCTCAGTTGCTTAACAATGCCTTTGTTTTATTCTGGCCTAGATAATTGCCTTCAGATATGTACTCTCCACAGGCTGAGGCCCTGATGCATATTGAACTTAGCTGCAGCTTATTTGAAAACTTACCCACTGCTCCTTACTAAATAGCTGCTAGCATTTATGCAAATAAGAGACCAGCACAACTAGCACAGATTGGAAATTCTAGCAGTTCTGCCATTAACTTTTAACCCTGACAAAACTACTATTGGTATCTCCTTGTTAAGCAAAGAGAGAAACAAAATAATAATTTCAACTATAACGAGATTTGGACATAAGACTCATTCACTGTACTGAGTGTGATACAAGCCAGCACTTCCAGAAAATCTGGGGGGAAAAAAAGAAAAGAAAGAAAAAAGAAAAAAAAAGAAAAATAAAGGAAAAACAAAGAAAAAAGCACCACATTATCTTATGCCACAGCAGCAATGTTACCATGTCCTGAAGAAAAACAAAATCTTGTAGCATGATGGCATAATTGACTAATTAGAACTACTGGGATTTAGAAAGTGTCTCTTGTTTTAAAGAAATCATGCATATATTTTAATTAATTCTGATAAAGACAGCATATTTCAATCTGAATAATTGCAGTAGTTCAAATTGACAAGTAAAAAGGAAATCTGCAAGTCACCATCATGTGACTTAAAAAATTTGTAACATTAAAAAAGTAATTATTAAAAAAAGAATAGAGACTATACCTCAATAGTGATTTAACACTGCTCAGGAAACATGCGGTCGCTAGCATTTTAGGGGGAAGAATTTAAATACCCGTGAATCAAAAGAGAGAGGGATTGTCAGTATTAGAACTCAATAAAAAAGCAAATACTTAGGCTCTCATGTTACATTTTGGAATGAAAAAAAAAAATATCAGACCACCATTCAATATTTACATCCTAGGCTGGTTTTCAAGAGGTATTTTAAAATCATAGTTCGAATTTTGTATAGGTTTACCTGTAAAAAATCTTTGAAATTGATTTACATGTGTTACCTTCCAGCAGACAAAATGAGTTTGAAAGCTTTTATATACTAACCATAGAATACACAAATCCATAGATTTAACCATTTCTTATATTCTTCTTGTAATATTTTTCACAATTGAAAATCATATATAGACATTATAAAGGAAATGTCATTCTTAAGGAAGTATCTAGTTGACAGTTTAGAAGATTAAACTCTTCTAGAAAGTCTCAGTCCTTGTAATTATGATTGCCATTGTAACATTGATTCTGCTAAACTAGCATTATGTACTCAAATTTGTTTGCATAGCAAGAAATATCCAAAAGAATGGAAAGAATTAAAATCTTTTTTAACTCAAAACAGAACATTTTGAACTTGGCTGATTTGTGATACTAACTTTCCACATTTTTATGCAAACTATATCTGTTAGCTGTTCATTGAGATAGTTTAGAAAATAATCCAAAGATACCACAAAGTACCATATTAGTGTTCAGTGCCAACAGCTTCAAAGAGCAAGGTTCTAAACCTTAAACATAGACACCTTTGAGAAATGTTAAAAGGCATTACCTAATTATTTTCCAGCTTTATTTCTTAAAATAACCTTAATCTACATTTATAGAGATGCAAGCATGCAGCATAACAATAGAAATTGTCACTTAGGTTGATTTTGTTACTTCAAGACACAGATTTTTTTTAATAATGTCTATGAAATTGCTTTCAGTCTAGGAGCTTTGAAAACTAATTAAATTTACACATATAGATGTTCAGTGTTCTCACTGTACATATACAAATTATTTCCTTCTACACCTTTATAAGCATACTCAGACACATTCATGCAAGAAACTCCAAAAAAGCCCACTCAATGCCCCAGCCTCCCAATCCCAAAAATCCATGAGTGACATTGGCATCCTGAATGCAAAAAATGCTATCACTTAGGGCCAGATCACTCTGCAACAGACCTTTTCCCATATTAATTCAGTATTATAGCTAAGTAGTTTTGATAGCAAATTCCTTACTATGTAATTTTAAATGTTAATAGATTATGATATACTAGATTAGAGAAAATAATTTGGTTATTAGCTGCCTTGTTTCCCAAATAGCTAGGTAATTATAAAGAGGAAAATACCATACTACTATAATGCTCAGTTTTGTCTACAGAAAATCAAAGGAAGAGGCAACTTGGTGCTGTGTTTCTTATTCATCCTTACCACACACAAAAAAAAGCCCAGTCTTTAGCCATGCTGTGTAAAGCTATTTGTTTAAAAAGCTGCCACTGTAAACATCAGAAAAGATGAATGGTGTCACAGGATCACCTCTGTCCTGTCCCAAAGAGACCTGAAGTCCATAGGTGAAACAGATACTAAACCACCACTGTACTGGTCTTTCCTATGGCCATAGGTTTTCTAATGCCTTTTGTTTCTTTTTTCATCCTCCTTCCTACCTGCTCATCATAGTAATAACCAAGAATTAATTTGCCCCTTCTCCTTGGCAACTGATACTTGTTTATTTACCTCATGAAATATTTAAGGACGAGTAGTTTTCTAACTACTTCAACCCAATGCTGCTGGTTGTGAAAACTGTGGAAAACAACAGTCAGAACCAGTGGTAGAACATTACCACTGCAGTATCTGTTATTTAGATTCAGACAGATAATTAGGACACCAAGTCCCGTTGTTTATCTAACTGTGACAGATTTATTTAAATTACTACTTGGTTTATATTTTAGAAAATCTCTCTCTATATATAAACATATTTTAATGGTTAAAAATAAAATTAAATGTCATTAAATTTACTAAATAGATCTCCACAGGGAACTGTTAACTGAAAACCACAATATGCCCTTGGAAGACTGAACTTAAACTCCTGAATTTCAGATGTAAACCTGATTAGTCCTTACACTAGTTCCAGAAGTTGTTACAGAAGTGATCATTCTGTTAGGAGACGAATTTCTGAATGCTTTACATTATCTTAAACTGAATAATATATTTTATTTGGAATAACTAAAGCTTCTGATATTTAGTTCATAGTAAGTCCTAAGTGTACTGATATTTTATCAAAGTTGCATGTAACTATTGAGCTGCTCAGACTAAATCACTTACCTTATAGAAATAAATGCTTTTTGAATAGCTATTTTCCAAACTCATTCTTTTTCAATACAGATTCTAATCAGTATGAAAGAGACAGTCTCTCCTGATGTTTATCATTTGATCAATTTTATTAATTTTCCTAGTATGGCCAAAATACAGACCCAAATATTTCAGTGGTAAAATGACCATAAATTTCAATAGGATGTTTGTGTATGTCACCAATAAAATTACTGAAGACAACTTAGGGAAGCTTATTTTTTTTTTGCTTGTGTATACACCAATAGTTACATTATTTTGACAGCTGTTAATAGGTTGCAAGAACAATATCCCTCTTGTCCTAAAAATATTCTGGCTTACTATTTACAGCATGCATAGTTCAGCTGAGAGAGGAAAAGAGAAAAAACACCATATGTGATAGCAGAAGGAATGTAGCTTGATAAAATATGGTAATAGAACATGTGAAAGAAGAATTTATAGTGTAGGCTCTGAACCTGTGCTCATCTAGAAAATGTTTTCTCTTGATAAAGGCCTTCAGTATTCTCTACGCACAGAATAATTTCAGTCAGCTCAATAAAGTCTAAACTGAGCCATGACATAAACATGCCCATAGGCTGCTGAAATCAAAAAACCCCTTCTATAAAGCAGGCATTACTCAAACTAATTTAATTAAATCTAAACAATATATCAATAACTGCTATTTTCTCCTGACTTGAATTAAACCAAACTATCTGAATCTAGTTTATTCGCTGCAACATATAACTATTTTCAGCACCCTGGAAGAGTGGCTTAAACCATTTCAGAAAAATAGTTAACTGTAAGATTTAGGTTTAGAATGAAGCAAAGGGGATTGGTAACTCTTCTGAAAATACTGTGTGACTGCCAAGGCTTAATGATTTTAGATTCTGAAGACATAATCTATAAATGAATGTCTCGAACTCTCTGGTATAATTTTTACTGAGTTTTTTTAAAATATGGAATTTTAATATGCAAAATTTTGATACTTCCCTAGGACTAAACTTCAATGGCTTGGGGTTTTTAAAGAATAACTTAAGCTTCCATGAATTTCAATGGGATTTAGTGGTTAATCATAATTTTAAAACACAATGGCAAAATATTCCACTCTTTAATAAGATATTCAGCTTTCACAACTGAAGTCACTACTGACTGTTTGCAAGTGGAAATTTCCAGTGGAAATTAAGGAGAATGGTAAACACAGGAACCGGAAATCTGCCTGACTGAAAACTGAATTCTATGCCCACTGTTTAATTTGTCACATATGAATAAAGACATGGGATGGGAGAACAGCTTGTAAACAATAACATGAAGTCCAAAAACTTTTTCCCACTCAGTGTCATCTCAGGTGAAATTGTATTTATGTACCTCTGTAATGTGTTTAGTCTGTCACTGCAATAAACCCACCTTTCACCCTACAGAATGTTACATATTACCCTGAAGAATTTTCACATAGATGACCACTATATCAAATTGAATAATGTCTCATTGAACAGAACATGCAGTGACTGACACCTCATTATTAAGAGTGGTGACAGAAAATTTCTATTTTTATATATTCACCCATCTATACATTTGTCAATTAGCTCCTGGACATTTACTGCTAAGCATTTGTGGACACTCAGAATTTCATGAGAATCTACCATGCTAGAGAGAATCAAATCTTGTATGGTTGTGGTTCTTAAATCCTTCTGAAAGGTTTTCCCAAGAAATTTTGGGGAAAAGTAAAATCCAGGGAGCATGATCATTGTAATTTCACACTTTGATAGCAGAAATATATTAGCTCCAACAAAGAAATACAAATTTTTCATTAAGCCATGTACCTAAAAGTCTTCTTCAAAGATATCTTCCTATGTTTATTTGATAAATCATAATGAATTGTTAGATACACAGTACAACTAAACCCTCATTGATTTATAATACCAACTTTCAATTGTTAAATAAGTTTGTTATTGAATACATCATCACCTATAAATAAAAATGCAGCAGTTTTCTATTTCTTCTGCTCTAAAAATAAATGTCTTTTTTGCATTTTTATTGCATGGATTTATTCAGTAGACACTTAATAGGAAATCTCTGAAATTTATTTTTGCTGGTATCTGTATGTGTTCAAGTGAATAGTATGAATTTTCATTTTTCTTTTGTATTTTAAAGTCTTGTACAAACAATTAATCCTCACAACATCCCTGTGAGGTAGGTACTCACGCTGTTTAAAAAAAAAAAAAAAAAGACTCAAGAGAAATTTACCTTTTTTACGGATTCAGCAGAGCCAGAACAGTAACAAGGCAGTTGTACTTCTCACTTTGATATGAGCCATGAAAATATACTTACTGCCTCTCACCTATTCCATTAGTTTCTATTTTATATGAAGATCAGCTTGATCATTATCAAAAGAGCAAGATATTTTTCATGAGAAACGAGGATACAGTAATTATCCTCTACACATGCAAATTTCATTGAATAATGACCTCATTCCCCAAATAAACAGTGACAAGTAGTATTATTGCATGAAATATTTGAGAATATTTAAAAAAAAATTAAGAGGATATGTTACATAAATAATTTAATAAAAAAAATTCATCTAATGGTTACGTGGCTTTAAAAAGTCAATGACTATCCCTTTGACCAATTCAAAAGCACATGTGCTGATGTCTATTCCTTCTATATTTTAAAGAAAAATATGCTAATAATGTTTTTTTGGGATTTCAGTAAGGCTTTTGATACTGTGTCTCACAGTATCTTTCTGGACAAAATACCCAGCAAACAACTAGACAAAGCCATAATGTGTTGGGTGGGAATGTGGCCGGAGGGTGATAGTAAATGGGGCCAGTCACTAGTGGGGTTCCCTAGGGTTCCTTTTTAGGCCCAGTTCGTTTTAATATTTTCATAAACAACCTGGACTCAGGACTAGCAGGTGTCTTAAGTAAATATGCAGAAGCCACAAAATAGGGAGGAACTGTTGACTCCGTTGAGGGTGGAGAAGCCTTTATAGAGAGACCTGGATAGATTAGAGAGCTGGGCAATCGCCAACAATGAAGATTAAGAAGGGCAAGTACCAAATTCTACACCTGGGAAGGGGCAACCCTGGCTACACATACAGACTAGGGGATCAGATGCTGGAGGCCAGACATGCTGAGAGGGATCTGGGTTCTTGGTCAACAGCAAGTTAAACACGAGCCAGCTGTGTGCCCAGGCAGCCAGGAGGGCCAACCATATCCGGGGGTGCATCAAGCACGGCATGCCCAGCCAGTCCAGGGAGAGGATTGTCCTGCTCTACACTGTGCTGGTGCAGTCTCACCTCAAGTACTGGGTGCAGTTTTTGGACGCCGCAATAAAGAGTGGCATAAAAATATTGGAGATTGTCCAGAGGAGGGCAACAAGGATGGTGAAGGGTCTGGAGGTGAAGCTTTATGAGGAGAGGCTGAAGTCTCTTGGTTTGTTCAGCCTGGAGAAGGCTGAGGGGAAACCTCATCATGGTCTATGGCTTCCTGAAGAGGGGGAGTGAGGGGGCAGGCACCAATCTCCTCTCTTTGGTAATTAACCATAGAACCCAAGGGAACAGTATGAAGCTGTCACAGGGGAGGTTTAGACTGGATATTAGGAAGAGATTCTTTACTGAGAGGGGGGTCGGGCACTGGAACAGGCTCCCCAGGGAAGTGGTCACAGCACCGAGCTTGTCTGAGTTCAAGAAGCGTTTGGACAATGCACTCAGTCCCATGCTCTGACTTCTCTGGATCTGTGTGGAGCCAGGAGTTGGACTTGTTGATCTTTATGGGTTCCTCCCAACTCAGGATATTCTATGATTCTATGTTATATAAATTGCATGCACATTCTTATTTCTTACTTGCTTATCAAAGAAACAAATATATTCATTATAAAAAAGAGACTCATTTACAAGACAAAGTGAAGCCTGCTCTAGCTCCATGCCAATATAAATGATTTGCAACTGATTACATCCATCAAGTTTAATATAAACCATAGTAATTTGAAGAGAGTAATCAGACGGAACAAGATTTAATAACATACAAACCAAAGTTAATGTATCTCTGATTGCATCCATTAACTGCATAGCTATCACAATTATTATTTTTATGTATACATTATGTAAATTAATAGTAAAAAAGCTAAAGATATACAATAAACTGAGTACATTAAATAAAGGACTGTATTGACCCAAAGATTATACTTTATTGATGATGTTTAGAATTTTTTTTAAAACATATTTGAGCATATATAAATTAGAAATAACACTTTGTGTGTTTAAAATTCAATTACTCTGTCAGTATGTCCTCTCTGCAATCTAGGTGCATTTAAAAATAAGTAAATAAAATTATATTTTGTTGAAACAGCCCTTTATCACTAGTACTTTTAAATTTACAGAAGAACACATAATGCAATAACTTCCTTGAGATGAAATCTTATCTTTCTTCATTAAAAAAAAAATCAAAAGATCAGAAGACAATGAGCAGAGTAGTAGGAATGGGAAGGAAAATCTGCTATGTAAGTGACAAAAGCAATCTCTGGTAACCTTCTAAATGCGTAACACCCAATACGTATTCTGATCATAAACCTGGAATAGTCAAAGTTTATTTCCCTTTTATTCATCCAGTTATTGCAGCATGTATAAACCAGTAAGGATAATTATATTTTATACACAAATAAACAATTCAACAGAACACACTAAGTTGGTTCATTAAATTATGGTTTCATCCTGTCAGATTTAAAAGTTCACTTTCTTCCAAAATCTCATTTGAGATTTCAAGCATTTTAAAAAAGAGGCCATGTATGCATAGTGCCATAAGATTTTTTTTTAATTTCATCCTAAATTGAGTATTACACATTATGGACAAATTAAAAAAACAATTAAAATTGGCATGAGATGGGTAGTTTGAAAAAGACAGTTTTTCTGTTTTACACGTTCAGTGAACAAAATAGATGCATGGCAAACTGACATTTTTAAACTGGCAAATGTTATGGAAAAATAATGAGGCAACAAAAATAAACATGAATTTTTCATTGCTGAGTTTTTTTGTAATTGGCTGATTTAACTTAAGGGCAATTTTAAGACCGAAGCAGAGAACTGGTGTATTAGAATATAAAGATTCTCCCACTTGCAGACAATAGGGTTTTTCTTATTAATAGCTGTAGAGTTGACACTGACCCTGAAGCTCTCATTGTTAGTAGGATGCTGTTAGTAGTAGCAGTTGCAAACATATGGGTTTGCCAGTAACAACTCACAATTTGTGCATAGTTGAGTCTTCGAAACTGAGCAAATTTGCTCTCAAAATCTTGCCAGCGCTTGCTGAGCTGTATCAGGGTTGGCTCCACTGCTTTTGCAGCCCCATCCTTAGACAAGCGTTCAGCCTGCCTGTGCACCGCATTCAGATCTTCCTTCTTCTTCTCCAATTCTCCATCAATCTCCTAGTGAGCAAAACCAATACAGGGCCCAGGATAGTTAGCTAACTAGATCATTAAATTGAAAATTAGAAAAATACTTCTGTCAGAAATTCCATTTCCATTTTATTGTTACAATTAAAATTTACAGCTATTCCAAGTCTTATTTTACATTTAAACAAAACAAAAATAACTGAAATTAAAGAACCTTCTTGGAGATTGGCTTTACTGATACTAACAGCTAGTACACACTGAAACTAGTTAGCAAAGGCCAACAGTTTCTAATTCCAGATTCTTGCTAGTACTCTATGATGGGCAATTGGAGAAATTATTTTCTCAATAAGGGTCAGCATATTCAGGACAAATAATGTTTGGACAGCTTACAAATATATTATTATTTGACTCTTTAATATGTTACTTTACTCCTGCTTTACTCTGTGGGAAACTCAACAGAGAATGAAGCAAAGAAAGACGATGCAAAACAAACTAGGAAAACCTTTGACAGTATGTAAATAAATCTATAGAGTTTGACAGTGACATATGAATATGTTCTGATGAAAATGAATGTGCTAACATGAGATAGAGGTCATCCATATATCGGTAAGTCATTTGTTCATCTGGAACAAAGATACATAAAATCAATTACAATTTTTTACTAGAAAACATTTGATGCTTCTAAATACATTGCACACTTTCCATATTATTGACAAAAAAATATTTAGTGTGTTTCCAATTACTTATATAACATTCTGTATAACAAACAAATACAAGATATAGTACAACAAAGAAATGTCAGTTTAAACACAGATAATTAGAATTTGTTTTACTCTAGAAAGAACCAAACTACTAAGTTTCTATATCTATTGGAGTATTTGTTGCATTTTCTGTCTTAAATTTATAAAGTATCACTCAAAAAGATCTACCATTGGCATCCCAAAACAACATTACCTTTAGCTTCTGCTCATCTTTGTGGTCTGGTAGACTGGCTAACTTTTTCTCAATGTCATCCAGCCATGTCATTAGGTCATCAGCCTGCCTCTTGTACTGATACCATTGATGAGAAATCTCTAATGCCTTTTTTCTTCTTTGAGATCTCAAGTCCTGTTCACAGTGCAGACATTATTAGGATAGGAATTAAAGGCTTATAAAATATGAATTGGCATGTGCACACATTGAAGGGAAAAAAAGTGATCAAGGACACTTTTTAAAAATAGTGATGCTTAAATCAAGTATGTAAGAGTCTCAACACAGCACCTATTCTTCAGTTTAACAGCATATATGTAATTGAACACAGGTTATTTTTATCAGTTTTTTTCTTTTAAATGAAGTTACCTAATTCAGGGTTGTTAACATGTTGAATAAACCACAAATAGTCACCAATATTCAGGGAAGTGAAGACTCTTACCAAAATGTCAGCATTTTATATAAAAAAATTCTGCTCAGAATACTTACTGGACAGATGGATAGACAGGCTACTTAGTCTACTTACTTTTATTTTTCCTTGAAAGACAACTTTGCCAATTACAACTATTAGCTTGTCCAAATAGGTCTCATTGTGGATTTTTCTGGGAACTGTATCATACAGGTATACCTAAAGGGGTGTGGTATCAGAATTTTGATATCTGACTATGATTTTCAGCCTTTTAGCTGCTAGGTCTATTGGTACTATCACCAACCCTATTCGGAAGATGCTGGAACCACCTTTCCCACTAAAGAACATAGCATGCAATTATTTAACTGAAGGATAAAACTTATTCATTGCCAGAAAGATGCTATACATCTGAAGAAATAAGACTGCAAGAACTTGTCCTAAGGTCTTGAGTGCTGTGGAGAAACATGAAACACACATAATGTGCTAAAGAAGGAATTATTATAAAATAAATGATTGTTGTCCAACTGGCAATCACACAGTTTTAACACTCAGGTAAAAACAGTACTTGTTAACCTGGAGATTTAAAACGTCTTTTGCAAGGCATTGAGAGATGTAACAACGTATGTTTATAGCCAAACGGTTTTAAATAGTAATGAAGATTCTCTTCGTTAAGAGAACAATGTTGTGTTCTTCGTTAACAGAACAATGCCCTGAAATGAAGAAAAAAATTGGTTTAGTAGCATGTGCTTATAAATGTAGCTCCTATACCTTGAGAGCATTATGTTTAGTCTGCAACAGCTGTTGTTTTATCTTTATTTCCTCCCGTTTTCTCTCATCTGTGATTCTCTTTTGAAGCGTGTCGCCCCTTTGCAGCAATTCTTTCACTGTGCTCTCATCGTCTTCACTCTAATTTAAAAAAAAACCCCAACAAATATAATGGGCATTTAAATCAAATTATTACTTAAGTAAGCAAGTCATAGGAGATACAGACATATAAAACCACACTTTTTCTGTTATGGTAATCATCTAACAGCTACTTGCAGTTCAACGCTGAACACTGCACTTGAAAACCTACAGATGTTTGATATTACAATTTATGCAGCACCCAGGATAAGAGGATGAAAGCATTAGAGGCAAAAATATTTTAAAACACTTTAAAAATACTTTAAAATATTTTAAAAATACTTTTAAAAATAGGACAGAGATACCTAAAATATTCTAAATCACTGTCAGTTGTCACTGAAAGCGCCAGAATGCTGGGGAGGGGGGGCGGTGTGTAACTCCTGACCATTTTATGTATCATCACAATGCAAAGCAGTTATTCTGGCAGGGAAAACTATACCTGTAAGTACTTTTTACATAGGAATTGAGTCTTTGCTACAGCTTCTGGTAGAGCATTCCTTGAACTACACTAAACACTTTTATGTTAAGAAAGAGCACAAAATATGCTCTAGTACTGGAAACTGCCCCATTAAACTCGATTCACTTAGAAATTACCTCTGCAGTATATATGGCCTTAGATTTTACCTTTCCTGCAATTAAAAAAAATAATTAAAAATTCCTTTCAGCATTCATATAAAATCTATCCTTGAAGAATTAAAAAGATATGGACTCTTTATGTTGCTTTTAAGGAAATATATATAGGATTTTTTTGAGGACTCACGAAGAGAAGGTCCTAAAGACAAATGCATGTTATTGCCCAGCCAAGAAATGACATTCCTCTGAAAATCACTGAAGAAAACACACCACAGCAGCAACACTAACAAAGCACTGCAGTATTTTACTCTTTTTTTTTTCCCATCTTTTTTTCCCCCTAATATACATAAACAGTTTTACCACTTGCAAAGAGCAAACATGAGTAATAAAGCTTACTGCAGTCACAAAACCAATTTACAATAGATGGTATAATCAGATTGGTTAAGAATTAGTTGGCAAGTGGCACTTCTTTCAGTGATCGTTGCCTAGGTTTTTTTTTTAGTGAATGTCTTCTTTTATTATATTGCCCATTTAGATACATCATTCTGAGTGTTCTTGGTCTTTACACTGCTAGAGAGAATTTAATAATCATTACTTATTCTGTCATATTTCTGGCACTAGTATAGGACCTGTAGATTATATTCCTGTTTTGCTTAGTGGAGGATCAAAAAATGTTTTTCTTATAAACTAACAATTGCCTTATAACTAAACCTCTTAGTTAATGTTAACTTAGGACTCTTGGTTTTTATAATATATTAGTAAAGTAAAATTTTGTCCAAGTCATATCTAAAGATCTTGATAGAAATATGGATGTTTCTTGTTTCCATTCAGTTTTTTTCATCTTCCTGCCTACTTTACTCAGACTTCCATTTCAACCAAATTACCATATCTTTATTGAAGTCCTCCTCTTTGAGATTCACACCCTGTTGAATTTCAACCTCCAGTGGTTCAAGCATTTTTTGTATATCGAAGTCAAATTGCTCCAATTCCTTCAAAGGAATGAAGGGCTAAAATGGGAGAAATACAAAGATTACTTACTTATTCATATACTTATCAGTTTTATTAGAAAAATAAATGGAGACATCTGTTCTAGTCCTTATTGCTAAAACAATGGTAGACATTCCATCATATAGAAAAATACCTACACCATACAACTCAAAGTACCCAATGATCGAAGTAAAGATAAGTATTTAACGACACGTGGAATTTTCATGCAATAAAATATAAGAACTCTATGGTGAGTTATTTTTTAAAAAGAAATACTATATTCTCGCATTTGTGTGTAAGAAAAGGTTCAGATAAACAGTTGACACTACTTGACTAAAACTGGGTTGTCAGAAATTACTCACAACTGTAACAAGCAATACATTCAGATGAAAAAAACAGCTACTACTACTGACTGAGAAAAAAAAGATACTAATTTGTTTCAGTGTTCTGAAATCACTGCTCTCTCACAAAGAATACCAAAAATGAATGGTGAATTAGACAAAACAAAATACAGATAAACTTTATGTAAGGTAGTCCCTTAACAATATTTTGTAACATATTTTGAAAAATCAACAAAACTACACTAAAAAGGGCACTTGGTTTTGTTTGGGTTTTTTTGTTTGTGGGTTTTTTCTTTTGTTTGTTTAAAAGGAACAAAAAACCAACCTCAACAAAAATGCAGAACTAAAAAATCCTCATCCACACAAAACAGACTCAATTACTCCAAAATTAGTCACAATACAATTACACTGCATTTAGCTTAGCATTCAGCCTTAAACTCTAAAACAAGTGTCACATATTTAACCATAAATCTCCCTTTATGTACCTGATACTTAAATGCCTTTGGATAGTTTAATGTGCAATATGCAATATATTCATTAAATGCTTTCCAAAGGATCAACAGAAAAAAAAGCTTTCTTTCTTCAAAGGTTTACATGCAAGAAGAAGCAAAAATTTCCTGATGAATCCTGCATAAAATGTGGATTTAGAGGTAATTAATGCTTTATGATGTTCTAGGAACTCTTGGACATACTCTTCTTGCTATAAACATAAACATGTTATATTCTAATCAGTTCTCTTTTGCTATTTCTTCCATACAATTGGTAGTTATTGCAAAGCAAAAGTTTGCAATGAAGATGCTAACAAAGCAAATCAGTCAAAGCATGAGAGACTGGACATCAACAAATGTTTAACAAATGAGCTGGGACAATTAGGATAAAAATGCCTTAATTGTATCCGATTGATTGATTTAATGACAAAGATTCTGTTCACCTACAAACATTAATGGAAATGCAATAATGTATGGTACTTATAGAGAATAACATTGTGTTCACAAGTTTTCATCAAGCTCTCAATTACACTTAGCAAGAACTTTAACTGAGGTAGAAATAACAAACTACACAGTAAAAGTACGTAAATCTCACTAAAAGACAAATCAACTAATAAAATTGAAATATAAAACTACTAATCTCCAAAAATACTGAAAACAGTAGCAAAAAGGAAAATAGAAAGAAAAATACTAAATGAAATTCCAATAATATAATGAGGTTCAAAGATTGCTTGAAAATGCTACGTCTCATTTTATTACACAACGATTTATTTAAATTCAGTACACAGAAATGATGTGTTACCATTTACTGACTTCACAGATAACTTCTTACATGCTTCACTTTTGTACTGATGTTTGCTAGTATTTGAAAAAAATATAGCTTATTTAAACCTGTTGAGAATTTTTTAAAAGTAGATTTTGAGCTTACTATCCTGAATTGATTTGGTTTTTCACCAAGGGAATAATTTTACCTAATAATGGGTAAAAAACCAAACCAAACAAAGAGTGAGGAAGCATCATATCACCCTGTAAGAAAAATAAATCTTCAGCCCACGATTCTGGAATCATGACTAAGGGAAGTGTAGTTACCTACATTATACAGGTGGAAAAAATGAAGCACCCAGCAAATCACACTTTTATCCAAATACATACAGCAAGTCAGTAGAACTGCCAAGAACTCAGACAAGTTTTTGGTTATCTTATGCAATACTTGTTAGTGTAGATATCCTTTATGAATCATACCCTACCTTTCCATTCCCCAAAGTCTTGGAAAAGGTTCCCTAAACTCAAATTTAACATTAGAATTATGTGCTGTAGCAATTCCTTTCATTTTGCTAGGTTCATAGTGTATAAAGCTTAGTGATGTGCTGCTGTTCTCATCTCACCTGTATGATCATAAATGGGAGAACAGCTGAGAGTCACCAGGTGTAAGACCTTTGAGAGCTGTGATGGAAGACTAAATAGACATCTTCTTGCCTTTCTTTGAGGGTCCACAACACCCAATGTCAATAGTTAGCCTGTGATAAACCATCTACTGGCAATCCCATTGTTTCCTAATAAAAGCAGTAATTTCATACACCTCTATCAAATGCTGCAACAGCCCTGTGTGGTGACAGCATTGTAAAAGTGCAAGGTAAAACTGATAAGGAAATTCAGACTGCAGATAGCAGATGTTCAGAATAAAAGTGTCACACAACACAGTTGTTTGTGCCAAAATGTTCTCTGTCTACAGCCCGCCTGTCTGTAAGAAATGAGGAGCACCACACTGGAACAGCTGAGGAACTAGTGATGCCCAGCAGGAAAAAAGAAAGATGACCTTTATTCACAGGACATATTATTTCCTGTTCCAGAACTGAAACATAAATAAGCTCAAATATCCACAAAGAACGTGCTGGTTACATAGGGTATTGAGCCCTATATAAACCCTACACAACTCATGAAAACCGTGTCATTGCTTATGCTTCTTGCAAAGATTATTTCCCCCTCTGCCATGGATCCTCTGTGCACTCATTTCCAGTGCTATTGCACTAGCCAGCAAAAAGAGCTGAGATCAGGATCCCGTTATCCTCCCTACCAACCCGCGTGGCTGCCTGCTTTACTCTGCCAAATAGCTCTCTGCAGTAAAGGCAGCAAACACAATGGAGAAAGGAGGTGGCTTACATGCTCCCTCATTCCAATTCAGAAGTCACAACTAAAAATTACTTAATCTATATTCAATTCAGATTCAGTTGTCCAACTGGTTGTACGGGAGTAGCTGAAGTATTATTGATACAATGCCTCTGTGTGTACACATGTGTGTATCTGTATCTCAAACCTTCCAGAGTCACAGTCTCATAGCAAAACACCGGGTGAATTTAGTGAAAAATTAGCCCCCAAAAGCCAATCTTTGTATTTGAAAAAAAAACCAACAAAACCCACTCATACTTTGAGAAGATTGAGATCCTTACTGATTCCCAGATGCTGCTCATTCTTTATAAGCTAATGCAGAAATTGTTGCATTCATATGTAGTGAGTGAATAGTTTTAATTGTGAAACAGTAAAAAAAAAAGACCTTAATGGCAAAATGCCCAAACACTCACAGTTAAAAGAAAACCCCAAACCAAATTTCTTATGATCTACATTCTTTTTCTTTTGAAAGCTTAGTCTGCAACCCACTATATAATTGTAATTGTGCACCTTATATAAATACTATTTTGTGTGCATCTCCACATGGAAGCAAGTCCTCCTACCTTTCCACTCTTAATTCTTTGTGATATAGCTGCAAATCGCTGGTTGAGCTCTGACAGTTTAGGCTCTATTACTTTCCTGCAGTGATCTCCACGGTTTGTCATCAAGTCTACTGCCTGGTCACGCACAGAGTCCACCTTTGGATGCATATCATTCAGCTCAGCCTTTAAGCGCTACAGTCCGTGAGCAAGAGACAGGGCTTGAAGTTAGTAATAAATGCAAAGAGAGAGAAAGAGAGAGAGAGAGAGAGTGTGCAAAGGAATAGGGAGCAAAACCACAAAGCAAATTCAGATAATTACACATGAGCGTGTAAATCCAGAGGAAATACGTTGGATAACACTCCCACTCACATCCTTCAAATTTATAGCAGGAATGTATCTACATATCTGTTTTATTATGTCTTAGATGAAATTAACAGTGAATATTATTTCTAGGCTCTTATCTTGAATAATATATTTCAGCATATACTAAATTATTTTATGTTCCTAAAGCTAAAAAGAGCTGTTAATTCATGTATCAGGGAACAGTATGTACAGTTGTTGCTTTTATTACTGTTCATGCCAGTAGTTGAGGCAGGGAAAAATGACCAGATGAAGAACAGTGGGAATTATTTTTCTATAAATCTATCACAAATTATGAAAAACTGAAGGCAAATAGCTTCCTTCTCTGCAACAGTAATCCTAACAGTAGATCCCAGTAGAGGCAGAGGCCAAAAAAGATAGCCAAGCATTCAGGAACCATAAACTCAGTTGGACATTAAGAATTGTGAAATGCCTTTGTGCAATATAAATATATACACGCACAGGTTCATGGCAAATATAATTGTACTTTGTACTTGATGATGGCAAGATTGTTCATTCAACTACAAAAGTCTGTCCTGCAGTCCTGCTGAGATCAATGAAGCACTGATTTATGCTCTGCCTTGGAATTTGTAAAGATTTTCTTTAGTAACTGGTATCATTATGTTAGTGTCAGCAATATAATTCTGATTTTGATTTATAAACTGTTCCTCAGATAGTATGTTCTGGCAACTGAGTTGAATACAGGTAAAAATTCACACCAATTTCAGAAGAAAAATAATAGACAATAATTTGAAGTTGTTTAATCCTAACAAAGAAAGTATTTTAAATGAGATACTGTAAAATACTTATCTATCTTGCAAATTAATTTTTCATCAGTTGGTCAAATGATGCAGTGGGCCAAATAAAATATTCTGATCTATACATTAACCCTTTATTACACAGCTAGTTCACCATATAATATTCTTGTCTGCAGTATTAGCCTGCTGTCGATGCAAACAGTGTTTATAGAATTAAAACAATCACATCACAGAGACATCAAATGCAGATACCATAGATATTGGAAAAGTATCACAGAAATACAGAAAAACAATTAAAAGTGAAAAACACAGGAAAAAAGAAAGGATTTTGTTCAACCAGATATGTTTAAGGAGTATTTTCCAGCAAAGAGGTTTTAGTAAGCTGCTGTTCTACTCACCAGCAATTTCCCAAGACTTACAACAACATATCTGGTTTTATTTCTGCCAGGACTTAACTTTTGTAATGTAACATAAATTTTTTAAGTAATCTACAAGCTGCCATAGGGTAGCTTTAATACAAAAAACCATGCTAATCGACTTGTGATACCTTCCAAAATATGCTTATTTTGACACAGTTCTTTTCAGAATAAAATCAATGATTTCCAGATGATGACTTTTTTTACCTTAAGAATTTCCTCTTTTTGCTGGGGTTTTTGTTTATCAGATTCATCCAACAGTATTTCAGCACGATACATCCAAGTTGTGACATTAGCTACATTCTGATCAAAAGCGTCCATATGCTTTTGATATTCCTGTATGTGGAAAAGGTAAATACTGCATACAAAAAAAGTAATCAGAACTGAAATAATACCTGTAATTATGCCAAATGCGGCAAACATGCATATGTTATGAAATTAAACTTAGTTTATTTTACATAGTAACTGCTTGTTTTCTGAAGGGTAGAATCTGTTAGTTGTTTGCTCTCGCTTTGTATTCTGTGTTTCTTCAAAGAGACATTCTAGGGGAGAGAGAGTAGCTTCCAAAGTGACAGGCAGGAGGGGAGTGATTAAAGTCACAGCAAGTTGTAGGTGACTGCAGCTCAGCCAGACTGCAGGGAGGGACAGGAAGGTGACAGGCAGACATACAGAAGGTGGAAAGGAGTTTCCCAAGAACCATGTACAGAACTCGTTTTGGAATGCCACTGAGTTGATTGAAGCTTGAAGGGTAACAGGGGTGCACTTGCAAACTTTTGTTCAATGGGAGCTTTGCACAAAAATGTCTTTACATTTCATCTTACTTCTCTCCCTTGAGACTCTGCTTTGTAAAAAGCTATTCAAGTTGATATTCTGATAAATCTTTTTTCGCTCCTTAATTTTTTTATTTTCTTGTGTAAGCTCACCAGAATGAGGCCTGTGCATATCCACACACCCAAGATACAAGATTTTACCAGTCCTTTAGGCCCCTGCACTTATGTACCTTTGTTTTACACTGTTCAAAACCAGGAAAAGACCAATTCACTTGCTTGCCTTTTTATCATGGATTCTAGTAAATATTAACAGAAGAATCCAAAACAAAGAAAGAAAGTGGAGAAATATGTAACATATTTGGAAGTGGACAAATAAATATACCAGTCTATAAACTACATTATGTATTTCTTCTAATCAGTTCCATGTTGAAGCTGACCACCTACATCATTCTGAATGAAATGTTTTTGCTTTCCACGTAGAATAGACACAACCAGATGCTTTGTATACTGCCTACAGCTGATGCATCCCTGTAGCGAGGCTGTATATCCATCACAGAAGCATCTGTAATGTAACCACACAGACTCTAGTGGAGATCTAACACATCAAGCTCTTAAATATCACAATAAGGCCAACACAACCTTGGGAATCCCTTCAGTTTCTCTGGGTTGAAACTTAATTTCCATGCTCTCGGTAATAGAAACAGCAAAGAAGCTTTCTCAAAGCAAATGTTAAGACTGGCCATCCACTTTTTAAGATCCTTCAGTCTTCCAAGCTAAAGCTATCACCTCTTCATGGCAAAAAAAAAAGAAGGAAGAATATAGTTATGTGATTATGAGAAGCTTGAAGTAGCTAGGGCTGAGGGTCCTGAATCTGTATTGTGTGTATTTGGGATTTTACTTTCCACCAGACATAAGGAATTATCCCCACCAAAACATGCACTATGAAACCATCCTGATTTAAGTTGCCTCTGAAGTGACTCCAGTTCACAAACATGAAAACTACCCTGTGGATCAAACCAACATGCAAGTTGGGACTTCCTTCCCTTCTATTCCAAACAGAAATGCAAATATAGTCAAAAGCATTTGAGGTTGTTGGTATTAATATCAAGATGTACTCAAATTATTTGACTATTTCTTTCACTTGATTTCTATTCAAGTCATCTGTGCCCCTGGGGAGAAACTGCATTTCATTCATTGGAGATAAAACCCGACCAATCAACAGTCCAACTACTTAGGTGGACAGGAACAGGAAGCACTAACAAATAAGACTCTACAGAGCCATCACTCTCTTAGCAGTCAGATTTTTAAAAATCACACAAGGTACTAAACAATAATCAGCCTGACTGTCTGTGTATCTGTGTATTCAATAAGCATAGTCCAGGGCACAAGAAAAAGCACTCCTATAAGCTGAGCAGCAAAATGCATTTTCCTTACCAGTAACAGATTGAACCATTCCTCAGCTCGTGACGTTACTGCTATCCAATTACTGTTTAGGAGGCTGAGTTTATCCTCCACTAGACTTTCGTTTCCTTTCAGGACCATCTTCAAATTCTCCCCTAAATCACTGATGCTCTTAAGTTGGACTTGGCGTTTCTCAATCTCTTTCCGTGTTGCCTACGTGAGCAGAATAAAAAAGTTCAAGAAATTCTTCTCCATACTAAGAACATAAAGTATCCTAGAACACATCCTCTTGCTTCCTATATGAAGGGAAAGGGTTCTGTCAACGTCAGTCAGTAAAAAGTATATTGTTCCTGTTTAGCTCTGATAAACTGTAAATGTTTGTTATATGTTTAAATCTCTTTTGGTAATAGCTTCATTTAAAAAGTGTGAGTTACCTTTCATTCTGGTGTTCAAAATGTAGTTTTAATATTTAACTGTGAAACATAAATCCACATTTTAAAATATTTATATTGAAATGTTTAAAGCTACTTTGCATATAATTAAAATGGCATAGTTATCAAATAGCACATAAAGCTTACATAATAAATGGGACAATAATAAAGCATCAAGATGATGTTTAAGACTTAGAGAACTCCACTGAAAATAATCCTGTGAAATATTTTAACGTTCCTTTCATATTTTTCAAGATAGTCATCTTCAGTAGAAACCATGATGTCATGTTTAACTTTCTTGTTTCCTAACTGTAGAATTTTTATTCCATTCACTAGCAATTTTGCTCTGCAAACTAAAGTACTAAAACAAGCTATTATCCATAACACCTCTACGCTTGAATGACAAAAATGCAAGTGCAGAGCTACAAGATCGGATTTCCAGCATCTCCTCCCACATTATCTTACCTTATATAAATAGATTTAAATTATATGCAAAGTCACATAATTTACTCATTATTCATGTCTTAATATTTATTGCAACATGCAAGAAGTCTAACAAAAGGAGCAAACCCCAATATTTAGATGTCTTAAAAAGCAGGAATTTAATACTAAGTACTGAGATGACACAACACAGAATATAACATCCTTGCTGAATACTCAAGGAGGGGCACAAATTCCTCATACTTAATAACACATATAATCAGTTTAATGGGAGAAATTCATCTGAGCTCCAAGTCACCTCATGGCAACGATCCAGGCATATGCGACCTCTGATATAAGATAAAGCTTCATCTAGAAATGAAGAGGCCCAAACAGTAGCTGGGAGAAAAGTAAGAATCTCTAGTCTCCAGTGACATTGATTTTTTCATAGAGAACTTGAACACAGTAAAAGAAGTACCACTTCTTTTCAAACCACAATTACAATTCTTCTGCCTCAGGATCAACACTGTTACAGCAGTGGAATTACACCTTCATGCTATCACACTTCTCAAGGTCACACACACATCAATATGATTTTGCAGATAATGTGCCATTTAAAGTAAAATTTTCAGTTTGCAATCAAGACAGTATAGAAATTTGGGTTTTTTTTCCTGCAATACAGTCTTCCTAGTACCTCCAACTTATTTGGCATATGTTACGCTTAAAGCAGTGGCTCACTTCCTATGCTTAACGGAAATATTGATGTAATTATTTTAATGTTATCTTACAGAAAAGGTTTTACACTTTCATTTCATGTAAGAGTGAGAATTTTTCCATGTTCTACTGATTTTTTCAGATATCAAGGGTTTCTAATAGAACATGATTAATGCAAATAATTGGCCATCAAGTACAAAATTATAGATTTTGAAATGGAGAGTTTCAAATTTTAACAAGCTCTTGTCAGATTAAAGGAAAAAACATGCCCTTTTATCTGTTTCACAGCACGTACAAAATATCATCGCAAAAAAGAGTAAGACAAAGCATATTATTTACCTCTAAACTCAAGGGTGGAAAATTTTAATTTGCTTTATTAAATTTTCTGAAGAATTTACTTCCACTTGGAAAAAAATAATCTCAGGAGCATATTTACTATGGGTTGTGCTTTCCTTTGCATTTTACATGTACGAATACAGACCAGTTGGGCTATATATGGAAATATTAAGCCCAACTAGAAATGTAAACAGACAAAACAGATAATTAAATGACTATTAAATAAAACTGCTCTCCAGAGCTAGACGTATAAATCTATATGTGCAATAAAAAGCGTAACAGCTTTTTGCCTGATCCTAGGAGCTGCTACTTTCAAAGTAAAGAAAGAATGTAAACTAACTAACTAACTAGGTACACCTCTGGGCAATGTGAATATTAAAATTCCTGTGTATTAGCAAGTAAAGGGCATAAATATGAGACAAGTGCAAAACCACACTCCCTCCCACTCTCTTAAAAAAAAAAAAAAGTTGGGGCCTTCAACACTACATCAAAGTGAAAAAGTAATTTTCTGCATTACTTTAAATCTCAATTATTCAAAGCCTTTCTATATAAAATCCTGGGCCAACTGAATACAGTTGAAAAACTAGTATGGTCCAGAAAGGCAGTGGGATTACATTCTATTTTAGCAGCTAGGACCACTTCTCTATAATATAATGCATACTTGGTTAACAAACAACTTATTTTCAGTTTCAGTAACAAGTTTGGTTGGTTTTTTTGTTTGGGGATTGTTTTAAATTTGACATTTCTTCATTATTTTCTTCAGAATTCTCTTTTCAGTATTACTAGACAGTGACAGTCTCCATATACTTCATTCATTGCACTATAAAAGCATTCATAAATTTTCTGTAATCAAAAGACAAGTGCACTGCTATTAATTTAACAACACAATGAACCAGACAAAATCTGTATCATGATCACAGGATATCAGTAGGATTATTTCATTAAAACTCAGGCTGAAAGTGGCTTTCAAAATCTGCTAATTTTTGAAAAGCAAGTTCCAATAATTCCAATTTGAAGATCAAAGTTCCGATTTGCTTTCACTCATCAGCTTCTCCCTACATGTTCTTGGGAAATAGAGGAGGATATGTAAGAATTAAGGGGAAAAAGCCAGCACTGCTAAACTTTAACTCCCTTCTCATTGCCCTAACTTCAGATTGCACTTCAGCAGTGCAGTTTATTTAAAGATATGCTAGAAATATATAGAATTTTAATTTTAACTACAGAATCAAAAGTGTTAGCTCTGTAATTTAAGGATTACATTTAAAACAACAAACCCCAAAATCCCAAACTCCCTACAATGGGTACAGTATGAAACATTAACAAATACAGCAGTGAAAATGTCTTCCCAGAAGGATTAGGTGATTTATACATTTTGATTTTGTGTGTTTAACAAGTTGAAACTATGTAGCATAAGTACAATATATAAACAGAAGTTTGGAAGAAGCTAATTTTCTGATGCAATCTCACATGTGGGAAGAGAAATATGTAAATAAAACTGAGTATCATAATACCCAGAACTCAGTTGCAGCTGTGAAAAAACTGTCAGCAATATTCAACAGTATTTTAAAACAGATTACATCAATTGTGCTATTTGCCATCACAGTGAGGTTGTTGCATGTGGGTTGTTTGTTGTTTATTTTTTCCCCTTAGGATATTTATTTATTTATTAAACAAAGTTTTCTTCAAGTGTGTATTACCTGCTGAAAGAAAAATGTTCCATAAATATTTTCAGGAAAGACAGCTCCATTAAAATGTGTATATAAATTGCACAGATTATATTAAGGAAATATCTGTATCTATCTATCTATCTATCTAAAAGCATATCTATATATGTATATATATAAAAGCGTATCTATCTATCTAAATAAAAGCATGTAAAGGCCATCTCTTCACATTATGTCTCCATGTAGGATCACATCTATTAGCACATGAAAGATTTAAAGATGATGGCAATCTCTCCATTCAAATTGCTGTTCAAGATTCTCTTAGGCAGAATTCTGAAGTTTCTTTGGAAGAAACTCTTGTACTTCCACTTTTTTGAGGTACCAATTGGTACACAATATCACAATGGGAGTTCTTCAACCCAAGAAAATTAATTTGTATTTCAGTGAACGAGATATTTTACGTAGCTTTTAAAGGATTCATTATTCTAATCTCACTTGCAAAAAAAATGATGGTAGTGTGCCTTAATCAAAACTGGGAGATCACATCACCACTGAACTCCCAGGACTTGAGAATTTCTAAGACGTAGCACACAGGTTCTTGGCAACCAGGAAAAAAACCAATAAGAATGAGACAGATCCTTCTTCTCTGTTAAAACTCTGGATGCAGAGTGTGCTTCAGGTGACCAGTTTCTAATACCTATGCCAATAACACCCAGAAATAGGAGACGGAGAGGTAAGACCAGCTGAGCTTCCCTTATAGCAGTCCCTCCCATTGAAACCTCAGGAAAGAATCTGTAGCATAAAATAAAAGTTTTATTTAAGAAAACCAAATTCAGAAGACTTGAAACCAAGATAGAAGCCATATTGTTCTGCAGTGCAGAAAGGCATGGGGACAAGCTTTACTGAATATTCCTAGTAGTTGCATACAATAGTATTTTACCTATTTTACATATGGATCCATGGGATGATGGGATGAATCATGTTAGTACAATGCAGTTCCCCATGCAAACATGTACACTTTGAGTGGGGTTCACGATTCTCTCTGATCCCACCATACTATGGTATACTCTTTATCTGTCAGTAAAGAAAAATACTACAGGTTTTGGTTTGGTTTGATGTCTCATAAGGGAATCATAACCTCCTTCACATTAGCACAGAAGCTACACAGAAATTTTTTTTTCTGAGGATGTAGTGGCAAAGATTTAAGAGTTATACTTTGTAATGATAAAACACCCATGTATTAATTTGAACTGCTGATTTTTTTTTGTTTCTAAACCATAATTGTGACTTAATGTAGATGATAATATTTTAATTATGCTGGTCATTAACTCATTGGTCATTCAACATCAGTGAATGGCCAAAGAAAAATTTTGTGTGCCTCTACACAGCCAGCCCACTGTAGATTGCTCAGACATAATCTTTGCAATTTGAACCTCTCTAAAAGAAATTAGTTACATGGCTCAGCTTTCACTGCTGGGATTACAGAATTAATCAGAAGCTGACATTATGGCCTTCTCAGTGGCTGATTATACATACTTATTTGTTTATTCACAGCACATATTTTATTTTTATTGTGTTCTGGCCATCAACTATGAATCAGTTGACAATTTTCCGATAATTTTCTTTTACTGATTTTACTGACAGGAAATATGTTGCTAAATTTGTTAGCTAATGTAATTCTAAGTACTTCCAGTCAGCTTTATACTCACTGATATTTTACACTGTGCTAAAATATAACATTAAAGAATTGGCAGACACATACTGCTGCTAGTATGGAGTGATACAGAACTCTTCCTGGTAATGCCATCTGCCATTTCCTTTTTGAGAACTTGGTTTCCTGGCAATCTAATTCTTATCTGGCCAACTCCTGATTCAAAGACAAATAAACCACACAATGGTTAATGTTTCAGTGATAAATGTCCACTAATTCAGACATCTAATTAGAAATGGATTTCTAATATAAAATGTTTAATGACTATCTTTCTACCCACATGTCATTTTTCTTATCTGTTAGAACTGAATTCAAATGAAAAGATTTAACTTGTCTCTACTGAGTAAAAAGGCAGGATTTACAGTCTTCATTATATTGCCCATCATTTCACGTAAGTCAGGCAAGTTTTTGTTCCATCCTTAGGAAAAATTCTAGACACGAACAAATGAATAACACACTTCCTTTCATGTCTAGATTAATTCTGTGTTTCATTAACGTCATTTCCTACTCAAGATGGACATTTCTTTTTATTTCTAAGTGTTCATACCTTGAAGACAATGTTCCCATGCATGATTTTTTCTTATTGTAACCTCTATAGTTAACTTTGAAACCCGCTGAGTTCTTTTCACTTTAAAGAAGTCTCAGGTACTGCAAATGAATTACAAGTGCAGTAATAAGTATAACTGCTTCCTCGTGCTGTAAAGAAAACAGGTTATGAGCTCTCTGCTTAGTTATATTGACAGCAACACACATCCAATTTTCAGTTCATTTGCACTATTGAGTTCTGCTCTCTCCTCCTCCATTTCCCATCTCAGTTTTTCTGCAGACTTTCTTCACAGTGGGAATCTGCTGGGCTTAATTCATCTCCCAGCGCATTTCATTAGATCAGTTACTGTCGTCGGCAGCCTACGTACCCGGGAAGTCCTAAGCCCAGAGCTGTGACATTAATGAGATACTGTGAGGCTCTGGTTCTGGGGACTGAATTATTGATGTACAGTTTTTGCCATGCCTCACTCAAATCCACATAGGAGTGTCAGTATTGTACTTATTTATGAAGTCCTCACAAGAATTTTAAATTGCCCAGGATAACATGCAGCAATTCCTGCCTCTTAGTGGGAACAGACTCTTTAGGTAAAGTACAGTCACTTTACATAATTTCTGCAAATACTTGCCTTTGGAAAGGTAGAATCTGCCACAGACACTCTATGCTGGACTGCTCATAGTTAGAAGTTTACATACATGTGAGTGAATATTGGGTTATATTTCCTAAAGAGAATCTTAACAAAGGAGTTCTGAAAGCTACTTGGTATCTATGTACATCAACAAGAGGCAGTTGCTCTTATCTGAAGTTCTTAGTTTATTCTTATTTTAGTGATGAACTGACTGAAGGAGAAGAGCTATATGAGATTAGACTGCAGTGAAGTCTTTGGTCAGGATTTGAAACCAAAATATGCTTTTTACCGTTTTTTCCTGCAACTCTTTATGTATCAAATCCTTGTGAGAATTCACAAATCTCAAGGATATTCTTTAAGATTAGTAAGTGGAGTGGTTCCCATTTGATATATTTTTCATGTTGGTATTTCTTATTTTAATTAGCTCATTATCTTTTTTGATTGTCATAAGATAAAAATGTGTTGTACTTGTTTTAGCAACTGTAAGTCACAAGGACTTCCCACTGTGCAACTGCACTGGTCATCAGGCTTTAGGTTCTAATTATGCAACTTCTTAAGCATTAATGTGTAATAAGGACAAATCTTTCTATTTAAACTGCTGTGAAGATATACACACATCTGGGTAAACTTTCCCAAAGGTGCACGCAGGAATGTAGAGCTATTTCTGTTTCAGCAGATCTGTACTGTGTAGTTTAATAACACCAAAGATGATTCTTATTTTCATGACTAGGTAAATGGACTGAGTAACTGGCAGGTTAAATTGGGTGCATTAAACCCATATGATTGAATAATCCATCTCTTTAAAATCTGACACTTGTCTTTTATTATGGGTGTTAAGATCACAATATCACTCAAAAGTAATGAGAACAACTGCATGGACTTTAGGAAAGGCTGAAAGTGAAAGAGAGAGAACATCAAGCAGCAATGGCATTTTTAGGGGCTGAGGTTTTGATTTGAAAGTCAAAACAGCAATAGCCAAAGCAGTGACTTCAAAATAATAAAGTGCTCTGTAAGTATTTTTGGATACTACTTTGAAAATACTGTAATTCTTAGAGTTTGATCACAAGACTTTTAGATCTTCTTTTTCTTGTTATTTTGTTGATAAATTGTCAGTGTATTCCAAGGCTAAAGACATTTGATCAAGCTCAGAAGCTTGAAAGGGGCAGTTAAAGACACCAAACCAAACCAAAACCAAACCACAAACCAAATTTTACTCCAGTGCCTTTACCCTCAGAACATTTGAAAAATGCAATCAGGTTACCTGTGCATTATTCATGACTATTTCTATAACGCATGGTGAAACTGGCATAGTGCTTAAAGAATTTACCCTATGAAATGAAGAAAAAATGGTCAATTTTCACATAAACAACCAATACCATTAAGGCGGTTTTTCATTGTTCTCTTTTGAAATTATATAGAAACACTTATCCAACATGCTGCTGGCTTCACATAACTATTTGAAAATTTGAAGTTTTGGATAATAATGTTCATAGCTTCCTTTAAAATACAGACTATGGTATATCTATACAACAATTGCTGGGTCTGTTTATGTTCTGTCTGGATTATTATTACTGTTCTGATTGGATTATTATTACATACACAGAACATAAACTAGATTAGCTAGCGTTGAATTATACTGTGCTAAGTCTTAACATCAGCCAGAGGTATAGAGTTTGATGTAGAACTCCCTCATTCATCAATGATTCTGTAAGATTTTATCTAAACTAGGACACACAAAGTGATTTTGAGGAAATTTTAGGCTTTGAATTTTAACCTAAGAGTTCAAGAAAAAGTCCCATGGAAGTAAGAAACCTCCAAGAATGAAAATAAACAAACTACAAACCAAAGAGGGTAGAAAAACACATATCCCACTGCCTGACTGCTATCTGAAAACATGGGACATACAGTGTTATGACATCCTTAATCTTTCATCCACTGGAGCGATTTTACTGTTTAATACTCTTCTAATCATGAGTAAAATGGGATGAAAGAGAAAGAGATCTCTATTTACATGGATAGATAATTTATAGTACTCTTGGAAAAATTAAATTGTAAATCTAAATTCATCTCAGAGAAGTTACTGCAATGTGAATGCGTACTATGCTATTGATATATGCAGAGACAAGATGGTTAAATTTTTTCTGTCCATTATTGTTAGGATGAGATAGTGCCATAACATTCACAAAGTTCCACTAATTAAAACCCCAGAATTCTTATTCTCTTTATCAAGAAAGAAATCTAGCTTTCTTTAATATGCATAAACTGAAAGAGATAAAGGTACAGTGTGTGTTACATTGTTACCTTGCCCCAAGCAATTTCAGCATCCAAATTGCTAGGCATCCCCTGCACAGCTGATCTCTTTGTCAATTCTGCATCTGTCGCTGCAAGCCATTCTGTCATAGCATTAATTTCTTTTCGTAGCTTCCGAGACAATTTCAAACATTTCTCTAACTCTTGCTTTTTTTCTGTCACCTGCAGAAAGAAAACATGTTTTTCTTAACTCTTCAATTGAAGAGGTTTAAGATTTTTATATAACATTTTCTATATGCTACTTTTCCACAAAACCCTGCAATTTCACAAGTTGCACTTTTAATATAGTTCTGTTATGAACTAACAGGCTTTCTGTGAGACACAGAATAGATGTCAAAACCCTTCAAAGAGTATACTAAATCCTTAAAGTTTTTTTCTATGTAGCTATACTAAATAGAAGAAAATAAACTTCTCCGACAAAGAAACCCAAAAATCCTGAAACACAAAAGTCTCTGAATGGTGTCAAAATACATCACCACAGTTAACTAAGTTTTTAATTTCTCAGTATATTATTTAGCTATCTGTTAAAAACTCTTAAAATACAGGGATTTTGCACAGGAACTTGTAACTTTTTTTATTCAAAGCAAACTGAAAAATAAATTTAAAATCAGCAGAAACATTTATCATTAGTAAATCCTTTCCCTAGTTAAATAACATTTATTTGAATCACTGCAGAACTACTCGTAAGTTTACATTACATTTTTTGATGTGGTCTTTACTCAGGTCTCTTGCTCCCCTCCCACCATTTCATAAAAATGTGTGTGCCACTTTAGCACAGTAAACATTGTTCTCAGCATCCGCATCCAGACTCACAGCCACACGGCAATAGGAATGCTTGTATTTTGTTACTAGTATCATTTTACTTTCATACAGAGGGAGAAAACCGGTGTCCTCAAGTGTCCTCATGCAATTCACTTTGTCACCGACTAAAGATTAGTCATTACTGTTCTAAATACATCAGCCAAAGAAAAGTGGAAGACTCATTTTCTAAAGAAGGCAGAAGAGTAAATAAAGAGATCTCAGACAGGCATTAAGCAACTAATAATTAGAAAATACAAATTAATAAATCTTATCTTCTGCTGGTTTTAAAAAAGGCTGATTAAAAAAGGTGGATTAAAAATGGTCAGTAGGTCACTAATATTTAAAAGAAATTACTAATTACCTTACATGTCACTTAGTAATCAAGTAAGATTATAGCCACTGGTTTCCATTTAAGTATTTTTGTAAATAGAAAAAAATTGTCTACGATATTGTCAGGTATCCAAAAGTGGTATTGGTATCTAGAAAAACTATTCTGGGATTTGACACTGTTTGAATACAAGTAGACTCACCATGATCAAACTGATTCCTAGTTCTATTGCCAAAGAGAGTTTGAGACTTTAAAATATAATTGGGTGTTATTATAGAATCATAGAATGGTCTAGGTTGGAAGGGACCCCAAGGATCACAGAGCTCCAACCCCCCCTGCCACAGGCAGGGCCACCAACATCAGGCCTGGAGCTACACAAGGTTGTCCGGGGCCCCATCCAACCTGGCCTTGAACACTTCCAGGGACGGGGCATCCACCACCTCTCTCGGCAGTCTGTTCCAGGACCTCACCACTCTCTGTAAAAAAACTTCCCCCTAATACCTAATATAAACCTTCCTTCCTTTAGCTTTAATCTATTCCCCTTTCTCCTGCCATTGTCTACCCTTTTAAAAAGTTGATTCCCCTCCTGTTTATATGCTCCCTTCATGTACTGGAAGGCTGCAATGAGGTCCCCCCCGCAGCCTTCTCTTCTCCAGGCTGAACAAGCCCAGCTCCCTCAGCCTCTCTTCATAGGGGGGATGCTCCAGCTCTCTAATCATCTTCATGACCCTCCTCTGAACCCTCTCCAGCAGTTCTTTCTTGCATTGAGGCCCCCAGATCTGGACACAGTACTCCAGATGGGGCCTCACGCCGGCAGAGTAGAGAGGGACAATCACCTCCCTGTCCCTGCTGGCCACCCCTCTTCTCATGGAGCCCAGGATACCATTGGCCTTGCGAGCTGCAGGAGCACACTGCTGGCTCAAGCTAAGTTTCTCATCTACCAGAATCCCTCATCTACCAGAATCCCCAAGTCCTTCTCAGCAAGGCTACTCTCAAGGAGCTCTTCTCCCAGTCTGTATCTATGTCTGGGATTCTTCCAGCCCAAGTGCAACACCTTACACTTTGCCGGCAACACCTTACACTTTGCAGAGGTTATGAGGTTAGGTACATGTCTTTTGACGTCCCTGAATAAGCATATCAGGGTTGCCCAGGGAATAAGCAATAAAATGTCCCTGATCATACATTATCACTGTGTAGGGGTTTACTAGTAAAATCTCAGAACATTTCTTCTCCACTGAATAAAGTTTATGTGCTTTTTTGTAGTACAAATTTATTAAATGAGGCCTCAGGATTTACAGCTGGGCCAAGAGAGGTAAATCCCTGGGAATGATTATAAAAGCTCGATTTTAGAGCTCCATTCACTCCTAAAGTCCGGAATCCACTCGTTTTCTCCCTCTTCTTCTAGGTATTGCTAGGCATTGTAAATAACTATTTGCAGGTACTTAGCAGCAATCCAATGCAAAGTGCTCTACCCTAAGTGTGATGCCTTATGTAAGAAACTTAAACATCTGGCCTAGTTACCCACACATGCACAAATGGAAGGAATATTTGAGTTGCTGTATACATCTCTATATTGCTATTACACCATTTCTATGTACATTGTATGTGTCCAGAGGTTACTGACTAATCAGTTTGTTTGCACTTCAAATGTAAAGATGCATTTCTAGCGAAAAATGGGAAACAGTGCCCTCTAATGGCCTTCTGCTTCATACAGTGATGTCAAACACTATTTCCATAACATTTCTCTATATTTTAAAGATACTTTATCTATGTTAAATAGTTTCCTCAAAACAAATGAGAAAACTAGATATTTGAAGGGAAAAAAAAGGTATTTTACAGTCTTTTAGTCTTGCAGCCAAAAATTCCTGTGCAGAGTGCTGTTGTGAGACAAGACCTGACCTTCTAACAGCCCCTACTGCAATGCCCTTATGAGACCAGCAAGAACATTATTATTGCCACTTTCTTTTAGAGTCCAGCTCTCTGTTCTGATGAATTACTATAGAGAGATTTGGCAGAAGGATGTTACAAACCTCACCTCACAGCCAGTCACAACTAAAACTACTTAAGCTGCAATATAGTGATTTGGATGTATAAACATATGTGTGTGTGTCTGTGTGTGTGTGTATATATATATGTCCATATATGTTTATGTACTTGTGTCAGAGAGAGAATATACCTTCAAGTGAATGCAGAAGCAAGCAGAAGCATGGAATACTTCTTACAAATGCAACCACTAACACCATGATACTGAAATGGCATTTTGCTTTCTTGAAATTTCATCTCAAACCTATTTATATTGAGGAACCTAATAAAATTTAAAAAACCCCAAACAAACACCAGTGATCATGTTTTTAAGGCATATTTGGCTAAAAATGTGGGGCAAAATGTGATATTCCAAACAGATAAAACTCCTTCCTAGACAGAAGAAAGGTTTAAGGTCTGATACAACCTAAACAATTAGAAACTTTCAGAGGTATTTAAATCCATATGTGGTTATGCTGAAAAAAAAGAAAGAAAAGACCCAACAAACCAACACAAAACACTCTCTTCACCTTCCCCTTCGTAAAGGGAACTTTCAAGATTCACAGTCTGAGTTTATAATGCCTAAAACACATAGAAAAAAATCAGTATGTACAGAAATTTTCAGATATTGCTATATTTTTCTTGTCCATTTGAGAGCACAACACTTCAGCAACACTCAACATATTTAAATTAAACCATTCCATATGCTTAAAGGTTTTTTTTAAATATAGATTGACCTCCTGAAGTGGTGCATATGTAATCACAGGAGTGAACTTACACATTTCCATCCTGAGACTTACTATTAGCTATAGCTTTTATGATTTTTTCCTTAAAAAGATAGACCTTGCCTAAGTGCAATCAATTAGGGCTGACAATGGCTAACTGATTCTTTGAGCTCTGCATCTCTGGGCCTTTGTGGCTCTCTCTAAAACTGTTAATTACCAACTAACTAAAAGTAAATGTGAGAAATTGTGTCAAGGACATGGCTACTCTGGAGGGGTGAGATGGGTGGGTTGGACTGGGTGATCTTTCCAGGTCCCTTCCAACCCCTGACACTCTGTGATTCTGTGAAAACCAAACAGGAAACTAATGGCTTTGTAATGACACATTTTTATCCCCACATTTGTTAAGAGGTTTCTTATAACAACGGCACCTGTCTGCTGCTATGTTAAACATAATGTAGGACTAAATTCTTTTTAAAATAAAGGAGAAACTAAAGACATTATCTAATGTCAAATGATAGCTGCCCCACCTTAACAAATCACATACTTCAATTTTCTTGACACTCAAAAGACTGATGTCTCTTAATGACTTTATTATTCTACCAAGAGAGAACTATTTTAAATCAGATTCCTGATTGAGTATTATCTCTGCTGCAAATAACATAGCTCTTATTGTTTTATTGCACTTCAGTCAGTGGAGCTTGATTATCATTATGTGTTTAAAATACATACTGACTCTCAGTATTACCATGGGCTCATTTTCCTAGTTAGTAATAATTTATGGTTTTAATAATTTATAATCTAACAAAATAAAGCATTTACAATCCTTCCTGGTCTATTTACAGTGTATAAATTTTAGAAATAAACAGGCAACTATATCTGTCATTCACAGTCTTCAGTCTGCCAGTTACTGCACCAAATTTACTCAAACCTACACTTTTTGGAAATTCTGTAGTTAGTTTTAATGAGGGCAGGAAGAAGAAAACAGAGCAATGGATAGTTGTTAACAGAATAATTTGCATTAAGTCTTCTTTAGGACAATGCCACAAGTCCTCTTCAGACCTCAAAGATACTTGTAGAGGACTGTACTTCAGAAGAAAGCAATACCCTCCATAGATAATGCACACCCTAAATAAAAAGCTTTTTGGGACCAGTGCAAATGTTTGGGGTTTTTATACACAAATGACAACATTTGGGAAATTAACAGGAATTATTCTAGGTTAATTACATATAAACCCCTGATTTTTTTGGCAACATAATGTAAAAGGCTATCCCATTTTGAGAACTCATTTGTTTGGTTGGTTGGTTTTTTCTGCAGGTAAAGCTGAAATTAGATTAGAGAATATTGGGAAAGTCTTCCTGTAGTCCTCTGTATGCTACTATACAATAAGCACTGTATAGATATCTGGGGTTTTAGGGGGTTTTTGTTTTGGTTTGGGTTATTTTTACAGAAGTTTCCTAAACAGATCTATTCCAAGGCTATAAATTCCTCATTACAGAGCTTGAAGGGTGATTTACTTTTGCCCAAAATGAAGTCATTTGATAATCAGAACAGAGGGTGACAAATGACTAAATTCTAAACAGGAGTTTACTGGTATCTCATTTATTAAATGGGAGATATTTCACATAATCAGAACGAAACAATATGCTTGTAGATGCCATTTAAACAAGGGAATGGGTTGTGACAATAACTGAACACATGTTCAGAGTACACTCAGGAGCGTAGATGAAGCAAAGCTGAGTGGGACACAAATGCCTTCTAAGTAAAGCTGTAGTGGAAATTTTTGTCAATAGAATTTTGAAAAGCAGCAAATGGAAATTAAATTCTTAAAGATCAGCATAGTCAGACGCAGAAGGAAATTAAAAGGTAGAATTTTCTCACCTATGAACTAGCTACTTAAGTAAAATGTGGAAAAAAAATCACAAACAAAATCTAAATATTTTCCTGACCTGAAGTGTTTTGAAAGAAATTACTAAAGCATTAGGAGGAAATAACAACCTCCTTTGACTCCATAAAAAAAAATGAACTAGGAGAAAAAAATAAGAACCCTAACGAAGTATAATTTACATTTTTCTAGAAGGTTCTATTTTTCTTAGAATAACTGAATAGCCATCCCAATGATTCCCTTTACCTCCATTCTTTCTCTCCCACTGTTTATAAAATGTGAGGGCCTTGAATAGAATGGATTAAGAACCTCATTTACTTACCATACTAAAATTATTATTCACTTTACAAGTTAAAAAGAGGGCATAGTTTTATATTAAAACCACAAATCTTACCTTTGCACCCAATTCATTATATTGCAACTTCAAAGCTGTAAGCCTTTCATCCAGTTCTTTTGGGTTTTCAGTCTGCTGCTTTTGAACAATTTGCCTTCCAGTTTTTATTACGGTTTCTACTTCAGACTTCACTTCACTCAGGCTTTTATATAATTTCTAATAAAATAGAAATATGAAATTGAAACACCACCATTAAAATAAGTAACATGGAAGACTACTGAAGATATATAAAGATGCACTTCAAGTGCAGTGTTTGCTGTATAAAAACACCACCATGCATGACTCTGAGCACCATCTACTATTTGAAAGGTAGAGTTGAGAGGTACCATGACATGTGACCTACGGACAGAGGAAATTCATCCTGAGTGTGACCGTGTATTAAGAAAAAAGTTTATGAGAAAAAATAATCAGTTTCCTAATTAGAGTTCCATTTAACAGACACAGAACATCTTTACTAATAATTTGTTTCAAACACATGTCACTAAAAAAATCTTAGGAATCTTAAAGATAGCAAAGTACTTACCATAAATAATTATTGGAAGGCAAGACAAAGGTTGTTTTCAAACTGATTCATGTAATGCAGTATTTAAGCCAACAGCAAATATCTTCTGTCAATTCATATAGCTTTTTGGATGTCTTTAAACTACAAATAGCCACAAAACTCACTTAAAAATCTTTCAGGTTTTTTCATACTACTAATTCTAGAGACTGGTTGGATATAGGATTTCCCCTATATTTATTAAGCATGCCACTGTTCACAACATTAAATAATTCACACAATTTACAAGAAAAAAGTAATAAAATGAAGTTAAGCCAAAATATATTAAATAAGCAAGCAATCTGTAAACATATTTCCCTAATATGAGTAAAAGGAAAAGCATTCTTTCTTTCTATATGCAGAAAGTCAGTACCATCAACTGTATGCTTTATATCTCAAGCTATTTAACAGCCATATAAATGTCCAAATTAACATTCATGTAAGTAGAGCAGAAGTTGGACTAATTTTTCTCTTTAATCTAAGATTAAATTCTGCCTTGACATGGAAATTCAACAGTGGAAAAAGACTGCACAGTGATACATTGTCCTTTGCCACACAGGCTCACAAAGAATGGCAAATGTGAAGCTCTTGACAAACTTTCTTGTTGAGATGTCTAGCTTCATTCTGTGTTCCAGCATTTTGCCATCATATGTTGGAAAATAAATTGCTGTCCTAGCTACTTTGACAGAACTGCAAAATAAATTACACTCTACTTTTTAATCTGCATTTTTTTTAGCTTTTTTCTCAGTAGCAGTATCTCCCACCATGTAAAATCCATGTCTCATACATCTGGAGAGTAAAGGCAAGATTTTTTTTTTCCCAGCAGATCTGCCAAAAAAATATCCAAGTGTATTTTCTCTAAATCTAAAGTTAATTAATAACATTGGTTAAAATCTGATGAGACATTGTGACTAGATTTTTAAAACAGAAATATTATGAGATTCTTTGTATAGAAAAATGCTCTTAAAGCCATATAAGACTTCCACAGAATAAGACAGGACTGCAAAAGCTAGCTGCTGAGTGAAAAAACTTTAATTCAGTACAGAGCTTCTAATTACTGTGTCACTCTGATAAGAATATGAATTTAAAGGTAATTGCATTGAAGAAAAACCCAAGATGTAAAGAAATCACATCAACTTGTTCCATGCCTAGTTTTAATTTAAATTCTTGCATTTTGGTCTGAAAGAGGTTGAGGGGAAAAAAACCCAAACAAAACACATTTTCAGGCATGCCACTGCTCCAGAAAAAAAAAAGAAACCAGAAAAAAAAACCAACTCTACTGAAGGCAAGGATCTGATTGCCCTAATTTTTGCTGTTAAAATCTCTGTTTCATTGTCAAGTACATGGTATTCATCTTTACCTTTATTTCCCTTCAAGAGTAAAGCATTACAGGATTACAGAGATAATAAAGACATACATACAGATTTCCCTTATATGTTCTAAGACGTATTTAGGTCATGCTCCTGTATGAAAAGTGACAGCATGCCATCTTGTGGAAGTTGCAGTATATGTTTTACCTTTTTGTTTTGTGTTTTCTGGCTAGAATAGACAAGTGCATTGCAAAATTTCTTTTGGTCTTCATAAGACAGGTGCTCCAGCCCTCTGTTCACCTTCATTGCTCACTTATGGACTCACTCCACCAGCTCCATGTCTTTCTTCTGGTAGAGGCCCCAGAAATGAACACAGTACTCCAGGAGAGCTCTCATGAGAGTGAAGTAGAGGGGGAAAATCACCTCCTTTGACCTGTTCATCATGCTTCTTTTGATGCAGCCTGGTCTGCAAGTGCACAGTGCCAAGATATCTTGAGCATTTCATCAACCAGTACCCCAAAGTCATTCTCCATGGGGCTGCTCTCAATCCATTCTCCATACAGCTTGTTGTTGTGCTTGGGATCTCCCTGACCCACATGAAGGACCTTGATCTTCACCTTGTTGAACTTCATGAAGTTCATATTGGCCCATCTCTCAAGCCTGCCAAGGTCCCTCTGGATGGCATCCCTTCTGTCTAGCATGTCAACCACACCACAAAGCTTGCTGAAGGTGGACTCAGTCATACTGTCCATGTCACTGATAAAGTTGTTAAACAGTGCTGGTCCAAGTACCGGCCCCCTGAGGAACACCACACTACACTGATCTCTGCTTGGGTATTGAGCCATTCACTGCAAGTTTTTATTCCAATGCAGTCATACATCCAATTCCTTATCCACGGAGTGGTCCACCTGTCAAATCCATGCTTCTCCAATTTAGAGACAAGGACGTCATGTAGCACAGTATCAGATGCCTTGCACAAGTCCAGGAAGACAGAAGAGCAACAGAAGTTGCTCTTCCCTTATCCACCAATGTTGTACCCACGTAACAGGAAGCCACTAAATTTTTCAGGTATGATTTACCCTTAGTGAAGCCATGTTGGCTCTTCCCAATCACTTCCTTATTTTCTGTGTGTCTGAGCAGTTTCCAGGAGCATCTTCTCCCTGATCTTGCAAGTCACAGAGATGAAACTGACTCGCCTGTAGTTCCCCAGGACTTCCTTTTAACCCTTTTTAAAAAATGGGGGTTATTTTTGCCCTTTTTCAGTCATTGGGAACTTTACCAAACTGTCACAGCTTATCAAGTATGGTGGAGAGTGGCTTAGCTACTTCATCTGCCAATTCTGCCAGGACTCATAGCTGCACCTCATCAGGTCCCATGGACTTGTGCACCTTCAGGTTCCCTAAATGGTCTCATACCTGATCTTCTCATATAGTGGATGGTTCTTCATTCTCCCAGTCCCTGCCATTGCCTTCTGCAACTTGGGCTCTGTGGCTAGAACCCTCTGTGGCTAGAACTGAGGGCAAAAAATGCATTGAATACCGCAGTCTTCTCTATATCCTGGGTAGCCAGGTCTCACTTAACACTCTGGAGCGAGCCCAAAATTCTGCTGTGTCTTCCTTTTATAACTGACATAGAAGCTTTTCTCATTGCCCTTGATATCCCTGTCCAGATGTAATTCTACCAGGGCTTTAGCTTTCCTAACCAGATTCCTGGCTGCTCATACATTTATATCGAAAGAAATTACATATAGCAATAATCATATAGAGAAAGGAAAAACTTACCGTAAGGCTTTTGGAATTATCTCAATGTGTTAATATACCCTGAGAAACTTTGAAATTTAATGCAATTTTAATTGTAAAATATCTTTCTAATTTATCTTACAAGCAAGAAAAGTAGGATGAAGAGAATTAACCCCTTCTGTCTATCCTCCTCTCCTTGAAAAAGCTGACATTTAACTTAAAATATTCCTTACTTTTCTAATATCTCCCTTTTAAAAATATTACATTTGAAAATTCTTCAAATTTTAAAATTTAAAGGAAAGAAAGAGAAAGACGCATCTTTGAATATTCACCATGCAATGATCCAGCTGTGACTGTACTACTTCCTGCTCAACACTCTTCGTCTCCAGCTTGGGCACCTGCAACTTCACTTCATCTAAAATTCTTTTACATTCTTGTAGGCGCTGTTCAAAGTTGGCTGGCTTCTGAAACAAGCGAAACTTTGTGGACACATCCTGCAGCTTTTTCTGAAAAGTAAATATAGGTCAGGAATAAATGTGAAACCAAATCAATAGTGAAGACAAGTGTTAGACCTGTTTCAGAATCCATAGATTCCATTACCAATCAGCAGTTTCTTGTTGAAAGAATTTAAAACTTTTGGGGAAAATACCAGCAGCAGGAAACCTTAGTCTTAACAGGCTGAAAAAAAATATTGCATCAGCCAGGGGACATGATGCAGCGCAGCCAGTGACAAAAGAGCCCATATACTCAACTAAAAAAGTTCATTTTTCATTAAGCGGAGATTTAATGGCTTGAGCATAATAAATTCACATTCCAGAGTGGACACTCATCAACTCTATTGTGTTGTTGCTTCTTGGTATGAGGAGTAAATCTTTCAGTCCCCCAAAGAAAACCAAATAGAGTGGCTGGGCAGTAAGAAGATCTAGCACAAAACCTGAGATTTAGAGTATAAAAAAATATTTCTATTTTGATAAAAAAAATGTATCCTAGAGTAAAAAGAAAGTAATTTGAAGCAGAAAAGTTAATGACAAGCAAAGTTTCTAATTTCACTATTTTCACAATATTTTATCTTTGTGCATTAATTATACTGCTTGCTCACATGATCCCTTCCTCAGGGGGAGGGGAAATAATTAAAAATAAAGCAAAGAAAGGGCATTTTAATTATCTACTTGACTAAGAATGAATTTCTTTTTAGATGTATAGAGCAAAGTACTAGTAGAATAATAAAAAAAAAAGTCACTAAGAAACGGATAAGTACTTATATCAGCATCTGCAAACACATTTCTGTGTTTTTTTATCTTCAAATCCCAGAACCTTTACACCAGTATAGTGTTGTGTGTACAACACAACTTGAGAAAAACTGTAATAAGGAGTAGAAGTAACCTATACATAGACATTAGCAAAAATCCTTCCCCCATCTCTCAAATTTCTGTGAAGGAAGCAGGAATAATAAACAGAAGGCAAATCCTGGGTAACACAGAAAAATGTGTATTTTCAGCTCCTTCCAGCTCTTTTTGGTAACTCTTAATGAAACTGAGATCCAACAAGTTAAGAACTTCCCCTATGTAAGTGAACATTTAAATAAAAAAAGGGAAAAAAAGGGTAGGAATAAGTGATCTTATTTTTCTTCAGTGTGTTTGCATACACTAAATTCATACTTAATTAGCTTTTCATCTTTTTGTGACACTTCAACTTGATGATTAAGTGCTGTGAGAAGCTTCAATGCCACATCAGTATCTGTTACAATCTGTGCTGGGATTGGTCAATAAATCAAAAAATCTAGAAAAGGGAGAGAATGATAGTATTAACTATAGAAAAAAAGCCATCTGTGAAGAGTCACTGAAGAATTGCACAGTACTGAGGATCTGTAGGAAAAAACCCAAGCTAATTGTATTTAATTAATAAAAAAAAAAAGTGATGCACATCACATCACAAAAGAAACACTAAGGTTGTTATACAAGTGGGATCTAAATTATCTAGTAGCACTCCTACATGAGTTATAATAGGTAATAGTTATATACTTACATTTATTGCTGACAAGTTAAAAAAAAATTGTCTCAATACTTAAAAACAGCCAACCAAAGTTGGTATTTGGAATGATTTGGAACATAAAGAAGAAAAAATAAAATACCTGTCACAGTATGTAAGTTGTTGTATAAAGCTATATTATGCCTGAGTAATGTGAAGAGTTTTGATCACCTCACCTTAAAAAATCTTATTGTAAAAACAGAAAATGTACAAGGAGAAATGAAAGGACAAGCAAAACTGTGTATGTAAAGATCTCAATATGATTTAACACACTAGCCTGGAGAAGAGACAACTGAGGAGGAGTAAAACTAGTGGTATTCAAAAAGTTGACTAGAAAATGATTGTAAAATGTTTCTGAAAATTCATTAAGAAAGTGACACCAATATAGGGAAAGGAAAATGAACAAAAAGAAGGACAACTTCACCTAGCATTCTGTGTGACTAGCCATTAAGTTTTCTTGAGGATTCCAGCAATTTACAAGAAAGGACTTAGACATGAGATTTTAAATATCTCTGCCCCCGAAGTAGCTTGACTGCAAATAACTGGGAAGCATCACTAAATGTTCGCCTTACAGTGTCTATTGACAGTCTTCTGGCTACTACTGGAGATACCGGTTTCCGCTAAATGTGTCTTTGGTGCGTAGTAATGTGAGAATTCTTGAAACCTTAAAATGTGTAGTTAGTTGAATTTACTTCACATCAACAGCTGAACTGGTGCCTGACTCAAACTTCATGGTCAGTAAGCAAACCTGGCTGGTTTAGATAAAGAGAACAGAAACAACTGAGGGGAGAAAAGGAAAGTCAACAGTTACTCCAGTAGTATTCATTCTTCATTTGAGGGAAATGTCTTATATATAGAAGTAAAGGATCCATAGTTATTCAAGTGTAACTGCAGGTAATTAAATATTTTTAGAGACTTAATGTTCTTTCATATTTTGTTACAGTAAATAATGTTAAAATATCACTAGGGATTATTTCTGTGGTAAGGGAAGGGAGTCAAGTGAGTATCTTTTTACTCTGACAAGTGTGTTTACCTTAAAAGACAGATGAAAGTAATAAAGAAACAAGAATGTAATTTGTCTGCTATATAATTTCTTCCTGCAAAGAATTTACTATTTAATTTCCAAAAATAGCCCTTCCTCAAACAAAATTTCACTTTCATGTAACAATTGTTAGCCTAGTAGGACTAACTAATCATTATGGCAGAAATAGATTTTTATTTTGCTAATCATTCTTTTTCCCTGAAATTTAAAAATCAGAACTTTCATCCTACAGTAATTCAAAAAGCCATGATAAATTTGGTCACTTAACAGTTATTTCAATTTCATTGCAATTACTTGTTTTTATAATTGCTTACTTTCTGTCTGAGTAACTGAACTAATATTATAATAAATACATGTTAAATTAGAAATATTACTTAGTGCAAGAAAAAGAAATGCATGCAGTATTTATTTATAAGTGACTATGCTCTTCTGGAAAAAAGTGAGATGTGTTTTACCCCTAAAGGTACTGCACAATAATAGAGAATTCCGAGGACTATAATCCAGTATAGTCATAAATACTTGGAACAACATTTTCAGATTTTACCCTTTTTGGTAGTTTACATTGTGCATGTAAATTTTCTCTTTTTTAATTCATATTTTATCTAATGTAAGCAAAACAGATTCTCAAGAGGACCCCATTAATCTGTCAACAATCAAACTGACGCACATGGTCACCTAGAAAAGCCTTGTGAAGAAAAAAAATATCTGCACAAAGATGGATTAAGGGGGAAGAGAAAAAAGGCACCTAGAAAGGGCAGTGCTCCCTTGCATACTGTTGAGTTTATAAATATTTAGATGCAAATTCATCTGATGCCCGCATTTCACACATGAAATACACACAACATCACAGCTGCCATGGCGACCATCAGAAGGTGAATTAGTTCAAAGGAAGACAGAAAACCAAGGAAAAATAAATATTCTTGACAAAGAAAATCTAGTCCTGTTGGTAAGAGGACAAAAAAATCAATTTGTTGATTTCAAATTAATTGTTAAAAATAAATTAATGTTATGCATAATAAAGTATAAAACTGAAGCTAGGATATCTGGAAATATTTGACAGAGATAAAGAAAAATATGGCCTTCTTTACCATTAATACCATAACAAAATTCTTAATCTTTCCCGAAGAATCATGACAATTTGTTTTGAAGCCTAGGGAACTTGGCACTAAAGTCAAGAACCTATCACAGGTTAATGGGTAAAAAAGTGGATTGTTTTAAGTGTTAATTAAGTCTTCCATTTCAAACAGGTGTCTCTGTCTATTAAGTTACATGAAATATTGTGCAAGCTAAAATTTAAAATGGATGACTACAATGCACTGCTCAGCATAGATTTCAAATGAAGTTGTAACAAATATTTCAAAATACTTTTAACTAAATTTAGCTCAAAGGGTATGTCAACAAGCCTCCTTGTACTTTGATTCCATGCAACTGCAGCACACTCAAAACACCCCATACATATTGTGCTCACTGGATGGTTACATCAGTCTGCATACCCTAGAACTGTTGCCAACTATATAGGAAGGCTGCATTAAGATCGTATGGATGGCATACTTCATCCACTCTAATTTCATGGCTAGAAAGGAGCAGCTAAAACAGAGGAGACGCCTTAGAATATTTCATACTATAAAACTAGTATTATTCATGATGTCTGTTTGCAGGAGTGAATGAAAGATGAAGTAAAGAAAATTTGCATACCTGTGCAACATCAATTTGGGAAAGCACTCTTTTGGCACCATCTTTACTCTGGTTTCGTTTTTTCATTTCTTCCAAACTAATCTCATGGCTTGTTAATTCTGATTGTATTTTCTATTGAAAAACAAAGACAGTAGTTAGTACGTTTTGAAGAAAATGTTTATGTTAGTAATATTTGGAATTGTTGATTTTGAAGGATATTAAAGAGAAGTACTACACTATATACTGGATCATTAGAGGAAATTATTCAAAGAATTATTTACTGACCTGTAAATTATTCAGTTTAGTTTCTCTTATCCTAATAAAAACTTCTTCTCCTGCTCAAACTTAAATAACTGACATTGTGACAATAATGACATAATCTTTCTAAGTTGTGGTCAAATTGTAGGGGGGAAAAAAAAAGTATCTTCCTTCTGATCTTTCTTATTGAGAATTAAAAATTAATCATAGAAAAGAAAAAAATGTAGAAAAGTGACTTCACTATTATTTTTCACACTATCATCAGGCAAGTTGAGAGAAAACTGACCAAAGTGTCCTGTATGTTTATCTTAATCTCATAGAGATATGTTATATCTGAAACAGTATAAAATTTATATATATATATAGAAAAACTAAAATGTAAATGTGTGTGTAAGTATATATGCAAATGAATTACATTTACAAGACCAAAGGAATTTGTCATGCTTATTTTCATGAGGACCACTTCAACAGCAAAAGGATTTCAGTCCCAAGGGCATGCAACACAGTATTTCTCTCAATTAATTTAACTTTTAAAATGCAGTGAAACATGGAGAGTCTTTTTAAATGTGGCAAGTCCATTATAGAAAAAAAAACAACAACAAACACTAAAATTCTGTTTCCTTATTAAATTAATTACCTTTGTACTGTTCCTGCTCAAGAAGATACATTTCTTTCTGTGACAAAATTATGGTCAAGTTCTCAAGGAGAAACATTTTCTATTTTCTCCACAGGAAGCTTAATTTACAAACATATTTTGTTCAATAAAACAAAAATTTATTGAAACATGGGTTGATACATTAAAGACAGGTAGTTTATTAATGAGAGGTCCCTTGAATCTTGTGGGATGCTTTTATACCTCCCTGTAACCCTGGACATCTGGTCCTTTCCTCACAATCTTTCATTGTTCTCAGAGAGGAGGTTTTTCCCCTAGTTTTGAGGATGCAGAAAAGACATATGCTGCTCCGTTCTCATAGCTACTTTTAAGCAGGACATACTATGTAAAACATACTATACACAATTAATTAAACAGTTGTACTATCCTCTACAACACCCATGTTCAACTACTTGAGCAAAATACATCAGCCAATACTACTATTGGGCAATTGAACAGTGTTCTCAATAACGAAAAATCACATAGCCAGACTAGTAAATCTTTCATCAGTGAGAGGTGGTTCTGAAGAAAAAAGCAGTTACATTAACTGAAATTTCTTGCTCTGTTCATGGAAAACAAGGTCTAAATTTAGCTTAGAACATCACTTTTCTATGATGGACTTCATTAAGATCCTTCGTACAACTCTTACACCAAAATTGCCAGGGTATGAATTTGCAGGTTTGGCTCTCTTGAAGTGCAGAGAACAGCTTGCCAGTTCTTCTTGGTGTATTACTTTTTCTGATTTGTATTTCTCTAAATACAACTCAGCTAGCCTAACAGCTCTGAAGAATGGTGCTCAGTTCAAACTTGTTTTCGCTTATTTTCACAACTGCTATCAATGCCTAATGTATGGAGAAAAAACCCACTAAGAGAGCATTCTGGTAAGTTACTCTTTATAAAGGAAAGGTCATGCTTCAAGCAGACATAAAAAACATATCTGTAGCAATTTCAGAACTGTCAGTGGCTACCTTATAAAACTCTGAAAGGATAAACAAAGTACCAAAAGATTAGAAAAATGAAGTTGAATTACCCATCTTTAAAAGTACAAAAAGAGTATGTGCTAATGATGTCACACTTGCAAAAAAAAGAGGAAAAATCACATAACTCATATAGAAGATGATGCTATACATGGAATGGTGTACAGGTAAGTCTCAATAAGAACATCATACTTAGTTTTGGACACCACCCTTCAAGAAGGAGTTTGTTACTTAGTTTTGGACACCACTCTTGAAGAACTGAAGAGTTCAAATGAGAAGCTACCAAATCACCAGGACAGAAACATGATTGACAAGGCAAGACAGTAAATTGGACATGACAAATGCAGTTTGAGCAGTTAAAACAGTTAATGAAGTGTTTGGATGCTATTGAGATGTGTAAAGTATCCGAACCTGTATAGTACAGAAATCTACAGAGATCTTCGAACTTAATACACAGCAAAATGTAAGCTTATACTTCTGAATAATGCTTTTCAGCTCTTCCCTCTTTGACTGCTGGTCTGCATGCAGCTGAACAAAATAATTCTCACAATTTCCAGCAAAGAAAAAGTAAGCGTAAGCAGCTTTACCATTAGACATTTTACTAAGTAGACAGTTGTGAATTCTTTGTCCCAAAATATAAGCCTGAAGGCAACGAAGTGTCAAGTAACACATGGCACAACTGAAAAACTCTGCCATTATATCATCACATTAACTTCAGTTTTGAACATAGCACAACAATTAAAAATAGATTAATTAACATCTTCCCTTATGAAATGGTCAGGCTTGTAGTGCATATCACTACAGAAATTAAATTATTCAAGTTTATTGAGAATAGAAAGTGTATTAATGTCGCTTTCATCAGAAACACAATATTTATTTTCTGCATTGAATTTTGTTCTGCCTGAATAGATCATCTTTAGTTGTACTCAAAATGAGTCAGTAGTTACCGTTGGTGGCAGTGGATCTCCAGCATTAAATTCTCAGTGCCACATGGTGGAGTAAGCAGCACATAGAATTTACATTCAAAAAAATGATCTGAAGGAGATGCTGAACAGCACATACCTAATTCCCTTTTCTTTCTGACAACTTTCTGAATAAACTAAATTGATAATTCCATTTAGAAAGAGGAGCCAATTATAATTTTGTTTTCTCAGGTTTGTTTCCAATCAGATGAATCAAAGTTTACTCCTTATATCAAAACTCTGAACAGATTTGAAGTTTTGAAGCAAATATGCAGAGCTCCTGAACCCCCAACAGCTTTCTGATTATAAGCTTACACATATGTTCTTTCAGAAGTGCAACACATATTACTGAACAGTTTGCTAAATCCCTCAGCATGGATAAACAGACCCCCACCCAGAAACCAACATCACTGACTGAAAGATTCGTATTCCAGCTGTGCAGACACTATTGTAGGGTGTCTTAGATGAAGGAACTGTTTTCAGCTCTACAAAGGAGGTGTGCCAGCAGAAGCTCCACAGGAGATGCCCCCATTCAGGAAATGCTTATTCTGCCACTGGTTGGCGTGGCCATTCACTAAAGGAATACGTGTATTTACCTGCATATAATGGATTGTTTATTCCTCTCCCTCCACAGATTTTAAAGAACTTCATTACTGAACTTCAGAGAACTTGAATATTTGCATTAAATCTGTTCAGCTGATAATTAAGGTTTGTTTGGTTTTTAGGGGGTTTTTTTCCATTAGGTCCCACTGGCATCTTAAAATAAAAACATGAAAGGGAAAAACTCAGCAGACTCTATGCTGGTTTTCCCACAGTGGGTATAGTATAATCAGGTGAACTTGACATCAGACAATAAAATCTCAAGAACAAAACCAAGTTCTGCAAAAGCACTGAGCTGAAATTTTCCCATGAAAGCATGCTAATTAAGGGTGGTAGAGTTTCTTGCTGCTTCAGTTGCTGAAGTTCTGAATTACTTTCTTTTACACACTCTGTGCTCATTGCCAATAATGTAACCAAAGATGCACATAAACCAAATGCATCCTGGGATATAGGACACGCCACCAAAAATTGCTACAATGTATAGGGTCCAAATCTACTAGCAAAAAAAAAAAAAAAAGTCATTTTTACACTTTTATATCACATTTTTCTTATGTATTAGAGTTTTACAATTACAAGATGAGAAATAAAGCAGATACATCTTTAACTAATGCCCGTTTGTATCCTATTCCATAAAAAACTGTTTATGTTATACAAATTGCAAGGAAGCAAAAAAATAATTCAGGAGGGTCAATTGATAGCTTACATAGCTTAGGATTCAAACTGAAACAGTAATTCATCTGGATCTTATCCTATTCTTATTTTGAAGGTAAAAGGAAATAAATTAGAATCAATTTCAAAATAAGACTGAATGCATATATGATCTTGTTTTCTGAATGTAATGTTTTAATTCATATACACACACACACAAATATCCGTATGTACCTATAAGCAGACACACAAAAAGCAACTGAAAGGCACATCTATCTACATTTGAATTCAGAATACATGGAAACCTTTATTTGTAAAGGAGAGAAAACATGACTTTCAGGGCTACATATATACAGCTTTGAATACATTTAATATCATCTAAGCTACACCATGCAAGACACTTTTTTTTTTACTGTGACTTAAACCTCTATATCACTGAATGACTCTTTAAGGGAAAAAAAAAAAAAAAAGCATTCCTTCTGTATTTCCCTGAAGCCTAAGAGTAGTGGAGATGATTATTTTCTCTCTAGGATGGGAACTGGATTTTAAAGAGTCACATGATTTATATTTGTCATTTTAAAGTTACTGCATAGTCTTCCACGACATTTGTAGTTCTTCACTGCTTTTGGATAGGTATACAGTATAAAACAGAGGGAAAATATGACTTTACTAGAAAAGTAGCTTGAACTTCTCAAAGTAATCCTGCCTAAAATTTACTTGCACTTTCATACTGATCACATTGCAAATCCTCATTATAAATATCAGGTTAGGGGACAACCAAACACTTTGGTTGATTGAAAAAACCAGTAAGCGCATCACTTCAACCTGTATATAACTTACCTGTGCTTCCTGAGGGACCTGTGCTGCATCAACTCTGTCTGCAATGTAGGCTGCTAGCTGTTTGTCAATGACACCGAGAGACTCTTGGATTAAGCGGAGAGTTTTGTCAGTCTCCTGGGCAGACTGAATACTCTGTTCAAGACTCTTTTGTCTTCTCACAGCCTAAAAACAATGACAATATTATCAACATTCATAGTAAAAATGCACATAATACGGTTTTTTCCTTTTTTTTTCAAATAATGCAGACTAAGAATCAAATACAGTACTCCTGACTTGTGCTCATCCACCTTTTTGTACGATAAGTTGCGTATCTTTTTGCCACTCATTCAGTTCTTTTTAGTAAGAAACAAACAAACAAACAAACCCCCAGACTGCTTAGACAAATTCTAAAAAGTATAGGACCCTGAAAAACCAATGCATGCATTAAAAATTTCTATGCAGAGTGGAAGTTGGCAAAGCTACATAATAAAGCCACCCTGATAGTGCAGCCTTTCATTCTGAAGCATAGTGGTCCCCCTGATCTTATTATGTAGTTCAAGAGATTTTGTTTACTGAGAATAGGGTTACTGTCATCACAATCCCATCTGAGACAATCCACTTCAGTAAGTGAGAGGGATAAAGACACTCTTGAGAAGGAGCTCTCTTATAGGAAGTATAAATAACTGTCTGGAACAGAGGCAATGCCAACTCTCAAAAAAAAAAAAAAGAAAAAGGATCCATGTCTTGTCTTGTTTGTGAACTTGCCCAAAACACTCTAAATGTAGTCTCTTTTAGTCTAGAAAGTTGTCTTCTGCTTCTACACCACTATCAGTGCCACCAGTGGATTGCCTTTTTCTACAGTTCTTTATTTATGAAGATTTCTCTCTTCAAAGCAGCTCGCTTTGTTGTTTACCATATCAGAACAATAAATTCTCCCTCTGATGTGTCCTTTAAACATTTGATGTAAATTGGTTAGCTTTAACTCTAACTTGTAGCAGTTTAATATGATAACTGTCAGGTAATAAAGAACCTGGTACCTTCTTCCATCTGCCGTCGTCTTCACCTGTGATCTTATATTTTACTAATACTACAGGTTCTGCCTAGCAGAGTTTCTGTTTTATACAAAGCATAAGAACTACCAGTGATCTCAAACAATACAGCTTTTCTCTATACAAGCTCAGCTGCCCCGCTGACCACAGAATAAAGTGACTAACTTTCTTTGACATGAATCAAAGGATGCTGTAGAAAGCAAGCAATCTTGAAATAACATTGCTAGGTGTCCTTCCATTTTTCAAGTCAAATAATTTTTTTCGTCTTTGGTGAACCAGCTACACTTTGATTTGATTTCATAGCTATCATAAAACTCTTGCCTTGAACAAAAATATCTCTCAGCAGTTCAGTGAGAATTCTTGATACATCTGTACCTTCTTCACAGGGCTCAGGTCCTCATAGAGATTCATATTTAACAAATTAGAAACATTCTTTTTTGTGACCGTTCTGGCAAGCTGTTTGACTTAGTTAAAGGATAGGGATCCAAACAGTATTTACTATATTTATGTTTGTAAGCTGCTTTGGGCTATTTCAAAACAGCTGATCAGATAATCTTGTATCACTGCCAGTTCGAGGAACCTTCTGTGGAACTGAGCAGCTTTACATATCGCACCCATGCTGTCAGTGATAATGGAAGCACCTGAGCCACTAAGGTATTACTCCACCAAATGAACCATTAAAACAGTGCAACTTCCCAGTAGAGCACTAAGGCTTGGTACTTAAATAACTTTTACCCTTATCTGATTTGAGATTTTATACTACAATGTTCTCAGTCTGTTCAAAGCAATGGGTTTAGAACCCCTGACTTCCATTTACCTTGTCACTCACTGCTATGTAACCTTGACTGAGATACAGTCACTCTACCTTTCCATTTGCATTGCTATACACTAATCTGAAAGAAAGACACCTTGAGTAGAAAACAGTTTCTAAGGCCCATGGGAGAGTGCATCCTCCTGGAAGCATGGAAGGAAACCTCACTGTCTCTACCAATCTCTTTGGTTAACCAGTAGGACTAACCTACATGCATAGCCCATTCACAATGGGGTGGTTCTGTGGTTCTGATGTTCAGAAAAGTTTACAACTTAAAACAAGATACTGAGAAAGTTCCATTCTTATCAGTCATTAAAATTAATGCCTGCATTAATGTATGCAACAATGTAGTTATCTCCACATATAAACTCACAAAATGTCTTATAATCATATGACAAATAGGTGGCAATTGAAAAGTTGTCATCTTTGTGCTGATATCAGCTGAAACTATTTATATAACCATTCTGTTGTCAAATACAACTGGAAAATAAAAACGCATTGATGAAATATTAAAGGCAGATAAAGTTAAGAAAGAATTACAATAAAACCTTCCCCAAGTTTCACTGAATTATTACGGCTGAATTTCAAAGAAATATAAAGTCAGATAAATATATACCCATGCCTGGGATATCATTATGAGCTTAGAAACTTTGTACAAACACAAAATATTCCCCTTTCATTGTCATCAGAGAGGATTTGATTACAGCCTGGTACCCTGTGTCATATTTTGTATCTTCCAAGTGAGGTGAAAGCATAACCTTCCAAGAAATCATGAACAGTTTCAAGTATGAATGGGTAATACCAGACCAAGATGTGAATGCAGCGGTACAAGACAGAAACTATTTTGGCAGTGGGAGCAGAACCACACAGTTGAGCACTGGGAAATGGCACTTTTGCAGCACTGATGGTTTTCACAGAATCACAAGGTTGGAAAAGACCTTTAAGATCATTAAGCCCAACTATTCCTGTCCTATGCTAAGCCATATACCTAAGTACCTCATCTACCCTTTTTTAAACACATCCAGGGATGGTGACTCAACCCCTTCCCTGGGCAGCCTGTTCCAGGGCCTGACAGCTCTTTCAGTAAATTTTTTTTTTTTTCTAACATCTAACCTAAACCTGCTCTGGCACAGCTTGAGGACATTTCCCCTTGTCTTATCACCTGTCACCTGGCTGAAGAGACCATCTCTCACTCTCTACAACCTTCTTTAAGGTAATTGTAGGTGGTGATAAGGTCTCCCCTCAGCCTCCTCAAGGCTAAACAACCCCAGCTTCCTCAGCTGCTCCTTATATGATTTGCCCTCCAGCCCCTTCACCAGCCTTGCTGCCCTTCTCTGGACTCGCCTGAGGACCTCAATGTCCTTCTTACAGTGAGGGGCCCAGAACTGGACACAGTATTTGAGGTGCAGCCTCACCAAAGCCGAGTACAGGGCAGATATATATTGGTATTGGTTTTCTTAGGTAAATATTGGTATTGATTGATTTTTGTCTCTGTTTTGTGATGTGGTAAAATTGAAATAGAATTGGGAAAAAAAAAGAAAATCTAACTACATCCAGTATGTTGATAAGCAGCCAGACACAGAAGCCAAAACAGATTAGGGTCTGCCCTTGGGCCTTATGGACAGATAACACCACTCACTAAATGCCTTCACCCCAACAGGGTGCGCTGCTGCATCACCTACTAAGAACAACCTCCCACCTCAAGCCTCTCTCCTGACCCTCTCTAATTAACACAACAAATGTGACAACAGAGTCTTCACAAAAGCTTTACAAAAGGTACAACGCACTCAAAAAGGTGTATGAAAATATAAGATATTATTCCACTACACAACAACTGACTCAAAAACTTAATCCTGCTCCATACATCGGCCTCTGACATTGACACTACAGAATACCTAAATTCAGTCTAGGGGAATGACACAACATGTAGGAGGTTTCTGCCACTTTATCTGTAGAAAAAAGTCACTGATGAGGTAATCCTTAAAGTGCTCTACAGAAAGAGGCAAACAAATGCACCCTTGCATCTGTGAAGCCTAGTTTAAATTTGTCCTTAAAAGTCATATGTGTGGGCATATGCAGATCTATATATGACCATTTTTAAAAGTCAAGTAAAAACTGAAGTTGTTTACACAGATATAACATAAAAGTACTTCTTATTTATGTTATTCTGGGGGTTTTTTTGGTTATGTTTTGGTTTTTGCTTTGTGGTTATTGTTTGTTTTGGGGTTTTCTACCTATTCCTTTGTGGAAGGAAGAGATGGTTTAACATTTCACTGTACAAATGGATCTGAGGACATAACTGGAAGCTATAGCTTTGATATCAGATTGTAGTCAATAAAGCTGAAGTCTTTGGTCTCTAAAGGGAAATGTCTAACAGATAATTGTTAAATAGGAAATTTCAGGAAAATAACCAACTGTTTATTTTTGAGCCAATGAAATGTTGACATCTGTCAAGGAAATTAAAAAGAAAAAAACATAGCTGCTGTTAGGCATTGTCAGAATGAAGGAGAAAAGAGAAATATTTATAGACTGAATTTTTTACAAGTCTCTAAAGATTTTTATAGATTTGAGTAAATTTTTATGATTAACATTTAATTTTTATGGTATGTAGTATTGCATAAGCCTCTTTAAAATTTCACAAAGATCAATGCTAATAGAAGGAAATGGTAACATTGCATGCTATCCATATAAAATGCCATATTAAGAGAAGGACTGCTTTAAGAGGTCATCAGATATCAGGAAAGTTAGAGGTGCTCAAACAGTCGCTCCTGACTGTGCTCATTCTTTGATGCTGCATGTTATATTGTTTATAGACACTGCCACTTTTTTATTAGGTAATACATTTCATCTACTTAAGGATATCAGTCACACATGCAGTTACTAAGACGCTGGTTAGATTTTTATGGTTAAAAACCAGGTAAACTTTTGGTGTTGAGTCAGTACTCAGTAGTTGTGTAGTGGGAGAATAATAGGACAAAACCTTTCAAAGATTCTAGTACTTTTACTACAGGGTATATTTATTAATTTATAATGCAGTATTCATTAATTAGCTTATGAGTTACAGCTCATAGAAAGGGGTCTGTTAAGAAAGGGAAATATGTTAACTACTTTTTCGGGTTTTGGCTCAGTTATGCTCTCTAATTGAGAAATGTTACCACGGGGAAAAGTTAAAAATTCAAATTTAGAAACCTTTACATTTCCTTCTTAACTTGTTTAAATTACTTTAAAATTAGCCCTAAGTTCTGGGGTTTATATGTGTCTAAGTTACATTACAACATATCTGTACTTTTTGCATCAAATTGCTAATGACTTAATTGCCTCTTTTTGTTTGGAATCAGAGTGGATTAGTGTTTAGACTTAAACTAAAAATACCTTTTCTAATATTCAAAGCATAAATTTGGGGGACAGGAATTTTTATTACCCTCAAAGCTAGAACTAATTCTTCTGCAAATTCCAGTAATATTGCACAGTGTGTTTTTAAAGTAAATGCTTACAAATATTTGACTTTTCAATCCCAAAGTGATATCCATTTTTGATCAGCTATATTCTAAAACTCCAAGCTATACCAAAGCAGACTTCTTTATCTCTTTAGGTTATTGCTGCAGACAGATAATACTGCGTCAGAGCTTGTAAAAGCAGCCCTCTTAGCAGCCTTCAGAGCAGTCACACAGAGGTAGGGCATGAATTCCTCCTTCTCTTGAGAGAAGAGCAAAACAGAAAAAATGTGTTGGATGATGAATGTGTGTTCTTTAAAAGAAATGAAGGGTAATCTTGAGGGGAGTTCTAGAAGAAATTAAGAGACAGCCCCCAAGAATAAAAATTGAATCTAGTGCAAAGTCCACCTGAAAAATGATGTTTCCTACAGGTTTTTGCAAGCATAGGCTCCAGAATATCTAGCTGACATTTTTGAAGTTTGCTGGACAGGATGTAAATATCTTTCAGCATTACAGGGAATGATATCCATTTGCAGTATTGGCTTGAAGTTCTTCAGGCCACAGTGTTTTTCAGATCCAATATATAGGGCTGTAAGTGAATCAGTCCTTGAAAAGCAAAGATAGGGAATATGTCGCTTATCGATCAGCCCCAGATGTTCAAAAGCAAACTAAATGCACTAAGTCTTTGTTAACTAAAGAAGATAAGGCATACAAACATAAAGCCATTATCTCTATCTCAGTAGCAACGCTGCATTCTCTTGCAGCTTCATTCATATATCAGTGGCTTGGTTTGGTTACTCTATTAGTAGTGAATAAATATTTCACATATCAGTTTCTGCCCACATGAGTTTATTGTCTTGGTAATTACCTGCACAATTATTCAAATAAAAATAAATAACTTAGCCACATTAGGATCGCATATTATTCTGTCTGAAACAGAAGTGACCTTGAACACAAGCTGAATTTTTATGCAAGGAGAACGTGTGCTGTTTGGATTTCAACAGAGCTACACAAACAGCACAGAAAATTCAGTGTCAGGAATTCATGAAAAAAGTGTGTGAGACTTCAGTGGAAAAATTAATAAAACATTGTGTTGTAGAAAACAAATGGTAAAGAAGCGGTGTAAGTCACTTGCGATTTTAATAGTTTCTTTACAGCTCACATTCATACATAGATCTCACCATTAATATTCGAATACTAAATATCAGATCAAGCTTTCAAAGAAGGGAAGGTCTTCCCCTGCCCCAATTTTTGTCTATATTTAAAGTACAAAGCAGTGAATACATTTCTAATGTATTTTGCTTGTACATTTATCCACACTGTCTCAAGTGTACTTTCCACATTTAACCCCTGCAGTTGGCATAAATTTTGATTTAATGCTTATTATTGTGAAGACTGAACAGTATGCAGCCATCATTCAGCAAGACTATTTGAAATTCTTGTTTTCACACACTGGAAGCACTCTGTATATTCCCAGATTTCTCCTCCAAGTCAGGGAAAGAACAACAAATACCAAAATGCAGAATTCCAGAAAGCACATCTGTTTTCAGACAAGTTAGATGTAAAAAAAAAAAAAAAAAGAAAAAAAGAGTATAAAGAAAGTATGCACGAGAATCACAGTTTTGAAGTGATTTTACCAGAAATAAGAGTATATAGTCCCACTCATGGGATCTGTCAAAGACTCAGTAAAATTTTCTTCACAGACTCTGTAGCAAAGATTGCTAATCTAGCATATTGGTAGATTTGAATATCCTTCTAAATTTCTATATTGAAGTGTCTTTATAAAAACTTTAATTGATACAAAGACTCATATATCATTTAGTAAAGACTATATTCGTACAAGTTACTCATATTTAATTTTGAAAATAGCTTACTTCTCATTATAAATTTTATCCAAAAATCATTTCTAAATATGCAACTGAAGATTAAATCCACTAGCTTGTCACTTCATTTTTGGAATTTTAGGCTTGCTTATTGTACTAGTTCTGTCTGAGATGGAGTTAATTTTCTTTGCAGCAGCCATTACAGTGCTGTGGTTTAGATGGTCAACCAAAACAATGTTGGTAAAACAGGGATGTTTTAGCCACTGCTGAGCAGTGCTTACACACAGCCAAGGCCTTCTCTTTCTCACTCCCAGCAAGTAGGCTAGAGGTGGGCAAGAGGCTGGGAAGGAACACAGCAAGAACCGTTGACCTGAACACACTAAAGGGATATTCTGTACCAGAGTCATACTCAAGAATATAAGGGGGTAAAGGGGAATGTTTTCCAAAATTGCTATTTCTCAGTGACTGGCTGGGCATTAGTCTCCTGCTGGTGTGTGATTGGTTTTGCATCATTTGCTTTTTCCTTTTTTTCCTTTCACTTATTCAATGGTCTTTATTTCAATCCTTGAGTTTTCTTGGTTTTGCCTTTCCAATTTTCTCCCTGAGCACAGATGTGGGAAGTGAGAAAGAAGTTTTGTGGTGCTTTGCTACCTACTGGAGTTACCCTAGCAAACCTATGCAGGCCATCCACTTCTAAAATAGGTGGGTGCTGTTTAGGAACTATAACAACCAAATAACCTCTTTTTTTGTTTGCATCTTTGGTTGCTTTTGGGGTTTTTTTATATAATGGTGTTAGACTGTCATCTGTTTAATGGGAGGACAGGTCAATTATTAAACATACCTCTTGCTGAAGTTCTTCCCATCGAGCATTGAACTTCTCAAGTTTCTCATTGATCAATTCATCCAAAATTCCACCATCAGTTAAAGTCTGGGCCAATTCTCGAATCTGATTGCGGTTTTCTTCTGGATGTCTCATTAAACGTTCCAAAGACTGAAAGAAGGTCAAAAAAGTTTGTTTTCCTTTCCATAAATAAAGTTCTAGAAAACAATTACAATTCCCCTTACAAATATAAGAAACTTCACATCATACACAATAAAAGTAGAAAGAAAAGATAAAAAAATATCAATGCCCCATCCCTTGACAGCCAATGTTCTGTACTAATTACCAAAATCAAAGAATTTTTGCAAAGCAATAAATCAGGTACTTGATTTTAAAAACGTGGGCTATGCCCACTGAATTCAGTGGGAGTAATTCTGTACTTAAAACAGCTTGCTTGAGTTTCTAATGGATGAAGTTCCACAGCAAAAATGCATTATCAAAGCAACATTTTGTATTTTGATCCACCAAGGGTAGATTTCTAAAAATTTGAAAGAGCCCATGGATAAAAATTAAGAAATAATAAACACACTGCCAATGTTAGGATGAAAACTTGCTCTCTTTGAAGTCTTCAACATCTTTTTGACTGGCTTAAGCAAGGTAATTTTTTTAAAAAACACGCATTTTATTGTCAACAAAAATTATGTATGACATCAGGTCTATGACATTTACCTACTATTTATTTAGGTGGACTTGAATTCAAAACCTCATTTGTAGAATCAATTGAGAATATTCTGCATCTTGCTCATGTGGAATGTTGACTCATAGTTTTTTTTGACTTTAATGTGATTTACAATTTATCAGCACATGAGAGTTTACATTATTAAAGTCTGCACTTACATCTAGAGACTCAGAAATTTCCTCTGCACCTCCCTGGATATTTTCAGTTGCCTTGAGTTTCAGTTCAATCTCATTCAACCATTTATTTTCCGCATCCAAATATGACAATAATTCACGCCAACATGACCATACCTCCTAATGGAGAAAAAAAAAAAACCAAGCTTATTGAGATTGAAAAGTTCACCACTAACTTTCTCTTATTAAAACATTGAAAACAGTACGCTTCACCCCCAAAACAACATGGTTGATATCTGATGGTTACGGTACCATATAATTGATTTTTTTTTTTCATAAAATCACAGACTGGTTTGAGTTGGAAAGGACCTTAAAAATCATCTAGTTCCAACCCCCTGCCATGGGCAGGGACACCCTCCAACTAGACCAGGTTGCTCAAAGCCCAGTCCAACCCGGCCTTGGACACTGCCAGGAAGGGGGCAGCCACAATGTCTCTGGGCAGTCTGTGCCAGGGCCTCACCACCCTCACAGGGAAAAATTTCTTCCTTTTATCCGATCTAAATCCAAGCCCCTTCAGCTTATGGCCATTACCCCTTGTTTTATCACTACATGGCCTTGTAAAACGTGTGTATATTTTGTATGTTTGTATGCTCCAAATAAATCTAATACACGACAAACAATTTGATTAAACAGTAAAACCAGAGAAGATAACATGAATAGATAACACCTCAGCAAAACACGACTTGAATCTTACATCATGAATCACCCACTTTACATTATTTTCTGTAATATTTCCTTGTAATATATAAACAATCAGAGATAATTCAAAGATTCATGTTAGACATTCATGTCTTTATTACAAGATGTAGTTACGTTGCTTATATATTCTGTATATTAATTACTTATAGATTCATAAAAAGTCTGAAAACACAGCTTTCAAGAATTCTGACAGAAATCTCTATGGAAATTAATTCTAAACCACATTTGTGGCAATTTATAGAACACTTAAGTGCTAGAGTACTAAACATAATGTTGTAAAATGAAATTATGTTCTTATTCCAGAATTAAATGACTGTCTAATATTTTATTTTTACAGTGCCTGAAGATACTTAAATAAGCAGATAAAAATGGCACTTTATAAACAAGCAAAACATATAAACTCTCCAGAAACAATCCTTTCCTTGCTCATTTTTTGTTAGAAGTCAAAATAATTTTATTGAGTTGCATTAGACTGTTTGTAGATCAAATTTCTCAGAGTGTGATTCATGTCACATAATTTTGGTCATATCAAATCTGTTTGGTCCAGGAGAAGGTTACAGAGGGATACTTCCACACAACATAGCCAATGAGGAGGGGAAATACAGATTACCAGCTAAAACAACACACCTATATTTCCACAGTGAAATTTAGAGGAGATAAATTTTACCCAGGTATGTAATTGTCCTGTATGAAATTAACGATTGCAAATTACTTCACAACAAGAAAATCATACTCAATTCACTCTGATCATTTTGTAATATGCAAATAGCCCTATGACAAGTATCTGTAATGGAGTTGGCCAAAATGTCAGTGTCAACTCAAATACAGGAGACATATTCAGTTTGCCAGCAGATCAAATGCTGTTCCCATGATGAGATAACACCACCTGTCCAGCTTCAGGCCCATTTCATCAAATTCCTTAGACATGGAAAAAAGGAAGCCTAGAGGAGCTGGTGAAGACAATATCACAGGGTTGCTACAGAAACCAGATGGCCAGCTTAATCTCAAGAGGGTTAAGAATTCTGAGCAGCATTGCTATCTCAAACCTAAGAGCCATGTCTGAGGCTTCCCTTTTAATTTAACTCTCCAGCATACATGAATCACAACAAGGTTTAGGCATATGGCTCATACCCCGTGATATTTGGAATATGGCTCAGAAAGTGAGGACAGCCTTGGGCTACTCATGATCCTATATGCTAATATATCTTTGCTCTCTACCTTACTTCTGCAGCTAGAAGGACTATAAATACAATGACTGACAACATATACAACCTCCAAAGTTTTGCACTTTCCATTCAGTCTGCTGCAGAGTCTTTGGTAGCTGGTAATTAGAACATCAAGTTCCTTTTTCAAAGCCTCATGAGCTGCAGGTGGAGCCTTAGCTATAAAATTATTCACAGAATCAGTAATAAGCTTCACTTTCACTTCTTTCTGCATGGCTTCCTCCTTTGCTCTCTGGAAAACAAACAAACAAACAAACAAAGTTACAGTTCTAATTTAAGAAAGAAACTGATATCTAATAACTTTTTAGAATTCTCTGTGACAGAATTCTGTCAGAACAAAAAAGAAAAACAACCACCCCACCTCTCCTTGCCACTGTTAACTCGCATTTAAAGATAAATTGAGAAAATAATGTATCTGCAGTGTATATTTTACACTTTTATCAAACCATTAATGTTGGTTTCATTCTGTCGCTTTACAGAGGTAGAAAAATCTGTCATTATTTGCCACCAGTGAACATTAACCTAATATGAAGAGATGAATAAATGAAAAGGGAGCCCTTTGGGTCTGCTTGGCAAGGTATCAGTAGGAGGAGGGCTTGAGGTGTGGTTGCTGTGATAAAGCTTCCACCATGTCTGCTAGAGCCAAAACCAGCCAAGACAGACCTGCTGCTGGCCAAGGTAAAGCCCATGAGCCATGGCGGTAGCACCTCTGGGAAAAAAGAAGACTGTGAGGAGTCCTCCCCCTGAAGAGGAAGAAGCGGCAGAGACATGACGAACTGACCACAACCCTTATTCCCCATCCTCCCATGCTGCTCAGGGGGAGGACATAGAGAATTTGGGAGTAAAGCTGAACCTGGAAAAAGGGTTGGGGAACGTGTTTTAAGAATGTTTTATTCCTCATTACTCTGTTTTTCTAAGTTGAGTCTGTTTTGTCCGGGAAAGTAGCTGGTGAACTATCTCTCCCTGTCCTTATCTCGGCCCCAGAGCCTTTCATTATTATTTTCTCTCTGCTGTCCAGCTGAGGAAGGCAGTGATATAGTGGTTTGGTGAGCACCTGACCTCTCCCAAAAAGCACTTTCAGTGTTAAGACCTTAGGCAGAGAGATCTAACAAAGGACAGATTCAGGAAAGACCTGAGAGACACAGACCTATAATTACCAAATCATATCTAGCTGATCTGGAACCATCAGCCTGCTACCTTTTCCCCGTTTTAGCCTTTGTAAACACAAGAACTGATCAGTCCAATTCCCAACTTTCTTCCTCCACATTTTTTGATTCTCCATCTTGTTCTACCATCACATTTATAAGGTTGTCATACTTATAGCATTGCCTGCTGTAACATTTTACAATGGGATGATGTCTATAACTCTTTTCAGTAGTGATATGACTCCAGAGTGACAACAGACAGTGTCTTCGGTGTGTACTGGTCTTCATAGGAATTCAAAATGAGAAATTCCTGGTCAGAACACAATAAAATGAAACTCTGCTCCCAGTTTCCTTTCTCTCTGGGTTTGAGGAAATCCATGGACCAGAATAATTTGGATCAGGCTATCATTGCCACAGAAAGCTTACTAAGCTGCTCTTGGCTTTCCTCTTTCCTAGCCATGGGAAGAAACAGGTTGCAGGATAAACAAAAAGTTCTGCTCCAGATTTTGCCTGTTGTATGACAGCAGAGGTGACTGCAAGGCTTCTGTGAAATTGATCACCGGGAGCAGGTAAAGGGCTGCATGACAAATGATCAGGTTATTTGCATAGGTCAAAGTGTCACAAGTTGAATACCCCTGTACTTCAGCTGAAAGTACAGAATATTTACTAGGTAACCCATGGGGGCCAGGGGTGGGGGTGTAGGTGTGAGTGTTCTACATCATTAATATATTTTATTATACGGTGCAATGTGTATATTTACCTTTTGTTATTTAATTACTAAAAATGAACTATATCTCTAGAGCAGATGCTTATCTGTCTCCTTTACAATTAATCAAACTTGTTCTAGATATTTTAATGTATTCTGTGTATTCTGACTAGCATCAAATAATTTCTGTCAGTAAATGAAGAGGTCATCAGTTGTATGGTCAGATAATTTCAAGCACTAGCAAAATCCTATGGACAATGAAGAGTTTATGAATGAAGTGTTGGATGGATTGTTAAGGACATACAGTCTGACTTCCTGAATAGCACAGGGCAAACAATTCAAGCATCATGTAAAAATCAAGCCCACATCCAGTGGCGGAGCAACAGCCAATTTGAGCATGTATGACAAATTATTTTCTTGTCCAAAGGCTACACTCGTCCTACTTGAAAGAAACATTATTTGAGACAAAGCTATGCTGTTCCTATATTGCTACACTACAGAAATTAAATAATAAATCATGCATACTTACTATATATTAACATGTACCCTGAAGTACTAAATATTTTTTCTCCTTTCTCTCTAATATAAAAAGATGACATAAATCAGATTTCACTCTATCAGTTAACTGCTGCTAACACCTGATTCTTTGGAATTATTCCTTAAGGAAAATGTTGAAGCTGCATCAAAATCAAATATCCAATAAAGCAAAGAGGGGAAAGAAGAGGAAAAAAAAAAAAAGCAGTGCAGTACTGTGAAAGACTAAATATCTTCCAATATATCACAAATCAAAATTACTTCAAGGTGCTTACTTCCTTAAATGTAATGCTAAGAAGTAGATCTCAAAAAGCACCTTTGTAAAAGAAAGAGTAGACTTTCTTTACAATGAAAAATTCAAAAATAACTAAACACAGCTCAAGAAATTAGTTCATCCCTTACCTTCAGTTCCTCCACAGCTTTCTGTAATTCATCAGGTGTTTTATATTCAAAATCTCTTTCTAGATATTCTTCCTCAGCTTGTGTTATCCATTCATGCATCTCTGACAAATCTTTTCTGAGACTCACTGTCTTATCCAAACCACCTTTTAATGCTGCCTTCTTAGCATAGGCCTTTAAGAAAGAAAACATTGCACAGTACTTGAAGGAAGGCTACTGTACAAACTTGACAGTATTTTAACCTGAAAAGAATCACGTTAATAACATTGCTGTAATTAGACAGATGTTAGCATGTAATTCGATAGGTATTAATAATAGGTAATTGAAAAAGCGTTCCACATGTGCATGCATCCTTTCTTTAGTGAGTGATTGCTGTGCAACTGACTTTTCAGTGATCCTTTAACAAGACTCTGCACCATATGCTGATGTCATCAGAAAATAAATATGAAAAAAAACCATCCATCAGAGACTATCTTCTAAGAAGATGAAGTAGTTATTGAATGTCTCAGAAAGGTGTATACCATAAAGAGAGGTAGGTAAAAATGAATTTCCTTCTGGAAGAAACTATTTATTTTATGGGAAGAAAAATACTTGTTAAATCTTGTGCTAATCACTATATGGGGTCATATAACTTATACAGCTCCTGTACAGAACTAGAACTAGATGGTCTTTAAGGTGTCTTCCAATCCAAATCATTCCATGATTATAGAATTCTATGAATTGTGCATCAACTAAACAGAATTGTCCATAACTGATGGAGCCATTGGCCAAGCCACCTTTCAATAACATAAAGAATTTTTCAACAAAAGCAACTAGTTCCACTAGTGCCACTTTTCAAAGATGTGTGTGCAGAGCTGATGACTCAGATACCCTGAACTTTGATGATACTTCAGTAAATGTTATTTTTGGTATTGCCAGGAGGAATTGCATCTTAGTGTTTTGGGTTATTTTGAGTGTTACTGGTTTCATTTCCCATCATTGAGGACTGGTTGTTAAATATAAATGTTATTCTACACAAATACCGTTTTACAGAACAAAACAGCATAACAATAAAAAGGTGATGCTCAATAAGTATAAAAGCAGAACTGTATGTGGCCCTGGAAAATTGTCTCTTCCTCAGTCACAGTACCAGAAGACAGGGTAATTTCCTATCAGCTGGAAAGAGTATCTGCTAATTGTTAGCTCTCACAGTCCTATTAACAGCAAGTATATCAACTAAAGTTGACTTTTCCAAATCCTTTCAAGAAATTCCCACAGATCAAACAGATTTTTATATTTACTATTCATGTTTTAATAGCTGTTATTGAAGAAGTTCTGTTAAAAATACCCACTGAGAGGCAATTTGTGCTATATATTGCAAGGAACTATTACAGGGAGATTTTCAGGGAAGTCAGACTTCTAGAAAGACTTCTACACTCACGATGCATTAGTGGGGATTTCCAGGAGAGAAACACGAAGTTACCTGACTTATTACAAAAATAAGCAATTAAAAACTCCACATTAGACAAAAGGGAAAGACTACATGGCTGTATCAATAAGATATCTAACAGATTTCAAAGATCTACATTTTTGATAACTGTGCTTATCAGAAAAATACATGGAGGCTATTTTCTGCATGTAAGGTGAAGAACAATAATTCAATAAAATATTTGACCATCTTGAAAGGGAATGTTTTTTCTGTTAAGCAAATATATATTGAAAAAAGTCGACAATAGAGTGAGCTAGTAGAAAAAAATTAAAAATAATACATGAAAGATGCCTCCTCCAAACTGTAAAGAATGATAAAGCAAATACCATCAATGAAATAATATAAACTTTTAGCTTCCTTAATCTGTAAAAATGTTTATTAAGGATGTCTTTAATGAAAATAAAAGAACTGCCCTTTCCTGTTATGCCCCATTCTCCCAAATTTGTGTGACCACTGGAGACTGTAACTTAAACACGCATACGTGCACTTACTCTTAATTCCAAGTTACTGATATCCAGGATCTGAACTTTTCAATGCTTTACAGTCTTATTTCATCAAGAGTAATGACAAGCAAGTACAATGACCAAAATAAAACCTAACATACTAAATGAAGAAGTTGGTTTGGGTTGGTGGGTTTTTTCTTTTTTTTTTTGGCAAATGCCTATATGCCACTTCTAGAAAGCTAGTTTTGCAGGACTCAGAAATAACATTGTTATTAAGAGCTAAGATATTAATACATAGCTTTGTTAAAACAAATAGAAATATACTGTATTATAAATACATAATATAATTTCCAAAACAGATGATTAATAGATGTAAACCAAATATGTATAAATTTAGTTTTATTTCTTTTGGATAAGCATAGAAGGAAGCATAAGCATTCTGCCAATGAGAAATCTGATTATTAATTTAAAATGAACCGGTCACTGTGAGAGACTTGATACCTGTTGGCAAATGTGTTCCCATTGAACATTGAGCTCCTTCAGTTCTGCCTCTATTCTGGATGCAAATTCTGGCTCTGCTTCGGTCTTCATTTTCTTCCCAACCTCATTAACGCTGTTCAAACTGGGCTGGATTGTCTGGATATCATTTACTAAAGCCTAAAGGAAAACAGAAGATTAGGCAAGCAGCATTCACAGAAATTTTCAGATATACTATTCCTATTAAACTATGTTTACATGAGATTCCAACATATCTTTGGTCTAGATCTCCAGGCAAATAAGCAGAATTATCAGACTTTGTTATGAGAATAAATAAAAAAGGAACGAGCAGCTGTAATGTGAAAAGCTATTCTACATCAGATAAAGTTAATTTAAAAAATATATAAAGATTGGAATGTTATGTGTAGACTAAATATATACACACACATATTGTGCTATGTTACATATATCTATTACAATGCCTAGTTCTTTTATTCACATTTGCTGAAGAGCATTACATTATAATGGTGGAAAATTATTTGTAAATCCATCTTATTAACCATGTCATCACCACCCTTGGGTTGGTAATCTGCCTGATAACTTCTTTAAAATTATCTGAATGGTTATATTTTCTGGTTATACCTAGTTATTACAATTACATTTGTGGTTAAATATTATTTAAGCCCTAAGATAGTTCTAAATCAACACCTTTAATCTTATTTCCTAAGGCCTCAGTGCTGCAGATGTTACTTGCACTTCCTGCACAACAGAGAAGGCTGGAAGTGTAAACACATAAAAGATGATGAAGATTTTGGTAGTTTTATTGTATATTTGACAGTAATAGCTAATATTTGTGCAAACTCTTCATAAATTCAGGTGATGGATTCTAAAGCATCCAGATGTAACTTACTTCTCTGTATAAATAAGATTTGTCTTCTATAATTTATAATAAGTTTTATTTAAATAACTAGTAAGAGAGAAAGTCTAAGCAGCTCATAGTTCTGCTGTAAGATCAATATGTTTCACAATATTTACACATCCTGCCAGAACATTTACAGAACTTGTAAATTCCACTGAACATACAGATAGGAACTATCATGACTTGCAAGATTCACTGCACTTGCACACTCTGCTGGGATAGGCAGAGGAATTTGCAAACCCTGTGATGGAAGTATCAATACTTCATGATGCTTGAAAACTCTGCTGGGACAAAATCTTGGAGCTTGTAAGTCGAGTGGAAAAAAAAATTTTATGTAACTCAATACCTGCAAGTTTTTTCAGTACAGTCAGAAAATCTTGTAAATCATGTGTGAATAATACAGAAAACGATCTGGCACAGATTATGTGGGTTATAACAAATACTCATGCAGTGTTTGTTAACTCAACAAAATAAATAGTTACAGCTTCTAATTTATTATTTGCTGCAAGTGTTGCTCCTTCTATAAATTGTCACTGTATGCCTCTTCTCCGTATTAAGGTTTCCCTTTCTTTAACAGAATTCTCTTTGAAACCCAGAAATGCACTCCACACAACTCCTTACAACAGGAATTTATTTTGAGGAACAGTAATATTTGTGTAACTTCTGGATAAACTGGGCTCATAGAGAAGAGATGAATAATTGCCATGCAGGCAGGTAATACTCACTGTACATTGCTCGAGTTGCTTCTCCAGTGCTTCTGAATCACCAAGGGCAGGCCACTCTTCCTTCAGAAAAACATCCACTTCAGCCATCCACTTCTTCAGTGTTTTGGTGTCATTCTGTTTATTAAAAAGACATTTTACTGCATTGCACCTAACTGACAATGGTGTAACTTACCCTGGCGCTATGACTAAAACTCAAACAAACGTCTGAAAAATACAAACACAGCAAACAAGCAAAACCATTTTTATCTAAGACAGTCATTGATTCTTAAGTCTGTATTTTGACTATTTCTGCCCAAGTTTAAAGCATCACCAAGCAGGCAACTTTCTGGATTTCAAGTTTCTGCCTTCCAGATATCATTTGTGTTTAGATGCTTCACATGTTTTCATTGGTTCCTTGTAGGGCTTCAAACTATGTATACTTGGCAATAAATTCAGGCTCACCTATGAAATCCTTCTGTGTTTCAATTTAAATTTCAGGCTCCTTTCAGAAGCTGCATGTTCTATTGCCTATTTCTCTATGAGGAAAAAACCTCCCTCACTACTCAGAACAAGAAAAGAATTCATAACTGAAACAGTAATTGAAACAGATTCACTTCAGAAACTAAAATCTTACAATGAGTCATTTCAGAGAGTGGTTCTCAGTTACTGTTTTTAGTGCTAGAAGATTTGTAATCAATAACTGGCTTTCCATAAGCTTTAATTAACCCTTGCAATTAATAAAAAAAGCTGCAATTCAAATGCTTGAAATAAGGAACTCTACCAGTCCAAGGAAATATTACTATCTTGTAAGGTAGAAATAAGATTAAAAGAATGTCACTTAAGATTACCTTAAACTGAGAGTTTAGGTAAGCAATTAGATGGACACGTTAAAATAAAAATTCTAAATGGTAAAACATTGAAAGGCAAATTATAATGTATTTGTTCATCAAACTGTTTTCATCAACAGTGAAGTACATACCAATATTAAAAGTAAAGTTGAATTGAAGCAAAAAATGAGGACATTTCATTGGAATACAGTCTGTTCTGTAAAATGTGTTTAAAAGTACCTTAACAACTGTAATGAGATAGATAACCGTGGGAAACATTTTGACGTGTGCTTGACATATTTAATAACTACAGGCTACCATGGAAAACAAAACTAATAAAAATAATCATACCAAAATTATCAGTTACCAAAACACTGTCAAAGTGTCTATTGTGTATTCCATTATCAGTGAGCAAAAATATTTCAGAATCCTGCTGATGATACCTTAATACCTTTACATGAACACTTTAAGTATAGTTTATTAATGCTTCAAAATATAGATCTGGTGGGGTTTACTTAAAATGTAACCAGCTACCAATGAAGATCAAATGTAGAACTTCCATTTTGAAGCTGACTGTAAACTGATTTTATTTAACAACACTGATTTCTTCGTATTCCTTGCTAATGAATTCCATAAAACTGCAACAGCTAAAGCAATCACCTGGAAGTCACTTCAGGAGCTGAAAAGACAATTATTTCTATGTTAACTGCGTACTACAGTGACTTCAGGCAATAAATATAAAGGCTAAGATTTGAATGCAACAATGGAGCTTTAATGTGTTCTACAAGGCATGGCTATGGAATTCAGGATTTTCTCCTTGGAAGAGAAGCAGGGGAACCTTTAAACCTCTAGCCAGAAATTTTCTGGGGGGGGTAAGGCTTTTTTTTTTTTTTTTGAGCATAGCATATTGCTCTGTCTTGAGCAATTGCAAATACTTAATTGTACTGTTGTTAAAAACATTTTCCAGGTTTCCTACTTATATTGATTGGGTTTATATGTTAAGGTTTTGATAGTAGGGGTGGCCTCTGTGAGGAGAGGTGAACTGCTGCCCTGTGCTGCCAGTTCCAGCTACCTCCAGTGGACTCACCACAGGACACAGCTGATCTCATGGTCAGCTAGTGATGTTTCACAGAATCACAGAATCTTAGGGGTTGGAAGGGACCTCAAGAGATCTTCGGGTCCAACCCCCCTGCCAAAGCAGGCTCCCTATCTCATATTACATATATAGGCGTCCAGACGAGAAGATAGGCGTCCAGATGAGAAGATAGGCGTCCAGACGAGAAGATAGGCGTCCAGACGATGTTTCCATGGTGATGCAGTTAAGAAAGGGCAAAACTGCCAAGGAGGTAGGAGAGGAAAAGCAAGAAACAGCCTGACAGATACTGAGGTGAATGAAGAAGAAGGAGGAGGAGGAGGAGGTGCTCCAGCTGCCAGAGCAGAGATTCCCCTGCAGCCCATAGAGAAGACCACTGTGGCATAGGTTTTCTCCCTGCAGCCCATGGGAGTCACATGGGAAAACCCTACACTGTAGCAGTTTGGGTTTGAAGGATGTTACAAGCCCATCCAGATCCACACAGAAGCAGACCTTTCTTGAAGGGATGCAGCTCATGGGAGGACCCACATATTTGAGGAGGAGGGAGTAGCAGAGAGGAGCAGCTATGGACTAGCTGAAGCTCCCATTCCTCACATGCTGTGCCCCTGGCAGAAGAGGAGACAAAACTAAAGCAATAGAGTCCAGGCTTGGAAGAAGAGGAAGGAAGAGAGGTGTGTTCAGTTGTTTTTTTCTTTGCTTCTCACTACCTAAATCTATACTAAACTAAACCAATTTTCCCCAAGTTGTGTTTATTTTGCCCTGATGGTAATCGGTAAGCGACATCCTTGTATTTATCTCAGTCTGGGAGCTTTTCCGTCCTATTTTCTCCCCTTGTCCTGTTGATGACAAGGAGTGACAGAGCAGGTGGGAGGGCATCTGGTTGCTGGCCAAGGCTATTCCAGCATACTATTAAACTTCATCTCATGGGCAGATTCAAACAATTCAGAACAATGTGGCACTTCAGGAACTAAACTATAAATAGTATAAAATGTTTCCTTCTTTTTTGGTCCATTTTGCTTATCTAAAAGACAATGAAGAGTAACAAAATAACGAGCACTTACTTTCTTCTCTAAAATGGTTTTTTTTAATCTTCTATGAACCAGAAGTGTAAGAATACTCTAACAGAAAATTTATTGCTGAACACACTCTATTGAATCGAGCTAAAACTAACAATTACAATTCACATGCTATTGTATTATAACTCATAACATGGACCTAACAATGCATCGTGTTCTGTTACTAGCAAACCAAAGGCAAGGGCAGAAATACTTTTTGTAAAAAAATATGGAGACAACACTAAGAAAGACACTGTGAGAACACAGCCTAGAACATGGCTGCAGGACCTCAAATATGAGTTTTCTATGTGTAATCATCCATGAATATGCAAGTGTTCATTTGCATAGGTGCAATTAAAAATACTTTCTCCATTTTTGCAACTGCTTGATCTGAATTCGTCTGAATTTTGCCCCTTAAAATTATATAGAAATAGAAGAGGAATATGTTAAAAATTTACTTAAGTCTTATAGCATCTAAGACTTAGACTTCCCCTGTAATGCTGACACATGTGATATTTATAAATAGTATAAATAGGAGATCCTCACAATGAGAGAAACAATGTAAGTTGCCAGCACTGTCATCTAAATACCTGAAATTCACACAATTGTGTAAATGACATACACTTCTGCTTTCTGGCAACTGCTGCCATGTTACAAATATGATAGTGCCACATTACAAATGACTTTAATTATGCAGGTGAATCCATTAAAGTTCACATGATTACAGCTACTTTATCTGCACAAAAAACTATGTAGAGGATTATTCGTAGCAATTTCACTGACATCAAAGATAAGTTTTGTAATTGAAACACCTTAGGCAGAAACAGCCACAAAATCACAATTCAAAGTAAAATCTTGGACCCACCAAAATTAAGTGAACACTACAATACATTTTTATGAACTGTTTTGATATTTCACTTTGGTGCTACTTTCTTGAGGTATATAACTGCATCCTGTGTTATGTCTGAGAGCCACAAGCCATCACATAGTAGTTATGGCTGAAAAAATGTTGTTAACCTGGAATCGCTGGAGTTTGGTCATAAGCTCCTCAAGTTTCTGGCAACGTTCCACCAGCTGTGCTGACAATTTCTTCCAGCGGCCATGGATCACCTCAATCTCTGATCGATACCTTTGGCTGACTTCCGCAGGGGCTTTCCTGGACATGTCTTCCACAGTTGTGCTGAGATAGTTCAAGCCTTTTTGCTGTTCTTGCAGAGAACTTTGTAGAGCCTATGGGTAAGAAGCAAATAGTGTCCTAAATCATGTCGTGAGCAATTCTCTCTGTTTCACAAGCACAGGTGAGATTGCTAAAGGATGGAAAACAAAAATATCGGTCACATTTGCTAAAACATCAAATGACATACTCTACTGAGCAATTTGGAATTGTTTTTTCACACAAACTAGGAGGTAGGTTTTTTAGTTGAACTGAGAACATAACCAGAGGCATTTGTATTTGTCAAGAGAGGTGATCCACATACACTTCATTAATGTGAGAGGGGAATTTACTATGGCCCTAACGATTACAATTTTAAAATAATCAAGCTATAGATTGAGAAGAAGAATAAACTTAGAACTTCTGTGATTTAAAGGTTTTGAAAACTTCTCAAAACTTTTGCAATTCTTTGCTGCATCTAACTTCCTACATTCCTTTTTTTTTTTCCTCTCCATTTCTGCATGTGCATTATTAGTTGCTTCAAACAACATGCTCATTAGCCATCAAACAGTACAACAATATCAAACATTGAAATGCAGGGAAAGTTTGTACCCACTGGAAAAATTTGTTCTATATTTGTTTGCTTGTAAATCTGATAGGAAATCTGACAATCCTTTCCAAGTCAACATTGGAAGATGAAATTAGCTAAATCTTTACTTAGCTACCAGAGATATCATCAATGGAATATTTCATATATCTTGAGGACAAACAAAAGCTTTTCCTTAACATGTTTAATGCCTTATAAAATTGGTTTAAATAGTGAAGAACACTTTCAAACCTTTATCTTTAGGAATCGATGTAACTAATCACCTGCCATCTCCTGAAGCCCTTGGCTAAAACCCAAATGGGTATAATTCACTCAAAATATGTAGTGTAGACTTCAGCAGACTCATGATAACTTTTCATTCTCCAAACTTTTAATTTGAGACATTTGTTCCCACAGCCTGACCACTCACCTTGAACTCCCTGAGTCTCTGCTCCATAATTTCATAATCATCAACCACAACCTGAGGCACGGAGAGTTTTGTTTCTGACTGCTGAATCCATACAAGTATAGTGCTCATTGTCTCTTTGTAGCGTGCAGGAGGTAAACTGTCAAAAACTACATTCAATGAGGAAGAAAAAAGAGAAGGAATAAAATAATTTTGTGCTTCATTATTTGGTTTGCTGAGTGATGATATTTGATAAAAAGCTAAAGTCATTGGCTATTTTGCAACAGGCTGCAATAGTCCCAGTATCAGATTTTTACAGGAACTGCAGAAGCTTGAAATATTTGAAAAATCAATATGCTCATTTTAAAATTTCTGATATCTCTGTCATTTATCAGTTGTGTGTCATTTGACTCACTTGTTACAGTTCATTCGAGAACTTACATGGCCAAGACAACTAGTTTAAATATGTGTGTTTAGTGATCAACAGATAAATCATTGTATTTAGCCCCAAATCTAATTTCAGAAATGCAGTAGGAAATAGGATTCCCTTTTATTGCCCATGTTTGTGCATTTAATTTTCCTGTTCAAGTAAAATGTTCTGTTTAAGACATCTGTTAAAAGCTTCAAAAATTAATCTTTCTTCTGCATTAAAGCTGAATTTTATGGAACTGTGCTTATTGCACCAACATTACAGCTGCTGTAAATAGACAGCATCTGGCACACACATAAGCAACTCATTAGCAGAAATACTCCCTCTGCCCTCAACAACAGTTGCTTCAAGACTCATTGAGAAAAATACAGGCAAGTGGCATGACTGGTTGGAACTGTTTCATTTCCAACTTGCATGACATAATGAAGTATAGAAAAGCTGAAAAAAATGCAACACTATTTGCAAATCCTGTCTGTTTCAGAAATAACGATACAGAGAAATTCTATAGCTGACCTAAAAAGAATTTTGACAAACACCATGAATGCTTGCCTACATTCTCATAGAGCAATGCTTCGCAGAATGTACTTCAGACTTTAACCTAATTTTTTTAGTTGATCAACATAAAGTTACTTGAAAAGAACACTTATATTTTCAAGTAGGCATCATAACAGCATACTTAAATCAGGGAAATTTAAGCTCTCCCTCATGGAGTATCCACATTGTATGGCATACTTTCCTTATAAAAATCTTTGCTGATCTGCTTTATTACACACATCTTGGGATTTAGAAAAGATAGGACTTGTTACCAGGAAAAAAAACATTTCTTCCCTCATGATGTGCCACAGTATAGTCGCCACAGTATAAGAGGGATATGAAAGTGTTGTAGAGTGTCCAGAGGAGGGCTACAAGGATGGTGAAGGGTCTGAAGGGGAAACCTTATGAGGAGAGGCTGAAGTCTCTTGGTTTGTTCAGCCTGGAGAAGAGGAGACTAAGGGGAGACCTCATCATGGTCTATGGCTTCCTGATGAGGGGGAGCCAAGGGGCAGGCACCAATCTCCTCTCTTTGGTAATTAACAATAGAACCCAAGGGAACAGTATGAAGCTGTCACAGGGGTGGTTTAGACTGGATATTAAAGAAGAGGTTCTATACTGAGTGGGGGCACTGGAACAGGCTCCCCAGGGAAGTGGTCACAGCACTGAGCTTGGCTGAGTTCAAGAAGAGCACTCAGTCCCATCTCTGACTTCTCTGTCCCTGTGTGGAGCCAGGAGTTGGACCTGATGATCCCTATGGGTCCCTTCGAGCTCAGGATATACTATGATTCTACCTTATTTACACAGAAAGCAATAGTAATACATTCTCGGAAATGCAAAAACCAAACATTTTCTATCTCATCAAATACTATTTTAAACCTTTTTATTTCCTCAGTGAGATTTGTATTGTCTTTGACTCATTTAATCCAAACAGTTCCTATGTTAGAATAGAACACACATTTAAACACATCACTCCCAATGAATGGAGATATCATTTTAACAGCTCAGATATGTTAAAGGAGTATACAGCTCAATCTGCAGTTTTATTTAGAAATATGAAATGGAGTTCAATATTCTGATGTAATGTTTAACTTCTAGAAATAATTTTCTCCAAAGAAAAACAAATCTTAGGATTAATGCATGACTTCAAGTAACTATATAAAATAATAGTTATTTTGGACAGTAGTGAGAAGTACCTCAGAATAGGTAAGAACACAAAATTCATCAAAATGAATGAAAGTCTTATGCTGAAAGTTTACCAACAACAATTTCAAAAACATCAAAACACTGAAAATATGTTCTCCAATATTAACTATGTTCCCTGGTATTGAAGGGTTTAAATACAAATTCAAGTGGGATCAAATATGTTGATTTAATCAAGCTAGTGGCTTTCGAATTTGGTTATTAAATATTCCATTTTAGGAACATTTTCCAGTTGAGTGAAACAATAGTTTTCCTATTAAACTTTTCTAGATTACTAGTAGTGAAATACTACTTTGCCATGCCTTTTTTCTGGCTAGAGTTTTTGGTCTTGTTTGTTTGAGTGGGGTTTTTTTTTGAGGGAATGATGTGTTCACTTTGTTGTGCTTTTTTTTTGTATTTTACTTTTAGGGTTGTTGGGTTTTTTTTTTTAGATAGACAATGTGACAGAATTTTCATTCAAAAGAAAGTATATTAACGTTTTTTGGTAAGACACTTAAGAGGAGACTATATTTTTTTCTGCAATCCATGGTACCAGTGGTGAGAATTCAGTCAAACTCCTACACTCAGGTTATCTAATTTTAGCTGTCTAAATAATATAAACATTTGTGGTCTCTCTGTGGGCAGTACGAATCTCTAAATTCTCTGTGCTTATAAAATAAACACACAACCAGACCTGTTTATTTTTATCCTAAAATTTGTTTTGTGATACTAATGTTTATGAATTAAAGCCCACATGATAAGCACAGTACATTAGCATGGATTCTGCTATATTATATGAAAAATATGAAAGACACAGCGTATGCCTGCAACCCAAGCTATAGCTGAGCTAGACCCATGACAGAACTGCAAAAAAAAAAATCACAGAGGGAAAATACAAATATGTTACTGCGAAATATTAGAATACAGTTCTCATTCCATAACAGGAGAATTTTGTTGCATTGTAGGAATAGATTTGGTGTGACTAATGTAGTAACCCTTGATGACTGATAGGAAAATACTTTTATACTTGCATATTTATTTTAGAGAAAGTGCCTAAATTTGGAAACACAATGTGCAGATAGATAGTTGGAGAGGATACATTTTTTAATATGTACAAATATTAAACACGTGAAAATAGCTTTCCTAATAAGCAAAATATTTTCGAAATTTATTTTTTACTCCCAACTTCCTTTTGTGTAGTCAGATTTTCCAGCTAAAAATCTTTTCCCAAATAAGAAATGAAATGATAATACAATTATTACAACATCTATCAAATAACACTGGATATGCTGCAATGTGTCTCCCGTACAGTCAGGACAAATCCCACTGTTCCTCACATCACTGTGAAAGAAGAAAGGCAACAGATAAAATCTATGGGATCGTTTCAGTAAAGACTTATTCCCTGAAATAAGCAAACTAGATTGAACTTCATGTCTTTCCCATAAAAACTTCTCAGTATTAACTGCACTGTTTAAAGCCGTGCTGATTTTCTCGTAACTGTTTTGCTTATTTCTTAATACAAGAACTTGAACCTATTCATCACAGTCTTTACACTGATGACTTCATAAAATCTGTGATTGCCATCTCCTACATCTTTCACCAGAAACTCTCAAAATGAACTGTAAGGAATCTTGTATAATACAGAATCAATGTCACCATCAGTCTCACCTTTAGAGATCCCCATAACTGCAAGTGCTTTAACACTTCCAATTCTCTTATTTATTAACCTCTTAAAAGAAATAGAAGGGAAGCCCTTCTCCAGTTCTACAAGATCTAATGTGATAGTAAATATCCTTTAAGATAAAAATTTTTAAGAGGTTTTATTTTCTGTTCTTATAAATTTTCATTTTTACCACAGAGGAGAAGGATAAAGTGAGCTACAGAGTAGAAGACATTATCTCATACACATTCATATCACTGGTTGCTTTTTTCCTTTCATTCTTTATATAAATTTTAAAAATATGCTGGAAGAAATGAAAAATAAAATATAAATTACTTGCATATTACTTATTAAAACAATATTTTCTCACACACATCTAAAGTGTGTCTTCAGAGCAAAGGCAAGTTCAAAGAAAGTTAAGCAAACTTTACCCCTCACAACAAAACAGTAATGAATATTATTGCTACTAAATCATAGTCCAGTTATGAATTTCATAGGACACTTGCTTAAACATTTTCTTCCTCAAGTATGTAATAATTGGTGAAAGATTATTGTAATGTAACAATTTCACTGTAACTTATATAACCTATCTCTAAGACACTTAGAGCATGAAAATAAGTTAAGCAGTTAAACGACAGACTAAAACTCCAAATGGTCGTCACACTGTTACGATTACTGAGGTGTGTTGTCTTATAAAATTATGCCAAGACTGAGTTGCATGAACACTGTGTAATGCAGCTGTCTTGAAGATACTCTATTAGCAGATTAGGGAAAGAAGTGGTGTGCATGCAAATTCCTGTAAACATGGGGTGAGTAAATAAAAAGTCTAAGGTATCTTGACATGATATAGAAGGCAAAAAATTTCTGAGGTCCTTTTTGAAATAAATAGGAGAAACATTTAAATGCAGATGAATGATTCGGCATCATTACTATTATTATTACTACAACAATGACTTTAGTTACTGAAATTACTGATGCTGCAAAGATAGAATCAGAATTTGAAAGGAAAGCATAATGCATCAATTCACAAAGCAGAGAAAAATGAAATAAGTATGACATTTCCTTTGCCATTTTCATCATGATAGTCTTAATTTCACCTGCCCTGAAAGATTTTGGGCTTTTTAAAAGTTGCTTTCTAAAAATCTAATGACACTTCCCAAACACCTTCTGAAGGTCTTCTTGTCATATACCAGAATGTTTCTCATGGAAGACCATAGCTGGGTAAGAGCTCACCATAGCAAGCCAGAAAAAACATGAAGCATCATCAGTGAGTTTGGTCACAGTGCAAGCAGAGTGCTGGAATGAGACAGCCACCACCTGGGAAGTAGTTTGAGGCAGGGAATACTCACCTGACACTGACTGACAGCTCTCCCTGTGATGAGAAGGGCTGAGAGGCTGATCAGGCTCTTCCCTAGAGATCTCTGACATTACATCATTAATTTCAACACAACTAAATGTAAAGGTCAGCCTCTCATTCTTCACCAGGGCAACCATAAAAAGAAGAATTTCCTTAGGAAATAACATTATTCATATTTGAATTATTATCATGATTTTCCATTTCACTCCTTTGTGAACATTACTAAACAGTTTGAAGCACTGTCTGACCTCTATGTTTGCTGTATACTGGTATTCTAGAAATGACTAATTTGGGGAGAAGGATGGATACATCATCTTCAAAAGGACTAATCACCTATGGATATAAGAAGATCTATAAAATACTAAAAATATTTTCCCATATGTTATGAGATTGTAGTTTTTTCACAAACAATATTGCAAAATATTGAAATACAATAAAATGGGATATATATTAATTGGCTTTAAATTTGGTTTTAGAACTGGAAAAGCCTAATCAAATCAAGGAAAAAAGCATTTACGAAAATCTGAGTTAATCTTTTGTAGCAATTTAAGAAATCTACTAAGCAGCAGAAAAAAGCTACTAAACACTCCTGAACCTAAGAACATTCCTAAAATAAACTCATCACCACTCACAAAAAACCTCAACAAACAAAGAAACAAACCCAACCAAACAAAAAATATTTTGAGGGAGACAGTATCTTAGAACTAGAGTTTTTTTAGGGTTTTTTGAGGGGGTATTTTTTGACCAAATTTTCTTGGAAAACAGAGCAGAATAGCTATATACACTTATTCATCAGAAAAGATAATGGAGCAACGGAACATTAAACCACCCCCCAAAACACTCTAAACAGCTAATGATGAATAAATAAATAAAAAAATATATCTCTGGCAAGTGCAGACTATACGCACAGGGAAGAAAAAAGGGCAAAGACTACTACTGATCTACAAAACATCACTGAATCTTAAAAGAAATTCAAATTCTTCTGTCTCTACAAAGTAATTAATTGCAAATTTCCATCTTTTATTTCTATAAATTATATCTATACTGCTGTAGAAGAATGTTAGCATTATCTATTAGAGACAAGGGATACGGCCTTTTCTCCATCTGTTTAACAGAAAAAATGTAGCCATTGAAAAAAGCTGAAGAAACTCAGACAGATTTTCTGTGTTTCATCTTCAGGTTTTTTTCCCACATTTTTTGATTCATGAGACTTTCCTGCAACAGAAATAGACCTAATGCAATATCCCAAGCATGATCATTCATATCTTCAGCAGAGTTATGAAAGGAAGTTAGTACATTGGATAAAACTGTGTATAAAATTTCTGAAGATAAAATATGATTGACATCATAATCCTTCCTAAAAATCTAATTTCAGGTATGTACTGTACGGGATAAAACAGTTTCATCTTGACAGCTGAACTTTTAGAGATGAAGCACTTGTGATGCAGAGCATCCTCATAAAATAATAGCATCAGACCAGGTGATGCAGCGCCTCCACATAACACCAGACCAGAGCTCCATAAAATATTAATTCAGGGATTTATGTTCTTCAGCAGTTCAGAAGACTTGCTCCAGCATGTTCAACATTCTTGGGACATCTACTTTCTGCATGTGCCAGGATGTGGGAGGAGCGTACTGCAGGATGGGAATGGGAGTGAACAGTTGCAGGCAGGAAGAACTTTACCAAAGCCCCTGAGCTTGATGGCATTACTGTTCAGGCAATGAATACTACTCAACTCACAGGAGTAAGCAACTGGTGAGTTCACAAGGTCTCATTACAGAACAATTAGGTGAGGAAAACCCAACAATTACAGAGAAATCATAAAGAAGCTAGCATTTACCTTATTTTCCTGTTAGAATGGTAACTGATTTCAGCATATAAACATGTGTGGCATTAAAAGTTTTAAAATCTTATCCATTGTATGACCTGACTGTAGAGTCATTATTGAACTTCACATTTCTTGGTACTAAATTTCCATGGCTCTTTCCTCACATGCTATGGCACACCTGCATTTTTTTTCTTCAGTTCTCCTATGCACCTTCACCTTTTCTGCTTCCCTATGTGTGCATGTGTGAAATAACCACAGGAGTGCAATAATGCAGTGTTATTGAAATAAAATAATTTAAAAATCCATCTTCAAAAATGGAATCTTGCCAAATCTCTTCATGAAAGAGTTTGGGGGAATAGGATAAAGAACCACTAGAAGGAGCTAGCAATATGTCTAATGTCAAAAGAGGACAGTCATTGACAGATCTCATTGGTTTAAGGGACAAATAATCTCTTTGGTGTTGAGAAAAATTTAATTTATATTTTTATTGGATACTTTATTTTTTATTTAAAAATCAAATACAGAAAGTGCACAGTAGTCACTGACATGCTACATATCTTTAATAAGGAATAAAGTTAAGTTTCTATTTTGGAACAGTGTTTTCCCTCTTGCTGAAAAAAAAAATTACAAATATTGTAAAAAAGATTATAAATAGCAATCATGTATTCTGTGTTCGAAAAAGGAATGTTTCACCAGATAATGAAAAACTAGTACCCTGAAATAGATATTATCTGAGGAGCTTTACAGAGCTAAATTTCTATTCTATTAAAATGTAGAACAGATTCAGTCCTGCAATTAAACTGTCTCTCTGCTTTACTGACAGAGGTAGACAGCCCTGTCTCAGAGCCTAATTAAACAAAGTGCCAAAAAATACCACTGAATCTGTCCATGAACGTGCCAACAGAGGAGATCTGATGGAGGAACGACACTGAAGACAACCCTTGCTTCTGAATAGTGTGTCTTCCCTTGTTTTGCACTGATAATTCCTGAAAGACTAATTCAATTGCAAAAATGACCATCTAAATTATACTATGGGTTTAGCATGAAAAAATCAAATATGTAAGTAGGAAAGCAAAATATATACACTTATTCTTTGCATGCTCATCAGACAAATTGACTTCTTGTCATGAACACTTACTGGTCTGTAGCTGTTTTTCTCTGGCCTGCATGTCAGCAAGTATTTGCTTGAAATGGCTGGTAAAAGCAGCAAGGTCAGCATCCAGAAACACTGGCCCTTGTTCTTTCTCTTTGAGCGCTTGGCTTTGAGCCTTTAGCCGTTCAATTTGAGGTTGAAGGGTTGACATTCGGATGATTTCATCCTGCATTTTTGAACAAAAACCATCAAGATAAAGCTGTCCAACAAATTAAAGCATTTGTAGTATTAAATCAGCACTGTTTCAATATACATTACACAACTCTCTTGTTTCCAACTACATCAGTCATAATAAAAAAGTCCAACATTTAAAATAATTTCTCACAAATCCATAACTGTGCTCCAAATATGATGCTTATACCATTGTTTAAAGTCACTTTCACATGACATTGTGCTCAAAGAAAACAAGATAGATTTTTAAGTACCCATATGCTAGGTTATATTGCCCTTCATTTCTTTACCAGTCTTCCTTGAATAAATAGTTTCAGTAATTTAGTAATTTTAATTCAGTAATTACCTTGGAAAGACAGGGAGTCCATTTTCAACTTTCATACTGAAAACAATGTAGGTCATAATCTGTCCCTCTGTTAGAACACCTACAAAGTACAATATCAGAAAAACTTGGAGAAGAATCTCTAACCTTGCATTTTTCCAACTGAGTTTTTACTGTGGCAGGATCTGTTGCTGGTGTGGGTTGTGCTTTCAACCAGTTTTCTGCAGTAATTGCTGTCTGCTCCAGTTGCTGCAGCTGGGAGTAGAAGTCAATGATGTTATTTTGGTACTCCAGCCATGCTAGTCTTTCACTCAGCAACTGACAGAACTCAATCCAGCGGCTCTTCAGTTGCTCTGAGGCTTGTCTAATGTTGTCAGCATTCAGACCCTCTAGAAAGAAAACAAGAGAGTTTGTTCAACACTTAATGATAAATAAGTCACAAAGAAATAGAAAGTAAAATAATTCTCAATTTCTATATGTGAGAGCTCATAAATCCGGTTAATGATTTATCATCAACAGTCCTGCACATACAGATGTTACAAATTAAAGGAGAAAGCACTTAATATTTTAAGTTGCTGCCAGGATACTTTTGTTACTATGGGAATGAATGATAAAGTGCATTAAAGCCCAAGAATGGAAATAAAGCAGAAAGCAGAGATGCAATACATAAAGCTAATTAAAACTGCTGTAAGAAATAAGAAAATGCCTGACAGCTGGAATTTTAAAACTATATCTACACTGTAGTTAGATTTTCCTGTACAGGACGGTTGTGGTTTGGTTTTTTTTTTAATTATTTTTATAAAAAGACTAATTTAAATGAATGGGAACTATATTCCACAGTTATTTTGATGTTTCTGATAATCCCTTGAGTTTTGCATTGCTTTTATTTTTTTAGAAATATCATAAGCATTGAGAAATAAGCATATGGTCAGATCAAATCTCCACTGTGTCCAACAGTGACCATCAGTAGACATTAGGAAAAGACTGAGTGCTGAGAAGCCATGGGTAGCACTTCTCTATTATTATTTTCAGACATGGTTTGGTTTCTCCGATATAGTTTGCCTATTTCTGTGCATTTTTCAATAATCATGCTTAAAGTTCAAAAAAGAAAGCTGACCTTAGTATTTAGAGATAAGGCAATTATTTAAAACTATTTAAAGGTAAGAGCTCTATGTAATCTGTGAAGAAAATAAGGCAATGCATATCAAAGACAAGCAAAGAGGTCTTACAATAACATAATTTGTAACTGCTCTGAAACTTGAACTTGGACTGAGTTAAAAAAAATATCAATTTAAGCATCTCATTTACTTTTCAGAGGAAGTTTTCGCATTTTTCACTTGCATGACATTTAATGATAGTCATAGAAATAGGACTGATACTGATTTCAAAATGAATAAACTTCTCAATCCATTAAATAATGTTATATGCTTAGTAACATTTTAAATAACATCACTTAGCCATATACAAGTCAACCAGTCAAAAAGGTTACTTTTTTATCAAAATAATCAGTTTTATTGGGATTTGCTATTTCTTAAAAAACAACTTTAAAAATGAGACAAAACCCTTCAGTGTTATACCCATGATTTTTTATATGCTGTCATTATGGTTTATCTTGTTTGCAACTTGTACTCTCAGTCTTTAGGAAAATTTCTATATCAGGGATAAAAATTTGTAAAGTTCATGTGCAAGTTTTGAAGGTAGGACGTAGGAAATGCAGTCTAAATTTTGGTTAAATGTCTTAAATTTAAAAAAAAATAAAGGAAACTGATTATCATTATTTTTTTTCTAAGGAATTGCTACCATGAATGTTATATGGTAAAACTCACTAAATGATAATCTGGGATCCTGCCTGTTGTGGACCACCACAACTCTCTGCAAATCCTATTCTGGATTCAGCTCAGGACTGTTCCATACAGTCGCTTGAAAACACCCCTTCTGGAAACAGACTGTGCAGTACCTGGTAGTGGTTCCCTGGACATGATCTGTTTCTAGGATGTTGCCCTACCCAGGAAACTTGTACATGATTTCAAAAAGTACAAGCACATATGTAGAAAGATAGGAAGTATAGTGTTACCAAGAGCTATTGGCAACTGTGGCAGTTGGAGCAGCTATACATACGCATTATTCTCCAGGAACTGGATGGCACAGTTTAAAGCCTGAGCAAGGATATAAAATTAAAGTATAAAGAGGTAAACTATTTTGGCACAGCTCTATAAAATCCAGCAGTGCTATGGTCTTTTTCATGCAGAAATTTGCAATCAGAGATGCAGTTGGCATAGCTGCATTCTCTTGAAGTGCAGTGTCCAATAAACATGTAGTAATATGTGAAGGGGCAGCATAAACCTTAATAGCATAACACGGCTATTAACTGCAATCAAGGCTGACCAAGCACATAGATAACTAAATCTTACTAACAGCAAGAACAAATGAATATATACAAGACAAGCCCTTAACTATGCTATATTTCAAGAATTGCTCCTGTCCTGCTGTGACTGGTTATAAGAAAGCTGTATACCCATAAAAAAGCAGATATCTTTTCCACTGTGTTCTCTGAAATTCTGAGCCTGGAAAACACTGTCTACGAGTTTGGCAGAGTAGATTAAAAAATATAACTTTTTTTATTCCATTTTTCCTCTCTTTTCAGCTGCCACAGTCTCCAAAGTACCCTTAAGCAAGATTATAATTACCAAGGGAAGTGCAGTCATGGATTCTCCTTACATAACACTCATCACTGTAATATTTTCTTCAAGTATTCAGAGAGGACTGTGTTTCAGATGAAACCTAGATTCATTAGATCCTCTTTTCTTCTTTTCACTCATACGTGTCTCTTAATGTAACATTTAAATATGTGAAAATACTCAATATTATTCACTTTTGTTTAATTCTTTTCTTTATTATCTAAACTTTGAGTCTAACTGTGGTTCCACAAGTGTGCAGGTGAAAAAAGAAATGCTTTTACTCTTCATGTGACTGAGGTGGACTGTACAAGATTGGAATCTGCAGAGCCATGTTTGGTAAAAGATTGCAGAGGTGTGCCTCCATTAGGCAACACAATATCCTACTGAAAGGAAGACACATCCGATAAAATTTCCATAGGATGCATTTTTAAAAAAATCTCTTAATTCACAATCTTCTTAGGTAACTCAGACTTGTCTATCAACTCTCAGTATGTCATTTCCAGAAGGATGCAAGAAGATGGCTATCACTTGGACTTGATATGATTTGGGTAAATTTCTCAAAATTTTGTCTTATTGTCTCAAAAGCTAGTCCTCCATGTCAGTGAAAATGACAAATTAATAACTATTCGACCAGCTGATGCAATGAGGATGTATTTTTAATGTGGTTTTTTTCTCATTAAATTGTTGAAACTAAAACCCTTGAAACTTAATTCCATGTCAAGTACTGATTTCTTCATTATCTTTAACAATTTTAGGAACCACCAGCTTTCACTGATAACATGAACATTAGTCCCTTTACTCAGCTTCACTCATGGCAGGAAGACATACCAAAAGTTGACAGGCAGGCACAGAAACAATATAAATCCCATCCTCTGGTAAAACAATATTATTTGAGGAATAATGGCTCATCATCTTTTCATGTTTCATACTCTAAAAGCTTCTGATATAATCAGTGAATAAATATACCGTACCCAGAGGAAACAGATCATTATCTGAAGTGCATCCATTAATTTTATTACCTCGTGTAGTGTGCATAACAAATTGTGTCTGAATATTTTTAATTGTGCAGCACCTTCCATGCAAGTATTTTGGAATTGCCACTTAATATGAAGTATATCTTATTAAGTGCATTTATCTTTTGCTATGACTGTATGATAGAATAATAAATATTATTTATGTTTTTAAAGCTTTTGATTCATAAGCCTATGTGAAATGGTAACTCACAAGATATTTCTTCCACAGAACAGCGTCACTTCGCAATTATGTGTTCCAAACAAATTCATTTGTTTTCACTTTAATGCTGTCCATCAAAATTCTCTGAGTAGTCATTTTGATGCCCTATTTATTTTATTCTAAACTACTATAATAGTCAGGTGTCCACTCAAACTGCTAAACTGTTTCACTCATGCATCAACGGATTTCTTATTCTATTTTAGAATAGCATTTAGAAAAGAAAAAAAAAACAACAGATTTTTTTCATAGAGACACAGGTAAACAGAAAATGCAAGCTGCAATTGACTGTAATCATCGGACTTCTTTAAAAACATGGCTAAGGAGAGGCAGATCATGGCCCATGTGGAAGATAGGTGGTTGGATAAATATTCATCCACCAAAAATATGATTTCAATTATTTCCCCTGTGACGGGGAAAGTCGTTCAGATGGCAGTATAGATAACCAGACACACTGCTTACAAACACAAAAATAGCTGTATTATGTTAAATGGCAGTTCTTTTTAGTGCGAAATACTTTTGCTGACAATGTCTGAAAACATTTATGTAAGGCAAGAACAGTACTCTGTATAAAAACATTTCCTCAGAATATTTTCCTCTCCTCTAAGGAGCAAATAAATAAAACCCTAAATAAGCCAATCCAAATCGCTACATAATTGGAATCCTATTTTTCACTTATTCTCAACTATCACAGCAAAAATTAAAGCAAGAAAATAAATATAAATGATACAACAATGAAATTCACCTCCATTCTGAACGCCCTCTAATTACTCACCAAAGGTCTACAGCTTTTTGTGCCATTCATCTGTTACATTCAGAATCTTAAAATGCAAAGAGGAAGTACATCTTGTATATAAGTAAACCCAAGAATTTAGTGATAGTATAACTGGAATATTGAGTCTAATCTTTGTCAGTTCAGATCTAATTGATATACAATAAGTAAAAATAAAATCACAAGTCAGTTAAAATTGTCATGACTTGACATCACAATTGATGTATGCCTTATGTAGTCATTTAATTACAGATTATACTGCAAATTAATGACAAGCATCAGTCCCAGCATTAGAAGAAGGTAGGTAGGCACAGTCAGGCTACTCTGCTGACCCTTATTTTGGAGAGTCATCAAAACTTTCCTGTGCTATATGCTTTCCTTTTGTTCTTAGTGAATCCAGAAATTAGAGAAAAAAACCCCAAAACTAAAAAACCAAACATACCCAGTTATTTAGCTCAAAATCAATTTAGTCATAATCCCAGTATTTGCAATGACATTAGACCATAATTATTTGGAAGAAAAAATAGAATATTTGTTATATTTAAAATTACAAAGGCTGAACATGGCTGTTAACTTCCTCTACGCTCAAAGGGAGATTTTCAACACCTCTCTTGCAAATTCTCTGTTAAAATTATCTTAGAGTTTTCCTCAACAAAAGCAAGTAATTTTAGTCTCTACTGCTCCCATCTGGTGGTTAGTATTTAATTATTTAACCATTAAATCACTATTCTTCAAATTCTTTTCAGCAGCTGAGTGCTGAAAGTCCCATAAACAGTTTAGGCTTCAAGTCCAGAGGAACCGTTTCTCCTTTCAAAGGAATCGTTTCTTCCCTAAACCCATGACAACAACAAAAAAAAGGATCTTCATTTCACAGGTAACTAACCTGTCATTCTTGCTAGAATATTCTTGCTGCAAAGGCTACCATGGTATACACATGATACAAAACTCAGAGCAGTTGATAGGAAACAGATGAAGTCAAGCTGTCTTAGCCAGTCTACCCTGTGCTTAAATCAAACTCTAAGACATGCATCCTAAAAGAAGGTGTGATTTGGGAGATATTGGAAGTATGTATATACATGTTTAGCCACAGTCAAGATCACAAAATCTGTAAATCATGAATAAGCATGGACTGAAGGAGAGAAAAAGAGAACCCTGAGTTAAAACCACAAGATATATTTAAGATAGAATGTTAATCTACTCAATACTAGACATGGTAGGTAGTACAGTACGAGAAAAATAATATATAATGATCTAGGGGATTCTGAAACTAAAACCAAAATGAGACACCAGAAACTACTATCTCATCTAAAGAAAGAGAAGCTCGAATTCTTGAGGTGCAAATCTGCATTTGGCCAAAGAATGAGTGTGCCACTGCTAAATGTGTCCTGTACCAATTTCACCCAGATAACAACCTCAATGTGGCAACATACAAATTTCAATATTTTAAAGTCGTGTACAACCAGTTATCCCAGGCAGAAAATATTGTCTGAATTTTTTCTATGGTCAGCCATGGAAAACTGCCAAAATTATTTCAAAGAAGGTGCAAATCACAGAATCACAGAATCACAGAATCTTAGGGGTTGGAAGGGACCTCAAGAGATCTTCGGGTCCAACCCCCCTGCCAAAGCAGGCTCCCTATCTCATATTACATAGATAGGCGTCCAGACGAGACTTGAATATCTCCAGAGAAGGAGACTCCACCACCTCCCTGGGCAGCCTATTCCACTGCTCTGTCACCCTCACTGTGAAAAAGTTCTTCCGCATGTTGGTGCGGAACTTCCTGTGCTCCAGCTTACAGCCATTGCCCCTAGTCCTGTCCCCACTGACCACTGAAAAGGGGCTGGCCAATTCCCCCTGCCACCCATGTCTAAGATACTTGTAAACACTAATTAGGTCCCCCCTAAGTCTTCTTTTTTCCAGGCTGAACAGACCCAGCTCACTCAACCTTTCCTCATAGGGGAGATGTTCCAGACCCCTAATCATCTTTGTCGCCCTTCTCTGGACTCTCTCCAGAAGGTCCCTGTCTTTTCTATACCAGGGAGCCCAGAACTGGACACAGTATTCCAGGTGGGGCCTGACCAATGCAGAGTAGAGGGGGAGGATCACCTCCTTCGACCTGCTGGACACACTCTTCCTGATGCATCCCAGGATCCCATTGGCTCTCTTGGCCACCAGGGCACACTGCTGGCTCATAGCCAACCTGTCATCAACCAGGACCCCTAGGTCCTTCTCCATAGAGCTCTTCTCCAACAGGTCATCCCCCAGCCTGTACTGATACAGTCGGTTATTCCTCCCCAGGTGCAAGACTTTACACTTGCTTTTGTTGAATTTCATTAGATTTCTCCCTGCCCAGCTCTCCAGTCTGTCCAGGTCTCGCTGGATGGCAGCGCAGTGTTCCTGCGTGTCAGCCACTCCTCCCAGTTTTGTATCATCGGCATACTTGCAGAGGGTGGATGCTATTCCCTCATCAAGGTCGTCAATGAAGATATTAAACAGGACTGGAAATGTTTTCAGACTCCCTTCAATTCTTTTCCCAGACCTTATTAAGGGACCCCTTGCAAGATTTCTTACAGTACTGATAATTAGATATTCCCCACACGTTAAAAATGGTCACTTTTAAATATTGCACCTGAATACTTAAGCAAGATAATCTTAGGATTCTACCAAATTTTATTATCTTGGACAGTTAGTACCTCAAACTCAAAGCATTTAATTTTTATAGCAATTAAATTCTTGGCTCTTCATTATAACAATTTAATATAAGACACATCTTCTGAAGTTTGGTGTATTTAGCATTTACATTGCTGGTAATCCTATCAGCGTGACAGATGTTTGCCTGTGTTTAATATTTTAAAGCAAAGTTAGACATTCTGTAATATCAAGGACAATGGCATGTCTTACAATTTTCCTTCTTTCTTTGATTTTTCTTTTTCCCTTGGAAAAAAAATCTAAGCCTTCAAAAATTGAGATAACAGAATTAAAAGAAAAATCAATAAAAATAAATAAAAAACCTTGCAACTAATTTTTTTGGGTTCCATAAGCATTGACATTTATTAACTTTGAAAAGCCAAATGCCAAAGATCTCTTTCAAACCCAATAAAATCTTATATTTACTATGATACAGATCATTACAGCAATACGTATATTACAAAACATATATTGTATATTTTGTCAGAAAGAACTTTTAAATTTCCAAATTGTTCAGAGTAATGCCTTCAGAGCTTTATAACTCAGATGACTTAATATAACTTCAAAAGCTTAGCATACTCAGAAAATAAGATTACAGCTTAAGTCTCTGCACTGAACAGATTGTTAATACACAGTTCAGCACCGTGAGCACACATTTCTTTTCATGATACTGAAGTGGTAAGATGTTTTTTTTTCTCTTTTCTAATTAACTGATTTAACATTCAGAAATTATCAGAGAGATATAAGGTAATACTACTTTACTGTTCTATTTAGACAGCATTCCCTAATATAATTCTTGTGATAAATATGAACCTGTGCATTTATCAAATCCCTAAGAAGATTATCTAAATCAACTCCCATGTAATTACCATTCACCATCTGTTCCACCAGGGCCTCAGCTGATCTGCTGGCATCTTGCAGTTTTCTGTACTTCTCAGGCTTTTCTCTCTGGATGGCCTGCAGCATGACAGGAAAGGTGAGTTTTTCAGCAGAGGGATTTTGAAGAAGAAAGCAATTAATGTCAGGGATGTCTCCTGATTACTCGAGACCATTTAACCTGCCATATTGTCCTGACAGCCTCCCAATTTGCAATGAAAGCAGCAAGTTCTCAATACCATCAGGAATGGAGTCAGTCATAAAGTCAAATACATAAACTGAGAATCAGATCACAACAGTTGAGTAATGATGCATGTCAGTATTTTACAATGAAATAAAAGAAATACAAATTAAGAATTATTCAAGGCACAGTATTTCAGAAAAAAAATATATGTTGTACAGAAATTCCTTGTGGAGGAATAGCTTTGCTTGTTTCTTGTGAGGCTCCTGTTGGTAACAACAAAAATTGAAATGCTAACCAAATCACAGAGTTTTATAACACTACAATATTGAACACATAAACCATTTTTGATTGATTACTTCACTCTTTTGATAGCATTCCCCACCCCCACCCCTGCATATTAAAGTAGCTATCTAACATATATATAAACATAAATATCAGAAGAGTTAGTAAGAAAGGGAATTAACCGCAGAATTCACACAGGTTTCTAGTTCTGTATTGTATCTAGGGCTACGAAGATGATTAGGGGCCTGGAGCATCTCCCCTATGAGGATAGGCTGAGTAAGTTGGGACTCTTCAGCCTTGAGAAGAGAAGACTAAAGGGGGACCTAATTAAAGTCTATAATTATCTGAAGCAGGGGATGCAGGGGGAATCAGCCAGCCCCTTTTCAGTGGTCTGTGGGGATAGGACAAGGGGCAATGGCTGCAAGTTGGAGCATAGGAAGTTCCGCACCAACATGCGGAAGAACTTTTTCACAGTGAGGGTGACAGAGCAGTGGAATAGGCTGCCCAGGGAGGTGGTGGAGTCTCCTTCTCTGGAGATATTCAAGACCTGTCTGGATGCCTATCTGAGTGATATGTCTTAGGGAGCCTGCTTTGGCAGGGGGGTTGGACCCGATGATCTCTCGAGGTCCCTTCCAACCCCTACAATTCTATGATTCTATGATCTAGTACTCTCAATTTACCTTTTTGTAGTCAAAAGTTTCTCACCCATGTTTAGGCTATCACCCAGGTAGGGTCTGGTAAAGTCTAGCCGCTAAAGTTTCAGAATGTATTAGCAATCTCAGTTTCTCATTTCATTTTGGGTTGTTATCAATACAGATGTAAAGTAAAATAATTTTAGATCTGACAGTCCTTCAATGCCACCTCATAATTAGCATAATGAAATCATTACATTGATTTTAAACTAATTTAGTTCTATACTTTGGGTATCATTAAGAAGTTCTAAATGAGAAGCTCAATGGAGCAGCATTGGACTACAGCCAAGTTTTGCTACCAAAAAAACCCCAGGCTGAATACATGCATACATCTCAGCGATCCTGACCAACAGTAAATCAACGTCCACTTTATCACAACAGATACACACACACAAAAGAATATGCCACTGTGAATGCTGCGTAACATGTAGTGGATGATCACATGCAACCTTGGTATGGCTTCTCAGTCTGGCTGACCCCACTAGGCTTCCTTATCCCTTTGTCTATTTCCACAGTAAAGGTGTATTCTCTGTGACTTGAATCTTTTGGGTGAAAAGGTTCCTTACAACTGGAAAGAAACCTCTGGTAGATTTCTTAGGTGTCTAATAATGTATTTAATAGAAAAATCTTATATGCTTATATTTTAAAATGTTATTTTCAAAATGGATTGCTAGGCTTAAAAGGAAGCAATATGAACACCTTTGAATAAACTTTCTTAAAATAAGTGTGATGCTTAAAACATCTTCACTTTAGTAAGCAGCAGCTCCACAGAAGACTTTTTTAGGTGAGGAGACACTCAGGTCTTTAAAGAGAGATTTTGAGTTAAATTCAGGCATTTCCACAGCCTACCTGCAACTGCCATTCATTTGTGTATAGAGAAATAATCAAAAAGTCAGCTTTCCAACAATATGCCAAAGTTTCTATCAAACACTTCCGATAGTACAATTTTGTATAAATAAAATATGTAAAGGAAAAGACATTCAGACAAGAATTAAGGATGGAAATATTTTGGATTTTAAAAACATATCCTTAATATATAGCTAAGTTATCACTGAAAAAAGATGTTATAGATAACTGCATTAATTATTTATAGTTTTTGTAGGTCAATAAAATCTTTAATGCACAATCTGAATATTTCTCAGTTTTTAAAAAAAGCACTAATTCTCTACAGTGTTCCAAAATTTCTTATAGAATCTTAATTAATACTACTCTGTCTATAATGCCAGGTATAATTAGCATGATTCTAGCTACAGAGAACTCACAGGAATCATAAAAACATTACAATATACAGAAAATAATTTTACTCCGTCTGTACTGCCAGATGTGTAATTATCATGAGTGCAACTGTAGTGAGCACAAATGCATCATAAAGCCCCCTAAAATATACCAGAAAATAGCTTTTTGAAACATAAAAATTATATGACATCAAAGCCTGTGTCAGTGAACCCTTCCGTGTCCAGAAAAACATGGATAAATATACACCTGTCTCCTGAAAGACTAAAGTTTCCAGATCCTGATAGAAAATAAAAGCACTACGTGCAAGGCCCTTAAAAAATAAACATGAAAATACGTTGCAGATCAAGATTTTCATCAATTTCTCATCTGCATTTTTGCATAATTAACAGATGATATAAAAATGAAGGTCTGACACTGGTGACAGGAAGACATATGCTTATAAACAGAAAGCACAACAATAGACAAAGGAGTAAGAAAACTGATTCAGTTGTCATACAAATTACCTGATCTGGGAAGACAGGAAGAGATGGACCTCAATTACTTCATAGAACTAATCACAGAGTCCCGCACTTTCTCTGTTCACACAACCATTGTTGTTGAACCAGCAAACTGTGCTTTGGATTTTTAAGCTCCCTGCCCCCACCCAGGAAAAAATATTTCCATAAGCACATGTAAAGTGTCTAGAAATTAAGGGAGTAGGTGTCCTGTAGCACCTCTTACTTATCTCTTCAGCTGCGTTTTTTTTTCATTTTTTTCCTTTACTGAAGGGATGAGAGTCTAGATTCAGGCTCATTCATTCATTCAAGTCAGCTAGGATAAGTTTGAAAAGGTTTGTAAAGTTTTGAAACTCTTAGATTCTCTACATTGCAATGTTATTTTTTTTCAACAAAAAGTTTCAGTAGCTGCAAAGTCACTTCAAAATATTTCCAAATATATAACTTTCCCTTTTAACTACTCCTTTTGTATTCTACAAAAGATTTTTTGGAAAAAAACACATTAGTATGATGAAAAAGTTACTTTTAGAGGCTTTAATTCAATTGGGAAATAACTCTTTTTTGGAGTATTTGTAACTGAAAGCCTAAAAGTATAATAGCCTAGTTTTAACTGATTGAATAAAACTAAAAATTCATCTTTAGTGAAATGCCAGCTGAATGTAAAGAGGTTATTCTCACAACACTGAATGAGCATTTTATTTGACCCCAAGATTTCAGTTGGATGTTTATGACTTCATAACCTAGAAAGCACTCATGGTACAAGGAATTCAGATGTTATTCGTATCAAATCAACAGCCTACATCATGGAGAGCTCTGTGAAAAGATGCATGGTAGCAGTGCTTCCTGACCTCCTTTGACTTTGACCAGTTACCCCTGAGGGCAGGAGATGGAAACATTATCATCACTGGCTCTGACAGTGATTCAGCTTTCAAACATCCAGGCCCAACAAAGCATGTCTGAGAAAGGTCACTAAAACAAAACGAACAAATGAGAATGGGGCTTTTGAGAATGCCAAGAGAACAAATTTAATTGTCTAGGATATCTGACATTTTCCCTTACATCTGCTGTTCCTTATATGTTTACCTTTGATTCTGAATTTCTAGGTGCTGCTTCTTGCCTACTGAAACCCCCTTTCAAGGAGTTTTATTCCCAGTTTATTGAGTCCCATAGTCTCAGATATGACTTATTACTAAGCAGGATTTTCTATCTAGCAAGTTTTAGTTTTTTGCACCTAAACCTTCATATGTTTGAGCTTACAACATCAAAAGCTCATTCTGACTTGAGAAAAACAAACCCAATACCAACCCCCAAATGATTAGCTCTGTTTCTAGTAAAATATATGTACTAACTGGAAAATGTTAATAGTGCGATGCATCATAATGATGCTTATGTCATTAAAGTTTGGATGCCTTCATAAGGAGTACTATGTTTGTTCCAAATGAAATTTTTCTACTCATGGTACTTGGTTTCCCTGGCCAATTAAGGCAAATATCTATCTTTTCTAGCAGGGAAGGGCTATCCTTCTTTTTTTTTTTTTTCCTTCTCCCCTGACAAAAGAATGGACTTTTTATGCATGTCTAATATATTCAGTTTATGTAATACATCTGTCAAAGGCTAATTTCTTGCCCGTATCTGAAGAGCAGCTGTCTTAGAAAACACAGTCAGTGCATTTCATACAGCCTGCTGTTGGCTCTGTCGCCCCCAGGAGATGGCAAAAGTGCTTTTCCTTGTGGCTGTTTCTGAAGTCTGGTTCCCTCCATCATAGGGCAGATGTAGTTCCACTACATCATATGGAAGGGACCCCTCATCCAAGAAAAATTACGAATAAGTGTAAACTGCCACAACAAGAAAAGAAAAATAAAATAATCCACTTGTCTTCAAAGGAAGAACAGAAAAGAAAGTCATTAGGAAAAGACCCTAGGACTCAGCACCTACTGTGGTGGGAAATAAATGGAGGTCTGACATCAGGCAAGCACAGGCGCTCTGTGCTACACCTATATGTATGTTGTATTATGTGGAAAAAATCTAGATGGTAGCTAGTAAGGGCAAGATGGGACTTCTGCATGCATGAGTACATGTTAGCATTCATGCATGTATAGGTACACTGGGGTATGACTATGTATGTCAGCACAATGCAATTTTTTTTGATTATCACTAATAAAGGTTTTTCTTCTTTTGGGCATTTAATTTTTTATATATATCTTCTACAACTCTCCCAGAGATTACAATATATTAAAACCCGCACTTATTTTCAATTGATCTGAGGCTCATTTTGAGGTAAATAGAAACATAAAATGAAAATGAGCAACAATTAAACTGCACAAATCAACGAGCTGGTCAGTCTTTCCTGCTTTAGCTACTAGCTTTATGAATGAAGACAGAGATCAGACCAGGACAAGTCAGGTCAGGACAAACTTTAACACCTGTTTGGGTTTTGTCTGTTTGCTTTTTTTTCTTTTTTGAAAGTGCGTTCAAAGACTTAACTGAAAACTTCAGTGTAGAAGTAGTACTCGTCAACTGACATTTTACAGTGCTCTCTACCAAGTTTATACAGCTAATCAGAATGTTTTCTCCCTTAAAATATCTAGAAACTTCTACACGTAACTTGATTTTAACAACAAAATGTTTTTTTAAAAGTAGTGATACTCTATGAAATAAAAACCAGTCTTGGCTCTATGTATAGAAATATAACTGTGTAACTATATAAATAAATATAATAATTAAATCAGTCTTACTTCCATTTAGTTACTGGTTTGTAACTCAGACCCCTGTTAATACAAAGCAGATCCTTTTTCTACCCTACTTTTCAGTAAAGAAGGTTTCTAAGTCATTCAGTTATTAGATTTCCAAGGAGGTCAAAGAAACATCTGAAATATCTCCTGCTGGTCTGCAGTGTCTTGAATTCAAACTTACAATGCCCATGCACTGGTCATATCCCACACCTCTTTTTCCTCCTTCCCTCTTCCTCCAATATAACAAGTTTTCACCAGCCTAAATGAGATCTGAACAAATGTGGTAGGTAGTGACCTCCCAGCCTCAATGTTCTTCCTCAGCACCAAAAAAGTCAAGGCTGAGACATCCAGCTGGGACAGAGGAGGGTCTGTGGTTCACCCACCTATACCCCTTGTAGCAGTCACCACCTCCTCAGAAGAAAAGAAAGGAAAAGGAAGGTAAACCATGGCTCTTGGATACTTCAATGATTTTATAAAGCCTTAGAAACTGACAATCACAGAAATACGAGGTTGGAAAGACCTTTAAGATCGAGTCCAACCATTCCTGTCCTATGCTAAACCATATCTCTAAGTACCTCATCCACCCTTTTTTTAAACACATCCAGGGATGGTACCTCAACCACCTCCCTGGGCAGCCTGTTCCAGGCCCCAACAACCCTTTCAGTGATTTTTTTTTTCCCTAGCATCTATTCCGAACCTGCTCTGGCAGCACTTTGTGCCATTTCCCCTTGTATTATCACCTGTCACCTGGCTGTATATGATTTGCCCTCCAGCCCCTTCACCAGCCCGGTTGCCCTTCTCTGGACACACTTGAGGACCTTGATGTCCTTCTTATGGTGAGGAGCCCAAAACTGGACACAGTACTTGAGGTGCAATCTCACCAATGCTGAGTACAGGGGCACAATCACCTCCTTAGACCTACCGTCCACACTATTTTTGATACAAGCCAGGATGCTGTTGGCCTTCCTGGCCACACTGCTGGCTCATATTCAGCCTGCAGTCAACCAACAACATGAGATGAAACATCACATTGGTTACAAAAACTTGGTAGTGCATGTAGGTTGTTTGGAATCCTTGACATTGTTATGTTCTTCAAAATAAGATTGTATGAAGTGGGGACTGGAACTTCTTTTAAACTATTATTCCTCCTTGTTTTTGTTTTGGTTTGTTTTTTAATTTTATATACAGTGAATATTGAAGCACTCAGAAAATTTACTGCATATCTACTTTTGTATAAGATGAATCCCATTACACCTGTATGAAAGCGTTTGAACCCATCAAATCTTCTCTATGTATTTTATCCATTGTGCATACTGTTCTTTTACATATATATATATATTTCACAAAACATGAAATGGTGCTATGAACTAAATTCAGGATATTGTACTATAATGAATACTTATTAGCAGTAATATTATGAAAGCTTTAATAATTAAATTATTGCAAGAAAAATATTATTTCACATCATATTTTAAAATGTATACTTAAAGTAATGAAAATCAGTGTTCCTCAATCTTATCATAGCTGATTTATGAATAACAAGCAGACAGTGGGAAAAGCCAGCAGCACAGCTAAGTTCAATACAGTAACTTTGTTCCATCTGTGATCCAGGAATAGTTCTCACCATATATTTTAATGATATATGATACTATAAGAGCTTATGTCAAACAGAACTCCTCTTACTTAGAGAAGACTGCCATTTTTGCATCTACCTACAAAAATTAAATACAGAAGAATATTTGTAATAGTTTAGTTCCAAAGGGTAAATTCAGAATGTGTGAACCATGTAACAGACATGGCTATCCCCTTAGGCAGCACAGAATCCTTTGTTTTGCTAAAGTAGCAAAGAACTGGTTTTGGTTCAGGCATGGTAGATAGAGTTTAAAAAACAAATAGAGTTTAAAAAAATAGAGTTTATATAAAAAATAGTTTAAAAAAATAGAGCTTAAAAAAATAGAGCTTTACAAAAATAGAGTTTAAAAACAAAAGAAATAAAAAATTTAAAAAATATATACCTCCCATATATATATATTTATATATGGAGTCTGGTGATTTTCATATATATGTAAAAATTATTAGAAAAATATTTTCTTTAGCATACACTAAAAGCACTTCATATCCTTCAATTTATGTACATATAATGACAAAATAAGCTGTTAGTATAGAATGATGGTGCAAATTCAAGAAGTAATATACAGGCTTTGATTCAACTTGACTTTCATAAATGTAGACCACCTTAATTAAATATGAGGATATATGAATAAAGAAATAAAATAATCTCTATTCAGACAGACTGTGTAGCAATTTTGGTGCCAAAATCTTCGATTTACGGAAATAGTGAGCACTTGTAGATTTCTCTTGTACATATGGGCAATCAGTGCTTGTCAGTCTATACCTGAACTCATTTAAACTTTGATTTTGAAAGCACTTTGACTAGTTACTACAAACTGACACACACGTATATGTATATATATATATATATATATATGAGTATTTTCTCCTACATTGACTCTTTCTCTGAGATCTGAGAGATTGCCTTCCTTTCGATAGACAGCAAACTCAGGACTCTGCAGCACTGCTTCCGAGCGGGTCATCCAGCTGTGGAGCTCTGTTGTATCTGAATCAAACCTAAGAGACAGAGAAATGCAATAAGCCATTTAATTTCCACAAGGTTTCTGAAAATAGCTTTGACAGCAAACATGTTTAACTCGCTGTTTAAATAAGCAAATAAGCAACAATTTCTTTTAGCAAAGACAGTTTTAAATCTCCATATTTCATTAGACAGCTCACAAAACTATTCACACTAAAACTCAGAAATATAGAAATACTTTTTCATTTTTAAGACCGTGACTTGACAGCTGAACTGATGCCACAAGTGTCACAATAAGGATTCTATTATTACAAGCTGATGTTTTTGGAAGACATGAAACAAGTGGCTCTCACTGTGAAGAAGTCCCATTGCATCAGCTAAGGATGCAAGGACTATCTGGCTTGCCAAATGCAGCTTTCACATCTTTAAGATTTTGGTCCCAGCTTGTGCTGATGACATTATGAAGGATATTCTAGCAGGAAATTTGGCCATTAGTCAAGAGCCTCTTCAAACTCACTAAAATTTGTTGTAAAATTACCAATTACTAATTAACAACAGAGTATAATTTTCCTGCTGCTAAAGCTGCAAATTAAGATTTCCAACTGTCTGCATACACTTTTTAACTAGTTTTTACTGTACAGCCTTTTTTCTTATACTGGGGATCCTCTCATCAAGTCCTTTAAAACTCATCTTAATTTTTTTTCTATTCAGAAGGTTGCAGCTGCAAATGGTTACCATATGGTGCTTAAATTGACAATGTGTAGAAAAATCAAGTTATGATTGAGTATCTAAGGTAGTTTTTTTAAAACAAGAGGCTTGTGAACATTTTTTTTCTCAGTTGTGATAAATAGCATTCTTTATGGGACTTCTTTATTGCATTATATGTTCTTATATCTAGCTTGTAACTGATTTTCCTTTCGCAGCAATACAATGAAAGCAACAGGAGAGAAAGCCCTAGAAAAAAAGACTCAACTGTATCTTTCAGTTTGCTTTGTAAATACTGGTTGTATCCTTTGTATGCAATTAAAAGTCAGCTAAAAACAGGAACTTGAAAGACAATGATATCTGTGTGAGGTGTGAGCAGGTGAACAATCTGCTTTGCTTAGTAGCTAATCTAAAAGATGAGCTCAAAAGACTGAGGGCCATCAGGAAATGTGAGTGAGAGACTGACTGGGGGAGTAGCTCCCTGGCGTCCAAGAGGGAAGAGTGACAGGAAGTCACCACACAACTGAAGGTGGTCCCCCTGTCCTATCCTAGCCAGGTAAATGAGAGTGACCAGAACCCTGAGGAGGGCTGGAAGACAGTCCCAACTCACCGCCGTAGACACGCCCCCCGCCTTCCCTAAGCAACAGGTTTGGGGCCCTGGACGTTGAGAAGGAGGTATGTGAGGAGATGAAGGCAGCTCCTCTGCCTCAGAGGAAGCGGAAGCCCAGAGTGAGGTGATTATCTGCACGCCTTGAAATGGCCCAGTTATACAAGAAAGAAGGGTAGTTGTGGTAGGGGATTCCCTCCTCAGGGGGACTGAGGGCCCCATAAGTAGACCAGACCCTACATGCAGGGAGGTGTGCTGCTTCCCTGAAGCCCGGGTCAGGGATATTACCAGAAGGCTCCCAGGGCTGGTAAGTTCCTCTGACTATTATCCATTATTGATAGTTCAAGCAGGCAGGGACGCAATCACAAAGTGTAGCCTGCGCACTATCAAAAGGGAATTCCGTGACCTAGAGCACTTTGTTGAGGGGGGGGAGCCCAAATAATATTTTTGTCTATCCCCACTTGTGAGAGGAGAGGTTCAGAGCAGGACAGGAGAACTCATGAGCTGAACAAGTGGCTGAAAGGCTGGTGTCTGCACAAGAACTTTGTTTTTTTTGACCAGGGGATGGTGTACTCTGCTCCTGGCATGAGTACTGCTGATGGGGCTCACCTGTCCCATAGAGGAAAGCGGATCCTTGCTCAGGAGATGGCAGTGCTCATTGATCAGGCTTTAAACTAGTTAGGAAGGGGATATTACAAAGGCTGCTGGGGTCAGGCATGTGCTTTGGGAGTCACAACATGAGTTGATGGTAGAAAAAGGTAAATGCCAACAGCACAATGGCAGACTTGGGGATGTTGCTCCATGTGTGAGTAGGGAAAACTCTGTGGATTACCCTGAGGACTCCTCAGTGGCCCACTTTTGCTCGTCCCCTATCAGAAATCTTGCTGTGATCTGATGAGGATACCTGCATCTGCTGCCCCACTCAAATGCCTTTATACAAATGCACATAGCATGTTAGAGAGCACCTAGAATGTATTGACCTCCACCTGGGGAAGGATGAACCCTCTGTCGAGTGCTTGTGGGTAAGAATGAAGGGACAGGCTAGTATGTGTGACATTGTTGTGAGCGTGTACTACAGGCCCCCTGATCAAGAGGAGCATGTTGATAGTGCATTCTGTAAGCAGTTGGAAGTAGCCTCAAGATTGCAGGCGCTGGTCCTTATGGGGGACTTCAATTACCCAGATATTTGCTGGGCAAGTAATATGGCCAGTCGTATGCAGTCCAGACAATTCCTGAAATGTATAGAAGACAATTTCCTGCTACAGATGGTGCAGGAACCTACGAGAGGAGGGCGGGTGCTAGATGTTGTTTTTACTAACAAGGACGGGCTCATTAGGGAAGTGAAGTTTGGGGGCAGCTTAGGACAAAGCGACCATGAATTGATCGAGTTCAAGATCCTGAGTGGAAGAAGCAAGCCAAAAAGTAGGATAGCTACCCTGAATTTTGGAAGAGCTAACTTTGATCTCCTCTGAAATCTAATAGGGGCTATCCTGTGGGCTACACTGTTTGAAGGAATGGGAGACTGTGAGAGCTGGCTAGCATTCAAACCGTGCTTCTTCCAAGCACAGGAACAATGCATCCTTTTGAGTAAGAAATTGGGAAAGAGAGGTAAAAGACCTGCATGGATGAGCAGGGAGCTAATGAATATACTCAGAGGGAAGCAGAAAGTCTATGAACTGTGGAAAAAAAGGTCTGAGCACCTGGGAAGAATACAGGAATGTTGTCAGGGCCTGTAGGGACACAACTAGGAAGGCTAAAGCCCAATTGGGAAGTGCAGTTGGCAAGGGACATAAAGGATAATAAAAAGGGGTATTTTAGATATGTGAATAGTAAAAGGATGACCAGGGATAATGTAGGCCCCTTGTTGAACAATGTGGGTGTCCTGGTAACGAGGGATGACGAGAAGGTGGAGATACTGAATGCCTTCTTTGCTTCGGTCTTCACTTCAAAGCCCCCCCAGGACCCACAGACACTGAATGAAAGTAGTAACGTTTGGGAAATGAAGAGCTTCCCTTTGGTTGAGGTGGAGGTGGTCCAGGAGCGTCTCAAAGGGATTAATGCACACAAATCCATGGGCCTGGATGGGATGCACCCATATGTGCTGAGGGAGCTGGCGGAAGTGATTGCTGAGCCGCTCACTATCATCTTCGATAGGTCTTAGCGAACAGAAGTGCCCGAGGACTTGAGGACAGCCAATGGTCTTTAAAAAGGGCAAGAAGGAGGATCCTAGCAACTACAGGCCAGTCAGCCTCACTTCTGTCCCTGGAAAGGTGATGGAACAGCTTGTTCTGGATGCCATCACCAAGCAACTGGAAGAGAAGAAGGTCATGAGGAGTAGTCAGCATGGATTCACCAAGGGGAGATCGTGCTCAACCAATTTCATAGCCTTCTATGATGTCATCACCGGCTGGGTAGATGGAGGGAGAGCAGTGGATGTCATCTACCTTGACTTCAGCAAGGCTTTTGATCTTGTCTCCCATAACATCCTGATAACAAAGCTGAGAGAGCATGGGATAGATGAGTGGACAGTGAGGTGGGTTGAGAATTGGCTGTCGGACCGAGCCCAGAGGCTTGTGATCGGTGGAGCAGAGTCGGACTGGAGGCCTGTGACTAGCAATGTTCCCCAGGGCTCAGTGTTGGGTCCAGTCCTGTTCAATATCTTCATTGACGACCTTGATGAGGGAATAGCATCCACCCTCAGCAAGTACGCCGATGATACAAAGCTGGGAGGGGTGGCTGACACGCAGGAACACTGCACTGCCATCCAGCAAGACCTGGACAGGCTGGAGAGCTGGGCAGGGAGAAACCAGATGAAACTCAACAAAAGCAAGTGTAAAGTCTTGCACCTGGGGAGGAACAACCGCATGTATCAGTACAGGCTGGGGGATGTCCTGCTGGAGAAGAGCACTATGGAGAAGGTCCTGGGGGTCCTGGTGGAAGACAGGTTGGCTATGAGCCAGCAGTGTGCCCTGGTGACTAAGAGAGCCAATAGGATCTTGGGGTGTATCAGGAGGAGTGGTGCCAGTAGGTCTAAAGAGGTGATCCTCCCCCTCTACTCTGCCCTGGTCAGGCCCCACCCGAACCTGTGTTCGGTTCTGGGCTCTCTGGTATAAAAAGGACAGGGTTCTCCTGGAGATAATCCAAAGAAGGGCTATGAAGATGATTAAGGGCCTGGAGGAGAGGCTGAATGAGCTGTGACTGTTCAGTCTAGAGAAAAGAAGATTAAGGGGAGACCTAATTGGTGTTTACAATTATCTTAAGCATGGGATGCAGTGGAAATTAGCCAGCCCCTTTTCAGTGGTTAGTGGAGACAGGGCAAGGGGCAATGGCTGCAAGTTAGAACACAGGAAGTTCTGCACCAACATGCGGAAAAGCTTTTTCACAGTGAGGGTGACAGGCTGCCCAGGGAGGTGGTGGAGTCTCCTTCTCTGGAGATATTCAAGACCTGTCTGGACGCCTATCTGTGTAATATGAGCTTGGGAGCCTGCTTTGGCAGGGGGGTTGGACCCGATGATCTCTTGAGGTCCCTTCCAACCCCTACAATTCTGTGATTCTGTGATCTTTGGAGAATTTAATTCTTTTACAACCGTATCCTCCACGTGTATAAGAACTGAAATAGGATGAAAGGTAAAATCATGTGCAACAGAAATCTACATATACAGAAATTAAAACAATAAAAGTAAGAATTTCATGTTTGATTTAGTATTTATGCCTCCCTTTTTTCCTTCTCCACTGTGATGTTTGTGACTCCATTTAACAACTTAGTGTGAAAGACTGAGTAATAAATAATGAAAGCAGAAGAAAGAAGTATCATACACGGTCTTAATCCCAGCCCAATATGCACATTAGAAACTCTTAGGAATAATATTGATAAAGCAATTTCCAGTAACACTGTTTCAATACTCATTAAAGGAAAAAAAATATGCTTGTGAAGTAATGAAGGATGTAGAAATCCTCATTTTTTAAAAAATTATAAATTCAGAGGTGGAAAACAAAAGAAAATTCCCAGATGGTTCAGGGAATCCTTATGCTGGTATCAAATTCTAATCCCTTGGACCGCACTGCTAGTTAGGAGCTTCCAACATCAACTTTATTTCTGATGCTATATGACATTAAATCAATTGCATTTCTTGAAATATAATGTTCTGCATGTGACAGCTGCATATTTGATACATTTTCTCATGAAATTTTAAGACTAGGAGAGAGCAAAACTATGAAATCCAGTATTCCCACATAAAACTGGAATACTATGTATTCAACAAGTTCCAAGCAGTAACTTAATAACTAATCCCACTGATTTCATCAGGAGAATGAAAAATGCGTATTTTTGCAATGATGATTTAGGACTGTTTAACACATCTTAAAGTAGAGAACACACACTTTTAAAGTTAATGGACTGGATTACAACATAAAAACTAATTAATTCATAGATCTTCATAATATAACTGTATATAAATTATCTATACACAAGATCTAATGATGATTACCATAATTCTGCCCAATTTAAGAATTATCAGTAATGTAAAGTTCTACCAGACTAGTGTCTAGGACAAAGTAGGGCTCCTGAAGTCCACAGTATGGGATATATTAGGTTAGCAATTAGACCATGTACCTAAGGACTGTTATGCCATTTGAGGATTGCTGTGCTACAAGAAAGCCCCCAAATCCAGCATATATTTTTTTCAAAAATCTTTAAACCATAGAATGGTTGAGGTTTGAAGGGACCTTAAAGATCATGAAAGTTTCTGTGTTCCTGCCCATGGCAGGGACATCTTCCACTAGACCATGTTGCTCAAAGCTCCAACCTTGAACATCCCCAGGGAAGAGGCAGCTGCAGCTTCTTTGGGCAGCATGTGTCAGTGCCTCACTACCATAAGATAAAATTTTTTTCCTTATATCTAAGCTAAATCCACCCTATTTCAGTTTAAAAACATTACCCCTTGTCCTATCACTACATGCCGTTGTAAACAGTCCCTCTCCAGCTTTCTTGTAGGCCCCCTTTAGGTACTGGAATAATGCCATAACATGTCTCCACAGCCTTCTCTTCTCCAGACTGAAGAAATCCCATCTCTCTCAGCCTGCCTTGAGAGAAGAGGTGTTCCAGCCCTCTGATCATATTTGTGGCCCTCCTCTAACAGGTCCTAATATGTTTAGGGTTACAGAGCTGAACGCAGTACTCCAGGTAGAATCTAACAAGAGTGGAGTAAAGGGAGCAAAATACCTCACTCAACCTGGTGTTCATGCTGGACGTGGTTGGCTTTCTGGGCTACAAACATGCATTGCCAACTTGTGTTGAGCTTCTCATCTACCAGCTGCCCCAAGTCCTCCTCAGGGCTGATCTCAATCCATTCTCTGCCCAGCTTGTAGTTATGTTTGGGATTGTACTGACCCATGTGCAGGACCTTGCACTTGGCCTTGTTGAACTTCAGGAGGTTCACATGGGCCCATCTCTAAAGCCTGTTAACCTCCCTCTGGATGGCACCCCTTCCTTTCAATGCATAAAGACAGAGAAGTAATCATATACCGCCCTGTTTCACACAAGTGTCTGGTTTGGGGCTTGTCAGCAACACAGGCAAATGAGAAACAAGGAAACCTGTTATAACAGTCAAGACAGAATTTTGTCAGCCTGTAAGTTCTCAACTGTATGGGGATTTCCATGCTCTCCACCTTTGGTTCTTCAAACTCAGTAAGCACTCTACAAAACAGTCTTCCAAATCAGCTGCCTGGGTTAGGGAAAGTGTTGCTGCTCCCTGCTACCAACACGTTGCCCATTCCCGACTCTCTTTGTGGTCAGTAACCTTGTAGACAAAATACACAAAGTAGTAAGGACTAGTTCTTTCACCTTAAATCTGTTGCTAAAGCTGGTGCTCTCACTGCTGTCTGCTCTTGTGGCAACTAGGATGTTTTCTAGCACTGGCACAAAGAAGCAGAAGACTGGAGATTACCACAGAACATCAGACATACAATAGCAATGAAGACACATTAACAGTCTGTTAGTAATGAACTGCCTTGATTGCAGGCAAAATTGTATTATTTCTTGTGCTTATTCCATTCTTAAGCTGCAGGTAAGTAGCACCACAGACACCAACTTTCTGAAGAATAGCCTGGCATAGCATGGAAACTGATAAAGAGCAAAAATGTTTGCCAGTGATAGTTTTTTCATTTCTTAACTGACTAAGCCCCTGCCTCTGCAACAACCTCCCTGGAAGAGGAATGGGAGAATCTGGGACAATTTTGATAGTACAACAAAATAATCAGGAGCATATACTATGACCCACAGATTCATCAGATGGTGGTAAGTATTAGCCACAGCAGACAACCTCTTGACAGAGCCAATCTCACATAACAGATTGGTCTGTCACTTGCAGTTTCTTCTGGAGATAAATATAACTCTACAAAGTCTCCTGCCACAAAAATGGACTATAAAGAGGGGGAAGAAAAGGATTAAAAGACATGAAAGTTAATTCTAAGTAGCTTTTTGCAGCACATAAATATCCTTAACATAAAGACATTTTTCGATTACCCTGGGGAAAAAAAAAATCTCTCTCATATTCAGCTTGTATAAAACTGGGAAATACAGGTAGGATATGGCATTTAATCATTCTGCTATGATGATTGGACATTTCCTTTTTGAGCACAGCTGCAGCTGCAAACTATATTAACTCTAGATTGATATCAAAGGATCAATACAGTCTTTAAATCTCCTAAGTACGATACTACTTTTGACATTAAAAAGCAATGCAATATCACCTTTCCAAACCAATAAAGTTGAGTGCACGTAGAATTTGTTAAAGTAAGCCCATGGAAGACACTAAAAACAAATCACTTGAGACAATTACTCTAAATAATTACCTTACTTTAACATTCATGTTAGCTTGCTCCCCACCTAAAAATGTAATCTACAGCAGAGGATTTATTCTTTATGCAGCACTCATGGTTTAATTTTCCAATTAGTCTTTTCTTCTGCTATTCCACAGGAGAGATACCTATCTTTTATTGCTCTCACTGCCCTCTCTCTACAGGCCAGCACATGTCAGATGAGTTCAAATACCGCCTCTTTTTACTACAGATTATGCTTGAAAAAACATCTTTAGGTTTTTCATCCATGCCATTCAAATGTCCATGGAAGTCCTCCACAAACTGATTTTCTGGATCATACTAAGCCATATGTCTACTTCAGATTCTCATTCAAAATTCTCTTGCTGAGATCACCACATGCACTTATTCAAAAATGATTCCTGGTTCTACCTTGCCCTTCCTTTTCTGTATAAAACATGTGATAAACCTCACCCTTAAGGTATTTCACAACTTAGTTGTATTTTGTTTTTCTGTTTCTGCACATGGAATTTCTAACCCAAATATCCAGAAGAGTATGATATTCAAGTCCTACTACAAGTCCCTTATCTAATCAAATACCTTTTGGAAATCACTAAGTAACAAGCATCAATTTCACAATGATAATCCAAGGGCTGGCTGATTTTAAACCTTTGTCCATCTGTGCAATAAAGGCCTATGGTGGTTCTCACAGTGAAGAGTGAACATCATTAATGTGACGTTATTAATGTTTATAAATATGTAAAGGGTGAGAGGCAGAAGGATGGAGCCAGGCTCTTCTTAGTGATGGCCTGGAATAGGACAAGGGGCAAGGAGTGCAAGGTGGAGCAAAGGAAGATCCATGTGAACATAAGGAAAAACTTTTTCACTGTGAGGGTGATGGTGCACTGGAACAGGCTGCCCAGAGAGGTTGTGGCATCTCCTTCTCTGGAGACATTCAAAATCTGCCTGGATGTGTTCCTGTGCAATTTAGTCTAGGTGATCCTTCTCTGGGAAGGGGGTTGGACTAGATGATCTTTCAAGATCCCTTCCAACTCCTAATGCTCTGTGATCATCTATGGAAAGACAATGATATAGTGTAAATTCATAATTATCTTTTTCCTACACTGCCCCAGTAAGATTATGACAGTGAAGTAATGTACATGCACTGACCTTCCATGTACTTATACAAACAATTTGAATGTTATACAAGCTCACATAGGAAAAGTTCTGGAGTACTCCACTGTTGGGATGGCCATCATGGCTTATACTTTTTCTCTGAATTGACTGAATATAACATTGAAACTGAACCTGTGTTATTGCTACCATGACTTGGTAGTGGTTTTAGTACTTCAGTCTTCCAACAGATATAAACTGCTGCACAATTTCCTTTGATCATTCTGTTTTTCCTTCCCCTCCAAACAAAACCACACCAGGGATGTCACCACTGTGTATCTTGGGCAGACTGAAGACCATTTGTCTACACATTTATCTAGTAGTGAATGGTACGACTCTGATCCAAGAACCATGCTGCTGAATTATTGAATTCCCGTTGCTGGACTGAAATGCCTAGCTCACCAGTGGTGTTTCTCAGCTTGTAGCTTTTCATTGCCTAGAGTATGCCAAAGAACAACTTTGCAGTATACAATGCCCATTGGCACAATTATTCAGTGATGAACTAATTGCCTGCTGTCTGTCTTCCTCCGCTATATTTGTAGTTGATGAGCCATTTGTTGATAAATAGTCTCGTTCTTATCTTCTAATTCAACAGCTCATTTGTCCTAATAAATATTTTCCCTTCCTATGTCTTTAGTTCAGCCCTTAAACAATTTTATTTCCTTTCTGAATAATATTCTGAACTTCCGTGTACCCTTGAGATTTATTCAGTTTGACAACATTCTGACCAGCACATTTTTATAATGCACATCAAGGCATCAAAGAAAATACTAGATTGATCCCAAATGTAGTTCTCTTTCAGAAACTTCACTAGTACCACCTTATTAACCTCATAGTTCTCCTTCATTAGCCAACTATTCATCTTACCACCGGCACTGCTATAAAATATACTTTCCCCAGCTTGAATAGTAACTCCTGAACTGTAATTAGGAATGCATTGCAGAAATTCTGATAGATCCACTGCATATCACTTATGGCTAAGGCAAATGAAGATCTAGAGGTAGCTGTAGAGTGTACTCATTAACACCATTTGCCTTCAGCAAACAGCTAGAGATGGGAAGCAGTTTTAAGCCCAGTCATCACGCCTTCCAGTAAGTGCCAACTCCTTTAATACAAGAGGTAATTTCAGACACTAAATGGTTAAATAGGAGATATATTTTTCCAGTGTATATATCACTATGCCATTTCTCACCACACAGATAGGATAAAGGCTTAAAAACCAATGAGCACGAAGAAGTTATAAAGAGTCCAGGTTTACAGACCTCAACATATCCATACCTCCTCTTACACTCTAAATGAAAGTGTTTATAAATTATTCTTTCTTGTGCTCATTTTGACTGGAGTAGAATTATTTTGTTTTCCATAGAAGCTAGTACAGGGCTCTGCTTTGGATTTGTGATGAAAGCAGTGACACTAACACAGGGATGATTTTGTTTCTGCTGAGCAGCACTCACACAGAGCCAGGGCCTTTTCTGCTTCTCAGCCCACTCCACCAGTGAGCAGACTGGGGATGCACAAGGAGCTGGGAAGAGACACGGCCAGGACAGCTGACCCTAACTGACCAAAGGGATATCCCATACCATATGTTGTCATGCTCAGCATATAATGTTGTGGGAAAGAGAAGAAAGGGAGGAACATTTGGAGTGATGTCATTTGACTTCCCAAGTGATGACTATGCTTGATGCAGTTAGTTCTAATTATACTAACTCTGACTAATATAATTCATTGGACAGCAATGGGCAATTTGAAACAATAGCTATCAAAAAACCCCAACTTTGAACAAGTGCTTATATTGTTTCCTTTGATTTATTTTTCTACAAAAATACAAACTTGTCTAAATAATGAAGCATTAGAATCCCAAATGTAGTAATTTTCAAGGAAATGAAGGCTACTCTTCAAAAAATTGTTACATGAAAAAACCCCAAAACAACAAAACAACAATCACCACTAGATGGAGCAACTATCTTATTTTAACATGCCTTTCTCTTCAAAGTGCATAAAATTTCTTTCTAACCCGAAGATTAACATTATATCCATAATAGTATTATGACAAATAGATTTTCCTTAGAAAGTCTAGGAAGCATGTACAAAGTTATTTCCTAAACGACAAAGATAGGACATTATCAAAGAACACTGATATCACAAATACGGTTAAATATTAAGCAGCTCTAACTTAATTGTTATTTAAAACCAGATTAATATTCAGATTTTTCCATGCTACAACACTAACCTGTTTTTTTCTATAACATGTAAGTACCATGAAAATGAAAATTTTACACTGTAACCCTTTCTGCCATTTACAGGTCAGTTTTTTTCATCCTAAAACTTAATCTGTGTTACATTTATCTCTAGTGCTAATGCCTGATATCTTCAATGCTTTTATTATTAAGCTTCAAGTATTTTTTCCCTTTTTAGTTTCAGTTCCTTTGGGAAAAGGAGCGTTCCTATGACCAATTATAGAACTTAGGTCAGACCTGAATTATTCTGAAATTCTGAGGCATTAGTTCTGAGGTAGTTTTAGATTTTTTGGGGCTGGTGGAGGCGAAGAAATAAATTTTTTTTTAAAAAAGCCACATGCTTCTTAGCTCTGCTTTCCACCATTTATTTAAGAAAGCTTATTTAGGAGGCCAGAAAAATCAACAGGTTCTTTCGTATGCATTTATACCACAGTGAATTGGAGTAATGGAAATGTGACATTCAATCCTGTCTATGCCTTTGGTCTACAAGTCAAATCCTTTCTCCCAATATCTTCAGTACAAATGGACACTATAATGGAGACTTCTAATCCTTCCAAAGCACTTGGAAACGTGAAAATAAAAAGCATCCTAGAAAGCTTGATATTTTGATCTTAGACATCAGTTGTGTCTCCTCAGCTAAACACCTGGAGACCATTCTCTTTTGCAGTCCACTAATGCAATACTTGCAGAGTAGCCAAACCACTCTTTCTCCCTTCTTGAAACTAAGCACCTAACAAATCACACTGCAGGTTCAGTGCATCTTTAAGACATTCTTTAGTCCTTACAAAATATTAAGACCACAGGAAAGACTGATCTGGAGCACAAATCTTCCCAAACATGTGGCAACTGAGTCGGATGCATTTATTTCAGGCATACTCTTCTGCAGCAACAACACTGAGCAAGGCTTCAGAACAGATGAAATAACTGATAAAATCTCGAAGTAATATTTACCGTCTCAAAAAAAGTCCCAATCTTCAATATGCCATTATCCCTTGGCCCCTAAAATACAAGGCAAGGGCATGCAGTGTGTTGTACCATGGCTGCAGAAAGTGGACAACGTGATCTGTTTACACAGGTTCTGAAGCTTCTGGCAAGCATTCAGTAATTGGTGAGGGATTTTAATTAAACAAAAACTAAGCAGTACAGGATCATCAATCCTCAGTCATTAAGTGCTCAGGGAAAAATTTTAACATAAACACACGCATGCAATATACAACCATGTAGGAAGGGTAAGGTTGAGAACCCCCATTCTCTTAGTTTATTTGAAAAAAACAAAAGCTATGCAGTACTAAACTTTGTCCTTATGTGTAGGTGCAACTAAAGATACACAAAAAAACCCTGAAAGATCTTGCAACCCACAAAGGGCCTATAAAATAACTGACTGACGGTTTGGGAGTACAACCGTGAGGTTGTCCCAGCAAAAAAGCAATGATGAAAAACTCACCAGTGCACACAGATATTTTAGTTGAGCAAAGTAGTTTTAAGATGAATTTTCTATTCCCATCGTTATGCTTATGTTCATTATAAATTTATTATGCTGGAAAAAGACAACAGCGTACTGTCAAATGTACTAGTTTCTAAGGCTGCATATTTATGTTTTAATAAAAGCACGCACTATAACCATTATTCTCAGCTGAAACTTCTTCCCTGAAGTTTCCTCTTAAAATATTCCTCTGAAGCTATTTATTAACCAGTTCTCCCACTTCGGAACACTGGCTTGGACTTTCTAGAGAGGAAAGGTACGTAGTCTTTTTACAGCTGTTCAGTTAGAAATGCCAAAAAAGTGATGTAAAAATGGAAAGAAATGCTGCTTTCAGATAACATAGCCATCATTCAACCTAGTGCATCAGCTATGGAGATGTTTAAGACTGTTCACTTTACACATTACCATACTGTAAGTCCACTCACAGTTATTCAGTGAGCAGTCATGAACAACTAGTTCTCGTATGATGCTATGATTGATTGCATTCTTAAAACAAGCTCGTCCTGCACACAAAGAAATATTCCAGCTAGTTAGACCAAATTAAAGCAGATTAAGCAATGAACTCCCTTCTTCCTGCTAGAATTCAGCTTGCTTTCCTACCAAATCAAAATAAAAATCTGATCTGTGCAGCAATGAAAAGGATTCTGACTTTAGGTTTGTGTAAGAAAACACAATTTGTTCAATTATCTAAAATCATAAATCATAAAATCATCATCCTAGACAAAGACAGAACTACCAATTGTTCCAAGGTTCGTATCTTGACTCTCCTCTGGAAGTTTAACAAAAAGTGGTGAATTAACATCTTAGATACCATAAAACATAAATCAACTCCTCTCAAAACCTACTATGCAATGGTAAAAAACATTAACACTGCTATTTTGGTAGCAGACCTGCCAATAATATATCTGTAAGCAATCATAGCCTCCAATTTGATAAGATATCCTATTTTTTGTACAACAATCCATAAAATTTCTAAATATCCTTGCTAGTTGCAGTGCTTTTCACAGACAACAGCTAAAACTCTTATAGAATTTTATAATTCTCAGTTGATATAAAATGAGATATTTCTGAACATAAACAGTTCCTATAATCCAGCTAATTCCTGCCCTCCAGCAGTTTCCTCTTGTGGTGAATTAGGAGTCTGTATTCTCCCAGCCAATTCTAAATTCAGTATTAAGTTAAATCAAAGGAATATGAGCAAAAAAGAAAATACAGGCTACTATTAAAGTTGTGATTTTGGCTGGGGTAGGATTAGTTTTCTCCATAGAAGACAGTATAGGACTGTGTTTGGGATTTGTGCTGAAAACAGTGTTGATAACCCAGGGATATTTTTGTTATTGCTGAGCAGCACTCACACGGAGCCAAGGTGTTTTCTGCTTCTCAGCCCATCCTACTAGTGAGTAATCTGGAGGTGCACTAGGATTTGGGATGGGACACAGCCAGGACAGTTGACCTTAACTGACCAAAGGGGTCATATAAAACTGAAGGAAGAAAGAGGAAGAGGGGGATATTCAGAATTATATCCTTGGTCTTCCTATGTCATGGTCAGGCATGCTGGAGTCGTGCCCTCCTGGAGATGGCTGATCACCTGCCTGTCAATGGAAGTGGGGAATGAGTTTTCTCACTTTCACACTTCCAATTGTCTCCCCCATCCCAACCAGGGAGAAATAAGTGGCTGGCTGCACGACACTTAGTTGCCAGCTGGAACAAAACCATGACAGATGACTATATAAAGTGATGCTAATTATCTATTTTTCCAATTGCATACTCCTTCAATTAAGAAAAGAAAAAATATTTCTCCTATTCTTGGTATATCACATTCATAATAAGCTAATGTTACAAGGAAATAGCATATAATTGAAAACATGTTGAACTAAACTAAGATACTTTCTATAAAAATGAGACACTGAATGCAGTTAAACATTTCTTTCAGTCTTTGTATCTGTTACCTTGGAGTTCATATGTTTATCTGAATATCAAAAAGCATTTCCAAAACAAACATTGCAATGAGTGTTTGAAGTCTGCCTTCTTAACATCTTACTCAGAAATTTAGTGCTTGTGCCAATTCTACTTGGACTCATCAAAATTTTTTCTTGTGACTTTAATAAGTGTTCAGTGTTAGTCTCAAAATCCCTTCTCATTTGTACTAAGTTACACAGGGAAAAATCTGAAAATAATGATAGCTGCATGTTTCTCTAAACATTCACTCTTTCTCTGCAGAAATGTCATTTTTATTGGTGACCCATAAGCCAGAATGAATACAGCCTGAACTTTAGAAACTAGGCAATATCTGCACTGCTAGTATTTTAACTACTAAAAAATATCTTTTTAAAGAACACAAAGACCTGAGAACTAATGGAATGCTGCTTCTCCTTCACGTTTAAAGACAACCATCAAGTGGGAGCCCTCTAATGCCTTATGTAAGGCTTTCTACTGACTATAATTGTTATTACAACGATATTGAAGCAATGATTAATATTTTACACTGCAAAATAGTTGGACTAGAATCACAAAAAAATCCACAACTGATCCTGAGCAAAGAATGATAATAATAAATACCTTAAGAGAACAGAAATACAATTTTAATGGCAAAGTATACAGCAAAGTATTGCATTCAAGTGACCATTTTTTCATTCTTATACAAACTCTATTGGTATTCTCCCGCTGTCTCTTAACGATTCTCACCTCTTCCTAATTTCTGAATCCACAAGGAGTTGCCTCTTTTTGTGGGGTGGAGGTGGTGGGAGTTCCTCTTTAGCATGCTTAACCAGGATTTGTTCTCTTGTGGTCACCATAGTTACAGTTTCCATTACAGTTGTCTGTGTTAGTGATGTCTGAGTGGTAGTGACAGCTTGCGAAATCTGTGAGAAGTATTAAAACAGAGGTCACACATTGTTTGAAAGACTTCAGTAAAGACTGTTTGGAGTTGCAATAGAAAATAATGAGAAGCTGCTGTCGTCTGATCATAGGCTGACCTTCAGAAAAAAACAAACTATATGCGACTCAAATTGTTTTATCTGACTCATCTTGTGGGAACAAGATCTCTGCAGAACTCAGTACCAAAATCAGAAAGGATCCTAAGCAGAATGAAAGTATGTCTCCCTCTAAATCACGCTGAATGAAGAAATGAATGGTCAATTTTATGAGGGAGTTGAATTTAAGCTAATTTATGATATGATACTATTGCTGTATGTTACTCTGTCTCCATTCTGAAGACTTATTGCTTGAGAAGCAATGAAGGCATAGTAACTGCACTAAATTACCAATTGCTATTTTTGCCATTTATAATAATTTTCAAACTAGAATGCAATTCATCACAACTTACTTGCACAAAAGGGAAGTTAGATTTCTGTCCGTAAATCTTAAATTAGAAAACACACACTAGAAGGCAAAATAGTTTGCATCGGTGTTATTCAATAATTAAAAACTTTTGTAAGGGGTCATAACAGAAAATAATACACATGATGTGTTGCACTTTAAAACACTGCCAATCTAAATGCATTTAAGTTTGCTTGGTAATATGAAAACAAAAAACTTTCATCTATTTCAGCTGCATTAACAATAAATATTGAGAGAATTTTTTTCTGCTCCTATTTGTTTGAAAGATACTGGCTGTACGTGTACTGCTATTTATATTTGTTTCTACATAGCACCAAACTACCAACTTCCCACTTAAGCATGGGCAGCTGTTCTCAGGTCCCTTAAGTCATAAGAAATGGGCCACCTTTTTTGGGGTTCTGTCAAACGATGGCTCATTGCTCAATATGTTCTAATCACAGCTCCCATGACCATCTCATAATTTAGGGGCAGTGAAATGGAAAATAAAAGGAAGAAGTTCGAGGAGCTGGAAAAGCAGCACCAGAGGAGCCCTGCTTCTTTGCTTATTGCCAATATGCAAGAATTAGAAAGATTTTCCAGTTCAGCCACAGGAATGCCAGTGACTAAAATTCCATGGAACTAGGTACATAAACATATAATCTACTAGTTCTTGCATCAGAAAATCAATTTTTGTTATGTATAAAGAGTCCAGAGTTACCTTAGTTCTTGAGACATTAGGGTTTCTACAAACAATGGAGAAGAACCATACAAGGTAATTAACTCTTTTCCCACAATACTTTCTTACATTGAAAAATAAAGAGTGATGAGGCAAAGGGGATAGTGTCAGTAACCAGCATCTTCTTATCAGGCAACACCAATAAAGCTAAAAAACCCCTTGAAAAACACCTCAGGTTCCTATCAATATCGCAGAATCTGTCACATGGTCTTCAAAACAAAAAAGTCTTCCTGCTTTTTGTTCAAGACTGCCAGTGAAAGTGATGACCTAGGAAGTCCATTACCACTGTAATTTTCACAATCTTTCTTGAAGTGGTCAGCTCAGTGCTTTGCTTCCTCCTCTAGAAATGACCAGCTGTCTAGGCTTTAGATTAGAATCTGGACTACTCAGAGGACTACGAAATTATTGAAAGCAGAATTTTTTTTTAATCTTCCAATTAATTATATCAATTACAGTAAAATACTTGTGAACTGCATGGACTTAGATAATATATAAACTATATACATTTTTGGAAGAGAAAAATGACTAATACAATATTATGTATTAATATTCTTGGTTCCTTCAACAAGATGTATTGACTGATAAATTGCCTAAATTTAAATTAAATTTAAATTAAATATTGACTAATAAGGAAACATTTACATATAGTTTTTTATATAACTTTACATGCAATAATTTTCAATTTAATTTTTAATTAATTTTATTTTGGGGCAGAAATGAAAAGCAAATTAAAACTTCTGAAGTCTAGAGTTCTATGAAATTTAAGGCTAACACCTCATGTCATCTCTCCCTGGGTTGACTCTCTAGCTAAGAACATTTCAAATAATTGCTTGCTCCTTATATGCAGTTTTGGGTACAGTCTCCCTTTCCTCTTCTCACAAAATTCTTAATACACTTGGCTTTCTCCAAAAATCGATGACAGGATGATGTTTCTGACACCCGAGGTCATATCCTGTCATGTTTCCATTTGCCAATCAATACCATGGTACAGTTTACAGTGAAGAAAGTGTAAAACAGAATAAACCACAGCTAGGGCACCGTAGGAGTCATCTGCAACACACTACAAATTATACAAGAGTAATGGCTTCAGCTGGTGACTGGGAACTGCGCTGCACAAGAAGGCAGCACAATTACCATACGCTCAGAGCAGTCGAATCACAATGCTGTGAGGTGTAATGATTTACATGTCAAAACAGTAAAGAAGAATTTTTCAGGCTTAATCAATAAGAGTGGAGGTTAAACAGTATACAGTTCAAAAGGAGAATGGAGATGTGAATTTGAAGTTTATAATCATTCTAATTAGAGACTGGGTAAGACTAAAAGGTCCTGAAGACTACCCTGCAGTGCAACTCTGCAGCATGAAGTTAGTTCGCATTTAAAGAGAACACACTCTTCAGAAGGTAAAGGAAAATCCTGAAAAACATCAAAGAAGCACCAAAAAGGAAATAGCTTTTATTAGTTTCCTTGGGTAAAAAAAACCCAAACCAACCAACCAAAAACAAAAAAACCAAAACCAAACCAAAACAAACCCCACCTCTTAAATCTAATCACTGAAGTGGTGCGCTTCAAGTATTATCCAGAGATGGTCTGGATAACAGTAGTATTGTTTCCCCACCCCAGAAAATCATATGGAAAGTGCTAAGGTGACTCACAAGGCTGCACACTGAAAGGATTTCAAAATACAGTGAGCAGCTTCACATCAGCAAGCTCGCCTTGGAAACATGTTAAAACTTCCCTCTTTTCAGAGCAGACAAATTTAAATCTTCCTTCTCATCCTCTCCAGGCAAACTTATGTACAACGTGTGTACAGCACTTCAGTAGTTTTATGTCATTTTATTTCTCTTTTATATGGCAGCCTATCTTTAATACCATCATTTATTACTGCCTTTGGAAGTGCCCTCAGTCCTGATAAACTCGTAATTTTCCTTAACACTCACTTTTGGAGCTGTCATCTGTTCTTTGATGAACTGTTTGTAAGCAAGTGGGGACGTTCAGATGAGGAATGGTGTTTTCTTTGGTTTAGAAAGGTTTTCAGGACAATTTAGTGAAGCATAATGAACTCACCAACGAAGGGGTTAGAGTTTCTAAAAGTTATACATTTAAGTCTAAACAAGTTGTCCTTTTCCTTGTTTCCACTGTGACATCAACAAGGGAGAGCTGACATTCTCTTGATGAGGAAAAACTGCTTTTTAAAAGGCATGTCTCTCTCTCTCAACCTTGCCATCCACTCATTTGCAGCAGAAGCTTCAGTCAGGAGTTCAGATTAGGTGCTTAAATTCAGCAGCAACTAATTCAGTTGAACGTGGGAGGACTTAGATTCTACTTACTGCGCTTTACCTTTGGGATGTATTACTGCTTCCTATGTCAAGCTGGAGAATCAGCTTTGAACTAAGGCTAAGCTTGTCTTTTCCATTTAATTTCTTATTTTGTTAAGAAGTTAATCACTTAGTGACACTTTAGTAAGAGAGAAAGGAAATAACTAATGACAGAAATGCAATTATGAGGATACTACAAGAATTATTAATGAGTGGAATAAATTTCATTTGAAGTCAGTATCTAAGTTTGATAAATGTACATTTTCTAATGGATTTTACTGAAAAGTGTTGTATTTGTCACCTTCTTCCAACTCCCTTCCTCCCCACTTCATGATTAGAGAAAATAATTACATCTTCTGGAGCATTATGTTTTTCTTGCTGTCTATGCAATTCTTAATGACCTCTGTAATGAATAAATGTGCAAACCCCACTAGCATCTGCATTGCCAAGCTAGAAATGCATGGCAAAATGGACACCATCATTATTTTTTGGAGGACATATCTAAAACTGTGCTTTAGGAAGCAGACCTTAGCTTAGCACTGAACATGTGATGTCTTCAGAATTGGAAGCAACATGCCCACTACAGCACATCAGCTCTCTGCTGTGCAAAGCAGCTTCTCCTTGAAGGAAAAGCTTATCTAATGAACCGTGATGCCATGATAAAACAGTTACACTGTTCTGTGAATCCAAAGCACCCTTGCTGCTCCGTGAGGTGTAGATCTACAGCCTCAGGATTGTTCACTTCATGAGAATGTTATCTTTTCTGTAATCTATGTTGCATTCTCAAAACTAGTGTCTGCTTTTAGGACCAATCAACAATCTAAATAACTCTTGAATACTTTGGAGTAGCTTACTAACTTCTTCAAATCGTGTGACACTAGCCATTCCACATTACAAATGCATCTCTGGAATTTCCTCTGCTTTGAAGCAACAGGTTTCCTACAGCAAATATACAACAGTTAAATAATTTTTTCAAGAGTCATAAAGGCTGTGTAGCACAAATTACTTTTCCCTTCAGTTACAAAGTGAAATACACCCTTTTCCCAGTTTTCTTCTGTTTCTTCTTTTTTCCAACTTCAGCTACACAAGAAACTATCACATAGCAAACTAAAACATTAAGGAATGGGCTGGAAGCAAGGTCATTCAGAGTTATTCAGCTCACTACAAGAAGAATAGCAGCTTTCATTTAATTACTCAAATGTAAGTTGGTAGAAGCATTAATATATAGCAGAAAAAAAATCCAATGTGGTCAAGGGAATTGAATGAAACTGACCAGAATGACTTGTGGGGCCTTTATAGGCAGAGGTGCATACAGTGACATTCTGACCTATGTTATCATTAAAAAGTCTTAGCGTCTGTTTCACCAGTCATACAATGATAGCACAAAAATAACTGAGATAATGAAATGGGAAAAAAGTGAGCTGATTTGGGTTCAAATCCAATTAGAAAGAGATGCTGACAGATGGCTTAAAAAAAAAAAAAAAAAGGAAAATAATGTTTGCAGTACTACACCAGAGTGCTGGGTTTTGTTATTGGTTTAAAAACTGTGAACCTTTAAACCCCTATTTCTTTTTAGATATATTATGGCTAACATAAAGGAGCTCAGCAAAATAATAGCAGACTACGTTCTTTTTCATTGGCATTTTGTCCACAGGTGTGAATTGACTTCTTTATTTTTCTAGGAAACTTTTTATGGCCTCTCTGTAAATCACTGTACCATAAGTAAAAGTAAACCAGTAATCTATTATAAAATTTCACTGTTAATAAGAAATAAAAATAATTTCTCTCTAACTAGCAAACAGACTTAGTGCTATTCCACAGAGACAGTCATACAGACAGCGCATTTGTAGTGACCAACTATTACAGCCTAACAATAAATTAACTGGAGAGTATATTTTTGTTATGGATCATATCATCCCTGAAAACATAGTTAACAGCCCAAGAAAGTAATCAACACTACACAAACAGATCAAAACTTAAGAAATAAATAAATTTTTTGAAAGTTATATTACAGTTGCATTTGCACCTGAAAATGAAATATGTCTTAAGCAACCGTGCAGGGAAAATATTTAAAGCAATATGACAAATTACACCAAAAGTACTGCAAGCATTTGACTGTCATCAACTGACAAAATAACTTTTTTAACAAACCTGTTTAGAATTGCTATCCACCTTCTGCACAAGGCTATCCCAACGCTGGGCAAAATTTTCAAGACGACTTTCCAGCTTTTGAGCCATCGCTTTATTTTTCACGGCTACGAAGAGATCTTGGCTGAGCAGCTTCAGCTTACTCATCATTTGCCTTTTCATTTCTAGGTCTCCTTTTAGGATCTGTTAAACAAAGGAATGGCAGGAAGAACAGTAATTCATACAGGGGGAAGAAAATCCCCAAACAATAAACTTAGAAGAAAAAATTGTAGAGGGAGCATCACGAAAAACCCCAAAGTGGGTAAGGGTGTTTTATACAATCTCCTATACTTCCCTGCTGTTGTCACTGTAAAAACTGCTGGCAGAGCTGACATAGTGGAATGGACACATTGCACTTCACAAAACAATGTAATGTGACAGGTGGAGCAACTCCAGGCATCACAGCAGTGCCTCAGGTGGCAACATAAATCAAAAAGCTAACAGCTGTGTGACATTAATAACCTTCAAACTGCACTAATATTAACAACTATATGAACACTTCAAACAATGTTTCTTTAACATTTTGTTGTACTTTGTCATATACTGCATATTAAAACTTACTGGGGAAAACCACTTTTTCTCTAGGAAAAAAAAAATTAAAACCCAAATAAGGATACACCTCCCCACCTTCCAAAAAAACCTCATAGAAAATAAGTTAGGTTTTGGTAATACTGAAGAATCATATATTTTTCATTTTCCTCAGATCTTGGCCGGCTCTGCCCATGCAGCTCCCAGGGATTGGGAAAGCTGCAGGAACCCCAGGAGCTCTGCTGGTGAGCTGGTGTAAGAGGCAGCGAAGGTCTTTGTCAGGCACCGCTCAGCATCAGCTAAAACATCCCTCTTGCCAACAGTACTTTGAGCACAAATCCAAAACACAACCTCACACCAGCTACTGCAGAGAAAATTAACTCTGTCCCAGCCAAAACCAACTGAGTGTGGAAAAAACAAAAAGGACTGGATTCACATGGCGAGATTTTGGCAGTAGGAGGTCTGCAAGGGTGGCTTCTGTAAGAAGATACCAGGGGATGCCCTCATGTCTAACAGAACCAGGTCTAGAAGGCTCCAAAACAGACCCACTGTTGCTCAAAGCATCAGCAACTCTGGTGGTATCACTGTGAAAATACTAAGAAACAGTAAGAAGTTCTGCACAGCAGCTGTAAGAGAGAGGTGTGAGAAAAACATGAGAGAAACAGCACTGCAGACACCAAGGTCAGATGAGGGGAAGGAAGCGTTCCAGAAACCAGAGCAGAGGTGACCCTGCAGCCCATGGTGAAGACCATGGCTATGCAGGTTGTTCCTCTGTAGCCCATGAAAGACCCCATGCTGGAACAGGTAGATGTTTCTGAAGGAAGCTGTGACCCTGTGGAGAAACCAGACTGTAGCTGGGGCTCCTGGCAGGACCTGTGGCCCATGTAGAAAGGAGCCCATGCCTGAGCAGGTATGCTGGTAGGACTTGTGATCCCACCAAGCACCCAATGCTGGAGCAGTCTCATCCTGAAGGACTGCAGTCCCACAGGAGGGACCAATGCTTGAGCAGTTTGTGAAGAACTCTAGCCCATGGGAAGGACACATGTTGCAGCAGTTTGTTAAAGATTGTCTCCTATGGGAAGGACCAGCATTGGATCAAGGAAACAGCAGTGAAGTGGAAGTTACAGCAGTGAAGTGGAAGTTACAGCAGAGACAAAGTTTTGTAGACTGACCACAACACCCATTCCCCATTCTTCTGCACTGCTCAAGAGGGATGAGGTAGAAAAATCAGGACTGGAGCTGAACCTGGGAAAAAGCGGGGTGTGGGGGGGAAAGGGGGTATTGGTAAGATGCTTTAAAATCATTCTTATTTCTCATTGTCCCATTCTGACTTGGTTGGCAATAAATTTGTCTTCCACAAGTCATGTCTGGTTTGCCTGTGATAGCAGTTGGTGAGTGATCTCATCTCAACTAATGAGCTTTTCATCTTCTTTTCTGTCCCTTCCTTGCTGATGCAGGGGAGTGGGAGAGTGGCACATCACAGCCAGCCAAGGCCAACCCACAGCAGCATCATTACCTTTGGGATACCAAAAATCTCTCTTCTGCTAGATGGATTTTGTCCATCTTGTCTTCCACTTCTCAGAGTGTATCCCCACTTCCATACATTAGAGTGTTTAGATAGCAAATTGAATACCAAAGTTTAATTTACATTGTTTGATTTAATTTTTTTAACTTGCCTCTTTCTCCTGGTTTGGGAGAATCACGTCTCAGAAAGAACCTACAGAGAACTAGTATTTGTTAATACTGGTCAGTCTGAAGTTGTATCATTAGATCAAGTTTTGGGGACACACATAATTGCTTACACTAAGTCAAATAATCAGAATTTGGGACACAAAATTCTTCTAGCTATCCTATAACAGGAATCCATGCACAGAGATTTTGGTTCAGAGACAATCTCAATCTTTCTGCTTCCTGAAAATCTTTACAACTGTCTGAAAATATATGAATACCAGTTACCAGTTTAAGAAATGTTTGTAAATGAATGCTTACTTTTAAGCAGTAATAGCACTTACTATCAGAAACCATATAAACTAAAATTAATGATGTATTTCATCCCACATGAGAAATATAAGACAAATGTATTGCAAAGAAGATGCTGACATATTTCTACAGTAGTTAAATCCTGATTTCTTCAGAAGTATCCTAAACTGCAAATATGCCTGAAAATTACGAGTTGTTCTTTCTTAATCTCCCTTCTATTTGTTCCTATGAGATGTATTGATTAATGAGATGTAAGAGTCAACATTTTTCATACTGTGAACAGCATCTCATCAAACCTATTTCACTTCAAGCACTTTAGAAGGCTTAGGAGGGTTGTAGGAGGGTTGTAGAATTTCAAATGAACAGTCAATGCTACATGGTTTAGTAAAATACTTTCAGAAATTTTCTTTAGGCTTCAGAGACAGAAATCTGGCTAAGGAACATGACCTTACTCTTGCCAAGTTGTGCATATGAGAAAGACAGAAAAAACAGACTGGAAGCTCTTATGCCCTATCATGATATCAAGTCTAAAATTCTTAAGATCTACCAGGACAAAACAATATTGTGATGTTCTGCTGCAAACTATCAGAAAACTGAGGGATTGAGCTATCATTTATTAAGAATATAAACATTTTTATATTAGTAAAAGAACGCATGCTTAATGTTCCACAGACTCACCTTCATAATTCTGGCCTAATTATAAATGTGATTTTTCATGCCAGCTTCTCCTTTACTACACCCAAACACATCTCTAAAGCCAAAATAACATATACCAAAAGACAGGAATGATTTCCATGCTAGGGTAAGGATAACATGATCCCATTTTTCCCTATTTCTAAAAGCCAGTCCAAGAGTGGAAGATTCAATTCCCTGACAAGTATTTTCATGGGCATTACGCATTTATACAAATTCCCAATGATTCGAAGAATAGTAAATCTTAATCCACAAAGCACCTGACAATTTGGCACTGAATACAGGTATAAATACACTCACTGAAATTTAGAGATGACTACTACTGTCTAAAACATGGTAGAGGAATTCCACAAGTAGAAAAAATTTTCTGCTACAAATCAAAGAAAGAGGCAACGTGTTTCTCCAACATACCACCAACATTTACATTTCTAAATTACTGCATTATGGATCAGCTATTTCTAAAAATATAAAAATTATTCATGTGTAACAAAGATTAAGTTGTTATTAATAAATCCTGCCTGTTCTGTGAAGGATGACACAATTATTGTTGAGGTCCAGGGAGATGGAAGAATCATTTTATTTACATTGGTGTTCAAACATTGTTTCATGAAAGTCTCTCAATGCTTTTATGAGATTAATTCTTAACAATTTTAGCTAGCAACATAATTAACTTTGTAAGAGTGAGTATTTATTTAATTAACCAAATTAAAAAAACCCCACCAAATCTAATGGAAAGTTTTTTATTCTTCACACCATATTTCCATTTCTGAAGGGTAGCCAAACTGGTCTTACCCTTAACACTTTCAAACCATTAACAGCTTGCTACTTCACAATTTGAGATAAATATTTCAACTGCCAATTCCTCTCTCCTCCAGGACCTTGCTGAAATCCACGAGTACTAATTTATTGAATAAAACTGATCTTCTTGCCATATTTTTTTTTCATAAAGGCACTGTAAAGCATCCTGAGTTGCTTCTAATTCATTATGTATTAACAGAAACCTGGCTTGAAGTCAACTTCAAGACTGCTTGCACATTAGATTACTAGAACTTGCAAGAAGCATATGCATTGAGACAACAGACTACATGAAGTGTTCCTTTCCTTCACAAAGAAATTGACTTAATCCTAAGTAATCTTTAATCAAAATCCAAGTTTGCACTTCTAAATATATGGCTTTATTAGCCCCTAAAGAGTTATGGGGGGGGGGGGGGGGGGGAATAGAATGCAACAGCTTAATAAATTTTCTTAAGATGATGCTGACAATGAGTTTTGATTCTTCAATTTATTTTTTTTTGGGGGGAGGGGGGGAGTTCACCAAATATTAACCTTCTAGTCATTCATTCTAACATTCACCACTAATTCTGAACCAGCTGCAAGGTTGTTATGAATTGAACAATCAAGCTGTAAGAACTTTACTTTTTTTAAAGAAAAAAGTATACATTATATATGTATATAGTAAATTTTAAAAACATCACAGTAAAACTTCAGAAACATCGTGGTATTTTTATTGACCAAAAGCCAAAATGTCTCTCGTTTTAATATACAAGGACAAAGAGGATATAAATTCTAAATTTTTTTTTTAAATTTAAGATTAAGCTTGTTTTATAACCAAATAGTTAATAATAACCTAAGAATCTTTCATGCTTGAATATTCTTCTGTGTAAACTGGAAAAACAGGTCTTTAAATACAGCCTAGGACACTTTTTTTGCCCCTATTTGACGAAAAAAAATAACTATAGTTCTGTTTAAACAGAAGATTACCAAGGAAGCTCCTATTTAGAACAATAATAATTTATCTATTTTAACAAAAGCATGAACATGAATGTTTCTTTTTCCCTAGAAGCATAAACAATCATTGTTACATGAAAAAAATAACACATACCATACTCTTTTCTTTCCAAAGGTGCTAATGTGATAAAACTATTTACAAGTCTAGTCTGTGACAAGTACAGCATCTGTCTAGGCCAATCAGACCTACATTCCCTCTATGAAGCTGATGCATAGTGAAGTATTTTTGGAGAGTGAGGTAGAGGACACATTGAAAGGTGCATTTTATGTATGCAACTAGATTCCTGAAATACAGTTGATGTATAGTTGGAAAGTCAGCATTTCACAACTTTGGAGTCTTTAGCTTTTACAAGGTGAAGGAACATATAACAGTTTTGATGCATGAGAAACACTTGCTCATATATCTTTGTATTTATACATATATACTCAAGCCTCACACACACAGAGCTTCAAGAGGAAATACTAAGGTTAAGGAGCATCAAGGAGCCTGAAAAAGGGATAGACTGGTAGAGCTAAGTTCTGCCCTTCCCTCCCTGAGACAGAAACAGGCACCAGAATAAACCCCAAGATTAAGGAGATCTTGTATCCTCCCCCAGCTAGGATGAAGGCAGTAGCTTAAAGGAAAGGAGTGAATGGAAGCAAGTCTATGCTTGGTGTAGCACACATACCCCCTTGCTGCCCACCTAGGCTCTTGTCCTGTTGGGGGACTTCAACCACTCCAACATCTGCTGGAAGAGTAGCACAGCAAGCTGAACACAATTCAGGAAATTGTTGAAAGTTGGGACCCTGAATTTTAGGAAAGCCATTTTCCTGTTTTTCAAGGAGTTAGCCACTAGGACCCTCTAGGAAACTGCCCTCAGGAACAAGAGAACAGAGCAGAGGTGGCAGATCTTTAAGGATGCCTTCCACAGAGCACAAGAGCTCTTGATTCCCAGGTGTAAGAAAGTGGGCAAGGGAGGCATGAGATTGGCATGGCTGAGTTGAGACCGGCTAATCAAACTAGGAGATTGGAAGGAAACACACAGGCAGTGGACACAGGGATCTATGTCCCGGAAAGAGTACAGGGACACTGCCCAGTTGTGTAGGGATAGGGTCAGGAAAGCCAAGGCACAACTAGAGCTGAACTTAGCAAGGGAGGCAAAGTATAATAACAAGGGCTTCTATGGGTACATCATCTGGAAAAGGAAGGTCAAAAAAAGTATACTCTTGCTGAGCAAGACTGGCCAACTAGTAAGAACAGATGAGGAGAAGGCTGAGGTGCTCAACAACTTATTTGCCTCAGTCTTCACTGACAACCTCTCTGCATACACCTCTTGAATGAATGGACTGCAAGATGGGGACTAGGGGAGGAAAAGTCCCTCCCACAGTAAGAGAAGATCAGGTTTGTGACACGCTGATGAACCCGAACATTTGTAAGGCTATGGCATCTGACAAGATTCAAAGCAGAGTCCTGAGGGAATTTTCTATTGTAGTTGGCAAGCCACTGTCCATGACACTTGAAAAGTGATGGCAGTCAGGTGAAGTCACTGGTGACTGAAAAAAGGGAAATATTGCACCGATTTTTAAAAGAGTAAAAAGGAGGATTACTGAAAACTGTTGACCTGTCAGCCTCACCTCTATGCCTGGGAAGATCATGGAAATGATCCTCCTAAAAGCTAGGAACATGGAAGACAGAGGTGATTCAACACAGCTGGCATGGTTTCACCAAGGGCAAGTCCTTTTGACCAACTTAGTGGCTTTCTATGATGGAGCGACTACATCAGTGGGCAAGGGTTGAACTATGAATGTTGTCTATCTGAAGTTCTATAGAGCCTTTGACACAGTCATCCACAACATCCTTCTCTTTAAATTGGAGGGATATGTATTTGATGGATGAACTGTGCAGTGGATGAGGAATTGGTTAATGGTCAAAGGCTTTGTGTCCAGGTGGAGACTGGTGACACAGGGTATCCCTTGTGTCTGTACTGGAACTGGCAGCATTCTTCATCAATGGGACTGATTGCATTCTCAGCAAGTTTTCAGATGCTACTAAGCTGAGTGGTGCAGTTGACATACCCAAGGAACAGGATGCCATCCAGAGGGACCCAGACCAACTTGAAAAGTAAGCCTATATGAACCTCAGAGAATAGATGAGATCAAGTTTTGCACATGGGTCAGGGTAACCCCCACTATCAATACAAGTTGAAGGATAAAGGGATTGAGAGCAGCCCTGAGAAGGGCTTTGCAGTATTGGTGGACATGAGCTGACAATGTGCACAGTCATAGCCCAGAAAGCCAACCACATGCTGTGAAAAGAATCATGGACAGCAGGTTGAGGAGAAGATTCTCCCCCTCTGCTTTGCTCTCCTGAGACCCTAACTGGAGTGCTGTGTTCAGCTCCAGAGTCCTCAGCAGAGGAAAGACATAGAACTGTTGGAGCAGGTCTGGAGAAAGGCCACAAAAACAATTAGAAGGATAGAACATGTTTCTTATGAAGAAAGGTTGAGACAATTGGGGGTATTCAGCCTGGAGAAGAGAAGGTTCCAGACATTATAGTAGAATTCCAGTACTTAATAGGTACTAATAAGAAAGATGGGGACTTACTTGTTAGCAAGGTCTGTTGCGATAGGACAAGGGGCAATGGTTTTAAAATAAAAGAAGGTATTTTTAGTCAGATACAAGAAGGAAATTTTTTTACAATGAGGGTGTTAAAACACTAGAGCAGGTTGCTCAGAGAAGTGGTAGATGCTCCATCCCTGGAACTATTCAAGGTCAGATTGGACCTGAACTAATGGAAGATGTCCCTGCTAATTGAAGGGGGGTGGACTATATGGCCTTTGAAAGTCTCTTCCAAGCCAAAATATGTTATGACTCTAATATATACATAATTCTCATCAATAAAAAAACTATCAGTACAAATACAAATATATTTTCAAGGCACCCAAGTGTTATTTTAGTTCATGAACTTTTAACTGAAGACACAACCAGAGAAAATATCGGTATGTATTGGTTCCTTTATCACCAATGCCTTGGACCAACCTATTCCATTCACATGATGCAACATCCATTCACAAAGTATGAAACAGCTGTACTGTTAAACCATGTTGTCTTTGAGATTGGGATCTCTCAAAGGAGAGCCACCTGCACTCAGACTCACAAGTTAAACTTAAAATAGGAGGATAAAAATTACGTACAGCTAATTTACTTAGACTGGAAAGCATTTCATTTTGATCTTTAAAGCCAGTTGTATGAATTTTCCTCACAGCGTCCTCTTTCTCAGTAAGCCATTCATCAAAAAGGAACTGAAAGAAAATTGGAGAGAAGAGAATGAAAAGGCTTCAGTCAGATCTTTCCCAGTGCAACTTTTTTGAAGAACATTCCAATTGATAACTGCTAAGTCTACTCACCTGCTCTTCTGCAAAGTGCTGCCATTTACGAAGAATATCTTGCAGAAGGACCCACCGGTCTTCTGTCCATCTGCAGATGGCTGCCCATCGTTTTCCAAAGTGCTAGAAAGAAACCCACAATAGAGGTTTGCATTTGTTTACTTTTTTCTTTTTAAACAAAGCAATCTGATTGTTCTAAGGCATTACAGATTTTTGTGAAAATAACTTCACTTCCATCTTTCACTTTTCATAGTCTTAAGCCTTTAAAATATGTTGCATGCACACTGAAATGCATCTTACCACCATTTGAAATAAAATCAAAATGGAGAGAATAGAAAAAAAAGCAAGAGCCAGAGAAGAGATAATTGCAATACACATTTTTCTATTAAGTTTCTGGTACTACGTTGTCAAAAATTCAGTTTCAAAACTTTCTAATGCTCAAACCATAACTACATGAAATGTAATTATGGTGTCCTAAAGAATGGAAAATCAATGGAAAACGTATCTGGTTCTTAAGTTGCATGAACACTGCAGTTGATCTCAATTCTTATATATTTTAAAATACTGCAGTGGGGGAAAAATAATAAAAAATAGCACCTTTCAAACTAACACACCAGCAAAAAAACTCACCAAGGTTTCCCAGATATTTGTTGCATATGCTACCATATACATTTTAAAATTACACAAAACTACCTTTTTTTCTTTCCCTTATTTTTGTTGAAATCAACCATTATAACTTCCACTTACTTTCCTACCAGCCTTTACTGAAAAATGTGTTAGACAAAGGATGAGACTTATTACTTCTGTGATGGTGCGACATTCTGTAAAACATTTATTGCAACAATTTACAGTAATTTAATTACCCCTGAGAATTTTATACAAATTATTCAGCTCATTCAAGAAAAAAAAATATCCTTATAAAATCTGCAAGTTATTCTATCCTACTACATTTTTAGTTTTTTATCTACTTCAAAGGCATGTCTTCACAAAAGGAATTTTTCCCCATATTTATTTATTCACTCAGTGATATTTATGGGTCCCTTACAACTTGAGATATTCTATATATTTAATATTTCCACATTTTTCATAGGGATTATAACAATTTTAGCAAAAATGTAGCATGCAAATGGTGAATTTTTAAACCCAAGAAATTAAAATTATGTCAGTATATTTTATAAGAAATGAAAGAATCTTAATATAACAAAGTGATACATTATATTTTTTCATTTATCCTGAATCTGATTACATTTCCAGTTTAGCTTGATCCACCTCTCCATCCTATTTCTCCAAGCCCAGAAGACCATTGCAAAGATCTGCAATATCTAGCACTCAGTTTTTTATATTCTATTGAACTTTTTTTTCACCTTGAGTAATTTACTTTCTCATTACTATTTTAAAAATCACAAGCATCTCTTCCCTCACAGTGGCTTCTAATCTGAACCCTGATCTGAGACTCTTCTCGTAATTCCCACAATTCAGAATAAATATTATTGATAAACTAGTAAAAACTGCTGTATGTGATTCAGTGGAGTCACAAGAAGCGACTTCTTATTCTTTAACAAGGTACAAGCCCGAGTATCTTATTTTCCTTATATGCCTTAAGTCTCTTAATTTCTACAATTTTATATGTACAGATGGTGAGGTGGATCGCATTTGGTTGGTATCATGCCTGATTTACAGTGAAGTTTATGAGTGCTAATTATGCACTACATTTTAAAAATACACTTACAGCTTTTACTGAAGGATTCATAAATCATCCTAGTTCAAGCAGCAAAGGTTTTAGCACCTCTGAGTTAGATTAATGTATTTAGAAAAATCTTTTCATGACCAGACACCTCTCCATTGGTAATGAAGGTGTAGATCAGAGTAAACTGCACAGCACAAATTTAACCAATAGTTTGCGTGTGTCTGAAACTTTAAATTCTCTTAGAGGTCAAATACAAGATCTTTGACAAGAAAAAACGTTTCCTGCAAACATCACCTCTGAAAAAGAATGAATGGACTTCCATAGAGTCCACTTCATTTTTTTTTTCTGAAGAAAATTAAATTTTAAAATTTTGCGGTACCAGGAGTTATGCAAGCTCTTACATCTTCACCTTGAAAAGCAGCTTATATAATGGATACAGAGAAAAACTTGGTGCTGGTGGAAACATACACTAATCTGCACAAATAAACCCCAAACTATTTATTTAATTATTAAGTAATCAAGAATCAATTAATCGCACAGGACAGATAACTTTGAGATAAATTGAAAAATAATATTTAAATTAATCATTTTTTTTCTTATCTCTTTAATCACTTCCAAATACTGGTTAAAGACTATAAAAAAAATCATTTTTTCTAACCTCTTTTCAAGAAGAACACACTAAATACTCTTGATTAGAGTACAAAGCAAACTAAAATGAATTTGAGGTCGTACATCCCATGCAATACAGCACCACATTAGATAATTGACATAGGAATATCAACAAAAGTCATACAAGTGAGTTGTAGACGAAGTCCTGGAATCAGTAAATCTACACTTAAACACCTCCCTTTCAACCACTAACTACATTTAAACACAGTTCTATATGTCACACACAACCATTCATAAATCTAGCAATCACACATTCTGAATGTCCTTTGTCACTCATACACAATGTTTGTTGTCCTTGATGTTTATGATAGCAACAGGCACACATGTAATTGCATTGTCATGTTCATTCTCAGTTATTCTCCATATTTTATTCAAGTGTATAAATTATGCTAAGCATCAAATTTGCTCCCTATCTTTATGGCTATGCTACTTTTTATACCACATATTACACTGCATTCTTTTGATGTTTTATAAGTACAGGAGAATCTTTTATTGATAAAAAGTATTCTATAAAAGCCCCTTATACCTGAGTAATTTTTAAATCTCTCACACTGAAGTAGCTATTTTTCTTAACAAGTCCTCACAAAGAAATACATCACCAGCACTACCATCTTAATAAACTTGCCTCTAACACTGTGATTTACCTTGGAAAATATTTATTGCCTAGACAACACCAAAATCTCAAGAGTACAAGATCAAATAACTGGTATGGCATTTAAAAAATGCGTACTACAGAAGTATTGCTATGTCAACACAAAAATACTGTTTTCAGTATTTGATTCCAAAGAGCTTTTTTTCCTCAATAGTTTGATGTTTTATTTTAATAAGTAAAATGACTAAGTAATTGCACTGATAAAAGGGTTGACCTGTGACCTGCCTTAAACCTGATATTTCTCATGAGAGATTGTAACAACCATGACACCAAGATACACTGTTTGGTTGAATAGTTTTAAGACACAAAGTTTCAAGTGAAAAATACCATGTCAGAATTGTCTATTTATAAAGTAGATATTGACTAATAAATCATATGGCACTCAGCTCTGCCTCCTTATTCACATCAAATAGTAGTTCATGCTGTAAATATCCTGTGTGATGCCCAGAAACTCATAATGCACCAAGTATTTGGTTCCCAACACCTGGGAAAACAAGTCTCCAGAGAAACTGACTGAATCCCTTTGAAATGCCTCTTTTTACAGTTCTATCTGGAATTTTCAAAGAAATCTGCCTGTAGAATAACCTTTTTTTTTTTTGAGGGGATTCTGAAAGAATATTCTCTATGTCTATAGAAAGCAGATGATAAAATATTCCCAGTCTTCAAAAAGGTCAAAGTAAGGAAACACGAGAACCAGAGAAAATGAGTAAAATCAACACAACTCCTGGGAACACGGGAGTAAACGTATAAAAAAAGTGCAATAACATGCCTCAAATCTGCAGCTAATAGAAGAGGTTTTTTTGGAGTATGCTTTTCTAATAAAGTAAAGCTATCCTCTCATAGTAGTGAAAAGTAGTGACAATATGGGGGGTTTTATATAAGAAAAATAAACAGCACTTCCACAGAATTTCCGCCACGTAGCAATATGCAGTTTATGTCATTATTCAACATTCCTTGCTTATTTTGACGTATTTTTAGAACTACAAATAAATCATCTTCAATCAAAGGATAGTACCCTGAATAATATTAATATATAATAGGTGGTGTAAATTACACTCTCAGATCCTTTCCCTCAGCAGGGGAAAAGGCCATCAAGAAGCATTTGATATATTTAATGCAGATCTCTTTCCAACACAGACCCTGACCCCTGATGCCTGGGGAAGGCTCTAATTTAAGCTATCCCACAAGAGTCCTTAAGGGCCCTATTGTCTGCTGGGTATAATTAGAGAAAAAAAACTCCCTGCCTTCATGCCTTCTGTAAGTTACCCAGCCATTTCTCCAGGCTGAATTTCCCACACTTTCCTGAGGAACACGTCAGACTACTGCAGCAGATTTGCTAGGAGAGTCCTCTGATTTTGCAGCACCAAATACATATCTAAGCGCTTGTCAGCAGCTGCCTTTTTGTATGGTAAGGCTTTGGACTGAGCCTAATGAAGTCTAAGACTTATAAGTCTAAATAGTCAGTTCTCAGCAGCAGGATAAGTGTTGGCTCACAACATGTCACACACTGATATGTCAAGTAACTCATGTTATGTAAAAGTAGATTTAATAGACACACTCACCTAGGCCAGCTGTAATCTCTCAGACTACCTTAGGGCAGAAGCTATTTATGAGAGAAGCACTGTAATTGTGTTTACTTTTATTTTTTTCAAGCAAGGTTAACTTTTCTATGGATAATTTGTTTCAGGGGACTCTTCTGACTTCTATGACATTAATTGTCTCTTAATTTTTATTTTTTATTTTTGCACATGCAATAAAATTTAAGAGCTTCTACAACATTCTTTTGAAGACAGTGTAGAGTCTTGCTATCTTGTTGAGATTATTAAAATTTGTATATTACCTTTTTGTTACTTTTAACATTGGTTTATGCTGATACATGAATAAATATATACATTATATACTAATATATTTATTTGTATGAAAATATTTCAGGAATCACCATCTTGATCGTTTTCAAAAAGGCATTATCTGAATTACAGCAGCTCGGACTATGCAGCCTTGATTATCACACAGCAATAACCATTCGTTTTCTTCAAAATCTGATCCTGACCAGTGTCTCCCTCAGACAACCATATTAATCTTATGTAGCTGTGGGTCACACTGTCATGTGACAGTGTATGCTCTTATTTTGTACTACTTTTAAAAGCACTGTGATTTAACCTAGCAGGTAACTAAACCAATGACACAGCTGCTCGCTCATTCTCCCCATCTCCCCAGCCTGAGTGGGATGGGGGAGAGTATTCAGGGGGAAGAAAAGGAAAGCTTGTGGATTGAGATAAAGGGAGTTTAACAGGACAGAAAAGGATTATTATTATTAATAATAATAATAATAATAATACAGAACAAGTGACACACAGCACAATTGCTCACCACCCACAGACAACCACTGTGCAGTTCTTGGGCTACAATCTAAACGCCTGGCCATCTTCCCCCATGTTATATACTGACCATGATGTCATATGGTATGGAATAGTCCTTTGGCCAGTATGGTCAGCTGTCCAGGCTGTCCCCCAGTTTCTTGTGCACCCGCAGCCTCCTCAATTGTGGAACAGTGTTAGAAGCTGAAAAGTCCTTGACTTAGTGTATTTACACTATTGTTGCATCATAACAACCAGAACATTAGTGTGTTATCAACATTATTCTCATCTTAAATCCCAAACACAGCACTACACCAGGTACTAGGAAGAAAATTAACTCTATCCAAGGCAAAATCAAGACACTGTCCAGATCTTATTCTATAGCACCTACATCATGCCCAGGTTCCACATAACAATACTAATCACCTCCACCTTTTCCTGTCTTTTGATACATATATATAGATATCTCTCCCTTAATTTATGGTCCATCCTTCTAAAATGTCAGTTGAGTTCATTTAGCCCCTGACTTCAGGCTCCATCTGTCATAACTCTCTCAGGGCAAGAGACACACTGGCTCAGGGTAAGAGAGACTGTGGACTGTTGCATGCTGCAGCCAGTTCTGGTTCCATCACTGCTGTGCTTTTTGTTCAGTTTCATCAAGCTTCCCCTTTTATTAATTTGTGGGATTCTCACTGTAATGCCATTGATACAGAATGTAGCAACTATAGTTGTGATGACATGACATACAATAGTAGGGTTATTTAGCAGTTAATACCATACAATTTAATTATGGTATCAGCTATTGTCACCGAAAATCAGATCCCCTTGAGGCACACGTCAGACTTCTTATCCTTCCGCATCACCCACCAAGTTCACCAGGGTCCCTGAGCAAAAGCAATCCCACAGATGGGTTTGCCGTTACCTGAAGCAGGTATAACCCAGACTGGCTTCCTTAACATACCCTTTGTGTGAACTGTGGGATTACAGTGTGTGGAAGTTATGATTGGGCAGGATCAGCTGAATTGGTGGTTAGCTAACCTCTAGTGTAACTAACAAGGTGACCTTTACTAAATGCATAGCCTGATGTTTGGGGGTCCCACCACTTACTAGTCTCAGTGTAATCTTTAGTAGTCCATTGCATCGTTTGATTTTCCCAGAGGATGGTGCATCACAGGGGATGTGATACACCCACCCAATGCCATGCTCTTTGGCCCAGGTGTCCATGAGGTTGTTCTGGAAATGAGTCCTATTATCTGACTTGATTCTTTCTGGAGTGCCATGTTGCATAGGACTTGATTTTCAAGGCCCAGGATAGTGTTCTAGACAACAGCATTGTGCACAGTATATGTTTTCAGTCATCCAGTGGTTGCTTTCACCATTGCAAGCACATGTCACCTGCTTTGCCAGGTTTGTGGGAGTGCAATAAAATCAATCTGCTAGGTCACCCCATATTTATATTTCAGCCATTGTCCCCCATACCAGAGAAGTTTTATCTGACTAGCTTAATCACAGCAGATTTCACATTCATGGATAACCTGTGTGATACTGACCATGGTCAAGTCCACCCCTTGATCATGAGACTATCTATATGTTGCATCTCTTCCTTGATGGTCTGAGGTGTCACAGGCCCAACAAGCTGTAAATAATTTACCCTTGCGTTGCCAGTCCAGACCCGCCTGAGCCACTTCAATCTTAGCAACCTGACCCACTTGCTGGTTGTTTTGATGTTTCTCAGTGGCTGGACTCCTGGGTATATGGGCATTTATGTTATGTGATTTTACAACCAATTTCTCTAGCTGGGCAGTAATATCGTGGAACAATACAGCAGCCTATATGAGTTTGCCTTTGTGCCACTGGTTGCTCTATTTCCACTGCTGTAACACCCTCATGGCATATTGGCCACCATCCATGAGTCAGTGTAGAGACAGAGCTCTGACCACTTTTCTCATTCAGCAGTTTCTAAAGCCAGATGGATGGCTTTCACTTCTACACACTGGCTCGATTCCCCTTCTCCTTCAGCATCTCCTGCAACTTGTCATACAAGACTCCACACAGCAACCTTCCAAATCTGAAATTTTCCCACAATACAACAGGACCCATCAGCGAACAGGACATATTGCTTCTCAATGAGTTAGCATATGATGATGATGATGATGTGCCCTTTACAAGCTTCCATCACATGGGTCTTGTGCATTGGACTTCATCTGGATCTGTGGGTAATTGCACATTTTTTCGTGTCATAAGAAACTATCTCCTGCATGGCTAATTCCCTCAAGTACCAGATACCTCCCTCCTTGGTGGTCCACCTGCCTGGATATAAAACATCTTCCTTGAAGGGATAACTTTCACCTTATGCCTGACAGAAGTTACCTCCACAAGCTGGGGATTTGTGGTTCTCTCCTAGTCATCTTGTCACTGTCCCCTTCCCTGGGCAGGGATCCCAGCTGCTTGGCCTCCCTACCCTCTAATTCTAGGCTACTGGTCCCATTATCCCAGCATTGGAGTAGCCGGGTGACAATACACTTGACCAGATGGGGGATGAAATCTTTTTGCTTATCTCAAAGCTCACTCAGGGACAGGGATCGAATCATTCCCTCTGGCTCTCCCTCTTCCTCCTGTTTTCATTATGGTTCACATTCATCTGAATTTTTGGGGGAGTATTTCCTCTTCTGTATGGGAATGACTAATACCAGTATGAGTTGATGCTCTGGTTCAGCCACAGTGCCTGTTGACAGGACTGGAGTAGCAGCAGAGCCTGTTGCCGGGGATTAATCTCTGGGTGGTATTTTTAAAATGTTGTTTGACTTCCAACAAGACCTGAACCACATTTAGGAGACCTAGAAATAGAAACACACTGCTTTGAACATCCCAAGGATATTCGACATTCTCAAGAGCTATTGCAATTAGCCTGGAGAAAAAGGGGAAAGTGAAAGTGAAGGAAGTTATCTCCCCCACTTACTGGCTCTCCAAGGAGAAAAACTAAAAAGTGCAGTATTGATAGTTTCCGATAGATGGCTCCCTAAATACGAAGATGATGGCCATGATGGGATTAGTCTCAGAACCAAGACGTTTATCATATCATAAATCGGTATTATGAAGTACACCACAATGATAACCTTGACCCATTTTGCAGAGATGACAAACAGCACAACAGGGAACATTTAGTGGAAGTAAGGTGTTGCATAACACAACTCTGAGAACAAGTGCCCAACTTTGAGAGCAATTGAATCAACACTGTGACTAGCAACTATTTACCTAATACAAATTTCTTCTAATGCATCCTGGTCAGATCTGTCTTTATATCAACCCTTTGCACACCACATCGGCTGCCAAAATGGACTGTCATGTCAAAGCAGCTAAAACAACCATCCTGCAGTTTGCTCACTCTCCCCGACTCTCCAATGGGATGGGGGAGAGAATCAGTGAAGAAAAAAAAAATAAAAAATTTGTAGGTTGAGATAAAGGCACTTCAATAGAACAGAAAAGGGAGATAACAACAGCAATAGAATATACTAAGGAAGTAACGCATAGCCCAGTTGCTCACCACCCACAGAGCACCAATTCCCAGCTAGTTCTTGAGCCACATTCTAAACCCCAGCCATCTTCCCCCAAGTGACATACAGAGCACAAAATCATGTTATGGAATATCCCTTTGACCACTATTGGTCAGCTGTCCCAGCTGTGTCTCCTCCCCAAGTTCCTTGTGCACCGCAGCCTCCGCCCTGACAGGGCAGAACAAGAAGCTGAAAAGTACTTGCTTAGTGTAAGCACAGCTCAACAACATCTAAAACATCAGGGTGTTATTAACATTATTCTCACCCTAAATCCTCAAAACAGCACTATAGCAGATGCCAGGAAGAAAATTAAGTCTATCCTAGGCAAAACCAGGACAAAAAGCTTTGAACTTTGCCTGATAGTGCATTTAGTCAAATGTTCTAATGGTTGTGCCGTGCTTATATTTAGCTTGCAAGTGATGTGAAAAAGATAGAAATACCAACCACCTTTCTGTACACTGAAGAAAGGAGATGTAACATTTTGCTTATTGTAGATGGACTATAGTAACTCAGTACTCTTATACCTAACAAAAAAAAAAATCACATAAACCAAAAGTCTTCAATCAGAATAAAATCCCTCATTCTCAATAATGTAAGCTCTGCTGAATTGTCTAGATTCTGACAAGTAATACCCCTCTCCTTAACTATGACAGAGAATCATGTTACTTCCATCAGGAGTAATGAAACACAGTTAAGAAATAAGAGACAAACACTTGTCCTTGGAGACATAAAACAGGTTGATACTGAAGGAATCACACAAAAAAGTTGCTCTCAGATATTTGCTTTTTTCTCCAAAATACATTAATCTATGCAAAAGTCATATCCTACAGATGTATTTAAGATCATTCGAAGAAACATCTCCTGAGATACACCCAATGCTACTATTATTTCTTCAACCTTATTAACACTTAATGACACTGATAGCTTTCTCTGACACACAAAAGTTTAGTCATCACCTGAAGCTGTTCTTCCAGTGCAGCAGTAGCTTTGTCTCCACTGTTTTCATCCACCACCACTACCATATGGGTCAGAGAATTCACCTTGACTTGTTCCTGTTCCAAATCTTCTTGAAATGCCTATAATTAAATCATACATGTTAGAAAATGTGTTCCAAATTGAGAAAATGCTGTGTTTGGATTCCCCCAACTGACTAATAAACACACATAGCCAACAAGCTATGAGAAATTTGTAATTCTATTGCTGTCAGTATTATTTTACTTATTTTCTTACTTTAGCATATATGTATGTTTGCATAAGCATATTGAGCAGATTTCCATTCCTTTCACAAAAACTTGCTTATGATTACTCACTTACAAGTCCTACACCTCTTGATACAATATTTCAGCCTGAAAGAGTGGTTTGAGAAAGCATCTATTGATGTGGGTGATTTAGAGGTATCAGGGTAGCTATTATGCATACTAATAGCCTGCAAATTTTAAATAGCTTGTATTAGATTTTGTACTTATATTGACTTACACAAATATTTACATTTTGCAAAAAGAATATTCAGAATGACCAGTATTTCCATTAAGTAACTGCAAACTATCTTCAGTTTGGCACTCTTATAACATCAAGAACACAGGACAAAACTCCTCAGGAGATGACTCGAGATTAGGGAACATTTCCTCTGAATGTCAGAGGAAAAACCTTCTTGCCCTTTTAGCTTTGGTTCCCAGTTCCAGCTATAAGCTGCAACAAAACTAAGGGCAATCTTTTGCTGAGAAACAATAAGCTGCTTAAACTGAAGAAACTTCTCTCAAATCTGCACAAATTGATATTTGGATAACTACTAACCTTGCCAAATTTCTCTCTGACCCTCACACAATTTCCCAGGCTTCATGTAATTAATCTAATCACTTGATCCCTCCTTCGTCCAAGTACACAGAGAAGTGCCATGGGAAGCCTAGAAGTATTCTGATGATGATGTTTTATAGCATGTTCACTGTACACTTAGGCTACATCATAAAAACAATATTAAAAAGAAATCTGAGGTATTGTAACACCTTAGTAAATTCCCCTTGGCAGGTTTTAGTCTCTTTTTTGTTTGTTTTTGTTTGTATGTTTGTTTTCTTCTCACTTGGTGTGAAAGACGGAATCTCTACTTCACTACAGTTAGCAAAGCCCATAACAACCCAGCTCGTGTCAGGCACAAGACCTATTTACTCCTTTCTTTGCTGAGACATGGCAAGAGAACAGTGAGTAAGATGGAAAGGGAAGGAATGAATAAGTGTTGGTACTGAAACTTCAAACTACAGAGAAAGCAATATTAACTTTTTCGTAACTTTTGTTACTTATCTCCAGATTAGTTTATAACAACCAAATGTACTTCAAAAATTCCTAATAGCTAACCATTGTTTTGCATTACTGAGTTCTGTATTGTGTTTCTTAAATTAAACTTGAAAGAACCCCCTCATCCCTCATCATCCCTCATCCTCTTATCCCCTGAAAAAAACCAAGGTCTCCAAGACCACATTCTGTCTGACACACTTTCTAGGTGTCTGTAACTAGCTTCCAAGCAATGGAAGAATTTGGGAAATCAAAGTCCTGGATTATGTTCTTGATACTTCAAAGTTCATTCAAGTGATTAGTGCATACGTGGTATGATAGTCACGTTCTGAAAAATAACACGGTAACCACATATACCATATCACAACAGAAACCTTGACTGTATTACAAATTATATTGAATTTCACCATAATTTTTTTTCTGCTACTTTTTCAAGTAGAGCAATTCACTTATGCATGAGGAACAAGACCTTACTGAAGAATAGGTCAGGCATTTGCAATCTCTTTGGTTAAATACCTTTTATTTGAAAATTAATAATTAAAATACAATGTGTCTGTAGGCAATAGGAGAGGAATTTGGAGTATTGGTTTTAAGGCATAAAGTTCCTAACACTTTTCAGAGTTTTAATTTCTTCATGGGCATAGCCTTTAAGCCAATATATTCATAAGAATCTTCCTTTTTTTACTTTCACACCTGTGATTACCATTTGCTTCACACTGTTAGACTATAAAGCACTTCTCAATGACTATAAAGAACACCAAACTGTTACAGTGATCCCTGGAATTCAGATTTCTCAACATTTTATGACCCAATACTTGATCAATGAAGAGGAGGCAGAGCACTCTTGGATCAGGCTACATAACACAACTTAAGTCTTCCAGGATCAATCCCCTCTTTCATCCATTCAGCAATAAATACATTGCTCCTTAAGCCTACAGCCAAGGAGAAGGTTTTAATTTTCTGACTTGTGGCTGAGAGATGGCACCCCAGAACAAACCCATTGTTAGCAATGTTCCGCAATGCAGCAGTGGAGAGATATATGGGAGTAGGAGTCTCGCACAGAGTGAGTGAGAGACTTCAGAAATCACAGAACCAACGAAACCAGAAAGTTGAATAATTTTCTACTCCCCAGACAGACTTGATGTGTCCTGAGCTAAAGGTCAGTTCTTTATATTCCAAGTGTCTAGTTTTACCATGAAAACTCACTGGCAGAAACCTTTTGCCTAGAAGAGCTTATTGAAATATGAATTTACAGATTAAGTAATTTACTAATCAAACAATTTAAAACAAAGTAACATTTTCTGAAAGTCTGAGCCTTCTTTTTTTATTAAAATATCAGAAACTATGGGAAATTTTTAGTGTTAGGATGTTTCAGTACTTTAATTGCAAAGGTAAAGAAAGACACTTCCTAACTGTTCAAATGTCAGAGGTGGATTTGTCTTTGGTACTTGGATACCCTAAGCAGGCATTTCTGTTGACTTTGAAGTAGATTGTGTCAGTCATACATTATCTGATAGCAACTGAAGGAACTGTGGAGTTTTAAAAGTTTCTGGTGTTGCTATCCCTTGCATAAATATCTATGTCCATCTCTCATTTTAAATCCCTAAAAAATTTCTGTCTCCACAAGCCCAGAAGAACTTTTGAGAAAGTAGAAACACCTAAGAAACTTAGAATTTTCTCAAAAGTTAATGAAACTGTAAAATCTGCTAACTATAAATTGCAAAATAATAAAATTAAATAATATCATCAGTTCAATTAAAAGCACATTTTTTCTTAATAATATCACTTCTAATATAATATTCTGCTTAGACAGCTCAATGTTCTTCATATTTTGATTGAAAAGCAAGTTTCTCCCTTTATAAAATTACAAAGGGACACTTGAAGCAACAGACAAAATGCATTAAAAATAATGTGTTTACAGCAGTATTTTAAAATATGCATTACTCAAAAATATGCTATGTCAGATTTCTTACCAGAACTGTGCACTTTGCTAATGTCACAAAATCCTCTACAGTTCATGTCTATTTCAGTCCACTCAGAAAATTTTCTGTACTACATTAAATAAATATATAATAATATGTACACTATATATATTCTATGTACTAACTTCATATGCTACTAAACTAAGTAGCGTACTGCAAAGAATATTGTGTGCTTTCTCTCATCTTGGTAAAAGAAGCTGCTCCTAACACATATTATAGATATAAATGGGTTTTTTTGTTATATAGGACCCAGCAGGGAAACTGAAGTGTTAGTCACAAGAACTCAAGACCAGTATTTTGAGACATTAGTGAGAAAAAAGTAGAAGACAAGAAATGAGATGTATGAAAGCAAAAAATTGTAAGGGGATAAATAACATGAAATATATAGAGTGAAAAGTAGTTACTAATGAACTTTCAAGGGAGAAAATAAAAATGATAAAGGTAAAGAGGAGCATAAGATAGGATAACGACAAACTCAACCTGTCATCTTTGTTGTGGCCTATGTTAAAATGATCTTTGCCTTTCATATCTTCTAAATTCTGGTTCCTCCCATCACTTTCTATAACATTGTTTTGGAGAGATCCAGGATCACGTGAGACTCAGAGAATTTATGGGGGAGGGGGTGTGCTTTTTTTTTTGCTTATTCAATAGTGAAGTAATGGATATGCTATTAAAAATATCCATTGTTTTAGCCCTTATTACAGAAGGTAGCTTTGCTGAATTCAATATATAATAAAATGATCTGAAATTTTCAAACAATATGTGAAAATGTCAAATATCATCTTATTTGACTTATAATACAAACTATATATGAATAGAAATTTAATTGAAGTTAAACCCAAAATATTTTATTTCCACCTCAACCAAATTGTCTTCCAAATAGCAAATAGATTTTAAAAGTAATATACTTAAATAATATTGGCTAACCATGCTAAAAAGTAAGAACTAGTATATGGGAGAGGTAGATTTCTACGTTTTCACTTAGAGTATCCAAATACAATCTAAATACCCATTTTTCTCAATATTAGAAAAAATTAAAGAGATTGTATAAATAAAATTATTACATTTTTCATTAGTACTCAAATGCAAAATCCATAGAAGTAGGAGTAAAGATATTCAAGTCTTAGTTCTCATATTCCAAATTTTTTCAGGTTGCTTTCTCTAATTACTATTCTATAATTGCCAGTTTTGTTTTTTAAAGAAAGCTTATTGTCAGAATAAATGCTGAGCTAGCAAACCTGCATTCTCAGCTGCCTTGCCTCCTCACAGGGCAAGCAGATATAACACAAATAGCAGCAGTAGGTGTAGAATTTGTATTCTTCTTCAGTCACACTCTTTAATCAAAATGCAGAAAAATCACCTTTAACACAGAAGTGGATCACACAGTCTTTTGAAGCTTTTTGAAGCTTTTGACCTTCTTGAAAAAAAACACCCACCAAAAATACCCCCACCTTTAAAAGCTGGTTTCAGTTTGAATTGTGTTTTCAGGATGATCTGCCCTCTAGAACCTGGACTAGCACAGACATGGGCAATCAAGCATCAAATGTTAAAATCTCTCAAGATACTATAGAGCTGAACTGCTTTCAACCGCTGATGTAGAAAGATTAACAGGTTTTCACAGCAAATCTCCATGACCTCACAAATCATCTCTGTTTTCTATGCTTTTCTGTGTCTCTCTATTGGCATCACTGTGTGTCAGGGATACAGATATAAATATATTTAAAATTTGAATTAATATGAAGGCAGACAATTTAATCCTGTAAATGAAACAAAGATTGTACTTAAATTATGCCATTAGTTTTTCCAATTAAAGAATTGTCCTCATGGTATGTCAAAAAAGTTTGGCCAAATTCTCTCTCACACTGCAATTATTATTTTGTTTTTTTTCATTATTTAAATACATTATTAAAAAGTATTTTCTACAGTTAGAAATGAGATTCTGTTTTATAATACTCTATAGTTACATATTCAGAGTTCCAGGAATTCTAACAAGATTATGCCAATACTACAGCAAGTAAGGAGAGAGGGGAGAAAAAACCAACAAAAAACAAACAACATGTAAAAACAAGAAAACACAGATATTAAATAAACCTCATATATTGCTATTGTATTATGTAATGAAAACATATTACAGTTGCCTCACATATTCTAGTAGTTTATATTTTAAAACCAAGTAATTTATTTTTTAAAATTTTGGGATAGAAGTAAGAGTTGTGATAAAATACTCCACAAACACTTGTTAATTGTACAAAACAAATCAATATTAAACCCAGATTCCATTATTATACTTTTTTATGTAGTAGAGCTTTTAAGATGTCAAAACCTCAAATTGTTTTTTATGCCTTTAGAAGCATACCACAGCATACCTTATGCTCTTCTATTTGACGCTTTAAGTCCTCTAGATCTGGACCTAGGGGCTCCAAATCGATTTTCTTTGTCCTTTCTTCTGTTTTTGTCAGCCAGTCAGCTAACTGGGCTAGCTGCTGATTCTGCAGATCCATTAGGATTTTATGTAAACTGTAAAAAACGAAATAATTTCCATTTATACATAGAAGAAAACAACAGGCAGAAATATCTGCCCTTTTTAGTCTTAAATGATTCTTATGAGGCTACATTAAGAACTTAAAAAAAACCTAAATAGCAACTTTTAAACAGGTAACTCTAAATTTGTTGAAAGAGTTTTAAATTAGGAAAAAGGTTTTGAAACTGTCTTCCTAGAACCTGAGTACTGCCTATGAAAATACACTGTCTGTTAGAAATGCAACTTGAGGTAAAATTTTTATGAGTTGTTTGAATATTCAAAATTTCTACTCTTTGGCTTCTTAAAACTTGTGTTGTTTCCTAGTGCTGCTCAGACATATTTACTTGACAGGCTTCCTCAAATTTAGGATATTAAACAGAAGAAATTATTAAATCTTCAGTTAAATCAGTGGAAAACGTTTTGGAGAACAGAACAGAAAATACTTCAGTTTTGCCTAAATAAAGTATTTTTCTAGCTCCAAAACGACCTGCCCAGAAACCCATTACAAACCCTCTGCATATACTTGCAATTTTTAGAAATTCTCCAAACTTCCCTAACCAAAATCATAATCTTACCAAAAGTATTTTTAAATGCTTTGCAAAGTGTTAGTTACTGATAGAATTACAAACAGGTTTTTGTATTATATTTTGGATAGCATACAATTTTGAAGTTAGATTTGACGGCCCGTGGTCACGGTCCTTAGTGATGCTGAGCCTAGTGAAACCATTGTATGTTACAGTGTGTTACTAACATCTCAAGCACAATTCTTCTGGAAAACTCTTAGTTAACTGCTTTCAGAACTCTACTTGGAGATTTGGAAATCTGAGTTGAACTTTCAGACTGGAGAAAATAGCTATGTAAAAAACACCACAGTCCTACTTTATTCCTGCTTATTTCTCAATTCCCTTCTTGAAAATGTAACCCAAATTAGAAAGCTATCATAATTTTTGTCACTGTGACTAACAACACCTAGAATTGCCCAACTTAACGTTGACATTTTCCCCTATGAAGATATTTTCACAAGTTTGTATTCTCCTGCGGCAGCTGCAGACTGGATGAAGTGTGATGTGAGAAGTGCAGGAGGTCTTGTCCCTGAACAGGTAGGCAACTTAAGAATTACTTGCACAAATATGAATATGCAGCTTTCTGTCACAATTTCAAGATAAGCTCAAGTAAAGCAAGTACTTTTGAGTTTGTCCAAACAATTATGGAATTTTCCCAAGACAGTCAGAGCAAAGCCAGAAGTGTATCATGTCTAATATGTCCAAAATAAGCATAAATCTGTGTTTTCCCAGCCATAACTAATAGTTTTCAAACTCATCATCACAGAAGATTGTGTTGAACATGCAGATAATTACTTTTTGGTACACATTTAAATTCTTCTGAACTACCAGGATTTAATATTTGTCATTGTCATGCAGATATAACAAGTGAAATCCCATATCTCATTTGTAGCCTGGTCATGTATTAAGGCATATGTTTGAAACTTCAGCACTTCTATTGTTTGTTGTTATTTATTTGATTTTCTACCCATTTTGAAATTAATTTTAAAAATAGAAAAATTAATTACTCCCAGTTTTAATACTTCCAAAACGAGCATTCAGCCTCTGAAGAAATATTTATATAATTGCTGTTTGCTATTTATATAGGTAAAAAGAAGTACTGTATACATAGTAATAACTCATACTTAAAAAGGAAAATAGCACTGGAAAGCCAGCATTTAATACATTCATCCTTTGCATTTTTCACTTTATAGTCAATCCTTGGAATCGCCAATCAATTTAGGAATGCAAAATACTCCCAATTCTGTGTATATACTAACTGCCACATTATACAGTCAGCTGCCATTTAGAAGGACCTAGACAGGCTGGAGGGACAAGCCAGGAGGAACCCTATGAAATTCAACAAGGAGAAATGCAAAGTCCTGCTCATGAAAAGGAAGAACCCCTGGAATTACACCGGCTGGTTACTGACTGGCTGACATAACTCCAGCGATAAATTGAACTGAACTTCTCTCACTCTGCTATTATCTTTCTGCCCCTGAAATGGCCTTTGCTTTAAAAAAAGAACAGGACATTAGATAAAGGTCTTCCCAAAAGAAACTTTAAGATGTTTATGCGAACACTAAATTTAGCTTTGGAAAATCTTTATTATATAAGGATCCATTTTTTGGTAACCAAACATAAAATTAACCAGATAACACAAACATATAGACTTCAGATGCCCCCAAAGTAACAGGCAAAACAAGAACGAATGATACATTTTCAAACAGGGGTGCAAAGGGAATTATTAAAAAATTAATCTGAAAAATTTAGCTGCTACAAAAAGAAGCTGTTTGTAGTTTTGTTTGGGTTTTTTTCCCCCCTTAAGGCAGCCAACAAAAGTAATCATTTATCTCAGGGTTATCTCTTGCATCCATATAGATGAAAAAACCCCACAAAATTGGCTGAGGTTTTCTGTAACAGAAACAATCAAATGGCATTAGTAACCATAGAGGATGAGCCAAAACTGAGTTTCTTGAAACAAGACTTGTAATGGAGAGTAAATGTGAAAGGCAGTCTGGGAGACAGAGTGCAAGCGATGATCAAAGGAATCCTGAGGAGGACACAGACATGAAATGTATCTTCTAGTGCAGAGTGGCACTTACAGAAAAGAGAAGAAACTGCAAGCAAACACTGAGATGAGCTAACTTTATCGAGATAAAGACATACAAACAAACTTTTGAAAGGCAAGAGCTTGTTTTAAAATAAGGTGTTAGTCACATCTGTTTCTTGAATGGTAAGTACTTCACTGTTGCTAGATGGCACTGAGACATTATCCAGGGTTAGGCCTGGAGCTCTGTGAAGCTGTGCTACTTTCTAGAAAGAGTAGTATTTTTTTAAAGACTCCAGTTGTCTGGTCTTGGAAGGATAGAATCAAAGAAAACAAAACACAGGAACAACAATAAGTAGGATATGAAATTTCAACAGACCTTGAGACACTGATGTAAATGATTCCAAGAAACGGAAAGGGCTTCATTAACCCAAATCTCTAAATAGCATATATCAAACAATCATGTTTTTCAGTATTATCTCTCTCAGGATTTTTTTATTCTTAAATAACAGCATGTCATGGATCTTTGTGATGCACTATGATTTAAGTGTGTGGGGTTTCGTTTGGAGTTTTTCATTTGTTTTATTTTGGGTTTAGTTTGTTTTTAATGGTAATTATGTGTTAATTATTGATCAAAATGACCAGAAGATACATATAGTGTCCTTTCCACTCTAATCTCTCTCTTTCTTTATAGGTAGAATGTAGGAAGCTTATACTCTGCTTTATTTAAACCCATGATTCACAAGTAATTAGCTGTCTTAGATCTAATTCAGTCTTCCTTCATTTTAAAGGGTGTACTTTATTGTCTAATTCAATGTTCTTAACCAAGGTATTAGAAATATTAAATACAATGCTTCATCACAGAGGGGTTTTCAATAAATGAAATAAAAAAATGCACAAAACCTGCTAAATTAAAAATAATTTGATTTTAAAAAAACCAAGATACATTGAAATAAATACTGACTATATAGAATATTGATATTATTCTGAAGAATAGTGTAGAAACTTGAAAATGAAATAAACACATAAAATAGCTTAATCACAGTTGATTCTTAAGCAAAAGAATTTTTCTTTTGTCTTCCCATTCTGTAGGTACTTTCTGGCATTGAAATGACTTCTATAAAGATCTGATGGAGGTTTTATATACCTCAGGAGATTATAATAATATTTGTTGATAGTATGGCCCTCATTAGTTTAAAATACAAAATACTTTTGCACTGAATTGAATGTGTTTTAGTAGTTGTGGAATTCTCCATAAAGCAGTAAATTGCATTATGTTTTCCTCACCAGTGGTTCATTTATCAGTCTGATATGCTTTACTATACAGAATCCTATTTGGGGATGGGCAGGAGGAAGCAATGGAAAAACAGGCTGTTTTCCTTCAGCATGCTAATGTCTTGCTTGCTGAAGGGTGAAATGCTTTCAATACATTGTGGATAGAAGGGAAATCCAATCTGGGCTACATTTACACAATGGCACGGCTAAGTTCCAAACTTTCTGAATCACTTTCCACGAGACCCCTTCACTATTGTAGTATCCTTTATCCAGTAATATCTTTCTCCTCCCTTTGTTGATTACTTGCTTTTGTTTCCCCTGTGCTGTAAAGTGTGCCACCAGCTTTCACTTTTCCCATTAATATTACAGCAGAGGACAGACAGTCTTGTGATTCCCATCTTCCACAAAAAAAATCTCTGTTTGGATAAACATGTCACTGGTTCCTTACAGGCAAGATTATAGCAACAAGCTCAGAAGATTATGCTTTAAAATGAAGTAGATGACAGACTCAGTTTAAATTGTATATAACAACCCAGAAATATATTGCATTGTGATACCAAAGGAGTTCATAACCCTTCAGTTGGCACTTGAAACACAGGGATTTGACCCAACAGGTTAAAAATTAGCCATATCTAATTACTTCCCTCCTGAGTAATCTTCTCTTGCCCTAACTCAAATTTCCTTGTGTTTATCACAGATTTATTTTTTTTTTGGTAATAAGTAAATAGTAGCACAACATTCTCTGTGAAGCCCTTATCACATTGTAACTTCCACTGATTTCTTATTACCTAAATATGACATGCTTCAGAAGATACTAGACCGTTCAATTCCCTGAGCAATGACCTCTAGTTGCATCTGGGAGATAAGCTTAAAAACTCAAGTTACAGGACATTTTAGTAGACACTAACAGCAATGAGGTTGCTGCTTGCATGTGTTGATTTAAATGAAAATAAATATGGCAAATAAAAGCTGCCTACAGTAAAGTATCATACATACTTTGGAGTCTTCTCTACATGAAAATAATAAAGCTGGAATATTAGGTTTAAACATGATTTTATAGACTGTCAAAGAAAAACAGAGTAAATAAAAAATGCTCAATAGCAAGCTGAAAAGCAAAAAAATGTTTGGAATTACTAAGAACATATTGAAAAAAACCCCACAAAACCCAACAAAACAAAACACAAAAAAAAGCAAGAGAGCAATGTTACGATAAATTTGTTGAAAAGCACAGTTGGCCATTTAATATTGAAGGCAGTTCTGGTCCCCTTGACTCCAAAAAGATAAGGTAGAACTTGAAAAAGCTCCAAGAAGAGCAAAATGAATAACTAAACATATATTTATGGAGAGAGAAAGGAACGATATATATAATGTAACCCTCACTACTGGATGGAATCACTTAAGCTACCAGTGACTAAGGAAAAAAATAAGTCTTTCTTTAAAAAAGTAGGACCCATATCAGGCAAGAGACCTGTGGAATTCACCACCAAAGGATGCTATGGGTGCTAACAGGTCCATAGGGATAATGAATAAAAAGATGGAAGTAAAAAAAAAAAAAAAAAATCAATACAAAGAAGTCCATCTCAGGAATTCACTTCAGCTGAAAAAAATGAGGTCCGCAGAGTGTTGTGGAGAACTTTAACAGAAGGCACGCAGTATTAGGCCAAAGCAATAATCCATGCAACCCAATATTCCATCTGCACCAATGGTAAAAGGTGATGAGAAGATGCTGCTTCAGATGATCATATATCTTCCCTAAATATTATCATTTCTTGTTCTGTTACAGACAGGATGCTGGGCTAGACCATTGGCTTGACATCTAGAGATATTCAGCTTTTATTAAATCACATTTGCAAAAGGTGTAATGTTCCAGCTGCACTGAAAGAAGAGACAGAAGAATTTCTCACATAGTACATGTCATGTTCATTGGTATTTTCCGAGAGAAAAATTAAGAGCCAAGCAGAAAGATTTCAATGAAGTCTACCTAGTTCAAAGTCCCTAAAGAGCCACCAGAGATCTCAGATTTAGGCTGTTTGTCACTGCATTTATTTAGTTTTAATGTAGAGAACAGCTATATTCTTCAGTAAATAATACTGCTTGCCGATAAACAAGCTCCTAGTGACATTCAATTAATTTTAAAAATTTCCACTGGATTTGACTTATTATGGTACTTGGTAATCTTCACCATTGGGTCCCTTTACAGAACAGCCAGTAGGCATGCAAAATTCCTCACAATAAAGTAAGATACAGTCATATGAGTTTGAAAAAGAGTCGTTATATTAGATGGGGATTAAAGCTACGCACATAAAATGAAAAGAGAGTCTAAGAAAAAAGAAATATGAAAGATCAAGTAACAGATGTTTTCTTAAGGAAAACAACTTACACAAAAGCCATCTTCAATAACTTTCCTGTATTAGCCACATTGTATCTTGCAAAACAAATTACTCCGCTGTGGCACAATCACAAGCTCTTACCTTTATGGGGTTTCTTATACTAGATATCACTATGTAAATCAAAACACTTCTGGAAAGCTAAGCTCTCACTATTTTTCTGGGATCAAGTTTTACAGGTCTTAAAGATTTGTTTCCCTTTTCCTCCTTATCTCAGTAAAGATTCTTTCTTTTGTAGCGAAAAATTGTGTGATATTTATTGAAACTATCAGAAGAGAGTTTGGGAGGTAATATAAATTTTTGTTAAAATGTTATTCATTTCTAAGTCGTTCATAGCTGCTGATCTGTGTGGTTTCCAGTCTCAAAGCAACATGCAAGCTTAATAATCACTACACATCAGACTTCATTTTGAAAAACATCTGAGATGGAGTTTTGCTCACTGTGAAGGGAAAGAAAATCCCAACTGGTGGTCAAGTTCACGATTGCTTCAGTCAAACTCCATATATATAATGTTACCTGACATAGTACTTACTTGCTTTGTTTTTCCATGCTTGCTACCCTGAGACTTTCCCATCGAGAATTGAGTAGATTCATTTGTTCTTGGATTTCATTCTCTTCATCATCTGAAAGTTTTCCAATTGTTAGAAGTTGACTTCCAACTTGCAAAACACTGCCAACTCGTCCTTGATGAGCTGTTAATTCCATCATAAAGCCCTGACAAAAATAAAGCACAGTTTTGATTCTTGGGAATGAAAGAGCAGATTTTGGAGAAACACCTTCAATTTCACCACTTTTCAAACCTGGTTCTCAACTTTGCTCTTTATTTTTTCAACCCATCCCGAAACCTTGTAACACAAACCAAAAATAAACACTTTCACTTTTTGCCCAGGGCAGTCACTAATACTACCTTTAAATTCTCCAGACCCAAATTAACACTGCCCCACCCCAGAAAAAAAAACCAAACCAAAACCAAAAACACGCAAAAAACAACCTCAAGAAAAAGGAGTAAAATAAAGTAGAAATATCTTTGTTTTATATTTTTCATCTTATTATTACATACAAGCAGATAAATGTCTAATGAAAGAATAGGATAAAGATATACCTCATGGGTGTGAAATTGTTCTTTAACAACTTCTACATCATTGGATATATCTCCTTGTGCTTGCAATGCATCTTCAGCAGAGAGAAGCCATGTAAGTACTTCTTCTAAAGCAGTTTGGTAGTTTTCAAGATCCATTTCAGACCTCATCTGGATGGTAGTAAATGTCTTTTCTTCAACTGTTTCTAAAAACTGATGAAAAGCAAAATTTTAAAAGCAATGCAAATAGCATCTGCTCAGACACTTTTACAAAGGAATAAATAGAATGCCATTGTTTAGTATAAATGCTTTTTATAAACCATAAACATCAGATGGCTAATATATGGAAATACTTATTAGTATAAAATTGGTTAATAGACCCAGCTCAGATAAAATTGAGGGAAATTTAAAAATCCCAGATTAAATTAGATTTTTTTTTAAAAATATCATACAAAATCCTAGCAACTATTCTAGACAGTGACAATATTTAAATTCTACTTGTAGATTGTTGTTATATTTTTTTAAATAAATAGTTTGCTTTTTTTTTCCCTTTCTAGTTCGCTGTTTCTTATTTAAGTATTTTCCTTTGGAACTGAGAGAGAAATTTATTTCCACAGCAGCTAGTAAAATTATAGCATCCAAGAAGCGGTAAGTCGCATGCTGGCATTGCAGACAATCTATGGAAAACAGAATATAAAAAAGAAAAACAACCCTTTACATTACACAAAATACTAGGCTACCCATAAACACCTATTTTCTTAAAACCATTCTAGAAAGTTGAAAAAGCGCAGCAATATCACACCAAACAAATGTAACTTTCTAAAGACAAACAGAAGCATATTACTATTGACTTCTCTTTCCAAAGACCACCTTTATATTTATACTTCAGAAACCAGGTGACTCTTACAAGCCACAGCAGAGCAATGGCCACCTTGATCTGAATCCACATAAGCAGAGAATATTCACATTGTAAAAGGTCTACAAGGAAATAAAACATGCCTCAGAGTCGACTGTTGGTTTTGACTTGACAATGTACAATTTTTTTAAAAAACAATGTTATACTGTAGCTTCACTAATTCCATCAGTGCTGTTAGCTCTCTAAAGGTAACTGTACATCCTCATCCTTGCTCATCCTGCACATGGAATGAAAAATAACTGCTCAGATCAGCAGCAATTCACACCATTGGCTCAGTTGTAAATGGAATATCAAACACTAAGTTAAATATTCACACTTGGAAGTGGACAGCTACTGACCTAATCCCTATGCCACACACTTCACATTAAAAAACAAAACCAAAGGGTCTCAAGGCAAAATTCATTTACACAAACATGATTTGCCCTGTAATACCAACCAAAGTTAAGAATTCGGATTTCACAGGACCAAGAATAAACCACGTTGAAATAACCAACATAACACAATTGAAACCTTGAATTCTATAAATCATAATCATAGGCAAATCCATTAAAAAAAACCTCACAACAGCCAAACAACACAAACACTTCCTTGTGAGTACCCTCATTTCTGAATTTACATGAAAACTTTTCAAAATCGCTGAAATACTGAGGAAACCAAATGAATTTTAAGGTATTGGATATACTACATTGATAATATAGATAACAGTTATTAATAGAGACATCTAATATAGGTTGTGGTGGCTACTTCTAGCCATATTTTTATAAGAGAACCGAAAACAATTAGATTACGCTGAAGTTGTATTTTTATAGCCATATATCACCTCGTAAGACTACACTTATGCTTACATACGCACACCCTTCCATTGTTGATTTTAAAAACTATTCTTAATAAAGTATTTAATGGTTGTGTAAAACAAAATTCATTGAGTGCAGCCAAAGCAAAACCGATCACTCTACTGAATAACATTGCATGCATGATGGCAAAAACGTTAAGTGGAAAGATGACATGAGAAAAATATGGTGTTTTATGAAGAATGCATCACATCTAGCCAGTTAGCTCACAGACTATTCGGAAAAACAGTCAAACATTTTTGGATGGAAGATAGTCCTGATCATTAAAAGGGCTGACCTAGGAAGAAATAAAATTCTCTGGATCTGTATGTTGTCCTCTAGAATATGTCTGGTAGCTGTATGAATTAATTCAGAGTCAAAACCATGAGGTTGTATGTGGTTCAGTGTAAAAAAGTGAGGGGAGGAAGTGCTCCTCACCTTTTACTGCATTACATTAATGAAAGGAGGACAGGGATGGAATAACTGTTAGTAAATTCTCCAAGAATGATTCTATTTGTTCATAAAGACTGCTTTGGAGTTTTAGATATTAGTTGGGCAGCTTTAGAAAGAAGTTCTGCAGTAAAGATTTAGGGTTCATTCCAACACTCTTAACTTGCATTAGATATTTTCTTCCTTTGGAAAATCCCTTTCATGCTGTAAAACACCACAGAATCTGACTCTAGACATTTGGAGCTTTAGAATTCAGACATAAAATTTAAAAGATTTTTTTTTCATAAAGGCAAATTAAAGCCCAAAGCACTTTTCTCATTTTGAAAACTCCCTTTACAAGACTGCAATTGCAGAAAATAGCATACGTTTTTCACCTTCTAACCATGCCTCCTACCAGGTGAGACATACCAATGCCTATTCTCTCAGTTCCTTCAAGTTTCTCATTACAAAATCAGATTTTATGTGTTTGTAGCTGTGAAAATATTAAATGCTAAAAGGTTCTTTGCAATAACCAAGACTGTTTTCTTAACAGGTAACATCAGACAGAATAAGTTCAGTCTTTTCTGTTAACAAAACTAAGAAGATACATAGGTCAGAGTGTTTTATGTTAACTGTTGCCTTGTTCTAAATCAGACTGACATTTTAATTGCATTATGGATGTCAAAACTGCTTTTGTCGGTGATTTTTTTTAAAAAAAATTTATTTCCTATTTATATGAAAACCCACCCTAGTTTGGCCTTATCACAAATACGAAAACTTGTGGGTTTTGTTTGCTCAGTTGAGACAACCTAGATTTTTTGTATCTGTCTTTCTCAGTGCTTCAGCTTCTACAGCAGATGTTTCCACCTGGATGAACAGGCCTGTCCTTGCAACTGCATTTCTGAGATGCAGTAGAGAATTAGTTCATTCAAAGTCAATATAGTTTAGGCAATGAGCACATTGAGAGGAAAAAAAGTTGGAATCAGGTCATATACATGAGCATATATAACAAAGGAAAGATTGACAGGCAAAGGTAAAAGAAAATTAATCCCTTGAATAATTATTTAGATGTAGTTGGTACAGATAATGACCGAAAAACACAAATAAAGAGTGTAAAAGAAGGCTTCAAGCAAGTGAAAAAAACTGGAACCAGTGGGGTTGGGGAAAAAAAAGACTAAAACTGTGAATTGCAGAAACAGGTAAGAATAGTAAAAGTTAGGAAGCAGGAATAAAGCTGCCAGTTACCTGAAACAATTGAATTTTCTAACAATTTAAAAACTTCCATTTTATATACATGGTCAAGTCAGGCAGTGGTTCACAAAAAAATTTTCCACCTAGCTTCCTATCTGGAACACATTTGTACTTTGCAAAAATATCAAAGCAGGTTTTTGTTAATAGCTACTCAATCCCTTTTCCCCCCAGATCTTATAAGAACATATTGATTTTATTAACTGAAAATTTTTCAGTCTATATTTAAGGGTCATAATTATACTGAGTTTTTGTTCCAACAGTAAAATGTATTGCTGTTTGATGTATTACTGATGACAAGACACAGAGTACTTGCTTCTCTAAGGAAAACACTTCTCATTCAAGGATTCATTCATGGCTCCAAACTGTAATATGGCTTACTGTGGAGGTGTTAAACTAACTAACTGTGACCAAATACAATTGCTTTCACCATACACCTACAACAAAATTATGATTTCTTCCTGTTGAAATGCCTAGTCCACTCACCACTCTTCAACGCTTCCCTATTCTGATCCAGAACAAGTCACATTCTAAAGGAATGCAGATTGCAGGTGGTGTCATGTCACACAGTAGACTGTGAAGTCATTTAGTCTCTTCATAACAGATAAATAGGAGTACTCTTCACATAAATTCGATAAATTTTCACTATTAACTAATGACTCTTCACAGAGCTCTCCAGTAGTAAATGGCAACAAGGTCCTGAAAGTATATTACAGGTCAGGAATCTTCAGCTGTGTTCTCAGTAATAGTGCTACCAACAAGGTAACTCTAGATCAGCAGATTACAGATCCCTTGACTGTGTTCTATACTGTTACATACATAATAAAAAAGGAAAAGGTAATTCTATCCGCTGATAATGATCAATCCATCTTAAAATTTGAATTGGGATCATGGCATCATGCAGTAACATGAAAAATATTCGAGATAGAATAGATAACTAACTCACAATAGATTGACTTGCATTTATTTTTCATTTTTAAAATGTAAATTCTAAATGTAATAAGGACTGAAGTAACAGCCACTTTAAAGTACACTTCTGACAAAGACCTTTTATATGTTCTGTGTTTTAATTAAATTTTACCTTAAAAATCTCCGTGAGCAGGAAAGCCATTAAATGTATAAATAGAAAAATGGAGGTGAATTAAGTCTTAGGCAAAAGAAATACAAATGGATTATCAAAACCAATTACTGAATTATTTCTTGATCATGTCATATAGGGAACTAAGGAATAAACATGGACTTTATTCTTTTACTTTCTGGCAACATTCAGACAAACGAAAAAAAACAGACATCAAAATCTATTTTGCTAAAATACAATTGTAAATGTCAAGAATAAAAAAGTTAAACAAAACCAAATATAAAACTTTTTAAATAAAAAAATCATATGCATTTCATTATGAATTCTATACCCTTATTTAATAAAAAAACCCCACACTATGAAAAAGTACATTTACGGCTCCATCATTCTGGCAGGAAAGTAGCCTTCTATTTTCAACATCTTGTTCAGTTTGGTTCTCCTGCTGCTGCTGACAGCAAAATCAGTGTTACCTCATAGCAACTTTAATTTTCATGTTAAATCAGTCATTTAATTATATCTCTATCCTCACTGACTTTGAGATACTGTTTTCCCTACCTGTACCAAACAGAAGAGTAATTTTGACAGTTCCTATCAGTTTCACACAAATGTACTTGTCCCTTCCTACCTTCAAAATCTTCAAATTTTCTTAAGTATTTCAAGTATTCAAATATTTCATTCACTGTAAGACCTTTGTTACACTACTAAGACTGCATTCCCTTTAGTACTGTTATTCTACCTGAGGGCTAATCTCTGTCAGAGCAGCACACATATTCTTCTTTTCCAAGGAGAAATATGCTTTTTTCTTGTACGTCTGAAAATTATTTCTTAGGCTTGTTCCCATATGTTTAAAAGCCTCCTTTAAACTCCTTTGCAACAACTACTTTAAGAATCTTTATCCTCTCACCCCAAATAATGCTCAAACAATTTTAATAGCTATCATACTTATGCCTACAGTCTACAGTATTAAGGAAATGATTTTACAAGCTTTCAGCATAGACAGCTCCTTCTTGTACAGGAGGACATCTACCTAGACAAGGGACTAAGAGTGCACTGCCACAGTCAGGTGCAGACAGCGATAGGTTTGGCTCTGCTCCTGTATGAGCTGCACACCAACCCTGGTCTGAGCATGTGTGATCGATGTTAGCCACAGGTTTATTTTTCTGATTCTTCTTATTGCATGATGTTACAAAGGCTGGCTGGGCCATGTGTAATGGTGGAATGCCCTTGGATGAAGGGACATTACTTCTGCCTCACTAGCTACTGAGCTTGTTCACAGACAGAAAACTCAGGGTAGCATGTGCTTGAGTAACAGCCGAGACCTTGGAGACAGGTAAGCCCAGGAACAAGAGAATATTTGGTGAATCACAGAAAGCCACAGTACTTCTGGAAATAAAGGGCTGAATAGAGAACCAGCCTGGACAGACACAGGGGAAGAGGGAACAGTTGATCAGACTTTTAAAAAATTCTATTTACTCTTGAATAATCACTTTTTAAAAATTTTAGTAAGATAAGTATTCTTGTGATTTATTAAGAGCACAGGTGTGTGGCATGAGCCCTTCCCTTACACAGGTACTTCCGGTTGGCATTAGACACTGTCAGGCTTAAGAAACTGGGCATCCTTTTGAACTACTCCACCCTGTCAAACTGTGCCTTGGTCAAAACACTAGAAAGAACAAAACCAAACAGAATGACGTAGAGAAACCACATTATATTGTTCCATCTATCTGAAGCAGTTGAGTAAAACCCAAGGAATTATCTGCTTCACACAAGGATTTTTCTCTATAGGAAACCTTCCCTGCAGTAAACTTTTAAAAACTTTGCTGTAATTCTAAAACATAATTCCATGATACAATAATATTAATACTTCCACTATATATTTTATGGGTAATGGAAAAAAGGCAGACTAATGCTTATTTTTCCATTTTTGGTCAGAAGTAATGTCCCTCTATTGCAGAGCAGGGCACAATAAACAGCAATCAACCATCTGTAATAATGCTGACTAAATTTTACTAGTGGAAAATTTGACATTATTTCTTATTCTTAAAATTTCTACATGTAAAGCAGTTTTATAATATTGTCCTTGATAGCTAATAAAACTGTCTTTATTACAAAATACATCAATGCAACAGAAAGACTTCCTATTTTTGCCTGTATTTCAATCATTAGCTACCATCTGATCCTTTTCTAAGTCCTGTCTTGGCTGAGGGAATTCCAACTTAATTAAAAAATAAAAACAGGTCACATGCTGCAGCCTCTCAGCAGTCCCTATAAGAGGCCTTACCATAATTACCAATGCAAACACATCAGCAAATCAACACTGTGTTTTGCTTAATTAGGAGAGTAATATGGTCTACCTTATGGTACTCTCTAATGCTATCAGCACTGTTCTCGGTTATCAAGTTCCCTAAATAAATGGAATTGAGCAGCAATAACATTAACCTGTTCAGGAAGATAACTGAATGTTCATGAAATGATAATGTTGAAGACAGCAGCACTCTCCATCTGCATATGCAGAATCTGAATGCAGAAAAAGAATCATAAATTGGAAGAAAAAAATATTTCCACTGCTCTGAAATAGTGGGGATCTTTTACACCAAAAATCCTTCATCACTGAAGGTCAGTGATGAACTTCTATTAAAAAAAGCAACAATCAAAAAATAGGACCGTTTGATAAATTTTATCTTAATTCACTGTTAGAATAAAGGGACATCAGTTAATAAATGCGGTGCTGTACAGGAAAAATATTCCTTACTGATTGCTGTATTTGGCCTAATGCCTCAGAAGGAATGGTGAGGGAAAAGTTACATAAAAGGCTATGACAGAACACAAATATAATAACATCAATGGCCAAAAAAGTACTAAATTTGATTTGATCTCACTGAGCACACAGAGTGGGCAGCAGTCAATAAAGGTCTATTTAATATTCTATTTTGCTCTTATTGTTCAGTGTGCAAAGCTAAATCCTTGGCTCACTGAACTTCCCCCCAGCAATGCTCAATAGGGGATTTTGGTTGTTTCTCTCCAGCTCAAATAATCTCAACACTTCAGCAACATCCACATATTCCCTCTATTTTACATGTGTTGGAATGAAAGACAAAAAATACAATAGTTGAAGGGAACTGATTTGTTATGTATACAGTCTGCTTCCTCAGGGTCCTATATATTAATTTAGTTCAAAGTATATTTCCAAGTGAAACCTGTTGTCTCCAAGTGCTCAGTGCTTCTCTGGTTTAGACCTCAACATCTCACAGAGTACACCCAGACCTCAGGAACATCTCTAAAATACTGCTTTGCTCAGGGGGTACTCTGTATTTGATGTAAAGAATACTTCTGAGCAGCACTCAGCTGTCTTTCATGGAAGAATCTTTCTGCAATCCCATGTTCCTTTACTGAACATCTTTCACAAAAACATTCAGCTGCAGTGCTGACCTATGGAAGAAGAGAGGTATGCAATAGGTAGTAGAGCTATGCAATAAGCATGGAAGAGAGAAAGGAAAAGGTGAGTAGTAGTAGCTGAATAGCTTCTCTCCCTCTCCTCACCCATACAGTCATGAGCAATTCAGGAAGACCTTGAGATACCCTCTCTCTACTTTCTAACTTTTGCAGTAAACCAATCAGCATTTACAAAAGCAAGAGTTCCCTTTATCACACAGTCCAGGCTTCCTTTTACAACAGGCTCATGCAGTTCACTGAAGGAATAAGGATAACAGTTCTGTAATTAAAAACTGTTATAATCTAGCTACATAAGACACTGAATTTACAATATTGTATGCAACCTGAATTCCACTCTTCCTCTATTTCTAAGCAGTTATCCTTAAGAGCACTCCTTTAACAGAGGGAAAATCTGTTTTGTGTGTGCGATTTCCATGGAATATTTTATTCAAAAAGTAAACTTCATAAAAGGACCAGTGCTTCATAAAAGGCAATGCTACATGAAATGCTCATTTTGCTTTGGAAGATGATCACCGTCAGCTCAAAACAAAAATGTACAAATACTGAACGCTGTCACTGCTTCTGAAGTGGTGTTTTTGAGCGATCTGCTTCAAACCATCCTTGTTCCAGCTTTAGATATTCACCATCACCAACCTTTCAGGTTAGACTAATTTTTTCTTGGCATCTGATTCTAGTTTCTACTGCTTAGTCTCACGTCTCTGTGTCTATACTTTTCACCATTAAATTTTAAGTGTACCCTGAAAGTGGGAAAATTTATGATTCTGCAGAGATTTTTAACTTGGTTAAATCTGAGACCTTTCCTGAAATAACAATTATCCCCAGGCTAACTTCAAATCCCTTGAAGAACATAGAGGTGCAAGAGCTTTTGGAGAAACGGACAGCTATTTCATTACACAGACAAAACAGCTTCCTAAACTGGTCTTCAGAAACAGAGTAACTGCTTTGGCTGAAGTTGCTAATTCAGCGTGACGCAAACACATCTGATCTATTTTTCTTAAAACCACTAACTTTTGGTAAATTTGCAAAAAGTTCCATCCTTAGAAACGCTGTATGAACCTGAAGCAGAAGAGTTACACTTTCTCATGAGCTGGTATTGCAACACTGTGTGCAATAGAGCTTTCCCTGGGAAAAATGCTGGAGCACATGCTTTTCAGAATCACCTTGTTATATTAAGCAAACAATCATGTAGCCAATATGAAGAGAAATAAAAAAAGATAATCCCAAGCTACAGAAGTAGAGAACAAATGAGAACCAGAAAGGTATAGGCAAATAGAAAGGGTGAAAAGTATAAATTTTATAGCTGCTACAAAAATTTTACAGTAATTTCATGCTAGGTTAATCTAGATGCAAGACAGCGACAGTTTTAAAGTGGATGGAAAAGGTAAAAATGTTGAAAATTTGTGGGTTTTTTTTTTTTTTTTCATTTACTTTAAATTCATTACAGTATATACTGTGAGGGATTCTCCACTTCACAAAAGCTTAGCTGAGAAGGGGCAAACATTGTGGGTTCTCCAGAGGCTCTACCAGTGGGTACACCACTGATTTTAAATAAACCTGTCTGGGAAATATAATACAAATAATGGAAACACATTGTATATCAGGTCTGAAAACACACTTATGGTATATGTCAGGTCATTGTTTAAAAATGTTTATTTTACAGCTAAAGAACCAGAAGTACTGGTAATTGAAAATGGAAACTGCATACAACTAAGCAAGCTTAAGTACAAAGAGATCAAATAAACTATTAAATTTTCCAGGTTACATTCTTTCAATACTTTATTTACAAGCATGTTAGCATATTTCAGTTGGATTTACTTAGAAGAATAATTTGCAACCCGTGAGCTACGTATACAATAGATGCAGACATTTTTCATTACGGGCCAGCAAAATCAGCTATTAAAAGCAAGCCTGCTGCACTTTACAGTTTGTTTTTCCAATCTTGTAATTGCTATGAACTTCCAAGGAATTTGTAGGTGCCAATTTATAAATTATGCAATTAGTTCTTAAAAAGGGGAGAGCACTTTGGGCAATTTTAATTAAAGAGTCTGACCAACTGGACAGTTAATTTGGTCATGGAATGGACCATCTTTCAGCATATCTCATACAAGAGAGCTGTGCAGTTAAGAGAGCTACTGGTGAAAAAAAAGGAAGTATCACTCATGAATGTCTAGAAAATAGCTAGAAGTCAATTCTAATTATTTGCATTACTTAATACAGCTCACATTCAAAACTAGAATCTATTAAATTAAAAAAAAACACCAACTATGCTGTTTTTCCATCTTCACAAACTGAATGAAATGAAAGTTACTGCTGAATTTCAGCACAGAAATCACGTAATTAATTGTTTTAGGACATGTGTATGCGATGAACTTATGGACCTTTGAAAATGTACATTCTCATGCCAAAGTTTTCCTCTCCAATAGAGTCTGGTCCTTCAGGTTAACATCCAAATTACCAAATACATGGGCACAGAGATATGTGGGGAGCAAAAAGTCCTATGGTATAGAGACCAGAAGATAAACCAGCCTGCAACCACAAAATTTTAACACTTTCTTTGCAGAATTGCAACCATATAAATCTTAATGAGCCTGTATTCTGCATAGCATTTAGCTTTATCTTCTGAGTTTTAACAAGTAAAAGCAACTAATTAAATAAAATTTAATCCAAGCTATAATTTCAAATATATCAGAGCCATAACCTAGACTGTTTTCTAACTTAAAAAAATGAGGATAATTTCTCAGCTTATTTTAATCACTGCAGCCAGATGCCAAACCTGCTATTATTTTGGCCTACTAAGCCAGGGTAGTTCTCATCAGTATGTTCATTAAAGTTCATCTTGTCTTTACAATAAGAATATTTAACTCCCAAACTCTTTTTATATATTCACATAGTACATTATCAAAAAGCCTTCAAAAACATCAGTAGCAAGAGCAATTAACTATAAAGAGATACATCTACAATATGACTCTTTCTTTTGAGAAATAAAAACTCTGGGACAAGAGCCAATTAGTAGACATACTAATTAGTTTCTGTGAAGTTGAGGTTAAGGTCCTGGAGATTTTGGAGTAGTTAATATTACATGCTACTAGAGCTGGAACACATTATTAATAAAGGTGGTTTTGCAAAGTCATTTTGGAGTAGTTAATATTACATGCTACTAGAGCTGGAACACATTATTAATAAAGGTGGTTTTGCAAAGTCATCTAAAATATTACTCAAATTTGCTTGAAAATGCTGAACATTCCATTCACGGCTCTTATGTGGTTTAGACTTATTAACCTTCAATTTCTCCTAAATATATTTTAGCTTCTGCTCTAGAGGCTCTCCTTCTTCAACAGAAGCCCCTTCATAGAATAGATCTTAAAGTTAAAAGTAAAAGCTAACAAAAAACTGTTGCAGAAGAGGTTCAAGTGATTTTTTTTGCTCCAGATTCTGTAGTGTGGCTACCTTGCTTCTAGCACCACACTCTGAATAATAAATCAAAAGCTGGAAGTGAGATGAAATGATAAGCAATTATCTCACAATAGGGGTTTTTTCCATCTTCTGAATGCACCTTCGGTTTATAAATTGGGCAATAATACAGAAAATATTACAAATCTTTTCAAGATATAGTAAGAGCAGGAACTACCAAGAAATATTTCTGGACATATTGAAAACTACATAAAACTTTGCTAAATGTTTACAAAGACAAGCAACTAGATGGAAGAACAGGACAAAAATCCACTGAGGACTATTAAAAATAAAAGCACCATTTCCAGCTCCAGAAATTTATGAGCCACAAATCAGTGGAAGATAAGTGGTAATACACGGAGGTTTCAATACTTTTAATCAGTCATACCTCTTTTCCTGTTCCTATGTATCTGTTATTTGTCACTGGAATAGGATACAATGCTGGAAGAAAAAAACTCCTTCACTGACCAATTTAAGCTATTCTGTTGTCATATAGGCCTACTACAGAGGTTCTGACATTTACCCAGCGGCATAAATGTCTTTTCTGCTCCATGACTTAACATTAACATGGCTACTTGTAAGAGATCAAGTAAAATTCCATGATATGGGAAACAAAAAAACCCTAGTATGTCTCGATTACTATCAGTTACTCTTGCTTAGCAATTTACAGACTGCCTTTCTCTCCCACATTTCACAGCTGTACTGTCAGTCTGTCCTTTTTTTATCTCCTCTCAGAATAAAGGAGTCTGAAGGAGGCAATTAATAAAAGTATAATCTTCAACAAAAATAATCGCATCTTGTAATTGGAAACACAGTACCACTGCTATAACTTCAGTTAGAAGCTATGGAGTAGAACATTTCATTGTAAATTCACAATCAAAACCTAACATTTTAGTGCAATAGAAGTACCATAGGAAGTCTTTAAATAATCTGTTTCGTAGGTCAATTTTTTTTCCCACAGATATATTTACACATGCTATTTTGAAACTTTTGGCATGAAAATGCCTCTGAACTACAAGTGAGATCTTAACTCATTATTGATATTTCAGGACAACACATTTGTAGTTTATGTATATATGTGTTACATATATAACAAATTAATAGAATCTTATTATTTATTCTCTTGCAGATATGAAATATATCAAATTGTGATTTTCAGATGAAACGAAGGCATCCTAACATAGCCACATAACAGAGAATTTAAAGAACATTACCCCCCTCATACATTTATGTTTGCAGTTCATATTAAATTATACCACAGTTAACCAGCTAGAATACAACGTATGTTTATTAAGCAGAAGTGTAACTGCAGTGAGGTCATTTATGGGGACGTGACCTGAATTTACCTTCAGGTTCTGTTAAGAAGGGATTTGCTTAATTAGAATCACTACTCAGATATAATTATTAATGAGGTGGGCATGAAAGTGTACTTCAAGAACAGTGAGTTACAGGATTCTACATGCTCATTATAGAGACAACATACAACTGATATGTAGCTATTAATTCAAAAATTGCCGGTTTAAAAAAATACATTATAAATGAACTGGTTTGTAGCCATAATCTTCTCTAGATTTGCCAGATTAGATTACTTTAATCTTACACTTTTCCCCTTTCTAGTAGAGATCTAGCAAAAAACAATTTCTTTGTTCTGGAATTGCAGACTTGCAGAGATTTTTTTATTTTTATTTTTTTTTAAAGTTACATTCTCCTAGAATTAACTATATTAGTTCTTCAAATGAGTATCAGAATACTTAAACACAGTCTAAATATATTTTATCAGATAGTTTTACCTGAAGTCCCTCATGTAGCAGAAAAGATTTATGGGTCCTCTACAGGTAAAATTTTGTCAGGCAATACTATACTTCCGAATTTCATATAGAAATGTACTCATTTAATAAAATGTTGCAAAATATGACCATATATCGTAGGCATTAAATCACATATCCATTGCAGTAGCCATTGTACATGCTGACAAAATGGGAACAAAGACAGAAACAATACTGAATAATGAAAAGAAAAGTTAAAGTTGAGAAAATTAGGAGGCTGAACATGAATGAGTTTAAATTTGTTTAAAAGCCATCAATGCAGGAAGGAATGATTTTGAGACTGAATTTAGAAGAGCCAGGAGAGCCAGGAAAAGATTAGAGGTAGCAGAACATGGCATGGCCTACCAGAGGAAGCATTTACTTGTTGACACAAAAATGATTCAAGAGCACTGTGCTTAAGAATGTGAGTAGGAATAAAGGAAGTCAGAGAAATATTAAAACCAGTTTTCAAGATCACAGATATTGTAAGGAAATGGAATGTTTTCTGGAAAGGAATAGATAAATATAAGTAGGTTAGACCACATTTTTTCATATTGAAATGTGTATAATTACAAAGGGTCTAGAATACTATACAACAAATATTCTGCAGTGGAATTAATTTCTTATTCCTCACAATATTTGCAAATGCGATTCTGGTGGGAAAATTCTGCAAGCATGTAGTCATTTATTGTTATCACACCTCAGTACCTTTTAGAAAGGACACAATGTTACAGAATCGTTATTTCTTGATCCTTCTGTCAAATGCAAATTCAATGAGCTACTCCTAGTATACTAATGAGTATAGGAACACGGCAATTTCTCAAATGGTTTCTACAAATAACACACATTTCCACTAGCTATTTTCTGTGCATATAACTAACATTAGCTCCTTTTTTATGAAACGCTAGTGAAAAATATATAATATTGGGGAAAAAAAAGTATTGTTTATAATTACTGTTTTATATTGGACTGCATATTCTTGGTTTAAAGCCTTCATCCTAGAACTAAGAAATAACCAGTTCAACATTTAGAAATTGCACTATCAATTGAAAAAAATCTGTTTTATGAAATTATATATAGTTCTGCCTATGTAGTCTAGCAAGTCTCTTAAATCATTTTTGCTTTAAGATTCAAGGTTCTTTTCTCTTAAAAAGTTATGTTCTACTTCTGCTTTCAAACTTCTGTAGCAGTGAAATGAGAAAATATTTTTATTTGAAAGACAGGTGCCTGTTACTTCAAATAATGGAAACTACATAGTTCCTGTTGATCTGATGAACTACTTTGCAAAATTTACCAAGAAGCTCAATTGCATACAATAAGACCACTTAAAAATTCTTCAAATATTTCAGTCCACAGCACATGGTATCCAGCTAATCAAGGTTGCTGGACCATTAGTCCTTTATGAAAGAGCCCAAAGCTCACACTATGTTAGTTCACTCATAAAAGTTATTTGCATTAAGTCACCAACACCATACACCACTGGAATCAAAGGACAAAAATGATGATAAATTAAATGCAACAAAAATACAAAGCCTACAAACACCTGGTCCATATACATAAAAGTCTCTAAGTCTAGTGCATTTCTGCTGTGAAATTGCAAAAATGTATTTTGGCAATCAGTTCACTGGGACTTCTTGAGTTATAAACTTTAGTACACTTTAAACAACCATAGGTGGATTTTTAAAGTGTATCACCAGGAACTGTTTGCATCCAGAATAGCATGAATCAGCTTTAAGTATGAAAAGAAGCTAGGCATCGATAGCCTTCTCAGCATAAGCCTTCATGAATGAATAGAGCAGTTGCACAATGAAAATAGTAACAATGAAAACGTAAAGGATCTGTTCAAGAAGACAGGTCCTCGCATTTGAGATACATGTCGCTTTTCTCTAGAGAAAAACTAAAATCATCACCTGATTAAGTAATGACTACTGGATGGCTATCAAATGATAGCAATTGCTTCTGAACTAGAATAATCCATTACTACAAACCCAAAGGGAAAGGTGGCAACTCAGATCCCATAAAAACCATCCAGGAAAGCAACAGAAATTCCTTTCCCGAGTTCAGACAACCTACTATCATTCTAGACCTAATCTCCTACCCATACTTGAGAAAGGATAATCTACACGAGTGGAATGCTGCTAACTTTATTGACTGGTCATCCAAGGGAAAAGTTGCACTGAAAACTAAAACCAAACAAAAATACTGAAACCATACACATTTTAAATTAGCAAGGTATTATGCAGAGAGACTGAGCACACATACAAGAGGGAAAAAAACAAGCTTTTTCCTTAGACAATGTAGAAAGTAAAAATTATTAATGAAAATGTTACTCTCTCCTCAAATGTACAGCACCTTAGCAATGAAGTTCACTTGTTAAGTGTATGGAATGGTAAGCGTATGAAAAAAAATGCCCAAGAGACTATCCTGAATATGATAACATCTCAGTACAAACTATACAGAAGAATAGGGGAGCACAAAGGAAGCTTGCCACTTCTGCTATTAATCCATATCAGACAATCAATTTCTTGTTCAGACTCATCCTTCCCTTGTCTCATTGATACTCTAATTTTCATCTGAAGCTGCTTCCCTCTGTATGTGATGCCCCTGACACAAAGTACGCATGTTGTTTTTTTTCTTTATTTTATTTTTTAAAGGAAGGAACATCTTTATGGCTTCTTATCTCTGTTCTCTCTCTCCCCTTTCTCCCTTGCCTATCCCAGGCTTCTGCTTGTTTCTGATAGACAATAGAATTATTTTCAGAGTTTCTTTGTTAATACTCCAGAAGCAAAGGATCAGAATACAAAATGAAGACAAATCAATATCAGATTTACTTCATTTGTGCAAAAAAAGATAAAACTGAAATTGAGATGTGTTCTCTACTGAAGAAAGCACAAGAAATATATTTCAAACTATTAGACAGAAGACTTTCTCTCAAAAAGAAAGTTAGGAAAGCTTATTTCATATACCTCCAGACTGAAGAAATAACAACCCTAATAGATAAGAAACAGCAACTCTGAAGTGGACACAATGTACTGGACCAACAGTACCTAAGTCAATTGACACTTTGTACAAAGGAAGATTAACATGCAGTTTTTTTGGAAGCTGCATATATTGTTATATTAGCTAAATGCCAAAGAAAGAAAAAAAAAATATGAAAGATGATAGTAAAACCAAAGAAGGTGGAAAAATATAAGCCTGGAGAATTTTCTATGTAAAATGCCACACAAGAAGCTTGCACACTGTATTTTCACCTGTCTATATTTTTTGTGGTTTAGACTTCCTTCAAACACATGCACCAATTATATTTATATTAATAGGAGCTGTGATTCGAAGTCAAAATACTCTCTTGAACAATGACACATAAAATACAGTCTTTATTTATACGTCTTATTCTTAGGAGGTAAACACTTTATTTTAATACAATTTCCAAATGACTTGCAAAACACTTTGCAGAACTCATTCTAGAAGAGTGCTACTCCTTTATATTATTAACTTTGATCTTTTAACACCATAAGCAAAATTCCGTTTTCTACCCTTTAAAAAAGTATATTTGCTTGATGCCTCATTGTATCATACACATTGTTTATTTAAACCACTGTTTCCACTCTAATGACTTCACTATTGGGCAACTAAGATTTCCTTTTGCATTTTTAAGAATGTTTTACTCAATTTCTACTAATGCATTATTTCTTCACTACAGCTAAACTAATATCTATAAGACAAATACTTTTGTTAGAGTGTGCATAAACTCCAAACACCTCACTATTCCACACCATTTTTATATTTTTGAAGTTCTCATTTCTGTTAAGTTTTATTGTGCTTTCAGAACTGGAATTTCTAGAGAATGTTTGAACATCTAAAAAAAGCATCTGTTCTCTCCCATGTCAAGTATTGTATTTTTAAAAGGTATTACCTCTTCCTACTTCTCATCCTTAGCTCACAGATCACTCCAGGCTAATACACTCATAATGACGACATTGCTTAGAATGCTCTTAAATCTCAGAAAACTACAAAGCAGAATTCCTTAATAATGTTGTATATACAGAGACAAACGCCTTAGCTGTTTGGAATGTATGTGGAAAAATCCATGTATGCTTGTACCGGAAGTCTGTACATGCACACCAAAAACATGAAGTACATGTTGCAGTATCTTAAAGTGAGAGCCTTCTACACAAGCACTACAATACACAGTTTCCATTTCATCAAAATCACTGGGGGGGGCTGAGGGGGGAAGGGGGGAAAGAAGGAAACCAGCACTTTGATGATCAGTAGAGATAAGCAATCTGTCCTTTTCAAAGGTCACCACTTCAGTAAACATGAAGACCTGCTTGCCATACAAATGTGAACTAACAACCCATGGCATTTCCTATAGACCTTGAAAACATGCAACTCTAATGCTATCTTTATAAATACAGCAGGAGAATTGGTTATCCCCTTTCTTGCAGTGCGATGATTTGAGCAAAAGAACATTCAGGAAAGAGAACATCTTTGGGAGTGGGCACTTAAATCTTTTCATTCACTTCTCAAAATCCATCTTTTGCATTTTAAACACAGAACTATTTGCTGTGCACCAAAAATGTTACAGATTTTACCATGAAGAGTAATGTATGCACTTGAGGGCACAAAGATTTCATCCACAGAAATTTTACCTGTTTGCAACAGAGTAAAAGGTGAATCTAATTGATTCCTCAAAGTTACAGCTACACTCGGGTATTTCAAGGACACACTAAGGCATTTCGAGGATATCCCATAACAGTTTTTGAAGTTGTCATTTAAAAGCGGTGTTCAGTTTTATTACATAAAAATCAACCATGTGCTGGTATAACATAGGATAGGAATTTCAGTTAAATTACACAAAAGTAGTGCAATCAGTAATCACCAGAAGTAGTCTTAACTAGAAAATGCCATCCCTATTGTTTTCATTACATTCATATACATTTAACCAACACTTCAGCTAATCCTCTAAAAGCGATTATATGTTAAAGCAACATATGTACTCTTGACTTTCCACAGAAAAAACAGGCAGAAAAAGCAGAAATGATGCTACTGAGGTCCAGGAAGCAGTAATTTTATATATGGAGTTGAAATCCGTGCTCAATACATCTTTCAAAATAACTGAATGCATAAGCTAAGTATTAAAATGTTTGTCAGTACCCCTGATATTTGACTATCTGCTTTTAAATGGAACCCAGGATTCCCACAAGAGATTGGTATGGTATCAATCTAAGAGAAAATGGTAGTCTCATCCTTGACACAGTTGCATTTTGACAAGACATAAAAAGTAAGAAAGGAATTACTGTTGTGATTTTTTTTTTTTCTTAATCATAGAATGGTCTAGGTTGGAAAGGACCCCAAGGATCATAGAGTTCCACCCCCCCGCCACTGGCAGGGCCACCAACCTCCAGGTCTGGACCTACACAAGGTTGCCCATGGCTCCATGCAACCTGGCCTTGAAAACCTCCAGGGACGGGGCGTCCACCACCTCTCTGGGCAGCCTGTTCCACCACCTCACCAGTCTCTCTGTAAATAACTTCCCCCTAATATCCAATTCATATAGTCATCCTTAAACTTTTGAAATTCCAATGCCTAGGAGCCAAAGTGAGGAAATGAACCAGCATCTTGCATCTCAGTCCACTCAAGAGCTCCTGTGATGGTATATAATGAAAGGAATGAGCACATCATGATTATTAAGGTTCATATGTAGATAGCCTCGATGTAGATACTAATGTGAGTTTGTTGTGTCAGGAGTGAGACAATAGCATGCCATCAACTTATTGCACGAATGCCTAAGATAGCAAATTACACACCAATTGCTTCCTTTCTCAGCCTCAGACAAAATTATCTTTTATATATTCATAAAGTCAAACACCTTTCTTAAGGGTTTGAAATAGGAATGCATAACAACTTCTGGAATTGTATAAATCCTCAAGTTCCTTCAATTTCAGATTTTCAGAACTGCTGCTGGACTCTATACACAAAGAAGTGACAGGAAACTGCACTGTCATGTTGACAACCCTTCAGGCTTCTAGAATAAGCCACAAATTTGCCAGTCTGCTATTGAAATATAAAGCACACAAACATGCTTGAAACTGGTTGCTTTATCATTTTTAGATCTGTTCCAGGTAGACACACCATTCGGGAGAGCTCCCTAAGAAATCCAAAGGACTTGATCTTAACTTTACTTTTCCATCTCTGCATCTCTTGTTCTGACTTTTGGTGATGGATTTTGCTAATTTATTATGGCTCGTCTGAATCCTAGAAATCTGACTTAGTTCTACAGAAACAGTTTCTACCTTTTGAATGGAGAAACCTAGTTTCTATTCCATTCTCTATTCAAAAGAGAACACCTCGGCAAACAGCTGGGACTAGAGTTATACTTGTGCCCAAATTATATCTATCAAGATCCTGTGATTAAATGTGCAGATAATTAGGCAAGTATTTTTTGATGTTTCCTGATTTGTACTTTAAATTATCCCATAAATCTATTATGAACAATCATTGCTATCAATGGGGTATTTTCTGTGCTGAGTGTCTTACCTTAGAAACATCACCAAAAGCTGAAACTAAAATTCTACCTGGCTGTACTTTATGAGACTTCTATCCTGATGCCTCTCCAAAAGGTACATTACCACAAGGTAAACAGGACCATATTTGTTTAAAGAAAGGTCTGTTTTAGTTCAAAGGAAAGGATAAAGCGATACTGTGACACTGGGCCACTAAAGCCCAAGGCACAGATGAATGACAAAGGGTGCCAGAACAGAGGTCTCACAGCTTTTTAAAAGAAGTTAACTTGCTGGTAGAAGACCAAGGGTGAGGCAAATTAAGGGTCTAGAGCACTAGAAACCTCAAGGGCAAGGCCGCCAGAAAGGCTGTGTTCTGTATGTGAGAAAATTCAGCTTAATTTTATGATGACTTTCTAGTGACTTTCCAGGTTAGTTACAGTAGTTATGAACTGACTGAGAAAGTCCAGTACAGTTAATCTGCAGAATCCGTATCACAAACTAGAGAATGTAAAAAAAAAACCACAATCCAAAAAAACCCCCAACAAAACATTAAAGTATTTCTGTAAAATAGGAGTGTGTCTGGAACTTCTCATGGCCTAATGACTAGTTTGAATCTTGAGGTGAATCCAGTTCTTAGAGTCCTAAACTAAATTCTTAAATTCTGGGGAAACACTGTGCACATTAGCCACTAGAGCATCCCAAGTAATTTTAATTTAAATCCACTGAAGCTTGTCAGTTTAAATGCTAAGAGTAATCCTGCACACAAAACCTGTATTTCCTGTCAGAAAGCAGCCAGACTCACTTTTGGCCTTTTAGACAGACTTGCTATAAGCTTATTTACAAAAGCACCAGTCTCAAAACATACATAGATTTTGTTCATCCCATTTTTTTCAATAATCACATTTTCAGCACTGTTCCCGCAATATGTTAAAAAAAAAAAGTTTCTCTTCTAGGTATTTCAGTGTTTTACAAGTGTTTTATAATTTTTTCTTGAACCCTTTTAAGACAGTCTTTTCTCTCCTGTAGAGTTCAGGTAGTAGGTGGTACGCAAAAATGAAGCAGTAAGATAGGTGTTTTGCCTGACAGCAATATCAGAAACTGCTCCAATAAAACATCTAAAAATCAAAACTTTGAAAGGAAAACTATTGTTCATATTTGTCAGAAGTTCAGTGAGAAACAATGAAACAAAACCAAAAGGTTATATACAACACAAGCAAAAGGGTAAGTTAAACCAGGGATTTTGAAATGTCTCAGAAAATTAACACGAGGATTCCTTTTTTTCCAAGTGAAGGTAGACAGACCATCTCATTACAGAGTCTGCATATGAGATGAAACGCAGAGCTGCAGTCAGGTAAGCCTTCTGTAATTGCTAAGGAGTAACTGCCATCTGAAACCTGTCAACATAAATATTTTCCCTTGGACCTCTCTTAATGTTATTACATGGAAATTCAAGCATTCAGGTTTGAGAAGTGGCTTCCTATCCTCAGAGTTTATGAACTACTATTCATGGTAGCAAGAGAATTTAAAATGCATTAACTGCTTCAGCAAGAAGTAGTTAAACAACTAGAAAGCATCAAGTGAACTGGGTGCAGAACAATCTTCTTTGAATTTGAGATACATCTCAGGAACACTTGTCTTGCCAAATTTGTACAACTAGAGTACTAGGCCTTGGAAGTATACTACTGAGTGATAAGCAGAACAAGAATTCAGAAAGGAAGGGTGAATTGAAAGATATACAGGTTGTGAACGTATTAGGAAGAGTGAAGATGGGGAAAGCGAAGTGAAATGTGACATAGAAGAATAGACGAAGGTAGAATATAGAAAGTAAAGGTCCCTGACAGATGGTTGTGTAAGAGGAAATGTTACTCCTTCTTGCCAATATGGACGTCAGAGAATCATAACTTCATTTTTACACTTTCTAATTATTAATATATGGGGTAAATATATGACATATATGGTAAAATTTGAAGGATAACATCCAAAATCTTTGGAAAGAGGTCTTATTTACTTAATTTTTCTTCTGAGTTACAGTTGGCTCATGATTGGAATATGAAATCTATTGTATTACTCTTCCAAATGCAGAACTTCTATCACCTAAGTAAATACTATGACATTTATGATCAATCCTATCAGCTAGAACCTCTAGAGAGAAGCAGGTGACTTTGTTGCATAGTGTTGTTATGCATCTTCTTTGATTATCCTGGACAAGTTATAATATTCAAGTCCTGAAAAAAAACAAGCCCATACCTTTCAATAGAACAACATACTTAGTGAAAATCTTACTTCTTAATGATAGCACCCAAAATACCATTGAAACTGTCAGACCACAGTAAACTAAAACTACTGAAATTTTTCTTTGGTAACTAGATGAAAATGAGATACAGCTTCTCAAACTACAAAATCCAAGAAAAAAGTTAACTTGGTCTTTATTTCTTTAATGCAATTCCCTAGAGAAGATTTTACTGAAAATCTGACAGGCAGTTGCCTGTAAGAAATGAATTACTAAGAGTTTTTGCTTTAATAAAAGTAGATGGGATTTTTAAGGTATATCTAGTTTCTAGCATCTAGAGCAAAAAAAATACCATTCAACTATTTTAACCAGGATTATAAATTTCTCTTAATAGCTAGATGACAGCTGTTCTTCAAGAAGTACAGGGCTGGATACAAAAAAATCTTTATCACTGATTAAGAATTGTATATATTGAATTCCCATATTAATTGGTATGATTTGCAATTCAAGATTTCTTGATTATAATAAGATGGTGGCTAGTAACTTTCACATAGGATTTTTAAGTGAATGCTTTGAATTCATTCATATTTGTTGTGGTTCTAGCACAACAGGGCTGAATTCTGGTTAGGTCTTCATATTCTGCCAAATCAGCATAATTAGAATATTATAGTTATTGCATAACTGTAGTACACAAAGCTTCCAAATTCATGAGGATTAGATCGAAAAAAAGGAAAGCAAGGTGATGACTGAGTAACAGAATAATATTTTCTCGCTATATTTTAATAACTGGGCTTTTCAGAACTGACTTTGATTATATCAGCTTGTACATTATGTTTGATGGTGTGGTGTTGAAAAAACCCAAAACTGATCAAAATAAAGGTAACTTAAGGAAAATAAATAAATCTGTATCATGATGTCATCCAATTATCGGTATCATATGTAAGTAGAACAAATCAATGATACCAGTTTTAAACACTTTGCTTAAAAGCTGTGTTAATCATCACTATAACACATTTGATGTCAGTATCATGTAGCAGGGCTCAGGCTTATGTTCACAGGATTTCTTTCCTGAAGTATTTAAAGGAAGTCATTATTCAGTAAAATACCTGTCACTTGATGAGTAGATTCAGAAACATGGCGTTGAATTAAAGTGTAATTTTTGCAATAATATTTTAGAGGTTAGACAGAATTAAGTCTACACAAGAAAACTCATACTGGAGTGCCAAATATATGCAGACCTCTTTTCTTCAAAATCATGAAAGGAAAGTACATTGTATTACATAATATGACCTTTGGCACTCACACTCACCAGAAGCTATAAAAATCTGGCTACTGAAATGCTCATTATAAGGATTGCCTGAAATAAGTTTTATTAAACTACTGCAGCCATTTAAAAGTAAAAAACAAACCCAAAAACTGAAACACAAAACCCTAACCTGAAGGTTGGCATCGTACTGTTTCTGATAAAATGACCAGCTGTTATCATGTAATAATCCAGGTCATATAAAGGCTATTAAATTTAATGTTTCCTCTCCTGTCCAGCTACAGTAACCTCCTGAAAAATATAATCACTTACATTTTTTTTTTAGATATGAGGGTTTGGAAAAGCAACAGAAACTCAAAGGCTCTTGTTTTTCTATAATGAAACCCAAGGCAGAAATATAGTAATTAGGTGGCAAATAAAGTTTTTTTTTGGTTAGTTCTTTTAAGGAAATTTATGTACTACTTTCAAAAAGCATTTTATATAGGAGCAGTGTTTGAATGCTCTTCATGCCTAACAATCAGCATAACACCTTTTGCCCGCCATGCTGAAATATATAGCAAAAAGTAAACACTCGACAGATACTAAAAAAACCCAAATCCTGGAAAAAGTAAGTCATCAAGATCAGGCATAAGCAAAACACACCAACTCTTTCACTCCAAGCCCAAGCTTAATAAAACATTCTTTTAAAGCAACCAACAATATTGACAGACCTGTGGAGGAACTTGCCTCCGTTTTTGGTCAGGGGATGAGACATACACAGTTTGTGCATATGCATAACTTTTGAACCGCGGTTTGGGAGAAGATGAAAGTCCCTGGGGCACACTGAGTGTGACCTACAAAGAAATTAGAGGTGGAAAGAACAGATATACAGATAGGAGCATGGATTATATAAATAAGTAATGAATTTAACAGAAAGTGAAGATAAGTAGGAAGGTCATCACCAGTTCTATTTTTCAAGGACAGCATTGGTATTCAGCAGTCAAAATTGTGATGTTATGAAGGAAAGCTCTCATTTAATCTGACATCTTTTCCAAAAGCAATTTAGGACTAATACCAGCAGGACTTAATACCAGGAAAATATCAATGTAATTTCAAAGTTCTTTATAATTTACAAGCAAACGCTCAAGAAGTAACTGATCTTGTAGTAAATCATGAATGAACAGTGGCAGTAGTCATCCTTTCAGTCCTCTAAAAGAGACTGAGCATCACAAAACCAAGATACAGATTAAATTCAGATAAGGAAACTAGGCCTAAAATCCAATAAACTGTTTAACAGAGACTATCTGATTATTTCAGTCAAAAATATAACTGACATGGCAAATATAAATTAAAGTATTAGATGAGCTTTTTGAGAGCTTCTTTCTGAACCATATTTCTACCTCCCAGATAGTCACCCAAGTTCTACAGGGAGCATGATGTTACATGGTATGCAATATACCTTTGGCCATCCTGGGCCAGCTCTCCTGGCTGTGCTCTCCCAGATTTTTGTGCATCTGGCAGGGAGTGAGGAGGCGGAAAGTCCCTGACTTTCTAGCAGTACAGCTAGCTCACAACAACTAAAGTTATCAGTGTGTTATCAACATTAATCTCATACTAAATCCCAAACACATCACTATGCCAGGTACTAGAAAGAAAATTAACCCTGTCTCAGCCAAAAGCAGGACATAAACCATGAGTTGAGAATAGATGATATTAAAATACACATCACTGCAAACGAAATACTAAAAGTATATAATGAATATGGAGAAATGTTAACTGCTATTCTTTAAAAATGGTAAAAATATGTCTACATGTCTGTATTTAAATGTAAAACCTCCTCCAGTTTCTCTATTCTTCCTTGTGATGACATTCCATAATCAAAACACCAGTGCTGTAAAAGTGAAATTTGCTGAGTAGTTACTATAAAAACAGCCTGGCACAAGGTGAAAAGCAGCATGAAAGTACAGTTCATGCGGACAAGTACATTTGACTTCTCTGTGATGAAGAGGCTTTGTCCATTATGCCTGTGGTTTTTTGCCTTCAGTTGGCCAACTGACATCAAACTGATGGGGTAGGGAAGGGAAAGAACCACCTTAGAGCAGCAAGATGAAAGCAGAAAAGTGAAAAAAACTCACTTCTTGTGAAAAACGCTGTTGTTGATGTACTTGTATATGCTCTTCTCTAGTGACCCTTGAGTGTCCTGGCAACATCTCCACCTCCCTGATGGCTTCCATGGTGACTTGCTGAGGCAGAACTTGGAAGAGGGAAGTCACATACATTAAGATGGACTTCTTATCTGGACAGGCAGTTGCAACATCTGGAAGGCAAATTAACATGCATTGTTTCAGTTTCCACATTAGACATGAGAAGCAGTCAATGAACTTGGAAAGCTGACAGACTAATGAGCAATCTATTGTCCATGTGAGTTCTCTAGAGACCAATTAGAACTTTACAATTAGTTCCAAACTAACAGACTAAACTTGCATATCAATGACAATGAGCCAAAGTTTATAAAGGTAGCTGATACCTCATTCAGCATGAACTTTCCATCTATGTTTCTTTAGTCAAAATGCACCTAGTATACAACTTGACATTATGATCCTAATTAAGCAGTACCAGACATAGGAAAAATTATATTTTCTTATACTGTATAAATACTGCAATTAAAAAAAAAAAAAGACAAGCTCATTTTTAAAGTTGTGTCTTGTATGTTTCTCTTCACATATTTTAATCATTGGAAGTGACAGTGACATTGGAAAACAAAAAGACAGTTTTATCTAGTGAATGGGTCCATACAAAACAACTACTGAAGCCAACCTTTAATATAGATACATAGCTTTTACATTCTACAGACTTATACACCTCGTGAAGTCTGTGGAACATCTAAGGAACATGGTATTCACAGACTTTAAAACACATAATAGAACATCAAAAAATCCACCCGTAAAATCTCTGTGGACTTTAGCAGTAAGCACAATAAACTTTACATGAGCATAAAGACAATTTCAGGTTTTGGATGTAGCCATGATATACATCAGCAGGAAAAGTGGTTTATCTGACTCAACATTTCAAGCCAATAACAATTTATAAAAATGTAAGGCATGTGGCAGCTCTTTGAAGTAGTTACATGGCTATCTGGCATTGACATTTACTTCCTACACTCAGTCAAGTGAATCAAGATGAAAAAACACTGTTGTACAAGAAATTTATCATTAATTCTATAAGTATTTTAGCATGAGCATTGATAGAAAGCGAAGAGCTATGAGTTTTTACTGTCTTAGATCAATCCTGGCTTAGCTAAGATTTCAGTTACGAAAGGGAGAGATAAAAAAAAAAAAGAAACCAATTAATATATTCTGTCAGATTCAATAGTGCTACAGGGTGGCATCTCATTCTGTCTTCCTAGAATGCAGATTACATGAGGGAAGGAACCTTCACATATATTTGGAAATCAAGAAGAGACATACTGTCAATAATGTTTGCTTGGCTTTCTGATCTATCTCCATACCTTTGCCTGATACATTATGAAAGAGAGCTAAAGGCTTAGTTCTACGTAGAAATGGATGGAGAAATGGCATGTTCTCTCCAATACCCTCAAGATTTAGTTTCTCAGTGGCCACAGTGTACAGAATATTCTCATTTAAAAACAAACAGCCCCAAACCAGCCAAACAAATCACACTCCAAAATCAAACCAAACCAAAAAAATACAACTCTTGCAAATCAAGTAATACAACAGCCCTCATTCTCCACAGGCTTTACTTCTATTATAGAATTCGGTCCAGGAAGTAATTGGCTGTCACCATCATCTTGTCCTCTCATTAATATTTTAACACCATTTTATTATACTCAGTGTCCACTAGTAATTGATGTTTACAAGAATATCCATGTCTTTACACAGGCAAGAGTACACATGGAAAGAAGAGACATTAGTGCCAGCTGTGATTTTTCCATTTGTTGTTCATTATTTTCTTTTGCAAAATGTTCTGGTAATCAAATAGGCAAATACCTTATAATTTATCTACACAAATCTCTCTCACACAATAAATAAAGCAAGTACCTTGCAAACAATATACATGCTAGAAATTGTTTATCCATTCTATCTGACAAATAAAAAGTACATATGCAGCTGTCAGAATCCACCAGCAAATAGGAAAAGATTTAATTATCTAATCACAACAAATAGCTAAACAACCATTATTGCAACGCTGGGAATATCAATCATTCTCTCAAAATTCTTTCCTGTAAGCTCTTGATTTATCAGAGCAGGATTGACTTCTGCTACCTTGTCCTATTCCTTTGACTTCTTTTTTTTTTTTCTTTTTGAATCCTAATTTAAAGTCTTTGCCATCTGTTAAACAAAGGAATTAGCCAGGATTTGTTTGGGTTTTTTCAGAAATGAGAGATCTTTTCCAAATTTGGATAAAGAGCAATACTTTCCGAATAATTTAATCAATTTTCTTGACAATGACCTTCCAGGATAGGATTGGGGGAAAAATAAAACCAACCAAACCAAACACAAAACCACCCAAAATCACAACCAGCCAAAAAAACTAACCCTAAAAAAACCCACAAAAAAACCTCCACATCAAATTAGACTACACACGAAATGAAAGTTTAAAAAGGGGAGTATTATAACATTAGCACAAATTATATTAATAACGTATTCATTAATCATGAATCAGAAAGACTTTGGAGATCTCTGAAAAATATTTCAGCTCTTTAACAAGATATAGTTATACAAAAGTAGTGAAAAATTTTCCAACATGCATTTCCAGCTATTGAGAACAATCTTCTACTGTAGAAAACTGGTACTCAAACTGAAATACATCACATAAATAAAAAAATATACTTCTAATACACAGGATGAAAAAGCTCTCTGATACAAAAAAAGACATCATAAGACCTAGAATTCTACCATGAATTTTAATGTATAACAACATGTGGTTCATCTAGAGACACTGCTTCTTGGTTAAAAAAAATTTAAAAAATCCAGAAAAGCAAGAAGAATCTGGTTTCACCACAAAACTCTAAAACCATGAAATAACCATGATCCCACCTGTTTATTTGCTGCTGCCTTTAATGGATTATTATAGAATTAATTAGGGTAGCAATTTGCCCAATAAAAGTTCATTACTGCTTGTTTTTTATTAGCAAGTATTCTTTATTTCTACAAGTTTGACTGTTGAGGATGGGTGACTACAATAAACCTGAAATGTTCTGAAACCGATTCTTTTCTGTAAGATACAGTGCCAAAAAAGGAAATAAATAAAAAGAAGTCAAACTCTTCAAAAAAGTGATGCAGTTTTTATATGCTTTGCAGTTCAGGCTTGATGAAGTGCTGAGCAACCTGATCTAGTTTAAAGGTGTCCCTCCTTCCTGCAGGGGGGTTGGACTAGATGACTTTTAAAGTCCCTTCCAAACTAATGCATTTTATGATTCTATGCTTCACAAGTGGCTTGTTCTTGCATCTGTACGTTCTGTTAACGAGTAATTCCCTGCCATCATTTCCAGTTCTGGTGAAAAGAAGCATTTAAAAGAGATGTGTTAAAGTGGTGATGATATAAAACACCTAAAAAACTTCCATATTAAACATACTGTACAGGTCTCTCAACAGAAAAACAATCCAGTTGTTTGTTTTTTTTTTAAATACAGTCACATGCAGAGTGCAAATTGCAAGCATTCATGCAGATGTTGCTTAAAATTTTCAAATGTATGTCTATTTATAATACAACCATTCCTATTTATTAATATTTTGCTTTCTTGAAGTTTTGACCAAAGATCTCTTCTGAGACTGTGCTGATTCCACTCAGTCTTTCTACAGAACTAGTAGCAAAAGGGTTTGAAAGAAGACAGCTTTAATGCCTGAAATGTTGCTGGAAAGATATTACTGTACATAAACTGCTGATGTGGTTTCATTTTATTGAGAGACAAATTCTGCAACATACTTTACCTTATACAATGCCAAGAAGCAAGATATGACTTGAGTTCTAAAAATATAAGAAATCTTTTTTCATCAAGAGAACTAGATAGGATTTTCAGATAATCACAAAGTAGAAAACACAAAACTGCAACTTTTAAACCTACACATCAGCTAATACGGTTGGCTTCCATGAAAACAATAATAATAAAAAATCTCAATATTTTAAGATTACTTGCCGCTGTCCCATATGACACTTTAAATCCTGTACCTAAATAACCCATTGCCATTCTCTCAGTAACACTGAAGGAGTTTCTCAAAGTTGAGTTTCCAGAGTTCACGTAGATTTTTTTTCCCTGATAAATTGAGGCTGTTGCTTTTTCTTCTGTGAGAGAGAGTTTTCAGTTTAAGAATTAGTAATGATACAAATGTAACATAAACATTTATTGGAATTTCTGAAAACAATCCTTCTGCCGCCTCCAAATACATCTGTTTAGGAAGCATTTAAAGGAAGCTGACTGCCAAAGCTCTCAGATTGTTAAAAGAGTCTAATAGATAAAAGATTAGTTTCTACAAGGTAAACTCACTACAGAAGGGATTTCAGTGTTTGTATGGCAACTCCCACTGAGGAACCAGTCTCAACTGCACTACCTAGATGAGGACAAAATAGAAGTCTTAAAATATGTACAAAGACAATTTATATGTTATTTTTATTTAATTTACCTCTTTAGCCTCAAGAACAAGAGTGAACTTTTCAAAACATGTTAAAATGCCTGTGATAATCTCTCTGACAAGCCTCACCGAAGCACTTTGAATGAGCTTCCATAGAAATTTAGTCACATACTTGGATCATCTTTTGATTTGGATGAGCCTAAATCTGCAGCTGAAACTCTATGAAAGCGTATGAGACTGTACTAGGAAAAAACTTGATCTTAAGTAGTAAGATCTTAAATAGCAGGAAAAACAAGTAAGATTTCACTCCGATATAGACTCATTAGAGTTGGTACAACACACGCAAACAGATGTTCAAAACTAAGAACAGAAAGAAGAAAAAATGGAGGAAAAAAGTTGTAAACTTGCTAATTTAGACTCTAAATGAGTATTTCTAAATCTATTTGCAGACATTAAGCTATGACAGAATCATGAGGCCTATCTTAGATTTGCTGTCACTGGTAACTTCTTGCATGAGACTACATACATTTGGTTCTTATTTGAACACCAAGAAACAAGCAGAGTTATCAAGCAAAGAATATAAACTGCTTCTCTTAAATGTATAAAACCCCTTTTCCCTCAGCTATCACCTGGTCTGAAAATGATATTGTTCTGCATTTAGCCTAAGACTACACTAATGATAATGACAATAGCAGGAACAAAAGAAGCAGTAATGGTTTACTCTAATGACACACACTGCTCTCAGTAAGACCTCAAAGCAATAAAAACCATGCATTCTCTCAAAGGTCAGCAAGTCACTGCAGTGCCTGCTCTGCAATTATTGACTTTTGTTTTTGCTTGTTCTTAAACTTGTTATTATTTTCTGCCTTCTTTTTTAGTAGACTGCATAATAAATTAAAAATGAAAGAAACCTCTACAAGCCATCTAAACATAACTAAATACTGAAATCTGGAAATGTAAACTGACAATTCTTAATAAAGAAAAGGAAAATGCTGTCCTAAAATGTACATTTAGTACATTTTCCTAGTTAGGTGAAAACATTTAATTAAACAGGAATCTGTGTATTTACAGTCTCTTGGACAAAAGACAGATAAGATCTAGAGCAAGACTGTATCATGCAAGTAAGCATATTTCATTCCCTGCTGTTAATAAGGGTGAAATAAAGTCCTCTTAGTAGAGAGGTAAATAACTCATTTAGCCTGCAATCTTACACAAGGTAGTTTTTTTCTTTCTTTTCTTTAAAAAACCCCACCCAAAAACCCACACAGAAAACCCATACAAAAAAAAAAAACAACCCAGAGCTGAGTGGCTGCACTTCTTGTCAGTGATATAGACAAGCAATCAAAATATTATCTGGAAAAAGGAGTAAAAGACTATTTTTGGAAGACTGTTCAGTGGTCTACATGAATAAGCATGGTGATCACAGCCTTTTCTGTTGTAGAATTAAATTTGCATTTTACAAAATGATCCTTTTGAAAAAGGCACAAAATACAGACAGTTGAAGTGAGAGTGGAAACCTGGAGGACAGCCCAGTGATGACCTACATGAAGACAGTGGCACTGTTCTGGTTTTGTTTCCTTTCTGTAGATATGAATACAATATTTTCTTACATCTAGTATGAAACTCCCAGAAGAAAATGCCATCAATTTTTCAACAGACTTTTCCTTAAGAAAGTAAATGTTTTAAACCTTATGGTTAAAACCTATAAAATACCTTTAAAATGCTGACTGCAGCCATCCTTTGTAGACTGTGTTGAATGAGCTCGCAACAGCAGTGTGAAGAAAATCTCTTCAGAAGATTATCACATTTGTGTTTGCCTTTTAGAATTATGAAGACAGGTCAGGATTTGTGGGATTAAAGTGTTGTGGGGTTCAAGTGTATCGGGTATTAAATAATTCAGTGGCAGAGAATAACATAAATCTGTCTGACTGTCTGTTCTGATTTGCTGTATGAGTGTGAAGGAGCCTTGGACTGATATGCAAGTGCTGTCCTGGCTGAGTGAACTCGACACTATCTCTGCTTTTGTAATCTGCAAAATCAGACTGAACACCTATGCTGAACAGGAAAGGCAAGTCCTATTTCTCTTCAATTTCCTTACAAAGTCAAACATTTATTTAATAACACAGCAACCTTGGCAAAATAAGCTGTATCTAGCATAAGCATCTTCTTAGCAGCAGAGATAGAAAGAAATTAAGTAAAAATGGCAATGGAATAAAATGCTGGTTTGAAAAAGTGGAGGTGCATCTGTCACACAATTTTATTGTACTCTGTTAGTTTTGTCCATGTATACTGATATTTCTGTCCACAAGCAGGAGTGAGAAGGGCTCTCATCAAATTGCTGAAATAACAAATAAAGGGTAATATTTAAATTTCTCACAACACTGACATAGATTGCTGAAAGCTGTGGTTCAAAACTCTGAAATGCAGTTAGGCGCAAGGCTGGAGAGAAAATAAAACTAAAATGAACCCTACTACCTAAATCCTCTGAAGAGTCCCAAAAATAAAGATCAAGATAATTTTCCTGACATCTAGAGTCAGAAATGATGTATAAAAATGGTACTTTAGCAGACATCTAAACAGCAATTTTGGTTAAAATATCTGAGACATCACCAAGTGGGCCAATGTTTCAAAATATTGTACATTTTCCATTTTAATTTTATAAATGTTTAGCCTAGAAATTTTTTTTAAAAAAAATAATAATTATGCATTTCTCTCCTATCAATCCTTGCCAAAAGTGTATTTTGTTCAGAACGTGTACTATGGCAACGATGTGGCAGAGACTGAAAAAGTATTTCTACTATAAAATTTCATAAAAAACTCTGTTGGGATTCTCCAAAAGCTAGGCAGTATTGTTTCCAGCTGAGTCCAGGTTATCAGTTGCTGCATTATCAGGAAGATTTTACCTACTGGGACTAGTTGTACACACACACAAAGTGAAAAAAAAAAAAAAAATTGTTGTAAATCTATTGTCTTAAGTTTAGCTCCAAGCATGACCTGTTTACCTGCTGCAAAGTTATATGCAATACATATGCTTTGCTGACTCGGTGGTTGCAAGAATTGTGAAATACTATGGAAGAACTTGAGGACCTAAGCCAGTATTAGCAACTTCCAAAAGCAGCATAATCAGTGAGCAAAATCACCACATTAGTGTCAATTAATTAAAATGGAAAATTAAGTGGGCAACTCAAAAGGTATTAATTAGCATTCAGCCTTGTTAATTACATGTATTCTAAATTTTGATCACACTGATTAAGATAATTTATTTAGTATATGTTCTGTAGTCAATAATCCCAAAAGGTAAGAATTAAAAAAAAAAAAATTGAGACTCAACTCCAGTAACTTCAATTTTATAAGTTTCATGGAAAGAAATTCATTACTTTTTCATTGTAAAATTTATCATAAAAATAACATGATAAGATAAAGAAAAAAGGGCAACAATAATATAAACAGACAGCTCTGAATAGACAATGAGAGAGCATTATGCATACTGGATGGGTGATATCACACTTAATAAAAGCAGGTAATAGTTCTCCAAGTGCAGTCAAAAGCCCCTGAAAAACATAGTATTCTTCTGAGACTAGGTGTAAAATGACACAGAATTATAAGCACTTCATCTTTTACTACTAAGTTTTCCCTGCAAAAAACAACACATTTAATATTATATGGTGAAATTGAAGTCTTGAAGTTATAAAGGCATTCGGAGTCAGAACTTGGGAGGAAATTGTAATGACATATTTTGCATTCCTTGTTTTATTAGCATATGAATAAAGAAGCATTTGCTACTTCTGTTTGAAATCAGAGAAGATTGTGTTCCAGCTGCAACATACTTATTTAGTAAAAGATAGGATTTTTTTCTATAAACCCTATATTGCTTATAAAGAAACAAAGACCAGAGGACACAAAAGGGAAATATGAATGCTGTGAGGATAGAAGAAATTCCACTCTATCCAACAAAGGTGAGCACCCCAGAACCTTCAGCAGTATCTGCAGAAGCATAATGATTCTGCTTCTACTGTATATACTTTCCTTGAATTCCGACATCTGACATCAGGGCAAGGTAATGGTCACCTGAGTTTAGGCTCTTCCAAAACTGACACAGTAAAATGGTCCATGTTACTATTCTCCGCTACAACCTCATGGATAGCAAGTTTTCTTTGAAATCTTAGGAAAGCAAAATGGGAAAAAAACCCACCAATGTGCCAAAGATTGTATTATTTTTATGCAAATCAAAACTAAGCGGTTCTTGGCTTTATTAGAAAAAGGAGCAGAAAGTAATTTAGCTTAGTTTATATACAGAAAAAAAATCCTAACTTTATCGAAGTTCAGGAGTAAAATTGCTTATACATACCTAAAAAAAATTGTGTACAATACTAACTTCAATGAAAATTCCTGTTTTTTCACTAATTTAGGCCAGAGAATCGTTTACAGAAACAATCCATATTTTTAATATTTGATAAACCAGATTTTCACAGGGCATGAAAGTTTGGTTAATTAAAGATGAAAAAAATCAGAGAATCTTTTTCTATGATTACAAGGTTTGGTTACACATGGAATATCTAACATTAAAAAAAAGTCTCTGTCAGGAATTCACCTGTGCAAATTGATTTGATGCATTAAATTTAAATTCAAAGAGGAGGTTTCTTGCTGACTCCTCCTGGCTATACATCTTGGGTTTTCTCACTGGATGTGTTCTTCTTGCATCTAAATGAAGACCGTTTATCTAGTTAATATTGGCTTCTATATGCATAACTTACACGCTGTATCAAAATGAAAAAATGAAGTCTTTAAATGCAAAAAGCCTATCTCTACTTTAAAAGTATACCTTTTAAAAATACAAATACATCTTGAAAGAGTTGAAACCCAAGTGATTTGATTTTATGCAGTGTAATTATTCCCACTTTAAAATGCTAAAAATAAGGAAGATATTATAAATGCAGTGTGAAGAGGATTTCTATTTTTTGAGGGATTATGTCAATAAGAATGCAGCAAAAAAATTAATATGCTAATCTTTTTATTTAGTCTGATCATGAGGAAAACCAGTCTAAACTGGGCCATGCCGATAATTTTTAAGAATGCAATTTTTGATCAAAAGGTTATTCACTGTATGCATTCCACCCTCCAGCAAGTTATTTAAACGTAACTGTTTTGTAATTCAAGAAGAAAAACCTTAAATGTAATTATCAGAGGGGAGAAAACTGTTCATGCTGGACAGCTGGGAAGTCTCAAGCCCATACACTAAGGCATTTAATACTTTCTCAGCTGGAAACATCTGTTCATGTTTTGCATAAAAATAAGATTTGATTCACATTTCTAGTATGTTGCCATCAAGATAGGCCTGAAAAATACGTTTTGTAAATGTAAATTTTATCACCAGAGGATCCTAAATTAGGGCCATGCTGAGTCTATTAGACCACATGTTGGGATGCCATTCTGCTTGGGGCGCAGCACACTCCACTCTTGTACCCTCCCTTCACTTCATGATCAAGTTGTTAAACACATTTGGGAGAGATACTAGAGAATATCATTCCTCGCAACAGCTTCTATGACAGTGACATAGGAATATGTCTCTTCTGAGGTGAACCATTAAAAATTTCATTCTAATCTCTTCTTTTGCTGTCCACTTCATTTTCTTAGTGGAAAGGTGCAATTACTGTATTTCTACCTTTCTGTACTGTACAACATTTTCTGTGTGCTGTTTTACGATGTGCTTTCTGTCTTTAAGGTATTAAGAAAAAAAAAAAAAGGAAAAATAAATATTGTTCCAAGCAATCTCTGGCAAACTAGTTAGCAAAAAAGAACATCTGTCATCTGGAGAAAGTGGTGTGGGAAGAAGAAAAAAAGAGGTATAATTGCTTCAACAGAATCTGTAAGGGCTCAAAATGGAGAGTCCTTCTTGACTGTATGCCAATGAGCCATATGTGAAGTGTCAAGAGCACTTCAGGTTGCAAATGAATACTGGAGTGACAACATGAATAAATATGAGAACTTGTTTCGAGAAACCCAAAATAAGTGCAATTTTATATATAGCTAGTGTCAAGATGTATTGAAATAGATCAGGGGCAGAGCAAGATATCTTGCAAGCAAAACATAAAGACCGAGACATTAACATTATAGTGGCCCCTATTTAAACAGGCAGAAGAAAATGCTTTTCCTATTCTAACCAATGCAAACTTCAGCATAACTGAGGCTTCAACTATTAAGTATAAGTGTATGTGACACTGACAGGTGTGGAGCAGCATGATGGACTCTAAAGAGAACTGAATATGTGACAACTCAGAGGAACAAAGCCGGTTTTGGGGACATCATATCTACAACACTTACTGCAAATGTTCCCTGCAAGCTGGAATAATTATAAATATGCAATAACAGCAGACAGATGTGGCTGGGGTGCCAACTGGTACCCAACTGCCAACTGGTATATCATTTGTGTGTCAAATAAACATTTATATATAAATTTTCAGATGTGCAATGCAATATATATTGAATTATTCCATACATGAAAACCATAGCTATTAAAAATTAAGGCAGTTAGGGTCCAGTTACTCTTATCTGTTCAACAGAATAGCAGCTTTGTAATGCTTTACTGTGTTCTTGGATAAAGGAAAAACTTGGCATTGCAACAGTTTCTTAACTGAAGAGTTCAAGTTTCCCTAAACAGTAAGACAGGCAAATTCTGAAGGAAGAGCCTACATTGGGTTCCTGAAATCAGTTCTGCAATCTGGTTTGTCCGTTAAATCTGTTTCTGCCTTCGCTGTTAAAATGTTTTCTCATGTTTCTCTCAATTCAGAAATACTAATTTTCACAATGGTCTTTTCTTTCAGAAAGAAGCAGATAGCATGATTTCTGTATTCAGACAGCTAAGTAAAGAATTTATTTATGACAATAGCACCATAGGAAAACTGAGAAAGTATCACAAATTTTTGTGGATGGCTTTATTAAATAACAGTAATGGTGTGCCTATGTATGTTGTAGAGACCATGGGACAGACCATCTGAACAGCTTTGGATAGACTTAGCTATTTTTGTGCATATTCATGTGAGGATGGAAAGAAGCTCCTTGAAAGTTCTGGTTCCACCTCCCTTGTCCAATGAAGAAAACCTCCAACAAATACAACAACAACCAACAAACCACCACAACAAAACTGAACTAATGTGTCATAATCACTTCAAGAAATAAGATAAGTACAGAAATAAATGAGGAAAAATGGTAAGTGATCATTCAAGACTGAGTAAACCCATGTCAAGAACTACAAAGCACACAGCACTACGCCTTTCAACTCAGTTGTCTGCAAACCGCCTGATGTGTTAGTTTTTTTCAAGGTTTAAAACTATTACTACTTATCTGTCCATTACACAATGATTCAATCACACTTTATTTTGGTTTGGTTCCCTGCTTATCCCACACATTGTGGGATAAGAGGAAAAGAATATACACTGACCCTAATAATACAATTATCATCAATGTAAATAAAAAGCCAGTACTTCTGTCATAATTGATTCATTTTTAAAAATAGAGAAATCTCTATTTACCTTTACCTCCTCAGAAGACCACCAAATGTTTTTCATGCTTTTAATATACAATCCTTTAGTCCACCACAATACATTTAGGAACTAGATAAGCATTGTAGTAGATTGTGACATCAATGAGAAACTGCATGACAAATTTTCAAGGCCAGTTGTTGAGTCTGTCTGGACTTAACAGAGAAAGGCTATGAAATGGTAAGCTGTAAGCTATTCCTCTCACAAGTAAATTTAGAGACTTCAAAGATCAAAGCTCATAAAACCAGTTCATAGATACTTTAGCTAAGGAAAGGTGAAGAAAGCCGTATTATTTGATTGAGCAATAACTTCAAGTCACAAAGGTGATAGAGGAATGCAAATTTTGATCAAAGGAGTCATAATTTCTAAAACCAATACAAATTTTGGGATACACTGAAGGTAACCACTCTCAGATTACATGGGACTGCCAATCTACACAAAGCACAGTTTCTTTTAAGGCCCAAGTGCTATATGTCCAACTATGTCCAGTGAATGCTGACACAGCACATGAGATCAAATGTAGGCAGAACTGAAGCCTGTCTCTCACGCATGTGGTTATACTTGCAAAATTATCCTCATCAGACCTTGTAGAATAGCTGCAACTGTGGCAAATATACATGGTATTCCATACAACACCATCTCCTGAAAATACTTCTGTGCGTTCAAGGAGCCAGAGAGATCACAGTCTCAAAACACAGGACTTCAGGGCTTTTTTTTAATTTCTTTTTCTCCAACTATCAATTTCAAAAGAAAATTGATTAAATTTTGAGAAATGCAACACTGATTTTATTGCATAGAGCAGAAAGAAGTAATCTGAAATTTTATGTTCTGATCAGAAATGTTCAAGAATGATAAATCAGAAATGGAACAGAATGGAGTTGTGAGCCTTCAGTGGGAGACAATGTAGAGAATGAAAACGTATTGACAGTCAAGTGAAACAAAGGCTGAGAGCAGATAGGAGCGTTCTTCATAAATATACCATGGGGTAAAAACAGAACAAAAAGCATCAAGGACAACGACAGCAAACGAACAAAATATAACAAAATAAACCAAAAGAAATGTAGTCCAAAAATGCAGGTAAGTTTGTCACCTTCCTAATGGGAAGTTCCAAGAGAAGCAAAGCAATAGAAGAAAAATATACAAATATGACTGAACTGGAAGACTTTAATAAAAGTTTTATAATGAGATCTTTACCTGAAATTCCAGGTAAACAGACCCAATGCATCATCAAGTCTCTCATGTTCTGTTCCTCCCCCTTCTACATTACAGTTAATGTTAATTACTTTTGAGATATATATATTTAATACAAGGTACTCGAACAGTTTAATGTTTTAATTTCTATGAACTCTACTGCCTTGAGTTTTTTTAAATTATTCAATTACGGGAAAATATGCGGCCGCAATAAGTTAGCAAAAAATCCCAGTGAAAACAATGTGTCATGTCTTGACTATTCTTAGAAACTTTGACAAAGCATTACACTATAGATGTGACAGAGCTTTTGCATATATAGCATACACATGCATATTTACCACCTAACAGTACATCAACAGAGCATGTGAAAGAAAGCTGGAGATTTATTAATGCAGCCAATAGAATGTATATAGGCATTCAGAACACATTAGAATAGCCACCAATTTTATTACATATTTGTCACATATTATGTTAATGAAGAAAATGCAAGCAACCCTAAAAATGGGTTTAGACAGGACTATGAAGCAACACAGTAAAGATCATCCAGACTAATATAAACATTAGTTGGTGCATATTTTAACACATGGAAGAACTTGGAAATATGGAATAAGGGCTAGGAACAACAGAGACATGCAACATTTTAAGAAAATATGTACTCCTGGGAAGATAGTAGAGCTGCTAGTTCCACATTTAGTAAATCATCTCTTGCTCTTGAATGTATCAGTATTATCATTTCTTTGACCATACTTTTTTAAAATGCATGAAATTAGACAAATGTGTGTTTGATCAGTTAGTGCATCAAAAGTTTATGCATTTTTCACCCAAATGGCGCTCTCATGTCTCTTTCTCATTGACAACTGCATAACTCCCCAATTATTTATTTTTTTTTAACCAGGACCTTGCAATTCATTAATAGAAATCTATTAGAGCACAGTGACATTCCTCCTTTTTCCTGCCCCCTTCCCATCTCTTTTTAGCTCTTCCAACTTGGAATTGAAGGAACGGTAAAACTTTTTTCCCCCTAACCCTAAAATTCTTTAAGGGTTAGTTTATACCAGATGACAGAACTCATTTCAGACATTTTATCCTGAAGTCAAGATATCCAGGGATATTATTGTTGGCCTCTTTTGAAGCTGTCTTACTTCTTTTTATGACAGTGTGGTGGTTCAGCTCCAAACAGTAGCTGAGCACCACATGCCACGCTTTCACTCTCAGAGGAGTAACAGAAATGGCCTCCTGGGTGGGGATAAGGACTGTTTGCTGACAAAAGCAAGGTGAAAAGGGAACAATAGCAGCCCGTGGAAAATTACACTCACACCTGGTGATAACACAGAGTATCTTATGGAACCAACAATGACACAGAGTACTCCAAGATGCAAGGACTGACCCAATACCCCAGCACATTCAGACTGCACAGGAGGTACACAGGAACACCCCTCCCCAACCAACCCCTTTTATGGGGGAGCGATGTCAGGTGGTGTGGGAAACAGCCCAGACTGACTCAGCTCCCCTGGGCTGGCTGCTTGGGAAGGTTGACTCTGGCCTGGCCAGAACCAGAGCAAACAGCTATTAATAAAGCCATTGTGTCATGCCAAGCTTTAGTTTAATGCTCTTTAAACCAAAATACATTTCTAAAGTTAAAGCAACTTAAACCCAAACTTTTATTAGCATTTTGGGGAAAAAAAAAAATCCCCACAAGGTTTGTTAAATGATGTCTTAAAAAAGTTCTGGGTGTTTGTTTTTAGAACTGACTTCTCTGGGATGAATAATTAAACAAACTAGCAATGCTACAAGTACAAAGCTCAAATAGGGTTACAATGAGAATAAGGAATATTCATGATTACAGTAAATGGAAGCAGAATCTGGGATTTTAAATAAGAGCGGTGCAGGCCAAGGCTTCATTTTTTTAAGTCTTTCTTTAATTACCCAGCACTACTGAGACTGATCTTAGTCCAAACATAAAGAGAGGATTTAGTGGTTATTAACTAAGAAAACATACATCATCTAAAGATTATGCAGAAGAGGCGGCCTTGGCAAAGAAGTAAGAATGCTCTGAAGACCTGAGATTAGGCTTTGAAATAGGGCCTACAACATCTAATAAATACCTAAATACATGTCCAATCCTACGGGAAATTCATTCCTTAAGCAGAATACAGTCTTGTAGTAAATTACAAAATAATAGTGAAACAAAGGTTACTGGTGTCTTCTCTGATTTGTTTTTATTGATTAAAAAATCCCACACAAAATACAACGATGAAAACCCTCCAATCTGAAAAATAAAAAGAAACCAAACAAGTAGGTCTCAAAACTTTAGCAACGATCAATGCTTTTTTCTTTACAAACAATATAGTAAAGACCCCAAAATAAATATAAGATGGCCCTATTTGAGTTGAGTCCTTATTTAACAGCGTAACTTGTCAAAAGTCTTTGGACCTTGTTGTGCAAACATATTCCTCCTAGCAGATAGGCATGTTGGACCAGCACTCTAAGAGTTTAGCCCATCTCCACAAAAAGCCAGTAATCAGACTTGTTGGAGACTGTAGCATTCATTTTGTCTCAAGGAGGGACACAGTAATAGGGGGGAGCAGGAGAACAAGTGACTTCTCCACACTGTTCATCCCATTAAGCTCAAACCAGTGAGAGATCCCAGCACGGGAGCAGAAGACATACCAAGCTCTTCTCAACTCTGAGACACATGGATAAAGTTATAACAGCAAAACCTCATTCTTCCACAAACCTGAGTAAAAGCGCACCAGCAGTCAAACATGAAAATTACATCTCCCAAAGCCTTCCATTATACCTAGACCCTTGCTTCCAGACAGACTGCTCGGGTAAGAGAAATCACAGCAAAATACTGTAGCCATGGCACTGTAAAAGCATTATGTAATAAGTTCCATCTTTTTAGAACCTGTGTTTCTGAAATCCCAGATAACTGAGAATATTACCCTGTGATTAAAGTCCCACCTACACTATAATTTTCAGTTCAAAAAAAGGGATGCAACTGCAATGTACATAGGTCCTGGCTTTCTAAAGAAATCATGACGACTTTCACTGAAAAGTCAGTGCTAATAAGGATATAATTTAACAAAGCAACTTGCAAAATAGGTACTAATTATACAAATAAGACAAACATGAAATAATTTACATGAGCATAACTAAAGGAAGATAAAGCAAGCAAAATCAAAGAAAAATACTGGAAAAACATATATACTATATTTTCTGTGCATTCCTGTGAAATAATGAAAAATAATGATACTGAATAATTATTGAAGGATGCTCAATGTTCTTACAGGTCAGCCACTTTATCATGTTTGAGTGAATCTTAAAGCGTACCTAAATTTTACAGCTTTCTGAAGATATTGCTAGATAAAACATAAAGGAGGTAGATTAGAATCTCTGGGCAATGTTTTAAAACAAATTGTTTTTATAAATGTAGTTTTAGCATCTTTCTTTTATAAAACATTAATATGCCATAGACAGCAATATATCCTCATTAAAATGTTTCTACTTAAGTAAGTTATCCAACAGAGATTTAAGATAGAGTTTGACTTTCTAAGTATTAATTGTTTCTTTTCTTAGCGCTGCACTATGCATCACACCAGATGTTATTCAGGAGAAAGTAAGGAGCGGAAGATTATAAAGAAATTAGTTTAATGAGAATTAGAAATCTATAAAAGACTTGTAAGTTTTCTGTTTCTCTCTTGCATGTGATCAGAATAGGCACATAAGACAGTTGTAGTGATCCTAAACCTTTCAGAAAATGTCCAATAATGCTGGGATATACAATGAGGTCTCTCAACTCTAGGTCATGTGTTTGAATCATACCTAAGCAGTTAAGAACTGAAGATCACTAAAACTCGTGACTATTTGGTAGCCAATATGCAATCAGTCAACAGCATGAGTTCAGTTCCTAGTGAAGTACATAAAAAAATTCTAATCCATCACACTTAAATGGAATCTCAGAGACAAACCACAGAATCATAGACAACCAGGTTGGAAGGGATCTCAAGGATTATCTGGTCCAATCTATCTTGGCAAAAGCTCTGTCTAGACAAGATGGTCCAGCACCTCTGCCAGCCAAATCTTCCTTCCAATGTTGAGGAATCCACCACTTCCCTGGGGAGATCATCTGATTGTTCTCATTATAAAAAGTTTTCCTTTTGTGTCAACTGGAATCTCCCCAGAAGTAACTTGCAGCGATTATCCTTCGTCTTTTCTATGAGACTCCTTGTATACAGGGAGTCTCCATCTTCTTTGTAGCCATGTGTGCTGGTTTTGGCTGGAATAATTTTTTTTCAAAATGGTATATGGCTATGCTTTGGATTTTTGATGAAAAATTTTGATGGCACAGGGATGTTTTAATTGTTGCTGATCAGCGCTCATACAGAGCCAAGGCCTTTTCTGCTATCACCTCCCCCCCATCCCTACAAACAGGCTGCACAAGGACTTGGGAGGGGGGACAGCTGACCCCCACTGACCAAAAGGATATTCCATACCATATGACTTCATGCTCAGCTCATAAATCTGGGAGAAGAGAAAGTAAAGGGGAGACGTTGTGAGTGACGGCAGTTACACATGCTGGAGCCTTGCTTCCATGGGGATGGGTGAACCTCTACCTGCTCATTGGAAGAGATTAATCTAGTCTATGTTTTGCTTTACTTGCATGCTCAGCTTTTCCTTTACTTAAGTTGTCTTTATCTCAATCCATGAGTTCTCACTTTCACTCTTCTGATTTTCTCATCCCATTGGTGGGTAGAGAACAAGCAGATGTATGGTGCTTAGTTGCCAGCTGGGTTAAACCTAGAACATGATTTTGAGGTTTCCCCTAAGCCTTCTTTTCCCACAGGTGAACAACCCCCATTCTCTCAGCCTTTGGATATCGAGACACAATGATTCATACCACCATTAAAACCACCCCAGGTTATGTATGAATTGACAATTAACCAAATTAATTTTTTAACAAGCCCAGTGATGATATTCTATTTCAGTTGTTGAAAATGCAGTGCTACTGCACTGACCTTTTCCTTCTTGGAATTTCCTCCAGACTGTTTTGATAGTAGCAAAACATCTCTTCCCCACCTTCTTGCGCCATCTTTCCTGAAAGTCACTATAGACTCTAGGTCACTCTGGTAGTACCACAGGTACCAAAATAAATCAACAATAAGTGATAATAGCCTGAGGGTCAGGAACACTTTGGAGGTCTCTCTAAAACCTCCTGGATCCATATGCCTGGAAAGCAGCAAGCACTCCAAGGCAGCAAGTCAGGTTGCCCCCCGCCCCCATCTCCTGTTGGAGACACTCTCCAGTAACTACCACCCATATTTTCTTATTCACCTTGGCTGCAGCCCATTTCCCAGGCTCTTTTTCAGGCATCTTCAATGGACTGGTGTGGGTTAGCATGTGCAGTCTGCTTGCAGGCTTTCGCTACTGTTAGCTTTAACAATTGGCCTCTGGTGGCTGCTCCTTTATCAGCTAGCACTTAAACATCTTGTCTACAACTGCTGATGTGGGAGCAACAATCACCTATTCAACTGCTTAGGAAGGATTGATATAACCAGTGGGCAAGAGGGTAATAAACAGAAGCAGCCAAAAGAGTCACAGCAGTTTCCAGAACCCTTCAGAAGAACTTAAGAGTAATTAAAAAAATCATACTTGGGGAACAGCAAATTCCTTCATACATGAATAATCAGAATGTATATTCATGAACACTATTAAACATTTCATGACCAGATAAAGAGTACCCAAGAGTTTTAGAAGAAATGGATAATGCTCCTTACAAACAATAAAATTCATTCATAACTTGAACAACATCTGGTCTAATCCTCAGTAATGTTTTGGCAAAATGAAGCATCGCATAAAGTCACAGGAGCCCCAATGAACCACATTAATTCAAAGTTATTTAACGGGAAGAATTTATCATCCAGAGAAACTTTCCAGTAAGGCTCCAGAGGAACCTATACCTGTCACCTCCCTAGGTATGTGTCACCCAAAACCCAAACCACAGCTTTACCTAAGTTAGGCTTAATAGAGTAAATAACTTAATAAAATTCTTTCATCTATAGAATGCAAGAAATCAGGCCATAAGCACATAATTCTTCAGTCTGAATCTACAGAACTGCAGTGACATAAAGTACATTTAAAAAAATTTAAATCAGCCTGTTTTCAACTCTCATGAAGCATTAAAAACAATGAAAATACAGAAAAATTACTATTATTATTCTTTGCAGCATATATTGATTATAAGGTATTTTTGATATAGTGCATTTAAGAGGAAAAATAAGTGATAAAATGCTCCTTTGATGTAGACAGTTTGTTCCTATGATCCAACAAATTAATAGGAAAATAATCATGCACGGACTTCCAAGTGGATGTAAGTGAGCACTTTCTGCAACTGGAAAGCTGGTCAAGAAGAGATTTTTTTTCTCTTAATCTACAACTTCATTTCTGGATAAGAAAATTTATGTACATTTCTTTGTGGGAAGCAATCTGACAGGATGATAATTTTTAAACTCAGTACGTACTTTCACGAGTTTTAGCCCGATATCTTATCTTAAAGAACGAAGCCAGGATGGTTTGCACAATGTCCATCTTTTAAATGCCATGTGATTTTTACTCTTTCTTTAAGGTGTCTCTGGCATTTATCTCAGTTCTTAAATAACAGATTCAGAAGCATGCCAGGATCCCATTGGCCCACTTAGCCACCAGTGCACACTGCTGACTCATAGCCAACCTGTCGTCGACCAGGACCCCCAGGTCCTTCTCCACAGAGCTCTTCTCCAGCAGGTCATCCCCCAAACACACCACAGAACCACATCTCCCTAAACACACCACAGAACTGCTGTAACAGGCTGAAGTTATTAGACAAGATTTTATTCATTCCTTCACTACTTCACCTGACTTTTCTGGTTTCATTGTGTACTACCTCTAGTGCAATTCTTTGTGAACGATTGTGAATGTAATTCTTCCTGTTTCACGTTCGACTATTCACATGCAGTAAGGTGTTGAAATTACTGTAACACTTGTGGTGGCAGATGCTGGTATTTTCAAATGGCACCTGGTGGGCCAGTTCCGTAATTATTCATAATGAGCAGGAATGTGGCAGAACTGTTCTGAAGGAACCTCGGTGCGTCAGTTTTCCCATGCTCTATGAAAAGTGGCTGCATTCAATAAATTATCGTACCAAGTTCACGTTTCTTCCACTTCTGGCTTGTGATAAGGGATACACACACCCTGAGGATTTATGCGCTAAAGCTAATTTGCTGAGTTAAACAGCCATCAAAATCAGCACTGCTCTGAGCTTAATAACCTGCTACAGACTTATAAAGCATTCTATGAGAATAGTACTGGCTGCTGAAGTAACGTTCTCTTTTAATTTTGCCATACAGCAAATTAAAATTAAGTATTTGAAAGAGAAGGACAAACAGCCTTCTGAAAAAAGAGGCAGGGGAGGGAAGCAAACCACTACATTCTGAAGTACATTAACTGCTCTACTGAAGCAAGTAGCTTAATTTTTCTTCATTTCCTTGTAATCAACAAGCAAGTCTCTGGGTAAATAAACAAAGGAAGTAGTACTGCATAGGCTTGGTTATCATTCCAGTCCACCATGAAGCACTGGTATTCTCTGCTTTCCTGAGTCCCCACTCCCTACTGTGCAGGAGAAACATTTTCTTCTATCCAGTAAAACAATGTCAAGAAAGCCTTGGAAAAAGACTTTCACACTCAACTACTTAGTAACTAGTAACTAGTATCTAAATGTTTGCAGAAAAAAGTGAACAAAGGACTGTAATGCAAGGTTAGGATAAAATTTAGCTTTATCAATGGCAAAAATACCGTTCTAACACCATATAATTTTGAAGCCCAGCAACTAGTAAATAACCTGCAAAAGTGTGCCAAATGTATGCCAGAAGATAAAAATTAACAGAGGTTGTGACGTGAACTGACATACTATTCATTCTCTCCCTTTCTTAAAATGAGCAAGGTTTTTTGTATTAACTATCACGTGGCCAAGACTTGAGATTTCAGAACCTATTTATCAATGTCTAACAGTTTTCCTAATCTAAAATTTGCTTGCTTTTGATGTTGACTTTCTGCTAAAGTGTCTATTGTTTAGAAACATACTTTATAATATATGTAATTTTGCCACACAGTATGTATTTTTATATATAATACATAGAATGTATACTACGTATGTAATACACAAGTATAGTATGTGTCTATCAAGCAAAGGTGAGATCACTTTCCAAGGGTAAAAGTGTCTGTTCATATTGTTCTGCTTCTGCCAGAACAATATGAACAGAACCTCTGGCTGAGGTGAGATGCACTGGAGAGGGAGAAGTTTGTTCCGTCTTTAAAAAGTAACCAACAAAGTGTCAGGAGGTGTTTCCTGAGGGTATAGAGGAGAGTCAGGACTGCAAGCTGTGAGCTCACATCACAAACGAATAAAGAAATACTAGAGAAAGCAAATGGGATCTCAATACAAGTCTTGGAAGTGCTGAAAAGATTTTTTTTTTCCCCGAAGACTACAGGAGGAGAGCAAAGATGTCCCTGCAGTCCAGAGAGGCACTAAAAATTGATGGAAGTGAGCAAACATGAGGAAAGAATCTGCCTTGAAGGGACCCAGTGTTCCTTCTCACTCAGCAATATGTCTACTTCCTATTTTACAAGTTAACTGGATTTTATCTTCTGTTTTTGCATGGTACTGCAGGGTAAAGGTGCAAGAAGATGCAAATCAAAAACCTGGTGCTCAGAATTTTACTATGTAGCCTCTCCTTACCAAAGTATTTCTAGAATTGTTTTGACAACTTCGGGGGAAGAAGGAAGAAGAAAGAAAAACAAAAAAAAAAAAAAGGAAAAAAAAGAGGAGTCCGTCAGACATCTGCCTTGACTGAGAAACACACTGGACACAACACCACAAGAGAGGTTTCAATCAGAAAAAGAAGATTCCATTAATGTGTAAATACTTCTAAGATGAAAGAAAGGAAGTTATTCTATGAACAACGTGGTAGCATAAGAACACATTTTATCATTTCATTGATTAAGTTTTCAGCCAACATAGTCCCAAAGAAGTTGATGGCAGCATCTTTCAGAGAGATGTTACCTCTTGCAATTTTAAAAAATCCCTCAAACTTGGAAACCCACTGACTCACAAGGCCATTATGCCACACAAGGAATGGCTTCAATTCAGATTAGAAGCTTTTGCTTTCAAAAGGTAAACTCTTTACCTTAAGCATCTCTGCTGCTGAGGTTCAATAGGTAAAATGCTGAACTGGAGGTTCTTAGCACAGAAGCCTTGCAGCAACTTTTTTCTTTTATTAGGTTCTGCTCAAAAAGCCATTACAGAGGTATGTGTTATGGCCCTCTGGGCACAGTCTGCTCCATGACCTTGAAGAAATGAATCTTAGTTTCATATTCTAATTATAGTCCAATGAGCAAAGTCACGTATCACAGAACTGCATAAGATGCTAATAAAAAATTCATCATTTAGGCCTTTCTTCTATTTCAAATGTAGACTTAGATCAGTTGCAACAACCACCAACAAAAGCAAGAATATAACTGTGAAGTGACATGCAATTGCATGCATTATAATGGCAGAAAACAAGGCACAATTTAAGCATTAAATGCTTTGTTTTATTTAAAATAATACTCTTTAGTATATAAATACAGATGCATAAAGCAAGTTTTGGAAAAAAACCCTAAAATGCCTGTTTTAACAGCTAATAGCAGAAAAGTGGCTTTTTCTTCACTTTAATCAAGTCATAACTAAAACAGGTTATCATGTTTGTTTTGTTATCTCTAAAGGGCTCAGAAAAGAAACTATGAGAGCATCTCCCAGAATGGCACAAATAAGAGGTGACGAATTTGGAAAGTGTCCTTCTGTGTTCTGACAATGTATGTGGCTGCTGGGGACGTGGTCTCTAAGTACGTCTTACATGAAATACTTATATGTACAATAAGTTACAAAACTAAGCTACATAGAGTTAATGGCTAGCATTTTCCCAGGCTATTGGCATATACTGGTACACTGAAGTAAGTTTACAGAATTGGTTAAGCTTCATCAAAAAGAAAAATGTTAATTTCACTTACTCCAGGATACTTATTTGGTTTGAAAGAAAACAAACTCCCAAAACACTGCCTTAGCATTAAGATTGACTCATATAGAATCTGATTATTATTTTGTGGTTGTTTTTAGACAAAAGATACTGCAAGGGACCCTCACTATGAATCATATTTAAAAATACACATTGACTTGAAATTGAATGATTTAAACCAATTTCCATGTCAAGCTGTGGGTCGGAATAATGTGTCGCACAGTATTTCAGCCACTGGAGTCAACTATCTGTTTGCTTCAGTAACACAAACGTGAGGATGAATTCTGGTACTTTTCAGGCTGTGATGTTATCATCAGACTAATACTTGTCAGTGGAGAGATAACTGATTATATAGTAAAAATATACTGAAGAAAAGCAACGAAGATTCTGTGAAGGAAAGATTTAAACATCGCACCAGTCACTACACTTCACAGCAGAGTAATCCTGCAGTTCTGTGTTTTAATTTATCATGGCAAGCTACCAATATTGTCCAACATTTCTCAATAGAATACTTCCAATACAAAAAACACTACAAAAGCAAATATATACTACCTTTGATATATCTAGTAACAACTTAAGAACAGCAACCTTGATACTACTGTCAGTCTGTATTTAACAGGATGGATGCTCTTCCACATCACTCTCCCAGTCTGCACAACCGAGAGATGAGAACCTGGGGAATCAGCCTGTACTTATTGATTTTCCACTTACAACTGACACTTCAGAGACACCTAGAGTCTCTTCCAAAAAGGGCCACCTTTTTGTAATACTGAATGATCATCTGCCCATTAAGAACAGGATTCATTTGAGAGAGTGCTTCATTTTCTTATGCTCCACAACGCAGCAGAAATGAAACCCATGATCTAGCAACACACGACAAGAGCACATCTAAGTAGAGTTAACAGAGCCAGATTCCACTTTTTTTTCCCCTCATGCTGAGTGCCAGGAGAGGAGCAGAACAAGATAAGCAGACCTGACATCACCCGTGAACTGCAGTTCAGCTAAAGCAGCTCTTACTACACACCACTCAACAGAACTAGAAGACTCAGACTGTGGGAAGGAATGAAAAAACAATAGCTTGTTTCTCTGTGGTGCTGAGCACCCTCAGATGCTGTGGAAAGCTCTAGTTTTCAGAAGCCTTCCTCAAAGAGGTATAGAGCATTTTTATTTCTTTCATATATAATTATTATTAGCTATACTTAACACTGACAGAACACATTCAGTAAATCAAAGGATGAGGTCTTGAAGTTTTAAAGATTTTGTGAACAAGAACTATATGACACATACTGTTGCATAATTGGTTTATCTTGTCATTACCATATAGAGTAAGATGAATCTCCAAAGTAAATTCTTTTTACATTTAGAAGTATTCTGAAGACCCTGATCCAAAGCAATATAAAAAAAGAATAAATATCTTGATCATAGATTAGCTGGAAACTTTGAATTATTTAATACTTATTTGAAAGCTCATTTTGCAATTATTTGACCTTTTCAATTGTTTATGTATTGATTTTTTTTTGACTGCTAAAAATTGTCCAACCTCTGATACTTTATTACAAATGACTTTAATTCAAAATATGACTGAGTCAAACAAAACTCTTATTAAACTCCGTATCAACAAGCTTGATTCAGTACAGTTAAACAGCCACCCATGTTCAGAAAGCAAGTAATTGTATCTCTATTAGCTCATCCATGACCAAAACTAAACTCCTTTGAAGTTTCAAATACGTCATGTTGAATTCAGAGCAGCACATTAAGCAAATCTGAAACAAAGTTGTAGGTATGGAAACATAACTGCCTATAACCCAGAATGTCTTTTCTAACTTCACACCTATCTCAGTAATGCTAGGTTTGGGCTGTAAAAAACCCAAAACACCCCAACAAAACCACAAGACAGAACTGGATGGGCTTCTGGAAATAAAAATTTTCTCCAGCACTACTGGAGAAACATTAACCACACTTACCATCTGTGAAAGGATGGTAATGCTTGTGTACAGTCCTCACTGGGATTTTGGCAAGGATTAATGAATATTTTTAATTTGCTTTGATGATTTGTTTATTGTCCTTTTTCTTTACAAAAATTTGAATTCTTTATAAGCAAACCAAGAACCAGTAATTGTAGTAGTATTTCCTAAGGAATAATGTTATAAATTTATATACTTAAATTCTATAAAAAGCTGCAGTATAACTATTATATAAGTTTCCACATTCTGATAGTTTTAAACCAACTTTTAGTATTCTGGAGGTTTGAAAGAATCTTTCCTTAAATTTCCAGGCATAAATTTTAACTAAGGTCTAGCTGTGGCTATTTCTTAAAGCAGTGGATCCTCATTCAGCATCTTTCTCAACAGAAGAAATCATTCTTCTTGACAGAACATATTCTTGACTTCGAAGTAAGAATACTCCCACAGTCACATCTGTGCCAGAAATGTATTATTCCTTTCAATGAGGTTGGCAAAAATCAAAGGGCTTTTTTTCAGAATTATTCTGCAGACGAGGTTGGATCAGGAAGTGCAATGCTTGCAAGCTGAGAAATTTCACCTGGCCAGCTGGTATAAGTTACTTGACACAAGACCATCAAGCCAGGAACAAGATCTTCCTATCTGTTTCCATTGCCCAGAACTGTGTCTGATCTATTTCACACTGACTAGATATTGACCGGTGACTGTGTTCCCTGCAGGGTATACACCGGGTGAGAATATGGTTATTGGCATTTGAAATGCTGTGTCCTGGCACTAGGAGTTGGATTCGACTCTTCACTGTAGTCAGAAATAACCAGTGGAAGAGCCACTCAGTCTTCCAACGTTGTAATGAACGACAGACAGGATTTTCCCCTCTATCTGATTCTTAATCAGCACACATCAGCATGAGATCTTGTACTAATGAAGTATAAATCCATAGGAATTTTTAACAGTTCACACAAGGTGGAGATCTTCCAACACATTAACTGGAGCCAGTAATTTAGGATGGTTACCTTATACATTCCAGGCAACGGAAGATGGATTTATTTAATATTTACTATTTAACACAAGTATGCTCTTTCTGTTAAAGACTGTTGTCAGCCATCCTCCTAGAGCTTTTCCCGGTCAAATCCGTGTGGAGTGCCTATCTTGTCACATAGACATTAGTGGATTAATGAGAAAATTTCAAAAAAAGGATTTCTCTATTCAAAATGGAGACAATGTGCAACCTATAAATAGTGACATGCTTAAAATCAGGGTTTTTATGGTTGTGGTTAAAGATACTAAACTACTAGGAGAAGGACAACATACCAGTCTGACAGATAAAGGATGTTAAAGCCATGTTAAAACTAGTATTACATCAGAATCTCCATAATGAATGATATTAAAGTGGTTTTCCACTTCAAGTTTAATGATACATAACATCATGTCAGGGTGGTATGGTGTGTGTGTGTGGTGGTGTGGAAATTGAAACAGTGTCACACTAACAATTAATACTATTGATTGTATCCTTTATAACATAAATAGATTAACAATATCAAAAGGAGCAAAGAAATGACGGCTAAAAATAACTGAAAACACTTTCTCAATATTTCTTCATAAAAGATATTGCCCCTTAAAGAAAATTAAAGTTATATATGTTGCAGTTACAGACTGTTTATATTTTCAGTGGCTCAGGAAATAAGAAAAATCTGTATCTACAGAGACTTCTAAAGGTAAGACAGGTGAAGAGGTAAGAGTACAGGGAGAAAAAAAAAAAAATCAGTTTATCCTTAGCTATCTACCATTTTTCTTATATAATTTACTTCAAAAAGTTTGAGAAGCAAATACAGTTTCTGTGTTTTAGGTTAAGAAGTACTTCTAGACTCCTTTAAAAGTACGTTGGAAGAAAAACAAAAAAAGGAAGAACTTAAATGTACTATTTGAGGGGGGGGAAAAAAATAAATAAAAAAAAAAAAATCACTGACATTCATCAGTCTAGCAACCAGAGGAGAGACAAGAGAAGATTTTCATAAAGAGAGACAGAAAAATTTACTGTAGAAGAATCAGTAGCTGGGACTATAAGGGACAACTGCTAAAGATACAAAGGAAGCTAAGTGTCTGCTTCCAGATCATAAATCCTGTCACGCAGGCAGCACACTGTCCATTTATCACTTGCAAGATTGAGATTCAAGAGAAGAATCCGAAAGCAAATCAGGGTTTAATCACAGGGGAGCAGACAGCAAATGAACACCTTGAAAAGCAGAGATGAAAGGAAGGAATGAAGACTCAAATAAAAGCAAGCCAGCAGGGTTGAAGAGCAGTTACTAGAAGCAGCATCATTCAAGGAGTTGAAATAATCTCCAAGTAGAGAAAATAGAAAGGATAATAAATTCTGACAGGCTCAATGTAAAGCACACAAGACAGACTGGCCAAGAAGGAACAACTAGCAAAACACATGAAAACTAGTAATAAATCTTCCCTCAAATACATCCAGAGTAGGATGTCTTCTAGAGACTTTGCAGAATGAAAGGGATCAACACAACAGGAGTATGCAAAGACAAGGCAACTGCTGAGAATCTAAATGACTTATTTTAATTTGTATTCAGTGCAGAGTTTCCTATGCTGAAATAGTCTACGTGGGCATGGAGAGTGACCAGCTAGAGGAACAGTCTCAAACTGAAACACACATGGACAAAATTGCATAACTAATCGAAAAAGGAACATGAGAGACAAACATCATTTATTGCAGGTATTACTAAATGAACTCAAAGGTGAAACAACCACAAACTACGGTACGTAATGTCTGCTCTAAAATGACCACAGAATACGAGGTCTGGAAGGTAGCAGATGCAATGAAAACTTCTAGAAAGGATCCAATATTTACTACTCTAATAAGTAACAGAAGCGGCAGACACACAAAAATATTATACACAACAGTCCAGTCAACATAGCTTTTGTAAAAGGAAGTCTTGATAAGTGACAGTCATAGAACCGTTTAGCTCAGGTGGCACCTCTCTAGACTATGTCACTAAAATCAGACTTAAAAAGACGTATGTTTTTATCAGGTTGCTCAGTGACTTCTGTATATATACAAGAATGGAGACCCCACAACTTCAAGGCAGCTTGAACTTGTGGCAGCTTGAAGTGTTGAACCACACTCAAAGTGAGAAAAATTTATTGCTCTTATACATAATTTTAATTTCTCTTGTTGCAGCCTGTAAGGAGACTCCAAGAAGAGTCTGTCTACCTTCCTAATACTCTCCCAATAGCTAAAGATTCAAAGGCTTATGGTGCTAGCAGATGTCACTGTGAAGCCTCTCTCTATCATCTTCAGGTCTGCCTTGAGCCTTTTCCTCTGCTTATGGCTAAACAAACTCAGGTCTCAGTTTCTTGTATCTTATGTGCTGAAATGCCCTGAATACCTCTGGTGCCCCCAGGTCTAGTTTCATTGTAATCAATGTTTTTGTTGCTGTTCTCACAAACCCCAAAAAGGTCACAGTATCTTAGAACTGGCCTCAGAAGCACCAGAGGGGAAGAATCACTTCCTCAACATGCTGGCTATGCTCTCACTAATACAGCCAGGCATGCAGTTGAATCAGACTGAATCATTGCAAGGGTGGCCTGGTAACTCATGTTCAGACAGGAAGTATCTGCAGACTTGCTGACATGTACTTCCTTCCATCATCCTGGTCATAACTGAAGAGATTAAAACATTATCACTCGCCCTATCCAACACTAAGGAACACTAGCCATCTGTTGGATTTTGCACCATTGATCATAACCCTTTGAGACCAGGGATCTAGCCTGTTTACTAATCACGTCTCCCTGATTTGGCTACAAGGAAGCAGAGTAGACTACATCTCCCTGGATCCTTTTCCTTGTCCCATCTAAAGATTGCTGTGACATTTGCCTTTTTCCAGTCCGCAGAAACTTTCCTAAAATGACATGGTATTTTGAAGATGTTAGAGAGTGACCTCACAGTAGCATCTACCAGCACCTTCAGCAGCCTTGTAGGCATTTATTGTGGTCCCATAGACTTTTGCATGTTAAATCAGTTTATATGGCCCTGACCTGAACTTCTTCTACCTCTGGTTACACTTAAATCTTATGGGCTTTGTCATGAAGTCAGAGGGGCTTGAGGGCAAACCATACCATGAAAGCCTGAGGTGAAAGTGGTATTTTCTCTCATTCTTTCCTGTATCCTTCTCTATGACATCTCCTGTGTCTGAGCACTAGAGCCATAGTTCCCTTAGCTTTTCCTCTTGCTTCTGATGTACCTTAACTCTTGAAAGTGATAACACTGAACTGATAAAGGTGACCTATACTGTTTATATGTGCTTCCAAGGTGATTCTCCTTGGAGAAGAACCTTCTTCTGCTGCATAAATTTCATAGACAACTCAGCTCAGGAAAGACCTGTGGCTAGAAAATAAACATGTTTGCATGAAGCTCTAATCTCAGTATATTTTTAGGGTAGGTGGGAATACTTTTCATTACCTGACTACAGTTGTACTAAAATCATTGCCTCCTAATACTCCTGAAAAAAATCAGTTTAATCTAACAACTTTACATGCAAAAGATTAGTGCCAAAAAATAATAAAATCTTCACACTTGCCATTTGCAAAATAGGAATTTATTAGCTGGTGACTTGAAAAGTTGAAAGGTACCTCTTTGTATTTCACTACATCATGTGCAAGAGAGAGAGATATAAATGGATACTCAGGCAAACAGCTCTGGCAGTGTTCTTTGTGCTATTTGAAAGACTCATGTTGCCTACAGTTAAAAGGTAAAGGTAAAGCGTGCAACAGTAGAAATACTTGTCTCAGCTCATTGAACTAAAGCGATTATTCCACAAGTGCTTCACCTATACAAATATACAGTTCATATAACACTGAAGGTCAAAAGAGATGAGAACTTCTGAATTTCATAGGCCAAGTATGCCAGATATTTCTTTTAAATTTTTTAATATAGTAATGCAGAATACCGAAGCCAATCATATATGAATACACAATATGTACAACATTGGGAATTTGCCATGTTTTCTCAATTACTAACACTTCTCAGAAATTGATAAGTTATAGGACAAAATAATCACAATGCTGTATATTAAACTCAGGGAAATTATAACATGCATTTGCAGACACAAAGAATAAGCTACAGATAAAAAAAGTAGTGCTTAAAGTAGCAGCACATGTAAACTGGGAAAGTCATAATGAAGGTCTGCTGTGCCATCCTGGCAAACAGAGGGTTTTATAAACCTCAGCAACCTAAACCCCTTCACTAACTCACGATGACCTTCCTGACTATCTCCCTGTACTGTGGAACTAAATAATCTAGTAGTAAATTTTATGATAAGGAGAGGCATTAAAACTACAAAAGATAATCTGCAACCTGCTTACTGCAAGAGAGTATACAAAAGGAAACAACTCTTCTGACAAATTGAAGCAAACAACAAGAAAACTTAAGTTCAAAAAAACCCAAACCCCTTATTTGAAAGCAATTTCATGACCACTCTAGCAACAAATGTGTCTACAGGTTGGATTCCAGTTGAAAGGTGTGATAGAAATTATTGTGTATTCATGGTATTAAACCAAAAATTAAATACATGTTAAAGTTTTTCTGTAAAGAGAAAGCATTAATTTGGGGATGTTTCTTCCCACCTACCTTCCAGAAAATAACCACTATGAAAGCCACTACTCATTAAGCCATCCGTTTTAAAACTAATAGATGGAATAGAATAAAAGACTAGAGAAAAAGCAGAGTATGATCTCCTAAATTCTTGTTCCTGTATTTTTAAAATATATTTGTTTTATGCAGGTGGCCCCAGCAATGACTGTCATTTGCAATTCAGATGTTTCCAAAGTTTCAAGAAATCCCATCTAAACTTTGATTTCTGACCGAACCAAGGTTTTTCAAATTACATTGTTTAAATTAAGCCACTGAAAATTATCCACAGCAATAGGCTTGAGTTTTTGTCATTTTAGAAACAGCTTTTGCATTATTCACAATGCAAGCAATCCTCAGAAATATCAAAAAATGAATAAACAAACCATTTTCTATGAAGATATGACAACACAGATTCTTCCTGTTTTAACAGGAAACTTCAAAGCTGGAAAAATTTAGAAAAGACCTGAGAAGACCTAAGCGAGTTTCTCCTGCAGTGCCACCTTCCATAAACTTTCAGTATAATATCTTAAAAACTCAAAAACTGCCTGAGGATAGGTGATTCTTTTTTCTTAGGCTAGACTCAGTCATTTCAATCATGATCCTGTGCTGCCTTCAGAATGAGTAGAAAATACTACTAGTTGTGTAGAAAAAAGTAGATTCCTCTTTTTTTTTTTTCTCCTGATCAGATTTCTGTACAGGAAAGCCATTAAAATCCCCAGAAAGTCTTGCCTTCAGGATTAACACAGACATTCTGAGATTCTCAGGAAATTAAAGCTTTATATACATTCCCTTCTTACTGAATGTCAAATGATGATGAAAATCACTTCAGAGGCAATTATAACTCTTACGGTTTTTTTAGAAACTTTTTTATTGAGACAGCCATGCTTAAAGGATGGTATACATCTCACAACGTTAGACTTACACACTTGAATGAGTTTAGATTAATGCAGAGTCAGGGCCAAAACCACAACTCCATTCAAAGTAGTTATCTACCTAAAAGAAACTATTCATTTCATTCTAAAGAATAAATCCACTGTAGATGACTCAATAACTTGGATTTTCTCAGACTATGGAGCCTAAAAAACTCATCAACTTGAAACCTAAGATCAGATCTCAAATTCTAGTAAATAATCTTCAATCTTAAGACTAATTACATTAATTTAAATCAAAAGTATCATATGAATTTCTTCCTTCCATTTCTTTTCTTAAGGCTTCAACTAAAATTCATTTCTACCACCTGGTGGATAAATGTGTTTTAAATGACCTGGTAGCAAGTACCAGAATGAAAGAGTCCAGTATTTCTTCTGGGGTACAATGATTTACTAAGATCTCATAGAATGGTTCCCTTAATGCACATGAGAATTTCTCTGGCTGTGAATGTTATGAGCATTTTCATAACTAGAAAATACACAGGTAGCTTGACTCTAAGGAGAAATCACCGTATTTGTGACCTTTCTCTATAAATGACAATGAATGAAAAAAATCCTATTTCTTCCCAGTGGGCTTTTCATGGTAAGCAGACCAGATTAGTATCATGTCTGTACTCAGAAACATCCTTCATTGCAAGGTGGCTTAGTCAAACAAAGTTTCATTAGACAAAAGAGAGGCTATGCAACCTCCCTCTCTGTATGGGAAGTAAATAACAACTTGGAAATTGGAAGAAAGCTCTCCTTTTCCTCTTCTCCCAAACAAAACAGAAGAAACAATATTTGCATTTCATACTGAAACCCTCTCTCTTTAGCTGCAGTCTATGGTTTACAGGTTTTATGAACTTTATGCACAGATTGTAGTTTTTTTGAGTTTTTTATTACACAGAGTAGCCAGGCTGTTGCAGATTGGACCAACTTCTCCTCCAGGACAAGACCTGGCTAAAAAACAGTAGCTGAACCAAACGATTACATGCAGCCCACACAGAAATTTTCCTGGCTGACAATCTCCAAAGTAACTGCCTTACTAATACTAGAATAAGTTTCAGTGAGGAACGAGCTATTGAAATTATCAGATCTAGCTCATTATTTCATTGCTTTGAAAAGAATTTTTTATTACTTTCAAAAGAGAAAGTTCCATATTAAGTGACTGTTTTATTATTTTTATAAGCCTATGTTGACAGACAGTATTGGTCCCATTTTGTAAAACTACTATAATTACTATAGTTTAACAAAAATACATTGCTTGAAAGTTCAAGCCCAGGGGCCACTACACCTTTTAGGTGATGTTTAACTCCTAAAGTTTTTGAATAACAAAAGCCGCTTTTACTGTGTTACTATTCCAACTGACAGCCCTGGCAATTGTCACAGTATTCATGCCCTAAGTAAATTTAAGAAATATGTTTTTTTCCTCAACCCTTTGGAGAATTTAAAATTCAAGATAACCTTTGCCATCTCTTCTCTACTGAAATGGAGAAAACTATTTTTGTCTGTTTGAAAACTCACTTTCTTCAAATAATAAGGTTCTCACATATTGTCCATAGAAGAGAGACAGAATTAAGAAAGAAGCATGCAAATATTCAGGTCTCTTTCATCGGATACAATCTTTCATATTCTACATTAAAAAAAAATTCTTTGCTAGTCTTTCTCCTTTTGTAGCATGTTGATACAGTCTGTAATCTAGAAATGAAGAATTAAATTTCCACAGTATTGAAAGTTTTTCAGCTGAAGGAAACTTTGGAATTACAGCACTTCATTACCAACTACTGATAGCACTTTTAAACAGGCTGAAGTCTATTTTCACCACAGAATGATTTAAAAAAAAAAAGAAGCTATTATTCATATTTTCCTCAGTAATACATTTTAACCAGACTCTTCTTGCTCATGAAGTTATTTTCAGTAATTGTCAGCATTTTGGTCTCTCTCAGTCTCTGCCATTGTAAAACCTTATTTCTCATGGAAATATTTCACAGTCTATCATTAATCCATTTTCTTCTCCTTATCAAACATTTTTTTTTTTAGCAAGAGAAATAGCCCAACAGAAGCTACCAAGGATTCATCAGTGAAACAAGAAGTCCCACAGCTTAAAAGTAAGCTTAAGCAGGATTAAAATACTTTACCCAAGTTCTTAATACTTATTATTTCCTTCAATGTACAAACATGGAATTTCAGAACCTTAGAGTCTGGATTCTGCCTTATGCAGTCTAACACAATTCTTATGTTCAGGTAGTTAACTTTTATACAGACAAGAAAGTAAACAAAGGAAGCACCAGAGAAAAATCTGAGGTACCAGATAGAAATCAGCTTCCAGTGATTGCCTTCCAGTTTCATGGAAATTTCTGAAAAAGGACTTCTATGTCTGCATATTTGTAGGATATAGCAGATACTGCCACAAATTTAAAAAAAAGCAAATGCATGCTATTGCTGCATTAGGAAAATTATGCCTCATGGTTTTTTGAGTTTTGTTTGTTTTGATTTTTTTAATTGATGTAGCAAAACAAAAGTTACTCAGAACTTCCAATTACAACCCAGAAAGAACTATCTTTATGTGGCATACGTCTTTCAGCAAAATGACATATGCACAGAAATAGATTAATGTTTTGTCCCTGGCTCAGCATACTGGATAACTTGACACACTTCTTAACTAATACCAGGCTTTAGGAAGTGGTTAAACTTTCCTTTATATTTCATTGTGTGACTGAAACTTTCCTCTCTTGTATTTGGAGGTTTAGTTGGAATAGTGTGCCTCAGAGTCCAAGTTATTAACACTTATATTTTAATTCCAGGTATTTTAATCAAACATGTCACCAGTTGATGTTACTCATTCCTAACAAGTAAACATCTTAATCATCATTCTATTTGCCACCAAATTAAAAATGCAGAAGTCTCAAGATTACTTAAGAGAAAAACTCATACAGGTATCTCTTTACCAGCTTTTCAAATCAGCATTCAGAGACAGGCACATAGTGGTATCTTTGCTGTGAAGTATTGCAATTTGATTCTAGGGGGTTTTATTAAATAAACTATTTCAGGTATCAAAAACCAGAAGGATATGAAAAATCCTAATAGTTTTTGATGCATATAAAGCACAATTCCTCCTCTAGATATCTTATAGAGTATTAACCTCCAAGTGTTATCTCCCATAGTCTACAACTTGTTACATGAAATCTCTCTATTTTCAGAACGCCTTTTTAAATTATGCATATAATTGTACATGTATCTCAGCGCTAAAGATTCCACAGGCTATGGAATATTGTAGGAGCCAGGATTGTAAAACCAAAGCAGAATATTTTGACATGCCCATATTCTTAGCTGGACTAACTAAAAAATCTTGAAATAAGTAGATTAAAACCTGTTCTGACAGATAAATTACCTTAAATCAAGTGCAATCTGCTTAGAATCTAATATAGACTTTTTGCTGGTTGAGAAACCATAACGTGTTGTGCAACAGAAAACCCAATAAAGGCATACACATTACTATATATCAATAGAAACTTGTCAGACTACATATTGAGCATCTACCTAAATAATCCCCCTTTTAACTTCGGAATTTTAAGACTAGTGCATGCTTATCTCACTCTCTGTCTTGATGTATCAGACAACATAGTTCTTCTATTCCAATTGATCTAGTTGTGTTATGCTAGTGATATTCTGAGCAACCAGGAACTACATTCACAAGGCTTCATTCATTAAATTACAGAGTTTAAAAAAAACCCATGCTGTAAACAAACATCATTAATTTTAGCTTAAAGCATGGATTAGGGGCACAACAAGTCATAGTGGAATACACAGTATATAAGCAATTAAAACACATGAGAAGTTTGGGAAGGCAGTAACACAAGATCAAACCTGGATGAATATTTTACACACTTACAGATATTATTTTTTTGAAGAAAAAACAATACTAAAACACAGCATTAGTAATGATGAACAGTAAATTGTACATAACGTGATACAATGCAAAGAAACCTATGTGATTATTTGTCAGAGTAGATTAATTACTATAATCTGACAGACAGATCTGGGGTATTATGACTGCATAATACTAATATATACCCAAACATTTAGAAAGAACTACCAAAAATTAATAAATAATAATAATTAAAACAACCCACAGCAAAATAAGCTAGAAAACCATAAATCCACCGGTAGATGAAGGACCATACACTAGGGAGTGATATGGACTACTTAGGCAGGATCAGAAGGCTACCTTCAGAAGTAGCATTTCGAAGTCAAAAAAAGGAGTATTTTGAATATCACTGTTTCCAGGGTGTGCATGCATACTCAGATGGTATGAGGTGGTAAAGTGTGTTAAATCCACAAAATTAAAAAAAAAAAAAAAAGTCAAACCCCACAGTGTAAACACCCATGTGCTCTTTAGAGTACTTGCAACTCCCAGTTTTACCACCAGCCTCTAGTTTGCAGTTTGATACTGCTGTCTATCTCTCCCTCCTGATGTAGCTCAACAGCACGGATTGACTCTGTTCTTTCTCTCTTTGGAAGGAGTTGGACATAACATCTAGATAAGAAATGAAGGAAGTCTTTAAAATACTATTCATCCCATGATGCTGAGAACAGTGCAAATGATGTAACCATGGTCACTGAAACTTACTGACAAGAGTAACCCTACTACAAGGGACTACTCAGTTTTGTAAAAAAATACAAGGAAAAAGGAGAAAGATTTGGGAAATCATATTTCCTTTTTTTTTTTTAATTTCTTAATGAAAAAGATGTCCTGATGTAATTATTTCAGAATATAAGACTTCAGAAGTCTCCATGACTTGATAGCAGAAGTAATGGATGTTATTTTTAGAAAGTTTAACTGTTACTGGTGTCACCAGCTATCACAGAAGACTAATCTGGAAAAGACCTTTAAGAACATTGAGTCCAACTGTACCTGTCTTATACTGAACCATATCTCTAAGTACCGAATTTCATCTACCCATCTTTTAAACACATCCAGGGATGGTGACTCAACCACCTCCCTCGGCAGCCTGTTCCACATCCCAACAACAATGTGGGATGTGGAACAACAATCATACACAATTTCTTCCCAAGTAGATACCAGACAGTCTCAGAATTCAACTTTCTCTGCAATGGTCTTCTATGCTGGATTACATATTGGATATATGACATTTAGCTTTTCATTCATGGGGTGAAAAGTAATGGTCTTCACTATTGAAATAAAATAGGCAATGTTTTGGATAACATGGAATTGTTTATTTTTACATCTTGCCTGCATGGTTATTACTGAAGTGCTTATTTTTTATGTGTTCAAAGAGAGGCTGAGTCAGATTCACAGTCTAAAAAGGGGAAACATATTCCACTCTTTTTTGCTTGAATAAGCTGTTGAGAAATACCACATGATCTGTTATACATCCCAAACACTTTTAGACCTCCTGTATATCCTTACATCTAACAGTTGCTGAACTACCTACAATGCAAAGCTACTAGAGAGCTTTTATTTGTAATTCAAAATCAGTGTTTCAAATATTATAATACCCAAATCCATTGTAATATAAAAATACCATAATTTCTTTCATAATGCGTGTTCCCTGTTATTTCACATTTTCCCACTGATAAGAAAGGCCTGTTTTCTCCTTGATCCTCTTAATGCAGCACCCTTCCAGTCATTTTCTTAATGAAAACCTGTAAAAGTTTCTGATTGTCCAGTAGTCTCTTGATAATGAAATTGCTCACAGGTCAATGAAGTAGTAATAAAGCTATTCATAAATATGGATGAGAAAGTGGTTTTAGACGGAGACTAGTACATTTATTATTTTTGGTGGCTATTTCTATTTGTTTGAGACTGCAAAGAAACAGAACTTGGATCTCACCAGTAGGAAAGTAAGAAATGCAGTTTAATTCTAGGGGATATTTTTCTCAAAAGGAAAATATAAAGTATTGCTACAGGAATATAGATCAAACTAGCAACCCCTTGGAAAAAACTTATTTGTATTACAAATTCATTCAGATAAAAGTTTACCTATTGTACTGCATAGCAAATCAATTGTGTACTTTTACTATTATTTTGGGAGGTATTTCCATAGCCCCTTGCTTGCTCTGCATTTTATAGCTGTGCTATGAACTAAAGATGAAGTACAGATATGGCATCATGACATATCCATCTCTTAGAGCTGCAATTTGTACCGACAAACAGTAAAGCAACAGTTACAGGGTTGGGCTTTTACAGCATTGAAGTACAGCAGTAACAAGGCTACAGCAAGTCCACTCTAGCTACAGGTAGTTTCAGAAGCAGGAATGCTTAGACATAAGCAAAAATCACATGCCAAACACAAACAGGACTTGAAAAGATTAATTCAACACATTTTTCTGTAGTGTTGTGTTTTGTTTGTTTGGGGTTTTTTTTGTTTTCTTTTTTTTTTTAAAGGAGACTTTTAAGATTCAAATGAAAACAGCAGGGAGAGGGGACATGATTGCAAGTACTTCCTTTTAAGGGATTAATCTTTTTTTTTGTTTTGACCACTACTGTTAAGAGCTAACAACTGCTCCCTAACTAGCTCAATACAGGACATAATTTTAGAGGTCAGTGTCTGAATGAAAACCATCCACTAATTACACATTTCATAAGATTTCGGAAGATATTGGGAAGAAATTCTTGCCTGTGAGGGTGGTGAGGCCTTGGCACAGGGTGTACAGAGAAGCTGTGGCTGCCTGTTCCCTGGCAGTGTCCAAGGCCAGGTTGGATGGGGCTTTGGGCACCTCGGTCTAGTGGAGGGTGTCCCTGCCAATGGCAGGGTGTGGGAACTCAGTGGGCTTGGAGGTCCCTTCCAGCCGAAACTGTTCTGTGATTCTATTAATAACATTGTAACAAATCACAGAACATTAGAAGTTAGAAGGTACCTCAGAAGATCATCTAGTCCAACCCCACTGCCAGAGCTGGATGATCTAGACTAAATCACACAGGAATGCATGCAGACAGGTTTTGAATGTCTCCAGAGAGTCCACAACCTCTCTGGGCAGCCTGCTCCAGTGCTCCATCATCCTCACAACAAAGTTTCTAATTATGTTCATATGGAACCTCCTATGCTCCAGTTTGCACCCATTGCACCTTGTTCTGTCACTGGCCATCACTGAGAAGAGCCTAGGTCCTTCCCCTCACCCATCTCACCTTCTACATTTTTATAAACATTAATAAGGTCACCCCTCAGTCTCCTCTTCTCTAAGCCAAAGAGGTCCAGCTCCCTCAGCTTTTCCTCATAAGGAAGGTGTTCCACTTCCTTAATCATCTTGGTGGCCCTGTGCTGGATGCTTTCAAGTAGTTCCCTGTCCTCCTTGAACTGAGGAGCTCAGAACTGGACACAATATTCCAGGTGAAGCCTCACCAGGTCAGAGTAGAGGGGGAGAAGGACCTCTCTTGACCTACTAACCACACCCCAGGATGCCATCGGCCTTCTTAGCCATGAGGGCACATTTCTGGCTCATGATCATCCTGCTGCCCACCAGGACCCCCAGGTCCCTCTCACCTAACACACTGCTCTCCAACAGGCCAGTCCCCAACCTATACTGGTACCTGAGGTTGTTCTTCCCTAGATGCAAGACCCTATACTTGCCCTTGTTAAATTTCATTGAGCTTCTCCCCACCCAGCTGTCCAGGCTGTCTGAGTCTTGCTGAATAGCAACACAGACAGCCCTCTGGTGTGTCAGTCACCCCTCCCAGTTTTGTGTCATCAGCAAACTTGATGACTGTATACTCCCTCATCCAGGTCATCTATAAGTATATTGAATAGTATGAGTCCCAGTACTAACCCCTGAGGGACTCCACTAGACACAGACCTCCAGCTAAACTCTGTCCCATTGATAAAAACTTCCTGGCTTCTTCCCTTCAACCAGCTCTCAATCCACTTCACTACTCAACCTTCCATACCACACTTCCTCAGTTTAGCTGCAAGTATGCTATGGGAGAGAGTGTCAAAGTCTTTACTGCCATCTATCCTACTACAGATGATCTTGAACTCCACTATCTCATGGTCACTGAAGCCCAGTCTACCCTCAACCTTCACGTCTTCAACAAGTCCTTTGTTATTAGTAGGTACAGGATCCAGCAGTGCTCCTCTCCTAGTAGGCTCAACTGCCACGTGCATTAAGAAGTTATCATCAATGCACTGGAGGAACCTTCTGGACCACTGTGCCAACCTTCCAGCAAATATCTCAGTAGTTAAAATACCTTATAAGAACAAGGGCTTTCAATTGTGAGGCTACTATCATCTGCCTGTAGAAGGCTTCATTATCTTCCTCCTCTCGATCAGGCAACATGCAATAGACACCTACAACAGTATCACTCGTGCTAGCCTGTCCTTTAATTCTCACCCACAAACTTTCAGCTCCTTCCTCGTCCACCCTGGAAAGAGCTCTTCACGTTCTAGTTGCTCTGCCTCCTTTCCTTGTTAGCCCGTCTTTCCTAAAAAGGACATAGCCATCCATGATCACATTCTAATTGTAGGAGTTGTCCCACCATGTCTCACAACCTCTTGATCACAGGCAGATTTCTCCTATGTATTCCACATACTGTGTGCATTGGTGTACAGGCATTTTGGGGAGCAAGCCAAGCACACCATTTTTGCCTTCGAGTGTGAGGTCTTCTGTTTATCATTATTACCAGAACACTACTCCACTGATGGGAACCAAGCAACAATCCCATCTCCCTTTGAATCTAGTTTAAAGTCTATGGATGAGGCCAACTAATTCTCTTCCCAGAATCAAGATAACTTCTTAATCATTGGGAATTCCATACACTTTCCTCTTATTTAACAAAAAATATTCCAGGATTTAAGAATCAAAACAAGCCTGAAGGAAACAATCATATTTTATTTTCTAACGGTTATAAGGTTTTTCAGCTGAAGTAACAATTCCTAAGCTTGATCCAACATTTTATTTGGCTATCCCCAGTGGCACAATATGAAACCTAGCACTTGTAACTTGTCTACCCCACCTTCAAAAAAAAAAAAATTTTAAAATCCCACACGCTGACACTGTACATGGCAAAAATATCTAAACTTTAGGGCAAGATAGAAAATAAATATCTTCTCACACCATATGTACAAGGGCAATAAAATGAACTGAAAAATAGTATTACTGCTGTATACAACTACTGGGTACTGACAGGGTTAACAACTGCATGAACTTCAACACTGACAGCTTTTTCACCGCTTCTCTGTGCTGCAGGTATGGTAGAGCCCATTACTGTCAAGATACAGAAGTACACAAAGTCAAGATCAAACAAAAAAAGTTATCAAATGGAAAACCGTGAGTCTCATTATCACTTAATAATGGTGCCAAAACCTCATGTCACCAGTGCAAATTAAGGAAAAATATGGAGAATGTGACTGGGATGGATTAAATGAGGTTTTTTATCAGGCTACATAGTAAAGTATAAGAAGCTGGATAATTACTTCACCTAAAAAGGACAGCTGAAATGCCATTATATTACTTCACAGTCTATTTATCATTGGGCTAGCACAAACAAGCACAAGATCCAGAAAAAATGACAGCAGGGACAAGTTCATTAAACCAAGATTCAGATGTTTATTGCTAGAAGGGAGCATGACACTTCATCTCCTGCTGCTGGTGCCGCTGCATCCATGCTCACACTTGGTTGTTTTAAGGGGAAAAAGGACACAGCTCAGATGTATTCCCAGATTCAGTTTGAGAGAGCATTCCCTACTGTTCCTCAAAAGATCCTTCTGCATATGTGTTTTATATAGTTTATATTTTATCTCCGTAATATGAGCTAGGGAGCCTGTTTTGGCAGGGGGGTTGGACCCGATGATCTCTCGAGGTCCCTTCCAACCCCTACAATTCTGTGATTCTGCGTTTTTATATATCTATAGAACACAACCGTCTTATCTGTAGGTATAGCAATGCCACCTATTATTGCAGGCAATGGTAATTAGACATTATTAAAAAAAATACAGACCAATCTTGACAACTTAGGTTCAAACTTGCACATGTAAGTGTTATAGTTACTAATGTCATCATGCTTTGGTTGATTCACTTATGATGTTTTAAGTATTTTGCTGAAATTAGCTAAAGCGAACCCATACCAACAAAGACTGCAAGTATCTCCATCACTACTCATTCCCTGTGCTTAATAATACTTAGCAAAAGTGAGGAACATCAGGAGATAAAGACTAAATTTATAATTTTTAAAAGAAAAACGATCAGAGCATTGTATTATTTGTCTCTAAATAATACTCCAAATTCCACAGATCAGAGATTAACAACCGGAGTTATTTGCATTGAAAACAATCAACCAAAAGTCTTATCAAAAGTTCGAAATTCAAATTTACATCCAGAATGCCACAGTAGTAATCACAAGGGTCATACCAAGAGAAATGGTCTTTAAAGAAAAAAAAGATATCAACCAATATTCAAGAAATACACATTGCTGCAGTAAAACTTCTCCACATGCTAGCTTGGCCATTCAAATCTGAACAAAAAAATCACTAATAAAGTGACTTGAGTTTGGCAATGTTTATTGCATGGCATTTTTAGTTGAATGTAACGTGTTTGGGATTTTAATTTAATATCAAATACTAGTTATATTCCTTTTGTTGTTCGTTTTTTTCCTTTGAAAGGATCACAGAGAACTTTATCAAGATTTAAAATATCTTAGCTGTATAATCATAAATGTCTTAGAACAAAAGTTCACTGTGAGTTACTTAGGCAGACATTGGCCTAAAAAATTCAACTTACAAACATGTTTTTCTTTTTCAATCCTACCCTCTAACTTCTAGATCTATATCTACTGTCTTCTACGTAACACTTTCTACCATACAGCAATTCCCCCTCCCCCATTTTTGTTACCTATAATCTATAAACTTCTACAGTGGTGAATATCGGGTAGATATATATCCCTGAATATGTTCCACTCACCAGCAAGATTGATTCAAATAAGATCATAGAAAATCTTGACTTGGAGGGGACCCATAAGGTTCATCAAGTCAACTCCCTGCTCCTTGCAGGACTATGTAAAACTAAACCATACCACTAAACGTGTCATCCAGATACTCCAACTCTGACAGACTTGGTGCTGTGACCACTTCACTGCGCCCACCAGTTCCAGTGACTGATGATCCTCTCCATGTAGAGCCTTCCCCTAATGTTTGCTCTGAACTTCCCCAACACAGCTTCATTCCACCTCCTCACGCCCTATTGCTGATGACCAGAGAGAAGAGATGAGTGGCTCCACCTCTGTTACCCCTCCTTGTGGAAAACGTAGACTGCAATGAGGTCACCCTTCCATATTCTCCATGAAGAAACCAAGTGACCTCGTCCACTCCTTGTGACTCTTGCCTTCAAGACCTTTCACAATCTTGATCACCCTCACCTGGACACGCTCTAATAGTTTGGAGCTGTCCTTATATTGAGGCACCCAAAACTGCATACAGCAATCAAGATGGGGCCACACCCCACTCCCGTGGGACAATAACCTCCCTCAAACAGCTAGCTTTGCTGCACTTGATGAACCCCAGAACATGGTTGGTCCTTTTTGCTTCCAGGGCACATTATTGACTTATATTCAGCTTTCCATTAATCCAAACCCCCAGACCTCTTTCTGTGGGGCTACTGTTCAGCCTCTTGTGCTCCAATTTGTATATATAAACAGGATTACCCTGTATAAGTGGAGAATCTGGCACTTGCTCTTAAATTTCATAATGCTTGGCAGTTGCCCAGCTATCTGGTCAGTCCAGATCTCTCTGTAAGGCCTCTCTACCATCAGGAGAGTCCACAGCTCCTCCTAGTTTAGTATCATCGGAATACTTGATGTGCATTCAACTGCATCCAGAAGAAATCTGAACCTTCCACTGCTTTTTCACAACAGAAAAAGAGGAAAGCATCCCCTTATGTTTTTCTATACACCTCTTCAATATCACAGGTAAAAAAGCCAACCAACCAACCAACCAGCAAAAATTCCAAAGAACCAGCAGCTAACAAGATACTTTAGTTTTTTGCAAAGGAATGGTGTCAGATTTCTCTCCTCTTTTGTCTGAACAAGAAAGGCAAAGTGCTGGAATACAGCTACTATCACATGTCTTATTCTTGCACACAAGTTTGGGGTTTGCCCCCTTCCCCTCATTATGAATACTCCAATTTCAGAATAGTTTCTGTAGAACTTACTCTGTGCTGCATATCACAGCCTATTTTGGGAATTTCTATCAAAACACAGTATCTTCAAATAAGACCTGATTAATCATCTTAGCTAATTTTGTTTATAGGCAAGCTATAAGCAGAAGACATACAGCTGGCTATTTTTAAGAGGACGTTAGAAAGGTTACATGCTCTGTGAAGATATTTTCAAGCTTTATAGATGAGATACAAAATCAACGTATCAAAGCAGGAAGAAGACAAGTTTTCTGAAACTACTTTAGGATATGATTATAACATGAGAATTTCTTAAGAAGATACAAGGACACAGCGGCTCATTTGCTTAAAAATGAAGCAATGTGACTACTTTGAGATACACTTATGATGTAAAAAAGCATTCCTGTTAGTCAAAGCGAGGAAAATAGCAAAAAAATAAAAAAGTTTTCACTTACACAACACAGCTTTCACAGGAAATACTTGAACATTGTCTATATCTTAACTACTTTGGTGATTGAAATGAACATCAAATTCTGAAATTATGTTTAAAAAGCTGCATATGGGACAGGTTTAAAACTTCAACAGCCTCAGAAGCAAACTTCATATATAACATAGAAAACCAATGTTTGGCTGAATAAAAACATTTACCTTTCAAAATGTACTAGCTAAGATGACTCCCTAGTCATATGTTTCAAGATGTATCATCCATGAGTAACTTCAGAACACCAAGCCCTTTTGTTTTTTGACTACCATATATGGTTGCAGAGGAGCAGGGCTTTATTCAATAGTGGCTTCCTTTCTACATAATATTTTCAAAATGTAGAGACAGCAAATATTTAATTAACAAATTTTAAAGTGTTTGCAAATTACATCTGTGCCATTTTGAAAAATATTAAGCTACATCAAAATAAGATTTCGCCACTGAATGAATACTCCCTTTTTATCCTAATAAAGTAGCACTTTGAACATTTTCTTAACAGCCAGAGAGCAGTGCTGTTACAAAACATGCTATTAAGAGATATTTGACTATCTCTATATACAAAATTATGGAAGTAGTACGCTGGAAACTTCAAGTAAGATTCTTCACTTACTAAATATAGCAGTAATTCTACTTTGCAGTCTATGAACAGGTCTATTATCATGAACCAAATCCTTATAGTTTCAAAAATCCACATGTTTTCATGTAGGTTCAGAATTTACTTTTCCTCTGGAAAAGTTTGCAGGTTTTTTACTTGCAGAAGGGGAAAAAAAAAAAAGGTGCCAAGTACCACAATTTACAGCACTGAATAGCAAATAATTACAGCAGACATTTGGAAAACCACCAATGTTTAAGAGATTTTCAGTTGTTGGCTAAACAACTGCAAGTATCATTGCCAAAACCAGAATAAAATGTCTAATCAAAAGTGACTTTTGCATACAGGAAATAACTTATTCACTAATCTATTTTAAGAACATTCAACCAATTATAGCAAAGACCATGAGCATATCTATTCAGTTGTGCAACCCAGTTTTCAATTCCAACCTCATTCAGAGTTTGCAAGCTGCATCTCATGCTTAACATGAAGCAAACCTGTTTCTCTTCCAGTGGTTCACACAAATCCAGTACTAGAGGGGAAAGACTGCACTTGTAAGCAATGTTGTACTGATTTTACTGTGTATTTCTTCCACACATTCCATTTCAGACCCCCTGTATGCTGCTGGTACAAAGAGAGCTATTTGACAGCACACAAGATGGACACTCAGGAGACACTCATCACTGCCTTGATTAAAACCATCTCCTCTAACAGTTATGCACTCATAAAGCAGTAAGGTTACAGAACCAGATCACTTTAAGCTTATACTCTAGTTGAATATCATACAGTTTTTTTCATGTATTTTGCCTTGGTAAATGCAAGGGATACGAGGGTATTGGTTCAGTCTTGAGACATGTCTAGTATATTTACACATTAAGAGATCCGATGCTATGTTTTAGACTAATCTTTACATCTTGTTAAATTCTGGTTCCCATCCAGAAACTCACCATGAAGCGAGACTGCGAACAGCATAAACACGTAGAAAACACTATTCATTACTGCCATATTAGGCAAATTGTAGAAAATTGCATGAAAACGTACCATATGGATCATGGTGTGGAAAAAGACAGCATGTATATATGCACACAAATGCAATGCAAAAAAGGAAATAACAGCTGTTCAATATCACCTTGTAGTAAAGACTGCTTTAGAACCATTCTCTGAGGGAAAATTACTTAGGCTCTCAGCAACAGAGAAAGTAGGGCAGGGAATATATAGATATGGACAAAATTAAAAAGACCATGTGATAAACAAGGAACCTTTTTCAAATGCAACTGCATAAAGAAGTGTGAAAGACAGAGTTAAGGTAAAAGAGGCAAGTCTATTACATATATATGTACAGACAGTTCTTGGACCATTTCAACAGACGACAGAGTTAACATTAAAACATAAATAAACCTAGAATTTTGCTTCCACTCATTACAAAAGGTAAAACCCTTGTGCAAAAAAATTCTAATTAATTTATAATCAACCACATGAAAAAATTGACCTTCCACAGAGAAAAAGAACGTAACTTCTACTAACCTTCAGGATCAAGGAGTTTCTCTATGCCCAGGTGTTTCCTGGCTACGTTGAATGCATGGTCTAATCGTTGTACAGGTGACTGCTGAGAAACAACAGCATTCCAATCAAATAGGTCTGGTCTAAAGCAAAAATAAGAGGAACAGTAAGATTCTTCTTTCTAAGCATCAGATTTAACTGCGTATTTCTACAGTCCTCTGTTATCATCAGCTACTACTGTTTAATTTTCTTAATGAAAGAACTCGTTAAATCAGTGCTGGAACTAATGAAGCTTGGTTCCTAATGGATTTGCATCCTATATTCACCCATGTCCATCACCATCACATTAACCACACTTCTCACTCTCCATTAAGCCCCAACAGCCTGTAACCCCACTTCACCAAACTGTCTGTTTAAACCCACAGTGCTCTGTTCCTGTCACTATCCAACACACCAATAGAGAGCTTGCTCCCCTCTTTCAGTCCACAAGAGTGCCTGGGCTAGAGGGATCATGTGCTGTGGCCAGGTGCACTGGGAAAGGCTCATGGCAGGCCAAGCAGGACAGATAACTTGAGGCCATTTTGCAGCCTAGCCTCCCTCCTCTCTCCAGCCACCTGTTTTTCACTTCACTCTCTCTGAGAATGTAATAGCTTCTGAGGTTACCAGCTTGCTGCTACATCCAATTGGAATGAGTCAGTGGGTTCAAAACCTCACGACCTGGGAATGCAGGCAGCATAGCTGCACGTGCTGCTTTTCTTACCAAAGTGTAAAGAAAAATACACACTTTTCAGATCAGTATAAAACTGTTGTCCTGTCAGATGCTTTTTTTCTGAGAGAAGAAAAAGTACAATTTATATGCACTCACAGGAAAAAGACAGAATGACCAAAACTCAACTATAGCTAAGGTAGTTCAACTGATAATAAGAAGGCTCAGATTGTGTATTTGCAATATAGGTAAGGATAATACACCAATCTTTGGCATTTCATCTGAGAGTTATCCATTATGAGGTTAGAATTTGTTACCAGGCTCTCTGGAAAAAAGTTTAATTAGGCATTCTGTAGCCACATAATATGAAAAAAAACAAACTACACTACTGTGATTTTGATACACTTTTCTAAAACAGAAAAAAAATAATGTACCTAGATATAAATCAAGCATTGTATTTATACAAATTAAAATGTTGCAATTAGTTATGACAAATTTATTTATATTTTTATTAATTTTAAAAGTTTGTTTTAAACAGTCTCCCATCGTTATAATCGATGGCAAAAGCATTCATAACATCATGCTGGAATTCAAGGAAACAAAGGGAAAGCATGTCATTCAGATTGAAATTTTCCAGTCATGCACCTTTGCAGTTCAACCTTTTTCTGAGAGGGCAGTAGTTTACATAGTAACAATTAAATTATCCTAAGGTATTTTGCCTCTCTATGCAGAGGTTCTTAAACATTAAAAATAGAGGTTTCCCCTTCCCACATGCAGAACAACTTCCAAAATACTCCAGTACTCTCATAATTAAAACAAAGGAGACTTGATATAATAAAAGTATTTCCATACCATTGATTTTACTTCTGCTTTTCCTTTAACTTGCTGAAGACAAACATTCACTTCATTGATCCAGGACCTCTTTTAATGCTCTTTCCCTTCTCCCCTCCCCACTCTACCATCCTGAGGCAGAAACAGCTGCAGTGAAGTACTCATTCCTAAGGCAGCCACCTGGCCTAAGTTAAAGCATTTTAAAGAAGCCAGAAAGAAGGTAATGAATCCCACTTCAAAATACTGATTAAAGGCCATGGAATCATAGAATACGCTGAGTTGGAAGAAACCCATAAGGTTTATCAAGTCCAACTCCTGGCTCCACATGGGGCCAGACAAGTCAGAGACTAAGGGCATCATCCAGATGCTTCTTGAACTCAGCCAAGCTCAGTGCTGTGACCACCTCACTCAGCCTGTTCCAGTGCCCAATGACCCTCTCAGTAAAGAACCTCTTCCTAATATCCAACCTAAACCTCTACTGTCACAGTTTCATACCATTCCCTTGCATTGTGCCACTGGCCACCAAACAGAGGAGATCGGCACCTGACCTTTTGTTCCCCCTTGTCAGGAAGCCATAGGCCATGATGAAGTCTCCCCTCAGTCTCCTCCAGGCTGCAAAAAGCAAGGGACTTCAGCCTCTCCGCATAAGACTTCCCCTCCAGACCCTTCACCATCTTCGTGAATCTCCTCTGGACCCTATCCAGTATTTTTGTATCCCTCTTGTACTGTGGTGCCCAAAACTGCACCCTGTACTCAAGGTGAGGCTGCACCAGCACAGTGTAGGTTGGGACAATCACCTCCCTGGACTGGCTGGCCATGCCATCCTTGATGCCTCCCAGGATATGGTTGGTGCTCCTGGCTGCTCACGGCACACTGCTGGCTTGTGTTTAACTTGCTGTTGACTAAGACCCCCAAACAATCAAAAAAGTACGTTTCAACAAAGTTAGAGGAAGGAGACAAAGCTCTTTCTGATACCCATCCAGAGGAAAAAATGTAACAAAAAGTAATGGGGAAAAATCTTTGTAATCTGGAGCCTGAAGAAGGGAGAGTTTCAACTGTAGTAGACTGACCTCTCTTCCTTAGCAAAGTATTTTCATTTCCATATATTCCTAGGGCAATGGAGCTACTCTACAGCTGATGCCTTGTTTATTCAGTTAAATGTAGAATATACCATTCAGGGAAACATATCCCAAGTTTATATTCTGAAAATTTGCACCTTGGACTCATAGATGTGCCCTTGTATCTGTGCCAAGTAACCTGTGTTCTGGTACTCCTCACATTCAGTGTGAAAAGCAATTGCTAAAGAGCCTAAATTTCCATAGAGAGATGGTGGTTATAGAAATGGGAGTATCTACTCAAAGCAATCGCTTTGTAAAATGACAGAGACAAGGCATTAGAAGTATCTGATCTAAACAAAACAGTCAGCAAGGGAATGGTGGGTTAAAAGACTATGCAAGATACAGCTTTCCACTGAGAGTACTGGTCTCTTGGTGTATTATGGCTACATAGTTTCCTAGTCTCTTACTTTCTTTTAATCCTTTCAAGGAGATGCTGAGGCTATTAATCCTGTTACATATTCCACATTACTGCCTGAATGTTACCAAAAAAACCCAAAAAAACCCAAAAATATCACTGAAAACATAAGATAAATTAAAATATGACCACGTAAAAGAATTTGGTTTTTTTCATTATTTAAGGCAAGCAATTATTTCATTATTGTCAGCCATTGAAGTACAAGTAACCATATCAGATCTTCTTGGTGATTCTTGTAAATCCAGTGTGCTCTCCCTAATAACAGCATTCAAGCCTTCCATGTCTGAGAAGTTTAAGGAATTCTGGAGTAGAGTCATTGTGCGTATTGTGAGTATATTGTTGTGGGAATTCAACAGGCTGCCTTAAGGTTTTTTTCCTCCATTCTTAAGATTTTTGCACCTGAACCGTGAATGAAAATGATTTAATATTGTCAAGGATGTTTTTGGAGGACAGATAACTTAAATATAGTAGTGTAATAAACAGAAAAAAGACCAAGGTATAACAACTTTCCAATGTGTCTATTTGTTGACATTGAAGACCTTGACTATCACTGTGATGAATATAAAGATATTTTCTATTATGCAGTGTTTGTCCTCAAATGTTTCACACTGTCACTCCACCTGGATACTTACGGTGAAACATGTAAATACTATTTAGCAATAAAATTGTATTATACTTTTTTTACTAAATCAGGTTGCTCAGATCTTCATCAAGGCTTACCAGTGACACCAGGGATGGGGCCTCCACCACCTCCCTGGACAACCTGTTCCAGTGTCTCACCATACTCATAGTAAAGAACGTATTGCTAATGTCTAATCTAAACTTGCCCTGCTCTAGTTTGAAACCACTGTCACTCATCCTGTCACTACAGGCCCTTAAAAACAGTCCTTCCCCAGCTTTCCTGTATGTCCCCTTCAGGTATTGGAAGGCCACTATAAAGGTCTTCCCTGAGCCTTCTTTTCTCCTGGCTGAAAAAGCCCAGCGCTCTCAGCCTGTCTTCCTAGGAGAGGTGTTCCAGCACTCTGATCTTTCTCATGGTCCTCCTCTGGTCCCGCTCCAAGAGGTCCATGTCCTTCTTGTGTTGAGGGCTCCAGAGTTGGACACAGTATTCCAGGTGGGGTCTCAGCAGAGTAGAGGTGGAGAATCACCTGTTTTGACATGCTGGCCACCCTTCTTTTGATGCATCCCAGGATGTGATTAGCCTTCTGGGCTGCAAGTGCATGTTGTTGGCTCATGTCCAGCTTTTTGTTCATCAGTACCCCCAAGTCCTTCTCTGTTGGGTTGCTCTCTATCACATTGCTCTCTATCACTTAATGTTTATGTATTGTCAGAGACTGATTTCTATAGATGTAAAAGAAATTATTTTAGTGTTACCAGGAAGTTTTCCCTCATTTTCAGAGAACCTGTGCTAGCATCATTCTTTAAGTGTTGGAGAGATTTTTGTTTGGTTTATTGGGTGGTTTGGGATTCTTTTGACAGCAGACAACCTAAGAATAGTACTAAAATTGGCAAAAGATACACACACCAGACAGCAGGTCCACTGTATGAGTTCATCATCATACTAGATTTAGAATCTATGGCTAACCTTTTTTTCTGTCTAATTCTTATTCCATTCATGAGAAGACCGTGGACACAGATTACAGCCTGAGGGTCAATGCAGAATGCTTATTGCTTGCCTCTGCAACACACCTGAAGGAAGGGCTAAGTTTAAAGAATTCAGTGTCAAAAGGGGAAGCTACTATTTGGAGTAAAGATTATTTTTGACAATTAAATCATGAAAGACTTTTAAGTTTCAGGAAAGATGAAGATATGCTTTAAATCTTTAAAAATATGTATTTTCCACCAATGTCTTTTAGGTTATTTCCTAAATAACCATAAAGACAACTGCAGCTGTTCTGACAATTAGAGCAACAAATTATTGTTTTCCTTCAAAAATCTGTTTCAATATAAAAATTGGTGGAAGAAAGAGAGGTACTGAAGAAGTACTGTAGAAAGGGACAATAATGAGGGCAGAAAAAAGACAACAGGAAAGTGAATTAATGAAATACAGAGGAATAAACTCAAGAGGAAGACAGGAAAAAGAAAGCATCTGGACCAAACTTTATGGAGAACAAGGAATTGGAAAAGAAAGAAGTAGATAAGGAAAACTGGAGAAACAGAAAATTAAAAAGGAGAAATGGAAACAACTCAAAAGTGTTTGTCTTCAGATGGCTTTTTATTCCATATATGTAAACAACAAAATTTTAATAAAGCATAGGATGCATGAGACACCAGATTTCTCTGAGATTTTATGCAAACCAGTGTTGTTTGACTTATTCTTGAGTGCATATTCAAACTTCTTTAGGCATGAAGCCAAAAAACTCTGACACCCAACAAGTAGGTATCTGCATTTTAAAGTGGTTAAATTAGGCATTAACACTTCTTAGGGAAGTTTTTTTATTGTTATAGGACTGAGATAGGTGTTTCTGAACACACAGTGTGTCTTCGTGTACCTGTTTTATTGACTGCATCCTGAATTTTGAAGGACAATTCAGTGCTCCTGCATACTGAGCATGAAGTGCAAAGTCACCAAAAATCAATATAGATGACACATTTAAGCACAAAGGTTCATCTTAAAAATTACTGACTCAGGGCTTCAGAGAACATTAGGTCTTCCTTTGAAACTTTTTCAGAATAACTTAGTGATTAAAGTCCAGAAGGCGGCAACTGGTATGTCTTGGAGTCTTGGAGACTTGCCTCAGGGAAACGGAATCCACATTTGCTGTTTCCCAAATGAGTGCAGTAACTACTGGGCAAGAGACAAGACTTCCATGGAGTAATTCGTTTTCACTTCTATTGAAGATTGGCTCACTGTGCAGAAAGCTATTCAAGATTTACGGCAACAGACACAAGAAGAGTAAAAGCAAGCTTAAGTTTTGCAGCCCTGTTTAAAAAAAAAACCCAAAACTGAATAAAGTGCATAAATTGTAGTGAGCAGGAAATAAATGTTCATGACTGGCAAACTTTGCCAGTGAACACTCACTACAATTTATGCACTTTATTCAGTTTCGGGGTTTTTTTTTAAACAGGGCTGCAAAACCTAAGCTTGCTTAGAAATTTGTCTAGACAGTCCCAATGTGGCTTAGGCAGGCAACTGCCTTCCCCAACTAGGAACTGCCCCTGAATAAGGGCCTTGGTTTAGACTTCTGGAGCTCATCTTACAGAGAGCGACAAAAAGGAATATCCAATTACCGCTTTCAGACACCAGATGATATTACACGGTCCTGCAGAGAACACAATCCAAACATCTGAGTATCAGATGCTCTATCAAGGAAACAGGCAGGTTGATATTATGTCTAAATGAAAAGACAAGCCACCACTTTGGCCTTCTGTTGCACTGAATTGTTGAAAATGAAATGAAGGTAGCCACAATGCCATAAAGAACTACTGGGTTTAGCCTTTTAGTCTACAGTACTGTGGAGGTTTGAACCTGGCTAGATGCCCACCAAAGCCACTCTATGACTCCCCTTTTCAGCTGGACAGGGGAGAAAATATGTATGGAGAGACTTAGAAGGTGAGATAAGGACAGGGAGGGATCATTCTGCAATCAGCGTAACAGGCAAAACAATCAACACAGAATAAAGGAAAGAAAATCTCTAATGGATGACACTGCCCTGCACACCTAGTGACACCAGAGTCACATAATGAGAAGTATGACAAGATCTTAAAGCACCTCCCCCCACCCCTCCCTTCTTAGCAGACTGCACTTTCGTCATGAATTCTCTCCTTCCTCCTACCCCAGCTGGCACAGGGGATGATGGGGTGTGGGGTTTTTGGTCAATTCCTCAAAAGTTGTTTTCCTTCTTAATGGGGGCAGGGGGCAATTCCTCACACCCTTCTGAAGCTGCACGATGGGGTCCCACACACGGGAGACAGTCTTCCACAAACCTCTCCCTTCCCATGGGGCTTCAGCTCATCACCAGCTGTCCCAGCGTAGGTCACTTCTATGAGGTACAGTCATAGAATCATAGAATGTCTCTCTCTCAGGCCCAGGCTGTTCCAGCCTGGTCCCCACTAGAGTTGCAAGTCCCACCCCAGCAAACCTGCTCCAGCATGGGTCTCTGTCTCCACAGGCTGCAGGTTCTGCCAGGACTTTGCTCTAATGTGGCTCACAAAGTTTTCCGTATGTCTCCATTTGCTTCAGCATGGGGCCTCCCTACAAGCTGCAGGTGGGATCTCTACTCCCTGTCATGTTTAATAGGCTGTGGGGGGGACACCTGCTCCACCATGGTTTTCTCCACAGGTTGCAGGGGCATCTTTCCCTCTGGTGCCTGCAGCACCTCCTCTCCCCCTTCTTCACTGACTTTGGTGCATGCAGAGTTCCTTACATCTTCTCACTCCCTTCTCAGGTGGCATAACGGGGCTGCTTGCAGGTTTTTTTCTCCTACATGTGATTCCCAGAGGCACTATGACCATCGTTGATGGGCCTGGACTTTGTCACTAGTGGGTCCGACCTTAAGCACAGTTGGTGTTTGCTCTGTTGGGCCTAGGGAAAGCTTCTAGCTGCTTCTTGCAGAAGCCACCCCTGCAGCCCCCCATTCTCCACCAGAACCCTGCCACATAAAACCACAACACACACTCAGTCAGATCTACTGAATAAATGGAGACAAGAGATGCCTACTGTGTCTTAGGATGGTGGTGTATGGCACAGCCACTGGATATGGATGTCATGTTGATCAGGTCTTATTTAATTTGAAGCCTTTAACACAACTGAAAAAAACGGTCTGACTTGTACTAATATCTTGCAAATCCCGTTGTCTTACTAAACAGAACATACCCATTTTAGCTGCTCAAAAACTCAACTCTCACTGATAAATTGGAGCAGTCAGCTACCTTGCAGGACAGCACTCTTCAGAAAATAGGTATAAAAGACACATTGGAAAAATAAGTACTGCTTTAAAATCAGTAGTGGCAAGAACTAGACCTTTAAGATAGATATACTTGCATGTCTTCCTTAAGCCAAGTACACAGAATCACCAGAGAGCTCTGAATCCCTAAAGGTAGAGTTTTATAAAGAATAGACTAGAACAAGAGAACTTCTGACAGAGGGTGAAAATGCAAATCAACTGGGAGAACAACATGGAAGGTTCTGAAAACAAAAGTTACCCGCTCCAGCTGTGTTCTTTTGAGGCAAATCCATACTTTCAATCCAGCAACTGTCAGAGGCTTTCAATAAACAGACTACATTTGCCCCTCTAAGTTCCCACAAGAAAATCTCCTTCTCCCTCTTAGGACAATGTCAAAGGCTTAGATTATTTCCTTGCTCTCCCCAGAAGTTTCCAAGCCTGTAATCCTTGAGTCTCTCTTCTTGGTCAATACGCTGAAATTCCAGTAAAGGATCTGAACTGAGCATATTAGATTCTGTGGCAAAAAGCTCAAACCCCCTCCCTCTACGAGAAGATTCAGTCCAACACCAGACACAACACCCAGGTCAAAGTGAACAGTCACACATTTAAAAGAATGATGAAAAACCCACATGGGAAGCAGCTAAAAACCTTACATAATAGATGCACCATCTTCAAGCCCTGTTACAGCCATCTGTTTCATGCTCACTGAAACAATGAAAAGTTAGTCTTCCTACCTGTGACTGTGGAGGAGTGCATTGAAAGCCAATCCATCAGACCAGCTACTGGTGAAATTGATAACATTGACCTGTGGATAATTACGAGTCGATTGGCGGATCCAGCTTAGCAGAATCTTTTCACTGTTTGTCTGCTGCAGTCCAGCCATGATGTTTTTCATTACATCTTTGACCTGCAATAAGAAACAGAGTTTCATCAATGATTGCATCTACTCATTAAAAGCTGACTTTTTTTTTAAACCCAAAAAACTTCCATTGCCTAGTTGTAAGCCTTAAAGAAAAACCTTTTAAGTAATTGCAGAACATACTTGGTGTCATGATATAATAACAGCAGGCAGTTCTGCATGCTTAATTACAACTGATACAGACTTGGTGGTCACAATTGCTGATGCATCTAGTACCACGTAAAACATTGATGCATAAGCAAATACATCATATCTATTTGCAACACTTGCAGGAATGGAGTTCAGTCAATATAAGTACTTCTTCTTGTGGTTTTCTTTGCTCTGGAAATGTATCTTAGTTAATGTGATGCATTGTAGAAAAAGTTAATAAAACAATGAAAATCATTCTTCTCTCTTTGACAGAGTTGAAATAAATACCAACTTAAACAAATGTGCTCGTGCACAGTAGATAGGGGATTTGACTTAAATGTGCTGACTATATTTGCATATATGCACTTAGATGAAAAGTGAATTTTAGTGCATGCAGTAAAGGACTATTGTGTATGCTTAATTTTTAATTTTTTTAAATGAATAGTAAATATTCCTCTTTCATTAGAGGAAGCTCATCAACATACTTTTTTTTTTTTACAAAAGGCCATTAATTCTGAGGGCTTCTAAAAATATTAGCCTGCATTTTGACATAATGGAGTTGACTTAGCAACTTCTTTACTAATGAAAGAGTGCCCCAAACTTCTATTATGAAGTCTATAATTTATTTTCCTGTAAAGTAATCCCTTTTAAATCATTGCCTTCTCCATATATCTTGTAAAGATTAGGAGCTCTTTTAAAATTCTCCCTAAGATATAACTCAACTATAAAGTTGCTTAATGTTGCTTATTCACTTATGAAGCATATAATTCATTGTAATTCTCCACTTGAATTTCTTGGCAGGCAATATCAGTCAAAGAACAACATTCAGTGTAGAAGCTGCTTTATGATAAAGAATGGAATATTTTGAGACTAAGAACCATAAGATAACATGCAGGTGACATAATCTCCTGGAATAATCAACAACATCAATAAAATTACTGTGATACTCTAGAAAAAAACAACAAACCAGATACCATTTCATTGTTCACTCTGGTAAGTTGCTTGCTAATATAACAGTCATTAATTCAAATATTTGAATAAGTGAAGATATGAATTACTAAGAGAATATTTTGTTTTGACATCTCAGCTGCATAATACTCAAGGACTAGCAGTGCCTTTCAATTTTCCTTTTGAGATTTACATATAAAGTTAACTTTTTATGTTATTATTTTCTGAGATGGGAAGAGATTGTTCTTATCTGAATCTCATGAAGTACGTTTCTGACTTAGACTAAGATTGTAAATTGCACCAATGAAAATTAATGCAAAATTCTGTCAGACAACATTAGCACCATTTTATAGTTGCCTCCCTTTCTATACCAGGAAGACATTACACTACAGACAGTAAAGAGTTTAGAAAATTAGGGAATATGCTATTTTGTTTTGCTTCATATGTTTGAGTTTCTCATTAATATTTTCAGTGTCTTCATTAGACAAACTGCCAAAGTGGATTTACATAATTCGGGAAGAAGGTAAGAGATTTTGTTCTTGTATTTTCAGGCAAAACACCTTCACAAGTGCAAAAATATTTTTTTTGTTTTAATGAAACCAAGTGTTAAAAATAAGAAAAGTTTTGAGGCCAGCTTCTATTGCAGCAAACCTAAACTATATTAAAAATAAATTTAAAAAAAAAAGGAGAATTATCCAAGCCCTGATTTCACTGTTCATTTTGGATTTCTATCATATTCTTGTATTTACAAATGCAGAATTATATGAATTTTATAAGTAAACTGTAATTAGAAAAATACAAAATACATTCTTATAAATGGAAATAAAAGGAAAGCGGAATGAATGCAGAAAAACAAGATTTAGAAATATAAAGGTTCATTACATATAAGAAAGATCAAGTGTTTGAGCTGACAGTAACATAAGAGAAGAGTAGTAAGCATGAACAGAAGAAATTAGGCAAAATCCTATAAAACACTGGTCTGAGATGAAGGTGATTCTTCACAAGAACTCAGCGAATCCAGTGATAGTTTTTCTTTTAAAGAGACAAGGCCTAAAACTTTGCATTTATTTCTAAATCTGAGTAAATGAATACAGAACAGTTTCAAACACATCTTGTTGAGTTTAGTAGGATGACAATGGATAGAGATTTACTCCCATTTCCTTGCATTTCTCTGCAGCAGTGGAAGTTTTGTTGTCTCCTAGGGAACTACAGTAAAAGTGTCTGAACTCATCCTGAAAAAGCTGAGGTGGCTTCTTATGCAGTGAGAAGTGATGGAATTGTAGAACCCTAGTTCTAGAACAGGAAGCACCCTGTTCTCCTGAGTGCCCTGAGGGGTGCTGAAATCCCTCTCACCCCACTCAGCAGCTCTGCTCCACTATGCAGCACCGTGCCGCACCATGCCACATCACACTGTGCCCCTGTGGGCACAGCACCACGCTGCTCCTTGGATGGCCGGGCCCTAAAGCAAGATGTGCCTCTGAGCAGAAAGGTGCTGACTGACATTGAGGTTAGAAGGAAGCTTTATGAAAACTTCTCATTTAAAATGTACTGGTCAGAAACAGTCGTACGTAGACATGTGTTCACATCAGCCCAAAGAGCTTTTGGATGGATAAGCTCTGCCAGCATCCAGGCTCAAAAACTACAGCCACCTCAAAGTGCCTAGTAGGCTCTGCATCTTGCTGCAAATGATGAGTTGACCTCTGAATCTCATTTTTTTGTTGCTTCCCCTTTCTAATGCAGTATATCTTGGCAGGAAACAAAGCTTTAAGGCTTAGGAAGCTCTGGCTTCCAGAGAATTGAAATACTCACTCTTCCTGGGTAATGGACCTATATATACTATGGCAATAAGATTCAATTTTGAATAGAAGGGGGGAAAAGGGCAACACAGATGCTACCTAGATGACTTCCAAAATGTCAAGCAGTCAAACAGAAAGCTGTGAACAGAATGAGAGCATTGTTATTCTCATCACCACTCTGAGGAACAGCCAAAAGTAGCTCGCCTGGCCCATGGCAGCAGCAGACCTGTGACTGCCCCACATCAGGACCATGTCCTGTTGTAGCTGTGTGTGTGTAAGGTGACTCGGAACACAGCAGGACCTCAGGCTTGTACTACAGCTTCTTCACTTAAAATCAACCCTCAGAAACCTAACATTTTCTAAGACTGGCAGTGGGCTTCAGGATGCCAGCCCCTAGGAGAGTACTTTTCACTTGCTAGGTTTCAGGTATTCTCACCGCATAGATTAGTATTTTTTTATAGCTAGAATCCACTGAAGTCTTTCAAAGCACATTTTAAAGAACTCATTTAAGAGCATTTTCATAGATGTTCAAGACACTTATCAAACTATATTATGTTCTTTGCTCATTGATTCAAGGTGGATTGACAGAACTGTTAGCATTTCATTTCCAACCATTATAATTTAAAATAAAGTAAAATGATAATACCAATAAAATAGTGGTTTTACAACAAATGAACAACAGGACTGATGCTTTTAATAGGTCTCCAAATGCAGCTGACTGACTGTTGAAATGCATGTGTCTGAAATATTTGCCTCATGTATGTGCCTATTATTTGCTTTTTTTTTTTTTCCTGAAGAAATTTAGGGGTTTGTCTGTGAGTCTTACCAGAGGTTATTGCAAGGGATTTTTTTGTTCTATGCTCTACATGAAAATAATTTTTCTCTTAAAAACAAAACAATTGTAAACTGCAATATAGAATGTTTTCCATTCTTAAGACTCTTTGCCAAACGTAACAGATCAGAACTTAGTTGGTTTGGTTTTACCTAAATGTTAATGGTGCTGTGAGTCTGGGATCACAGAATGGTGAGAAAGAGGGCAACAGCTTCAAGGAAATAGAAACTCTGATAGATTTCTGTACTGTAAAGAGCTTTGCCAGGAGGTGCTCAACTCAGAACAGTGGTTCAATTTCAGTGAAACATTTAATAATAATCTGAAAAACAGGCTAAATAAGAAAGGACACAGTCACCACAGGGGATATGGAAAGCCACAAGATTTCTTCTGAACAGAAATGAGAACGGCAAGAATGAGACATATCTTGTCTGCTGCAATGACTCCACCACTGTCACTTCTCAATGGGATTGCTGATACCCACTCAAACTGGTACTGCACCATTGTTACTTGCTTGTACCTTTCCTCTTTCAGAGAATCAGCTCTTTCTTTTTCTTTTTCTTTTTTTTTTTAAATTTTTTAAAATCTTACATTTCACACACAGACTGACATTTTCATTGTTCTATATAAGTACAGATCTCTCCTAATGTGGTCCTGCCTGCAGGATGTGAAACTGGAGAAACTTCTTGCCCTTTCATCTGAAAAAAAACCCCAACTGTCCACACAACTCCTATCTTTTTTATGTGCAGGCAGGTATATGTCCTCTAGGTGCCTCTTCTCAGGAATGCAAGTTCTGTGAATCAGTAAGTTAAAGGATTTGCAAAAGCAGTATCACATCATCAAGCACAGACAACACCACTGACATGCACTAAATCAACTAGAATGTGTATTATTCATTTATTTAGCCCCGCCCTCCCACAACTACAAATAAATATAGTAATCTTGATATGTTATCATAGGTAACAAGGTGTTTTACCCAACTGTAGACAACTGGGAGCTAAGTTTGGTTGCCCTGAGTCCATAATTTAGTCTTTAACAGATGCTTGTTGTGCTTCTAGCTGTTTATTGCCAAGAACAGTCTGTGATAGGCAAAATTATACCAACGGGAAGAAGCACCCTTTCTTAAGAAACTTAAATCCTTGTTTCACCAGAATTGTTGTCAATATGTAAGTTAGTACAATCCTATAAACAGGAGAGAACAATAATGAACGTATTCTAGATCAAGCAAATCAATTCAAAGTTTGAAATAAAATCTGGAAAAGATAAAGGATTTTCTCCACAGAGCTGTAAATAAGCAAATTCACTTTGGACTTTTCCAGACTTTTGAGGTAAACAGGCAGCAGACCAAACTCTCTTAACTTCTGTTTAAGAAGCAGAATGCCCAAGTACAAATCTGGCTTTATTATAATTGTTGCTTAATTATTTGTCATTATGCAACAGCAACTGATTCATTGTGTAATAATGACTGCTTCTTGCCAACCAGGCTTTAGCTATTCTTCAGAAGAGAAACTGAAATTGAATTCTAGCTAAATTATAAATTTATTTACAAAATTCTGAATAAAAATAGAAGCCCAGAACATGCAGATCACCTCCTTTCAGTAATCCATGAATAGAACAAACTGAAACACAAACTCAAAGTATAGGCCAAACATGGACTGAATCATTATTGACTGTGCAGAGAAAGTATCACACCTTTAACCACTACTTTGTAAATATGGTCTGTGGACTTTTCAAACATGGGTATGTCAGCTGAAGTCATGGGTACCACTATAGCTGCTGTCACAGTTATCAATAGGCTCAAGATGAAGCTTGAAATGAATCACCTGTATACAGCAAGCAATGAGCACGCGCGTCAAAAACCTCACCAGACTATGTCAGGGAACGTGTGTGTCTTCTATGTGTGTACAAATATGCCTTAGGAGGAATGATGGGAAAAACGGAAAGAAAACTAGCAAGCATATAGTTAATACTAAAGCACATCGTTAACACTCTGCTTCAGGATTAAATATGAACAAATCAAAATGTGAATTTGAACAGGAATAGTCATCTCAATTCATAATTCATATAAATTAAAGCAGTGATTCAAAGTTTATCAGTAGAAGGTGCAGAGCTAAGTTTCATACTTGCTCTAAATAAGTAATTTAGAGCAATGTTATGAAAATAAACTAGGAATACTGGAATGGGGCACAGAGGACAAATTTATTTAACCATTTGAGACTTCTACCTGTTGTCTTCACTACAGTGTGTCCTGTAAAATTGGAAAAAATATTATTCTCTACTTCCACGAGTGATGCATTTGTGATTTTTGATAGAAGTGTTTACTTCTTTTTATAAAGTCTTTTAAGATTTGTTTCCCACCATCTTTGCTTTTAGTGTTACAAAAAAACCCTTGTATATTATTATGCTATTGCTTGGGGAATATAGCCCACAGAAATCGACAGGCTCTTATAGCCCAGAGTCATACAAACACACAGAATCTAGTTCTTTTTGAATTTTTATTTTACTGCTGTCTCGGAATTTATTTACTTAAATGACCTCACATACTATGTTGTTTTTTATGAAATCTATATGATAATCCTCCCATTTCACTCTAAAGGGAAAGGAAACTAAATGAACTCAATCAGCCTCAATAAATTGTTAGAGTATCAGGTTTTTAGTGTTCTAAAAATAATACTTCTCCAGAATTATCAGCAGTGAAAAGCAATGCATGTGATCATTTCATAAAAATATAGAAGGCACTCTTTCTAATCTACTGAGAAGTGACCATAAAACCTATATATCCACATTGGCTTTGTTTATCCATTTTTCTTACTGTAACTGTATTATATATTTACTTGTAACATTTGACTATGAAATTAGAGCCAAAGGAGCTGCTGCTAATGCTCTAAGACTTATTTTATTTTCATAAAATTCTTAATATTCTAGAAAATGTGCAAACAGACTGCCATAAACCTTGCTGATTTAGGGCACTGTTTACAGTGGCTCTGTTTATTTTGTAGGTTGAGGTTATATAATAATGGGGAAAAGATCAGTGGAATAAAGGTAAATAATAATAAAGCAGCAGTGTCACTCACCTGCCAGTGGAGAATTACATTCCAGATCAAACCAAGGGTCAGTTTATGATTTCCATCCACGATGTCTGAGCTCCCGATATTTACCAAATCAACCTGTTAAAGAAACAAAAAAAACGCCACCTTAGTATAAGATTAATAGCAAGCATAAGAGGTTGGTACTATTTTCATATACTTGGTGTTAAACTATGTGGTGAGGGAGAGGAAGGGATGGCCTAGGGTAAATCTCTAATTGGGTTTCTGTTGTTTAGTAAACATCCAACTCATGTTTTATAAATGACACAATTAATGTGCTGGCAAAAAGCAAACAGTGATCTAGTGTTCCAATTATTTCAGTTATAGCACGGTGTGAAAACATAAAAGTTAAAAGTAATAATAACTCAAAAGTCTTTTATATTAAGCCTTTACAACTACAAATCACAAAACTGATGCCTGACATGGAAGACTCCTGTATTATGCTCCATGCTGCCTTATATAACACACTTTGTTGAAAGCTACGCACACATCTAGAGACTGTAAGAACTCGCAAACTCAAAGATACTGCTCCACATATTGAGATTAAAGTAGAACTTACTTTGCCTTAATTCTATAATGTACAAGGCAAAGAAGTGTGTTCTGGAATGCAGAGAAACCAGTGGTTGTGATGTAAGCAATTATTTTCCACATTAGTTTGCCCAGTAATGCTGATTTCCACAGCTTTATTGTGCATTTGTAACTTCATAATGCATCAGCATTTGTCACCCTGGAATATTCTTTCATCCATATGTGAAATGATCCTTCACCTTCCTCTACATTTTATGCTATCCAAATAAGAAAGTTAAATCCAGGGATGTGAGTGAAAGAGATAAGATCTGCACTTCTGGATGGAAAATACGACTCTAAAATTGGCATCCTCACTTTTTTGTAGATGCAATTTTCCATTACGGTAGCAGATATTTACATGGCAAATTATTCTATTCCTTCACAAATTACTGTCTGCATATCTCTACTGTACTTCTAAAGCTATTTGAAGTTACATCTGTAGAATGGATAAATGTTCTGCACTCAAAACAAGCCTCTTTTTAAAAAAGAAATTTTTTCATCTATCTATAGGTCATTTTCACTAATCAAATACAAAGAAAATATTTTGTCAAGGACTCTAAAACTCTTTAAGAACTCTTTTCTTTAAGAAACCAACATTTTTGTACTGAAAAATATGAGACTGGCAATTTATTCTAACCAACAGTGCCTTGGAACTTTTCCTAAGTGGAACCTGGACTTTGTATCCTATGTGTCAAATGGGGCTCATGTGGCAACTGATGCACTACAAAGCTTATTAAGGTCTTACCTACATGTTCTCTACAGGCCAAGTTCTCCACCTGGATTTGGAAATGGAAGCCTGAATACACAGAGCTTACATCTGTTTTACTGAAACAGGATCTCTTCCCAGCTCACCTCAGCATTGCCTGAGGTTATATTTGGACAATCCCTCACCCCAACACTATCACCTTTCCATAGGGAAAAAAAATAAATACATCTTTAAAATGGATTGATTGGAAGCAGCAGTTTTATCACCCAGCTGATTGCAGAATTTCAGAGATAGGATTGCACATAGCAGCAGAAAAATCTAGATTAGACATAGGCTTTAGAATCGTTGATTTGGATTCCTTAAGTCCTATAGAAATTGCTCCTGAGGTGATTTTGAACATTGAAGAAACATTTTCAGAGGCAGATCTTTTGGCTTGATACTAATCTGATATAGTATTAACACGCTATACTAATTTTTATATTGCATATAGTTTATAAGGTGTTCATTACATAAATAGGACAGCCACAGAAAATCATTCTAAAAGAATGTTTATTCTACTGTTCTATTCTTCAACTGGAATACTCTGTTTCTATCTTTGAAAAGGACCACTGTTGTGTTCTGAAAATTGAATTAACAGCACATTAAAGGATTTACCTGATATGGTGTGAATAAATACTTTTAAAAGCATTTACTATGAAAATTTGTATCCACATTCTAGGTATGCAATGAAAACCTTCTTGCATACTGTGAAATAATGTATGGCTGATTTTTCTCAGCAATGTCATATACTGCAGATTTTGAAGAATTAGATTTTTTTTTCTCTGTCTTTACTTTAAATTCCACTTTAAAAAAGAAGAATCAAGCTGGAGGTCTTTATGCCAGTATTATAAGGTCACTCTCATTTATGCACAAATCTTCAGATGGATAAGCATTACCTTAGATTTATAAAATCGATAACTTTATTCAGCAGCTGAACTCAAGCATGTTTAGTGACCTACTGCAGCTATCAAGAAATCCAATATAATATGCAGCACAGAATACATTATCACTGTTCCATCACATCTTACTGTAAAGTTTAAGCAAATGTTATAGTTTATTTGAATTTATTCTGGAGGAGGAGATATGATATAATTAGTTGGCCACTGAAAATATCTGCTAAAGTTATTGGTCCATTAGAATTCCTGCATAAGGAAGAGATGAAAATATTTACTCAAAAATAATGCACAAAATGCTAGCTTGAAAATTCAATCTTGACAAAGTAGAATGGAAAGTGTTTCTGATGTGATTCATTTCCTGAATGTTATGAACCATAAGGAACAGACATCAATGAAAATTTACCCAAAAGATTTCTGGTAGGAAAAGCCTGACTTTTTCAGACTACATCAGAGCTTGTGAGTAGATATTTTCATAGGTAGCACCTTCTAACCAGCTACGGATTATTCCTTGTAATTAACCTTTTAAAATGTATTTTAAACACCGGGATTACCATAAAATTGTGTGTATTGAAGTTTTCAGAGAGCACCCATTATAGATGCAACATTCAAACATTTGTTGGTTGCAGTGAAACCCTTTAAAATACATTCCATTCTGGTGCTGAATGACAGAGTATGCAAGTCACATTAATAAAACTGCCTTGACTACAGTAATTCTATACTGTAGGCCAGAGTTGGATCCAACTCTTACTATTAAGTATGCTATCTATATAGGCTGTTCTGACTTTGTTTGGCTGATTACTTACGTTATTTCTCTGCAAAACCTGCAGTGCTTTGTTGACATTGTTCAGAGCATGAACTCTTGTGGAGCCCTTTTCTTTTGCCTAAAATGAAAATAAAAGAAATTTCACTGCTCAAAATCATAAATTAGAACACTCTATATGCAACTCAAATTTTGCATACATAGTTTTCTATGAGAGTGAGAATATTATTATACAGTGTGTACACAGCTTCCCGATATGGAATAAAGGTGATTAAGAAACAAACTGAACCACAGTTGTCAGTTATATCCTGATATTTCTCAGTGAATAAATCATTAAAATGTGTATAAAATCAGATCATTCCAGATTATTTTTACTATGACTAATTTTCCATGTACAATTTAGGAACATTAGTATGACAATCAAACAGATAAGCATCAGTTTCTTGAATATTTACTAATATTCTCTCCAGATTCTGATTCTCAAAATTCCAGTCTTCATTACTGTTTTATAAGGAATTTTCAAAGAAAGATTCCAAGCTTACAAAGTCCAAGCAGGAACGCAAGACATTAAAATATATGTGTAGTGTGTTGCATTAGAATTTCCAGGTTAATAAGAGCAAGCTGTTCTCTCTTTTCAGACTTGTAAAACTTCTATACTTGGACTTTAAATATGAAGTTTATTAGCAAAATATTCTAATTCTACACACTAGATTCTATTCCTTGTATTTAGTATGAACATGTAGTGATAAATAATTTCTGAATTACAGCTAAAATCTAAATATCTAAATCAATCCTGACTCAGCCTTATTTCTCTTTGTCATACTTCTTTGATGAGCACATACAATAAAGCAGAAAATTTAAATTTCAAATATATGCCTAGCAAAGGATTACTGCCTAATATAGCACTCAGTTGCAATGATTCCTCAATTTCAAATAAAAATCACAAATATTCACATCCCTAAAAATAGTTTCCACAGTCCCTCATTGATGGCAGAAATTAATGTATACCACCTACTACAATTATCCCAGTATCAAGACTTCAGAGTAGAGTAGGCAGGTTAATATATACATACAAGTTTTTGGCCTGTAAGGAGTTCCAGGAGCTCCAGAAGTCTTCGTCCATCTCGAAAATCATTAAAAAGATCCTCAATGTAACGTCTTCCAAACTGAAATGAAAAAATAGCTTTAGTTAGTTCAAGCACACACATAAACCCTGAAGAATCCAATTGCTAAAATAAGACAAGAAATCTGTAAAAAAACTATTTTCCAAAGTGCTGTATTCCACCTGTACAAATAAACCATGCTAATTAAATAAAAAATATGAAAGCTATGAGATAAAGGAGGAAAATACCTTACAACTAATCTAACAGGGTTCCTTCACATACATCAGTTTTTAAATGGGTTCTACCACATAAGAGAGATTGGTGCCTACCTTATTTCAAGTACTTTTCTTATGGTAAGAAATGTACATCCTTTAATTCCTCTTACAATGAAACTTGATAAAATTTCTGAGAAACTGCTGCAGATTAAATAACTTATAATTTGTGCATATAATATTAATTCCAACAATTAAGCTATAACTAAGTAGTGAAGACAGAACACAAACTGGACTTGACAATTAAGGCGCAATTCAAGAGAAAAATAGGAAAAATAATATGCTAAATAAATATAAAAAACCCCCAAACAAACACACAGCTCTCAAAAACCACTAAAAACCAAAACACCCTGAAATAGATTATCAAGTTTAAGTGGCTAGCAGGCCCTCTTTCATGGGTCAGAAACAAACTTGGAATTACACAGAGAGGTAAGCCTGAATCTTATTCTACTGTGGACCTAAGAAACGTAGCTAATGTCAAGAGGACATGAGATTGTACTGAATTAGGGCCTCATTAGCATAGTTGCCTAAAACATAATTCACACTTTGTACTCGCATCACAGGAAGATAAAAGAAAATACTACAGACTTTCCCCCATATTACAATGGTAAAACATTACGCTTTAAAATTGAAGCCAAGTTTCTGTTCTGACACTTAGACCAATACATTAAATTTCAACAATATAGAAGTATAATTTTGTATAGTTTAGTCATTGTGCAATTGTTATGTGAACCTATACATTCTTATGTATTTTTGTATCTCTGAGAGTTACTGAGAACCAGAATAAAAAACAATAACAATTTTGTGCAGCGTCAAGCAGATTCACATGTCCATATTACTCCTAATTTGTGAAGCTTCACAGATGCTTTGATTGATTTGAAAGGAAGCATCTATACTTTAATTTGCTAGAATTGACACCACGCTGTCCGACATCACACATCTTCCACTTTTACCACAGAGAAATGAAGAATTGGGAAACCATAGTACACAGAAAATATTTGCTTTCCTGTCAGCAGTGTTGTTCTGGTACTCATTGTAACACTCATTAGAGATAGCTCAGAATTTTATGAAAAACTTATCTTTTGTCAGAAAATATCAATTCCTTTGGAAGCTTTCTCAAACTGAGGACAGAATTAAGGACAGTTTCCAGTGCTAGGTTGTTTTGGTTTTTTTCCTTCCCTCGATCAATGAATATTTATGCATGCAGCACAAATTTTAGTTCTACTGGCTGCTCTGGCATGATTCTTTCCCTCTTCCTTCCTCTCTGACTGGTCTTCAAAGGCAGTACGTCTTTTCAATTCCTTCATTTTTTTAGTAAGGTCTCGTGTATGTTTCATGGAACAGACAAATCCAAAACATCAACTTTTTTCTACAGCTGTAGGAATTCTTGTTTTCTGTCCAACTTTCACATCCCACACAAAGATTCCAATGAAGAGCCAATTTCTAGTTAACAAACATGCTGCCACTTGACTACCTAAAATATCTTTAAACCAGTACTGTATTGATTCATATATGAATTACTTACCCTGCTCAACCTCTTGTATTATCTGTTTAACTTATAACACTCAGCAACACTATTTCCCATCTTACTTTTGGTATGAGAAACAGATTTGATAAAATGTTTTAAATAATGAACAATCACGTGATATTGTGCAAGTCAAGTCAGGCAAAGTATTCCTAAATGTGTCGATTACTTATAAAAAATAACTAAATCAGAGGAATTTTATTTTGTTCCCTAATCTTGCAGAACAAAAGTCTGCAAGGAAACACAAGACCTATGCATTTCTAAGGGAACTTTTTAACGTTCTTTAGAAAGTTGAAGTGATCAATAGATCCTTGGGTAATAGTCTGGATAAGCTGTTCCCATAATGTTACTGAATCACTCTGGAAATATGAGCACAATGACATTTTGGTAATAGAATGTAATTATATTGCTTTGTATCGTAAGGGAAAAATAGAACTAGCCTTCACATATGCCACTGTGTTTGTCTTTCTTCCTATTTTTGGTAGCATTGAAGCTATCCATAAAGTTTATGTTGAAGTCCATCTAGAATAGCAGAAAATTCTGCTTGACAAAATAGTATAGAGGGGTTTTTTGTAAAGCTCTCAGAAAGTAAATAAAGACATAGCATGGTACCATCCCCAGCAGGACATATTAATTACAAATATATTACAAGTAAAACATAAACCAAAAGTTACTATTGATTTTTTTAAGGTCTCTGAAGTACACCTTTCATTAATCAGCAACTAAGAATACCTTAAGACACCCTATGCTGCTGCCATACATACCACCCTTAACCTGACAAAGGTTGCTGTTTTTAGGCAACAGGGTAATTAAGTCTTCTTTCTCACAGACTGACTGTCTTCACTGGATCAGCATTGCAGTAAGTCTTCAGGAACAAAGGGCTAAACGATGCATCAAATAAATTCACTGTGTCCTTGAAATTTGTATGTTAAGTTGTATGAAGCTTTGAAAACAATGAAAAAACCCCTCCATGGCTTGTCAAAACAAATACCTATTCTTGTTGAAAATAACTTTGTTAATTTTTTTTTTTTTTAGGTTGTGATATATAACCACAGCCCTTTACCTAAAGAGGAATGAAAATGTTCAGAAGAATCTCTTGTGCCATTTGTATGCATGTTGATTTCTAATTCCCCCTATATTACATATGTATATAAACCCTAATTTAAAAAAAAAAATAAATATATATATATTCCAAGCAGTGGCATACAGGATTGTTGGTTCACATTTAGATTTTATTCTTGAAAAACACAGTAATGGAAGAGATGCAGAAAATGAGTGTGGGACAGAAGAAAGACTGCACATACTGCTCATTAATAACGAGGTGACTTTTCATCTGTGTGGTACTAATTTCCCAGCCAGTAGTTTGACTGGCAGCAATATGAAACTAGAGATACTTGTATGATCTTAATCAATATATAAGCTATTTATAATATTAATGAAGCAGAAAAGCAAGCATTTATCATATCTCCCTTACTTGCTTATTTCAGGGAGATGAACAAATAACCTAGGTATCTGGGAGATTGGAGGGAGAAATGAAAAGGACAATGTGAAAAAATTATAGAGAAAATAACGAAAAAGACTGAATAACTGTAAACCTGATCTAAAAATTACAAAAAACCCAACCAAACCCAAAAATTAACTCCTAGTACTAGCACTAACAAAAGAAAAAATCTGATAGGACTTTATTAGAAATTTTGTGACTACAAATACTCTAGGGACTTGAGCATGCATCAATTTTATGTATTATTTTAACCTACTGTCTTCATGTTATATAAAGGTCAAAACACAGACAATTTTCTTGGGTTAGCTGATATGACTGTTGGCTGCAACTGCTGATCTTTACATAACATAAAGTGACCTGAAGGAAATCTAAGGGATTTATTTTTAAAGAAAATCATACACACACAAAAAAAAAAAAAAGAGAGAGAGATAGAAATGACACACTAGGGAGGATATGATTCCTGTTTTATCATGAACAGAATTAAACCTCCAACTTCCAACAGGGACTGAGGAGAGTTCTGACTAGAATTCCCAAAATGCGTGTTGCATCTCATGAGTAAGAAAACCCCTTCACTACCATGGTCAACTACACAAGCCATAGTCTCAGAATTACAGGGAAATGTAGAATTAACATCTCAGGAAAACATGGAGTCTTGCAGTAGAGCCTCCCCCAGGTGGGTGGAAGCAGACTTAGAATATTCCATGTCCTGACTCAACTGCACGTTCATATGTATATGCAGTTAAATATTCTAGAACAGTCTCAGTATTAATAGGACAGAAATAATATCTAAAGTGCATGAATTTATATTCCAAACTCAGGTAGCAACCAAACCAATCTTAAGCCAAAGAATATTAGCTAATAAGACAAAAGCAGTTGGAATAGAAAGAAAAATCAGGAGAAAAAAAAAAAGTTGGTAGATAAGTGAGGTTGCAATTACTTTGTTGTGAATATCATTACAAATCTTAAAATATCTGTCCTGGTTTTAGCTGGGATACAGTTAGTTTTCTTCCCAGTAGCTGGTGTAGCGTCGTATTTTGCACTTAGTATGAAAATAATGTTGATAACACACTGATGTTTTAGTTGTCCCCAAGTAGTGTTTACACTAAGTGAAGGACTTTTACTTTCCAAAGACTCTATATTAGATCTTATGCTTTCTGTGTAAATTTAACAAATATATTTTATCAAGTAAATTATTTCATCAGCTCATTTATTATATAGATTATGAAAGAAGTTAATATTGTAGAAGTATTACATGAAAAGCCAGTATTCCATGAAAAGCTCTATTCAGAGATACGCACAAATTAGAAATTCTGAAAGTGATACAGGAAAGAACACTGAATAATTGAAATATTTCTTGTCCAAAGAAGATAGAAAGACATGCATTCATAAACATTGCCTCTTCTATTGCCCAGTGTTCAAAATTTATGAGTCAAATCTCCAAAAGTTCTGAATAGCTTAAAAGCTGTTAGCAGTTACTAAGTTTTAGAATAAAATAGTATAGGCAAATCCTACACCTGGGGAAAAGAAAGTGAAGGAAAAAGGAAATAGGAAAGGGAAGGAGTTGGGAAGGAAGAGGAAAGGAGGGGAGGGAGGAAGACTAAGAACAAGTCATAACTTAAATGTTCTTCCACATACATGAAGGCCAAAAAGTACTTATATTTCCTGGGATTCTCAGCCACTCAAAATTTCAAGCAACAAGTCCAACAAAATGCATGATAAGAAAAGACTGTAATACAGCTATTATTTGAGTTTCTTTAACATGCATGTATTTCTTTCTGGTTTATAAAAATGACATATGAGAGGTACCTTTTCCAATTTTCTTTTTTTTTAAATTAGAGAGGATAAAAGCTTGGCTGAGGAAGAGCTCTCAGACTTCTCATTTTCATCTGCATACAAGTATGCATTTAGATTACACTTCTCACTTGAGGGCAGACCAGACTGTATGAAGATTATTACAGTAAGACAAGTTGGATGCTATTTCTTATGCATTTTACAGTATTACTGGCTTATTATTATCAGTTCATCTGGGAAATCTAGCAACTGAAGGTATCAACAGATGGAGAGAGGCACAATAATGAAAAGAGAAAAGGCACTGTAAAGACAGAGAATTCAAGGTTAGGCATGACATTAGACAGCAGATTTAAGGTTACACTAGACATAAATATGGAAAATCAGCTTGAAATAAAATTAGTGGACACAGAAGTCCTTCACACTCCTGGGACAGGTAAATACCGAGACATGAACTTGGGACCAGACTTGTGTCTAAGGGAGGGGCAGGAAACCTAGACTGTAGAGCCTGGAAGGGAGCTGTAGTGCACTCCATCTGTGCCCCCAGCATGGAGGGCTGCAGAATGAAGAGCCAGAGGTACCCTGAAGTTTGACTGGGATTTCAGGCTGATGACTGATTGCTAAAAAAATGAAAAGGCAAGACACAAGCCAGAAAGGCAGAAGGACATAAGTCTTCACATAGCTTTCAGGTAGTTGCTTCAAGTTCAGTTTGTAAGTCTGTAAAGTTTGCTGAACCAATGTCAGTAAGAAAGAAATAAAAACTTGGATGCCTTAAAGATGTTACCCTTAGTAAGACTATCAAGAATCAGCTTTTTCTTGCAGTCAAAATATTTAACGCCTCACTCTTGTGAAACAATAAAGAAAAGCCATTGAGCTAATCTCAACAGATCTTTTAAGTCAGTTTTAATAAAAGAGGGATTATTAATACTTGCTCTTGCTCAGCTAAATATATTAAAGTTTGAATTTCTCTTGCCGACATCCTCGTTTACAGTTTGTTCAGTTCTGCTGGGAAGTTCCATGGAAGTGACTGACATTTTCTTTCATTGGTGCAGGATTACTATTACCGCAGTGAAAGATATTGTCCCAGTCAAGAGGGAAGAAAGATGCACTGGGTATCGTTTAATTAGGCCACACTTTATTGACTCATGGGAAGCACTGAGCAATAACTTGAGCTGTGTAAGCTGTCTATTCTCCCTTCATCTTTTTCTCCTGTGAGAACATGGAGGCATCAATACTGCTGCAGGTGAAACTCTACATTGGCCAGTTGGAAGCCAATTACTGCCCAAGTGGTTTGCCTCTCCACTGTCAGAGCTCCAATCTGTTTCCCAGTCTTTGTGGCGGACACCTTTTTTCATGCAGCTTTCAGGGAATTACACAAAGAAGTAACTGATGAACATTGGTATTTTCAAAATAAATATTACTGACCAACTGAGAAGAAGGTGTAAAACCCTTCCCCAAAGATGCCACCCTCTTCTCACTGGCAACAAACTGAATATTACTTTGTATTTCAACAAGGTAGCTGTAACAATGCCTGTAGCAGGCCCAGAACACCCAACTCCAACCTTAAAGAGGGATCTATGGGCGAGTCTTAACGGTTGTCTAAAGGCAGTTCATGTTTATGGGACAGGACACATACTTCCTGAATAGCAGCTGTTTTCATATCCAGACCCTGATGTTCATGTAATGACACCGAACCCTCCTGGCATTTCTGTTCCATTCTTGTAAATAGATATTTTCCCCTCAGCACATGGACAAACACAGTTATGTTAGAATAGCAATCAGTTGCTTTCTTAGTTCTCAGAAATTTGTCTCTAAATTAAATGTAAATCAAAGGATAAGCAAATAAATTTGTCATAGTAGATCATACCTTATCTTTGGTGTACCCTCATGTAGAGCTTATCCACCGAAAGAGAGGTGAGAAAAGTTCTGACATCAAAGAAGGAGTAGAGCTAATCACCAGGGGAAACACAGTCTCACTATGGGCTGGAGTACTGTTTCTCCTATGCTACTGAAGCTACTATGTAAAACATTCTGAGAACCAATATGCAAAAATATTTTCTTTAGAGAGTCTTCTAATTTACCTTTCATTTGATGAATTCTGCTGTAAGATTAATTTATTATAATTAAAATATTGGAAGTTTCATCATGCATAATGGAACTTCCTAAAGTTACATTGAAATGTTTCCCATCCTTGGGATCACTAAAATTCATGAAGTGAAATACTTTTCCGTGCTCTGAAAACAAAGGGAATCCATTATTTATTAAATATACATGGCATTTGAAAAGTCAAAGCCAAGAAAGCTATTATCTATCCTATTTTTATACAAAATTTCCTTATCCATTCAATACAATTTGAATTCACATTCATGAGACATTCTATCTTATCTATTAATGCTGTTCAAAAAATGATGGTTTTTAAATGAATCACATCACTAACCAGATTATTTTTTCTAGATTTAGTGCATTACATTTTTCATAAGAATGAAATTAGATTAAGAACAGATATTAATCGTAATAGCATGATGGTATTAAAAACCTGAAAATCTGTTTGGAACAACAAAATGCAACCTAACAATACAGCCTCCAATTAGAGCAGAAAAATATAGCAACAATTTTTTTATTAGCACTAAAATAATATTACAAAAGGGTATATAATTCATTAGTTCAGTTGCTAAAAATATACAATTTCAATAATTTTAATGTTTGTTTTTAAAAAGTTCACATTCCCATCAAACCAAGTGCCTTATACACTGCCTGCACTGTGTGCAGATCATAAACACACAAATCAAAGCTTGAATAATTTTTTATGCTAAATTTGATAGGCCGTTTCCAAGCTGGCAGAGATGTTATAGCCAGCTCTCAATACCCACACCTGAATGTAGAGGCTTTTAGTGTAGTCAGGTATCTGTTAACTAAGAAATAAGCAAGAGCTTGTTATTTCATATATGGTGCATGTATTTCTTATATAAGCACCTATGTCCCCTTTAAAATCTGAAACAAGTTAGGTTATTGTCTCTGTGACAGGATCAATGGAAAAAAAGAAATGGTTTTTTTTAATGAAAGGATATCTTTATTGCAATTTCAACACAGCTCTATCTGAGATACAAATCAGGGGGGAAACAAAAAAAAAAAGCCAAAGATTCTCACAGATGATGGGAACAAGGATTTGGGGATTATTCCACCCTTCACTTGAACCATGAAAATTACATTGTCCACCCAAATAATTCACACTCCTGTTATTTAGGATTTCAAAGTGTTCTATGATAGATTTTGAGTTCTACTACCGACCTGAGCAGGAATTTGTTTTAGTAAAATAATGATTCAACAGCTCAACTTGTGCATTAAAAAAACATTTCTCTCTTGAATTTCTCATTTTCCCATTAGGGGGAAAAAAAAGCAAACAAAAGGATGAAAAAAGAAAGTGGTGAGAGAATTGTCAATGCTTAGACAAAGACTAACTGGTTTCAGAAAATATTAAGCTGATGCTCACTAAATACATCTATGCTAATTTGCCCAGTAATTATTTCACAGAGTTTCTATTTTGCAAGCAGTGAATGTATAGTGCTTTACTGTGTTTCTTTTAAACAATACAAAGCTTACAGGTATACACAAAATAAATCTGGCAGGTTTTTTTTTTTTTCATCAGTTTAATCTAGACAGGAAATGTCACTGAAGCATTTCTTATTTTGCAGTATATTGCCGGTCAAGGTTATTAAGGACTGTATAACTGGCAATGCGATAAAAAGAAATCTTCTAGAAGTGGGTATGAACCTAATACTCAGCAAGTTCGTACAAGGTTTGAAGAATGAGTCATGAATTCAGAGTCAAGGATAGGGACACTTCTTTTGACAGTGCAGTTAGCTTCATGCAATCCAGTAATTGACTGCAATGAGTTTCTTTTTTGCAAGTATGCATATAATTATGCTTCCCACCTCTTCAAAGAAACATACAAGGAAGAAAAATACCATGAACTAACAACTAATATTATTTATAGCATCATCTGAGATGTAACTTTCAATAAAAGATGGAATGTTAATTATATGTTGCAGAATACTTGCATTTTTTAATTTCTAATGTGTATATATGTTTTGAGTTTATGGTGGGTAGAGTTTTATAGCAGCATTTTTAAACAGTGGGAGTCAAATATGAAAAAGGAGGGGTTTTGACATGAAGCGCCCACATTCCAGTGGAGAAGTACAAATTGTATCTAGCAGATGACAAATGCAACATTTCTGGTTAAAATTCTCATTTAAGGGAGCACTAGTTCCACAGAAGATTGTTTCCATTAACATTTGTCATTCAAATAATTTATTTTTCCATATGTGGTTATTAGAAAACAGAAAAAAAGAGGAATGACTTCAACCTTGATTAAAATCAGATATTAGTGCAAAATCTTGTACAGCAGAGAAAGAGTTCAAATTTTTTTGTCTTCTGGCCTACTGATGTTCTGAAACTTAGAGAACAGTTGAATATTTACACAATGAGACACAGAATACTGCTTTCCTCACAATCAAAGATGAGTGAGTTTGGAGTCTCTCAATATTGAGGGGCAGGCTTCAGCAGCATATTTCTTATCAGTTTTGAGGTTAAATCCTGACTGCAAAGAAAATCTTTCGGGTATAAAGGATAAGCCAAATTTCAAATATTTTACTTTGGGATCCCTTCTGGTACATAGTCTCATCTTTGAGAATAAAGAAACCAGACAAACTTCTGCTACTATCTTTACTTGTAACAGTCAAATAATCAAGCTTCTAAATAGGTGCAACTGTAATTAAAAAAGACAAAACCAGAGCAATTTTCATCAGTAAGAGAACAAAAAGAAGACACTGCCTAATTATCAGCTGTTCTTATTACTTGTATTATGAAACCCACATAAAAGAGACTTACTGTAGGTCAGTACTTCAATGACCAAGGTGTGAAAAAAGTAGGTGTGATACATAATTTGGACAAAAGTTTCAGAACAAAACTCAGTCTGTCTCTACACAATTGCTTACATAACGTGGCAGCTGCATTTTTACGATTCCAAAGAGGCAGCGCTACACATCCACTGATTTCAACTTCCCTGGGAAGGTCAGCTGCCCTGAAGCACTAAAGAATGGGTTACTGTGTGATAAGCCACCAAGGAGGGGGATCTTCTCAGTCCACAGCGAAGCTAGGTCTCCCTTTAGGGCAACAACATGGCAATGAAATTCCCAGGCGAATTCCCGGAGAACTGGCTCTGTCAGCACTGACAGCAGAGGGGATTATGACCATCAAAGCTAATTTCCTACTACCCCACCCTAACTTTCAGTTCTTACTACTACAGCACCTTTCTAATGTAAGGAAAATGTATGCTGTTATCAGGATCAATACAATTTCACATGCCTCAGAGAAATTACTCTCCTGCATCCTAATTTGGACAACAGGTTGGACCTAAGTTATTGTAGCAAGTCATCCAGTTTGCCTGATTTGACTTTTTCTATGAAGCATCTTCTCATGCTTCTACTCCCACTAACCCTTTTTATTTTGTTTTGGTGGGGTTTTTTCTGGTTTGGTTTGGCTTTGGTTTTTGGCTTTCATTAATGTTTCTTGATTAGGAAACACCTGGCCACTATTTTAACAGAAAAGACAAAGGCATGCTTAAAGGCAAAAGGGTTATCATACAGAAAAGAAGTAAGTAACATATGTATTCAGTCATTCTCCAAACAAAAATATTTTGGTAGCTGATTCCAAAACAAACTCTTAGTGCATCTGAGGTAGCACTGCTTCCAAACATATTTTTTGAAGCATATTTTTGTCGACTCAACTGAACCTTTAGTACTGACATACAAGTGGATGACTCATTCTCCTTTCTAACGGGTCAAAAACATTTAATCAAACTCCTTGCATTTTCCAGTACAAGCACGTAGTCGCTACCTGTCATCTTGCCACAAAGAATGGTTAAATCAAGTGTATATTTGCTTTCAATATTGCCATTTAAAGCTGCAGCAATCATAAAATCCATGCAAACACATCTGAGCTGGCTGATGACCATTTTCAGCAGCTGGAAGGTAAGGCTATTCACAATGGAGGTTACTCCATTAACTTAAGTGCCAGAGGTACTATACTTGTTCTTGCTGTTCTGTGTGAAGCACAGCCGAGCAGGAGGCTCTGCTGAACACCAATTACTACCAACAACTGTTCCGGGAGTCCTCCTACACCCACTGTACTTATTCCATACAAGCTTGTTTGCAGTAAGTGGGATATTAATTTAAATAACATGCTTTAAAGAGCAAGTTCACACTTTCTGCTTGAACTCAGGTAGGAGTTTGAAATGGATTCTTCCACTTCTTTCCCATCTGGAGAAGTCAAGCATAATTTTACATAGACTGAAAATCCACCTATAGAAACTGATGGCTAACTAAAAGGATACATTTTTTCCAATACAGTCCACTTTTTGGCTTTAAAATGCTATTAATTATATATAGTTGATTATATAAAAGTGAATAACTGTTTTTATTAAAAAAAACCAAAACCAAACAACCAAAACCTTGAAAGCATGATTTCCACTTGAACTACTGCTGAAAATTAGTAGTCTACTGTACAGACCTTTGTCTAAATGTACAATCTGAAGACACTCAGAAGCAAATCCTGGAAAGTAGCAGGAGGACAGTATTTGAAAGGGAACAACAGAATATATAAAACAGCAAGAAATGAGGACATGAGCTCAAACCGCACCTTGGCCTTTCTGACCTCGTCATTACACAGCTGGGCAGCATGCCTGTACTTTTCCCAGGGTATCTGTCCCCTATGTGGGGACTTCTACTGCCTATGTGGTTTCATCTTGCCTTTTAGTTTGACCAGCAGGTGTCAACTCAGCCATGCTGCTCTCTTGCCTCCCTTGAACAAGCTACAACAGCCTGGTTCTCACATATGAAAAGAGGAAATAATCCTTTGGACCAGACCCATGGAAAAACCTACATAGTCATCAGAGATATGAAATGTAGCTTGGGGAAAAATATTTTGGCTTCCTGGCATGAAGTGCTGGTGAGCTCAGTTGGCTCAGTCTCAGTGAATGAAATCTGTGGTCATCAGATACAGTATTAAATTAATATCATATACCTAAGTCTTCATTAACACAGTTGATCACTGCTTGATTCTTAATTATTACCGTATTGGTTGTCTAGTAGTTGAGAACAAATAAATGCTTTCTGAAATTTTGAATTTGCCAGGTGTCTCGGTCCCTCAGAATATTCCTCTTACAGGCATCCATGAATTCAACAACTGCAACACATTTGTGTCATGGATTTCCCAATGAATAGGAAAAACCATTAACAGCTGAAGAAAGTACAGAAGTCAAAAGTAAAAGATTTTTTGTACCAGAGAGCCCAGAACTGGACACAATACTCCAGGTGAGGTCTGACCAGGGCAGAGTAGAGGGGAAGGATCATCTCCTTTGTCCTGCTGGCCACACTTTGTTTAATGCATCCCAGGATCCCATTTGGCCTTCTTGGCCACCAGGGCACACTGCTGGCTCATGGCCAACCTGTCATCCACCAATTTCTGCTAGGATTAATGCAAAAGGGAACAACTGCATTCTGCACACTCTTAGCAGTATGACTATAGAGCCCTTGGAAAGTACCTATGCAAATGTCAGCACAATATATGGTCCATGTGTGGAAGTGTTGTATGTAATATTGAGAGAACGTAGGTCACACAGTGCATGAGTTTGTACAGCTCATGAAATTTAACCTCAACTGCTGCTATGCATGCTAATCAGATTTCTTTGTCCAATCCATATCCATACTAATTAGAAAGTGTTATTTATTGTAGAGTGTAGGCTTGCTGCCTGACATTAATTATTCTTTGAATGCTGGAATTTAACCAAAAAATGTAAGATATGTATGAGTAATGACGGTTTTGTTTAGTTTCACACAATGTTAAATCAATGAGGACCATAATGAACCTTTATTCAATGATACAAAATAAACAACTGTTATGCTGGAGTTCATTATTGTTTCCCAAATCTGCTGTTACTCTCAAAGCTAGGAAAACTTTCATGCAAAGTATAGGAAATTTAGTTCCTTTGTTCCTATTAAATTATTTAAGCCCCAAAGAACAATAGACATTGTGATCTGGGGACAAATACAATCTTGAGATTCTCATTTTTCCTGGCATGGAAACAAATTTTGGGTAGATTCTACCATATTTGCAGCAGCTTTAATAATTTGGCAAGTCTTCCATTTTAAAGCTTATCTATATGGTCAGACTCGGAGATCTTGAAGGTCTTTCTCAACCAAAACCATTCTATGATCCTAAATGGGGCACAGACTTTTTAACAGGGTCTGTAGTGATAGGACAAGGGACAATGGTTTTAAACTAAAATAGGGTAGATGTAGACTAGATGAGGAACAAATCTTTTACAATGATAGTGGCAAAACAACTGGAAAAGGTTGATCAAAGGAATAGTAGATACCTCACCCCTGGAAACACTCAAGGTCAAATTGGACAGGGCTCTGAGCAACCCAGTTTAACTGAGGATGTCCTTGCTAATTGCCATGTTAAAGGTCCCTTCCAACCCAAACCATTCTATAATTCGGAAGGCAAGTTTCATTGTACAGGAAGTTCTGCTACAGCAGTCCAAGATGAAACTACCAACAAGCTACATGGACTGATAATAGCTTGAAATCCCACAAATTTCCTTGTTATCCTAACAATTGAAAAACTGGAGAAATAGGGACAAATCTCACTAAGCCTCAAATATCCTCACTTCACTGAATTTCCATGTGTTTTGTGAAAACCTGAACAGAAATATTTAAAATAGACTTCATACTGAGTAGGTTTCAGTTGTACTCAAAACAATATAAATTTATGTAACAACAAATCAGAAATTATTTCCAGAACACATAAAAAAAAAATCTCAAATGCAATTATATAAGACAAAAATGAGATGATATAAAGAACATTTCAACAGAAACATGACTGTTTCCTATTTTGAAATTGGTTTTATGTGCTTTTAATTAGCTCAAATGAACATACAATACATTGAAAAGCTACTACTAATCAACTGTGTATTTTTAAATTTAAGAGGTGTTTTTACTAATAGCTTGCTATTCATTCCAACAGCTGCTCTATCCTACATTTCTAGGAAGCAAAAATTTTGCAATAACCTACTTTATGTCAATATAGTCTTCCTTGAAAGGGCTATAATGTTCATGATCAAATCTCACAATTTTTTAGATGGAATTATCTGTATGTGCTTCCTTGGATTAAAAAAATAATGGTGGGTATACTTTTACCTGGATGACTATGACAGCGTATACTGCTCCAACCTCTTAGAGTAGCTTTCTCTACACAACTAATTATAATCTGAAGTCCTCTTTAATGTCTATGTTGTTTCACATCCATGCAGAAAACATGCTAAGTCTCATTTCACTGAAAGTGGGAAGTTGATAGCTTAAAGAACTGGAACAGTAAAAGAACAGAATTGCCATTCTGTAGACCTCATGCGACATGTTAAGTTAGCAACTGTGTTTAAACCAGTCTTGGGAAATAAGGGGTGTTTCACGAATGAGAAGGTCAGCTGTGGCTCCTCCAAAAGTGACTATAAGATCCTGAGAAAAGTGAACAGGACAAATAAAAGAACTACAGTGCTAGTCTTGAGTAATGCAAATTTATTCTTGTCCAGGGATTTCTGAAGTTATTAAAAACTCAAGTGGACAAGAAACTAAGCAACCTGAGCTAATTGGACCTCTAATTAAGCTCCAGAGGTCCCTTCTAACTGCAACTATTCCATGATTCTAGCATGCTTTTTAATAGAATTAATTTAAGTGTTTCTTGTTGCCTATATTTCAGATTCCTAACTCCCATTTAGAGGATACAAATATTTTTGAGTAAGACAGTTAATGCATTATACAGCAAAGATTTTTTATTATTTTTTTTTAATGTTACTAAAGTTCTAGTTTCACCTGAATAATTGCTACAAGCCTGGATCTTGGGGCTGGTCTATTTCAGATTTATGAAATGTCTTCCTACATGCTAAATGTCAGTCTACAAAATCCTTCATAATTTTATATGGATAAATAATTGATATAGACATACTTGAGTAAATTGGTAGAAGAAAATAATTAAGTCTATGGCTGCTGTTCTCAAATAAGTATTAAAAAAAGTGGGGCTAAGAAGGGGGAATAAACATGCCTGCCTGATCCATTATCCTAAGACAATTCTAAATGTAAAAAAATGTATACGGAAACCCTCTGGTTTTATATTCTGTTTAGAACTATTCAAAAAAATTCAAAATACAAATCCTATTTATTATCAGAACTAGTTTCAAAACCTTCATATATGTGTAGCATTAATCTGCCTCCAAGCTAAAAACCAGTGAACTAAACTAATGAATAATTAAAACAGCTGTCTATTTTGTCATAAATCAAATCACTCTTTTGTGGACAGACCACACTGTGCACCAAATTTCCTCTAATGACAGCAGAATCCAACACAGAATGGCAGCTGGCAAGGGTAGATGCAAAAATTCCTCTACCAGATGATGGACTTCAAAGTGAAATACAAAAGCTGAATCAACAGAATAAGGACCTGGCCTGTCATACTCCTACAAGAGAAAAAGTAAGTAGTCCAAGGCTGTTGTATTTTTAAAAGATCTGTATAGTCATAAGTGATGTCATGGGTGAACGGTGTTTAATTTAGCTTTGAATTATCTACTAAAAGAAGCTGGGGAGGCCTGGGATGAAGCTAGCAGAAGGCACAAGCACCACAAGCAGAAGGAAGCATTTCTTCACCCAGTATTTAGCAAAACTGTGGAACCCTTTGCTAACAGGCGGCTGCGGTCTCTAAAGCTAACCTGAATTTAAGGATTTACCAGATAAATTTACAGATTAGAAATGATTAAACAACAAAAGCCATCAGTGGATCAGAAAGTTCCTGAGTTGCAACTGTTGGAGACTTTAAGGTTATGGGAAAAAATAAATCATGATACATTTGCTCTGGTGATATATTTTTCCTTATTCTTCTGCTTATGGACAATGCTGGAGACAGGATATTCAGCTCAATCACCTTTGCTTTTAGCACAGGACTTTTCTATATTTGTAAACTACACCAGTTTCTGGCCTTAGTTATTAGCAATGGGGCCTGACCTGGTTTTGGTATGACATTATTTGATTCCACGTTCTTCAAATTACTCTCGCGAACTTCACATTTAGGGACCATATGCAGTTTTTTCAACATGCGTATTCCAGGAGCCCAGCAAAAGCCACAACTCCTACATTCACTTTGACAAACATCTACTCCATCAGAACATCTAACATAACTTTTTTTCCTAATTTATCAACAGCTCTTTCAAGCAAATTAAGTTGCAAAAAAAAATTATCTTATTTTAAAGATTTTAGACTTCAGTAGTTTTCAAATAAACAACCAATTGAAAATAAATATTCACTGCTAAATCTCCAATAACATACCACAGTATCTCATTTTTACATTCTACAGTTATTCTGCTTAATGGAGACAGGATTTCTAATGTATACAATTTAAGAGCATGGTCTGTTTAAAAAAAAAAAATAAATCATATGCTTATTTTACTAAATATGAAACTGTGAAACAAGAAAATTACATCTTGAAATCTGAGTATTCCCAAATCTGTAATGCCAAACTCTCAGAAATTATAAACATGCGTATTTGCATCATAATTTGAAAATATTTTACTGCTCTGGAAATTACTGTGCCAACCTCCTTCTTGTCAGAAGGATCTTAATACTTCAAGTATCAAGTAGCTCAAAATCATAAACAGACAAAACCCTAAGTTGCCTATGAAATCTCTCCTACCCTGAAATTGCCTCAAATACGGTATTTGAATATCTGTTCTATTCAGTGATCATTCAGTGAGAAGGAGGCTATGAAAGAGGTTTGTTTCATTCACTGTATGAGTTCTAACAAATTAGTATTACCTATTATGAAGCTTTGAAGAATATAATTATAAATTCCAACTGTTTGTGCCAATGATTCTTGAAGACAAACTTCCTCACATCTACTAATTGGCAATATCAAAGTGCTTCAGAAGAAAGTAAACCCACAACTTTTACACAAAAGCTCATGAAATGACCTACATATCACAGCTCTCATCAATTAGTGGAAAAGGATTTTAATTTCTGTAAGAAAGAGCCTACCAACATGCTACAGCCAAACAAAAAAGTGGAAGAAGGAACCAAAGACAGTTTGAATGGTTTGGGAAACACTACAGTTGAGGAAGATCTGCAGGCAGTGTGATAGCTTTTTGACAGATCAATGTACTAGCACTGTAAGGAGAGTTTATTTACAGTATGGTGTTACAACTTTGTATTATAGGTGTTTAACTGGCCTATATTAGTATTTTCTATCCTTCGCTAGCATTCCTCTGGCATCTAAAGACTTCAGCCAAATAATACAATCATATTTTACTATGCTCAGAACCTGAGCACAAGAAGTAAGGATCATTGTCCTGAAGAGTCCAAAATGTAATTTCAAATAACACGTCTGTTTCCTACCAACTCATTTGCTTTGATGATAGCATATGTTCCTGAAAGACAAGTTTTGGCTTTATGCACCTGTTGGCACTGAGAATTCTGTTTGCAACTGCAAGGCATCCTGTGATGATGACGATGACTGCAAACCAGATGCATCAAGGATCCTATGTTAATAACTGCAAGAAAACAGTATGTTTTATCATGAATGGGAACTCCTGTTTTAATTCCCAAGCTTAATATGAGTCACTTTTAAAGCCAATCTCTAACAATGACTTTAAAGTATTTTATTAAAATCTTAACACAACGATACAGTCTCACTGATGTTCCTCTCATGTTTTCTATGGGAAGTCCCACAACATGTGATAGTCTCAACATCAAAACATATTGCACTTGTTTAACCACACAACTTCTTGTAGAGGAAAAGCTGTACCTGCCTTTAGAATTAGACACCCTACTGAATGGTATTTTCCTGCTTGGTTGGAAAAGTAATGTCAAGATTTTATACTAGTTTGGGTAGTAAGGGCTTTCCATAAGCTTCTATTTTGTCTCTACATTGCTTCTGTCTAAAGTCCTCTCTGATATATTCTGTATCCCACAGCAACCTCATCACGCCCTAACAATGTAATAGAAATTGTGTTCACTGCACAGATGTAATATATGTGGCTCACATTCCTCCTTTTTTGCGTCAGCATTTTGTTTTATGAGTCTTTTTGCTTGTTTTTTGAATGAAAAGATGGTCCATACAATTTTTAAGGGATACAAATGATTAACAGTGATACACACCACAGCCTGAAATGTTATTTTTATTCTGATTATCCTTTCCTCCAAATATTTTGTAATTTCTCAGTAATGCTGCTAAGAAAGGGCAGTATTGTCCCATACATCAGTTTACTGTGGGTAGATTCAAAAAGCAATGATGAATTAAAAAGAAGTTCAAAATGCCCAAGAAAGACACAGATGTTTCTTTATCTTAAATTCACATTTTATGGTTAAACATTAAAATGCAGATAATACCTGTTTATGTCTTATATTACAGCATTAAGACCCACCAGGGTGTATTTTGGAAGAATATATCTATACCTTAGATGCACTGAAAACCTTCTTGGATCGTCAACATTTGCAGTGTGCATTAAAGGACTACTAAAACACATCCCTTACAGTCCTAATAGCATTAAGATATATCTACTTACAGGAAAAGTAGGTTAAACACAGAAAACTACACTCCTATACTTAGAGACAATTCTTATATTGTTTGAAACTACCATATTATCTTTTCAGATCAAGGATTATTTTAAAAATACAAAGTGAAAACTACCCCCTCTCCCTATGGTAGCCTTCTTCTGAAGTTAACACCAAATTCATTCTCTCGATTTTTACCTCAAGATCACGATGGCCATATAACCTTAGCCTGTGAATTATGTACCAAACTCTGGTTATATAGCTGGGAATCTTAATATCATATCTAGGTATCTAATAGAGCTGAGAACCTAAAAGCTGTGTGTGTGGTTCCCTGAAAGAGGACTATGAGGATAAAATGGCAGTGCAGCTGAGTTGTCCCCACTTGCTGGGGACACAAATGATTCAAAAGTCCCGCTAATGGCCTCTTCCACCAATACCTGCCATAGCCTGGTCCCTGTGGCCAGACTTGAGCAGCCTAAGCACTTCAGCAGCTCAAACTCATAACCTGGCAGCCCTGTTTTAGGCAGCAGAACACAGAATGAAACAAATTTTTAAGTATCAGTGCATTTTCAAGTAAAAGAAAAACATTTTGTAGTTACCATAAAAAGCAGGAAGAGAAAGAGTTGTGTGAAAATAAACAAAAATGGTTTAATGCTATAGTTTTTTTAAATCCTTGGAAACGGAACACTGCTTTTAAAATTAAAAGAGTGTCTCTCCATCATTTCCTATCAATATCTGTCAAAATTTTTGAGAAAAATGATGTTAATGTTCTGCATAGTGTTTCTTCCTCTGTTCTCATTCATGACAGCAGTTTATGAAGCACATATCCGTTATATGAGTACTCTGGTTCCCAGTAATTCAAAAAGCTTTAAAATCCCTTCTGTGCAAAACCTCTAGACCTTTAAATTCAGGCCTTAAAATATGCAGCAAACTGAATATTTTTCACTAGGTGAGTGGTTGAATCAAATACTGCTCATGATGGTAACAGAACTTCTTAGAAGAATATCTTAATAGTGACGCTCAGCTCCCTCATACATTGCAGCTGTTGTCAGATTGGCCTGTTTCAAACATCTTAACCTGAAAGGGTAACCGATCAGTAAACATCTACCCAGACAATCTGTAGATTTATCTGTATGAAAGACACGATGAAATTCGGTTGATCAAGAAAAGATACAGAACACAACAGCCTGTTCTTTATAAGTACAAGGTTGTAGTGGTGGTGTTGATAAGTAGGACTGAGTCTGCAGTAAGTACAGAACATTTGTTTCAGTCTGAAGGGGTGGTTTTTTTCCCCTTAACTTGCACTGTTATCACTTCTTCCCCCACTAAACAAGTCAGAATAACTACACTATTTATGAGAATGGAAATAAAACCAGTTCTATCTGGTTATTCAGTACATCATGGCCTAGTGAATAAACAGAAGATGTGAGAAAAGAAGACCTCAGGAGTACTTGGCTTTTTTTTTTAGTTAAATATTTATGGTAATATTTCATGAAAAATACTACAGTATGGTACACCAAACACATCAGGTGGCTTTTTAAGGGTTGGGTTGGATTATTTTTTTGCATACACAAAATTAAACTTACTCATTTTAAACCCACCGTGACACTCTGAGGGGAAACTTCACGTGTTTCAATGACCAAGTCAGTCAGGATAATACAGCTGTACATCAATTGTCCCCTATTTATGATGCAATCTAGATTGCAAAATATTTAGCTGATGTATGGTGAAAACCTTTTATTTTGAAGTCTTTTGTACCCTAGGTTTAAATCTGGCCTTCTGTGACAGATTTCTTTTTACAAGGAAGTAGGAAAAGCTGTTTGAAGTGTTTAAGCTTAGTCTTAAAAGAAATCTATGTGCCTCTGAGGCATTCAGACTGGACTGTGTCAGTGCTTAATATTTTAGAGGTCCTTAATGAAGCAAAGACTTTGGAAGCTGCTTTTGCAAAACTATGTAGCCTGGATAAAAGGGCTCAATTTTGTTAATTCAAATGTTAGAGTTCTTTCATATTTTAATGGGCAAACCTCAGTGGAAACATTTCCAAAAGAATGGAATCAAAAAGATTTATTTTAATAAGACACATCATTGGTATTGGTAGAGGTCATAGATAATCAGCAAGCGAGCATACCACTGACACTATTTTTAGGGATTGCAGTAATGGAATAACTCAAAAAAATCTTGCTAGAAGCACATTGGAGCTTCGGGCAAAATCCTTACTGAAGGCACAGTGATACTGAAAGTGGGTTTAGGATAAAATAATTTATATTAAGAGTTCTGGGAAGCCCATGGAAGATCCGTCAGCAAAAGGCCTGAATTTGCACTGTTTCATGACAGATGGAAGGCCCTTCCACTAAAAGATCCCAGGAAATTCAATTACACCATGTTGGAGAAGTCCATGAAAATAAAATAGTTATGCTTGAGCCAGGAATCTTTTTTAAAGAACATGCAGAAAGACTCAGAAAATACAAATGAGAGTGAAACTACCACTAACTTCCCGTAACACTGGAAGTTCAGCACAGGAGTCACAAGCTCTAGCTGGCACCTCAAAGCTGGAGTAGATGATCCAGGCTGTTCTGAGTAAGGATAACTGTTGAAATATACTTGCCAAGAAGAAATTTCTTTCTTTTTTTTGCACCTGAATTATTTGTGGACATACTTAAATACTGTGCATTAGGAAAGATGAGGAAAACTAAACTATTTTCCTAGAAATTCGTAAAGTTTGGATTTTTTTCCCCAATGATTTTCTCTATTTTTTACCACAGAAATGTTAGTTCCAAATGCTCTGTTTTGCGATGATAGAATGTAAATTACTTATCCTTGCATATGCACTACAGTTATACAATGAACAAGCTTTTTTGGTCTTATGAAATGACCTCTTATTGTCCAAGATGATGAACCCTCTTGATATATATATAATCCTGTGCCACAGACAATTTACCACTGGTTATTTCACTAGGACAATGACAACTGATCCAGACAACTAGGGAAAAAACACTTTCCTCCCAACAATCTTCTTTATCTCAAAGCACTGAATGCCCCAAGTTATAAGAATGACAAACTAGTCTTAACTGGCTACTTGGTCAACTCAGGGAAATAAATCTCTGTACTATCCTTTCTAGATGCTTAGAGAAAAGTTAGCTTTTAATGGACACTCCCACTCGACACAGAGTCAATTCTCTCCACTTCCTGACTACTCTGCATAACTTTCAGTCATTCAGAAGACATGCTATGTTCTCTTAACTTTATAGTCTTTAATAACATGATATAAAACACACCAAACTAAATTCATGTTTTCACAATTTAACGAACACATCTAAACCAATATTTTCAAAATTTGGAACAGTAATTTGGTCCCACAGGACTATTCTACCTGCCAAGTTTCTACTCACAGCAATAGAATTGTCTGGATTATAATTAAAACTCTCTGGAAAAAAAATACTGTGAATGAATACCACATAGTAGAAGAGCTGTCATTATGCCAGCTTTCTCAAACATTAAGCTACCAAAACCACCTTACGGATGACTCCAGCCTCAGTAATCAATAATACAAACCAGAGAACTGTGTGTGACTGTATATATTGTATTTATATTATATATATTAGTATAGTATTTATTGGTTTATATTCTTGCATTGAACATATATAATTATATTGTACATACATTATAAAATAATGTTTCTTATTTTTATTATTACATCTATAATATTAATTCTACTTTATGCACCCAAATAGTTGGTGCTGCTGCTAACAGAGAAAATACACAAAATACATACTCATCACTGAGAAACTAGTTAAGAGGCTGCAGCCTCTTGATTGATGAGTAACTACTCAAGACCCCTGGTATGCTTACAGCACAAATGCTTTGCTCGTGCAGAAACCATGCATCACACGGACCATGGATGCACAGAAGCATAAAGCCTAAATTCACAGATATGCCCAGAGAAGCCCCAGGAACAGAAGCACTTGTTTCAATAAACCTGTATCATTTACAGATCTTTTTAGGCTCGCGCAGAAAGAAGCGTTTTCTACACTCACACAAGCCAGACCTTTGCCAGAGATGCAGCTGTACCAGAAGAATATGAAAACTCTAGATGTGATCTCAGCAATTTCACCTTTATGTAGAATTAGAAAAAAGAAAAGCTTTTGAATTTAATATTGTCAAACTTTATGTAAACAAATTACCACACAGATCCCATGGACCCAAATATTTAAGCTACATTTCCAGGTAAATTAAAAAAAGCCCAAACACTTTGATAGTGTTTAATATTTAGGGTTTTTTACTTATTCTTTGACATTTAAGACACACATTCTATTTCAAAGTTCAGTGAAGGTGAAAGAGGCCTGACTTTCAAGGAGTTAATTATTTTGGTCTACTAGCTACTGTGACTATCTTTTTTTTTTTTTTTCCTGAGTGCAATACTAAGATCAGACTGTGTTCAGGGACACAGACTGTGTATTTTAACTTGGGTATGACAAGCTGTAGTGTATGCAGGATAATACGCTTACTTGATATCCTTCATTTAAACTGAAAAGCACTGGAAGGAAAATAACAAAACACTCTGAAAGACAATCAAAACTATTCATATTTAATACTTCAAGCAAGAGATCCAAAGGATTGCAGAGGTGACAGCATATTGGAGAAAATGACAGCATTTAGGCTTGTCAAATTTTAAAACATTAAGCTTCTATTTTAGATTTTCTGAAAAGGCTATTAATTGTGAAACTATTTCAAAAAAATGTCATGCCTCTGTCAGAGCCTAATGAACACAATAGAGATGCAATGTTATTTGTGAATTTCCCAATAAACAAGTTCTGAACCATAAACTTCAGATCATTCTATGATGACTTCTTTTCAGTACAACAGATAGTGTAAGTACGTTCAAATTCTTTATTCATCATACATCAAGAAGTGCAATGAAACTATAATCATCAGTGATCACCTCAGGTGTATCATCAGCATTTACCCTTCTTTATTTTGCACAGGGGCAGAAGTTGGTAAAACAAATGCAGTATCTAACAACAGCCATATAAGACGACATTTTTGTGTATTCATGCAATAAAATAGACGTTTGTGATAAGTCTCCAAACAAAACATACTAATTATATTAACCTTACAAATTTTTCTGGTCAGATCAAATTCTTGGTAGTCAAGAGGGATTTTCTTCTTGTAAACCTAAGAGACAGTATCCTCTGTGAATTGCTCTGTGTATGAGGAATTTCTAAAAATGTTTGCAGCTCTGTATACAGTGGCGGAATCACCTTATTACTCACAAAGTAGCAAGAGGCTTCTTTGGGGACACTAAACTCCACAACAGTAACAAGAATCTCTACTTACTCAGGTAGTGCAATTTCTACTCAACATGCTCGACACCTAAGTAAAGCACAGCCGAATTAGAAATTTCATTGATGTTTTTCCAAGAATTTTCTTACAGTAAATTCTGAACAAAAGGGAAATGAAACTATTTTATTTTATCAAGCCCATAAAGACAAGATCCTTTGGAAAGTTATTTATGGTTTAGCATATCAATTGATTTTCCTTTGAGTAGGATATAAAATCACTGCAGATGAAATTCACAATCAAATAATTTACATAGTGAAAAACAGTAATCTAAAATTAAATCCAACATAAAATTAAATTGCAATAACCTATTAAATTTGAGTCTTAATTTTAGCCTCCAGGTATTCTCCCAAATTAGTTTCCCATTATCACAGACTCATTTGACAAATGTGTATTTTGATATAGCTATCAAGGTCATATACCTAGGAGGAAATTGATTTCTTATATTTACAAAATGGAAGACAGAACTGACAAATACAGAGACATTATAAAAGTATTTAGGATTCACAGCATGTATGTGGTACCCATGTGGAGCTATAGCTAAGACAGTGAATATGATCCCTTACTTTATACATGGAATAATATAAAGGAATAAAGAATTTGCATTTGTTATTATTAAGACTATTATGGGACCACAAAAGGCAGATTTATCAGAACTGCTAAGGGAGCTACTGTCTTCTTTCCTTTATTTCAGTTATACACTCCTAGATGTGTAGCTGAAGAGAGACTTTTTAAATGCCACATATAGACTGCAGCTGCATCCATCTTTAAATTCAGTATCCTTTTTGGAAAAATCGCACTATCAAATTGGAAAAAAAAGCTCAGGGAAGTCCTATGACAAAGATACACCTTGAAAAAAAAAATCTGTCAATGACAGATGGAAATAATAAATCTATGTAGTTCATTCAGTACAACCCAAATATTTCTTGATCCTGATGTTTGCATTATTTTCTGTATTCAAAACCTGCAATATCAAAAAGCAACAGAATACTGTCCTCAACTGTATAAAGCACTGGAGATTTTTTTAAAGCTTTTTGTGGGTGGATAAACATGTTCAGCTGCACTTGCACAGCTGTATATCTCAATAAATGAGGTATCTCCACTGGTCTGAAAATGAAGCCTTTATGGTAAATACCTTTTAATTTTCTTTTGCTTGTATTCAGCACAACAGTTCAAAGGCAAAACATACGTATGTTCGGTTACAGAAAGTATGAGATTTAGGAACTCTACAGGTATCAATGATCTCACTGCTTTACCATCATGAAAATTTTTGCTTTGAGATGCTTCCTCCTATTCTCTGCCATACTTAATCTTGTGATTATAAGAATTTAAAAATTCTCTCCCTCTCTTTCATGAGCTTTCTTTACGCCTTATGAACATTGCATCCGCACTATTTTTGAGATCAGAATGTAGGTATCCATTTTGAAAGAGACTTCTATCATCTCTCAGTACATATGTAACAGAGAAATAATAATAATAATTAAAGATAGCACTCCACATAGCAATATCTTCCATATTTTGGAACTTTTTAAACCAGTGTTACCTCAGTGAGGTTGCTTGAACACAGAAAGAAGTAAGAATCAGTAATAACATGAGAACTGAGTACAGAAAGTGGCAGACTTTCTGGCACTCTAGACATCTGTCCAATAAATAGCCACCTTATCCATTAGATGATTCTATGTATCAATTTTTGGGTTGTCACATTTTATTTCCTACAGATTATTCCTGTGAGGGAGTAAAGGGAGCAAAAAGCAATTAATTTATACGAAATTCAGCTAGGAAAACCTGTTAGCCCCTTTTTTTTCCTCTCATATCAACTGGTTTATTTTTCTAGGAAAAGGACAAATCTAATAGCCAAGAAAATGGAATAAAGGCAACAGAAAGACCAAGAGCCATGCATTTTGCAGTAGAGAACTGTAATGGGATGTAGTGACACCAATTTCTGTCAACTTTTCTTCTTTCTGCAGAAAAGATCATGGCCAATACGTACAGTAGACACTGTATACTGTGCCTTTATTATATGAACAGCCTCCCATTATCTGGGACCATAAATAGCGACATATTCACAGCCTCTTATGTAATGGAAGCATTGGAGCTACATAAGCACAAAGAATGACACGAACTACAGAGGAAAAAAAATACCATGCAGCAGCATGCAATGCAATGCCTGTCATGCAAAAAAAAAAGTGGTGAAAACCTTAAAAAGATGCTAAGAACATTTTTGCCTATACTTTTTCAAGTTTGGAGTCCTGTATTTTATTCTGAAAAAACAACAACAATGTAGGCCTATTCAATGACCTCCCATGACAGTATTAGAAACATGATTAAAAGTGTTTGCTCTAAATTGTTTCAAAGTAACAATCTTCCTGGATAAAATTACAGTAGCATTTTAAGAAAATAATATTTAACAATGTAGAATTTTAGCTTTGTAAGATTAAGCATTTTAGACATGCAAATCTGACTCCAAACTCTCTCCCCCAGACAAAACCCTGTGATATCTAATGATGGCTTTGGATTTGAAGGTCTACCTCACCATCTGTGGTGCAAGCGTCTTTGCTGGTACCTGGAGTGGAGCTTCCCATATGCTCCACAACGAAATCTAATTTAAACTCCCTAGAATCACTCTGCAATCAACCAAGAGCAGTAAATGAGCAGTACCAAGGAATGCTTTAAAACAGTACTGCTGCTCCAAAGCAAGAGGCTAATGAAGACGTAGACACACCTGGTTGGAATCCTGCTATCCAAATGCTCAATGAGTCCTTCAAAGAATTTGAACAGAGTAATGAGGCATGGCTTCCTTCTGCTAAAACTGTATTGCCTCTTCTATAATCATATATTTCCATTCATTTACCAACTCATGTTTTTATTATAGTTTCTTTTGGTTTTCTAGAAGTCAAAAAAGTACTATATGACTTTTTGATTCACACCTGGAGACATTTTAAAAAAAATGAAACCAACACTTAGCATCTCATTTACCACCCATGGTCAATTTAAGTTGTATATTACAAAGCACATCTAGCAGTCAGTAATTTCATATTTGAGTTCCTTTAGAATTTGGGATGAATACCAACGATTTGGACTAGGAAGACTAGATGTACTGTTGCTGATTTCTTATTAATTTTATCGATTCTGTTATAAAATGTCTTGGCATTTTCTTATTAGAGAAATCCTCAGACTTGTACCCTGTAGAGAAAAGCACTCCTAAGCTTTTCACAGAGAATTCAGAATGGTTCATTAAACATAATCAATTTTCAAGATTCAAACGCAATGGGGACAATCACTTTCTCAGACCAGCCCTGTGTGCTTAGCTTCTCCTCTCAGGCCTTCCTTCGTTGCTTTCTAAAGCATGGTTGAGTATGAATATCAGATTTTCACTGGGCTGTCCTATAGATAGCACAAAGACAATTACAGAGATTCCATTCATGTTCTGAGAGAGAAGCAGAGAACTGGTCCAAATATTGCTAGTATATAAAACCATTATTACATAGTGGATTGGCAATGTATGAAGTCTTAATTTCAAGTGGATTATATCTGCACAGAAGAATTAGGAGAAATAAAAACCTGCTAGTAATTAAAGTCCTAAAATTATAATTTTTTACGATCAATCATTAATATTACAATTAGAAACATCAGCAAAGGAAAACTTAAAAATTTATAGTTGCTGTTGAATAAATATCAGTTCTCACTCTTTCACAATGTGTCATAAAGGAGCCAGTTCCAGTTAGTGACAACACTGATGAGTATTGGTGAGTCACCAGCTGAAAAGAAAGGCATGAAAAATCTGACAGCTGGATAAGAATACTCATACTCTTATTCATGCAAAGTGACTGTGTAAGAGTCATGGTTTTTTGGAAGTGATGTTGCTGTCAATCATGTGATGAAGGGTCACAGCACCAGGCTCAGAAAGTGCATAACTTCTCTTAGGTTTGCTTATACTCCCAAGGAGATACACATCTAAAACTGTGGAGGTTTTGCCCTGCCTGAAGGCCAGATGCCCACCAAAGCCGCTCTATCACTCCCGTTTTCAGCTGGACAGGAGAGAAAATATATATTGAGAGGCTCAGGAGTTGAGACAAGGGCAGGGAGAGATCATTCTGCAATCAGCATCATGGGCAAAACAGAATCCACACAGAATAAAGGAAAGAAACTAATTTATTACACTGCACTGTACACCCAGTGGCACCAGAGTCAGACAATGAGATGTGCAACCAGGTCGTAAAGCACCTCCTCCTGACCCTCCCTTCTTAGCAAACTTCACTTTAGTCATGACTTTGCTCCCTTCTTCCCCCCATTGTGCCACAGGGAGGAGCAGAGTATGGGAGAATGTGGGTTTTGGTCAGTTCATCACAAGATGTTTTCCTTCTTAGTTGGGGGCAGGGGGGAGCATTCCTCACACTCTTCTGCTGCACCGTCGGGTCCTACCCACAAAAGACAGCCCTCCACAAACATCTCCAATGTGAGTTCTTTCTACCAGGGCTTCAGTTCTTCACCAGCTGTCCCAGCATGGGTCACTTCTATGGGGTGCAGTCATAAATCATAGAATGTCTCTCAGTCTCTCAGGCCCAGATGGCTCCAGCCTAGTTGTCCAGAGAGTTACAAGCCTCCCCCCTCAGCAAACCTGCTCTGGCATGGATCTCGCTCTCACTCATCTCTGTGTCTTTGTCCCTCTCCACTGGCTGCAAGTGCTGCCAACGCAGGTCACAGCATCTCCTGTATGTCTCCACTGGCTCCAGTGTTGGGCCTCTCCACGCTGCAGGTGGAGTCTCGGCCTTTTAAATGGGCTGCAGCGGGACACCCACCGCACCATGGGTTTCTCCAAAGGCTGCAGGGGCATCTTTCTCTACAGCACCTGGGACACCTCCTCCCCCCACCCCATCCTTCACTGACTTTGGTGCCTGCATAGCTTCTTACATCTTCTCACTCCTTTTCCTGGTGGCAAAAAGTGTCTGCTTGAAGGTTTTTTTCTCCTAAAAGTGATTCCCAGAGGTGCTGTGACTGCTGGCTGGTGTTTGTTCTGTGGGGCTTCTGGCTGCTTCTTGCAGAAAGCACCCCTGCATCCCCCCTTCTCCATCAGAACCTAGACACACAAAACTACACCAAAAACTAACACACTCTTCCACACTGGGAAGTCATGCAAGGCAGTGTTGGGAACCCTGAAGAGACACCACATAGTGCCACCTCCTGAGGGACAATGGCTCCAGAGTGCAGGAGATCGCAGTGAGAGCCAAATGAGCACATCTGATGCCCAGTACAGGAGACACAAAAATTCGGCCTTTCTCACCTCAAAACTGACTTTTCATCTAAGCCTGATCCAGAGAAGTGTACTCTCAAGAGAGTTAATGAAACTGGCTAAGATACAATAAAATATATGCTTCCATAATACACCTGGTTATTAATATTAATACATAGTATATCATTACTTGTTTTACTACAAAATCGTTACATTAATGAACCAGATATTCTACCAGCTAAAGCAGTACAAGAAATGTGTCTCGTCTTCTTCATATAAACTCTGTCTGTATTTGATCAAGCTCTGTTTTCCCCCATCTTTTCATTCTCACTACTTTAACCCAACAGCATGCCACTGCACTCATGCTTGCTGACACCTACCTGCCTCCTTTCTTCCCCTTTTGTCACTCAGTACTTTTTCTGGAGTTACTGTACAATGATATTCAAAGCCTCCAGTCAGGATGAAAATTCTCCCGCCTCTATAAACATGTAATGAAAAAGCAACCTTTCCCAGATCTGCAGGTAGCAAGTGTAAAAGAGAAAAAAACCCACCAAACAACAAAGCAGTTTAGTAGCAAAGTGCAAGAGGTGTTACACAGAAATAGTACAGAGCTTCATTACACGTGAATCAAGGTTTTATAAATAGTAAATAGTTCAACCTCTGATAGGAAATATAATAAAATCTTTGGAAATTAACCTTGTGTTTCTGTTGACATACTTCACAGCAACGTTGGCCTTGAGATCCCTTAATGCTTTCCAATAAAGCATAAAAAAAATTAAAAGTCCATTTAAATACACTTTAAAAGATTTCAATTTGTATATGTTAGGGGAGTAAATTACAGCTAATGTAGTAAGGTTCTGTGTTTTGTAATTTCTAAAATGATGCAATTAGCCTCCAAGGTCAAGCTCAATGTTACATTATAACTATTTTTAGCAAGTAAAAAATCACTTTACATCTATAGCTAATTGCAGTTAATTTGGCCTTTGAGATGTACCAGTATGAATGCAATAATGGTTTTAATAACAATGACAGTAAGAAATGGATAAACTGCTGAGAAAAAACAAATAAAAGAAGAAACATCCATGGAGTCTAAGAGTGTCCACCCATATTTCTTTATAGCTCTCATCAAATTACACTACAAAAAGATGTTTCAGATGATAGATGCATGAGACAAAGATAAAGACACAGAAAACACCCTTTCAAGCTCTTTAACTTCCCATCATTACTCTTTCCTTATTGCAGTAAGTGAAATATGTGTCAAGGTAAAACAGTTTTTAACAGTAAAATCTTTTTTGGCAGCCAGTGAAGTCAACCAGTCAGTCATTATCCTTCACAAATACACACATCCCTAAACTACTAGTACTGAACATGCAGCAAGTAGCTGGACAAGGTGACCTCCAAAGGTCCCTTCCAGCCTCAACCACTCTGGGACATCCAGTGTGAATTATGCTTTTACCTTTCATAGAATTTGCTTCTCTTCTTGCTCTGCTTCCAAGAAAACAGAGCTGTATTCATAAGAACTAAACAAATTCCATAGGAAAAGGAATAAAACTTGCCCTTCCTAAAGAAAAATAACCAAGCTTTTATACCTCCACTTACTACGATTTGTTCAAATTATTTCATAAGCTAAATATTTAAATAAGCATTCAAACACCTCACCAGAAGAGGCTATGCAACCATGATCACTCAAAGTCTTCAAGTGATATTGACTATTAAAAAAAAAGGGGCAAAGACAAAGACTAAGCTTTTGGGACAAATCTCAGGCTAAAATACAGTAAGACACCAGTTGGATGCTTGTCCTGTTATCTTTGTATTCTAGTCATCCCTTTTTAAAATTCTCCTCAAGAACATAGAAGGGTAGGATTCCATTTTTGTTGTCAACACTTTCATGGACCGAAAAGTCTCCACACGAACATATACAGATCTCCTACCACTGGACTTCATAAATGCTCTGAATACAGTAAGATTTTTATACTCTTCCTTTCCACCCCTACCTCCCCACCAGATGTAAATAACTAAGTGTTCTTTTTTAGGGAAATAGGAGGGACTGGCTTTCATTTTATTATATTATTTATCCCCCTGGATCACAAATTCTAGGTATTAGAGTTTAGCCTTTGTAAGGGCATTACACTGGATGTTGGGGTGGGGCATATATAATCATTCCCAACCAGCTGTTCTCTAATGGTGTACAAAAATGCTGCAAACTTGGAAGACTTCTTAGTGCAGTGAGGTAAGTATATACATAAGCAAGGAGACATGTGCAAACTACTGTTGCATCCTTGTAGATTCTACAACACAAATTGTGAATGGAGAACTACTTGAAAGAGTCCAAGACAGGGCCACCAAGATAATTAAGGAAGTGGAACATCTTCCTTATGCGGAAAAGCTGAGGGATCTGGGTCTCCAGCCTGCAGAAGAGGAGGCTGAGGGTCGACCTCATCAGTGTCTATAAATATACGAAAGGTGAGTGTCAGGAGGACAGAGATGGTCTCTTCTCAGTGATGTTCAATGATAGGACAAGGGGGAATGGGTACAAGCTGGAACATAGGAAGTTCCATGTGAATATAATAAGAAGAAACTTTTTCACTCTGAGGGTGACGGAGCACTGGAACAGGCTTCCCAGAGAGATTGTACAGTCTCCTTCTCTGGAGATGTTCCAAACCCTCCTGGGCCCATTCCTGTGTGACCTAGGTTATACCCTAGGTAATGCTGCTCTGGCAGGGGGGTTGGACTAGATGATCCTTTGAGGTCCCTTCCAACACCTAACATTCTGAGATTCTGTTATTCTATGCATTTGAGAAGTGTAAATCAAAATTTAGTGAACAGGAGTGGCAAAGACAAAGGAGTACAACACTAAGGCAGTGCATTAGAAGAAATCATTACAAGAAGTTATTGATAATGACAATAGTATTGAATTGAATAATTATATTCTGGGTTTATGTCTTTTCTATGAGCAATATGTTGTTACTGAAGAGTAACCCAGAAGAAAAGGAAAGCAGAATTTCCATATTACCTAGAGTTCCAGCAAGGGAAAATGCTACTGATGTCTCCAGTTTCATAACATTTTTCACTGTTTTTTGAAAAAAATCACAGAAAATCTTTCAAATCTTCCTCTAGCTGCATGATGTACAAGAGAAATACAAGCATTTGCTCACAACAATATGGAAAGATGAGACAAAGAAAAAATAAATTCATGTGTAAATATATGTTAAAAGCCCCTTTCTCTTCTGTGGAAAATACTGACCCTTGTCAATCACGGAATTAAAATGTACAAATATGTGTTACTATGACTAGTTACAACAACAGAAGATTGTATACCACGCTGAATAAAAGATACTCTTAAGCTGACAGAAGAAAATAATTGCTTCTTCCACAGAAGCATTTTCCTGTAAATTTTGCCAGCAGCTTCTAGTTATATGTTCCACTGTCAGGATTTTTATTTTTTTTTCAGTTACTGAGAATAATAATTTTATATTTCATTTATATTCTTGCACAGTATAGAAATATATATTTTTACAAAGATAAATTCATCATAAAATACTTTTGACAGGGATGCGTTAACCCTCTGTTACACCCTGGGAGTAATCTAGTTCTAGAATTCCCTAAAAAATGGAAGAGAAGGTAACCAGTAGTGTAATTTTACACATGAGGTTTTCACTGTATGACTAAAGCCTAAAACAAAGACACAGAAAAATAGTTATTTAGGAGTCATTTGCCATGCCATAGGTTTAAAACTGTGTGTTTTACAGGACAGGGATTTGAAGGTGCTTTTTTGGGAGTGGTTGGTTTGTTGGTTGGTTGGTTGGTTGTGGGGTTGTTTGGTTTTGGGTTTGGGGTTTTTCTTTCCCCCTTGGTTTTGGTTTTTCTTTTTCCTTCTGTTTTTTGGATCTTGACCAGCCTACCAGCTTGCTTTATGCCTCTTTCACTGCAACATATCCAGGTCTAGTTTTAGCATTAGTATAGAAAATTTACAATGTAAATTTGCATTCAATTTTTTTTATTCCTCTAGGCTGAACTGGCTTTGTTATACACTTATGTAAAGGTGGTCTTAAGCCACTGGCTAAATATTAGATAAGATGATTCACATCAGTGATCAGTTCATAGCTTGAAAGAAAATCAGTATATTGACACTGCATTTGTTTATTACTTTTCTTTCTCTATGTCTTCTACAACAGTATACTTTCATTAACAACTGTGATACTTCTTATATGAATCTGAGAGTCTTTTTTCTGGTATTATCACAGAGTTTAAGACTGAAACCAAGTAATTGCTACTGAAGGAACGAATGAGTGTGCGGACAGGATGTACTGAAAAACTAATTAGATGGTTTTAGAAAACATTTTGATGATTTTATATCATTAACTTGGTCAACATTTTAGTTTTTACAAGCCTACAGCCATCATCTGTCTTGTATTTCTGGAAAATCATTGGAGTGTGGTTTACTTCTTTGACGTTTTTTAGAACAGTAGATCATTAAATGTATCTTTTTACAGTACTTTCAGGGGTAAACACTGTCCTCTGCCATGGGATTAAAATGCAGTAACTACACAGGCATTTTGTGTCCATGTAATAGGCATCAAAGTCAGACAAGCTTTCCTTTAAGAAACAATCCATTACAATAAAAGTGCATACAGAATAAAAACAGTGCTTTTAACTCACTTGTATTAGCACCACTGAAAGCCACTTTCCCTTGCCTTCTGGGAAGGCTAGAAAGACTCAATACTGCCAGTGGTAGCTAAATCCCATCATGAATGGTGTTTTTCCACCTCCATCTCCTGCCAGTAGTGACGGTTACATTCACAGTTGGCATGGTAATGGACATATACATTAGCACACGCATGCCCATGTGACTGGCCACACAGAGCTAAAGAGAGAGCAGAGACTTTTCCAGCACAAATACATCCAACACTTATGCAAACATGAAGCACAGATGGTGCAATCCTTTGTCTGATCAAGAATGAAGGCCATTAGTAGAGTAAATGTACACACAACATGGGCTTTCATGGTACCTGGTTCTTGGACCAGTTTATACAGTGACCAGCCCTCAGACCCCAGTTCCTTCCAGATTCTGGGATCTGGATTTAGGAGTCGTTGAGGTTTGCAGTCACACTCCTGAAGCTGATATCCTACCCACCAAGTAGTCAGACTTGAATTTCACTATCATTCACATATACATACAGAATAGACACTCACAAAAAAGGTAGAAATTGCACTTAATAATACTGCATAATAGACTCCTGTGATCAAGCATAAGGCTTGGTAAGGTAAGTGTTCTGGGCAGCAATTTGTTTACACTCCATCAGCCCCTTCTTCCACTTTCTTTGATTCTTTCCTTGAATGTGGTCCTTTCCAAAATCATCCCATAATAATTCTCACACATTCATACCCTTAAAACATCTGTCATGATCCCAAAATTCTCTCTCTTTTACCTGCAACCCAAAGTCCTATACAGAATCACAGAATTGTAGGGGTTGGAAGGGAACTCAAGAGATCATCGGATCCAATCCCCCTGCCAAAGCAGGCTCCCTAGCTCATATTGCACAGATAGGCATCCAGACAAGTCTTGAATATCTCCAGAGAAGGAGACTCCACCACCTCCCTGGGCAGCCTATTCCAGGGCTCTGTCACCCTTACTGTGAAAAAGTTCTTCCTCATGTTGGTGCAGAACTTCCTGTGCTCCAGCTTACAGCCATTGCCCCTTGTCCTGTCCCCACAGACCACTGAAAAGGGCCGGCTAATTCCCCCTGCATCCCATACTTAAGATATTTATAAACATTCATTAGGTCCCCCCTCACTCTTCTTTTACCTAGACTGAACAGTCCCGGCTCACTCAGCCTATCCTCATATGGGAGATGTTCCAGGCCCTTAATCATCTTCGTAGCCCTTCTTTGGACTCTCTCCAGGAGATCCCTGTCTTTTTTATACCAGGGAGCCCAGAACTGGACACAATACTCCAGGTGGGGCCTGATCAGGGCAGAGTAGAGGGGAAGGATCGCCTCCTTAGACACGCTGGCAGCACTCTTCCTGATGCATCTCAGGATCCCATTGACCCTCCTAGCCACCAGGGCAGGCTGCTGGCTCATAGCCAACCTGTCATCAACCAGGACCCCCAGGTCCTTCTCCACAGAGCTCTTCTCCAGTAGGTCATCCCCCAGCCTGTACTGATACAGGCAGTTATTCCTCCCCAGGTGCAAGACTTTACACTTGCTTTTGTTGAATTTCATCTTGTTTCTCCCTGCCCAGCTTTCCAGCCTGTCCAGGTCTCGCTGGATGGCAGCGCAGTGTTCCTGGATGGAACATTTTCATCATTTCAGAGATTCATCATTTCAGAACATTTCAACATTTCAGAGATGCCATCTCTGCTGGATGGCAGCTTTGTATCATCGGCGTACTTGCTGAGGGTGGATGCTATTCCCTCATCAAGGTCGTCAATGAAGATATTAAACAGGACTGGACCCAACACTGAGCCTGGGAACACTGATAGTAACAGGCCTCCGTTCAGGTTCTTCTCCACTGATCACAACCCTCTGGGCTTGGTCCGACAGCCAGTTCTCGACCCACCTCACTGTCCACTCATCTATCCCATAATCTCTCAGCTTTTCTATGAGGATGTTATGGGAGACAGTATCGAAAGCCTTGCTGAAGTCAAGGTAGATGACATCCACTGCTCTCCCTCCATCCACCCAGCCAGTGATGAGCTTATAGAAGGCTATGAGATTGGTCGAGCACAATCTCCTCTTGGTGAATCCATGCTGACTACTCCTTCTTCTCTTCCAGTTGCTTGATGATGGCATCCAGAACAAGCTGTTCCATCACCTTTCCAGGGACAGAAGTGAGGCTGACTGTCCTATAGTTGCTAGGATCCTCCTTCTTGCCCTTATTAAAGACTGGAGTTATATTTGCTACCCTCCAGTCCTTGGGCACTTCTGTTCTCCAATCCCCATCCCCCCTTCAGTATACATACTTCTTTTGTTGACGCTTCTTGGTGGGTTTCCCTGGTTCCAGATACCAGCAGCTCTTTGATTTAAATGTGTTTGTATGTATGTCATAGGATATGTAGCCCTTTAATTACTGATTCGCCATAAGTATGTTTGTAGAGATGTCCATGTGCTTGTGAGTGAGACTCCTTTCACAGGTTTTTTAATTATAAACAACATTGACTTAATCAGGGATTCATCGATCTAGTTGATAGACTGTTCAAGATCAAACATTGTTTCATTTAAAACTTTCTATTGTGCATGTCTGAAGTTAGTATGAAATTCAAATACTGAAAAATGTCTCCACTGTTGTGTACACAAGGACAAAGGAAAAACTGATATGAGTAAACATTGTCAAAGGTAAAACGAAACTGGAATGACTTGAGAACTTCTATAGCAATACCCCTAGAGAACTTCCACACATTGGGCTGCCTCCTCCAAGACATATCCAAGGAATAATGGACACACTGTAGGAGCAGTTGCATCCTGTGGATTAACTACATGATGAATCAGAAAGGTCTTTAGGATTGTCTGATTGAAAAAATGGCAGACGGCTTCAACTGAAAGCTGCCTCCCCCTTGAATATGGTCAACAGAAAGTTGCCACCTTTTTTTTTTCCTTTTTTCTCCCCCTCCTCCAAAGTGCAATCTTTTAAATACATTAAGATTATCTGGTTTATTAATAAGACTGTTAGATAATTTGAATTAAAATATTGCTTTATTCATAATCACAACCTTTATCTGATGTATTGTTCTATCTTGTTGTTATATCTTGTATTTTCATTAGTTTTCAGCACTTATAGTAACTTTGCTAATTTATATGCCTGAAAAATGGCAAATTTACTTTCTCATCCTTTTTCATAAAATCAATAGAAAGTAATAAAGATTGGTTTGTTCCATCAAATCACATAATTCATGAATCCTGTACACAAAAGTCATGTCAAGTAGGAAGGCTGTAAGTCTGCAAAGGCCTTGCATTTATTTCTAAGTAAATGCCAAAGTTCTTGGAAGGGAAAACTTAATTTAGCAAATACTGAAGAAGAGATGGAAAATGCTTGAGATGTCATCTTAGGACTGCTATTAAAGCATGGCAACACTCTATTATCACTAGACACCTGCTAGCAATTCCAATTGATAGTAAGTATTAAATATATATATGTATATTTCCTAGAAAATTACATTTGTCTTATTACTCTCCCTTTGGTCTAATCTGATATCAGCAGAGGGAAATTGTGGAGCTAATTAATAGTATGCTTTCCAGAATCCAACGGTACAACTTGTTTGACAATAAATGGAGAGAATTCATGCTTAAAGGACAAAGTAATAACTGTTCTCCTTGTGCCAAAAAAGAGGATCTTGAGAACTCTGAGGTGATGACAAAGTAAATTGCACAAGTAAAAACCAACTTAGAATGGAGAGCAGGTTGTGTGAACTTGGAAAAAAAGCAAGAGGAAAGAGGCATTTCTGTTGACAAAGAAAGATATTAATTTTGCTGTCAGCTGTGGTGTTACTGCAACTCAGGGAACAACTGAGGAGGAATGAGTAGATGAAGTATCTAATTCTATTGAGAGTGGCTCTTATGCAAGCAATCATAAACTGCAGTAAGAAACAGTTGATCAAAATCATTGCTGTTACATGCCTAGAGATTGTTCATCCAAAATATACCATTAGTGAATTTGTAACAGGCCAGTCTGCACAAGGCTGATAATAAAAATATTCCTACAACTCAAGTTTGGAACTGTAGGAGAGAGACAGTAAATGCATAACTTGCTGAAATACATTCACACAAATTAAATACCTTAAGGCTTTTTCAGCAATTTCATACAAATTAAATGTAGGGATTCTTCCTGCATGCTCAAGAAAGAAGAGAAAGCAAGGCTTGCTTTAGTCGCACAAAAGAGGCCAGCACAGTGAAGGTTCAGCTTTGGTACAGAGAAAAATTCACACAGATGATAGCTAAACTTAGCATTTAAAGGGACCTTGGTATAAAATCTGAAGACTGTCCTGGAATAGTGCTGAAAGACTAAGAACAAATGTAACACATCAGTTGCTTCCATTTAGAAATGTAAACAGAAATTAGTTACAAGCTACTTGCCTTCGTAAACATTATTACAAATTACATGTTGCAAATACTGGAGACTACTAAGGCTGTAGCCTGGTAGCCTGTGGCATGTCCGGAGCTGTCTGTTCCTTTCTTGAAGTTCACTGATCTCAGAGCAAATGGAAACATTTCCAAGAATCAGGTTAAAAGATAATTAATTTAAAAAAATTTTTAAAAGTAAAATTTTGCAACTGTTGCTCAGCAATCACCTGTTAAAGTACATTTTACTCTATCACTGCAGTAAGCAAATTAAAAGTAAGTGAAAGTAAGTGAAATAGAAATGAATACCACAACACTACGTCAGATTATGTTTGGATAACCAAACAGTAAGGTGATAGAACTAGGTTTATGACCTCCGACATCAAGTCCTGTGGTTATTACTCTGAGTTGAACAAGTACACAAGAGATCCATGCTGATTATACCCACATTAAGTGTAAAAGTAAAAAGCAAATAAAACAATTGTGATCAATTCGTGCGTGTACATATATAGAAGCATGTATGCATCAGTATGATGTAATGAAAGAAGTTCTGAGGAGGAAGCAGATGATTCCATTGCTTCACAGAAGCATTTCAGTGTGCCACCCAACACTTCCATTTTAGTACTTTATCACATGTGTTCAAAATAACACCTACAATGGTGGTTTTTTTATATATATATATATTCCCTCCTCGCTTTCAAAAACACAAAGGCTACACTTAATTGCTGTGAAAAGTGAAGGACCCAAGAAGAGAAGTAATCATTCATATACACCTCTGGACCATAAAAATCTCTGTAAAGACAAACACATCCAAACTATGGAAGTATCCACTAGGAAATATACAAATAAGGATGACTGACTATCACAATCTCATTGATAAGACAGCTCCTTGCCAGCAAAGGATCCTGACAGCTGATCCGGCAAACCAGGTTACTAAATGCTAACAAAAGATACCAAACCACTGAAAGTTTACTGTACTTACTACATCTTTATAGTCTTAATTTTTTACAATGTCTTTGCCTCTATGCCTATAAATCTTGGTCCTCTGGCACAGTGACTTCTGTCGTAATACCTCATTCAGCATTGGCATGAGAATAACGATGGTGTCATAATTTCATCTTTATTACAACACTCCAAGAAAAACAAACAAAAAAAAAGTTGTCTGCTGGAAAATCTAGTTTACATGCTGTTGTCTTTGGCTTTTCATAACAACAGCAGTACAAACTGCATATAAATTCTATTAGCCAGAATGACTGTTTCAAGCTATTACTGATAAATTTTGAAAACTCTGAAAAGAGGTTTCCTGTACCCCGCTGCAGTGATGCAGGGTGCATCAGCTGTGTACTATCTATAAAGAGAAGCAGAAGAGCCATTGTCTCTGTAACACCTGTAACCTATAGGTTAGAAAAGACACAATCACTCCTGTAAACTGGCATTTTGAGACTTGTAAAAGACTGCAATTTCCATGTTTAGTGTAGTGAAAGGTGATAAAAGTGGCTAGGTAGAATACATGGAGATTTTTTTGACAGTTCCTGTGCAATTTTACATTCAGTTTCTTTACCATTATTTTCTACTTTGATGCAGTTAATCCAAAAGATTAATAAGAATTTCTAGGAGCAGACAGCAGAAAGCTGTCTTTGCTCCAAATCGCAATGTCAAGCTTGCTACTACTACTAAAAGAACCTATCTAGAGTTCATGTAAGAAGTAAGTCTCAGTTCAATTTTCCCTTAATGGAGAGAAAACTAGAACAGGGGTATTATTTTCATTTCGTCTTTCAGCAACAATTCATAGAAAGACTATTTTATTGTAATAAACTGTAGTAAACTAGAGATTCTCTTTAAAATTCAGCACAGGTAAGGTTTTTTTTTGCGGTTGGTTTTGGAGGTGGAGGGAGAGGGTTGTTTTGTTTTGTTTTGTTTTGTTTTTTCCACTGTGCTGTACTAATAATGTGCTAATTTCTGTAAAGAAATGTCAATTTATTTATCTATTTATTTCTTAATCAGGCAGGGTTACTCATGACCACACCTTGAGAAAATAAGATTAAAGAAATGGATAAATTGGAAAGAAACCATCTGCATGCTTTTTCAGTTAAGCAATAGAACATGCAGACGTGTATTCTCTGACTTCCTCTTGAAGCTAAGAGACATAGATTGTTAGCCTGATTCTTCACATCTACCAGTAAAATATCACAAGTTCTAAGCTTATGTTTTACTGTTAATCCTATTTAGGTAAATTGCATTAAAAAAAAACCCTCTAAATAATTTTGATGCTATTTATCCTCATTTTTGTCAGCATAATCATAGATTACCTTATGGTAATTTCCTATGCAATACTGACTTCCTAAATCCCTGGTATTTAACAGTTTGCATTCTGCTTAAAAACACTCTAGCAACTACTCCTGGGAAGCACATGGAAAGACATTTTCATCCTACAAATATAAAAGTAAAATGAGAGAAAAAGTTTGGCATTGCTGAGGTCACACCTCGAATAGTGTGTTCAGTTCTGGGCCCCTCACTACAAGGACATCGAGGTCCTGGAGCGTGTCCAGAGAAGGGCAACCAGGCTGGTGAAGGGGCTGGAAAGCAAAGTTTATGAGAAGCGCCCGAGTGAGCTGGGGATGTTTAGACTGAAGAGAAGGCTCAGGGGAGACCTGATCACAATTGCCAGAAAGAAGGTTTTAGAGAGTTAGGTGTTGGCCTCTCCACCCAAGTGACAGGAGATAGGACAAGGGGGAATGGCCTCAAGCTGTGCCAGGGCAGATTCAGATTAGACATTAGGAAAAAATTCCTCACCAAAAGGGTTGTCCGGCACTGGAACAGGCTGCCCGGGGTGGGGCTTGAGTCACCGACCCTGGATTTATTTAAAAGATGCGTAGATGAGGTGCTCGGGGATATGGTTTAGCAGAGGACAGGTATGATTGGATTCAATGATCTCAAAGGGCTTTTTCAAGCTAGTGGTTCTGTGATTCTGTGAGCTGTTGCTTGTTTTCACCACAAATGGTTCACATCCATTTGGGTTGGACTTGATGATCTCAATGAGGTCCCTTCCAACCCCTACAATTCTCTGATTCTGTGATCCTCACACCAAAACCCCTGTCTTAGACAGAGTTCCAATTCATTTTGTAGAGGCATATAAAACCAAAAAACCAACATTTTTCTGATAAATTATAAAAATCATATGGATTTCCTATAAGTCATTGCATATCAATAGTAATATGAGTCATAGAAGTTATCATGCACACTGACATATTTGGTCAAAGTAAAGAGTGTTCTTTCATCATCCTCATACATTAATCGTCTTCTTACAGTAGATTTAGAGATGCTGACCTTCTTTTGACTGAAATGCAACATGTCCATGACTCAAACAAAACCAAAATATTTGTAAACTTCACAAACACTTGCATGCAAGACATGCCAGTATTGGTGATGTGCAGTGATGTTGGATAACAAAGTCTTGCTTTTGGAGATTCAGCCCTAACTGACAGTGTTTCTTCGAACTCCATATTACTATGATTTCAGATATTCCTGTTGAAAATGCCCTTTAAAAGTCTCCAAAAGTAACTGTAGATGGTAAGAAAACTATCAGAAGCCAAACTGACTGAAACATAGATCCCATTTAGATTTCAGCTCTCTATGCTTAGTCCCACTATCAATGCTAGTTTGTGCTTTCCTTGGTTGCTGACAGTGAATTGCTCTACATTTTTTCTATCTCAAATTTAATTTGAAATCAAAACAAATGGAAAAAGATCTAGTCTGTCTGTTTAGTAAGTAGCCATACCAGAGACACCAATTGTGTTATAAAAAATATTTACAAGATGCATTGTTGCCCACATACCAGACAATGTTTTAAGGGTATGTCAGGGAAATTGTTTCACTGTTAAGGTAATGAATGGATCAAAGTTAATATGTACATACAGTTGTTCTTGAGCTAAGATTTAGTAAAAATCAGTACTTTTATTTTGGAAACTCATATTCTCTGATTCTCTGGATACTGTGTAGTCCCTGGTAATCATGCCCTCCCTAAATCATTCTAAATTACCTGTGTTTATACAGTTACAGTCATTTGGCATAAAATCCCAAGCTTTATTTGAGAAAAAAATATAGAAATGTCAAGGTGACCTACTTGTTTATACTCTTTGATGCATTAGCATTCACCACAATAAAATCTGTTCCTGTGACTACACTTCAAGGCATTGCTTATTACAAACATAAGTGAAGATGCATTCCTTTTATAAAGCACTAATTGGATGTTACCTCTGACCAGACTTTCAGTCACATGAAAATTATCAAGTAACCTCGTACATTCATACCTGCTTTTATACTTGCATATTTTGCTGCTTGGAACATTTTACATCTCCAAGTGTAGGCCAATTGCTGATGCTTTTCTCTTGTTTCAAATACTGACATCTATTTTTCCAACTGTTTTGCATTTCCTAGCAACCAAAAGGGTTTCCAGTAAAATTATTCTTAAATTTATAATGATTCACTGTAAACCTCTAAATTACTTCTTTCAATGTTAATAAAATACCCCTGTATACCTGTATCTAATGGTCTTTTTCATCTAGAACTCAAGGCATCTGAACCTTGACTCATAATGCCTTCTGAATTTTATCAGAAAATATTAAAATACTGGAAATACTTTCAGTTCAGGCAGAAAACAGACATATAACATTCATGTAGTAAAACAATATTTATGCTTTCTATGAGCATTTCCTTCTAATTAAGTTACAGAAACTTTTCATCCACACAAACCCCCCTGCTTCTTACCAAATTTCAGAGAACAAAAGTACAAATCATGAAGCATATAACCACATTGTGACTACAACCGTTGCTTTTATTACAAAGTATATGTCAATATCCAACAATCCTACTAAAAATAATCCTGAACTTTTCACATAAAAAAAGGCTTAAGAAAGTGATATGGGTACACTGAAAACCCAATATTTTGTCCTTAATGGAGACAAAAATATCACTTGGAAAATCATTTCAACTTTTCAATGACTTAAATTTTTGAAAACTAACAAAAATGACAAGCATTTTGCTCAGATTTATTGCCATTCCCAGACTTTCAAACATCTCTTTAGAAAACCGTAGATAATGAATTAATGAAGGAGGAACCAGAAAATTATTTTTTTTTTTTAAATTTTTAAATATAGGTGTTACACTTCCCAAGAAGTGTACCAATTTTTAAACATGATTACAGGGAAACAAGTACTGAAATTTTTTCTCAATAGCCAATGGGATTTGATTTTCAAGCTATTATTACATAGTTAAAGTCCTGAGTCATTAATGATGAGAAGTGTTAAAACAAAAGACAAAAATTGCAGCAACAAAAGCATACTGGACACCATTAGAACTATTACATGATCCCACACATATTTACTAAGCAAAGCCAATTTCTTTTTTCTTCTTTTGTGAACAACCCCCGCAGAAATCTTAAACTGCAGTTTGTTTGACTGTGAATATTTCTTCCCAAACTATTTTGGGGATATTTGCTGTAATCGCTGCACATGTTTATGGAAACATTCAACAGCAAGATGGGTTTGGACATCTTTTCATACTTTTCATCAGGAATGATGAAATGGTAAAGACTGAAGATTGAAAGGAAGTTATCTTTCTCATTTATCTTTGATTCAAAGGGACTCTCTTGTTAGTCTTTATCATTCTCAATATTCATGCTTAGTTAAATTGTCATATACCACTTCTGTAAGGGCAGGGATTTTCCTTCTGTTTTTTAGATTAAAAAGAGAAACAAGCACTGGGTCAAAAAATATACTAAAATATCTTTTTTTCAGAACATATTTTAACATAAGTTTTAAAAATGAGAAGTTTTACACTTCAATCTGTCTCTGGAAGAGAAACTTAAAAATTTTCTTTAGTTGTCACATCTTACAATTTCTTTTTCTGTTTTATATCTTACAAACTTATGAAAGCATTTGAGAATTGAAGCTTAAGAACTAGCATAGAATATATAGAATATCATTGCTTTCCATCACATGATGGAAGGTTAGTGTAAAATTTAACAAGACTTTTTTTTTTTTTTTCTTCCCCACAGAATACGCTAGATAAAGGAACATTTGAGGCTAGCAAAATCAGAAGGCCAAATAAACTAGAAGACCTACCTCATCCTGGGCTGCATCAAAAGAAGTGTGCACAGCAGATCGGGAGAGGTGATTTTGCCCCTCTGCTCTACTCTAGTGAGACCTCACACTGAATACTGTGTCCAGCTTTGGAAGTTTATACACAAGAAGGACATGGACCTGTTGGAGCGTGTCCAGAGGAGGGCCACAAAAATGATCAAAGGGTGGAGCAGCTCTCCTATGAAGACAGGCTGAGAGAGTTGGGCTTGTTCACTCTGGAGAAGAGGAGGCTCTGGGAGGACCTTATAGCAGCCTTAGAGTACCTGAAAGGTGCTTATAAGTTCACAAGGGCACGTAGCATAAGGATGAGGGGCAATGGTTTTAGCTTTAAACTAGAAAAGGGTAGATTTAGGTTGGATATTAGGAAAAAAATCTTCAATATGAGGGTGGTGGATCACTGGCACAGGTTGCCCAGAGAGGTATTGGAGGCCCCATCCCTGAAAATAGTCAAGCTCAAGGTTGATGGGCCACTGAGCAACCTGATCTAGTGAAGATGTCCCTGCTTACTGCAGGGAGGTTGGACTAGATGATCTTTAAAGGTCCATTTCAGCCTAAAGCATTCTATGATTTTATGATTCTAGAAGTTACAAGCTCATAATTTTTCCCCTTAGTGAATTCTGAAGGAGTCTGAAATGCATCCCTGTAATTTAGCAATTCATTTTCACTGATAAAATCATCTTTTAGATTATAGTTTCAATTTTTTTGTATTGTATTTGTATGCAACTGGCTCAGAAAAAACATTTTATTTTTGTGATATAAATACGGTCTTAGTACTTTTAGCTTCAATCTTCCTTTTAATTTTTAAAATTAAAGAAAAAAATTTAAAAGTGACATGATTTTAACTCTGTTTTAATGCATTTCATGTACCTGATCAGATCTATGAATATTTGTCTCTTTTTTTGTCACTCAGTTTAAAACGATGATCAATTTTATTGTTTAACACTTATATACTGTAAAGACCATTATTTCCAATATCATAATTTATTTAAAAAAATTTTCAATCCCAGCTGAAGAACAAGAACATTGGTTTTGTACTTACAAATGTAAATCTCATAGTAGAATTCAAAACTGATAAATTGAAAGTGGTGAAAATAGGTCTGAAAATTATATTAGAAACTTTTCTATGTTTCTGTCAGAGCACTATATACACACTAAATTAGAACAGAAATAGGACTTATAAAATGCCAGATGTTAATAGAAAAAAGCTTAATGAAGAAAAAGTGGTATTTAAACAGAATATATTGCTTTCCAACAAAACCTCCAAGCCTTTAAAGAAAACAGCTAGTGCAGAGATTGCACAGAAATCCCTTCAACATGTCTAAGGTTCAAGTTGTATTTTAAAATCAGGAAGCTAAAAAGCAAACCAAAGTTTTTAACGTGAGAATTTACTCTCAGAAACATGGAGAAACTGAGAATGTAACAACGATTTAATATTAAACTTTCCCAAAATCCACAGCTTTATTTGGCTATACCTAGTTTTCATCAACATAATGGCTTTCAGTTAGTTCTCAAATTCCTCCATCTGTCTTTGTGTAACTTGGAGCTTGGCCTTCATTCACATTACACAATTTTGTTCCTCAGTATGATGTATATGAAAAAAGAAAAACACAAACAAACAAAAAAACCAGTCCTACTTTCAAATGTAAAAATATTTATTTCTGACCCAACCATTACTGCCCAGGAACAAAATACAGGAGTTACAATATAAAATGCTCTTATCAGCTGAATGTTGACTAGTGATCATAAAGACAGATCATTTTTTTTAGAACAAGGAAGACAGAACAACCCAAAGAACATTATCTTACTTTTTAGCTCCATAGTGTGAACTGACTATCAAATGTCAAGTGGACTTCGTATCCCCTTTGTGTCAAAGGGGATATGTTAGAATGAGAAAAGGACAGTAAGGATGATAAAAAGTATAAGAATAAACAGATGTGCTAGGATTCTTCATGACCAGAGAGAGAAACCTGTCAGTGGGGTATGAACAAGGCACAGAAAATTGTGCAATATGGAGAAGGAAGATAATTATTAATGTTTACAGCTTCTCCTAACACAAGAACTCTAGGCATCATAAGAAGCTGTGAGGCAACAGCCTTAAAATGAAACATAATGGGGTCCCAGTTAAATTTTCAGCATCACCAAAGCCAAAGATCTCACAACCTGTTTTGGTGATCACTGAGAACATCTTTCCTTATGTCTAAATAGAATCTCCTATGTGGCAACTTGACCTTTTTGACATGTATTGCCACTGAAAACTTCTGAGAAGAGTTTAGCTCTATCATTCCTTTAAGCTCAAATTAGGCAGCTGTTGACAGCAGTAAGCTCCTCACCTTCTCTTGTGAAGGATGAACCAGCCCACATTTCTCAGCTTCTTGTGTCATGTTTCCCTTTCTGAATCACTTTTGTAGTTCTCCACTGGCTTTGCTTCAGTATGTCCATGTCCTTCTATACTAGTGAGACTAAACTACACCTAGTACTCTAGATGTGGTATCATGGGTGCTGGAGGGTGTGGAAGGATCACTTACCTCAACCTGCCTGATACAGACTGTATGGCTACTTTTCATTGTTGCAAGGGTCCATGTTCCACTTCTCACCCATGAGGGCTCCCACATCCTCATCTACAAAGATGCTTCCTACTCTCTTGCCACCAGCCTGCTATATGGAGTTTTTCCATCACTTGTAGAGGACTCAATTTTTGCCTTTGCTGATCTACCATGATGTTTCTGTTAGACAATTTCCCCATCCATAAAGATCCCTTTGAACAGTAGTTCTGGTCTCCAGTGTACCAACTACCCCCAAAAATTTGGTGTCATCACAAACGTATTGAGCATATACTCCAGTCCACTAGGTCATTAATGAAGATTTTCAGCAGCACTGGCCTCAATATTGACCTCTGAGGGACACTGCTGAAAACCCGCCCCCAGTTGGACTTTGACATGTTGACCATTATTGGCCTGCTAAGTCATAACAGTTTCCCAATCATTTTGCAGTAAACTATTGAAGCCTCTATCTCCCTAATCTGGCTGTTTTGACCAAGGAATCCGTGTAAAAAACCTTGCTAAAAATCAAAGTAAACATTATCCACCTCTCATTTTGTCACTTTCACATGGATTTATGTGCCAACAAGTAGAACTCGATAATCTTATTTTGACTTCCACATGGAGAAAAAAACCAACCAAACCAACAGATAAAAAGGTAAGAAAAATTTGCCAGAAAGAATTCCTAGACCAAATCATAACAACATCCAACATTTTGGACAGTATAATTTTTCCCAGACACTTAAATGAGTAACAACACAAGTACAATAGGTACAAGTGTATTACTGCTATGGTTTTAGCAGGGAAAGAGTTAATTTTCTTTATAGCAGCTGGTTTTTGTGGTGTTTTGGATTTAAAATGAAAATAATGTCGATAACACACTGTTGTTTTTAGTTCTGCCAAGCAGTCAGGGACTTTTCAGCTTCTCATACTGACCTGCTAATGAGAAGATGGTGAGCACCCAGGAAGCTGGGAGGGGACATGGCCAGGACAGCTGACTCAAGATGGCCAAAGGAATATTCCGTATCATATGATATCATGCTCGGGATACAATTGGGGTTGGCTGGGAAGCAGGGTAGCTTGGGAACTAGCACAGCATTCGCTTTGGGTTGTGAGCAATTGTGCTGTTTATCACTACTCATTACTATTGTTGTTGCTGCTGTTGTTATTGTTGTCTTCATCTTCTTCCTTTCCTGGCCCACTAAACTGCCTTTAATTTCAAATCACAAGTTTTAGGGTTTTCCAACTTCAATTCTCTCCCCCATCCCACTGGGAGCAGGGGGAGTGAGTGAACAGTTGTGTCATTATTTTAGCTGCCCACAGGATTAAACATAAATTAAAATCTATTCAAGACAGGGAAGATGCTAAAAAACCCCAACATTAGAAGTTATCCTAAAGCAAAAAGAAATAAGCATATAGTCTTGGGTTTTTATGGAAATGCAGCATGTTCAGACACCTCAGTGAAAGTGCAATGCCATCAGCTATCTGTACTTTGAATAAAAGAAATCTTAGCAGCAAAATATGGTAGAATCTCAGAAACCCAAGTATTACAGCAACCTACTCAAGACAAAGCAAAGACATGAATATGCAGTTTTAAATCCTTTGTCCTTTTTGATGATGTCCTGGGTTCAGCCCAGCAGCAGGCTATGTTAGCCCTGAGAGTATTCCATACCAATTGCATCATGATCCGACAGGCTGCCCCCCCCGCTTTTGCAGGGGCGACTCCGGACCCAGGCACGGGAAGTCCCGGTCTGGGCAGCCGCAGTGCCAGTTCCGGGGGAGACTCCAGACCTATCAGAACCTGCTCCGGGCACGGGAAGTGCCGGTCTGAGCAGGCGTGTGGGAGTTCCGGTTGTTCTCTCTCTCTCTTTCTGGGATCGGCGTGGCAGGAGGTGGTGAGGGGGGTGCTCGGGGGTGTTGGGCTCGGGGAGTGCTGCGTTCGGGAATCTGAATCGGTTCGGGCACGGCACAAATGATATAGTGTGGGGAGAGGTTTGCACTGTATATAATAGCACTGTAGTTAGTTGTTTTCATACTTTTCCCTGTTGTTTAGTAAACTATCCTTATCCTAACCTTGCAAGCCTTGGTTTTTTTTCCTCTGGCTCTGCAGCTCCTCGATTAGCTCCTTTCGCCCATCCTCCACCTCTTAAAGTGGTAGGGGGCTTTTTTGTCTGACCTTTGTGGCCTCAGCTTTCCGCTGAGGTATAAACCACAACAGATGAGTAACATACATCTTTCTGGTAGTTTTTCTAACTGATAAATCTAAGTGCAGGAGACAATATATACTACTGTAATTAGGAATACAAATTTAAAAAAAATAATTAGGCAAAACCAGATCATATTTTAAGAAGTCAGTGATACTTGTTGGGATTTTTACAAAAATATTGAAATCTTTGTACCTTCTCCACTAAATAGGTACCTATAATAAAAACTTATGGTGAGAACTGAACTAATTAAGGCCTATATTTAACATGAAACTACCTGTTGATCAATTGATACACTCTCAAAAACAAAAAAAGGCAAAACTAAACTATTTTCATCACTGACTTTGATATTAAATTAGCATATTTGCTGCTTTAAAACACAGCTGATATTCAGCAGATTCATTATTTTTGTTACGTCACAACAGGTTATTAGATGTACATGGCAGGAAACAATATACACAGCTGTATTTTCTATGAAATTATTAACACCAACTTAAGGCATTTTGCTGCTGTTTCAGAAACCTGCAAAATGAGACTATCCCAGATTCTGAAGCACAGAGATGATTCTAACTTCTACCTTTTATGTAATAAATGATCACAATTGCACTAACTGGAACTCATTACTTCTGTATTTTTCATTTGACTTGTAGTCAGCAAAGGAAACCTAATGAAACCTTCTAAGGAGATTTCACTTGAAGCAATAAAAATAAAAATATCTACATCCATGCAGGCTTGGTTGTCATGAGAAATATCAAAAAAACCCACAAGGATTTTCAGAAAAAAAACATAATAAGTAGTAAAAAGTATGCATTAATGCAAAAATGACCTTTGGAAAGCTAGTAATTCTAGTAAAATTCTTTGCATATACACAACTTGGCTGGGTATGACCATGATCAGTATGACATAACTTTGAAGCTAGATCCAACTTTGAGGTTGGCCCTGCTATGAGCAGGAGGTTAGACAGGCTGACCTTCAGAGGAACCTTCCAAACTAAATTATTCTTATTCTGTGGTTGGGAAATAGTACACAGGGAAAAAAAAAAAGATTTATGAACTAAATTAGGAAAGAAAGCAATATCCTTATTAAGCTTTCAACCAGAATATTTCATCAATTTGTAAGAATTTCTGGAAATAGGAAAGAAGATTATATATACTCTGTGATTATATAGATTGATATTAGAAATTAATTCAACAGTATTTTCCAAACAATATGGATTTCTTACCATGATGTTTTATTGCTGTCCATTATAAAGTTCTTTTCAGAAATATATGACTGACAAAAAAGTCAGTTAGCCAAGCTATATAAAGATCTCTGGGTCATGTGTCCTTGCCCTGGACACCTTTTCATTTTAACTTATAGCTACAGCATTTCCATCAAAATGATTGATTTAAAATTTTCACACGCAGAGAAGGAATTGAAGTCCTGTGAAATGGAAACCACTCTGACATCATGAAAACAGAGAAAACTGCTGAAACTGCAAACATCCAGTCAATTCCATTTTTAACTGGCTTACTGAATGTACTGTGACATCGGACTGGTGGACAGTCACTAGTGGGGTTCCCCAGGGCTCCATTTTAGGTCCAGGTCATTTTAGCATTTTCATAAATGACCTGGACTCAGGACTAGTTGGTGTCTTAAGTAAATTTGCAGATGACACCAAATTGGGAGGAGCTTTTCACTCTGTTGAGGGTGGAGAAGCCTTTACAGAGAGACCTGGACAGATTAGAGAGCTGGGCAGTTGCCAACAGCATGGAGTTTAACAAGGGCAAGTACTGGATTCTGCATGTGGAAAGGGACAACCCTGGCTGCACCTACAGACTGGGGGATGAGATGCTGGAGGCCAGCCATGCTGAGAGGGATTTGGGGGTCTTGGTTGACAGCAAGTTAAACATGAGCCAGTTGTGTGCCCAGGCAGCCAGGAGGGTCAATCATATCCTGGGGTGCATCAAGCATGTCATTGCCAGCCGGTCCAGGGAGAGGATTGTCCTGCTCGATACTACTACACTGCACTGGTACAGCCTCACCTCAAGTACTGGGTGCAGTTTTGGGTGCCACAGTACAAGATGGACACAAAACTACCGGAGAGTGTCCAGAGGAGAGCAATAGAGATGTTGATAGATTTGGAGGGGAAGCTTTACGAGAAGAGGCTGAAGTGCCTTGGTTTGTTCAGCCTGGAGAAGAGGCGGCTGAGGGGAGACCTCATTGCAGTCTACGGCCTCCTGATGAGGGGGAACGAAGGGGCAGGCACCGATCTCCTCTCTTTGGTGACCAGTGATAGGACCCAAAGAAACAGCATGAAGCTGCAGCAGGGGAGGTTTAGGTTGCATATTAGGAAGAGGTTCTTTACTGAGAGGGGGTCTGGCACTAGAACAGGCTCCTCAGGGAAGTGGTCACAGCACTGAGCTTGACTGACTTGAAGAAGCATCTGGACTCAGTCCCATGCTCTGACTTGTCTGGCCCTATGTGGGGCCAGGAGTGGGACTTGATGAACGTTATGGGTCCCTTCCAACTCAGGAGATTCTATGATTATATGATTCCATACTGTAGATACAATAAAATTTAAAAATTCATTGAAAACTCGAAATTTATATTTCAAAAAGAAGGTTTTAAAATTATACATCCTGCAGCAAATGGTAAGAAAAATATACCCAAAACCTATAAGAAATATTTCTAAGGCTGCAATAATGTCTAATATATCGGATAAAGTATAACTATTATTAAATGGGAAAACTTTTATTATTAAGTAATTAACTTTTGGAATGCAACTATATTAGTCAATATGAAAAGATCTATATTGGTTACAATAGAAAGTATACTATTTTATCTGTGGAGAAAAATATTAACTGTCACAACATAAAGACTGGATGTTCAGGCTACTCTAGTGTGTTACAAAGATTTATTCACAGATTCACAGATTTGTAGGAGTTGGAAGTGACCTCTGGAGATTATCTGGTGCACCTCCCCTGCTAGAGCAGGATTACCTAAAGCACATTGCATGGGATTGCATCCAGAAAGAATATTGACTCATTTAATTTTTATTCTCTTCAGGCATAGTTTGCAGAACTGACAACATGCGGCCAACACCACTTGCATTGTAAAAATTCATTGAAAAATTTAAGAAGAGTTGCTTTCTATCAGAACTTTTCTGTAAAGAGTGTTGTTTATAATGTGCAGCTGGTTTGGCACAGAACAGGTTTTTTGGCTCCAGGATCATATAAGTTACTGGTTTTTTCCAAACCAAACTAACAGCAAAAAATAACCAGCTGTGATTTTAACGGTACTTTCCTTATCACCAGATGATTATTTAATTTATTTAAGGGTGTTACCTGTGTACAAACCCACAAAGCATCTCATATTCCATAGAAGTCCAAATGAACTGTATCTATGAATAATTTTTAATCTCTTTTGAACTGAACTGATTCCTTAGAAGACTCTTATTTAGCTACTAAAAGGGGCCTTCGAGAAAGCCGTATTTGTTTGTATTCCATAATATTAATGCAAACATATTTGTAGGAATATAAATGTCTTGTTTGCTTCCCACCATGTGTTGTCCTCCTTGAAACAATGCTAGTCAGAATGTTTAATTATTATAATTGATGTCTTTTATATAGACAGGACTATTAAGGATAATATAGAATACTAAAATATAATGCTTCCTATTCCAGTTCATCAAATCATAATATACGGTGAGAGTACCCCTCTTATTGCTTTAGCTGTCATTATACAGTGATTATCACCTTGCTGTGTTTTCCTTGCAACCTAATAAACTTTGGTGACATACCCTCAGGTCTTACAGATGGGTTGTACTGAAATTTTTATAACCACCTTTATTTCTCTTCTAATTATGAAAGGCTCTGGAAAAAAATCTTTTCTAAGAGTTTAATTCAGTGGTAAGTGTTCCTTTAAAATTATTGCATAGATTGCTATACACTTTTTGATTTTGCTTCTTTGTAGCAGTTTTTGAATGCACTTTCAGATTTCCTATTTTGGATCTAATTCGATAATTTGGAGAAGTAGGGGCATTTATCTCTCTTCTCATTTAAGAATCTTAGATTTTTATCTTTCATAAAATCTGGTTGAACACGTGGACAGAATTGCTATATTTATAGAATCATAAAATCACAGAATGGTTAGGGCTGGAAGGGACTTTAAAGATCATCAAGTTCCACCCCCCTGCCATAGGCAGGGACACCCTCCACTACACCAGGCTGCCCAAGGCCCCATCCAGCCTGGCCTAGAACACTACCAGGGAAGGGGCAGTCACAACCTCTCTGGGCAGCCTGTGCCAGGGCCCAACAACCCTCACAAGGAAGAATTTCTTCCTAATGTCTAATCTAAATCTTCCCCCTCATCCTATCACTCCATGCCCTTCTAAAAAGTCCCTCCCTAGTTTTCTTGTAGGCACCTTTCAGGTACACTCCTTTAGATATACTACCTTGGTTTCTATACCTTCTTTTACTTTTCAATTTACTTATTCCTCTGCCTTGCTATTCAGTCATAACAAACAAACAAACAAACAAAACCCCAACCAAACCAAACAAAACACCGAAACCAAACCTCTTATAAATATCATTTCCCAAATTATTAAATCCTCTCTTCAGCATAAAGACAGTGAATATCTTCAAGTTAGGCCTGATGCACTATCATATCTTTCCTTTAAACATACACGTTTTTGCCATTAAGATTCCCTATTAGTGTACCACTTGCTTGGTTTCATCTGAAAAATACCAAAATTTCCAGTGGGAATCAAATTTAGTAGACCTGGCACAGCCCTTTGGAGTAAAAAGCACTGAATTCTGTCTCACAGACAAATAGGGCATTCCAGAAGTCTTTAATAAAGTTAGTTCAAACTACTAACAAATCATTCCTTTAATGATGCACATGAAAAAAACCTCAAGTATACTGCTCACTCTCATCTGCTGCTGTCAGAGGATTTTTCAATGACAATGCATCTCAGACACATGCCCTGTATGTAGGAGAAGAGTAAGAAATTGCTGTTATACCCATGAAACACTTGTAAAATATTGTTTATTGGCCTCTCACGTTTTTAAATGTAGTGAATATTACTTTGACACACAGATAAATAATTTCTGCTTTCTTTGAGGTGGTTACCTTTCAGTACTTAAAAATGAAATATGCATCTACTCTATCTTCTTTAGTAAGATGAAAGTGGGAAAACCACTGTATCATAAATAATAATAAATCTGTCACATTTATTGCTATTATTACATTTTGAGACATATATTAAGCCATGTTGTTAAATGGTACTGTCACTGTCTCAGTACTCATTCTAGGTCAAAGCAGCAACACATGTAATCTCACAGTCACTCTCACTACAGAATATGAGAGTTTGTGTTCTGAATAGCAATTTTTTTTTCTTTTCTGAAGGTGGTGCTGGTGCCACTTTGAGAATTTGTATCTCATACAGCATCCTACCAAAAGTATTTGGTGGAAGCACCATCCCTGAGCATATATCTCTACTGTCCTTGATAACAGTATCAAGAATAGCAGTGGCTCAGTTAAACCTTTCATATGTGTGATGCCAGAGGATTTTTCAGATCTCAGGTACCACATTTGGAGATACATCACTTTAATGTTACTGTCATCAACTTTTGTAGCTCTTTGATCAGCACATCAAAATGCTCACATTACCTAGAGCTACTAAAAATAACTTCTTACCATACAAAGAAAAGAACAAGGGAGCTCTGATAAGTATTCACAAGCAGAGTATGGTAGGTGTTTTTTCAGAACCCTATGACTCTGTTAGGACAGGGGTGCTCTGTTTTCCAGGTGTCTACCGGGTCACTCAGTGACCTCAGTCTAACTCACGTCTCCCTAAACTTGATATTCAGCTGCAGACTCTGCTGTATGACATAGGTTTGGAAGAGAAAACACAGCTAACATCTCCAGTTGTACAAGATGACCATACCTTCTTCACTGGAACTTCACCTAAGCCTTCAATTTGCAGATGGATTATTTTATATATGTAATTTATGAACCTTTGTTACTATGAAACTATATTACTTGTCTAACTTTGACATAGATATATTTTATATGAAATGTTTTAAAGAGTGTGATTTTAAATGTCTGGAAATTAAGCAGTCACAAAAATCTGTAAAATAAAATTAATGTCGTCCAGCTACATCAGTCTAAATATTTTACTCTGGCATTAATAATTAATTTCCAGACACAAAAAACCCCTCTTGAATCACTAAGGTTTATTGCAATGTTAAATATTATAACCTCCAGAAAAGCTACATTTACAAATCCCACGGTTTAAAAAGAGTCAAATAGAGATTAGAAAAACAGTTGTCTATTGCTAAAAAGGGAGGAACAAAACACACACCCTTGATTTATTTCTGTTTGATTTTTTGTTTAAGAGGGAAACTAACATAATAAATCAATAGGATAACATAGAAGCTTAAGGATATATAGTGATTCCTAAAAACAGCTTAAATAAATGGGTTGTTCACAAAAAATTTCCAGTACATGGCAAGGTTGCCGAGTGTTTTTGCACAAGAAGGCAACTCTGCAAGCTCAGGATTACAGTGCACTCTCTAAAATCTATTACAGCCTTAGATCCCCTGCTAGTTTTGCAAGTTCTCACAGTTCAGAATTACTGTGAGTATTGCCAGTTATTACATTTTTCTAAGAATTCTAATTCCTGCAATGATGTAATAACTCTGATAGTCTTAGCACTGTTGATTGATGGTGTTTTGTGTTGTGAAAATGTGAAACAAAAAAGCTAAAATAATAACAGAAGGCATGGATATAATAAACAAATATTACTATCTGCAAGCACATCTTCACTCAAGACTAACATGCAGAAAGACAATAGGGAATAAAGACTTCCAGGGAATAAAATACTGTGATTGTCAGGAAATTACATTCTTCTCATTAAAACTACCCAAGTCGGTGTTCTTTCTGTTCTGTCTGGGCAAATCATGTTATAAAGTTTTTTGATCTCTATGTAATAGAAATTATACTGAAAACTCATTGCATGCCACTGGATACCACTACTACTACTACATTTTCAAAAAAGGGAAATAAAAAAAACCTTGAAATATTCATTAATGCTTAATTTAAAAGTAGAAAAAATTTTATTGTTCATTGTGTTATGAAAATATATCCTATTATCAGGAACTTTCAGATAATATAAATCACAAAATGCTAAATAATCTAGTAACAAAAACCTATGGCAATTTCATAGAAACAAACAGAAACTTTGAAGGCTGTAATTATTGCATTAGTGAAAACTGAACTTAAATAAACAAAACCAATACTTAAAAGATATCTTCTTGAATTCTAGCACACTGGAGAGAATAACTGAATAAAAAATGATAAATAATAGTTTATGAGTAAGTTGATGTCAAATAGATTATCATTATTATTAATCTTCAACACATACTGGTAAGCACAGAACAATTTCTTTTCATCTTGTTAGTATTTCTATCACTTTTTTAGTCCTTTAAAAAAAAAAAAGGTCATAATAATTTAGTCATGTCTGAATTGTAAAAAAAATCTTACTGTGCTCAGCAGACCTGGTGAGCACTCCACAATTAGTAAATACAGACAGAAAAGATACAGATTGTATAAAGGTTGCAGAAGTGAAAACTGGACACTTCTATTTATTATTTAATAAAAATTATTCAAATATTCTCTACTACAGTATCACAGAATCACAAGATTGGAAAAGACCTTTAAAATCATCAAGTCCAACCGTTCCTGTCCTATGCTAAACCATATCCCTAAGTACCTCATCTACCCATCTTCTAAACACATCCAGGGATGGTGACTCAATCACCTCCCTGGTCAGCCTGTTTCAACTCTTCCAGTAAAATATTTCTTCCAAACATCTAATCTGACCCTGCCCTGGCACAACTTTGTGCCATTTCTCCTTGTCCTATGTCCAGGCACCTGGCTGAAGAGACCATCGCCCACCTCCCTACAACCTCCTTTAAGATAGTTGTAGGTGGTGATAAAGTAATATCACTGTAAAGCTTTGAACTGTGTATAAAATGAGCAGAGCATAAACTTCTGAATACAAAATTAATTAATTAGAAAACAAGCTGGAAAGCAGGCATTTCTCTTGATGAACTTCTTACGAAATTGATTCAGTTCTTCACTAAGCACATGTAAGAGTAAAATAAAAATTGAGTTCAAACTTCAGTATCTTAAAGCATTGTGACTCAGTGAATGAAACTCAGGTTTTAACAATTATTTTAATTGTACTATTCTATAGCGTTTTCATTCAGATATAATCAAAGATATTATTCAAGAGTGATGAACTCCTGGAAAGCTTTAACTTTTAAAAAGTGTGGTTTAAATCCATTTTCAAATTTTGTTGGAGTAGCCTTTTTGTTTCCAGTAAAATATAATGGTCATCTGGAATTCCCACAATGAGAAGTTTGGCTCTTTCATGTAGACTTGTTAGTTAATTAGTCCAAACTTGCTATATTGGCTCACATTCCCATACTTTATTACGAGCAAAATACAGTCTGAGAATGAAACAAAATCTGACTGCCATTTCTGAAAACCTTAATTTCACCTGAATTTATTTGAAAGGGCCTTAAAAAAGTTACATCAAGGGATGATAATAGCTTGCAGCTCAAAGGGACATGGAAATCACATCTGGCAAGTATGTGGGCAGGGTGAAGGAAGAGAAAAAGCTCTTATAAAAGACAAAACAGTTTCAAAATGCCTGTACAGAAATGCGAGCAGGCTGGGAACCAGGAGGAAATATAGCTTTAGAAATGGATATAGTTGCATCATCATTGGCACAACTGAGACGTGTCAGCCCAGCTTGCAGGACTGGTACGCTATGTTGCACAAGCACAGACTCTATAGGAAAAGGAGTCAAAGAAAAAGGAAGGTGGGTTGCCTTGTATATGAAGGACATGCTCAAATCTATGGAGCTCTTTACAGAAGTCTGTTTGACAGCTTGTGTTGGGAGTTTGTTACAGTCCACCTGCTGAGTATGAAATCAATGATACCTTATCTAAAAAACATGACATCTCCAGGTGATGCACTCTCACTTATAAGAGAGTTTAAGCCCCATGACATCTGTAGAAGAACAGTATGGAGGGATAGAAGCAATCCAGGCGGCTTCTAGAGGGTGACAGAGACAACTTCTTAGCACAGATGTTTAATATCTGGATATGCTAGCAAACAAAGAAGAAATAGTTGGTGATGTAATCATCAATAGCAGCCTTGGCTGTAATGACCATGAACTAGTAGAGCTCAAGATTTAACAGGTGTGAGAAAGGCAAGTAGCAGAGGCAACTGAACTTAAGGAGTGACAAGTTTAACTAATTCAGGTAACCTGAAGAGCAAAAAAAGGCAAGAAACTTTGGAATTCTTTAAAGACAAACTCCTCCATGCACAAGATCAATCAATCCCTATGGTAGGCGAATGAGCAGATGTATCAGGAGCTTGGCTGAGCAGGGAACTCATGAATTCCAACGGAATGACCAATGAATTCCAATATAACCCTCCTGAATCATGGATGTCAAAATGATTTAAAAACATAAATAAAGTAACGGGGAGAAACTGTAAAACCTGTATGAATCAAATAACAATACTGAACATCAACATAGAAAACCAATACTTCGGAGAAAAGTTAGTTATCTGGGAAACAATCCGTGCACCAACTGGTGTTAGAACACACTCTGAGTCAGGCCACTGACAATAAAAAGAGATCCCTTAAAGCTGAATTCAGCACTGGGAGAGAAGAGGCAGAAAAGGAAGCTCCTCTAGAAGAAAACACAAAAGCAGAGGATCTGACCTTCAGGTACTCACTCTGTCGACGATGAGACAACATGTCAGTATATTCTCTAGATCTCATCTAACTATTCCATACCATTTCTCCATCTGCATTCAGTCTCACATTGTAAAGTCTATTTTCACAGACTGCTCATCAGCCTTAAATAGGTGCTACCCCGGGCTCTGTCACACCAGGTTACAGTGTTAATTTCCCCTCTGCATATCAGTTTCTTGTACAATACACCTTCTCTGAACTCCTATTCCTGAGCCACCCTACCAATTTCTTCATTGATTAAGCTGGTAAGAGCCTTCTTCATCTTTGAGTCACGATCTTCTGAGCAAAATGCTGTCTTATGTCATCTGAAGCAATAAATTTCAGGTGTTTTCCTCACCAAATCCTAGTCTTTATCTAAATCAAAATTATTTTAGTTGGCATGCCAATCACTTCAATTCCCTTTCTTACTGCATCTCTTGGTTAATCTTTTGTTTGTTCAGTAACGAAGTTATTTTCTTTTTTTAAGATGATAGTTGGTTTCACCTTAAGTACAGAAAAGATACATATCCACACTATCCCAGTTTGCAGCAGGAGAGAGCTGCTGTTTTTTTTTTTTTTAATTCTCATCTAAACAAAAGGGTCATCTTTTTTTTTTGGAGGGGGGGGGGATTGAGCTTGCACCTGGAGTTTTTGCAAAGCTATTCTTTGATATTTCAGATATAGAACCAGTAACAGGACTCCTCTAAATTGTCTACAAGAACAACCCGTTCTTAGATTTCCATAACTATCAGTGCATTAAAAATCTGTGGTTTATTTTTTCTGGGTATGAGTCCTTTTGTCCAGACTCTAGACGTGGCACTACAGAGAATAATTTCCTGCTGGTTTTTTTTTTTTTTGGTCAATTTTCCATTCTTATCTTTTTTCCACCTCATAAACAAGTTGTTAATTAGCTAAGTGAGAAAACCCAGATTACTCTAGGTGCACGCATCTTAATGATGGTTACAGGTAATAACCAATGTCAGGTTGCAAACTAATTATCTGAGCTCTTTACTCTCCCCTACAGTTAATTTGCCCCTCATACAAAAACTAGATGCCTTCCCATCTTTTAAAGGCACCTGACCAAGACATCCTGCTGTCTTTCTTGCTTGCATACCACAGAGGTACAAAGGTTGTAGCTTTTAGCTGGTAATGTGCTCTTCTTTTTCTATGATCCTCAACACAACTTGCACTTTGATAGAGAACCACAGCCAAAGCTTTGCAACTTCCTACATCCTATTTCAGGTTCAATGCTTACACAGCACACAATCATAGAATACCGTCTTGGAAGGGACCTCAACGATCATTGGGCCCAACCGTTCTTGGCAAAAGCTCCATCTAGACAAAAGCACCCTGCAAACAAGATGGCCTGGCACCCTGTCCACCTAAATCTTAAAATTGTGCAATGTTAGGGAATCCACCATTTCCTCTGGAAGATTATACCAATGGCTGACTGTACTCATTATTCCTCTAGTGTCAAGTTGGAACCTTCCCAGGAATAACTTGCACCCATTGCCCGTCATGGCAAAGCATGCCATGCAAAGGACATGTAGAGATCACTCCTTGCTAACCATAAGAAATAGACAGAAGGTAGAAATACAAATTATTTTAAAAGAATAAATTTGAAAGATGAGAATTTTATTGATCACTGCCTAGTGAATACTCAGTAAAATTTGTGCTTAACTTCAGATATGTCCACTTCAGTGAAATTCACTTCTGCAGACTTCAGTAAAGGACTATGATGTTCACTGGAACAATAAAGGCCAGGGAATTTGGCAGCAACTAGGCGATGTGATAAAGACAAAGGCAGATCTGTCAAAGCAGTTACAGCCGGAAATTTGCCAATGAGCTACATGGCAGAAAAAAAAAAGAAGAGGAAAATTGTTGTCTTCAGATCATTAGTTAGATTGTGTTTTGGCCAGAGCATGAGAAAACCTAGCTGTTAAGGGTGTCTTAACTGTTTTCACCTTTTTTATTCTCTCAACTGGGAAGTATACTACCACTTTCAGAGACAAACTTTCACTGATTGGGTCCTAGATCCCTTAGCTATGGGATAAGGATTCAAATCAAACTGAGCCTCTGGGCTGCAGTTAAAAGCTCAGCTAACTCAGATGAAATACAGATTTCACACCACCTTCATTTTGCAAAACTGAAACCCACAGGTCAGTCAGGTCAGTTGATCTCTTAGGGTTTCTGGTGAAAGTTTCTACCCTTCCTTCTAATCCCAAGGTATTCAACACCTACAAATGATATGTTCAAAGCTAAACTGTGAGTTTAAAGAATCCCTGGCAAATATAAGCCCAAATGTTCTTTGGTTAATGTCAACTTAATCTTTAAATTTTAAAGTATTTCAAAATATACTTAAATATATTTTAAAAATTCAAGACGTGTTTCACAGATACTACATCAAAACAAAAAAACCCCATGCATGCTAATTTTTAAGCTTACACCAAACAAACAAACAAAAAACCAAGCAGCTCTACTTTTCCATTCTGCTATATTGGCTATGTCTCACCTTAACTCCAGTGTATAATGGAAAGAAGGAGCCACAATGTGTATTGTATAATTTTATTTGGAGCACCCTACCCAAAAAAAACCCCACAACAAAAGAAAACCAACAACAACCCCCAAAAGAAACCAAAACCAAAACCAAAACCCCAAAGTGTTTGTGTTGCACTATGTTCAATGCAACATTCAAAGAGTATCAATAGATCAATTAGAAATAACAGAATGGCATGTATCTATTTGAAGAATGAAGCATATCAAGAGGAAACACTGCTGTGAAGCCACTTGAACTGCACTCAAAGGAGCCATCTTTTCTTTGAGGGGGAGAAGTGAGTTTTTAAACAATACAAATAAAGGGTTATTTTAAAAACTTGTGTATTGGGAAATCCCATAGACTCATCTCACTTTCAGATCTTATACATACTTCAGTATCCCCTGTATATTCCATTTACGTTTAACACAATCTCAAAAAAACCTTCAGCCACACTAGAGGGATATGGAGAGAAGTGGTTATGTTAAGATTATGTGGTATTTCATTTTTTATTAACCTGGTTTTAACTGCTTATAACTGCAGCTAGTATTTTTCCCCCTATCTTTGACATCCAAGGTGGTAACTATTGTGGGTTTTCTGTTTGGAGTTTTTTGTTGTTGTTGGTTGGTTGGTTTATTTATTTGTTGTTTTAGAGTAAAGGAAGTGCAAAAAAGGAAAAAATGTAAGGGGACTTTTTCTGCCAAATAGCTTTACTGGTCTTGAGAAATATCTGGCATATGTTAAAAAATGGTTGGTGAACAGCTCTGCTATTTCACTGATCTGGAGCAAGGAGATTAGGCAGGAGGGAGTTCCAGACTTTTGTATAGCGGACTGTGGCTTTTCATATGCCCATGAAAATCTGCCCACACTTGCCAAACAGAGGTTCACAATTGGAATTTTTAAAGGCTTATCACATTTTTAAAACACACAGTCAAGACAAAGCTAAACTCAAAAACTCATTAACACCCTACTTGCCAGCAACACAAAGAAACGAAAGACTTACTGGCCCAATTGCTTAGCAAGACTTTTCCTGGCATTTCCCAGTCCCTCCCAGTGGTTCTGAGCCAGACCACAACCAGGCAGGAAAATATGGGCAGAAAGCCTGCCTCCCATCTATTTTCCAACACCCATACTGAACTGAGAAGAGGGTTGTCTCTTTCAACTGCCTGAGTAAGTAAAGACAGAAAAGATGTGGTCGAGGAATATGGTGAGACAGAAAATATGGGAAGACAGGAAATAGCTGACTACTATTTAAGAAAGAACAAAAAAGTGTCAGTAGACCAAGTCCATAGGAGGTGTCTAGAAGATGAGACTGAACTGTGTCTGACAGGTAAACATGATCAAAGCCCTCCCTAATACCTGTACACTCTCACATACTCAAGCCTGAGTACTCAACTACCTCAAGCCTGCCCTCCCTCATACTTAGAGTCCCGTTTTCTTCTTCCGTCTTTGAAGTAAGGAGACTCTAGTAAGACTTGTCCCACTTCATGTTTGTCTTTCCCATCTGATTATTCTCCACTCTGCATCCAAAGCAGAACATTTGCTACTGCACATTGCCAGGCCAGTCATGCAGCATCGTACAACCCTAAACTGAATTTATTTTGTACCTCACATCATTTCCCCAATCAGTGAACAGAATGCATCTAGTTTTGGCATCCAGTTGGACACAAAACCCAGGTTACACAGTAAAGCTGTTTTCCAGAGTGCCCTTTTCTGAACTGTTGCTGAGAGTGGAAGCCATGTGGCAAATGTGAAATGAAACAATAATCCTACAGATAGTGCTGCCCTGAGGAACTGGCTTCTATCTCTCCTCTTCCTGCACATTATATCATTTAAACCAGCCCCCTAAGGGTGACTATTATGTGCTCATGATCTTTTTGGGTACTGAATTTGAAGAAGTGTTGAAAACTCATCACTTCTGTTGGAATCAGAGAGGATCTCCTCCTGGAACAGATAAAGTGATATGTAATAAAAAATCTTCTGAACTATCAGGCACAACTCATCACAACCCTACCACCTGAAATGAGCAAATACTTTTTATGTTTGCTTTTTAGTACTTTAGCTGCTTGGCTGACATACTGTCTCCACACTGAAAACTGGGTACTGTAAAGACTATTAATAACGCTTGTGAACTGCTCAGACTGAAAGGGATAAGACTACAGAAAAGCCCAAGAGAAAGTATTAATTTTGCCATCAGAGCATGCTTTGATTAGGCTGCAGTAAATAGCCACACACAGAACAGTGAGAATGAAACAAAACTAGGAAGGCAGCAATCACCAAGTAAGCATTATCCTTCCTGTGCACTGAATGAAGTGTAGCTCCTGGGGGGGCGAAAAAAGCAGTATGTGATTCTCTAATTAAAGACTGTGCCATTATGCATAAGCATAGGGAGGCCTAATTTAAGATTACACAAGCAGCTTTACTTTTTGAATTTCACAACTTTTAAATGCTTAATTTCGCTATTTAAACAGAACTCGTAATAAAGCTTTTCAGAAGCAATTTAGAAACACACACAAAAACAGCTCCAAGAGTACAGCAGGAAAAAAAAAGGCAGAAATAAAAAGCACGTTTTAATTCCATGACACAGCTTGCACAAATGTTCAATCTAACCCCCCTAAATTTCTCACATTTTATAATCATCCAATACAAGTGATAAAGTGATATCATAGCACTGAAATGAAGGAGATGGGGAAAGATGAGAGCCTTTTTTATTCATTTGTTTGTGACTATTTGACTTTCCTAAGCAAAGAGTAGGAAAATGGATTTCCAGCACCACAACTACTGTTACTCTCTGTAGTGAACTACAATTTGGTTGAAGCAAATGCATAGGAATAAGGATATTAAATTACAGGAATATCTTTTCTATTTCTCTATTAAAACTGCTTTTTAAAATCATAGAGTATGATTATTTAGAGAAGATTGCTATGAGTCTGAAGAGATTTTTGTTGCTCTTAGGACTTTAGAAGTTGCTATATAGACAAAAAAATTATATAAATAGGCTAAATAGAGACATTAATATTAATTGCTTATTTTTGTGAAAAACGTAGTTTATAAGGTTCTGGAGGTATTGTAAATTGCTGCGGTGTTTTTTGTTTTGCTTTGTTTTTATGGCATAAACCTAATTAAGTTTACTTTTTATAATTACATCTTTTATATAACAGCTTATTATAGAAACATAGCAAGTTTCTATATAAAGTGAAATACAGTATTATCTAAAGTTTCAGACAAAAAAAATAGACACCTCTGTAAATCTCCACATTAATCTACTCTCTGGTTCAGTAGATTTTTATTCAAAGAAAACCTCATATTTGCAGATCTGTCAGGACCTTGCTCACTGCAGCTTGTTTACAAAAGGTTCATTAAATTATTTAGGAAGTTACTCTTTAGAGTTTATGGGCTTTCTACCAGATGATTCTCATTTGTATAACTCTAGCAGTTTTATATACAGAAAATGTATGCTATTTGTTACATGCATTGTATTTGGTTCCTTAAGATCTTTCCTAACAGTACCTGCAATTAAAACATCTGTATTTGAATACATACTAATCCAAAACTATTAGTATTCACATAAACTTAGTTGAAGAAATGGGCACCTTACAATAACATGTCAGGTTTCCCCTCTCAAGCTACCTATTTTGTTCCAATATTAGATCCAGTCTAACTTTTGTCAATTTAATCTTAAGAGCATTTATTCAGTGCTGAGGTGGAGTGCTGTGCAAAACAACAACAAAACAATAGTATCCTGATAGAGCACCATTGTCCTGTTTCCCAGCACAAAAACTACAGATCTTTAGCTGTTGCCACAATCCTTTTTTTTTTTTTAGAGCCGAGAGTGTGCACAGGGACTTATATTTGAGTCAGTTCCTCATAAATTACTGTATGAAACAGAGATAATAAACACTACACCATAACAACAGCGAGTAGTCCACATCTTGCCTCAGTGCAATAGCTGACTGGATCACAACTCAACACCCTCCTTAAAAATAGTCTCAGCATCCTGACAGTGTCATGCTCTGAAAGTATCTTGCTGACCAGACTGATGCAACCTTCTTTGAAGTACTGTGGGAATCACAAGAGTAAGCCTTTAAGAAGGGAAATAGGTATGAAGTGCCTATCATCTCTGTAATTCAAAGACAATGATCTACTACCTCTCCCAGAAAGAGACATATAACATATTAACTGATTCCAATACTTGATCTTCTCCAAATATTAGAATATATTCGGAACTGCAAACCCCCATTTTACAAGCTTGAATAAGTGCATTAAATTACTAAATTCTTCTTTAAGTCGTTGTATAAGTATTCTGTGCTACATTAGCACACTACTAACAGCTTTAACACAAATCAATTTTCATTTCAAACAGTGTTTCTACATTTGTTATCAGCAAAGACATGATGAGACAGGAAAGAAAATTGTGTACACATAGCAGCTATGTCAGTATCATCCATTTGCTTAATGCATAATGCTTATGACAATACCAGATTTCTTTGCTATTGAAAAGGAACAACATAAATATTAGGCTGTGGCATCACAGAAGCAGCTCATTAGGAAATGACAGTGCTGGAGAAGAAAGCTGCTTATATACAAAAAAAAGATTCATCAGAAGCAATACATTAAACAAACAAACAACCCTTCCCTTCAAAGAAACTTTGCAAATGCAAGCACCATTACATGTGTTTCTCAAAAGACTTCTCAAACTAACAGTTTAATCCTCTGTCAGATTAAGACAGAAATTTCTAAACATTGCATAAGTGTATGGTTGGCTTCTAACATTCAAGCCAGCCAACATTTCCCCAACACGTCCTCCATTCAATTATATGGCGATGTATTTGTGTGCAATCCCTGAGCTAAGCAAACTTTCAGGGAGCCTGCTGCCCTCAGGCTCTTAATGACATTCATGAATCTCTATGAACAGGTTATGACGAAGCTATGTGGGACAACGATAAAACCTCCTGACTCTGAAATTCTTTGGGTTTTTTCATTATATGAAAATTGAAAACAAAGCTTTGACTACAAAAGACATTTAATTACAAAAAAAGTTAATGACTTGAACATGTTATCTTGCCTTTTAAACTGACCAAATTTTAGTCCAGCAAGAAAACTATTTTGTGAGATCATAAAAATATTACCAATCTAATTATTTTCAAATATCAGGGATACTATTAATAATCCAAACAGCTGCACTGTCAGTGGATTTAATTAACAGTTAAAAATATGAACAACAGGGAGCAAGATAACATGCTGGTTTTAAAGATGTGCAAAATGAAAGTATCCTTTCCTTGTACCTGGAATATTGATGACCCAAATTTGCTCTAGCTCACCACACAAAAGACAAGCACAAGCCTATTGCAAATTATTGAAAGGATACAAAGGGATTTTACTTTCCCTCTCAAACCACTTCAGAAAGTAGGCATTGCTACTTGTTCTTACCCTCCTGAGCCTGCTGGAGTCCAGCGGACAGCTTTCCCTTTCTGAAGTTTCTTGAAATGACTGAGAACCACTAGATCTGGCCTGGGGAAGTAAATCGTATCACAAGCCCACTCAAAGGAAAACAACATGGCTTAGACTCCTCAAGTCAAGATCTAAAAGTTATCCTTTACTTCAATAATGCAACCCAGTGTCCACAAAGGCCTTCACTGTAAGAGTAAGTGGTTACTGATCTTATGCTTCATATCAATAAATATGCCCAATGCAGGCAGTTTATGTTGGGAGTTACTCCTACCCCATAGCTAGACAATTTTGATTAAAATTGCAGAAAAATAAAGAAAATCTGTAGATTTTCCAGATGCTGTTTTCCCTGGATGCTATATTAGTAGACAAAATTTTCAAGCTGAATCAATCTTGAAGGTGTTAAAAAAAATGGCTCTGAACTTTTTCTCCTTCATCACCACAATTTTTTATTTTTTTTTTCCCCTTCAGCCTGTAAGCTTTAAAAAACCCCTATCTTAACCATTTTATTTTCTTTAAAATGGATTAGGACAAATAGATCCTGCTTTACTTTGTAGAAGAGAAAAAAAAAATCTGACTTTTGCCATCTGTATAACACTGCTAAAACTTTTTTCCTTCCATGTTTAAGATCCTGTGGAAAACTGGTATCAAAAGAGTTTCCTCCAAAGAGCTCAGTTTTCTACAGTAGGCAATCGGAAAGCACCAGATTTGCTTTTGTTCTGTGCCTTAGCAAATCCTAAGCCTATCTGCCAAGTTTCATGGTTTTAAGCTGAGCATATTTTTCATGCAGTACAGAATGCTCAGTCCCCCAGCTAAGTCATTATTACTTATTGCTTTCATGTGTCCCAGTCTTCTTGAAATGACAGCCAGTTTGGACAGTCTGCTCTGCCTTCCTTGTGTCTGATGATACTGGGAACAGATGAATGGGAGGCACACCCGGCTGTTCGAGCTGCCTATCAACGTGAGTAAAGACTGTGGGGCCTGATGATTATTTAGGACTGACAGGCTTTGAAGACAAGTATGCTCTAGGCAAATGAGGAAGAAAAACATTTTTTTAGAATATTTCCCAAATAACTTCAGCATGAAATGGGGCTTTCTCACTAACAAGAACTTCCCATCCCACTTTAAACAGATTAGATTAATATTTAAGGCAGCACAGACCTACTGGCTATTCAAGTGTTAGGTCTCCTGATATGAAAATCAAAATTCAGCACAGTATATTTTAAAACCCTGGGCTGGCAATCGGTAAAAAGAAAAAGGAGTTTCATGGTCTCAACTGAGGACTTTGACTTGGCGAAGAACCAATTAATATTAACTTTGTTAGCCTGAAACCGAATGAGATTGACTGCAGTACATTGCTTCTTCGGCTCCTTCCGTGGTCAACGCGAGCAGTTACTTCTAATGGTACTAAAGCTCAGATGAAAATGTTAAATAGGGGAGTCAATTGCAAGGTCATTACTTTTTTTTTTTTCTTTTACAAAGTAATGAAAACAAAGTACTTTATGCAATATACAATTATAGGTTAATGATACAGCCCTACTGAGTGGCTCTAAGGCCTCATTCAATTTAAAATACTGATTTAAACAATTTCAAAGTATCGTTTAAAGGATTAAGTGTTAACGAGAGGTGTTAGTCACAGTTTAAACGTTATAGCAAAGCTACCTGTGATGAAAGAGAAAATGAAAGGGAAACATTTTTTATGTAAATATTGTAGGGAGAAAGTGATCTAATCTGGAATGAAAAAGACGGTCAGTAAAACTAGATATTACAAAAGAAGAGCAAGAATAAATCGTGTAAAGCAGCATTGGCCTACTAATTTACCTTGCAATTTCTACAATATGAGAGATCATTGCCAGAAGACAAAATAACAACACTTGAGAAAGTCTGCTGTCACCTTTTTTGCAACTCTATGTTGCAGTGATATATGAAATTAACTGTCAATAGTATTGTATTTAGAAAACACTTTTTTCCTCCCACTTCTGATTCATTTCCATCACAAAGACCCACACTAAGTTTCCTTTCCAATATCTTGTACAACAGAGAAAATGGTGGGATATGTTTCACATTGATTTTGACTCCCATCAAATTAAAAGAAATACATTAATCTTTCTATGTTACTACTCTTGTTTTTCAGAAACAGGAAAATATCTCAAGCAATCATGAAAAATCACCAGTGTATCAACTTTCTGAGTACCAGCCAGCTAAAAAAAATAACCAAAACAGATAATAGAAGGCTTTGTACAAAGACATAAATTATACTGAAATTCCTACTCTTACATCTCCAGCTAGAGTTCTTGAGTTAAAATGGCAAAGCAGAAAGTACAAGAATGGGACTCAGAGTCCCTCTGGGACAAGAACAAGTTTTAAGGCACCAGTAACTATTCTTCCATCAAAATCAAGGAAAAACTCAGACCTGAGCATTTTATGCAACATATTTAGAAGACATTTTTATTGGGATAGCCAAGAGAAATGAACTTTCACACACACGATGTTCTTCAAATCTGCCTTAAGACTTAGAAACCTACAGATAGGAATTGCAGAGCAGTTCTGTAAGCAGTGTCTCTGGACATACCTAAATACTCATGTTTCACAAAGAGCCATTCGTATCGAACATGATACAAAAATTCTGGAAATTACTCAAGACCAAACTGAAGAGCAGTGAAGAAACAGCCTCCTGTACACCCCTCCTCTGCGCAACCTCTGCCATAAGGCTCTCCCCAGCCCCATCATGGATTTAGGTACCTGGGCACCAAGCCCCTCCATGACAGTCCCAGTGAAGCACAGCTGTGCCACACAGACTTCTAAGAAAACAAACAAACAAACAAAACAACAAAGAAAACATCTGTCAAAAGATAGCAGAGGTAAAAAGTATAGGCAGTTTTCAGACTGTTCATTGGGTATTTAGCAGCTGAAGGAGTCAAAAGGGAAAACAGGAGAAAACACATTGGAGGTGGGCTGGCACTTGGACAGGAATGGTAGCCAACAAAAAGGGTGCCAGGGAAAAACAGCAACCCATCCACATTGAGAAGCAGCCTCTGGGAGCTACAGGGGCTGACTTCCCCACCTGACTAGTGCCTGCCAAGACAGACTTTTGGGCCTTGTTGGTGGTGCTTCCGTTAGCGGAATGAATCCTATTCATCTTGCTTGCCAGCCAATACACAGTTGCTTTATGCATTAAAACCATATGCATCCCACATTGCAGAGCCTCTCCACATCTGGCAGAAGGTGCTTGAACCAACCAGAAAGTGTGGTCACTGTACACTGTCTTCTGCGTAGAAGGACTTCATCCCAAACAGAATCTCTCCATGGAGACCACTCCAAAGCATATCCTCCACACTTCTACTCCCAGGAGTCATCTCGAGATCCCACAATATAGCATAGCAGTCAAACTGAACTTATACAAGAACCTATGCTAAAGCAAAGATGCTGAAAAAGAAATCTCTTAACAAAGATGCTCATCATTGCCATTCTGGACAATGTGCCCAGCTGTCCAGCCCCATGGGCCTGAAGCAGAGGGAGATGTGCCTGTCAGAGCTTTCACAGAAGTCCTGTTGGATGACGCAGTGAGAGTTCTGTCCCCAGGGAAAAAACAATGGCTGTTTGCCACCACCTGGGTTACTGGAGGATACACACACCGTGGGGATACGCTCTTACAACTCCAAGGGATTAGCCTGCCAGACAGATGGCTGCACTAAAGGCAAAATAGTTGCAATTATCACTGGAAACCAATATAGTAAAATAGTTGTAAAATGTTATATTACTGATACTTCTATCCACATGTTTCATTCATTCATAACAAAGTAAACATCATGAGGTTTATGAGTAAAGCCAGAGAAGGTTTTTAGTCAAAGTTCCAACATAGATGAGCCCTTGCATCCAGGAAGAATCTTGTTCTGACTGCAAGTAACTGCACAACTACTACAATTTCTCCATAGCTTCTTTTCTAGTCTCTTCAGTCTCTAGTAGAAACCAATGTTTCTCTATTCGGGTCCCCATTTGCGTGGCATAGATAAATGGAGGAAAAGTGGGATTTGAAGTGCATTGGGATACAAAGCCTCTCTCTCTCATCTAGCCTCCTGACATTTTCTTTTTCTTTTTTTCTAATGTAAACACTGGGAAGGTCTCTGAAAATTTAGAAACCGCTGACCAACAGCAGTTTAGGAGCAAGAGAATGAAAACAGCATTAATCCTTCTGATCTCCCAATAAATAGTCCCAGAGAATGAGGAATTTTAAAAAATAACAAACTATAAATTTACTCCTTTATATATAAACGGAAAGATTGACCAAAAGACTGGAAACCCCAGGGCCAGCCCATACCTTTCACCACTGACAAGAAAAATACACAGTCTAGAAGATAACCAGAATTTTGAACAGATACCAATACCTATTTTTGACTCTTCCCTGTCAGAACAGCTGAATGGTAAATACCAAAGACTTCAGTTCCGGCAGCAGAATAGTGAAACTAATATCTGCTACAAAATACTATAGTATTCAATTTGAAAAAAGAGCTTTTTAAAAAAATCATGTTCCTCTTATTGGACTGCTCCTGTAGGGGGTTAAAACAGACTGATATACCATCCTTTTCCTTACTTTGTCTTTTGATGCAGGAAGTTGGTAAGTTTTTGCACAAGAAAGTTTTGTTTTCAGGTTTCCATGCCACTGTTAGATATATCTGTCCTTTCCCTTTCAAACAGCTAAACAAAACGGTTGGCTTAGAGAAGACTTCTTTAGCATGCAGTCTCCTCACTTAGATCAATTCCCTGAAGCAAATGTGCAAGAATTTGATTTCTAAATAACAAATTTCCGAATGTTTTTTAAAAAATGACACTTGACACATGCATGCAAAGAACTCTCCAGGGAAGACCAAGGGGATACCACAGGTTAATTCTGTGTTTGAGGAACCCTGATGCACATTGAGTGGACAAGATGCTCCCATCACGTGGGAAAGCTGCCATCATTGCACCCCTCCAGCCACACACAAAAAGCCCAGTGCTCGAGCACCGGCTTAGCACTTCAGGGCTTCACTTAACGGCAGCTGGTCTGCTTTAACCATGCTGTAACAGTAACTGGCTTTGTAGACAGAATCTTATTTATGCCTCACAAGAACCCTAACACATTTATGTTTTATCTGAAACATGGCATCTCATCTGTAACTCCCAGGTCACTGCAAAAAGTATGATTTCCACATTGTATCTGCAGGCACATCTCTGGAAACTTAAATAAATTTTTGGGAGCTTCTGTCATCTCCTTTTCACTGAGTATGTGCAGGAAGACATGGAAATCTGTTTTTTGGCAGAGTATGTACAGCAAGGCATGCAGCATGTTGGAACAGAGACAAAACATGGCTTTACAGACTATTTTTTCACACCACCTTCAAGGCTAGAAGGACATTACAAGGGGAAATTGATTGCCACAGATTAAAAAGTAGGAGGGAAGTGTCAGAGCACATATTTGCGCCTGTTTTTATTTACAGTGACCAAATGATATCTATAAATATATATAAAATTAAACGGTGTCTATAATCCTCTCTGTTAAGGCTTAACAGTGATACCACTGACACTGACACAAAATGTGGCTCCCCATTCTCATGCTGGCACCGCACCTCCTCTTGCTGTGTGCCCATCACAGCTCCCCTTCCACCAGAAATGAGGTGAAGCACCTCCCCACCACAGGCACCCTGTGCCCCTCTGGGGCAGGGGGGGGACCCACCAACAGCCACAGCCTACCACAAGGTGCCAGTTATGGTCACACCAGCCAGTCTGGCACGGGTGTTTTCCATCACCCCCTCCCACCCCAGGAAAGGGCCGCAGACCCATGGCCGCACCTTAGGAAGCGGCTGGGAGTGGCTATGACTGACTGCTGCATGGGCCACCCTGCTGCTCTCCTGCAGAACAGACATCAAGTTGTTTTACGGAGAACAGAGAACAGTGAATGCATACATATTTTTAGACAGACCTCTCAATCTGGGATCCACTGACAGCCTCATCTGTATCTCTGTGGCAGTATTTCCTTGTGTTTGGTTTGTGATACAAGCTACACTGTGAATTCTGAGTCATTCTACAACCTGTGCTTGTCTATTCTTAGGTAAGCATGGTATTTTCCACTAGTTTCTATTCAGCTTATGTCTGGCCACTGCTTTAACTGACAAAAATAGTTCCTTCCAAATCTTATCTTACCTTCTGAACTGCAAGCTGCCACAATCTCAAAAGATTCAGTGCCACTTAATATTAGTATTCTCTATTGCCACTGTTCAACATGTTGATGGAAATAACAAAAATCCAAGCCTCATTCAGTATATCCTTTCTAGCCCAATTGTGCCATACAACTGGGCTAGAAAATGTTTTGCACGCTTATCATGGTTTCACCTAGCCCATGCTTTCTTAGCTTGCTGAAGAGAATATTGAGACAAAGTCAAGCAAAGTATGAAGGTCAATATTTATAACTTCTACTCCAAGGCCCATAACAGCACTGATTCCCAATTTAAAATTATAATTGGCATTACCATAGTACTTTAGAATCAATCTTGGACCAGAAGCCCACTGAGCTAGGCACTGGATAAATATAAAGAAGAAAAAACACCAGGGAGTTGCTGACCTATAGAGCTCTCTACCTGAGTATTAATAAAGATGCAACGGTGTACAAGATATAACAGAGCAAAAGGTGAAAATACGATGAGCAAAACATACCCGAAAGCATGCGTATCTGAAAAGAATTATGCCAAAAGAAAAAAACAAATACTGAATGCCTAAGCACTAGCAGATGTTCTTAAGGTAGGATTTAAGGAATAATAATCAAGTAGACTTGTAGATTTATGTATGTGGAGCTTTTCTGATCTAACAGACAGAAAAAATAGAAAACAGAAATTAAACAAGTGGCTAGTAAAATCTGGCAGGATGGGTTGGTTACAGACAGGACTTCAATATCTTATTATTTAGAGGACAGTTAGGGCAGAGTAAAGCTGCAAAGAGCTTTTGATGTAAATACCTGCAGTTTATAGTTGATGCAGCCAGGAAGAGGATCCACTAAAAATACACACAGAGCCTTCAAATATTTAGGAAACATGTAGTGTTGCACAAGACCAGATGGTTTTTCAATTCTGTAGTCTTACTGAAGTGACTCACATCACTTCTCACTACTCCAATCTTTTATTCTGATCCCATGTTATGTTTGGGTTTTTTTTCTAATTACTAAGCTTTTGGGACAGGAATATTGACTAATTCTTTAATGGCAGAAACAGGTATCTGACTTCATGGTCATCCTCTGAATGCAAGACAAATAATTCTGCCTTCTGATCCCATGTCCCACCTGAAAAAAAAAAAAAGCCTAAAAAAAAACAAATCTCCTGCTAGGACTCACTAGAAGTCTCAGATCTCACTGCTGCCTTGCCATTGCAATGCTTACAAGCAATGGTGCCTCAGTCACCTCCATTTTCAACCTCTGTTATAAACAAAAGTTAGACTGTGAAAAAAAAATTTTATCTATAGTATTTAGTTCCATAAAGGTCACATTTAAATACCTGTGGTACATGAAGACAGAGTAAAACATGTAGGGCTGCCTTCAGATTTGAGGTTCATGGAGGTAGAAAAATGTACAGCATTAAACATGATATCACCCCACTTTTTGTTGTAACCACAAGGAGAATTACAATAAGCTTTTAAGAAAACAAAACCGAGTGCTGCTTGCAAAGCTGAAATTAAATGTAATCAATGACATTCTTTCCTGTATCAAAATATCAGGATGCCAATCTGTACTTAAAGATGCTGGGCTGTACCTAGGAAAATACTTCCACAGCATAGCATTATTTTTCTCTTCCAGCTCCTAGGACTCAGATGACGGTACATTGCAAGTGTCTACAGACGTTTCCAGCTATATCACTTTTCCTTGGTTTCAGTGGAGAACCTTGCTTAGATGTGTCCCTCATATGTGTGTGATTGCACATTAATAAATTAAGGGAAGAAATATCCATTTTGTAATGGCAGTCAAAGGATCTCAGAGTACAGGGGATTAAACTAGGAATCAATTCTTTGGAGAGAGAGACTAAGTTGTCCTTAAGGTCTTCTAAAACTGCTTGGATTCATATTGGCATATACATATTGCATTGCCTATTTTCAAGCCATCTTGGAGAAACCCATTCAGCACTGAAACACTGACCACCCTGATATTGTTGGTGGTGAAAGCTCATACTTTTCAGTATGAATTCAATCTATGATTGTTCTTACTATCAATACCACACCATTTTCCTTGATAATCATTAACTGCCAACCATGTAATCAGCAACAAACTGGTGTGGTGTTATGTGGCTCCCCAAATATTTATATTTTAACTCATTTAGTGAACACTATTCATGCATCCCATGAATTTGAGAAGCATGATTTGCAAGTCAACCTCTTTACATGTGGAGAGTTTTATAGGTTTGTATTTAATAATTTGTTGAGAGCCAACACTTTTGCATGCAAAGAGTTTTATTGGTCATTTTTTAGTGATTTGGATGAGGCAATTTTCCTTATTGCTTTGGTAATAACTGTTTTTTTTAAAAAAAATTATCATTCAAAGACTGAAAGATTTTCCCACAAGACCTTCTACTAATTGATACGGTTTTAGTTCATCCATACTTTGTACAAGGATACACACACATTTGGAAGAACATTAGCCTTACAACTGCTAGGATTACCAAGTTCTCCAAACCAGCTGCCAGCCCTCTGAACACTCTGAGACTATTTATGAACTGAAGGCAGAGGAGCATGAAAGTTCCCATAGCTTTACGAATATGATGTCTTTCTTCACTAATGACACTGTGTGAATATATTTTCCTTTCTGAAAACAAGTTTTGAGTTATCCAGTGTCTTTTGGAGTCATGTAGCATAACAAGGGAATGTTGAAACAATTATATATGCATGTTATACGGTTTGTGTGTGTATATACACACTCAGAAATGACTGACTATTAAAAGAAAATGAAACAAACATAACAGAGACATTTAATTTCAGAGAATAGAGCAGATAGAAGGGGGAACCATAAGGAATATCTCTAGCTTAACTGAAACTAGATAGGGGAAACTGTATTATTCCTGTATTACAGGTTGCCTTGATACATTTTAGGCACCCTCTGCTAGAAGGATAGCAATATTGTGTAATGATGACCACAGGATTCTCTTCCTTTTTTTTTTTATGTGATGAGCAATATACAATGCTAGCCGTCAGACACTTGAAGCTCCAGGTAAAAAATATACTAAATTTGGGGTCACCAAACATATCTCAGATGACTGATTTTGTAAAATATTTCCATGTAACACCAATTAATTTTGATTCACCACTCTCGTGGAAGTAATTATCCTTCTGCTTTTCAGATTCACTCAGATTCATTTTAAACTCCAGGCAGACTAAAAATGAAAACAAGATTTGTTCTTGACAAACAAGGGTTAAGTTCATTTGAGATCTATTATAAAATGGAAACAGACTTACAAAAGTCTCATGCAATATTAAAACACATTTTTCAGATTTTGTTTAATGCCAAGATAGCTTCTTCAGTATTTCAACTAGGGTTTTAAGGACACGCATATGTTTTAATTTTAAATGTAGCCTTTTTACGCCAAGCAATTTTCACTCTGTAATGATTCATTTTTTTATTTTAGTAGATACTTCTTCTGTGCTTTCAAGACAAATTATACATTTCATTTTCATGTCAATGCCTGAACATGTTCAACTAAAGATCTTCACATCTTTTTGATGAGCATCTAAATTTGTCTTGTAGTCTGAAGAGAAATTAAGTTCAGCAACCATAATGAATTTCAAAATACCTAGTAAATAAGTTCAATGATGAACTGCAGGTCTAAAAATATAGGTTCATGTAGGCAAAAGTGCCTATGAAAATAACCAAGAGGTACTTGCACATGTGAGAAAGAACATAACCTGAGAGACCTAACTAATGGAATCCAAGTGAAAAACCCATGTAAAATATTTTAACACACTTTAAAAAACTAATGCATCAATATATATATTCTGCCTTTTACTACATGCAGAGAACTCTGACAGAGAACTTATCCTTGCAGGACCAAAAATCTGCAATGGTACCAATGTTACCAATTCGGTTATATTCTCATTATCTTTTCCTTTTTTTTTTTTTTTTTTTCTTTCTCCTATGACGTTTTGGATTTCTTTCTTTTGGTAGGTGAAATAACTGAATTTTGGAAATTCCTTGAAAAGTCAAACATGGATGTTATGAAGGTTTTTAATGAATATTTTATTAACTATTTAATAATACTTCTTTTAAAATAAGATAACAAAATGTGACCCTTTCAATGCTGGCATTGTATTTCATATTTTAAAAAACATTTATTTTTCATCGGGTAACAAGTTCCAGACATCTCCAGGATATTATAACTCACATTATAAAGACATATGAATCACAGAATTGCAAGGTTGGAAAAGACATCCCTAAGTACCTCATCTACCCATCTTCTAAACACATCCAGGGAAGGTGACTCAACCACCTCCCTGGGCAGCCTGTTCCAGGCCCCGACAACTCTTTCAGTAAAAAATTTCTTCCTAATATCTAATCTGAAGCTTCCCTGGCACAGCTTTGTGCCATTTCCTCTTGTCCTATCACCTGTCACTTGGCTGAAGAGACCATCACCCACCTGTTTAAAACCTCCCTTCAGGTAGTTGTAGGAGGTGATAAGGTGTCCCCTCAGCCTCCTCTTTTCCAGGCTAAACATCCCCATCTCCCTCAGCCGTTCCTCATATGACTTGCCCTCCAGCCCCTTCACCAGCCTGGTTGCCCTTCTCTGGACTCACTCAAGGACCTCAATGTCCTTCTTGTGGTGAGGAGCCCAGAACTGGACACAGCACTTGAGGTGTGGCCTCACCAATGCTGAGTACAGGGGCACTATTACTTCCCTAGACCTACTGACCACACTATTTTTGATAAAAGCCAGGATGCCATTGGCCTTCCTGGCCACTTGGGCACACTGCTGGCTCATATTCAGTCAGCAGTCAACCATCAGCCCAGGTTCTTCTCTGCCTAACAGTTCTCCAGCCAGCCTCCCCTAAGCCTCTAGCGTGAGATGGGGTTGTTATGTCCCATGTGCAGCACTCTACACTTGGCCTTGTTAAACCTCATGTCATTGGTCTCAGCACATCAATCCAGTCTGTTCAGATCCCTCTGAAGAGCCTCCCTACCCTCAGGTAGATCAACACTTCCTCCCACCTTAGTGTCATCTGTGAACTTACTGAGGGAACATTCAAACCCTTCATTGAGGTCATTGATAAAGAAGTTGAACAAAACTGGACCCAGAAATAACCATTTGAAACAGTGACCTAGCATGTTGTAACATTCATTAGAAAATATTTGGTACTTTGAAGTATGTCATGCATCTTAAAATTTTTGACACAGACTAGAACACATCAGTCTAAAAGTAAACCAGAACATCATGAAATGTTAAACCATGACTCTTTCCCTTTCCAGAATGTGAACTGTGCTATGATCACCTGAATTTACTGTTTCTACACAGCAATAAAAAAAGCTATTTAACTTTATTATGGGAGAAATTAGTAATTACTCAGATTATCTTCCACAATTTTCTTACTAGTTTGAGAGTTTCATATACAGTTCATGTATACTATCCCGTGCATCAGCTGCAGAGCAGACCAAATATGCAATATATCCTTTCTCTTCTGATATTGTTAGATAAGGGGTAAGAGCCTGAGGTATGCTGAGGAAGGCCCTCTCGTTGAGTGATGAGATTCAGAAACCTTTTGCTTGATCCCCTTGCTTTCTAAACCCCTTCTCAGAGAGGAGCCTAGGTGTGGTTAGGGCCAGTCTTAATCCCAGACTTGGTCAACAGTTTATGTCTAAAGGATGTATGTCTAATGGATATATATATAGCCCCGTATCAGAGTCAATGTTTGCCTGTCAGAGCTCCCAAAAGACTTTCACTGAGAAAGCTTCACAAGGTTCAAACTCATAAAAGGTTTATTAAAGTAACAGACATAAAGAGGTCAGAATTGCCATTGAAAAATGCACTTGCTGCAGTAGTGCTAATATATGACTATGATTTATATAATTTTAATGCTAGCAAAATTCTATCCCGGGTATTCTCACCACAAAGATGAAATCACAACTGCTTACCAAGAAGGCAACCCCATTTTGGGTGGAGGAGAAGGAGCACAGCTGCCTCTTCGGGGTCTTCGATTTCTTGTCTCTGCCCCCAGGGCAACTCCCTCAATACCATTTATACCCCAGTCTTAACTGTTCCCTCCCAGGGGTTATGTTTAACATGATTTGGGTTGGGAGTAAAGTACTATAGTCACATGTGCTTGGCGTGTACTGTTTTCAGAGGTGTCAACTTTAATGTTAATTTCATAGTTAATGAAGCAAAAGGCCTCACTCCAGGCAACCTGGCCTTCAAAATTCTGTGTAGACACTGTCTGTTTATTCCAGAGTCTCTAGGCAAAACAGGGCTGTCCTGCTGCCATAAGACTACTGCTGTTCCTCATATCAACCTCACAGATCTCCCTTTGCAATGTTTGTATAAAAGATAAGCAGATACTGGTGTTTTTAACCTCTTCTGTGAAATTCCCACAGATATTTTCATTGTATGATTTCAGATTATGACATAAGATTTTTAAACAGAGTAAAATAGCATATGCATACATTGTTAAATTTGCAATTATTTTCACAAATTGGCTCACTATCATTTAGTAGATATGTACAGCTTTCAGTTTAGATGATGTATGTGATACCATCTTGAATTAAAATATTAACATTTAATGAAATATTTGTATAGAGCAAACAGTGTAATTTTGTATTACTTATCCATTCTGTTTATAATTTAAGGCAAATTTATGAATGCACAGGATCATATTCTGCCACCAGTATATTCATTAGTAGTACAAACAACAAGATTATTACTCACAAAATAATGCATTCTTCACTGGCAGTTCATAGCAAAAGGATTCCTACTTCTATTTCTTAATATTGCTGTGGTTATCATTAGCTTTCAGACAATTCCCTCTGAAGTGATACATTCATTGTTGTTCTGCAACACAGGGATGTTAGGAGGTTGGCTAATTTCTGCCCTACTTAGGTAATGTTACACATCCAGTGCTAGAGGTACGAATATCCCCATACTTGTATGGAAGCTATATGCAATAATCATATTAAGTTATGGGCCTGTTGTGTTTGGCCCTGTCTGCACATCTACAACATGCATTACAAACAGCCTATGTTGTGCTCTGTTCCTGAAGAGACAGCTGCAATTGTGCCATACCCTGCCGCACAATTAGCTTGGTTGCAAATGAAGTAGTTATGAAGTTCTGATATCCACCTCTAGAATAACCAACTCCAGCTCAGAGTTCTCTGTATTGTACCCCACTGATCATTTAATCAAAGTCCATACTCTGAGATGGCAGAGCTGAGTCTTTAGGCTGCTTTGACAACTAGGGAAGAAAGCAGACATATTGCTAGAAAGGAAAATACACGCACATAGATCCATCATCATTTGTCTCACTGTACACCAAGGGATGCCTGCATTGCATACCAAGACAGGCCTACTTCTAATCGGATGCAGTTCCTAATTATTTTCCTTCCAGAAAAACAAGAACAAACAGAAAAACACAAAACCACAACACAGATTTTATGTTATTATAAACACGGATCTTTCAGTGACCTAAGAAACTTTGTACACACTAAATATGCACAGTCTATACAGAAAAACCATAAACAACAAAACAAACCCCACCACCCCTCCCCACCGCCACCTCCCCCCCCCAAACAATTGTAACAGGATGCTTAATTGCAAAAACAATAGTTGTCCAGAAGAAGATAACTAGAAGCAAGCTAAAAATACCTAACTGGTATATCATAGAATGCTTTGGGTTGGAAAGGACCTCAAAGAACATCTAGTTCTAAGCCCCCTGCCATGGGCAGGGACACCCTCCACTAGACTAAACCAGGTTGCCCAAAGACCCATCCAACCTGGCCTTGAGTACTGCCAGGGACTGGGCAGCAACAGTTTCTCTGGGCAGCTTGTGCTAGGGCCTCACCATGCTCACAAGGAAGAATTTTTTCCTAACATCTAATCTAAACCTGCCCTCTTTCAGCTTGAAGCCATTGCCCCTTGCTCTGTCACTACACTCCCTAGTGAACCTCCCTTCTCCCATGGGGAGGCCTATGGGCCTGAGTGACCTAAATAATTTGAAGCAGGTATTGCAGCTAAATGAAAGGGGGTAGAAAACTATTAAATGTGGTTTTCTTCTTTAGAGGTAAAGGAGTCACATACAGAGTGTGCATTTTTGTTATTAAGGCACTTTGCTGATAGTCTTACAGAACGGGGAAACAAAAGACTTAAAAGATACTTGTAACCTGTTTGACCTTCTTCACATAGCTTTCCTGTCAACCTGCAAACTGAATACACCTTCAATCAACTAGAAAAACACAAGGGGAAAAATAAAGCTTGTTTAACACTAGTTTCCTCCCTTTGGCTAATGGGGAAATCTAATTGAAGATCTTAGTTTGATGTAGAAGGTCACTGGCTATAGCTTAGGGCTCTGAAGTGTAGAGGTTTCCAAGTGTATTTCCATTATATCCTGAGAAGTTAATAAAAAGCATTTACTGCAATAACAAATAGAAAATAGTAGTCATGGTGTCTCAAACATTTATTTTTTTTTAAACATATGTGACATTCAACATAGAATTTTTAAATGCAAATGAGAAAATTAATTCCAAAAAGCCCACCTCACCACCCTGGATTCTCAGGGAAGACAGTTAGGTGCATTTCATGAAGAAAGGACTTCCTGCTTTGACTGTTTATCTCCCCATCCCCCTTTTCCTTCTCTTCTGAGTTTATGCATGTATTCAGTATTTCAAGGTACTTCATCAGCTTCCACAACAGGTCTCCAATCCAATTTAATAGCATTCTGGTATTGTCTTTTGAGTGAGAATATTAAATGCATTTCTAGTATTGGACATATCAGAGTTGGGTTTTTTTTGTTGTTTTCTCTAATGTGAAACTCAACAATCTCAATTTTCATATTTCTATCATAATAAGATTTGTTCATTGTTCTTACGTGATAAGAATTACAACAGTGGCAATGTTTGATTCAATGTCCAATGTCTATGTTCCAAATAACAGGTTTTCAGCACTGTATCATTTCTAACATTTCTCTACAACAATGTACTCTACCCAGACTACCATACTTTCAGGTTTTTGCTAGATACTGCCAGGCTTTCCCCTCTAGATCTAAATTTGGAGAGACTGCTTCATCAGGCACAGTCAACTCAAATTCTCCATCCCTGGTCCTAATGTCTGCATTTTGAGCCTGAGTCAAAACTGTCTCACATTACAAAATCTCTCCTTAAATTTATGTGAAGGAGATGATCGGTTTCATGTACATTTGATTTGGATAGCAAGGAGACAGTTGGGATGACTTCATTACTCTATTGCAGATGGAGACTCAAGCTTGCCTACAGCTTTTGGATTATTCTTTGTGTGCCTATGAGGGCCATTTTTATGTCATGCTAAATATAGTGTCATTAATATCTCACTATGGGAAGTGATCCTCATTTCCTGGAAAAAAAAATCTTTAATATTCTCATGCATAATTAGCATGAAATTATTATAGAGAGCAAAATAAGAATTGCTATTTTGGGAAAACCAAGGGCTCTTCTAAGTTCATCCAACTCTGACTGTGTCCTGCACAGAATCCTAAAGAAGATAATATAGGGATAGGACAAGTGTAAAAATCACATAGTGCTTCAAGATAATGCCTTAAATGGTGTGAAATTATGGTTAGGAATTTTCCAAGATAAGGTTCTATTCCATAACGTTCAGAATATTCAAGAAGGACTTACATTTCATACTGATGTGACTTGAAATCTTTCAATTAAAAAAAAAATAATTATATGAACCTTTTTTTTTTTTAAACTTCATTGAAAAAAGATGTGACTTAGCTCTGAGTGATAACATCTCATTTCTGGCATACAGTATGCACAAAGGAAAGAGTAACAGAAGCTTTATCAAAGTGTTATTTCTTTTTGTAAACAAATGCTGAGTAACACATGAAGTTTAATCACCCAGCTATTCAGTATCATGCAATCCCTCTGCAAGCTTTTGGTTGTTTTCACCTGACCTGAATGATTCTGCACCATCACTAGTTTTGCCATGGAACTTGCCTAGATAATCATCATCTCAGCAGAAGTTTTTTGCCACTCCACCTCTCACCTCCCTCAGTTGTGTTGGCTGACTTAATTTCTATCCTTTGATTGCTGTGTTACAGCAGTTTTCTGAAACATGAGGTCTTTCATATTTCACCTTTTCAAAAGAAAAAAATTGCCAAAATATTTTCAGATATCCACTTATTCTGTGTCAGAAATATGTATGTATTTATACATGAAGAATTATTGTAATTCTGAGGTATGTCTTCTTTGCAAAACTGTATTGACCCTTCTCTATTAAGCCATAAATGCATTATTAATTTTTAAGCTCTTAGCATAAAAACTTTCACCCACATCGCCCCCTCAAAAACCCACCAAAACGAAACCCCAGTGTTTTGAAAACCCTGATTATTGCTTCAATTGCAACTTTCAGGTTTTTCCATTTTCCTTATATTTATCAAATTCCCACTCCAGGAGGTGCATCATTTAATCCTAATTCTTTAATGGACTTGACTATTGCTCTTAATATAGTATATAAAACTAATATATAACTTTTCTTAAAGATGGAGACAACTTATGCATACAAGAGCTAATTTAGCCTGTGTGAATAATTAACACAGAAAGCACAGGTCAGCCCAGTTCCATGCTGACCCAAGTAGAAGTTCAAAGATTATAAAATGTCAAAAGAAAGATGTATTGGGTCTTTACTATAGGCAACAGAAGTAGCTGCTTGAATGCTGTATCAGTATTTAAAAGCACAAGAAATAAGACAGTAAAACATCCGTTCCAATAACCTTATATAAAGAGATTTTATATTGTTACGATTATTTTAGGAAAAGCAGTTTCTAGCACTGAAACTATACCATTGTACTTCAGCAAGTCCTATTCAGAAGTCTCTCCCTTGAAACTTGAATAATGAACTCAGGTAAGTTTTTGACTGCATAGTTCAGGTTTGCAAATTGCCCAGGACGGAATCAAGACTTGCTTTTCCGATGGCTGTGAGCTCTGATTAGTTGTTTTAAAAATGGCTCCCTTACAATGCCCAAGAAATTAGGGGTTTTATCATATGCATACATGGCATTTACAAAAACACTAAGACAGTGATTGAGGTTTTTCAGTGCAATCCATCTAAGCTTTTTTAGTATATTAGAATCATTGCTAGAAGGGCGCAAGATAAAAATCCCTCATTTTGACCATGGACTTTTGATGTCTGACACATTAGATGAATACAATACTATAATAGAACCATGTTTCTACCAGTGTTACATACTACGTAGATTATACCTGATTTCTCCTTGTGTCCCATGTCCGGCTTCCTTGTACCAAATGCCAGATGTGCCTCTTACATTAATTTTTCACAAAGAAAACTAGTCCTCAAATTAAAGCACAAATTTGTATATGTGCCTTTGTGGCTAAGAAGGCAGGGCAGTCTCCTGGGGTGCAGTGTCTGGGATGCAGTCTCTTCTGGAGATACTCAAAACCTACCTGGACATGATCCTGTACAACCTGCTCTAGGTGATCCTACTCTGGCAGGGTGGTTGGACTGGATGATCTCCAGAGGTCCCTTCCAACTCCTAACAGTCTGTAATTCTGTTATATCACTGTGGACTTTAGAGAAAAGAAAAAGAAATACACCTATAGGTTTGTAAATTGCCATCATACTCTGTTGGTGCTTTTTTTAATCCAGCACAGAGTAATTCTGTTCTAAGATTATATTATGCACAGACAAAGCCTCACAAACTGATTTCCTCTGAGGTCTCAGACTTGGCAAAAAATAGAAAAGATAAACAGTCTCATTTAATATGTTTTTGATAAGTGTGCTTACCTGTGTCTGCTAAATTCTTATACATTTCAACAGATTAACCAACTGCAATTACAATTTAATGTTATTATCCTCAAGGAGTAATGTCATGGGGCTTTGTTTGGTTGCTTTTGTATTTTTAATGGATAGGATTTTATTCTTACTAATAGCTTAGGATTTTCAGTAACCTTACATATATTTATTTTTTTAACTGCACCACACTGAAAAGAAGGCATTAGATGTTCTCCCTTCTTCCTGAAATCTTTATTTCAATAGAACCAGTACTGAGTACTTGAGCACACTAAAGCATCCTATTTTTAAGTCAGCAATATATACGCTCGCACTAATATTACTAGGAAATAAATGTGATGGGTTTAAACGGGCAAATCAATCAAACACACTATGAACAGAGGATAGAAAAGAAAAATGGCTATTTTGTGTAATAACACCTGTCATGTAGATCTGAAAAAAGTGAAAGTATTAGCAAAGTCAGTGACATGAATATCAATATTTAATTGAACTGTGATACTAAAGCTAAAGAAAATAGATTTACAAGTTAGGCAGCCTTTCCAGAGCAGGAAAAAATAGGATTTTTTTTTTTTAATAACTAATTCTCCATGCAAAGACTTAATAGAGTGTCTATGTTAATTTTGCCGCTGCTGTTGAGAAGTAACTGCAGCAGATATCATGGGCAAGGTGACAGTTTTATGATTTGAAACTGCCCAAACAGAGGTAAGCATATGTAAAAATCATAAGACGTTCTTGAAGTGTCAGTCCAAAACCACCCCCAAGATCTGACTAAGCCCCTTCATATTTAAAAAGCAGATATGCAAGGTCTTCTGCAAATATAGCTATATGCAACCTTGTACAAATAAGGTCATTCTTTCTAACGATGCCCTTCTACCATAGGAACATCTTTTATAATGTTATTTTTGTGTCTTCATGACAATGTAAGACCTAAAACACAGGCACATGATTTAAATAAATTAACCCAAATAAAAGTTGTGTTTGATTCAGATTTTACCCCTGGTTGTCCATCAGCACACTGTCTGAAGGAATAGAAAGGCTTTCTACACAATACAGATATCTCAAAGCATAATAAGGTGAGATGTAAAAATGCAGGTGCTTATGGAAATGGGTAAGGTGATCTCATCATCACCAACACTGAAAGATCAACATCTAAGAACGCAGGCTGTAATATAGATACAATCTGTCCAAAACTGAATGCTTTGGGGTTTGGAGGGGATTTTGTTTCTTTGCTTGGTTGATTTCGGGTTTTTTCCCTCTGAAATATGCTTTAAAAATATATTTTATGCATTTAAACACATATGCAGAATGGCCAAATTCCTGATGTTAAAGGCAGCCTATAGAAAGAAGCATGTATGTCTAAGAAGCACAGGATGGAGGCAGAGGGAGGTTTAAGAATGGTACACAGCAGCAGGGGAGGTCAATAGCTCAAGGTCCAACTCCAGGGGTGCATTCAAGCAGCTGAGCTGGTGGTAGACAACTTGTCCCCTGACTTTCAATCTCACTGACAAATATGGCATGACACCAATACAAGAAGATAGTCTGGATCTGTTTAAGAGATTTAGAAAGCTCAAAAGAGAGAGGTCCATTGCCCTTGTCTGTTTCTTCTGTCCATCAAACCTTAAGCATGGGATACTTCTGCAGATGGGGGGAATGGTCTGTATGATTTGCTTGAGCTTCTCTATGTCTGCATAGGAGAGAATTTAGGTAAGTGGGGACAGTAGCTTGATTTTCTTTTGGTTTTTTTCTCCTATTGTTATTTTTGAACTTTCAGTGTAAGTATAACTGAAATCAAATGAAGCCTTATTTGCCTGTATGAAAAGTTTTGCTTTGGAGATTGTGAAGTTGATTAGATGTAATGGTAATGAATTCTGAGCACGGAAATGATGATGTCTACTGCCAGCAACAATCATGCAAATTTGTAAATGTTTACAAATTTGCAAGCTAGACATACGCACCACTGAGACCAATATTGTAGTGCTATATTTAGCTTATTCCTGTTCCCCCCCTCAAGATATGTACACAATAATAACTTCAAGAGAACAGCATGTATTCAATTTTCTTCAGATTGATCTTTTTACTTAAAGTAAGTGCAACAACAAAACCGACAACAACAACAAAGTTTGAGTTTAAATTAAAGTCTCGGAGGTGCAAGTGTGAGAAGGAAAAGGTAAAAGAGCTCAATGGACCTCGCTTGTCTCTTTCTTTCCTCATTAACTTATTAGAAGTGAAAGTCCAGTGCCCTCTATTGTCAACAGTAGTCATTGCCTTGCTTGCTTGGCATGCCTAATGCATCTGAGGGAAGCCCTTTTTACTCTGCAAGAAGAAGATATAAAAACAAGAATGCAAAGGCAAGTGATTTTCACATAATAAAAATGTGTATATTTTAGTCTAGCTTCCCAATTTTACTAATCCACTCTGAAGTTTAAATTAAAGATTGGGGATACCATATTATCTGAGGAGCAATTAAAATGTTGTCTGTATTCACTCAGACATTTCTAATGGTGAAAGTGTTTTGTCATGCAGATGCTTGCTGTTTGAGATAACATGCTTGTACAGTTTTTGGAAGGGAAGTCACTTTTAAGAGAAAACATTTTAAGCCTTAAAATTTGATTTGGAAAATGAGCATAACCTTTCCATGTGCAAACAAAAGATACTGAGAATATGACATAATCTTCAGTAACTAGACTGCAGCAGCAACAGCTATAATGCTTTCTGACCAGCGGGGATTTCACCCTCCCCAAGGGCTGCTGTGCACATAGACAGGATGGTTGAGGCACTAGGTCTAGAGGTCTAATGGGCACCTTAGCCTGGGAAGGGGATCAGGCATGGAGATGGGCATAAAGTTCAATTCAAAGCAGACCCCACTGCGTCCCCAAGGAAAAGCTGCTCCTGAACTGTAGCCAGTTTTAAATTTATGCCAACTAAGGCAAAGCAGAGAAAACATGTCACTGCTTGTGCAGTCAAGGGAGCAGACAGAAGCGAGTCTCACTTGAAAGGAAAAGGTCTTCTGAGATACATGGCAAGTAACCACAGCTCTACCAAAAGATGGGCAGATAATTAAGTGGAAGGAAAAGTTTCACTTTTCATCAAAATGAAAATGAATCTGCTCTCCAAGAGCTGTCTTATTTAATTGCACTCATTCAGACATTTTGAGGGGAAGAAAACCAAACCAACGTCACAACAAGCGAAGTTGTAAAGTCTCCTGGCAGAGGAAGAATGATATGGAGGAAAAACATTGGAGAATTCCATCCCCTCACAAGCACATAATAAAGCCTTCACTGTTTGAACATCAACTTAACAAATTAAAAAGACCCAACAACTAAGAACAATGTACAGATAGTCCCATTAGCTTTCCGTTAACCTCAAATGTCTGTCTTCGCGTCTTTGAAGCATAACCAAATCCATTTTTGTCCTTTCTAGGTTTACAGTGAAAGGGTTCTTTTCTGTACTGACAGTTTTCAAGGCATCTCCAGCTGTGTGACTGCCACAGTGGGTCACGCAGCTTGCGCTTCTGATGTTAGCAAGAACAGAGAAAATAGAGAAGACCTCCCCCTTAAACAGTACTTTGTTTTTTGTCGTGCTGCACCGAGACACCACTCAGCTTCTGGAGTTCCTTGCTTTTACAGTGAGTGCGACATGGATTAATCCTCTATTCTAATCCCTGCCAGCAACCAGGCCTCTTCACCGGGTAGAGTTAAATATTGATAAATATTAAACTGATAAGGCAGACTTGCCCTAACTATTTTGCCAAAAGTAAGCTGAAAAATTCCTTTGGAAGCAAAGTACAAAAAGCTATCAAGTTCATAAATTTGAGAGCTTGCACACAGAATTCACGTTACATGCAAAATTCAAAGCATGAAGGTATTTATGTCTTTAAACTGTGCCTGTTTCTGTTCATAGTAACTTTCTGTTCATGGCAACTTTCTTCTTCATGCAAAAAACCCCGAATAAAAATACATTAATAGACAGTAGAATTTCTAGAATAAAATTATCTAGTAAAATAAATGCCAATATTGTTATTGGTATTACTTTTAAAAGTACAGTAAAAATAATTTGAAGTACTTTTTCATTGCAAATAATATTTATTTGAAACATCATAAATCTCGGCACAGCATGTATCCTATTTTACCACATCATAAATACAGATGCAGAACATGGAGACATATTAAGCAAATTAATATATATCAATGCAAATAATTCTGAGTTTGTGTTTTGCTTGACATTTCCTTACGTATTCTGGAGATATCCAAAGAAAGAAAATTACTTAACACTTAACAATGCAAATGAGTTTCTTATATCAGGTTTAAACATCATTTGGCTTCAAAAAAAGGTGAAAAGTTTTGCTTTATTAATAAAGAATAGATGTGATGGGCCTTTGGTGTCCTCTTGTAAGACATATTATAAAAAAGTTATTGGCATAAGAAAGCCTCATATTTTAAAGCAGTATGTGTCCCAAGGGTAGTGTTGATCACACAGAGCAGGAAAGCATAGTTAAGCACTATTAATCTTCAGTGAGAGTTCTGGTTATTTGCCACACTGTAGCAGAGAAAAGTCATTTGGCTCCCACTTCAGCAAACTGCTCTTTCTCATCATTTTCAACAGTGCACTTAAAAAGGCTGGCAACAGACACACAGAACAGATTAATTAGGTATTTAGGATGGATTAATATCAATCCTGGTGTCTTCTTAACAGTAAATAATATAAACTTCTTTTTTTTCAGAATTATAGAAAATTATACCATTTATATCTGTATTATTTTCTAAAAGAAATTATTTCAGGGGGAAAAAATACGTATCTGAGGTTGGTCCAAAGGTACTAAAAATGTTTAGTTAATTAATTGAGCAGACATCTACCATATTAGCTTTAATATGCAGGGATTAAAGATTTGATCAGAGTTTTATCACATACAAAATTCCAAAATTTTGCTAACAAAATAAAAATATTGGCTGGGGGAGTGGCATGAGTGAGTGGCTGCATGGTGCTTTGCTGCTAGCTCTGGATAAACCATGACAATTTTGAAGATTAACATGTTGAAAACTCACAAATCACCATTCTTTTATGAGACAAGCTAATGGGGGTTAAGATGTTGACCTCAAGTTAGTCATAAGTGAATAACCTAAAATTCAAGTCACTAAAACTTAGTACGATTACCTGCTTGCCTTCTCTGTGCTCACAACAGACACTTGTAGTGCTGACATTGAAATTGTCACTACTTTGTCCAACAAAATAAATCACCAATATTTCTTTAATCATAGGACTACGCTCTTTCCTTTTGCGGGTGTGGGGTTTAAGTGTTGGAATTTTCAGGGTTTCGTTTTCAAATTAATTGCCATTTACAATGTCTGTGCTACATGCAAGTCAAGAATGTTTCCATCTTCAGCAATGCTTTCTATTGTGAAGTCTATTATGCAAGGAACAAATAAATATATTTAAGCAGTCAGGCAACATAAGCTCATAAGCCTGGAGTACAAGCATTGTTAACGTCATTGTTCTGGCTGTTGCAAAATTCCCTGGAGAGCTGCTACACTTGAGGGCTTGTGATACATTTGCATTTTCCTAAAACGCATAGTTAAGATTCTGTGTTTCATTTATAAACAAAGCTTTCAGTTGTTTCAAATTTAAAAGGTTGAGATGTGAGCAAAAGTTATCATACCCAGGACTAGATATAGCTCTTGTGAGAGCCCTAATTATAGTTCTATTACTGAAAACTAGGTTATAATATGTTCCTTTGCAATCATTACGTACGCTCAGGAGAACTTCATTATTTTATAAATAAAAGCCTTCTGAGGACAAAGGAAAGCTCTTTCTGAGGAAAATGATATTGAAGTGGTATGCTTCACATTTTTAAAACTGGTTAGCGTTTCAACTTATTGCATGCCATTTAGATGGTAAACCAAGAAGATATCACTAAAGAAAATCAAACACAACATCTAAGATTAGGAGGAAAACACAATGATCTCTTAGATTACATTCTCCTGTTTCTTCTATACTTTTCCTTTGCTAAGTGTTTAATCTCACAAACAATTTACAGATATTTATGGCCTATCTTACTGAAACAATGATGAATTGCTCATAGATGAGTCACATACTGCAATCTTTAAAGCACAGATTTTTTGCATAATCAACTTTCCAACAAGTAAAAGAGTAGGCATTAGAAAGAAACTGACTCTCTTGAGATGCTGTAAGAGACACCTACAAATGTATTTTCCCCATTTTTTCTGTTTAGAAGATCTCATTCAACCTGCCAAAAAAAAATAAAACTCCATAGAGAGACATGGCTTCACCCATACCAATTGTAATCTTGCTGACAGTTCTCCTGGCTTTCCCTAGCTACTCCTTCACAGACATTGTGGTAGCACTCCAGAAATTTCTAGGTTATGTGCATCTCAGATGGAAAACTGTCCAGATAGTGCAGTTGAGACTTTGTTATGGATTTCATGTATGGATTTCATGACTCCTTAGCTAAGAGGTAGTGGAGTTCATTGCTGAACTCAAGGCATCTGAGCCCAAAGTACCCACACATGATCCAACTAAAATGACACTGTAGACATGGCCAGAAGAGCAACTATTACTCCCTCCAGTCTTGTGATTCAAGTAATAGGTTTACCTTTTTTTTTTCCACAAATAATACTTTTGGGTTGGTTCATAAATTACACTGATGACTCATACATAAAAAAAAAAAATCAATGTCATTAATAGCATTATTTGTATTTTCATCATTAGTCATGTGAAAGCAACTTGCAAATGTGTTTTGTAAGCTTAGTCTAAGTGTGCTGAGACATGGGTACTCTTGGCACTGAATTTTCAGGAAAGGAATACAGCTCTTTGAGTGGAAATGCACTATGGACCCAACACAAATGAAGATTTAGAACAGTGAGAACTATGTTTTTACTTTGCCTACATAAGATGGACTCTTTTTTATCCATGGATGGTGGTGAATGGGTGAGTATTGTATAAAATAAGTTCATTCAAGCCTAAATATTTTATGGTTAAATAATGACATGGATTCTGCTATTCTCAAGTAAGAGAAATAAGTAATATTTTCTTCTACCTTAATTCCAACTGTGTAGGCTAATCTGGTCAAGACATTACCTCTAGAACCCCACAGGAGTGAATAAAAACTAATTTTGCAAAGAAAGTAATTTATTGAACACTATTACAACAATAATAATATTGATGAAAAATCAATAGCCAGAAGTAGCCTGTTAACCGAAATCAGTTCCACAGCCAGAAACAGAAATGGATTTGAACCATGAAAAACAAGTCAGGAGAAGAAGGGGGATAAGCTCTAGATTTCACATGGAGATCCATTTTCATGTTTTGAAGATCACCTCACCCAAAACATCTTGGTCTTTAGAAGAAAGAGAAATAGTCCCAGGACAGCACACAGCTATTAACCGTGACCACTCATTTTACAGTGAGCCTCCTGTGTTTCTGTCCTGAAAAGCCTATAGAGTAATAAAGGTTACATGGTATGAGACTGCACTGAAGAGCAAACCATGCTTCCTGCATATGTACCTCACAGGCAGCCAGCAGATATTACTGAGCTTACCAGACATGTGATTTCCAATTTCAGACCAACTAATCTGGTGTTGCACATAAAAATTTTATAGGACAAGAGTAATTTGGCCAAGATTTAAAGATCACAGGGTTTTTTTATAGATCACAGAAATAAAAAGACCATGTCCAAAACACAGCAGAGGCATGAGATAAAGAGAAACCTGAACTATAGTGTTTAGGTCTTCCTCCGAGTCCAAATGACGCAGAGGGAAATTAGTGCTTCTCTAGTATGTTTATGAATGCCTATTGACATTCAACTCTTTATAGAAGTGAAGTAAACGGTAGTTTAAATACACTCCACTGAACTAGAATTGGAGGAAAGACATCTAGATCATTCCGGTGACCGAGTCAAACCCACTGGTAACGGCATCTGCTGACAGGTCATATTTTCTAAACCCTTCATAATTCTTGCTGTTCTTCTACAGTCTTGCTCCAAGTTTTCTCAGTAATTGCAGGCTTTGCTATTCCATAAAACAACCATTTCTGAGCTGAGAAAGCAATGTTCTCAGAACATGGCATTTTCCTTAGATATAGAAACAACAGTTACTCTTAGTTTTCCATAACTATTTCTTGGGTGATAACAAGGCCTAATTCATTTCAAGCTGTACCATACAACTGCTGCTGGGGCTGCTTCTTTGTATATGGAACACCAAGACAGTAAATTACTCAAGCTAAAATCTCACTATTCCCTAGTAAAATAGAATAATTATATCTTTCACCTTCTGTGAAGAACTTCCATAATCACAGACATAATATATGTGCCTTTTTTTTAATAGTGCCATTTTGTTTGTGATTCACTGCATCTCCCAGTGCTTTTCTTTGCTTTATTATTGCCACCAGTTATGCCCACTTATGTATACACATACCTTTTACTTTTGTCCTAAATATAATACTTCAGATTTGTCTTGTAATTCATCAATCAGTTTGAGACCATTTGTTCAAGATTATATTTCACCCTGCTCCAGTCCTCCAAACTGCTGGACGTGTCGGCTGTTGGGATGCTGAGCACAAATATGTGCTGTCTAAATCACTTGGATTGCTATTAGAAAATGCTCCAGACCATGGAGAAGTCCTGTGCGGCTCCCTGTTGGCCTGAACTACTGCTAAACACATTTTTCAACATTATAGTGGTTGTATTCAAATTATCTTACTCCTCTTTTTTAACGAGAGTCAGATGGGACACAATCAAAGGCCAGACTAAAGAGAAAATACATCACTATGTCATTGTTCTCTATTGCCAAATATTCTCTAGCAGATAAAAATGAAAGATTATGACACTGATTTAGTTTGTTACAAATACAGTTAAGAAATTATATTCCAGGAATTTAAAAAACAAGAAAAGTTTTAATCAAATTAATAGTTTGAGCTCAATTTTTCCTGTGTATTAAAGATAAAAATCATTATATGCTGCTGTGTGTGTGTGTGTGTGTCCTTTAACTAAAAGGTAGTTATTTGCTCATTTTTGCACTACATTTGAGATCTTTAATATTCTCAAACATTACTATTTCAAACCATACTGTAATTTTGCAATTAAAAACATACTGTAATAGTTCACACATCTTATCTTTGACACTGTTCCACTCCAATCCATTCCAATTCACCTGGTTTTGTTAAATTTGTGATTGCAATACAAAACAAGATAGACAAGCCCAATAGAGAAAACTCCTCCCTATATCAGGAACATAATAAAGGACTTCAACAAACAGTAAAACTTCTGCATCACTAGTTTGAAAACAAGAAAATCATATTGAGGCAGAGAACATTTTGAGAAGAGGATGGCTATTTACATTGTAATCCCTACTGTAATCAAGGCAATAAAACTTGAGGATTTTTTTCTAATAAATCAGTCAACTGCATTCAGCAACACTTGTAACTGTTACCTTGACAATAAAGACTCAGTGAAAGAATATAAGGGTTTTTGACATATTTTGGTTTACAAATTAAAAAAATATTTAATTACCTTAGCAAACTGTGCATTTATCCATTTTGTGAATGTTTTCTTTTGAACATCTTCCCGTTCATCTGCCAGAGGAAAGTAAAACATTTCATTAGAATTATTCAACAAAATACAAGTTTCAGTCTTGGTTTGCAGTAAAGCGACTAATAGTAATTAAAACTAATAGTAATTAAAACACATTCAGGACACATATTTGGATGTATTCTTTTGAAAATTACATCACCATATTTTTGAAAGCCTATAGGTTCCCTTCATTGTTATGACCTATATCCCTACGTCATCTCACCCATCCTTTCTTCTGGAAGGAAACATGTTCAATACGATCTGAAATATCTCATTCAAATTTTAATTTCATATCAGTATAAAAACCCACATTGGCAGCGGGAAACTCTCCTGCAACACTTCTATAATACTACTTGAAATAACAAGTTTATATACATGCCTTCAAATCCCTTCAAGAAGTGAAGACATATGTACCACAATGATAGTTCTCCATTGGCAGCCTATGCTATACCTTTTGTTTATTCTACCTTGCAGCTATGTACCTGTCATAATTTGTAATATCCTCCAGTGGAAAAAAATTTAAAAAATGAAACAAAATAAAAAAACCCACAGATTTGTTCAGCCATACATGAAATTCCTTCTCGAGTCCTTAATACAAAAAATATTGCTGAGGAAGATGATTCTCTTAGGCCTTGATTTCTGTATCTAAGAAGTACAGTTTTGATGCCAAGCAGAACTGGACTTACAAAGGTCCAATTCTGATCTATTTTATGTAGATGGGAAGAGAAATATGCCTTGAAATTAGAAACTAATGAGCATTTCCCCAAAAAAAGATCTATTAGGTAGTCATCATCCCTGAAATAATGCAGAAGGGCAAACCTCTTCATATGAGAAATTCAAATCAAACTAGAATTAAAAGGCATGTGTGGAAAAGGTTGCAGAATGCTTATACAAAAATAAAGCTCACTCAATACTGCCTTTTGTGTTGCAGTAAAATTCTCTGATTTCTTAAATAAAACGGGATACTCAAATCCCACCTGAAATGTTCAGCAATTAATAATGTTAATAGATTCAGTTGAATTTGAAACAGAGGTATGGATGAGCTATATGCGAAATGCACAGCATTAATAATGTATTTTGCTTTCCCTCCCTCCACACCTCCAAGGAGACAAGGCAAATCTTTTTGCTAGAAATATATCTTTTGTTCTTACAACCTCACTTCAATAGCACTTGTGAAAAGTGCCTTTCACAAGAGTATTTTTGAATCTCAATGATAGAATACAATGTACCCAGGAAAAAATAATACTAGAGTTTGGAAATCTACTCTTCCATTATAAAAATCTGCATGCAGGAAGGAGCGTATTCTCATTGCTTTCCGATGATCGTAACTGAAAAGACTGACAATGCAACAGCACTGCTGGAAACATGATAGAGAAGTCAAGCATTATATATGTTCTGCCAGTCATGTATGAGTATTTGATACAATAAACTTTCTAGAGCTCTACTGCTATCTGTCCCAAATAATGCTTCTTGTCACATCCCTTGGCTGAAAGTGATATTCAAACAGATAGAGATCCATTAAGAAACAAGAGCATGTAGAGGAGATGCATGTTTTTGGTAACAACTGATGTTAAAAAGCTGTTATAAATTTATTTTTTCACAACTATCATCACTGTCCTCATTGTTGACTGTTAGTAGGCTGTTTATTATATGAGTTACAGCTTATTCCAGTCATGTGCAATGCACAAAAGATGGGAAAATCGAGGAATATGTATTTGGTGGAGGATATGTAGTCAGTCTGATGTTGTATCGCAAACTTCTGCAGCAGCTTCATAGAAAATACTATGAATGAATAGGTATTTCTGTTTATTCACCTCTGATAAAATTGTCAAATGCAACCTTGAAATGAGGCAGAAGGAGAATACCTGGGAATATTCTTCTCAGGGAAGAGGGAAAAGGAAAGAGTCAAACCTACTGCTTTCAAACAATACAATCTTCCACTCTTCCTCCCCAGGCTACTGTAATAACATATTCAGTAACAGTTCTCATGTGTGGAGGTTTCCACAAAGATATATTTAAATGCAAGTCACCAATTAATTCATGTCCATTGAGCTAATGAAAAACACGGTACCCTGAGGAAAATGAGAGTTAAACCCATAATTTGAATGTTTGAAACTTACTCAGAGTTCAGGCAATGCTCTGCTACTTTTGCAAACACAAATCTCTTCCACTACTCTGTTATCTTAATCCAGAGATCATTTCAAGTACTTTTATCTCTAGATGCTTGCTCTGACAAGTTTATAACACAGCAATTTGTTAGTGACAGTCTCCTAACCTAAAAAAGAATCAATTTTTCAGTTATGCACGGCCTGATTTCCCCACAGTAAGCCTCTTCTTTTTTTTTTTTCCGAAAAAGATGTTCTCCTAACCTAGATTTACGGATTGAATGCTCAATGTGGTCACTGAATGACATTTGTCTGGGTGCTGTAGAAACGTGCCAAGAACACTCAGCTGCCACTTTCACAATGCTGTGTTTATAATAGATCCTTCAGCAGTGAGCCGAGGGATGCCCTTGCAGGTGTTTTTACTGCGGGGCCAATAAGAATAATCAAATGGCCAGGCAGGTAATTCCTTTGGCTGTTCAACAGTGATAAAGTATGTTTACTTCTTTTCTTTCAAGCTGGAAGAATTGCAGAATAGCATACTGTCTCTCTTCAGGTTAAATCCAAACGTGAAACACTGCACAGGTCCTGAATGCCTTTACTGCAATAATAATGGGATCACTTCTCACAGCAAAAGTATGCTTTTCCCAAAATGCTGGGGCAGAACAGGCTTCACCTCCTTTCTGGGGGTTATCAACTCAGAAAATGAACAAAATGAACTCTATAGAAAATGTTCCAGAAAAAAAAAAAAAAGGAAAAAAAAGGCACTGACCTGTGAGACTTATCTGATTTTCATGCACTAGAGCCTCTAGTACTACTGAATACAGCTTCAAATACACAAATTCATCTTACAGTTCTGATATATTTCTGGTAGGATGAGCATTCAACTTTGCAACTGTGAATACAATTTGCAACTGTGAATACAAACCTCTCAAATTATCTAACTACATATTTGACTTTAAAAGTATTATTCCAGGCTAGAGCTCATAAGAAATTATGGCCATGAACAAAACTGCAGTATTAATGGAGCTAATAATCTGACAAAGGACAGTTCTAAGGTTTAATCTGGTGACAAGACTAATAGAGACAAGTGGTACACCGATGAATGCTTAGGAACATGCAATCAGGATTTGACAGAAGGATACTATTATTAATGGCAAGTGGTAACCAGACAACTTTTCTAGATACTTGATAAAATAATTCATGTTTACAACCTACTACTCAAATAATGTTTCCTCCTATTTTCCACCAACACCTACCCCCCAAAAACAAGTCATAAATTGTCATCTCTTAGTAGACTACACTTAATACACTTATTTTTTCAACACTCCCCACCCTGAATACCATAAAATTTATTAAATAAAAAATGGAAACAGGGAAAAGTTATTTTAGAATGTCTGGTATACACTCAATACTATTCAGAAATCGTACAGCAGTGAAACAACGTGAGCTGACAAATACCAAGTAGGTCTTAAATAAACCAATGTTCACAAACTCACAGTACATGTCACTACATCTTTTGGCTTGTATGATATAAGTCACTCTCCCACAGAAAACATGGGAGTGGGGGGAAGGAAGCTTCCACTCTTTGGTGCATTTTCTCTTCTTTTTCTACAGGATCTTCAGCCTCTCATTCTTGACACACCTAAACAAATATTGCTTGCACAGAATGGTTGAGGTTGGAAGGGGCCCCTGGAAGGTCATCTGGTCCAAACTCCCTGCTCAAGCAGGGTCACCTTTAGCAAGTTGACCAGGATCATGTCACACCTGTTGTTTGAGTGTGTCCAAGGATGGATACTCCACAACCTTTCTACTTAAGATCTCATGATTCCTACCATCTGCATGCAATGTTCCACAGATGTGGATGGTGGTTTCTTATGCAAGTAGCTTAGAAAACTCTCCTGAACAGTAAGTACAACCCATTTTTTAAAATTAGAAGACATTCAACACAGGTTCACTGGCACTTCTGGAGTATGGGAAATGAGCCATAACCTTAAAGTTATAAGCTTTAATTTTAAACAGAAAATCATTGCCTTTAAGATTTCCATAAAGACACTACATAATATGTGTAAAGTATTTGAATCACTGCAGAGACAGACAGTGACAGAAGGCTCAGTTATATGACAGAAGATTTTATGTCATCTTCAGGAAGTAGTTATATCACAGGCCAGTACACAAACCAGAAAGGAGACTTGTCTGACTCTTACAGTTTTGCCTTGAGCTGGGTTAAACAATAATTGAATCCCTGCATTTTGTCTACCAGGAGCAACCAAGGGGAAAAAAAAGAAGAATGAAAGAAAGGAAAAAAAGAAGAAAAAGAAAAAAATCTGCTATACTAGCTGGAAACTTTGAAACAATGGTGTTAAGGCAGGTGTCAATTCCTTCATTCATTGCAACAGCAGGTTCATCAAAACACTGCACTTTAGAGAATAAAACCATCAAAATTGCTATTTGATTTTCTAGCAGCCAAACAATGCAGATTCAGTAAAGGCCAGGATTTGCTTCAGTGAGTGGGAGTGAGTACTAGCAATGGTGGGAGCACTAGGAACAAAAGAGGCCACAGATAGTCACATTATTGATACTCTGGCTCCATCGACTCACTATTCTTAGAGATTTCAAGCACATTGTTACACAACTCTGTCAGTACCTACAACTGCTGAGAAATGTTCCCTTCCCATTCTTGCTTATCTGAGGGGGGAAGAAGAAATCAATGCAATACAGTGACTGAATGATATTTGAGTGGACTAACTTTGATTTTCAGTCGTTGAGGTCATCCAAGACATTCACAAGCTGGCAGGAAATACAATACACTGCTTTGACAGACAGCCAATGATTTTAAGTTTATTACTGATGTAAGGCAATATGTAACATACAAGTCTTTGTCCATCTTCTATAAATATACTGATGAGCGGCATGTTGACTTTATCTGAATACTTTTAAGACTCTGTTCTTTCTGCTGCCCCCTGAGACTTGACTGTGGAACTTGAGTTAAATCACCATAATCTGACTATCTCAGGCTTCTCAAAACACTGAACGTACTTAAAAGCTCAGCAGAATGGGAGACTTCAGCATTTAGAAAACCCTGATTAATATTAAGAAAAAAAACCCGCAAAACCCACAACTCAATTATCTGAGAAATACTATATCCATATTGTCTGAAGACATTTGGTAAGATTCAAGATAAATTTCAAAAAAGAGAAGGAGTATTACTATATCAAAAAGACTTATTCCCAACTCTGCTCCCCTCCATCGACTCCTTTAAATGCAGGATCTCAGAGAGTGTTCCATTTGCTGCTCAGGGGACAGAAGAGAGAACAGCAGTGAGACCTAGTGTACAGGATTTCTACTGACATCATAGACCTAGACTGAACCCCAGGCTGAGAAAGCCTTTTATTTTTCTCATTTCATTATGTTAGCTGGAAAAGTTACCTTGTTATAACTGTTTAAGGCAAACTACTTCCTGCCTTTTCTGGTTTATAATTTTAGAACACCACAAGTATTTATACAAGGTCTCATTCTTCTAACCTAACTTTGCATAAGTAGTTATACAGTGGAAATCTGTAATAGTACCTTTGAGGGGAGCTGTGGAAGTCATGGGGTAGAAAAGGCACAGGAGCAGCACAAAAGACAGAGAACACAATGAAGTGCCAGCCTGGCACAGAAGGAAAGAGAAGAAAACAACAATAAGAGCAGATGGGGAAGGAATGGGTAGGGTGGGGTTGGGTAGAAGGCAAAAGAAGATGGAAATACTTTTTCCTGGTTTGAGGGGAAAAGGGAAAAAAGACAATCTGGAAGTAGAAGTGGGATGAGAAGAGCCAGAGACAAACACTTCCTGGAAAGAAAAAAGGATGAGGCATTATTTGTGATATCCAGTAGCTACAAGATCATATGCAGTAAAGTAGTGGATTGGAACAAAAGGACCACTGGAGCATGTGTAGCAAACCAGCACAGTGTGATCTATCTCCCCAGGCCATTAACCACTTCTAAGGGGAAAGAAAAAGGAAAAAAAAAACCAACCAAACAAAAACCCACACCAAAACAAAAGACAAAAAACCCTAGCAATCCAAATACGAGGGTAACACAAACAAGCTACAGATGATCTCTGAAACAGCAATAGGCAGCTGTGAAATGCTCACATATAATCTAGGTTTTGAACAAATTAATGGAAATTTCTTCATGTCTGTTTAAAACAAAATGGCATTCTCTACAGTTGGCCAAGTCTTTCTCTGATCTACCACACACAAACACACCAGGAACTGATGGTACTTCCCCGTGTCTATGCATTTGACCCAGGCAAAAGGAGCAGAACTACTAATAGATAACATTCTTGATGGGCCCCATGGGCTGGTCACAGTCTTCTTGCTGGCTGGATATTAAGTGGAGTAGCTAATGACAGCAGCTGCAGAGGTCGCAAAAAAGGTAGAGAAAGCCTCAATGAACAGAAAAAAACCTCCAAAGAACACTTTTTTTTATTTGCCCTGTAAAGCTTCCTAATACCTCCTTCCTTCTGATTTTGTATAGGCAGTAAGTAACCTTTGGAAGAGGACCCTGATTTAGTGTCACTGGTTATCAGCAGGCAAAGGTATGGAAAGAGAGTGCTTTCCCATCTAATGTAACACCACACTGACTGTCAGGACATCCACCCTAAATAGTAGTGATGCACCCTTGCCTTAGGTGTTCACAAATACGGATTTAAATCACTTTTGTATGATGCCACAAATATCCTGGTCTCTTAGTTATTGACAGCTTTGCAAACACAAGCTTTACATGTTTTCTCTGTTGGCTTTCTATTACTCTTTTCTAACCAGAGATTATTTGGATCCAGGAAGTTTGTTCCAATACAACGTAAAAAGCCCAGATGTTTCAATCCATCAGATTTCTCTGCCAAAACTAATTACTCAAAATTAAAGAACATCTCTGCCATATAAATTGCTACACAAAAGGGAAGGATTTCAGGTAATGACTTGTTATCTTTACATGAAAATATATAATTATTCATTTAGATAATTAGCCGTGTATGAGCACTGTCCCCTTTGTTATCTATTTTTCAGTATCATACAAATTGTTGCCAAAATGATTAAAAACCTATTAATAGAAGCTATTTTAGCATCATACCATGATTAAAATAGTATTTTCTGAATACTGTAGATGATATATTACATCTTAAAATGAAGTAACGTGTTTGCCATCACTTAAAACCCCACGGTGGTTAGAAGTTGAAACCACTTCAAATTGCTAGAAATTGCAGAATATTGTATGATTCAACTAGATTAGCAACTTTTTGGCAGTCATGCACCAATGAAATCATGATGCTACTACATCCAAGTACCTTGAAAAAATACTAATAAAAATGATTGAAAAGATTGGGGTTTGGTTTTGTGGGGTTTTTTTGTTAGAAGCAAAAAGATGCATTTTCAGGAAAGTCTGCTTAGTGCTATAAACTATACTAAATTCATTAAAAATTCAGAGAATATATAAGGAAGCTTACTGATATTATTTAAATGTGAAAGAAAACTAGGAAGAGTTCAAGGATATTAACTTCATTTTGTCAAATGAGTATGTGTGGTGAGAATACCTATTTCATTATGGATTATTTTGAACAGAAAGCTATATTTATGTTCCTGTTTACAGATTCAAGGAGCTCAAGTTTAATCTTACATCTCACGATCTTACATAAAATCAACAAGTCTGCCTTTTGCCACATAGATTTACTACTATTATCATTACACCTAAAACGTATTGTAACTCCACAGCTCAAAGGTCCAATTTTCGCCACTGCTGCTGAAAGGTACTTTGATCCTTTCGTCTCCCAAAGACAACAAAGGACTTTAAAGGCTGGTTAGCAGAGATCACGCTCTGCTAGGAGTGAGGAAGCAACAAAGCAACAGTTGCTGCTCAGCGCTGTCTCTCATTGCTGGCCTGGCTGGGACAAAAGAGTACAACCTAACTGACATAAAAAAATAGTTTAACTTGTTTGAAGGAGTGACTAGAAGAGATAAACAGATTAAATATGTCTTGAATGTATTAATTCCAGATCCGGATGCCCTTATTTTTAAACCATTTTTGTCCCTTCCCGGCCAGAGAAAACTAAATTGTTGGCAGAAGGAGTGAATCAGTACCAGCTTCCCCCGACACACACAATCCCTCCTAGATCACACAGCACATGCCTATTTCCATAGGCTGCTCCTTGCAGAGGAAGGACTGCAGCACCGGGGCAGATTGATAGGCCCAGGCAGGCAGCATGGCAGCAGCAGTCCCTCTGCGAGGCCTAACATACAGCCGGCACCGGGAAAACCCTCATCAGTTAAAGACTAATAAAATTGGTTTGTGTACACAGCACGTTTAGTGACAACCCATAATAAGCGTTGTTACTCCTCTGTACCAATGATCCGAGAATTGCTGAAACTAATTCAAAATGAAAGGAAGTGCTCTCAACTCGGCGGCTGTTAGTAAGCTGGCTCAAAGCAAACCCCAGCATTATAAATGTTCCTGTCACTGTTGTGGGAAAAGTTACGTACCAGAAACCAGCAGCATTGGCAGATCTTTTATTTCAGCAGTGTCACCAGATAAAAAATAAATAACTCCCCACAAAATAAAAACCTTGCTTTTGAAAAGCTTTAAATGATTCTAGCCTTTATGATTTCAACCAAGAAAATTGTTACACCCATTGTGAGAAGGAAAACTCTGATAAAGGAGCTGTGGCCAACAGTGAACTTTGCTTGCCAGGACACGTAGGCTGTAGGGTTCTTGGGTTTTTCGTTTGGTTTTTGTTTGTGGTTTTGAAACTTTGGAAGGCAGATCAACATTTTCTGGGTCAGCAGGCCACCTTAAACTGTGACAGAGGCACTGTGTGGGAGTATTTTTACAACAGAGAATAATAATTAAAAAAAAATAAATCAAGATTACATAACTAGATATAGCTGCACAAAGTTTTTGTATTCATAACTTTTATGAAAAATGCACAATTATTTTTGTTTTGTTCAAAAAACCTGATAACTGTTTACTGTTAGACTGACTGTGATTTTCACCATCAAGGTTCTATTTATGTTTAAATACAAAAAAATAAAGGACAAGGAACCAAGGACAGTAAGGACTTTTCATGAGCTAGTTAGAGCACCATACATCAAAAAGGGAAAATAATAGCCCACAAAGTTTCTGAATGATAGACTGTCGACTAATAACAAATGAAGCTGAAAGAAGCATCAGGATTTAAAACAGGTAATCAGAGTCTAAAATATGACACTAGTACCTAGTATTTCACACAAGCTTCTGATGTAAAAATGAAATTACTTTATCATTTTCAGCAAATGCCACCTAGTGATACGTCGCTGTAAAGCTTGGAACTGCTTTGATTTTTATGTATTTTCTCTCAGACTTTCTGATTTGGGCTCCATCAGAATAGGGGTGGCCAGCAGGGACAGGGAGGTGATTGTCCCTCTCTACTCTGCCCATGTGAGGCCCCACCTGGAGTACTGTGTCCAGAGATGGGGCCCCCAATACAAGAAAGATGTGGAACTGTTGGAGAGGGTTCAGAGGAGGGCCACAAGGATGATTAGAGGGCTGGAGCACCTGCCCTACAAAGAGAGGCTGAGGGAGCTGGGCTTGTTTAGCCTGGAGAAGAGAAGGCTGCGGGGGGACCTCATTGCAGCCTTCCAGTACTTGAAGGGAGATTATAAAGAGGAGGGGAATCAACTTTTTAAAAGGGCAGATAATGGCAGGACAAGGGGGAATGGATTAAAGCTAAAGGAGAGAAGGTTTAGATTGGATATTAGGGGGAAGTTTTTTTACAGAAAGAGTGGTGAGGTGCTGGAAGAGGCTGCCCAGAGAAGTAGTGGATGCCCTGTCCCTGGAAGTGTTCAAGGCCAGGCTGGATGGGGCCCTGGGCAACCTCGTGTAGATCCAGGCTGGAGGTTGGTGGCCTTGCCTGTGGCAGAGGGGTTGGAGCTCTATGATCCTTGGGGTCCCTTCCAACCCATGCCATTCTATGAGTCTATGATTTGCTTCTATGAAAAAAAAATCAGACAAATGCTGTATATGGTCATAGACTGTCAGTCAAAACTCCTGTCGCACACATGCACTACACAGACAGAAGAGGATGGGTTAACCATATGTGGCAGACCAACATTTGTTTCAGTTTGTATTAAAATATTCATTACAAATAACCACGCTAAGTACACAGTGGTGGCTAGCACTAGTCTGTAATATTTCAAGTTCCTTTTTTGTTCCTCTGTCAAAAGCAATTAGAGAACAGGCTGTTCTAATCTGCTTGAGTGACTGCTGTCTACTTCATTTCATCTGACCCAATTAGTGTCTGAGTTAATTAGTAGAGGCTGTCACTGAGACATGTATCAGAGAAGTTTGCAATTAATGAGACCAAGGTGTTAATATGCAATTGTTTACAATACATGCACCCTGTTTTTACCTACTGCCGCAGCAAAGCTAATAGTATTTACTGGACCCCAGCTAGGATTCCCCTTATTATACACCATTTACAATTCTTTTCAAGAAAAGAAAAGAAACTTCTAAGAATAGCTGTATAAATTAAAGGTAAGTGATCAGTTGTTTCCACTCCTGTTTCAACCTTATTTGAAGCAGCCAAAGTAATGTTGAATCTGTCTAAATCAAAGTTGTGATTTAATTTGCATACAACTGTTACACATTGCATGTTGTCTTCCTCTCACCATCCCCAAGCAAGAGGTGAAAACAAAGGACAGCAAAAGAGTAAGATAAAGCATTTAAAAAGCCCCTGTTGATACTGATCAATCAGTGGGACAAGGAGGAAGGAAGCTAATAAATGGAATTTAATTCATCTAAACCCCTTTCAATTTCACGGCTACTTTAATGCTTTTTGTAGCAGCTCAATGGTACAAGTGACTGAAGAATCTTAAATTTTCAGAAATACACTATAGGGTTTGAGCATGTAATTGACTGGTATACTAGATTTGCTGTTTCTCACATTAAGGAAAACTGATACTGTTGCATACAGGTGAAGGATAATAGGAATTAGATAAAAGCCTAAATACCAACACTTGATAGACAACTTGGGTTAAATAGCATGTTAAATGCATGTCCCCCACCGCCTATCACATAAAGTGTTCTTGAAAGGAAAAAGTCATTGAGTTTCCAAACAGTTCATATGCAACACTGCAAACAGCCATAATGTTTCTTGTAGACTGTTAAGTAGTTTTTCCTTCAGCTTCTTTTGAAATTTCTGATTTTCATATAAAGTATTTAGCTTGGAAATGACTGAAAAAAAGATAGAAATTGGAAGGATGTCAGGGGAGGGAGGATCGACTCATTATTTAAAATAGTGAAAATGGCAAACACAACAGGAATCAGTTTTACTTTTCATCCTGAACATAGTGACCACCATTAGAAAGAAAACACACTTTTTAGTACTTTTATGACAAAATGTATTAAAGTTAGAATTCAGCAATGTGCCCAAAGCCACCAATAATTCCAACTTTTTTTTTTAATCCCCTAAAGACCACCAGGGAAAAATGTTATAAGAAACAGGCATTATAAGCTGTAAAAATTATGTCACTTCACACAAGAGAAGCTCTTGAGGTGCTGTACCATTCTTGTCTACCAAGTTATACTCTTCACAGCTTTTGTTTCTGGTCCAATTTCTGTCTGTCAGGTACTGCTGTCAGAAGTAGGCAGCCTACATTGCACAGGGGAGGTACAGGATGCATTTCTCTTTAAGCAGTCGGGCATCGGTCCCCCTTAAGAGTATTTTCATGTCTATAGTAACACCGGAACAATGTACTTGGCTATGTGTTATTAAATACATGAACACAGAGTTTATCCATACTTGGGGATAAAGCACAACATCTTAACATTATCTTCAGAGGGTAGAGTAAGAACAATTGAAGGAAAAAAAAGAAGAAAAAAAAAGGAATAGGGACACAGGGATAGTGAAGAAAGAGGAGAAGCATAATTCCCTTATCCATATACTGAGTCAATTTTCCATGCTGGGGAAGAATGGAGAGTAAAAGAGAGAACAATTTTTAGAAAGGTAATATCACTAGATTTTTGTAACATCTCCTTTGAATTATTACTCCACATTATAACATTTGAAGGAAGCATTAGTGAAATACTTAAAAATGTGATTTCAGAGCAATACTGCTCCATCTTCTCACCAAGTGGGCATTGTGTGAGCAAGTTACCAAAATATTTGCAATAGCAAGGTAGTTTATTTATTTACTTACTTATTTAATTCATAATGTCATGACCATCCAACTGAAACTGGGATTTTTCTGGCTGCATCAGATGTGAACATTTGAGATAATGCTAACACACATGCTGCCTATATATATTCTGTGGATTCATCAGGCATTTTTCATTTCATACATCGTTCAGAACTGCATGCAGTGAATGATTTCATATCTATAACATTAAGTGAAGATTAAGAAATATTAGTATTGATTTTGGGACAGTTGCTTATTATAAACATTGATTTTTATTTCAATTCAGTGCCAACTCATCAGCTCTACTGCGAGGAGCATCATCTCCTTAATATAGATTCAGTGCAGAAAAATAAGAAAACATCTATTTGTCATTCTTTTTACAGCTGTTCTTTTCTAGTCTAGAAAACTTGAGGCAAGTGTGACATTTCACAACATCACTAACTACATTCAAGAAACATACTGTTATTCTATTCCAATGTTTTTGCAATAGTAAAGAGTCATTTTCTTTGTAGCCTAATGCCTTCTAGAAGCACCTCAAACGTCACAGATACTTTGATCACATCCATCCTAATAGAGAAACAGAAACAAATAGCTACATTTTAGGTTCCACCTCGGAGTATTGTATGAAAGACCATATTAAAACATTCAGGGATGCACAGGCTAAAAAAACATGCAGCAAAGGAGGAAAGACAAACACATCACCAAGAGAGACTCCCCCTCCACTCTCCCTGTCCCAGGAACCCAAAGCGCTCCTATCAGACACCAGTAAAATGTCCCCCTTCGTAGAGTGAGGCAATGTTCTGGGCAACTGCTCTTTGTGCATATGTCAGTACGTGGCTGCCTTGGCCACAGTGATTATGAAATGGTTGAGTTTAAATTTTTCAGTGTAATGAGAAAAAAATGACAGCAGTGTTGCTACTCTGGACTTAAGAAGAGACACCTTTTGGAAAGCTATTCAGCAGAGTACCCTGGGAATCTGTTTCTGAGGGTTTAGGCGTCCAAGAGTGCTGGTCAGTCTTTAAGAACTACCCTTTAGAAGCACAGGAACAGGTAATTCCACTGTGTCATAATTCAAGCAAGCAGGGCAGAAGACCAGCTTGACTGAACAGAGAACGTCATGTGGAGCTCAAGCAGAAAAAGAAACTATCTCATCTCTAGAAGTGAGGTCAGACTTCACAGGGAGAGTACAGAGCTTTGGTTTGTTTATGCAGAGAAGAAATGAAAGGCTAAAGCTCAGTTACAGTTGAAACCAGCCAGGGTTGATTCAGACAACAAGAGTTTTTTTAATATATGTTAATTGCAAGAGGAGACATAAACATTAGACCAATGCTTGTTGAAGCTAGTAATGAATCAAAGCAAGAGGTATTTGATGCACAAAACTGAGTCAGACACCAAAGAGATGGTCATTGACATTAAAGATGAAGTGGTGCATTCAGAGAAGCATTTTCTAAACAATGCAAACATGAGGTTGAGTCTACAACAGCCAACTATAAAAGAGGACCTGAATTCATCATCAAGATGACTATTCCAGAGAACTGTCAGTGTGCAAAGCATACAAAAAGTCACTCATCACGGGGCACCCCCAGATGTGCTGTGAACAAGACAGAAGGGGCCATTTTGTTCCTATCAATGTCTTGTACACCTGAAGGGCTTCATGCAGTTCTGGTCTCCACATCTCCAGGAGGATGCATCAGAGTTAAAGAAAGGCAAGGAGGGAACAACCAAGGAGATAGAGTTTGCTGCTTCATAAGCAGTTAATCAAAGAGCTAAGACTCTCATATTGGCAAGTAGGCTTGGGGGACAGAAGACAAGGACATAAAAGTCACAGAATCCTGAAGGGGGGGCGGAATTTCTTTTAAAATCTTACTGTACATGCACCAGGGGAAACTCACAGAAATAAGAGTATGTTGGTTTAGAACAGAACTTACTTTGCCTACTCTTTATCAGGGATTTTAGATAGCACTATACAATGTGTCTCCCATTAGAGAATGTATTTCCAAATGTAATTCCAATTTTCTTCAAATTTCTCTTTGAATTAATTAATAATGGACCTCCTTTGCATACTCTTCAATTTTTTCATGTTTTCATGCACCAAAACTTGAACCTAGTTACTTGTTCTGCAAATGGTTTACACTTGCACTGTGGGACTTCTGAACATACAGAATTCTTGGGCCAAATATGTGAAAGGATTAAAGAGGATTTATAAAAAAATAATGGTGGAAAGGTATTTAGATGGATCTGAACACAGGAATCCTGAGGGAGCCCTTAGCTTCAGTACCAACTCATTACTGCTACCCAGAATCTGTGAGGTATTATTTACCATGTGGATGATTCTTGTTTCACATTATTACTAGATGGATTTTATGGCTCGTTCTGTGCAGATCAGGATTAAGAAAATTAAAGTGACTTCTGTGTTTTGGTCCTTTTACTCAGCTCACAAAAGATGTATTCTTTAGCTAACGCAAAACAAAAAAAAATATGTATTTTGGATAATTTTGAGAAGTGAGGAATGAGCTGGCTATTCCTCTAAAATTTGCAATGGTAACTACTAATTTAGCAACCACATAAATAATGTCTATGTTATTTTGGATTTCTACATCACTAATTGTCAGGCATTCTTGTCAGGATCATCAGCTTGATGACAATGACACAGAGAGGTTAAATCACTTGGATATGTAATCAGTCATCAGAAACAATGCTTCTATGACATTCAGGTTCCACCTAACATCACAGCAGAACCCAGAGGTTGTAACCAAGTACTAGTTTTGGAAATTAAAGATACTTCCATTCTTATAATGGAGCAAGTAGAAAATCACACAGCAGGCAGCTAGAGTAATAAAAGTAATATGGAAAAGATTCCTAATGAATACAGAACAACCTACTAAAGTCAAATTGACATGACTGTCACATTTCAGTCAATGCAAATGAAACTCTTAAAATTCTCTTCATTTGTTTTATTTTCCTAGTAAAAAATGAAATGGGAATACATTTTAAGTCTTGGACATATTTTCCTCCATTCACAGTTCAGTCTTGAATGGAGAAATAACTTTGGGAATGCACAGTTCTTCATATTAAATTGTCTATACACTTAAGGAGACCACTGTGCATAAAATCTCATCCTTTTTTCATTTATTTCTGTTCAAGCTGTACTCAAATGTAATACTTAAAGGTATGAAAAAAGCTTAGGATAGTTTCTAAATTGTGTTTGTTCATGTAATTGTCTTGCAGATAGTATGTAAAAGGATAAAATTAAGATATGTACCTCCTGCTAGGTTTTACACATTGCAAGGAACTACCCGGACACAGACTGAACTTCTGGATTAACAAAGTTAGCCGGACTGCTAACTTAAACACAGAAACATTTAGTCATCATTTCCTATTTCCCCATGAAGCTAAGTGTGGTGGTGAGAAAATAATTTCCAGTGATAACAGCAAATATTTTGACAGAACTGTTCACTGGGGCAAGGAAGAAGCAGGATACAGAAGCGATACGAATGCAAATTTTCAAAAGTGTGATTATACTTTAACGTGTGTTACATTATCTTCAAGAAAAAAAAAGTAGGGAATTATACTCTTAGTAAAAAAAAAGTCATTACAGTAAATGGAAATACGACTTAATGTTTCAATTATGTCTCTATAGAAGTGCATTACACTGTAAGATAAGATTAAGGTATGAGACATCTGTTTTCATTCACAAAGTTTTTAAAATCTTTACAGATAATTAGATGGATAGTTGAAATTTCCAGATTTACTATGAATAGCGAATAATCGCTCAGAGAAACACATACCAGCTGTTCTTATTTTTATTAGCTTAATTCTCTTTGCTGTATTTCTGTAATATTTTTCACTGTCATCACTGGCTTGTACTACATAAGCCGGATACAGAATAAGGGAATTACTTCAATGACACAATATCCAACCTCTATGTGAGCTTGTCGTCAGAACTTAAGTATTTTGAAAGTTGAAGAAGTTTATGGTCTCAGAAACACCAGAGTTAACTTAATCCATCTTCCCTTTAGTTAAATACATTTCATTTAAGGCAAGCTTTTAAGGGTTGGCATTTGGGTTTACTTTTTCTAATGGAACAGATACACACCTGCTTTTCGACGTACTGCAATGCCAAGACATTCCCCACAGTATTCTCATAGTTCAAGACTCTACTAGAACATACTCGCACGCAGGAACCCACTGTATATTTCAACTTAGTAAAAACACCAACCAACGAACCAAAAAACCCCACAAAAACTGCATGGACAGAAGAAAGAAAAAATAAATAAAAAGGTAATTTCCAATTGCACAGATTGCATAATTGGTAATTTCCAATTGCACAGAAGTCACCCTCCTGGTTGGAAGGAGGAGGAAAAGCGGGGCCCTTGTTGGAAAGGAAGCATGTTGCTGGGTTACTACATATCATTACTGATATCTGTAGTCTTGGCAGAGTTTGAGAAAAATGCTAAGAAATAAGCAAATGGTGAAGGTATTGCCTGTTATCAGTTTGTAACGCTTAATAGCTTTCCCAAGCTATTCTTTTTCCATAGAACTTTGTATCTTTGAAACGGTTTCTACACTTTTAGCAACAAAGAGTTACTAGGATTACGGTGAGAATAGCAGAGGAAAACACTCAAAAGTTGGCTTTGATTTTCACTGCAAGCCTTGTCAGAAATGAAAGCGGTTTACAATTTTAAGAGTTGAGATTAGATATTACTTTACAGAGTGGATTATTACTGAGATTAGATGCTGCTGTAGCGAATGAATTGCTACTGCCAACAACATTCCAGGTATTAACATTTTGTGCAATTGCTTTCACTGTACAATGATACAGAGATGAAAAACTGAAGAATTAATTTTAATTCTACAAAATTGGAATTCAGCTAGACAAACTGATTGTTAATTAGCACAGACTTCCTGTGCACATTCAAAAGACTATAAAACCAGAGATATTAACAAAGTGATTTGGAAGCAAATTACAAACAATAATAAAAAAAAAAAAAAAACATGAGGTAATTTTCAAATCCATGCATATTCAAATATACAGTATTTGTATCAAGTGAAATTTATCTTGAGTACCCAAGGAGCCAATTCAAAGACACGCTGTGGTGGTTTAGCCCGGGCCATGGTCAGCAGCAGCAACTCTGGCCTTGAATCAGCCAATATTTAGTTGCTGGGGCCTGCAGAGAGCTTTTGGCTGCTTCTCACAGCAGCCATCTCTGCTACCCCCTGTTCCCTAACAGTACCCAGCTAAGCAGATCTGCAACACACACACACACACACATGCACAGATATACATGCTTAAAGCAGGAAACTTTTTGTCATGAGTTCTGACCTTCAGATGTGACTGATTAGCTATGACAGAAGCAAAATAATCACGCGTGTGATCTTCATTTGTGCAAGTGTTCAAGCAGCCATGTCTCTATATTACTGATATGCTAACATAGCTTTCCACATATTTCTGAAAGATGGCACATAAATCCAATGATGTTTGATGACTTTCATTAAACTCCTCAAGCAAGAAATGTTCTCCTCACTTCCAAGTATTTATGAAGCTCGTTTTCAATTCTAATGACACTGAAGTGAGCATCTAATATAGTTCTTGTTCCTTAATCCATGATTTAATCTAAGAACATAAACTTTAGCCTATATATGTAAGCAGCTCTTTGTACATTTGATTGCAGCTGCCTTTTCCCAATGTTATTGCTAGCTGTCATCTTCACTTTACAAACTGCAATCAGGCTCCACAGTTAAAATGCATGAACTCCATTTCTGAGAGCTGCTCGATGTAACAAAGGCCACATTGTGTGTCTTGCCTACCTTTCCTATCACTGACTATTTTTTTGCAACTACTACCCTCAACCACTGAGAGTAGTTAGTGCGTCTACATTTTTTTTGCAAGACGTATATACATGGTATACGAGACCCATAATGAAGTAGCCAACTATCCACAAATATTTCAAGTAATGAAGCCCACCAGCCAGGACCTCTGGGCGACCTTGCAAATGTAACCCCAACAGAAACGCTTTTAAAGGCCTGATGTGAACACTTTTATGCATGCATTGTATAAACACATTTTAAGTGTTAACCCTGCACAACCTTTAACAGTTCAAAACAGTGTCTTACTTTATATTTTCCACTGCTTTATATTTTAAGAAAGCTGCTGCTCTTGCGAGAAGCCATGACAGCTCTACAAATCTAAACAATCATGCACAATGTTGCAAGATGTCTCACCACCCAAAAGGCATTCCAGATGTACGCTCAACCACAGCTAACTTACAAGTATCCCAAACAAGTCCACCCACAATAATTTTCTACAAGGTGGGCTGGTGTGCTGATATTTCTGGTACCCTTCTCCTAAAACCTACATGTAGATACCAAGAGAATGCTCAAAATGCAGTGCTCAAAAACTGCACCAATTACATCACTGACATTTACAAACAAGTCATTAGATGAACAGAAGCATGACAAACCAAGAGAATAAGCCAAAGAAGCACATGGAAGAACCTTGGTTCTTCACTTTTTTTTTTTTTTCCTGGTAAGCAATTTAACTATAGGAAAAAAAAATATATCCTTTTCTGTCTTCAACTCTAGACTCTAGATTGGATATCATACCCTTCCTCCTAGGTTAAGAAGGTCTCCTCCTTGTATTGTTGCTGGTGAACCACCTGCTAAAGCAGCAAGCACCATTTAGCTGTTGTAGCCTGAAGAAGTGAAAAATACCTTTGCGTTAATGGGAGAGATGCAAAAAAATTTTTTGTTTGTTTGGATGTTTTTTTTTCTTACCTAGAATTAGACGAGGACAAGACATTTTATTCTCAATTTACATGAACAGTTATTAACAGAGAGTTGTAAAAAAGACTGCATAAGGCTGTACTAGGTAATTAATTAAATGCACAGAAACACTCCTAGTCAAAAGGTGAATCCATCTATAGAATCAGTGTTAAAGAGAGGAACTGCTGGAAATACAAGTTGTTCATTTATATAAAGTAAGAATACCATCTATTGATTCAAATGTTATCTCTCATTTGAATAAAGAGTACCACTGTTACATTTAATTAATACAATGAAATTGCACAGTCTATTGTATTAGTTGCTTAATAGTTAGAATGAAGAGTTAAATGAGTATGCTAAGCTCCTTACAAAACTTCAAAAGAAAATTAAAAAGTAATGGCATTTCTTGATATTGTAAGGTGGTATTTTTAACCACATACATTATTTTCTGAAATAATCTACTTCCTAACTAGCAGAGGAGCAACATACTGAATTCCAATACACTTTATATGCTAATAGTAAACGAAGATACTTATAACTTATTGATCACATAAAAATAAGCACAATTACCCTTACAGTTCTGGTCTCTGCGAATAACTGTGTAAGACAGCACGAGTTTTCGTAAGGCATAACTGTTCGTGTCCTTCACAAAAAGGGTAAAGAAGCTGGTGAGATACAAGGATCACTGCCTAGCAGAAGAAAAATAATTTCTATGTTCAGCACATGTGCACATTTGTGCACACCTTTACATATTACTAGGCATGAAAAAGGCCCCTTTCTGAAATCCCAATAAATGCGACCAAAAACCCACTTACTTAAAATAAGCTTGGTTACTCACTGAGAAGTGACATGTGTGAGAAAGCAAGCAGGGATTTTATGTATCTACCCTTATAAATATCTATCTATATGTAAATATAGATAAAGACACACTCACACACGCACACATATATGTATCAGGACAATGGAATGCAGAGCTATTGATCAGGACCAATTTGCCACATCCAGATCACCAACTAAACCTTCTCTAAACTATGTGTGCTAGACTTAAATTCAGGCTAAATTAGCTGAGTTAATCCCAACAGGGATTATGGGCACTAGGAAGACACCACACTGTTCACAGGGGGATTTTCCTGCAGCATAGCCAAGCAGAAAGCATGGGGAGCAGGGGGTTGAGAACAGCGACTGAGCTGTTGCTTTGTTCTGGAAGGCTTTTTACTTGAGGTGGCTACATCCTTCTTGGTTCACAGCAGTTTGTTTCACTTAGATCTTTGGTGAAAAATAAAAGCTGGGGGCTGCCACACAATCAAGCAACAAATAGAAAATTGCCCAAGTTCTGCCAAGCACTTTAGTATCACTCTGAGGTGCTGCCAGGTAGCATGTCAATCAAAAGACGAACACTAATCGCTAAGGCATCAGTTTTACTGAAACAAGTACCGTAAATACTCATTCCAAATTGAGACTTAAGTTTGCTAAAACATTTGTACAACTAATATTGAGGCAATTAAGCTTTACCGTTGCAAGTATTCCTGATGGTATAAGGTAAGAAGGAAGTCATTTTCTCATTTTCTGTGTGTCTAAAGCTCCAGCTGAATTCCACAGTTTAAATAAATCTCTGAAAACAAAAACTGGAAACACATATCATGCTGGCTAATTCTAAATTGACTTTGAGATGAGGAATTAGTACTAGTAATTTCAAACTATGAATTGAGAACTACAAATATTTGCAAATCCTCAATGTCTTAATAATTATTCACTGAAATTTGAGTAATTGTGGATGATGAATGTGTTGAGAAATTTTGTAGTCTGTTCATAAGCAAAGACCTCCAAAAGCGAAGTACAGCATTTTAAGCAGATGTATACAATTTAACAGTGCCAAAAATAGTAACCTCTTAACTAATCACTTACTAAATAACTGCTTTTTCCTAAACATAAAACATTCCCATTAATTCAGCCTTTATAAACTGCATTTTTATATGTATGCAGAATTCATTGTGGCTTTTTTTTTCCAGTACATCTGAAACCGTCTTAATGAAACTAACTGAAAAATTTCAGTTCATGTCAGTACAGAAAGACAACAGAATTTGGCTGCTTATGTTAAAACCTGTCATGCAATATCATCAAAATTAAGAACTATTACAGCAATTAATTTGCTCCACTGAAATACCACAAGTATGTAGATATGATGCACCAGTATCACTTAGGTACTGTATCATCAATAAATATATGACATCTTTATTAAGAAAAAAACCATTAAAGATTGAGAATTATGAAGCTACTCAGCCATCTGTGCTGTTAGGACTGCAGACTTTCAGTATTATTGAAAACAGACTAGCTAATACACATTCCTGATATATAATTAAAACTTGGATTTTTGGTTGGTTTTTTGGGTTTATTTTTTCTTTACTAGAGGATGTTATTTCATTACAGAAGTTTTTACATGGGTAGTAATTGCAACTATTCTACCAAATTTCATGTATAAGAAACCAGCCATCTTTCAAAAAGTAATCTAAGTTTGTATATCAGACCAACTTTGAAAGGAAAGCACTTAAAATAAAATCTCCATTTTGACATCTTTGGAAACTCCATATTTGTTAAGCAGATTTATCTTTTCCGACAGCATCTATCATTCCTTCAGCAGCACATCATATCTTTCAGCTTCATGGGACTGAAACTAGTTACATTTCTGTGCCTATTCAGTCTCTTGTCCTTACTGAGATCATTATTAGCAAAAAAACGTAAAAACCGGGGTTCAACTGTCTGTATATTTACAACAGATAGTATGAACAGCTCTACTTGACAGAATTCAAGTGTTCAAATAAATAATGAATAAACTATTTTAAAATAGAAACCATTAAAAATATTTTTTTTTCTATATCACTGGTGTATCTTTGAAAAACAGTCTTCCTGCATTCACAAAGTTTAAATTCCTAAAAAAGTCTTCCCTCTTAATGATTGTACTCCAGAGAACTCAATAGACAATTCACAGAAGGACAATTTGTATTTAAGCATCTAGAAGTGTTTGAAATTATCCAAAAAATATTTTTCTATGGCCTCTAGGGGTCCCTTAGCAAATATCTAGAGATCACACTGTTCAGAAAACAATCACCCAAGAGCTCTGGGTGTCTGGAGGAATCCAGACACAGAAATAAACTATTCAATAGCAAAAAAGGTCCAGACTTACTGTCACCTCATATTGGTGTTACTTCTCCTATACAAATAACTGTAAGATCCTCAGATCTCACGATCATTAGAAAAACCTGCAATAGTCTTCTCTTGAATTCAAATCAATGGCATTCCAATAACAGGAGGAAACTGGAGGAAGTCAGATACAGGTGTAGCTTAACTAGGATCCAAATACCTACAGATCTACTTACTTTAAGAAACTACAATCACACCTCACTCCAAGTCCAGAAGTAGCACCACACCACCACCACCTCCCCCTCCCCGAATCAGTTGTTTGCTGAATGCAAAGGTCCATTTTTTAAGGAACTACTTTGTACTAAAAAAATAAGGTCAATACATGAAGTCCATATTTCTGCAAGATTGTTTTTCTATGTTCTCATCAATTCTTTTTTAAAGTCTTTCTAACAAGGAAATACTATCTTTCAAAACTCTTGGGTTACATGTGAGATTAACCAAGATATGGGGCAACTAGAGGGTCCTCTTTGCACACCATGTAACTGACGCTACATGTATCACATCTCCCATCACTCACTAGCCTCTGGGAAAATTCAACGATACAATGGGGTGCTTTCACCGCTCATTCCCAATTAGACTCACTTTAGCCTCCAGTGCAGTTAACTTTTGGGATTCCCCTGTCACTCCAGAAACGCCAATGTCTTCGGCCCCTTTATAACTGGATGGCCCGGCACATCAGACCTCCAGGAATAAGGGTCTGGTGAACAGTGACATGCTGTGTACCCTAATGCCATCAATACTATAAAATATTAAAAAGGAGTGAAAAGCAGACATAGAGAACCAGATTGCCTTTGCTGTCTGTAACCCCCTGCTTCCAGCAATTCATGACCATACTTGCTAAAATTATGCGTGTTTAGCATGTATATTACCATAGCAGCATCTCTCTGGTTGTTAGCTTCCTTTTGCAGAGCTGTATCAGAGTATGCTAAATAATTACAGTTTCTTTTTACCCTGTTCCCAAAGTGCTTCCTTTTCCAGGCCTAATTAGAGCTGATATTCAATGTAATTAGTTGAATTTAGAAATTTTCTATGAAAAAAAGATTGATCTGCAGCTTCTCATAGGCTTCTATCATTGGAAAAAAATTCACCAATGGTTAAATACCAAAATAAATTTGACCAAAGATATCTCTACACAATTAAAAAATTAAATTAAATTAACCAAAGAGTTGGAAAGTTCAATCTGCTTTACCTCTATTGTAAAGGAGAGAAACCACCAACATGACTATCCATGATAGGCCAGTAAGATTCAACTTTACAGAGAGAAACAGTAAAATGTCAGTTATGAGATCATTATAGAAGCATTTTTTCTTATAAAGTGACTTAGTCCTAATTCTTAAAAATAATTTAAATAAATAAGTTTTAAAAGCTCCAAATGCTAGATTTCAAGGATCACTCCTTAAAAAAACGTTTCAGAGATCAGATACAAATCTTCCATTTAAGGGCTCCTCTACAAATATGAGCTAACTGAAATGCCTCTTCTTTTGAAATAATGTTTTTATAAACTTTTAGACACAAGTGTTGGCTTTTCCAAGGAATTATATCTGTGATATTAATGATTATCCTATATAGTAAACAATAATTTCCATGAACCTCAAGATCTATACATTCATATTCTATTAACCACATATAACCAAATTTCTTGTAGAAGCAAGCTTCAATACACACATTTTTTTAAAGGGTAGGAAGGAGGACCCTGGGAACTACTTACCTGTCAGTCTCACCTCTATGCCTGGGAAGATCATGGAACAGATCCTCTTAGAAGCTATGCTGAGGCACGTGGAGGACAGGGAAGTAATTTGTGAGAGCCAGCATGGCTTTACTAGGGGCAAGTCCTGCCTGACCAATCCAATAGCTTTCTGCAATGGAGTGACTGCAGCAGTGGACAAGGGAAGAGCTATGGATGTAATCTATCTGGATTTCTGCAAGGGCTTTGACACAGTCCCCCACAACATCCTTCTCTCTGGAGATATATGCATTTGATGGCTGGACTGTTCAGTGGATAAGGAATTTACTGGATGGTGGCATCCAGAGGGTGATGGTCAATGGCTTCAAGTCTAGATGGAAGACAGTGACAAGCAGTGATCCTCAAGGGCCCGTACTGGGACCAGTGCTGTTTAATATCTTTATTAATGATATTGACAGTGGGATTGAGTGCACGCTCAGCAAGTTTGCTGATGACACCAAGATGAATGATGAGACCTCACCTGGAATAGCGTGTCTAGCTTTGGAGCCTTCAGCACAAGAAGGACATGGACCTGTTGGACCATGTCCAGAAGAGGGACACAAAAATGAACAAAGGGTTAGAGAACCTCTTCTATGAAGACAGTGTGAGAGAGTTGGGCTTCTTCAGCCTGGAGAATGAAGGCTCTGGGGGAAACTTATAGCGGCCTGCCGGTCCCTGAAAAGTGCCTATCAGAAAGCTGGGGAAGAACTGCTCACAAGGACATGTACCAGAAGGATGAAGGGTAATGGTTTTAGAGTAGAAAAGGGGAGATTTTAGGTTGGGTAGTAGGAAAAAGTTCTTCAATATGAGGGTGGTGGATCACTGGAACAAGTTTCACAGAGAGGCCCCATTCCTGGAGATATTCAAGGTCAGGCTTGACAGGGCTCTGAGCAACCTGATCTAGTTAAAGGTGTCCCTGCTTACTGCAGGGAGGCTGGACTAGATGACCTCTAAAGGTCCCTTCCAACCTAACTCATTCTATGATTATATAAAGGTCTTATACCATCAAAATTCACAATTACCAAATTATGTATTCATCATATATAAGAAATAAATGTTTGATTTTTGTATTAAGCATGCTAACATTCTTAACAGCATTTCACTAATTTTACTTTTTTCATCTAGATTTTATTTTCATGCACTGCTTTCTATTTTTTCTTCTCTCATACTACCCTTGGTTTTAAGAAGTTATTTCAGATATGAAAATATGTTTTTGTCATTAAGAAGAAGGAATATTTGGACCAAACATATAAAAAAATACTTAAATCTTATTTGTGCTGGGACAAAAGGTCCATTAATTTTCTTCTATGCGTGTCTTGGCTGACTAAAAGCTATCTAAATATGCAGGTGCACGAAGGCACAAAGCACTGAACAACACAGATGCATACCAAATTTGGAAATTTAAAAATATATTAATGAGAATAGTAATTTTTCTTCATCCACTGAATATATTTAATTAGATATTTATATTCTCCAAGCAAAGGAGTGCTAGTACAGTCCTAAAGCAGGTTGCATGAAAACAGTTTTATTGACTGAATTATCTTTCTCACTAGTATCATCAAAGGATTATTGGAACACTAAAGACATTGTTCAGAATACCTTGGGTCCAGAGAAAAAGCCATTTACAGATTTATATTTCTGAAGCCTCATTTTTGAGGGTTCATTCCATATTATTATGATACCAAATTAGTACAAGAATGGTTGGATGAACAGTAATCACCTCTTGTTATGCTCTGCCACACAACAGGGATCATGCCACAGCACGTTTCAGTGACTGGAACCCACTTAGACTTTTCTCCTTCTTCTTTTAGAAAGGTAACTAATTACTGTCTTTTCACTCTGCCTTCAAGCCACAACATCCATCAACTTCTGCCGTTCAGTGTCGGTTAAGTACCCTAATTCCCATGTCTCTCTGTGGCACCAGTAAAGGCCTTGTATGCCTATGGGACGTTATCCTACCAGGATAACGGTTCTCATGGGAAATGTTGAGGAAGACTGGGCAGAAGATGCTGCTCACTCAGGAATGGGCAAGCTTATGGTCCTAATGCACAGTAGGGTTCTGCAACTGGCTCTTAAATCTCGGCCTGTATCCCCAGCAGTTACTGGTACGCAGTCTGGTTTTGTTCAGCTTCCTCCTTCCTCTTTCAGAATTAAACCCTGGATCCAGGAAAGAAACCAACCTTATTACTAGATTTTGCTGTCACCCATCCTAGATATTCGGTACAATATCATTATTCTGGATTCTGTGATAGGAGCAGTGAGAAGGTAACCTCTCATCCCATTCTTTGTGTAGCCACCGAATTTTCAGCCAAAGCAAGCCACAGCACACACAGACCTGGATCCAGCCATCTACAGGCTCAGCCAGGACCACAGTGGCCCATTTCCACCTGCCTCTCATGCGAACTTTTAGTAACAATGTGATCACACTCACACTGTTTAAAAAGAAAATTCCTTATTTGAACTCAATTTGGGACAGCTAGTCACTGTAGATTCTTGTACTTCTTTAGACACAGAGATACTTACAAAGTAATGCTCAGAGGTACAAATGAAAAAGCCTCATCACTGGATGGGTGGAAGGAAGGAAAACACTGTTTTAATGCAAGTCACTACTACACTTGCTCTGAATTATATAAACAAAGACATCTGTATTAATTGTCTATGCCTTATCGAGAGCAGCTTCTTGAGTATTTTCATTTCATACACATACTGCACTGTTCTTATATCTGAGGCTGCAGGGACCATACCCTAAGTGGCATTAGGAAATTAATAGAGTAGAATTGCAGGGTTACTAGTTACATTGTATGTAGCCCAAAATTGCACTTTAGGACCAAATTACTCATAATGTACAAACAAGTTGCTGTTGTTGGTTTGATTTTAAATTACTAAAACACGTCAAATTCTCCTAGGTTTCTTGGGGGAGACAGATTTTGGGTTTGGGCTTTTTTTCTTTTAAGGGGCAAAATACAGTTATTTCTGTTAATCAAGTTTCTCAATGCCTTCCTACAGCTGAGTATTTTACACAAAATACAAGCTCTGAAATCAAGAAAGTTAATTGCTTTCACCCAGGAAAGTAAGCCACTACCTCTGTGGCCACCCTGACCTGGTTTGGAGTTCTCCCTTACCCGTAATAAAAGCCAACATGTACTCATAGAAAATAGCCTGGTTATTCTCTCAAAGTCTCCAAGCAAAACATGACATTGTAATGGCCAATTATAGCTCAACACCTGCTATTGGGAGATCCTTGTTGATACCTAGTTTGAAAAACAGACACTTGAATGTTTTTTGTAAAAGTGTAGCCTCTTCACCATGCCAGCTAACCCATAAGAAGCCTTCTCCAAGACTGGCCACAGAAGTCAGGCAAGTATAAATGATTGGTTTGTCATCTGAGGAAAAACCTGAAATGCAAATTTGCATAGTTTTGACAAGAACACAGGCGTAGAAGCTCCAGAATCTCTTCCCTCTGGCTGTTCAGAATACAGCCATTGTAAAAACGGTCTCTCAAAATTGTCTTTCACTGCATGCTAATAGCATATTTAGAAAAAAAAGACAACAAAATTAACCTAAATAGTCTTATCCTTGAATACAGATTGAATGAACTTCTATTTCAAATAAGTTCCTCCCACTGTAAAGTAACACTAGCTATACTAACAGACTGAATAAAGTTGATATATTGAAAACACAAAGTAAAGAGCATGAAGAAGAGATATGTGGCAAATAACATAATATTGGAAAGTCTGTGACGTCACCAACATGCCAACAAACATGATGCATTACCAACACCATCCAGTCATATTACTTGTATAAATAAGAAAGTATGTTCCTCTATCTGAATCACATAAAAATATTTTTATCAAATTAAGTATAGAGATAGGCTTGAAAACACTTCAAATACTTCTCGTGCAACAGCTGTTTACAACTAATGTTGTGACATCTATCAACAAACTTAACTATGGAAGACACTAGCAAATACTAGTTAGATATCAAATATTAGTTAGATAACAAATATTAGTTAGATAACAAATATCCCACTGCATGTGATAGAACAGACTTTTGCCATCTAATTTTTTGGTTTGCACCCAACCTCTTCGAGATGCTGCACGACAGTGCACTTTCCATGCTTAAAATGACCATAGAGGTGATAAAAGTTCATTTGAAAGACCAGAAGTATTGATGGCAATTTGCATCCAGAGGCAGTACACAGGATGGCTTGCAAAAAATTAGCTTCCTGGTGTAGAACTTTCAGTAATTGTAACAGAATAACTTTATTATATGAGACGGAATTTTTTTCAGTTAAAAAAAAATAAAATCATACTGTCCAAATTCTTTCTGCCACAGTACTGAGTACAAGTTAAGATATTTAAATTGGGTTTCATCTGCTGTGTCCCACTCTAAGCCAATAGTCTTACTCTTGATTTATTAGTCATTAAGAAGGAGATTAAGATTCTCCTTTGCTATAAGGATCAAATGCTGTAAACGTCTCAAAAGTATGAAGGATATGAAGATGGCTGATTGTGTAAGACCTATTTAGAAGTCATTGACACTATCATGAGATTTCCATTCTAACTCTTAGCAAAAACAGGCTAGTCAGGATGAAATTTCTATAGTTGTGTTTTTACTTTTATTTTTTAAAATTGTAATTAAGAATAGTTCAGACATTTTTGAGAGTCAGACTATGGAAAATATTTTCTCCTGTTTAAAAAAAAAAAAAAAAAGGATATTTCCTTGCGAGGTGTGAATGTGTCCTTGGAGTTGCAAGGAAATTCAGTGTGCCTAGTCCCTGTGAGAGGAGAGCAAGAAAATACCTAAACAGGGAGAAAATTAAGTCATCAAAAGAACCCAACAACTGTATTTGAGTACTAGACATGTGGCAGTGCACCAGAGAGTGGTCAGAAAACAACTTTCCACTTTTTCACAACATTTACCGGTTCCTGTTGCAGCAAACACAGGGAGCAGAGCCCCTGTCCTTTTGCTATCCTCTCTACCAGCACTCCATCAAAACACAGAATAGTGTGGAACAAAAGGTTAGAATGGTCCTGGAAGGTGAGTTAAAAATAAAAGAAATACCATGAGAAACAGTGAGGAACTGAGGAACAAATGGTTTGCCACACAGTTTAGGTCATTCTCCCTCTCACACTCCCCAAACCCTTAAAATAAGCACCCCTCCAAACAATAAAACCACACAAGTTTTAATGAAAATTAATTCAATTTATGTTTGGGAAAAAGCCAGTGGAGAAACTACATCTGTTAGAGGAAGAACGTGGAGACCAGAGCTTGGACTGGATGTTGATCACCAGAAGAGGCTTTTGAAGGTGGAAGTGGTGAGAACTGGAAAATCAGAGGAACAAGGTCATCCCCAGATCTCCCGATGCCCCAAACCATGCTGCTCCTGCATTGTCAACCATCATCTATGGAAAAAATACCACCCTCAAGCCTCAGCACTGATTGGTCTGAAAAGCCGATTACAGCTGCATCTGAGATGGGTCCCAAATTTCACACATCCTTGTAACTTTGATAGTTCTGTACCATGGGTTCTTATTTGTCAGAGACATTTATGCCATACCACCTTTTCGGCAGAGTGTAAAACAGACTGTCCAATGTTTGTGAATCCTTGAGATGATACAGGAAGGAACACCGCTATGTCACTGTGTACTTAAAAACTCTATGAAAACGCACAGCAGCAATGAGAAAAACGAACAGATGTACAAGTACCATCAAATGTACCGTTTCGTAGTTGTTGGCATCACAAGTTCGAGACTATTTTGTCTTCATTTTTACAAGAAATACCAGATGCCACACAAGACGTAATAGACTTCACATTTGGGATATCTTTCTAATTTAACCTCAACTCCTTAAGTATAGACTCTCGTTGAATTTTCATATTAAGAAGAAATGTTGCAGATGAGAAAGTTGCCATAGAGACACATACACTCCTTTCCAATCATTTCAAATATAGTTAGCCTCAATTAATTATTCAGTTCATCACAGAACCATTTTTACTTTTATAGGAAATGTTCCAGGGTGATATATATTTTTCAAATATATAAAAAAAGAACTTCCAATAGTATTAAATGATCCCAGGAAAAAGAAAAGGTTAAAATTGTGATCAGGAAGAATTTTGTTCACAAATTAGGTAAAAAACCAAGCAGTTAGGCTTGTATTCTAGGTAATGCTGTGTTTCCTGATCACTTTCATTTATGCAGAAATTTTGGGAGCAAGAGAGATGTTTTGCATTTAATTTGCAAGCCTACAAGAAGAGAAAAAACCAAAACACCTGTGATGTTTTGTAGGTATGCTCATTGAAAAGTTAGATTACTCTTCTCTTTAAAGAGATAATATCAAAATAAAGACTAGAAATGTCACACTTTTTAATGAGAGTGAAAGCAACACAATACTGACAAAGAGAATCTGGAGCAGTGATGCAGAATGCAATCCTCTTGACTGTCAGCTGTGACTCAGTAATACGAAGACCTTGTGCTATATGATTAAAACAACATCAAGATGGAAAGATCTCTTCAGATTAGAGGTCAGAAACATCAGTCTGATTTTTTCCGCGGTTGTCAGAACTGATACAGGGTAATTAACTATGTCTGGAATAATGTCAGACAGGTGGTACTTTTCTTTTGAAGCAATTCATTAGGGAAGGCTTGTCACTTGTGACATTCCCACATAAATCCTGGTGCACGGTGTCTTCCGCAAATCAGTTTAAAATGCTCCCTTGAATATGAAAGTAGTTTATAGGAAACTTTTTAGATATCTAATACAAGTTTAGAATTCCACTGGCAAACTTTTAACCAGAAACAGAAAAGGGGGCAAAAAAACCCACACAGTTCCCAAATCTTATATATAAGCAACAAGAATTTGTGAAGTGAGATGACTCCCCAAACGTAAAGAAAGCTGCTGTGAGCAAGGACACCTGAAAAAACTTGCCAGGCTGAATGAGAGACTTGGTCAATGCACAACTACCATTTGAATATCTTCCCCATCATTTTATCAATTCCACTAGGTAGCCTGATCTAACTGTGGTTATAAAAACACAGAAAAAAAAAAGTTCAACAGTGAGCAAAAAATTATTCCATAGAATTATGGCCTATAATATTTTTACTTTATCACCAACTTCAAATAAGTCCTCTAGAACTAAAGTTGACGACTATCTGCCAAACCAACTATGTCATTTACATCATACTTATTGGGCACCTAAATTCTTATATGTGACAAGCTGGAAGGACAAAGGACCCTGTCTCAATGTAACTTCCATTTGCACCTTCCATCTGGTTCTTTTCAAGGAACAACAGGTTTTATTTTTCAATGTTGTGCTTGCTTTAGACCGAAGGAAGGCTAGAATCCAACCAAATCCCCCAGGAAAATACATTCATGAAAATATATTTAAGAGACATTCCAGAGACCTCACTTATAATGAATATAGTCTTTAAGTACTGCAGGGGTCCAGCTGAGGAAACTCATTAAAAGCATAAGCAGTACTAAACTATACTAAATAATTGATTGTCTCTAGCACCAGTACTATGCTATCTCTTGCAATTAGGCACACTGAAGCTCTCAGTAGCATTATGGACTTGTTAGTTGGAAAGGTCAAAATTTAAAAGCTCCTACATGATGAATAAATATTTTTAAACACTCAGTTTTATTTCATAGGGTCAGGTATGGATCAAGAAAGCCTTCTAACAGCGTGCTTATTGAAAAATTTATTCATGCTGCTGCAAATATACCTGTGGGAAATATGATTATGACATCAGCTTCGTAAGGGGTTTTCAGCAATATCCATTGCAGCCTGGAAATTTAATTTCCTTTGATTTTTCAATATTCACGTTAATTTCCAGACAGAAAGTTTTTGATTTATAAGCAGAAGTCTCAGTACTTTACTTGAAGTGTGTCAGTTGCTTAGTATTAATTTACTGAGGGATTTTCAAGGAACACCAATGTCAAAGATTCAGAGGCCCTGAATTTACTAGGGGTAAATTAAGGGCTAACATTACTGTGTTCCAATTTCTTTCATTCAGAAAAAAACCCAGCTTACCACTGGCCACGATTTTGCACGCCTTTTCTCCACAAATAAATCTGCACTTCCATGGTACAGTAGCCTTCTCTTCTTGAGCCAAGCCATCATTCTCTGTAGGAGAAACTTCTACCTGCTTGCAGCAACAGCAGCTTTTGGATTTCAAAAGGCCCTTAAGTGTTTACCTTTTAAGAACGCCAATCACCTTCCAGTGACAGTATCATTACTTTTTTTCTTCAAGTCTAACTAGCACTGCCAGCTGCAAAGATACTGACAAGGAGTGTTGCAGAAAAACAGCTTAATTCAGTTCACAAAAAAAAAATCAGTGATCAAGATTTGCACAGCAAAATGACAAGACTTGTCATTTTGGCTTCCACTGCAAAAGAAAACGGAAACGGTGACAGCTTCTGCAAGACAGTTCTGCTTCAAGTTCCATAGTTCACATTTGAATGTAAAGAGAGAACAATACCTAATTTTTTTCCCATCAGATTTCCAACAATGAAAATGTTGACTTTCACTACATCGCAAAGCACCTTTATTAATCCACACGTGGAAAGATAGAACAAAAGGTGTGCTTGCTTGTATCAGGGGACTAGGGCGAATCATATATGCTGTGCCAACAGCCATATAATAAAGTTGTCCTTTGGAAAAAATCACATTTTGTAAACAATATGCAGACAGCATGTAAAAATAAAACATTTATGAAACAGTTATTTATCTTGCATTACACTAGCGGTTGGTTTCCATGACAAATGAAAGATTGCAGCAGCAAAGGTAACACATTCGCTTAGCTTTTAAGCTACACTGGTAGGACACCTGCTGAGTGAGTTTCATTAAAGCCAGCCATACAAAGTCAAGCCTGTTTTCAAGAGTAAGCAGCAGTGTCTGAACCCTCGGATTTTCCTTCTTTGGAATTAGACTTTTGATTTAGCTATCTTTTTTGGAGAATACAAATTACTCCTACTAACAAGCAGAGTATTTTCAAAAGAAAAGGTCACTGCAGATGGTGGGAAGTTGCCATTTCTTTCACTGGATTGAAATGACTGGGATTATTTTCCCCACCATTACATGTTTGCGTGATTAGGTTCCTTTGGTTTTAGTTTACTTCACAGGTTTGTTTGTTTTTTGGGTTTTTTTAAAATTAACTTTACAGAGGTCTTACCTAGAAATCTTGTCATAGTAAGTAGTGGAAATACCCTAAGGGTCTCAACCCTAGCTTGGCTTAGGCTTAAAAGGTTGGTTAAAATAACAGGCCAATGCTCAAAAGGGTTGTTTGCATTTTTTCAAGTGTAATATCCTTGACCTTACAAGCATTTCCACTAAAAAAAAACCCAAACAGAAAGAAAAGGGAGGGCAAAAACAGGTGAATCAAGCGAAACAATTGCAAGTTGTTTCAAGCTGGACAACCCTACGATGTTTTAAATCCAGCTCAGTTGAGATGTTGCAGACTGCCAAATACTGTCATGTCAGCACATAAGTGAGCGATCGCTCTGGTAACCCTTGCACAGCAAAACATGTCGCGGGCAGCTGCACACACAGCAATTTCATGGGAGGCAGCGACACCTTCCAAGATGGATTGTTCTTATGACATCTTGATTTCCTCACTACACAATCTGCAAGTCCTGCTGGTTTCCCAGCAGATCTAGCGTGGGTATCAAGTCCCTTGAGACCCCAGCCTGCCCATGGTTGTTCCTGCAGACCTGCTGAGGACCTCAAGAGGAGCCCCTGCATCAGTCAGCTGCAAAAAAGGTTTGCTGCAGCTGAAGAATCACTATTTTCCAAAGCAAGAGTTGCACTGGGACATGCAGGCCAAGGGTGCTTTTTGCTTTCATGGGAAAAAAAATCCTGCATAAGTGACAATGAGAGAAATAAAACCCTTTGCAGAAACTATTGCTTCAAGGGAGGCAATCACTCATTTCCAAATTTGGGCAATACAGAAAGCTGCCTTTCCTAAAACCCCAAATAGAGGGCATAAGGTGCTTTTTAAGCTTATTTGTATTCCCATGATTAATTTCTTCATGCCATCCTGTACTCCAGCTTTTCAGAAACCAGAGCACTTTACATAGGCTAGGTCAGGTGTCTTCAGACCTGAAGCATCTCTTAGCAACTGCATCTCAATTTTAGGACATTTTGATTTCCAATTCTTTCTTCAGATACAGCACGATTCCCTTTTCTACATGCCCGTGATACATAAATCTATATGATTCCAGAATCTGAAATACAGTTTCAGGAGTTCCTATACTGTACCTTGCATTGTAACACATCTTGTACAATCATTCCTACAGACACGCTGTCAGAATGGGTATGACCTACCACTTCTCTACAAAAATACCAAAGAACTGCAATAACAAACAAATCAAAGCTACCACCTTCTCCTTGCTCTCCTCAGACTAGGCACGACAGTCTTGTTCTTTTCTCAGTGAGTTCTTCCCACCTGTAGCTCACAGGCTGCATTGTTAGATGCTGTTGTAACAGAAGCACAGTATTTACCATAACCTCTAATCTGTCTCCCAACTCTTAAACTCTAGATTTTATATGCTCGGTACTACAGTGTGCCAAACCGATCAGGTGTGGCTCACATGTTGGTAGGCATGCACAAACACACACACACACACACAGAGAACTGGATACTGTTTATGTGGTGTGCCCAGAGATGGAATTCCTGTAGCTTTTACAGACACGAGAAGCAGAACAGAGAGATGCGCATTCAGTTAAAAGACTGAGGCACAAACACATTAAATGTTCCACCCCAACTCAGAAATATAATCTGTGTAAAAAGAGGAATGTTTTCATCTTTAATCTGTCTTGATGACAAACCCAAACCTCTGCAAGTACTACAGACACGCTGCAAGAGACACTAGTAGGTCACAGGGTAACAATCTGTAGTAGGTATCTACAGTGTTGCTCTTTAGCATGGGTTAGGAGCCAATTGCTGGGAGAAGTTTTGATTACATAAACTACCAAAAAAATTGAAATACAATTATTAGGCATACATAATCTTGCCTACTAAAATCTATGCCATTAACGAAACCCATCACAGATGTGGAGAATGATGTATTTTTTTAAAAAATCTCATAATGAACAGCTTGCCAGTTACATACAAAATGCACCCACTTATGTTTCAAGAAATTCACTCCAACAAAAAATGCAACTACTTAACTTAAAAAAAACCCAAGCAACAGCTTAACTTCCCTACCTGTCCCCACATAAACCTGTGCAGCCAGCAAATGATTACTGGCAGGAAACAAGTTGAAGTATGACTAAACAAATAATTTTTCTTTAAAGGTTTCTGAAAAACCCTGATCTCTCACAGCAAACAGGTGCCATTCACAACTCCCTGCTAAGAATAAAAAAAAACCCACCCAATTTGAACAAATAATGGAATTTAAAGGAAAAAGGTAAGTGGGTGCAGTTGTTAAACACCCCAAAACACACTCTAATGCAATCAGTGGAGATTTGGCACATGCTAAATGCCTTTTTAGATAACGTAAGTGAAATACAGCCTAATAAATTAGATGAATAAGTACCATTCTGCGCTGCTGGCACAGAAGCAGTCGATGCATTTAGGGCAAGGGCTGAGAAGCCTTTGCGCCAGCAGCCCACAAAGCCTCCTTTGGAGCTACCGTGGGGCTGCCTCAGTTCTCCCCCTGCATCACCGTCGGCTTGAAATCTCCAGCACAGAGGACTGAAGTTTTCGCATAAAATCATTACACGTGTTTTTAAACATAAGTAAAATAAAAGTATCCTTAATCTTTTTCCAAGAAAATTATTGGGTCGACTTCAATATGGAACTCTGCATAAACAAAATAATATATCATGCTCCTCACTGATGTACAGTAGAAAATGCAGGATATTTTAAGCAAAAATGGTCTTGGCAGTTCCTTAGAAACCTTTCATTTCCTCTACCACAACAACAAATTGGTGCCCAGAACTAATGCAGTCCAAAGTAAATGCGTGTTCATATTTGCTTTAAAATATTCATCTATCAAATTAAATTTTGAATTTCACATGGCTTTGCCTCACTCCCATCAGTTCTAATTACTGATTTATTTTTGGTACCAACAGCTTATATTTATACAGCACTCTCAATCACAAATTCTTCAAAGCAATCTGATGAAGAGATCTCTCGCCCACCACTACAATGCATACTCCGTTGGGGCTGAACTTTGTTCTGGGCCAATAATTTTACAGAGAAATTTGAAACTTGGGTAAAATCTTAAGGGGATAATTTAAATAGACAGTACAGTTATCACAGCGGGATTTTTTTTTTGCCAGGCGATTGAGGTTAATACCCCTAGCTCCTGCCAAAAAGCCATAGAACGTTTAATGGCAGGAAGTCATCTCAGTTATATCCTAGCAATTTCACGCTATAAATGATGTAATAAAGTTTAACATATGATATTCAGCACACATCTAACATGCTGACTTTATAGAGTATTAATATTCGCATGTGCACACACATCCACTGACTTAACATCTGCTTCCATTTTAAAAATAAATCCATAAAGTCCATTTAATCTGTTTCGTTACCAAGGATAAAAGAGCCCAGACAATTTGAATAATATAAATGCTAGAATTTGATGGCAGCGGCTCATGTAAGCGACTCACCAGCCGTTAAAACAATCTCTTTTATTCCCCACTACAGCTTTATCAGAAATGTAAAGAGATAAAGCTGAGGAACTTTGTGGATGGATTATGTTTACAGCCAAATCATTAACCTACATCTAATTCATATGAAGTGCAGGCAAAATTTATCGAGGAAAGTAGTGCCACAATATTTTTCCTTTATAATTTAAGAGAGCAAATCAGAATGGAAAGAGGAAGAGACTACTGAATGTTACATACAGACTTAAGCTTTTTACAAGCTAGGTGGACTTCAGCATGACACTTGTATGCCAATATATAACACTCATTAATTTCTTCTCCATCTTTTTCACCCTCAGTCTCAGAAATCATGAAACAACTCCAGTTAACATACTTTCTTACTTTCAGAGAAAAGTATGTCAATAGTGAGGGGACCAGAAACTGCAAAAGTCCATATCTATACATAAGTTTGTTCAAATTTTACAAAACCAAATCAAACAAAACCCAATAAACACCACTACCAAAGGAAACACACACAGAAAACCCACAAAACCCCACTGATCCGAATTCAGTAAAGCCAACACACCCACACAATGTACTTGTTTACAAATGTCACAGACATGATATTGCACACAGAGTTGCCATACAAGCAAATAGTCAATATACTAACTATATTTAGAAAAGCATCAAACCTACAACTTCAGGTAACTCAGGACAGCAGAGGTGGCAGTGTAGCACTAAAAAGCAAAGAGGCGAGTTTGATTTCCACAAGACAGCTGGTTCTGAGTATCTGGGAAGCAAAAGCTGTCAAATCCAGCACTAGGTGTAAACCAGGCAAATGCAACAGACTGAGTCCCTGTCGCACTGTCTGATTCCTTTGCAGGGGATTACAAGACCTAAATTTTCCAAAATAAGAGGAAATATTTTTGAATAAGTAGCTCATTCTTTTTGGTACATTTTGCAGAAGGAATGTCGTCATTTCTTCTCAAAGAGCCAATAAGCACAGCCACTCGATTTCTGTTTAATTTAAAGTCCATTTTCTAGCGCATAAATGATTTTCCCTAAGGAGGTAACGTACAGCCAGGCAGTGCAAAGACCTCACTCCTCTGACTGCCCGCTGGGTTTCCTGACAAAGAAATTAATAACAAGATAATATGAAAAGAAGCTCAAGCTTCCTCTCCTTTCTTCCTATGTAAAGACCTTTCCTGTGTCGTGCATCATTCCTCCCATTTTTCCTTTTTCCCTTGCTGTGAGTCAGAGGTAGCAACCACCTTCTTCTTTCAGTGACCTTGCAGAACCTACTGCTCTTCCCCCCGCTGGCTCTACCAACTCCTATCACCACCTGCTAGAACATGTAGAACACACATCAGATACCTTTGCTAGGTACTAGTTGTAAAGGCTGAAGTGGCATTTAGCATGAAGACATGAAAAAGTTAAGATGCATCAAAAGTGAAGTGGACTGCACAACTGAGATTAATATATTTTCTCTGCAGGATACCACTTGACTGAAAGGAAAGGTCTATGTTTTGGGGACCGTCACTTCCTCTGTTCCTTTTGTTTCCCCCTTAGACACCAACTCCTGCTTTCATCCCATCTCACATCTTTACAAGTCACTTTTTCATGAAAATGGCTCTGCTTATTGCAGAGACTGCTGCTGAGGGAGTTTTGGGGAGAAACTCGCATTATCTAGTGAGCTGCAATGCCAAAGCAGCTCCTGCTGTTACAGAAAATCAGCAAGGAAAGCACGGCCTGATCCCTGCAGCCCCAGACTAAAGCACGTTTGGGTCAGCCACAAGCCACAGCCAAAATCATTGACAAATACTAACAAATCTCCACTCAGAAGATGCTGACATTCAACTTGAAACTCTTCTCTCCAAAGTGCTGCTTTTTCTCAGAGAGTGCTGTCACTTCATCTGGATGACTTTTTTGTCACAGGGGGAAAAAGGGAGGGGAGAAAGAAATAAATCTTTCTTCATCATCTTGTTCCGGAAAATGGTGCAGATGTTTTAGATGAAGCTTCAAAACAAGCAAGCAAAAGTAATCAGCCCGAAGTAGCCAGACAGTCTAGGAAACGATTGCTTGTTTGGCATTGTTTTGTAAATAGCACATTAAAAGTATGAAGTACCATGCAATTACCTTGTTAAAAGTGTAGTTATCAACACAAGAAAAGGAATTAGAATATGACACTGGTCTGGTAATATTCACCAACCAACTGCACAAGGAGTTCTGTTAAAATTAATATCAGAAATGGAAGTCACCTCAGAGAGGAGGGTTAAAACAGGGGTGAGAAGGTGAGGTTTCTCCTTCCTCGACAGAAACTTTCATAGGTCTTTTGAAGAGAACCAACATTCAACTTGATAAAGGCCTGTAGATATTAATGTAATTCACTCATTAAGTAGATTTAGAGCTTAAAGCCAGATGGGACCATTCGATCACTTAATACAACCTGCACACAGATCATTAAGTTTCACCTACTTATGCATAAAGTGAGCCAAATAATCCATTTTTGGCTAAAACATAACATTCAGAAAAGTATTGTTATCAAATTGAAAACAATGCAATATGAAAAATAAAAAACAAAACCAACCTTGCTATTTGTTTCAGTGGCTAATCATCTTTATATTTAAACTTTTTTTTTTTAAAGCTTTATTTACTGATGCAATGTCTAAAATTAATTTCCTACCTTCCTCCTATGAGTATCTTTTTCTAACAGGGAAAACCTAATCATTGTCCAGAACCTTCGCCCTTGGTGTTGTACAAACTATTTAGGCCTCTTCCTACACTGATACAAAAGTAACCAGGGACCTTATCTGAAGTCCATTCTTCAGTTCATTTTTTCGACACTTGCCTTCTGTAACGTCCCTTGGAAACCTGACAGGCAGGTCAGTGTGCTTCGGTGCCAGTCTCACCGGAAACCTGGACAAGATGTGCTGGCAGACCAGGTGGGTGATTTCTCTCAGCCTGTTATTCGCAGCAGCAGCAGACATCTCCCGGCCTCCTCTGACAATCTCCCCATCGGTACACACGGGGATTACACTTTAAACCAACAGGGCTGCGCTGACAGCTTATGTCTAATTGCTGATTCACCGTGATACCCGTCTAGAGCCAATTAGAAACTTATGTCCACAGTTTTGATGTTTGCATGTCAGAACATGATGATTTATTCGCTCACAGAAATGCTCTAGGGCAAGCTGGTTTTGACAGCATTTCTATTAAGAGGAGTTAATTCTGTACTTGAGGGTAAGGCCTTCAAGAAGGTACTCAAGTGCTTCTGAGCAGGCACCTGAACCTCAGCCATGCCTGCCCATTGGGAGATCTTTCAGCTTTGGGCAATAGAATCCACTTGTCTCTCACCCTGCCCAAGTAAATATTTGTTCTTTTCCTAAGAAATAACAGCCTCGATTGGCTTGACAAGGCTAAGGCACAAGACTGAGGCTCAGATGGGGCAAAACAGATAAGTGAAGCTGGCTGAGCTCCTGGAAAGTTTGCACAAAGTAGAAACCCCCCTCTGCTTTTAAATGAAGTTCTGGAAATCCTTACCTCTGTTCTAATGAGCAACAAACAAAATATAAATTGTCGTCTTTTTTTTTTTGGTAAGATAAATGAACTACATTCTGACCATTCCTGTACCCAAATTCTTATCTGAGTTCTCTTTTGAGGGATTTTCCCAGTCTGAATTTATGAATTCATGCCCTTTCATATGATACATATTTTATTCTCTATACCATAAAGAATGCCTATTTATATTAATGTATGCTTTCTGACATGATTCAACTACCTTAAAAAAAGATAAAAGTATTCAGCAACCATTCTACTTAAATGTCAGTGTTCTACTTGATATGTTTGTAAAACAGTGAACTATTATACAATATGCATAATTAACTACTTCTGCTTTTAGAAAATAGAATAATTTTTACTTTGTAACTGCATCGTGAATAGCAATAATAGATATTGTTCTCGTAGTATCAGTGCATGTTATGTTATTCTAGTTATGCTATTCAGTCTCATAAGGTAGAGGCACAGTGGCTTATGAGCAATGCTAAATTATTTAAATCATCATTGAAATTTCTTCTATATACATGCCCTTAATTACTCAGTGTTTGGGGATACGGGGAGAAGATGAAAGCAAATTATATCTGCCTATCCTACTTGACCATTTAAAGTCACCTTTAAATCTAATCAGCTTCTAGGACATCTTATTAAGTATTTCTGTTATACATTGATGACTATTTTCCACTTAGCAGCTCTAGTATGAACTGATCTGTCTTTATTCCATATGAAATTATGGCTTTAAACTAAGAGGTTAAGTTTATATTAGGTATTAGGAAGACATTCTTCCCTGTGAGGGCAGTGAGGCCCTGGCACAGGCTGCCCAGAGAAGCTGTGGCTGCCTCCTCTCTGGCAGTGTTCATGGCCAGTTTGGATGGGGCTTTGGGCAACCTGGGCTAGTGGAGGGTGACCCTGCCCATGGCAGGGAGTTGGAACTAGATGGGCTTTGAGGTCGCTCCCAACCCAAACCAGTCAGGGATTCTATGAAATTGCAATCTACAGTCACAGACAGGAATATCTTTAAGCCTCACCATATGGTTTATTTAGTTTTTTTTTGAAAACTGGGTATTACACTGAACATATGAGTCATTTCTCTAACATTTATATGTATTTGCCGATGGGAAGAAGAAAGACTAGCTATACTTCTCTTTACTATTATAATATTATAGAAATAGTACAATCACAGAGATTTTTTTTTTTTAAATAGGAAAAAACCCATTAATATGCCATTAAATTAAACATATAAACATATAAAACATATATAATTGACTAAAGAAAGTCTAGTGGCATTGTCCCTGTGTCCAAAAAAAGGAAAAGGGACCTTCCAGAATTTAGCTGGTTAGAAACTCTTATTGGTAGGAGGAACAGAAATGGGAAGAGGTGATTTGGTAACAGTTTCTGGGAAATTAATTTTGACACGGAGGAATTAATTTGACTTTTGTGCACCGAGTAATAAAACAATAAATCTTTAGCTATATTAACTTTTTGGAATAGACTAGATGATGAAAGTGTTTTGGCACTGGGTTATTAGATAGGTTAATAGGACATTTGTGAAGCTGTTCTGCTCTAATACCGAACTGACAACTATAACAACCATGAGTCATCACATATTGTGAAGACATGAAGTTGCAAGGAAGAAAGTGACAAGAAACCAGTGACTAGACTTTACTTTCAGAATTTAGAAGAAATATCAGCTCTTGATTTCTGCTAAGGTAATTTGTGACTTTACATATATTTTATAGATAAAATAATTCTAATGTGGTCACTTCAATTCAAAGCTCTCTGGGGCAACAAGCATTAAAAGAGCCATAATAATTTCATTCTAATTGTATGATCAACAATATACAAAGTTGAACATAGTGAAGATCTTAAGGGGATTTGCAGAACTTTTCACAATTTTTGAAAGGCAAAACTCATCTTCTACCATTTTAACTATATGCTCACTACCATATAAAAATACATCCCTTCAGGTATCAGTGACTTTCAGCTAAAGTAAGTATCAGGTGAATTAGTATCTCTACTAAGAGACTTCCAAGTTTACCAAGTATTGTTACACATGCTGTATGTCTTTACACAACAAACAGGCAAGTATCATTTAAAATATGTACCCTAAAGGAAAAGTTTAGATGAAGTGGTCATGGTCTCCCACAATCACTGTCAACAACTTGGAAGTGCACAGAGGTAGCTGCTTTTAACAACTTGGTATTCTGGGCATGACTGTATGGTGCAAAGCAAAGAAAATTGACTCTGATTTGTAATGTGTTAGAAACCATTGACAAATACAAAAACCTCTACCAATACCAAAAAAGCCCCAAACAAAACAAACAAACCAAAAAAACCCACAACAAAAAAAACCACCACTAACCAACAAACCCAAAACCAATCAACCAAAAAAAAAACCAACCCACCCCAACACAACCCTCCAATAAACTGAATCAGATTGTATCCATGACCCAAAACATCTGAATCCTCAGTACATTAATGGAACAATAATCTCTTTTCCATAAATAAAGAGGAAAAGTTTGGGAGATTTCAGACAATAATTCTTTGAAGGTTGTTGGGATTAATTTTTTATGTATTTATTAGATTGTGATACTGGAAATTGGACAAACCAACACTAATTTTGTAAGTACTTAGGACATATAGAAATTCTCAAGGTGATGAAGACAGATGTATTTTCAAAGGTTGAAGTGTTTCCAGGTAAGCCTGATACTATGATGCTCTATTTGTGTAGCTGTCAGAAATTTCCAGTTAGTGATGATCCAAAACAGTGCAGCCAGCTGCGAATACACACAGTGCAGAGCCGGCAGTCTGATATTCCTACACACGTGCGGCAATCTTCTACTAGAAGTACAACCGGTATCTCCCTAGGCAGAGACATCACTTCACACTGGATGATCACTAGCACAACAGGCGAGTTTCAACAATAGTTGAATACAGGAATAGTACATAGTTATGCATCAAGAAAACAAAACAATTCCAATAAAAATATTCTAACCATAAGACACTCTAAGCTTGATACGCAGGTTCAGACTCATAATCATTGTTCTACCCTCCAACCTTCCTCTGTTTTGTCACTGTTGGAAACATAATGCTATGCCTAAAACCATATCCCCACACACACCCCTCAGAGAAAGAAATAGGGAATTAGGAAATCCTAATACAGGATCTCCAGATTGACTGAATTATTATGCAAATGCAATCATCGCTATGTCAGAAGGAGCAGCTATGACCTCTGCTCTTTCCAAAAGTCCTTCCAGCAGTGATGGACAGATAGCCCTTTCATAATTGGGTACTGCTACCAGCAATCTGATCACAGTTACATTTGAAGAGCCCATGGGAAAGCATCCATTCCTGCTGCTATTCAACTTTCTATTAATCAGACTCACTTATTCTATGCTTTTTTTCTTTTTTTTTTTTCCAAAAAAATCCCCATTTCTGGATGCTTTAAACTGTTCAAGTTTGAGAATACAGTAGAATTGCTGCACAACCAAGAAAGAGTCATGCCACAACAACAACAAGACGTCAGCTGAAGGGGCAGCCCCAACCAGCACCGTGGTTATCCACACCTTATGGAAAGTTGCTGTGCGAGAGCGGGGAAAGAAGCTTTTCTCCATCTCTCACAACAGCCCATGAACCCTACAAAGCGTGAGATTACTGCTTCAATATCCTCTACAGAAGTCCATGGTGTACAGCTGGTCAGCTTAGCCCATGCAACAGCCGCCAAGCTGGGGACAATATTGCTTCCATTATCTCTCTGATGTCCATCTGGTGCAGAGCAGCCCTTTGTGGCTCATGCCACATGATGCTGGTCTAATTTCTACAGGCTAAGCCTGAGAAAAGTAAAATGGAAATTATAAGTGAGACTCACTTTTATCGGAGAAGATGCCAAAACCTTAGACAATAAAATTAACTGATACATCTCATTTCCTGTATAAGTCGCTTCCAGTTTCATTTATTTTACAGCTCTCATGAAAAATTAACATTTTCATTTTAATTAACATTAAAAAAAAATCCAAACCAAGCCATTTTTGCTCCAAAAGCAGAATGATCACCTTTCCAGTTAAAAACCTATCCTTTGAATATAAACAATGACCAGAAATCTCACTTATAAGTGTTTTTCATTAAAAGCATTAATTACAACTTACTAAACACGCTATACGATTTTTTCTTTAGTTCTTAGCATTACTGAACTGAGCCAAAACTTAAAAACATTTAAATAAACCAAGATCTTATGTGTCTCTGAGGAGCAAACACAAACTGAAATCCAACTAGCATTACTGAGCACTTCCTTCTAAGTCACTTTTTTAGCTGGAAATCAAGCCTTTCTGAGTTTTGGGTTTTTTTTTCTTCGTTGAGGGATATTTTGTTTGCTGTTCGTTTTTAAAGGCTGTTCATTCTTTCATAGTCTTTAAAGTCATCTATATTTACTTATTTAAAGCTATATGAAAGCAATAATTTAAGTGGGTTGAAAATAAAAATGGCCTTTGAAAATAGTTGAATGAAAACAGTTCAGTACAATATTTTAAACAATACAGACCAATTTTCTAGCATCGTGAAAGAAGTGTAATATAACCAAACTGTACAGGCAGCATTAAATAAATAAACAAATAAAATTAAACACCTGAACATATCTGGGGCGCATTAAAAGGACTGTTGCCAGCAAGTCAAAGGAAGTGATCCTCCCTCTATACTCTGCCCTCATCAGGCCCCACCTGGAGTATTGTGTCCAGGTCTGGGCTCCCTGGTGTAAAAAAGACAGGGATCTTCTGGAGAGAATCCAGCAGAAGGCTATGAAGATGAGTAAGGGCCTGGAGCATCTCCCCTACGAGGAAAGGCTGAATGAACTGGGGCTATTCAGCCTGGAGAAAAGAAGACTTAGAGGGGATCTTATTAATATTTATAAATATCTGAAGTGTGGGAAATTACCAGCCTCTTTTCAGGGGTCTGTGAGGACAGGACAAGGGGCAATGGCTTCAAGTTGGAGCACAGGAACTTCCGCACCAACATGCAGAAGAACTTTTTCGCAGTGAGTGTGACAGAGCACTTGGACAAGCTGCCCAGGGCGGGTATGGAGTCTCCTTCTCTGGAGGTATTTTTTTCCATTTGGGAAAAAAAAAATAGTAATAAAATTTGATCATGTAAGTTTCAGTATGAACGCTGTCTCCTTTGTTTTTAGTGTCAGTCATTTCTTCGACTCATAATGACTTACAATATCTATAGGTTTGCAGTTTCTAAAAATAACTCTCCTTTGTGTCTGCTCCCTGTTGTAAACAAACCTGCACATCCGATTCCTCAAAAAGCATTATTCAGGTGTTCTACTCGACCCATCAGCCATTCCCTTATTCAGATGGTCTAACAAGAGCAGGGAAACTCAGATCTGTAAGATTTTTGCACATACTTGTGTATCAGTAACCTACTTTTCTCTGGACAGCCGCCAACACAAGCAGCGGATAATAATTCTTACCTGTCAAACATTGAGCACCAGAGTGTTTCTTCTCAATTAACAAAGGCAATTAAGAATCATGAATATTAAAGGCAGCATTAAAACCTATATTTGCTAATTGATACTACATCAACTGGTGAAGACAGGAGAATTAGCAACAGCCAATTTACAATCTGCGTAAAAGTGCTTCACATTCTTAACTCCTTATGGTCAAGCGAGAAGCTCGACTGCTCGTGCATCTAATTCCTCGTATTATCCACATGCAACTCATGGAATCTAATGGACAAGTGGCAAATAGCACACATTTTCACTAGATGTTGCATCTTTTCAGAAAATCTCTTGAGGAAACACACTATCAGAGCAGGGACATTTCTAAACAACACTAAAAACCGACAGAAAAGTTTGATAGAAAAAGAGACAATGTGTATATGTAACTGAAAACAAGAGAGGAACATACACATTAATATCAGTTAGAAAGGAAAGACAATGTACTACATCATTTCTAAGATCCTATTTTTTCTTCCCAAAATAGAGTACATTTTTCAAATTTATAAATTTTCTTTAGATTTCTGGGTGTATGGAAATATTTACTGAGATGATTCCAAAACCTGAAGGGGGACTGTCCCAGACAAATACAGTGTTTTGAAAAACAACAAAACAGAACCTCATTACAGGTTCTCCTGAGATGGAAAGTTTTCCATAATGGAATAACAATTTGAGGAAAACAATTGATGAGTACACTTTTCCCCAAAATGTAGCTGCAAAGTTGCTAACCCATTTTGATGTTTCTTCAAACACTAAAAGCGTTACTTGACAGAGTAAAGCTTCTAATATAATGCAGATGAATGCAACTCTAGAATGAAAATGTATCTGCATGTAAATCCATCAAATTCAATAGCTAAGCAATGACAATTTGAGATGTTAAAATAAAATGGCTTGTTATTAATGGAATTATAAATTTTTAAACATCGCAACTAAGCCTTCAATAAAAGAAATAACCAGAGCAGCAAAAGACCATAACTTTTCATAGCTCTTCTTTACAGTGCCCACATAATAAAAAAAATAAAAATAATAAAAAAAGGAGAGAATAAAATTGAGGTATGTGTTTTTTCTTGTTACTGATTTGAAACTGATTCTGAAAGCATGGCAAGAGCCTGATGTAAAAACTGCACTGAAAAGAGAATTTACTGAGTTTCTCATGGCATATTTGAACAGCAGTACATAGTCCAAAATACACAATTCTTACATGGAGTCTTGACCGAGGACCAATCTTGCCATGCCAGCTTGGCTAACGCTGGAATTAAGAAAAACTCTCAGGAGGAAAATCGCTAAAAGAAACATTTTCAGCTATAGATTGTAAGAGAAAAGTCTTTCCAGTAAATATTGCCCATTAGCCTTTCCTAGGAATGATCAGCAGATTTCAAACTCTTGCTCTGGAATTCAAGATGACGATGATGTTTGTGATCCTGGACCTTTTCTTGTTAACTGTATGTCTCATCTGCCTTCTCTTGGGTGTGAATAGCTAACCCCCGCTGAGCTAGATCTACAGATGTTAAATCTGCATGACTGGGAATTCAGAGCAAGCTGGAGATTCCCATACACAATTCATCTGCCTCAATCTGTTTGGGACTTTTTCTGGGCTACTTTGTTATTCTAACATTGTAACTAATTTGGACAAGCATCGATGTGAATCCCTGCCTAATGCAATTGTTATTCCGATGGAGATAACCAAAAGAATCAACACACCTTGTGTAGGCAGGCCAGTGGAAGCCACATGCATTGTGCTGTAGACACCTACTATGCAAGGACAGGGAAGTGGGGAAGTAATTCTTCCTGACCAACTACTCTGGGTCAACAAGGCAGCAACTGTTCAGGTTGACACAATCAGGTCGTCCCCCATCTCAGATGCAGGGAAAACTATCACCAGAGGAAGAACATGTGGTATCCTGCTAACATAAAACCATCCAGAGACCAAAGGCTTCTCAGGTGACAAGGTAGGGATGTTACCTGTCTGTAGTCTGAGTAGAAAGTGACTGGGAAAAAAAATCACATAGCAACAAGCACTCTGAGTTCTGAGAGGGATCCCGTTTCTTGGTAACTTACAACTGACCCTGTGGGGACCCAGGAGTTGGACCTGATAATCCTTAAGAGTCCATTCCAACTCAGGAGATGCTATGATTCTATGATTTAATAGAGCTCTGCCAAAACCTATCAGCCAACTTCACCTTTGGATTACCAAGGTAATCCTTTAAATAGTGATCATGGACACTCATTACTTGGAGGAAATACTGACTTAAGAACCATGATAATGTAGTGACACTTGTCTCAGCCAAACTGTCTACTCTTTCTGAAGGAAATAATTTTCTGTCAGCTCCTTCATTCATCAAGGAGAATGACTACTGGACTCAACATAAACAAAGGCATGGGATCTACCCAATTTAAAATTCAGATATGAAAATTCAAAGCTATTACATTTTTTGGCCACTCTAAGTTTAGAAAGACTGGCTACACGCTATCATACACATTTATATACTGGTGTGACTTCTCACCTCTTGGCTACGAAGGGCAACTTCTGAAACATACAGAAACAGTCTGGTGAAACGTAGAATCCAAGAAGTGGAAGATAATGAACTGCACATCTGCATAACTAAAAAATAAGCGTCTGAAGCTATCATTACAAACCTGGGGCAACAACCCTGTGTGTGTAATGAAGCTTGAGATGCTGATAAAGGTCATATGGTGAGACTGTAATGAAGATTCATCTACTTTAGTCAGATCTTCTCTGGCTTTACCTGTAATGGCATCACATTATTCCCACTAGCAGAGGTAGTCATGTTTGTACACAAGCTAATTAATGAGGAACTCTACCAAGACTTTTAGTGCAGAAACAATCATGCATGTTGACAGTTACTAATAGCAGGAGGGAATTCTCATTCATGAGGGATGAAGGCTATTCACAGCATTTAACTGTAGGCTAGTCACTTCATAGTGAGAAATGATAATTAAACTGTTTTACTGATCAGAAGAAAAGGTAAAATAAAGGCAGATTGAAATTATTTGTGCTTTACAGGTAATGAGAAGTTTATACCTATTCAGGGATTCCCTCCCCCCCACTTTGAAATTCATTAAAAGATTCATGTGGTTTCTCTTTTTCACTTGCCCTCTCCTTGCCCTTATTCTCCTCTTCTCTCATTCTCTTTTTTTTTTTGACTTGCAAAGTAAGAAATAGAAAACCCTACTCCAAATTATGATTAAAAATGTGCATTACAGTTTTCAAAACTGAAGAAAAATTCCTTGGGGAGTGAGACTTGAGTTTGAAATTAGAATCTTAATTTAGGTGTCCACCCTAGAAAAAATAATCTAAAGTCTCATTAGAGATGAAGATGATAAGGCCATCGTGTTTTTTCCTACACAAGCACTTAAAGAAAGACTCACAGCATTGGTAGATATAACAGAGGACCCAGCAGTGACATGCTTTTCTGTATGAGCATTTAGAGACCAAACAGGGGAACCTACAACATCTCAAATAGCGTGAAATCACTGTCAGCGTTGGCAACTGAACCACATCCCATCTGCTGAGTCCAAAGGGAGCTTAACAGCCACTAAGTGCCTGTTTTAAGGCTGCTCTCCAGGCTTCAGACATTGCAATAGCTCACAGTAGTATTCCATTGCCTACATGCAGACAGCTGGTGCCTGGTGGTGAACAATGACACCTATGTGGGTTCACAGCTAGGACAGGGGACACAAGAATCTTGTCCTCCTGCAGCAGCAGCTGGGGCCAAGGAGAGCATCTCACTGTACTTAAACCAACAAGTACCACGGTGTGTGTAACTGGATCTGGTCCAAGATCTCCACTGACAATAGTGGAAGAGAAAATCCTTACATTTCTGTGTCTTAATCTGAAGCTTCACTCGTCCAGCTCAAGCATAAAATTTCAACACTCTTCCTTCCACTCCCATCAGCTCTGGTGCTTGCTAAGGGGTTCAGACACTAACAGGTAATTTTTCTGTAAATGCTCAATACAGCCTTAATGCCCACTAGTCTCAGAAGCAAAACACTCTCCTAAATCAGCAGTCATTTTAAAAGGAAAATATCCAAAAGATTTATCAGAAATACTTTGTGCCCTTCGATAGGTTTTAAAGAATTTTAAATCCTTCCTATAACCCTAACTATGTGATATGAGGTTGATATCAACAAACTAGTGAACAGAAAAAAATATTTCAGTAAGATTTATTACTCCTTTTCATTTTAATAAGGTCAGATGCATCTTAAATGTAATTATAATTTTTTCTAGTGCACTACCTCTGCGCAAAAGAAAGCAATACAAATATTAATAAATTACACTTTGCATTATATATGTAATAAGTTATAAAATAATTAAGATGGCTGAGATACTATCTACTGATATTACCTTAATAGGAGGTGATTATTAATTTAAGTATTCAATTTAGTAAAAATTAGGTTTGCATTTTCAAATTTAGAGACTCCTTTCAAGCTTTTTTCAGTGAGCTGCTTCAACACTGCTTTGTTCCCAAATAGGAAATACAGAACAATCACATATGAAAGGAAGAAGTCTTCTTTAATAATGGTAAGTCTGCGCTGACTGAAAGTGGAACCATACACTTAAATCTTTTTCCACTTTCTCCCACCCTGTTAAATAAGATCCTAGCAAGGATGGCTGAGGAAACTTATAATCTGATCATAGTTTCTGTGAGTTACGATTGCCCCTGCAATTTGCCATAAAGACAGATTGCTTCCTTCTCATAAAACTTTATTCCATACAACATAACAAATTAGACCACTGCTTAAGTCTAGCCATGCAGATAGAAATAAAAACTTAATAAAGACTGATAAATAGGAAAGGAAACAAGCTAGTGTGTTATAGCAAACAGTAGTAAAGGAAGGATGTAAATCATTATTTTTCCTCTTAGAAAAAATGTTGAAATACTTATTAAGTTACCAACAAAATTCTGTCAGTCAAATAGCTGGCTTATTTCTGTTTCTCAAAGAGGTTCCAAAGGATTTAGTTTTAATTAATATAAAATCAGAATCTAGTACCTGCAGTCTGCTTGTGGAATAGCTTAACACTGGGACAACAGCAAAACAGAATTGCAAGCATGCAGACCTCATTGTTCTCAAGGAAATAAAAATGTTATCCCTTTAGCATCTGGTACAGCATAAAGTCATTATAATGCAATTAGGTAGACTAAGGACCAGCTGCTAAGAAACTAAAATTAAAAGATGAAGACTTTGGTAACTAATTTCTTTCACAGCCTTTCTCTTACAGAATGTTTGCATTTTGCTCTGTTCAGGAAACTGATCTAGGTTAAGCGTCTAAGGTTCAATGTAATGCAGATCAATGATATGTGCCCTTGTACATAAAGATTTACTGCACACTGACACACACTCAGCCTTCTGTTCTTTACACTCTGGTGGAATTTAAACCAGTTTTGCTTCCTGTGCAAAGCAGCAATAGTAGGCAACCACAGGATTTGAAAAATTACTTAGCCTTTCTTCCCTATCTCTGGAAAATTTTGCTTCAAAGTTTCTCTGCGACTCAAATGTCCCCAACTTCTTTAAATAAAAATAACAATTAATAAGTATGACAGCATCATAAGAGGATTTAGCCAAGAGCAATTTGATTTACAGACTGATTTTTCTATCACAATTGTCTTCCCTTAGTCCAGAGATACATCTAATTCCTAAAAAGACATATTTCATGCTCTAAGAATATGCATTCATATTCAACCCCAAAACCCCAAACCCAAGCGATATTTAAACAAAAAGTGCTGTGTAATTTTAAAGTCTTGATACAAACACTGTAGCTAGAACTGCAGAACAGTTGTGGCTGGAAGGGACCTCCTGAGGAACACTTGTCCAAGTCTTATAGCCAGAGGAGGGTTAGCAAGAGCAAATTGTTCAGTGCTATGTTCAAGTGGGTGTTGACAGTCTCTAACAGTGGAGACCTCACTGTCTTTGTACAACTTGTCCCAGTGACCAACAACTAAGAAAAGGTTTTCTTTGTACTTGACCTGAATTTGCCTTCTTCCAACTCACATCCCTTACTTTGCCTCTTGTCCTATTGTTGTGCTCCTCTAAGAAGCGTCTTGCTCCTTCCTCACTACAAACCTCCAGCCAGGTAGTTATAGATAGCCACGGCCCTCACCCTGCCTTATTCTGAAAGGTGAATAAACCCAGCTCCTCTATGTCAGGTGCTCAGCCCCCAACCATCCTTGCAGCCCTTCTCTGGACTTGCTCCAGTACTTCTAATTAGGACTGCACTCCAGGTAGGCCTCAGGAGATCTGATGTGAGAGGAAGCATTGCTTTCCGATGGTGTGCTGTTAATCTGTGCTCATTACAGTTTTGCCATGCTACTGGAACTTGTGTTCATTTTTCTTCTTAAACCCATCAATAAATCCACTTTTTCTTCATTGCCAAAGAATGGTGGAAAATCCCTCTTAAAAACAAGAAATGTTTTAGCTTTTTTAAAAATACTCCTACTGTTTCTATAAAATACATCTGGTGACTTGACAAATATTATGGTAAATCACCAGAACATCTACTGTGTTGTTAAGTGGAGATGGAACTTGTCAATACCAATCATTCACAAATATTTTAATAATTCAAATGCTCACAACAGGAGGTTTACCTTAAATGGTATTTCTCTCCATGATTCCTTTTGCCATATGGTAAAAAAAACCCCAAACCAGGAAGCAAATTCATAAATTCAGCTGAAGCAGAAAACAGACTAGAAATCTAGAAAAAATTGAGTTGTTTGAAAAGCTTGCTTGGAATTTTCCAGGATTAGATTTCAAGTCACATTACTTCACTACAAAATGTTACAAAATTTTTTAGCTGCATTTCATAAATAGTTAAGAATTCAAATATCAATGGCCCAAGGACTGTACTGTCCCACTATTGTAAACATACGCCATAGGGCTCTTGACATCTTTGAAGACACTATTTCTTGGATCTTCTTTCATCACAGACCTCTGCTTAAGCATCTACAGCTAAGTACACTAATAAGGTTTGAATTCATTCCCAAGTGATGCTCTCTGAGATTGTGGAAATTTCACTGAGATGATAAAATATGACTGTAGCAAGTTTGGGAACTCAGAAAAATCAGCCTTCTAGGCAAAGGGTTGCTAGATAATGGAACAGGCTGCCCAGGGAGGTGGTTGAGTCACCATCCCTTAAGGTGTTTAAAAGAGTAGATGTTGTACTTGGTGACATGGTCTAGTGTTGGACCTAGCAGGGCTGGAGAGATGATTGGACTCAATGATTTTGAAAGTCTTTTCCAACAGAAACAATTCTGTGATTCTGTGAAAAGCCTCAAAAACTAAACTTGATACGGCTGCCAAGTCTTCGGTTCTCTACGAGAGCTGAGCAAGCTGACTAAAAAGGTTCTCAGAGGTACAACCAGGATTTAGTCTCCCCTCTGCAAAAACAAAGGCAAAAGCAATTTATTTGCTTCTCATCACTAACAAAAAAATTAATTTTGTTGCTGGAGAAGTCCCAATATCAGAGGAGCAGTAAGTTTTGTGGCCAGCTGTGGAAAAGCTGGGAGGATTCAAATGACTCCAGGCAATTTTTGAGCAGTTCTTGGTTTGCAGCAGCCATGTTCACACACACCCCCACACCCACCCCCATTCAACTGTGCCAGGTGGCAAAGACCCATCCCAAAACATGGACCAGAGTCATTTGGCCACAGGGAGCTGGACTTCGCTGGCAACTGGGGAGCATCCTCAGACACCACTGCCCAGCCAGTGCAGGCCCGTGCAGGGGAGCACAGGTGGAGAGAGGATCACCACAGGCATGGTGATCCAATTTTCAGCTTTTCAGAGCAGCTGCATGGAACCTGTTTGAGTCCCAGGCTGAAGAAAAACCCAGTGGGGATCACAGTCAAATCAGAGGCACTACGCAAAGACTATTTTAACAAGGAATTAATCAGATTAATAATTCTTCTTAAAAGCTTTGAATCTAGGAGAGCAATTGACTACATAATATGTAGTGCGTAGGTAAATGGTACAAGCCCAGTCTCTGAATTTTCTGAATCATTTAGAAAGACAGGAAATCTAACCCTGGATATGCTGGAAGTCACCAGTGATCAGGGCTAAAGGGCAGTATCATACCTCTAGCAATTACCAATACTCCTGTCTCCCAGTGATACTTCATTAATCATGCCAACAGATTCATAACCTCTTCCTTATCGATGTGTGTGCCTTTATTTTTTTCCAGGCCACAGTTTATTCTACCAAGGAACATTTTGTTTAAACCTCATAATTTCTAAATGTCTTGAGACATACTTAGATTTTAAATTAATAAATAAATACATGGATTTGGAAAAAAAAAACCAAACAGCAGGCATGGGGTTTTGTCTCTTTGTTGAGACACATCTTTTCTTGCTACTTTCTCCTAGTCAGGTAGTATATATAAAATATATATAAATGCAATTAGCTGATATTATCAATGTAGAGATTAACCCAGAAACCTGCTCCTAAAAATAGCACCCTGTGACCTAGCACTACCTTCTCAGAACAAAATCCTGAATGAACAAAGAGGCTTTACCTTTGAGTTCTCAGAATCAACAGGTTTTGCAAAACGAGTGGAGAACAGTGAGACTGAGGGTTTGTTAAGTGAAGGATAACATACTAGAATAGCATACTGCAATATACATAGTATATATACTATATGCATGCTAGAATAGAAATACTATACTACAATAGAAGTACATGAGCAAGAGATCTTCCACTAACTGTGGCTCCTGGCAATGAAAGAAAACAAATATTTCAAAACTGTGACATTGCTATAGCACAATTACGTAAAGCCTTCAAGCTCACCGTTAAAAAAATCTATATAAATCACAAACAAACAAAGAGAAGCATGTCTTCCTTTTCAGGGCATTTATGGCCACTCAGTTCTCTCACATGACCTTATCTTGTTACGCTGGTTTTGTTTCTCAGTAAGATTTAGCTAGAGATCAGCCAAAATTAATGACTAAACTGGGAAAAGAAAGCTTCATTAAAAAAAAAAATCTCACCAAATAAATAAATATTATATGCTTGACCTTGTCACAACAATCTTGCCTTCTTACCATCCTAGAAAGTCATATACCCATCATACACATCTTGAGCACATATACACATTATAGTCAAGTTTTCATGTCCTATCTATTTATCCAAACCAGGATTTTGAGCCAACTATTCCTTTTAAAATTTTATTTTGCATTATTCATATTTCGCTTCATAAAAGCACTTAGGGGGTTTGGTGTCTACTCATCTTAACAACACAAAACAAGCAGTAAGAAAAGCCAGTGTCTGAAGCATATATATTTTAAACACTGTACAGAACAGAACTTAAGCCTTTATTCACTACCTGGCAAAAACCTGGCATGATGGCAACTTGCATGTTCTCTCTGTCAAAAGTTAGAGAAACTTTTGGCTGTGTTTTGAATTTTCTTGTCCTTTCTGTTCTTTCTGTAAGACAGAGCTAGTTAGAGAATTGCATCACCAATTATTTATTTTGCTGATTTTATTGTACATTTGCCTCAAGAAACTTGCTTACTTCACCTTATCCCATAACTTCATCTGAAACAGGCAGACAACGATACTCCCCTCATTCTGCTGGGGTCATTAAGTTTTATCTGCGAGAAATAAAATATTGCAGAAAGCTTCTCTCTATCCCTTGAACAAGCATAAAGTCCTAAAAACAATCCATTAGTAGCATTAGTCTTTATTCTGTTAAATAGGCCCATAAAAGTACACTTAGCTTTTTTAATGGAAGTGAATTCCTTAAATATACTTCTGTTCACGTAGAAAATTTGCATTGACAGAGGAAAAAAAAGTACTGAGGAACATCTTTGGATATCTCTCTTACTTTTTAATGATAACATGATAACCTCACCTTTTCATTTTACAGTTTAAAAAGCGAGTTCAGCAGCAACATCCAAGTTCAGCACTGACTACACTCCTATTTATGACCTGACTTTGTAAATTGATACTTTGTAACACACAATGTAATATTTATCTTAACATTCAGTTTCCTGCAATGGGCGTCCTGCTCTGGTGGATGAAGATTACACTGAAAAACCCACAATATTTTCCCCTAAAACTCCATTTGCATCTACCATTGCTAGGCTTAGCTATTAAAGAAACACGTATTGCATGGGTGCAGCAAATTCTCTTTAGTTTGGTATGCACAGTTATGCCTGTGATGAGTATTGGAGGGGATACTCTCCATCTGAGTATCCATGTGAGCGTATGTCTGTGATAATTTAAATACTGAATGCTTAAGATGGGCTTAATAAAACTTAAGAAAGGTTCAGAATACAGTCATGAGAAAAAAAATCCATATGACTTTTTATTATTATTATTATTATTACCACCTCTCACAGCTATCTATATTTAAAACTTATCTTGATCAATGTTATGCCCCAAATCTAATACTACCCTTAATCCCAATGTTTTCCAGTATGTTCATAACACAACTCCAGGCAGAATAAAATGGTCCTACTGTCTAACGAGTCTAAAGACAGTGTAAAGAACATTTTACACATACAACAGTGACCACTGTACTGTATAAGAGTCAGCTCAGGCTGAAGCCAATTAAAGCCCATGTGTCTGTTTCTCTTCCTGGGGAATTCTCATGTAAAAAGAAAAATAGACCAAGGGATGTTGCTAGTGTAAGAGAAAAAAATTGACAAGCCAAGTTGTTGCATGGCAAGGAGAGTAACATTAGAGATGAGAAGTAAATAAAGTAAGAAATATCATTATGAAAGATAAAATACTTGAATGCTTCATAAGACTGTAAGACATTTTGAGAAGCTGTGGGCTTCTATAGTTTCCCCAGACTGACTTCAGATGACCCTCCCATGCACACAGATCATCACTAAATTTAGAATTTATGACAATAAATTCTTGCTAATATAAATGCTCTCTCCAAAGTATGTTTGATTTTTCATGGAGTTAAGGAAGTGTATGAGAGCCGATTGGTGTTTTCTATATCTACTTATATAAGCGTGTTTTCATCAAATAGCAACACCGTGAAGCTAGTCATTCAAAGGTTCTAATAAATAGATGGGGGCTTCCTCACTATCCAAATTCAGGCATTTAATCTAATCTATTAATACGCAGGCATTTGAGGAAACACAACACCAATGTCAATTTCTTGCTTGGACTTGCTTGCTAAAAGAGCTTATTGCTTTCTATTGCCTAGATATTTGAGCCTAGTAAGTCTGTCCAGACAATTCAACAGCCTACATTACATAGCAATAGTTAAGCAAAGTAAATATCCCCCCCCAGCATATTCCTTTGATTTTTTTTTTATTGTACCCTTAGAACACAATTTGCATTCAACAATCAATAAGCAATTACTTTTTGTTTGAAAAGCATAAACTCTTTATTCATTCATTGTTGAAAAGGAACCAAGAGTCCAATCAAAGACCATTCAAATACATGGAAAAATTCTCCAACTTTTTTCTTTTTCTTTCTTTTTTAAAAATATCCAGTTTCCCTTTTGGATGTTTATCCCTGGCTGCATACCCACAGTTCTAAAAGGAGAATGAACAACTACATTAACCCAGTTAATGGCAGCTATGAAAATGTTCACATGGGAAAACATCTTCTCCTGCAACTCAAAAAGAAAAAGAATTCATGACTACTTCAACTACCCATTTTACTGGTGTTGAATAAATAGCACATAGTTTTCTGTTGCTTTTGCAGAGATGCCAGGCAGTTGCACTACCTTTGATCTATTTCTGTTCAAGTTACATAGAGAAGTGTCTGAAACCACGATAATGTGCACTATTGATCCAGTAATAGTAGTTGATTATATAGCAAGATATATCTTATTTTATTGGGTAAAAATAGGGGTTATACAGACAGGATGTTCTAGAGAGCAGTACAGAGCATGGGATGTTCTCTCTGTTAAAAGCTGAATGGTTTGTTCTTTGGAGTTTTTTTGTTGGTGGTGTGTGGGGGGGTGTTTTTTATGGTATTTCTGAGCCTCTGATTCAATTTGCTGTTTGCTCATTTGATATATCACTTCTCACAAAAGAAGATCTATTCGGAAGTATGATAATCATATTATTTAGTGCCACAAAACAGGCTTATTTTGTTTTCAAATATAAATAGTCTTATGAACTGAACATACTTGTTATGTTTATGAGATGATTTTAAAGCCCATAAGATGCTACAGCCAAATCTGAAAGTTAATATCACAGAGAAGGACACACACTCACCTACCCAGATGAGATTGCGTTAGCCTACTCAGATTTCTCTAATGTGTCCTGGTCAATGAACAAGAAGATCAACTTCATTGTCCTAACTGCATATTTTATGAACTGTGACAAGTTTGTTATAACTCATTTGCTATAAACTTTTCTTCTGAGATTGCACAAGCACCAAGAGATAAACTCAGCAATGTCAACAAGCTCAGTGGCATAGTTCAAGCTGTGAAGGTTCAATAAATAGGTCCGTAAACATTGCAAATCAACACAGCTTTTGATGAAATGTCAAGCAAGACAGAGCTTAGCTATATTCAGCTCAGCTTGAACTCATAAACCATTAACTGCCCTCTGTAGCTTCCAGAGAAATGTGTATTATGAATAAAGCACAAGTGTTGAAATAGAAATAAAAACAGAAAACATTATTTTCTTTAAAATAGAAGATTAATAAAAGCTATTTAGTAACAGGAATTTGTACTTTAATCACTCCAATAAAGACTGATTTATAAAACCAGCCAACATGACAATGCTGCACATCCCTATGAAGGAGCAACCATTATTTTGTACCTCCAAGTTAGGAAAGGATGCAAAAAATAGAAAGAGAAAATAAAATTAATTTTTAAATAACCCTGAAGTTACTTCAGTTTTGAAGCCTGCAAAAATATTTGGGGGTTTGTTCCTGCTAGAGACATTTTTTTATATTTTTTTTCTTTTAAATCGCTTGTTTTGGAGCAAACATACATTCCTCCCTCCATTTTTAGGAGGAAGAACAGAGTAAAACTTGTTGCAATGCGATCAAGGTACTGATTTATAACAGAAGCTAGCGTTCATTTTTTTCACCCCCAGTGGAGCTGTGTGTTATGTATATGTGTTGAGAGAGTCAAATACTCTCTCAAGATTTATCTCCAAATGGCTTGAAAGATAGGAAGTTACTTCAGCCGTTTTTCAGAATCAATCCTCCACGGACAAGCCCATGCAGTTACGCCAGGCCAAACGCAAGGTTGCTTTCACCCGATGGCCCAGTTTCCAAGCTATTTCTATATCATCAAGTTGAGTAATTCAGTAGGCCACGTCCAGATTTGTTCGAGACAAACTTTACATCTCTCTGCTGCCTCTGTAAGGAGGAGCTCATTTCTTAAGGCAGCTAAACCCTTTCTGCTCAGCCAGCATCTATTACCTACGACCGTGAAAACACTTCCTAGTGTTATCTGACCACACTGCATCGCCCCTCATCAGTGGGGGAGGGAGGGGAGCGGAATAAAATCTGTTTCATCTAATCAAAGACTTACTACAGGCAAAAGTTAGTTTCCCCCCTAATAGCACCCTGCTGATAGGCTCCAACCGGTTTGGGATCAGATTAAACACAAAGTTAGGCAAAGCATGGGCTCCCTGGCAGAACGGGAGCTGGCACTGCTACATAGCCAGCCCCTTCCCTTCCGGGAGCCGCATTTGCCCTGAACTCCGGAGCCCTTTCGGGGGAAGTTTTCCTCGAGGCAGCTCCCCGGCCAGCCACAGGCACCCCAGGAGGCAGGCAGCTGACCTAAATGTAGCTCTTCCGAATCCTTCTTCTATTCCTTTCCCGCCGGTACTCACCCGAGGCATCGTCGGGCATCGCTGGCACCGTGGCGTCCTGCTGCGTTCCCGGGGAAGTGGTCCGCGGGTCTCCCCGTGGGTACTCCTCTCAGACACATTCTCCGGAGTAGGAGAAACCTGGAGGGAGACTCATTGCCAGGTGCCGGGACCGCAGGCGCAGGGTCTCCCTCCAGCTTCCCGGACACGGGGGCAGGACCCTCTTCCCGGAGGCCGGCGGGAGAACCACGTCCAGTTTTGTTCCCTTAACCGGCAGCCAAGTACTCTTCCCAAGGTGGGCGGCCGGTGTGTGCCGCGCTCGCTCCCTGCCTCCCTCCCTCTCTCTTCGCCGAAATGGTTTCTCCCTTCACAGGCTCAATCTACCTGATTATGTTCTCTCCTAATCAGTAATCCTGATTTCCCGAGCAGTGGCAGCCCTCCTCTTTCGCCCGAGGTTTTCTGGAGGGCGGGATGCGGCGGCAGAGCAGCGATGCTCCGGGGAAGCAGGGCAAAGGAGGAACATTTTGGAAACACTCGTTTTTCTGCCTCCTTTACGTTCGTTAAACGCCGGAGAACGGCTGTGTGCCAGATAGATTATTCTTCCTGCTTTTACAATCCTGTTCAAAGAGGCTTAAAGTCCCTAAGAAAAACATAAACAAACAAACCCGCTACCTGCTTCATCAAACAGTAACTGCTTTGCAACGCGTCTGCTTTGGGTATCCCTTCCCTAAAACCAGCTTGCGTATCTCTCATGTCGGACAGAGCATTTCCATCTGTACTATATTCTCCCTAATTCTAGGCAACAAATAAAACAGAAGAGGAAAGATCCTTTCCCCTCCCTTTTTTTTTTTTTCTTTTGGGGGGGGGGGGGGTGTCGGGTTTTTTTGTTTGTTTGTTTTGTGGTTTTGGGGGGTTTTTTTGTAAACTGAAAGAATGGAGGGAGAATGCTTAGGGTAATGCGTTGTACCTAACTTCAGTGATATCTACCGTCTTAAATATGCTTGCTCTAAGCCTGAAAGGGTTGTTTGGTTTGGGTTTTTTGGTTTGGTTTTTTTTTTTAGATAACTGGGGGATGGTACAGACATAATAATTTTCCTATGCTCACTTTATTTTAGTCCTGGTTATTCTGGTTAACCTCAATATTACATCCTTAACTCTTTTTCTCCCATAGAACTCTTCAAGTCTAAAGACTGTCTCAGAATGAATTCAAAAGCTCCTTTAATAGCTAACAGGTTAGTTTTAGAAAACATTTGTGAAGAGAAAGCAGCAAGCAAGGCATTGATCGAGGAAAGATTTACACTGGTAGTTCAACTGGGCTGTAGAGCATACGGGTCTGTCAGGCACAGTGCAGCATAAAACCATGACAGCAAAGAGGCAGGAGATGTGGAGACAGTAAATACTTAGGACCACTCCATTCCAGGTTAGTGTGATGCTGTATTTAAGCACTGTGAAAAGGTTTGAAGTCTGGCGATTTTATTAACTAAGCAAAACTGGCTTTTGCAGGCAGTATAAAACTGGGAGTTATCATAAGCGTTGAAATCTGGGTAGATAAAAAAGTTTCTATTAATCAGCATTCACATGACAGCAGACACAATCTATAAAAAAATAAAACCAAACCACAACTACAATAAAATAAAGAAAAAAAATTAAATCAGAAACTATATAGCATTCTCCTAACAACAGCAAATTATTTTGCACGGAAGCCCAGTACAGAGACTGTTCTAAGGGGACAGACACAGCTTGCCTACTACTGTGTGCTCTGAACCTTAAGTGGTTTCTCCCACATTTACTATGGTCAAACACAACTTTCCTCCCCATGCATCCTGCACTGAGAATAGCATCATTGTTATAGGAAAGGTCCAGCTCCATGGTCTTGCTAACCCCTCAGTAGACCTCATTAGTAAGAATTAGTTTCTTTCTCAAGATTTGCCTTTCCCCCACAAAACAAACAAACAAAAGCAATAAAAATGGTCAATAAAAAGGCTATTCACTTCATTGACTAGCTGACTAGCTGTTACTGTTAAATGCAGGAGCACTGGGACAGGCTGCCCAGGGAGGTTGTGGCATCTCCATCTCTGGAGACATTCAAGATCAATCTGGACACCTATCTGTGCAATTTGAGCTAGGGAGCCTGCTTTGGCAGGGGGGTTTGACCCTATGGTCTCTGGAGGTCCCTTCCAACCCCGACAATTCTGTGATTCTGTGAAACCCCCAAATTTACTAGTTATGTACTTGTTTAGAGAACAAAATTAAAAGCTGAAGACTAATAGAAAAACAAATAGATAAGTAGACACCATGATATAATTAAAAAAAAAAAAAGGCAAAACCCCAAAAAACCAAACCCATGCAAGCAGTGATTTCACATGTGAGGGATGTTAGCATGTCAGATAAGTCCCCTTTTGTACCACCCTAGAAGACATAATGTTGAGAAAAATACATTCTTCTCCTATGGAGCAGTGTATATTTTTTATAGCACAGTCTGCTTTTCACAATGGAACTGCCACACAGAGTTGAAAGTCTGCGACATATATACTAGACATTCATAAATGGCTCTGTTAAATTTACTAAACTTTTTTCTTCTTCAGCTATAAGCAAAGGAAAATATTATAAGCTCAAGTAGGCTGTAGCAAGAACTTAATTTTGCTCTGCTTTACATTTGTCACCCAAAGAAACAGCATCCCATCATTCGCCGTAACATTCAGCCGAAACTAAAGGTCATTTCATGTCCCACTCAGGGACCTACTCTGAATCAAGATTTACCATCTTTGAGGACAACAGCCTAGAAGGTTACTCAAGAGTAACCTTTCAGTTAAACTGTAAGATGAAGCCATTTAAACTTCTCAGTCAGTCATGGAAAGAAGGATGGCAGCTAAACCTTTTTTTAATTGAATGCACAAGATAAAAGAGCATCTAGGCACATTCTCCCTGCCATTTATAGCAGGAGTGCCTCAGTGCCTGCCGCAAAGCTGAGCACATCTCATGGCAGAATCACATGTTGCCACGCTTCTCGAAGGCTCAGAGATGCAATTTCAAGTTTCCTTCATGAGCAGGACAGGTTGTGTGTTTTCTTTCACCTGTTTCCCAAATAAAATTCAGCAGAAACTGTGCGTGACTGAACATGTACGTGATTACAAGCTTATTCCAGCAGTAGTAACCTCAGAATAAGTTTAGTAAGTAATTACAAATATGGATGCTATTATCATCTCTATATCATATAGCTATTAGTGCTTTGCAACTCTTGTTAACATGGAGACCAACCTCTGTCATCCATGTCTTGGAGAAACAGGTACTGTAGAAACACAGGGCTAGACAGGGTCTCTTCCTAAGACTTTCAAAACTTCAACAAGTTTGACATAAGCGTGAGAGACAAGTAAGAAATAAAAGAGTAAACCTACTCAGTTACACAAATTAATAATTCACAATAAAAGAATGGCTAATGAGAACAGAGGAGCCTAACATGAGCATGTCACTTGATTACGGAAGAAGAAAAAACAATTTTCAATGCAGTCTACTCCTTCTTACAGAAACTGTATTCCATCATTCTGTGAAAGGGCAGATGTGCACTGGAAAGGGCAGTTCCTTCCATCTCTACCCAGTATGTCTACACCACAGGAACATAAGGACAGGCCTTAAGTAGCAAATTGTTTGTTAAAATTCTTATTTCACAGAAACAATTATAATTTATATTTGCTTGGCCTTTATCAAAAGCTTCTCTGTTATTTTTTTCCCTAAGCTCCACAGGTTGGGTACATTTGCTAGTAGGTGCAGTCATGACTGGGTTCATTACCTGATGTAAGCAAAAGAAACCCTAAATGTTTAAGCACCATTTCTTAAGTTCTCTGACACCCAAACAAAGTTTTAACCATTGAAAAAAGAACCGAGTTTTGTTTTTCTAAAGGAGGGAGGGAATTTCTTTTTGAAAGAAGTGTTATGCTCTGTAACCAAACTGGACTAATGGCAAGAGGACCCACAACAGTTTTTTGTCACATCCAAAAGAATCATGACTCCCCTGTCACTGCAAACCTATAGGTCACGTGTGAAATACAGCTGCAAATCACCTGATAATAAAAGCAAATCTAAAATCATTCACCACAGCTTAGCTTTTGACTCGTCTCTCATATGGACTCCTAGCTTTGGAGAGTAAGGACACCAGCTTTTGCTTTCTGACCTCCATCCACCTTGTGGGCCGGAAGAACTACCCAGAGTACGTAAGGCCCATCTCTTCCACCCTCCTCAAGTGCGTCCACTGGCTTCTCACCTTGCTGTGCCTTCCACAGTCCTTCCTTCCTCCCACATGGCCGAAGCCTCTCTGCCTGCTGCTCTCCAGCAGGGGCTTGGCTTGGGGAAGGAGGGTGTTACATGGAGCACTTCTGCTGTGTATCTGCTGAAGAACCAGGTGCAGTTACGGGGAACTCAGCAATTGAAAAATAAAACCCACAAAGGTGGTTTGATATCAGGAGAGAGATCTTGTTTATCTCCCTCCGTAATCTGGAACACAGGAGAGAGACTTGCACGTTTTTGCAAGAAAATGCTGTCTATACAAGGGTTATAAGTAGTCCTTACAAACTGCTTGTGAGAAGCAGTCTTCCACAAGGGAGCCTGCTATATTCTTCTATAATTGAGAGCTGTTACTACTGAATGAGCTTTATACAGAGAAATTCCCATTTTCCTCAGGTTGAAGTGATTTCTTGATAATCTGGGATTATAAAAAGAATAGCTATAGCAGAGACTGCAAATGCTTTCAGAAAGAGTAAATTGATAAAAATCACAGGCAAAATCCCGATTCCACTGAGGTCAAAGGCAAAACTCCACTGAAAATTGATTTTGCTTCAAGGTCAAAAGTCAACATCTGCTCTATTTAGTGTCATATTATGGTGGAGGATCGCTGTTCGTTTGTGCTGTGCTCAAGAGGGCTTGCTGAACACTGAGAGCATATCTGCATACTTTCCTACAAATGTACACATATAAAGCTACTCCATATTTTCATATATTTTTTTTTCACAATTTTGTATGCTTTAGGTGTGTGTGTGGACACATATAGGTGTGTGTGTGTGTACATATATGTGTGTGTGTGTTTAGATGCACAGAATTCTCATATATCCTTATATTCCAGGGTGGGTGTATGTACATTTTTGAAGCACAAAATTCTGTTTTCATCTACCTGCTCCCCTGTTTTTATACTATGCTTTTTCTTGCCAGTCTTATCAAGTATTAACAGCCTATGAAGGAGGTACGCATCTCTTAAACCAGTGTTTTCTTAGAAGTTCCAAACTGTAACAAGATTTTGAATAGTTTTCCTTCAAAAAAGGAAGATATAAAGGGAAAATAGAAGATCATTACTGCTGTATCATACTTGCAGCCCTTGTAAACATCTCAAATGACCCAAAAAATGTATCTCCGTACACAATGTGGCTGTAATTTTTCCCTTTTCAATTCTTTTATACATTCACAGTTTGGACTACCCAATGATACTGTATGTAAGACTAACCCAAACATGTCTATTCAAAGTAATGTCTTGTTGGTGCTAGGAAAAGACTGCTTCCTTTGGTCAGGAAATCAAAATGTATAAGGGTTTTTTTAATGATACATCATAACAGTGTGGCAAAATTACTTATTTTTTGAAAAGGTTTTTATCCATTCCAAGTTGGAGGATGGCAAGTGCTACATGTTAATACACCATGTGAATTATCGAATGGTGTAGGTCAGTAAAGACCTTTAAGATCAAGTCCAACCACAAGCCCAACACTGCCAAGTCAGACACTAAACCATGTCTCTAAGCGCCACATCTAAGCAGCTCTCAAATACCTCCAGGGATGGTATAGCCTGGAGAAAAGGAGGCTGAGGGGAGACCTTATCACTCTTTACCTGAAAGGAGTTTGTAGCCAGATGGAAGTTGGTCTCTCTTCCAAAGTCAGAAGTGATAGGACAAGAGGAAATGGCCTCAAGTTGTCCCAGGGAGATTAGATTGGATATTAAAAAACAAAAAACAAACCAAAAACAAACCTAGAAAGGGTTATTAATCACTGGACCAGGCTGCCCTGGGAAGTGCTTGAGTCACCGTCCCTGGAGGCATTTAAAAGTTGTGTAGATGGGTTAGGGACATGGTTGACTTGGCAGTGCCAGGTTTGTGGTTAGACTTGATGTTCCTCAAGGTCTTTTCCAAACAAAACAATTGTACAATTCTATAAACTGTATTCATAGGAACTAAACATGTTATCAGATATAGCATAATGTACTGAAACTTGTCCAATTGTCAGTTGGATTTCTGAGAAAGTAGTGTTACTAAATCCTCACGTCCATACAAACTCACTCTCAAAGGCCAGTGGGACTTCCCAGGGTACAGAAATACCACAAGAGACAGCCTTATCTACAGACAAGTGTCAGAAAACCGTAAGATACAAATACTGCCTGTTGGATGGAACGATTTCTGGCAATTTTGTAAACCACTGTTTAGCAGAGTTTTATAATCTCGATTTGCTGTAAATTAACACTAGTGTGGAGTTCGGATAGCCTCATCATTACATAAGCTACATAGTAAGGCTTACTAAAAGATATTGAAGTTTCTGCTTTCTCTTGTGAGGCTTTTCTCTTGCCACATGTCTCTTCAGGCAGTGGCAGAGGTCTCTAGCAGAGTTCCCCAGACTTCTGCAGAACAGTCCTTACTGCAGCCCTCTTCTGTACTGGATCACTGAATAAGGAAGAAAATATAGTTACTTTTTTTTCCCCTTTCAGTGGTACAAAGAAGCTGCCCCAGATGCTTCCAAGTGAAACCACCAACTTGGCCCCCTCACTTCCCAAAAATCTGTGCTGCTCCATCCTTCACAAACCACCCACCCTTTGTCTAGTTTCTTATCACAGCTAGGGCAAGAACTAAGGTATTTGGGCACTCTCAGACTACATCAGTGTTCGCTTTCAACTGAACTGCCTTGGCAAGACGAGTTTTTAACCAGATCCCTCATGAAGATGGGCTTGTGTGGCATACATCTTTGGGAAGCCTTGGAGGCTGACCCACATCACAAGAGCTTCTCCTCGTACGCTCAGAAAAAAACAAGTGAGCTGCAAATCCAGTGCACTTTAATCCAGGAAAGGACATCAGATTTTTCCAAACCATCAACGCATAATGCTTTTGTGTATTTCATCAGAAATATAGAGTCCTAAATTCCTTTCCTGATTTTTTTGGCCTTTGTTTTACCTCCTTTTTTCTGACTTTAGGAATTTGCATTAAAGTCCTGTTCATTTTATATTCCCATTGTATAGTCTGTCTTTGCCTAAATAAAAATTAGCTCTAATTTTCTTGAAGACAAGCTCATGTTTATACTCTGGTTTTAGCAAAGTTTATCCAGTCAAAGTTATTTATTAAAGAAGAAAATAAGATACTATTGTACCAACAACACACATCTGTTTACGTTCAGGAAATGTGCCTCTGCTTCAGAATATATTCTGCTTTTTATTGACCAGCATCATTAGTCTGATGCTACAACTATATACTGTACCAAGAAAATTAAAAAAGACCACCACCAAAAACCAAAAAGGAAAAAAAAACCCTAAACACCCACATACAAAAATCCAAGAGGAACATCACCCATCCATTCTGGGGCATTCAGCATCACAACTTGCCTTAATTCCCTGCCACCTCCCCTGGCCCCCACATTATCTCCCTCAGGTACGAAGCCCCATGTGACTTGGCTTGTGAAATCTCACATGATCACATTTACAGCAATAGCTCCAGTCTGCAGGAAAATAAACCGTTCTCAACATACATCTCACTGATAAGGCTTAATTCAATTAAACTGATCATTAAGATTACAGTAAATTGAGTTGCTCTCTCAGACTTGCTGATAATCTCTCGACAGACCAATAAATACAGGGCTTCCAAATATAATGACTTATAATGACTTAACTAAATACTGTGTCCTTTTCCTCTCCTCCTCCCCACCCCACACCTCCCCCCTCCCCCCCCCCATTCCGCACTCCTCATCTCTGAAACGTCTCAATCATTCTCTCTAGAAAGGTGCTTAGAGATTTGCTGGTTTGGTCCCAGTTAAACAGCCCTGCATGCAGAAAGCAAATTGCAAAAGTTCAGTCTGACAACACAAACTGACATCTGCAGTATGGAATGTAAAATTCACTAAAACTAATAATCGCTTCAGTTGCAATTATCCAAAAAGTAATGCAGACACGGGACCTGAACCCAGGCTCAGAAAAGGTTAATGAAAGAACACAGCCAGAAGCTAATCTGTGTTATTCAGGATTTATCTTTTTATGTAAAGCAATAATACAGTGATAGAAGTAGGTTATTTCTTCTTGTTCTTCCCATTTTATTTTTTTTAATCTACCCAGGGGATGGGTACAGTTATTTTTATGCTAAATATATAGGTTTGTGGAAATATCAAACTGAAGCCTCGAAAAGCCTTAAGATTCTCGAAAAGAATGGTTATACTTAAGAGTTTTACAAGAATGATTACTCCAAATTCATTAAATAGTAAATAAATGAAGGAAAAACACAAATACTAATGGATTCAATGATTTTCATATTCCATACGTTTATCCTATGCTGTGGAAGCCAGTAAGGAGTTTTACTAGTAAAACCAGCATGAACTTGACCAAACTTCCTTCTGCTTGCAGTCTTATTTCAGAGACTTGTTTGGAATACAGAGATTGGTATTGATCCAAAGCAGACTGACATGCAGATAGACTCAATGGTTGTCTCATGCAGGGCTTTTGCATTGTCTCTCCATTTTCAGATTACCTGATTAAGAGACTAAGAAAAAACTCATATTTTCCTTTTTTTCCATGGCAGGGGGTTTGGAACAAGATGATCTTTGAGTTCCCTTCCAACACAGAGCATTCTATGGTTCTATGATTCTATTATTTCCTTCCCCAAGATGCAGTGGCACAGTAATGCCATCTCCCTCGTTGAATTTCAGCAATCATTGCTTTTGAAAAAGAGACGCATCTGAAGTGACATGGGGACTCGACTTTTGTTCACATGGAGGAGGCATCACGTAAGGAATCATGTAATCATCCCCACGTCTGAACAAATGTGCACTTTGATCATATGGCTGGATGTACACTCCCATGAAAAAGACTGAATGATTTTTTTATGACACAACGGGGAAAAAGTATCAAGCAGCAACTGGAAGATGTTAATTACTGTAAAGAATGAAAGCCATCTTTCGAATTACAAGCTAGGCACCGCTGCCCTAGCTGAAATGCATTCATGGCAAAAAGCAAAGTTGGAAACCTGTCTTAGTTTGACCATTTTGGATTGCTTGCTATCTTAGCTAGGCTGTTAAGAGAAGGTTAAGAGGAAATTGCTGTCTGAAAATATCTATGTTGAAAGAAACCTGTAATAACAGGCATCTATCAATCCAGCACAAGAAAATACGTAACGATAGCAAGACGAAGCTGCACAAGTTCTGAAGAGCAACTGCAACTTTTTTCAGTGTAAACAATGCCAAACAAATACCTCTGGTTCCCATGTTCTCTCCATGATTTGACAGATTTCTAAAAAAAAAAACTCCAAGTCTAGCTTAAAACCACAGCTGTGGTACAAAAGCTGCAGGAAGCATTAGAGAGAAGTCAGTCTAATCTTGCCAGGTCTTTTTAACCCTAAGGAACCACTTCCGTAACAGTTTTCACTCAACCTTGTTTGTGTTTCTACCTCTCTGCATATACAGCAGTACTGGGCCTGGCTGAGGTGGACTTCATTTCACCATAGCTGCCCTCATAGTTCTATGCTCTGCATTGTCAGCTAAGTGTTGGTAACACACCAGTTATCACCACTTAGCACACCAGGGTTTTGGCTGCTACTGAGAAGTGCTGGCACAGCACCAAGGTGGTCTCCCCAGCATTTCCTCCACTTTACCAGTAAGCTCAGGCTGGGCAAGGTCTTGGGAGGGGACACAGCCAGGACAGCTGACTCAAACTGACCAAAGGGATATTACATACCACATGATGTCATGCTTAACAATAAAAGCCAGGAGAAAGGAGGAGGAAGAGGGGGAATTCATTATTTGTAACATTTGTCTTCCAGAGTAACTGCTATACATACTGAAGCCCATCTCCAAGGAAGTGGCTGGACATCATCTGCTGATGGGAAGTAGAGAATAAATACTTTGGTTTTCCTTTGCTTTTCTTCCACGCATGGCCCTTTGCTTTATTGGACTATCTTTATCTAGCTCCATAATGTTTTTTCCATCTTAATTTATCTTCCCCCCGTCCTGCTGAGGATAGGAGTGAGAGAGCAATTTGGTAGACACCTGGTGTCTTGCTAGGGTCAATCCACCACAATGAATTAACATAATAATAATCATATTGTTCCAAAATAAGATTGGTAGAGGTCCATTTACTCTTCAGGTTGAGTTTGACTCTAATTTTTAAAAAATCTCACTTTTTTTGAGATATGTTCCTGGGACTAGATTCAGAACCCACGTTCTGGAGAAGATTAAATGGCATAGGCATATTTAAAAATAGACATACAGATATCCAAACATCATACACATAAAACTTTACTATAAAACTACCTTATTTATGGACAATTTCTAATAATATTCTTGTCAAATATTGTTTACTCTTATATGTATCTTTATGAATCCTCTATGAACCACAGTAGTGACTCACCAAATTTGGTTCCTAAAATGTCACCCCAAATACAGTACAATTAAGATACAGAAAATAAAACAACCGACAGAAGGTGTGCTTCAGTTACACGGTCATTTTGAGATTAAAGATAAATATATGTGCAAATAATTTTACAGTTAGGAATTAAGACATGCCTACAGTTGTTTGGATTTTGCTTTGTTTTTACTGGGTTTTTTATGAACATGAACTGTTTACTTATCTCTCCAGCTCTACAGGTAGTTTTGCAAACCTTTAAACAAGTAGAAACCAAGCAGAGGTAGCTATAAGACAACTTGATAAATTGTTAATCATACACAAACGTTTCAAAGGGCTTTTTTTTTTTGCTTTTTCATTGATCTAACATAACAAGAATATCTAAGAGTAAAGAGAGCAATCTTACATTTTATTCTTTAAAAGCAAGAGGAGATTCTAACTGCGAATGGACACATAAATCTTCACTACTAAGTAGGTCAAAAGGCGTAAAGAAAGTTTCCAATCACCACTGCTGCAGTACTGACATACTACTCAAACCAACTCCCCAGTTCTAAATTTCTGCTTGAAAACTATACCAACAACTCCTAAAACACAGGAGTGTTTTGTTCTCCTCTTCTGTCTTTTTGCCCCTTATTCCTCCATTCCACTGGTCAGCAGCTCTTTTTCTCTTTCTTACCTGGCTGGGGAGGGGCGGTGGAGGGAGGCTGGGCCCAGCACTGCAGCAGGGCACCCCTGGTTGCCCATCCAGGGAGTGGGTGCTGAGGAGAGGGGCAAGGCTGTGCTCTGCTGCTGCTGGCTCTGAGGACCCCCAGGCTTCTCTATTTCCTACCTGCCTTGGCACAGACAGCATAGAGATGGTGACCCTTGGGAAATGCTCTAATTTGGTGGGAACAGGAACTGATCATCCATGTACTCACTAGACATGCTGCTGGTCCTCTTACCTAAATTAGCACAGGGTCAGAGCGCTCAGGCAGACTAACAAATTGCATAATTGCACAGCTCCTCCCAGCAAAGAAACAAGTTTCTTTTTTGGTCCTTCTTCCCCATTTCAGCATACCCTTTGCCTTCCAATTGGTACATGAACTGCAGGTGATCACTCTCCATAAAACACTCAGCAGTGTCCTTGTACTGTGTACACACTTCTTCTCAGTGCTACGCTTACCTCGAATGGCAAATGGAAAGGAGAATGTGTTCTTAAGAAGAAACAAACCTCTTCAAAGATCCCCAAGAATACCAAATGATGCCCTTTCGAGTAAATCAATGCTTAGTGTACTGTAGCTGTCAAAAATCCCACCCATTTCTGGACCAGATTCACCTGAGTAAATATACCAGGCATTAAAGAATATTAGCATCTAAAAGCTCCCCCGTACCAAGAGTTATTACATATTGACTGGGGGGGGGGAGTTGGATATATAAAAAATAAAAAATAACAGGCAATGACAATGTCTTCTTCAAACTAAGACATATCTTAAATAGGATTTCAGCAAATTGTCAGCATCAGCAGAGGTTCAGTACTTGCTTTGCAACACAAGAGTGGGGAAAACCTGCTGCTCCTTACTCGATCCTGTAGCACCCAACCCCTTAGTACTGAAGAGAACTAACAGGCTGCAGCTAATTTATATATTTACATTTTCATTTAAATTGAATCAATATTCTCCTAATTGATTTTTGCAAAATAGCAGTGTGTAGAACTATTCAAAAAGCGTTCATTTAGTTCAACCAGCATCTGCTTTCTCCTTGCCAGTAGAGACCAGAGTACCTTGGAACTTGGAAGCTCTCCTATCTCTCAGACTGTGTTGAAACAGTTGCACCACTGCAAAAAAATATTGTGTTTTAACAGCCAGAGAAAAAAACCCCACACCTCTTTTCATATTGATGATCTTTTTCCAACAAGCTTGCTTTATTTTTTCTTTTCTTCATAAAGCCACTTAGCCTTGGACTAATGCTACCATAGTGTCTATTTATTCTCCACCCCCCATTATAATAAAGCACAGTATCAGGCAATGGAAGCAGAAATATAATATCTCTGTAAAAACATTGCTGCAGAGCTTTGCTGATATTTGCAACATAGTTTAAAATTTGTGAAGCATTTTAATGGCTTCATTTGTATTTTTGTAAACACTTTTAATATTTCATATTATATTTGCTTGATATCCACTTGATAGGAGTGACTTACTGATCCCCGACACGGCAAATACACCCTTCCCTATAAGACAATGCTTATCAGCCTTGTATGAGTGGTAGAAGTAAAGACAGATAAGTGACCATACAGCGGGTTTACCCGGTTGAGACACAAAACAACTGCAAAATCTAAAAAGCCCCTGCATCCTACCTACCAAAAAGAGAAAGAGAACAGCATTTACTTGTCTTCTCTATCTGTTCTGTACATCATAGGAATCAAAGAGAATGAGAGATTAAAGTTATGTCTTAGTTGTAACTGTTACATTATAGTGCATATGGGATGTGACATACATTTAGAAGAATCATGAATTTACAATCTCTAGAGTCTTACATTTTGGTTGCAGATACAGCACTATCTGAAGTTATTTCTCCACATTTTTTTTTATTTAAATTATTTTTTTCTATAACCTCAGATTTAGGCTTTCAAATACAGAGGCAAATGGAAAACAGAACAAAATGAATCATGAGTTTGCAAAAAGAAGATTGCACTAGATTAACCTGATATCCTCCTCTGAGAAGATAACTGAACTTCTAGACAAAGGAATGGAATTGATTTAGTATCTTTGAATGTCAGCATTTGACAGTGCCTCAGGTACTTAAGCTCCAGCTAACTAGAATTCACCAGTGGAAGACAGCTACAAAAAAGGCAAGTTTAATGGAAGTCAATCTTGAGAAAAATAGGAATTCATTAAAGAATCACAAGACTAGTGAGAACAAGGGGAAATGTCAATTAGTGTGATGAAAGGGAATTACTTGCTAATAGTTACTTGAGTTGTGGTGTGGTTGGTTTTTTTTTTAATGGTCCTGGGTCAGGAGGTGTTAATGACCTTTACACAAGCAGTTTATGCCAAAGAAGTGAAATGATGACAAAAAAAAAAAAGAGAATCACTGTGAAGACAGAAATATTAGATGAAAGGAGCTGGGCTATGTTCAGGACCATGTTAATAGAAATGGACTGAAATTCAGAAGTGGAAAATGAAGAATCAAAGAATAAGGAATTTGTGCTGTATGATGTGGAATCAAGAATTATTTGAGTGCCTTAAGGGCAGACCCAGACTTACCAGAAGGTGGTGGTTATAAAAAAAATTAAGTGCATTGTGGGAAATATTGGAAATGTTGCTTTTGCAAACCAAAATGGGTTGCTGTAATTCTTTGTGCTGAATTGTAAAGTGGAGAACTAGAAGGGAGTACTATTAATATAAGTTTTGCTGTTATGGCAAAAACCATTCTCTCCAATAAAAGGTAGCTGAGGGAAACAGCTCAACCAACAGGTTTCCACAGTGCTGATTCATACTGGGGCACCAAAATTGCCACATTAACGCAAACTGGCAAGGCAATGTGGGGTTTACCTGATCTGAAACCTGTATGGAGCCTTTCAGTTGCCGGGAAGAGTTAAGATAAGAACAAATGTTTGCCAGTAAGCAGTTGTCCCAGACAAAGAGATTCATGCATTTTAATTCTCTTCACCTGTGGGAAATGGGAATCTGCCAGACCCCTGACGACCACCACCATGGGATGCAGATGCGATTGGGAGGAGTTTATGGAAATAATTTCCTAGAACTCATCTTAATACGAAGCGGGACAAGTAATGAATAATGTACAAGAACATGGTATAAAAAGGTTGCGGGCTCTGACCAAAGGTGTGCCTACTTTTTGGGTCACCCGCTCTTGCAAGAACATATAATAAATTACTGCTTCACTAACGTTTCTACCTTGACTCCTTTTTTAGGACCTTTTGTCATTTCTAACAGCATGATTTAAAATATTTTCATTTCAGATAGAGCATTATTAGTGTCATTAACAACTGGGCTAGACTCCAATGAAACAGCAGTGGGAATCTCGAACAGCAAATCTCCATTCCTCCCAGGACATCATTACTGCTTTAACACTGGACATCACTATCTTCCCATGATTAATCTCTGTATCTAGACCAACGGTTACCACTCCAGCAATCCTGGTATAGAGGTATATTTACATAAATGTAGAGAAGCACAAATTTGGCAGAAATGCAGAGAGCCCTGGAGTACGTTCATATAAGGAAAAGTGAAAACCTGAGCTGTCAATACCACCCAGCTAACTGATACTGCAGAACACAGAAAGTTCTCCAAGATACGTGCTGCAACACATTCTTACAGCACAGATTACTTCGTGATATGCTGCTTACAGTAAATGCCAACATGGGAAATACAGCTGAGTTACAGCGGTGACAGTGAATTGATGGATCCAAAATCATCCTCTGCTTTCTGAATACATTGACAGCTAGACCATTAATTTAAAAATATACAATTGTTTACTTTCCAGATGTAAAAAATAATTAAGAAATTTAATTTAAATATTCAGTTCATCTGTTGGCTGGATGGCTGTTGGAAGCTGCATCAATTCAGGATTTTAATGGCCATAGCAAACCGAGAAATGTTTGACAGTATCCCTCATTCCCTCAATTTTCCCCTGCTATAATTTTCCCTGGCAAGAAGCTACACTGACCACATAGTAGTCAGCCTTGTGCACATACATCACAGTCAATCCCATTATCAAATTCCTATTTTCAGGGGTTTGTTTGGTTACTTTTTAATTTTAGGAAACGGAAAAGGATTTTAGTTTGCTACTGTATTCCTATATAGTTAGGGGCAGGCCTTCTCTCTCCTGTCCAATAAACCTATTAAAAAATATAGAACCCTTTTGCCTTTACCACAGATCAGTTTTATCATGACCCTATCAGATGATGGTATACATCTCCATCTTATTTCTAAACCAGCTTTGAGCTCTCTCTTTTGCTCTACTGGCAGAGCTGAAACATTAGTACAAAACAATTATCGTACAACTCACTTCCATCTTCAGAGATGCTTGGGAAGTGCCTTGTTCATGTGCCAGTTCAAGAGAGGAGAAGCTTCATAAAACCAGGGCACATCACCTTGCAAGCCCAAGCCCTTAACCCCTGATCAAGCTTTCAAACGCGTCTGGTGACGTCCTGGGCTGCTACAGCAGAAGGACTGGTCTGAATCTGAGAGCTGACTTCAGTTTCCCTGGGCACTTAATGCATCTTCCTCAGTGTTCTTGCTCCCTTCACTCTATTTTAGTTTTTAATGGTCTGTATGCTTTAAATGAATTCATAATTGTAGGTTAGTGTGTGGTAACTAAACCCCAAATCACTTGGTTCTGAACACAATGGTTGTGTTTATACGCCATTGTATTTTCTAATGAGAAAGCTGCAAGCTTAGTTTTCAGGCTGCTTTCAGCGATGTAGCGTCCACCTTTGTTGTCACACATTCTTATGACAGATATATGTGTTTTCTTCTGACAAAATTCCTTCTCCAATTCAAATTCTTCCTTGCAAAATCCATTAATGCTTGTCATCAGCTTGTCAGCTCCATAAAACTAAGCTTTTTACAGCAATCCGTCAATGTCTTGAAATCAATTATGGGCAATCTAAAAATATTTTAAATTAAACATGTCATTATTACTTAGTCCAATTATTCCAATTGATTTTATAAAAGATTAAAAAGTTGTTAAAAAGCCAGATCAAATTTTATTTAAGTGTGCTTTATGAAGTAAATAAGTGGTTTTCTAGAGATTTTGGGAAGGCAAAAGTTAATTCTTTCCCTCTGTTCCCATTTCCATTATTTTTAAGTAAAACCTTCACTCACCAGGCTGAACCCCCACAGAAGTGAGACACAAAAGTGTCAATTATGGTCAAAAAGACACTTTGGGAAATTAAGGAGGTCACTAAAAATTTAGCTTAAATTTTTTTTTTCTCCTCCAATTTTTCATTTTGACTGTCCTCTTCACAAAGTAGACAGGGCAGCTGTGTTACACCAGAAATGCATTTAACCAGCAGCCAAACCAACCCATCTTTCAATAATTAGACTTTTTTTGTGTGGTAAGGTAAGTTCACCCAGCCCCTTCAGCTCCACCTGGAAATGAATCCGCACAATGCATTTATGTTACCTTGTAATGAAATGAAAAGTAAATTTCCATAAAATATTCACAAATACAATTGTCTGGTTCTCTTTGAGGGACAGCTATTCAGACCAACTTCTTACATGGGTTATTTTGCCCCCTCGAGCACAAAAGAATTTAAACCTTGTATTTGAGAAAACGTTGAGGATGAATTCATTTTAAAATATACCACTTATCTCCCTGTACAATGACTGATCATTCCATCTTTATCCAGGCACAACTCTCCTTGATGTCATGGCAAACGATTTACAAAGGCTGCATGATCAGCTCCATGCAGAACAAAAATAAGAAAGGTTGTCTGCGGAGTGCTGTCAAACCCTTACTGGTACAAGAAAATCTGTTATAACTTGTTCTTAACCACCACAATTTATAAATCTACAACTTCTGCTTTCTCTTCCATGTACAGCCAATAATTAACCACAAGGGATTTTTTCCTTTTCTCTCATTCTTCTCCTCGATACTCTTACCTAAGTATTTCCATTTAATTTGCTCCTGACTGATAAAAATATATGTGGCAATTTCTTTCCACTACAAAATACAAATAAATACACAATAAATTAATTTATTAAATTACCATTTTAAAATATGGCAAGGCTTGAATTTCCTTTGATACCCTAATAATTTATTTATCACTCAAAGCAAAACACATTAGTTCAGTCGTTGGAGTAACAAAAACATTAATTAGTTAAGGATTGCAGTATGGTAACAAGAATGAAATGCAGCAAACAATGCCACAAATTGGAGTGCTAACCAGCATGATGCCTCCACACTGCTGAAGTAACTCCACCTTGAGACAGTCAACATACATTTCTAAAACAAGGGTTTATTTTAAACCAAAAATAAAGCATGAAGAATTTCCACATTAGGATTCCATCCCTAAGTTCCAAATCTGGAGGAATACAATTTGATAAAAAGCCAGAAAGAACTAAATAGCTAATAAACTGTGAAGTTCCTTCAATTCCCTGTTCAGTCAGTTGTCCAATCCAGCTGTAAAACTTAACACTCCACAATCAAGTTAATTTTTGGCAATTCTTCTTCTGCATTCTCTTTGCAGAATGAAAAACTGAATTCTGCAACTTCAACTGTGATTCAGAAATCGAAATCCGTAAATGAAGTCAAGGAAGGGATTCAGTCAAGGCTTCAGCAACAGAAATTCCCATCAACATCTAAGCTTTTGGTGTTTGTCTCCACTCGTGGCACACAGAGTTTCTCCATAAAGTAGAAGCAGGGGCAAGACCCAGTGCTGATTCAGGTCAGGGTAACTCTGCTTTGGCTTAAACAAACTTGAGTGCTGATCAGTTTCAGCCAGTGTTAAAGGTCATGATATACCTCACAGATAACTGAAAGGGTCACTCCTAATTAATTTTTTATTACCGTAGAGTGCAGTACTTCCTCAAATAACAAATACCATAAAACTGGATTTATATCAAAAAACACTGTACGTTTTTCCCATTAGTCTTTTGAGAATTGACTTGTCTCGATTCATTTAATTGTATATATTTCTTCCAAGACTAATTATATTATGAAATCGATAGATTGCCATTCAATATCTGTCCATTTTCCATTATACACTTTTCACCTAGCAGAAATACATATAACAACTGCTAGAGTCAGCTGGCTTAGGAATTTGGGTTAAGAAAAATTAAAAAATAATGATACTGACCTAAAATTTCCTATGCTGGGTCAAATGTATACTGGAAATTTTAGGAGTTAGTGATGTATTTTTTCCTGATCTAAGATTACATTAGGGAGGAGTCACATGAGACCTGGAAAAAGAATGAACTTTGTCACCTGAGGTTGACAGCCATCTTCTGTATAAAGGTTTAGGTGGGTTCTAAATCTGGTCTGCCATCTACCTAAATACCAGCTGGGAATGAGTGTGCTAGCTTGTTGTTCCTTATGGTATGTTTTACCTTCAGCATGAATTCCATACTGTTTTCAGTATTTCAGTATATGCCTTTTGTTTCTATAATTTTTTTTCCTACTATTTTTGCCAAATACTGCTGACCTAAATTTGAAGTTTGAATTAATAACATATTGCTTCGGTTCTTCCAACACATTTTATGAAGTTCTTAAATACTTGTTTTCTACTTTACTGCAATCAGGTAACATTAATGGTGAAGTTTATGGAGTTTGTCTTCACTGCTACATAAACTGCTAACAATATTTGCTTTTACTGTCCTATCTCACTTGCTTAATTAATCTGCAGTTCTATTCTAATTTGAATGCTAGGTTTCCTAACACATTGCTGGAACTGAATCTTCCAAAACTATTTCTATTCATTACAGTCCTTTCCCTCACAGACAATATTTTTAAGATTCTTAAGCTGTTTTGGATGCATAGTTCTGCTAGAAGAGTTGTTTATGTTCAGTAGCCTCTCTGCAATATTCAGATATGTTATATGAAGGAGCCAAAAAATCCTGGATTATGTATATGTGAATGCAAACCATTTATGCTTTATGAACAGAACAACCTCGTAGAAAGTATCACCAAAAAAAAATTGTGTTCTTGAGTCTTTTGATATTGCATTTAGTCTTTCAAAAGAGTTGAAATAAGCATAAAATAATACACAGTCATATATTACTTCATCCATTGTGGAACTTCAGAGTGTCTCACATACTCTTTTTTTTCTCAACTAAAACGTGTGAGTTAGGTAACTTCTACAAGAAATGAGTTTACAACATGCACACACATGCTGGGATTACCACTTTTTTTTTCCTTTTAAACTTCACATTTTAGTCCTCATTCATGAGAGCAAATGCTAAGCAGGTTCTTTTCTTCCTTATTGTAATCTGTATTAATCCCTGTTCTTCAGTCTCAGATGTCTTTTGAACAAAGACTTTGTTGTGGTTTGGGTTTTGTGGTGGTTTTGGTTTTGTTTTGTTGGTTTTGGTTTTGTTTTTTTTTAATGGGAAAACATGATCTAATCAAATTCTTGCAAATACAGCACCACACAAACATTGGGACTGACTTGACTAAATGTAGACCAGCATCCACCTCTGACTAATCAGTCAAAGCTCCGTTTTAACTGGTGAAGAAGAAACACAGATGCTTCAGGACCAACCACACTTTGCAACTTTACATCTGAAGTAGTCACCTGGACTGCCTTTGTAAACAAGCCTTCATAATCTCAGCCTACAAGAGGCATCTAACATCAAATGAATCATTTCTTTGCAGTGTCTTTGAAGGTCTTATTCCTCTACGAAGGGAGCCTGAGTTGACTACCTTGGAGGTATGGCTGTATATGTTAGACATCAACAGTAAGATAAGGACCATGTCACCTCATGCTCATTTATTGGACAGGGGTAGAGATTATCCAAATGATTCCAGATGTCTACAGCTAAAGGACTTCCTGCGCTCCAGGCACTGTGCATCAACCACCCTTGTGTTGTTTATGTGACTCCCAGTTACGTTTTAATTCCATCTATAATTTAGCTTCCAAAGCATTCCATGGCAATAAATACCACATTTCAGTAATGTGTGGGAAAAGAGAGGATGGAGAAAGAAAATTCATCTCCCACTGTTCTCAACCTGTTGCTTAATTATTGCTTTTAAGAGTCTTTCCATTCTGGTGGAATGAGGAAAAGCAGACTCTAGAAATCCTTGAGCACTAAAGGCAGGGAAGACTTCTCCCCACTTCTTCGGTGCATGCAGGTATTGCTGCTTTCCATTCCCAGAGGTAGAAACACTTCACCAGGCCTCTGTGCAGAATGATAATAAAATTTAATTTGGGAATTCTCCATTAAATGCTCCTCTACACTGTAAATTAGGTTCTCTTGTTAAACAGCTAATTTGTAGTATTGAGTCACTACATCCTGAAGGCAGTAGAACCTGAAAGCTTATAAAATTGACAGAAATGTGAAAGATAGAAATAAATAGTATGAAAGTCAGCCTAAACCAGGCAGAATTTCCACTGTTAAATTTTTTTAATTACCTCCATTACTCACACTTCATTAAGTGTGCATTCCAATCATGTCCCCACAATTCAGTCAACTGGGCGAGCGTACTCTGCGTGTGTGTGTGCGTGTGTGTGTGTACCCCTTCAGCTCTGCCAGCCACTGACAATATTCCCACTTCATAGGAATGTTTCTCAGTACACAGTTCATTTGTTTTAGCTTTCTCCCCCCGCCCAAGTTTGTGTGGTCAGATGAAATTCAGCCTTTTTGCATTGTTTGGATGGACAGAAGGTCTACAGTCTAATACAATATCCAGCAATGAACCCTGGGTCAGCTCCTTCCTGACAGAAATTGTCACAAGTCCTTCATTAAAGACTGAAAAGATCCTGTGAAACTTTCCCACTTCACAAAACCCACCCTTTCTCCAGTGGAAAACCGTCTGTCAGACCATTTTAAACCATTTTTACAACATAATGCAATTCACTCTGTATGTGTGGGATTCATTACAACAAGGATTAAAATGACAGCTTAGTGTCATGTGAAGCACGCAGCAGGGGATTTGAGACCAAGTTCAGTTGCTGGACACCAGGTCAGTCAAATTGTACTTACTGCTGAGTTACAGTAATACATATAGCTTTGGAATAAAGGAGCATGAGGATTAAGGGCTATCCTTCAGAGAGACTTAATAATACAGAGATCGTATCACACAGGAAAACTAAAAATGGACTTACTGGGAAATGTATGAGAGCAGTGGAGAAATGGCAAAGCACAGATAAAAAGAGAAAAATTCTTAATCATCATAAAAATCTATTACATTCATATGGCACAGATGCTACACAAATGACAAGCAGGTGTTGGGGTTTTTTGGTAATCTAAATTCTAAATGATCCTGTTGTTATCAATCAACACCCTTCAAATAAATGCAGTGGAAATGATGGTAAGCAAAGGAAGGGAGGTTCGTGGAAAAACAAAAAATCAGTTAATGCATGTAAAGGGTTAAACTACACTACCCAAAAATATTTGTAGAAGTGACATGCTAAAATCCCTAAAACTACATTTGAAACTTTATGAGCCACAATGTTGAGGGCCTTGCACAAGAAATCCAGAGGAATATTCCAAGAGCATGTAAATAATTCATGGCTTCTGAAGCACACAGGAGGCAGGTGATCGGAGAACAATGAGGTATCCAGGTGTGCTCCTGCCAAAGGCAGTGACATAAGCACACTAAATCTGCCGGAGAAATGCACACACTCATCTCCATCCCACCAAGGCACACTGTAAACCCATTTCTAGAAGACACAAACCTGTTTTAACATCAAAAGGATGAAAAGCCTGGAGATGGAGACTAGCTATGAAAAATACCTTAAATATTCATGGAAATTAATGCTCCCTGGCTCTAGCATATACTAGAATTGACCTCAAGGTGATTGCCTGGTTAGGTATAAAAAACAACCTAAACCATACCCACTCCTGTTCCTTCAGCTTCCAATATCTCCCTACCTTTACTCCCCCATCCCCTCCCCTGGTATGCACTTTGAGAGGCATATTTTTCACAAGTGTGGTAGTAACTCTTTTATCAGGAAAATAACTCTTTGTTACAGCGCTTGGATGTTTGTTCCTCACAGTGAGAGACTAAGTACAAATTCAGTTTCCCATTGTATAGTAATGCAACCAAAGCTCAGATAAATTTCAAGGTGTCTTAATGAGAAATACTAACATACAGAAATACATTCCTGGCAGGTGGACGTAAAGCCCAGAGTCAGTAACCTTTGCTGTGAGCCTCGCAGGTTGTACACTGCCTTTTCAGTCCAGAAGGAGCACTGAGACAGGTGGGGTCGAAGGCATAAAATATTGAACCTGCTCAGCGTATAGCATTTGTCAGGGTCTCCACTTCACCCTGAATGATTCGCTTCCCACTTGCCTCTCTAAAACAACTCCCGGCTTCTCTGATTCTTGAGCGTGTAACCCAGGATAAAAGCTAAGCTTCACAGGTAGCAGGCCTTGTTTTGATCTTGGAGACATTTTTACACTTGGAAATATTCTAGCTTAAGTACAACATACATCAAACCCTTAAAATGAACCAAACTACCAATTGAACAGATTTTGTCTGGAGATAGGAGAGAATGTGTAATTATTACTATGAATTTCCAAGAGAGCTTATCGGGGAACATTTTATTTTTTTTTGTCTTACACACGTGTTCATTTCTTGTCAAAAACTGTTCAAGATAATTTCATCTGCTGCATAGGAGATATTTTACAGCTAACCAGATGCAATAAAAGAACATGCAATAGATTCCCCTCAAATCCTGATGCCTCTGGCAACTTGAGGACACAAAATACAGCAATCCAACTCGCTTGTAAAGAAGCATGTATGAAAGAGCAGGAAAAAAGTATTAATTCAAGTCAATTGTACATTCAAAAGTTTACAGTGTCAATGTGATTAGATATACTTCAGATGCATACACCCCCATGGCTAACATACACAGACACATATATAGAAATATAAATCAAAAATCCTTGCTACTGTTCTTTAATTCATTGCTAATAATATGTAACTAGCAATATTAACTCAACGGAGCTTTTGACTGGTGGAGAGGGACTCCTAAAAAAGACATGCAGCAACAAGACAAGGGGCAATGGTGTTAAACTGGAGGAGGGTAGGTTTAGATTAGACATTAGGAAGAAATTCTTCCCTGTGGGGGTAAGTGAGACCCTGGCACAGGCTGCCCAGAGAAGCTGTGGCTGCCTCCTCTCTGGCAGTGTTTAAGTCCAGGCTGAATGAGGCCTTGGGCAACCTAGTCTGGTGGAGGGTGTCTCTGTCTGGGATTACATGAATCTACCATTTTTAAACCAAGTTATTCACAGAAGAACAGATATTTATAAAATCTCCGGTGAAACCAAGGCAGTATTTTCAGATGTACAACATTTTTATAACTGATGATGAATGCTCAGATTTATTAAAAACCATTTATTTTCCTTACTACTTTTACCAAGTAAGTCTGATCAGAGAGCACTCTGTAGTAACCAAATTCCTGTTTTCCTCTTGCTTCTGTATCAGTTTCCTTCCTTCTTCAGATTTCAGAAACAATCCTAGTGTCTCTGCACCAAGCCAACGGGAAAGACCATAATCCAATTAGAACTGTGACTCTTTCTACATCTGTCATGTGTCCAGAGAGCCTGAACCCAAGCTGCTAGCATATGCTGGCACATCTTAATTCCTGTTGCTAGCTGCATCAACTAGAGGACCTTACGGGCACTTCAGCATATGCCAAAAGAGCATTTCCCATTTTGTCTCTGTGGTTTCACTTTCCAGTGTGGGTAACACAGCCTCAGCAGGGGGACTGCTGCTGCTGAGAGATCCCCTCACCTCAGCCAGCACTGTCTCTGTGGGATGGCTGGGATCTGTCCCACCCAGGAGGACCTTTCCATAAAAAATGGCAGAATGCAGATGGCTGACCTCACGCATACTGTCTTAGCTCCTCTGTAAGCCTAGAGACACATTGCCATTGGATTGTGGAAGTTAAACTTCTGTGTCTGTAATTTAAGATGTAGGCATTATTCAAAATTTGTGGTTAATGTTTCTTGAAAGGCAACAGTGTGAAGCCTGTGGGCCTGAAGGCTGTTATGAGGTATGCTGCTGAAACACACTAGTTTCTCCATGACAAATTTGATTTTCCCAACTACACCTTCCCCTTCAATCCCAGCAACTGCTATGCTTTAAAATTATCCTGTATGGCAGATCAACAGGTTTTACTTGGCTGAATGAAGGAAAAATGAGTTGTTTAATAAAAAAAAATAAGAAATTGAAAGCCAGCAGGCACAAGCTGGAACCCAGGAGATTCCAGTTAGATGTTACAAAAAAACCCAAGTAGTGTTCAGTGCGAGTATAGTCAAACACAGGCACAAGGATCTCCATCCCTGAAGATTCACAGAAGTTGAGTAGGCAAGGCCCTGGAGCCCCATCTCAGAAGCCATTCTGGGAAGAGGTTTTAGATCAGATGACTTCAAGACCCCTCTTCCAACCTAAATCATTCCATGAGTCTGTGTTTCTAACATTTGACTAAATGACTAAAACCTAACAGGAAACCAAAAAATAAACTCACTGTAAAATATAAGGGAAATATATTAAAGTTTAAGACACAGTATTCACTTCCTGACAACCAACAAGTCTTCCATGAGTAATTTTTTATCTTATGTTTTTCACATGATTTTATGGGAACTTCTGCCTGAGAGAAGAAGAGGGGCAGAAATTGATTGCAGGACAATTTGCTTTATAATCATACAGCGACTGTTTTATAATTAAATAATGATCAATCACACAACCACATGTATAGTTTGTTTTAAATAGCGATAAACATAATCTCTTAGATGCCCATCCCACAGACATTAACAGACATTAAGTACCAGTCGTATTGCCAGTCTGTATGGTGTCAGGCCTTTGTCATACAGTCTGCTTGGACAGTTAATTATCCAAAATCACCTTGAAAAATATATCACACCATGATATATTATGATATATTTTTATTTAATTTTAGTTAATGATTGCTGCATATGACTTTTCTGAAAATAACCATGTTGTTCAGCCTGGATACATAAATTGGAAGCCCAACTCATCTTCACATTTAATAGGGTGCAAAGGGGATAATTTAAACTCTTAACTGTGGGGACTAAGAAATATTTCCCAAGCCTGACATCCATTTGGGCATCCTGAATAGATTGATCTCCTGAGAGTAAGGCCCAAGAGAGTTATCTCCTCCCTCTTCCCAGAAACACACCCATCTTTCCAGGAGGGAGGATCCAGCTGCCCACAAGGCAGCTGGGTTTCCAGTCTGCACAGCCAGGGAGTCAAAAGACCACATCCTGCTGTGTCGTGCCATCTTGCAAACCTGTTGCACCTTTTAGATGCAGGCTCAGAATGGTAAGTCTTCCCCTCCATCAGCTGCATAGGGAGCACAGCATCCCAGTCTAGGCATTTAAATAATGTCTGAAGCTGGATGATGTAAATTCCTCTCTGATCCCTTTATTCATACCCAAAAATGCACCCATTGTTGCTCATTAGCTGTAATTTGAAAGCCAAGTTTCCGAACAGAGCACATGAGAGTGTAAATTGCCTAGAAACTTTGCGCTTCCCTGAATACTCGCATATGTAGTTATTGTTCATCAGCCTCACCAACCGCAGCACCTGCATACAAAACTGTAACCGAGACCACAGGAGATACCACACTGAATCCTGCACAGACACTCTCATCCTCAGAGATCTGTGTTCAAAAATCATGTACATGAGCAAAGGTAGGGCTTAGTCTTGGATTAACTTCTGTTAAGGTTTTTTAGGTTATTTCTTACACATAGCATAGCTACTGGATACAGGCTCAGTGACCATTATAAAAGGAGTCACCAGTAGAGAGTATTTAAAAAAAAATTGCCATTTATTTAAATTTGTATTCAGGTCTCCAGATCTGTGTATAGAAAGTAACATTTCACACAATAATTACCAGAAATTAGCTAATGCTAAAAAATTGCAAAGGCAAAAAAAGTAAAGTCTTACCCAGTTATCTCCTAAATAGTCTTAAAAAAAAGGAACTGATTTTCTTTCCTCTTTTATTAAAAAAATAATACACTATATGAAAGTTAAAATCTTTTCCCCTAATTCTCTCTCAAGAGGGAGTTCCCATATGACCCAGCTGTCTGTGCATGAAAAATTTATTAACTGGCATGGTTTGCTTTATTTAGAATGAAAAGATTATCCGTTTGCCATTATTACTGCAGGGAACAGAAGGCAATGCTAGGTCAGATCAAGACAATGCTTAAAGGTTTCTCTGTCCTTCTTATGACCTCTGGCTACCTAAACTGCATATTAATAGTCAAAATAATCCAAAAAAGACATGCAATATCAAAATTCTCTATTTAAATATTTATCATAGAGTGTCAACTGACATACCATACAGTTTTAATTGCTAAAACCTATACTATTTACATTGTCTAGCAATGGAAAATTATGCTTCCCAATGTCTCAAGCATGACTTTAGCACAACATTTATAAGTTGTAGACAGATCTGGCTTTATTTTAAAATTATATTTGAATTATTTACTGAGTGTTTTCTTAACAAAGTTCTTTATTCCTGCACACTTTTTGTTCACGTGAAAAGTGAAATTAAAACCACTGAGCTGATTATAAGCAATGTTCAGTATAGGAAACCGTTCAGTTAAAGGAAAAGAAGATTCTTCTGGTACATATATTTCCTCTATTTTGCCATTTCAAGATAGGCAAGTGATTAATTTTGATTAAAGTTTTGCATTGCTATTAGATTAATAAAAATAATAAAAGGAATTTGAATTAATGTTTCCTTTCCTGGCCACAACTTCACACACAATTAATTTGCCCTCAGAACAAAAAAAAATTCATGTAAGACATTTTAGAAAAAAAAGTCCAATAGGTTGTCACATTTTGTGTTATATTTTCTGGAGACACGCTTTTCATTTAGCAAATGCCTTGAGCACACAGTGCAGTGTAGAAAGGAGGGAAAAGTTGGACATACTTTGAGCTTTTGGTAGCATTTACCCTGATTTGGAGAACAGAACTTACACTGAAATGGGTCTATAGGAGTTTTATTTGGTTGGTTGGTTTGTTTTACTAAAAATTAATGGAAATTATGTCCCGTTTAACTTAGTGACTGTCCTGCTGCTGACATTTCTCGCTAACTTCAAGAGGAGAAGTTTTTTGCTAGTTCTGTGTTGGTATTTTACAGGTTCAGTGCTGCCTTCCTCTCTCTGATCCAGGAAAAGAAAGCTGTGAGTTCAGCTTCTTGCAAACTGAATATTCCACAGCATCATCAGAAAGGAAACAAATGTCTTGCCTAGGCAAAAATTCAGTCTTTATAAGAAACAGCAGGGTGACGACAGCAAACAAACACGGAGGCCATGTTAGTCCCCCACATTACTATGCTAATTTGTTTCAAACCTGACTTGAGGATGTTACCTGTGAGGGCAACAAAAGCTCTGGCTCATTCTACTCCTTGTCTCTGTCCTTTTCTCTCAGAAAGCATTCGCATTAATACCAGTAGAAAACAGAAGTTTAGTTACATGAACTTGCTTATTGGGAAATGGAGATTTTTTAGTACTTATAAATCTCAATTCAAGAAAAAAAAAAAAGGTTTGTATAGAAGCACAGTGGGTACTTACAGTACTAGGAACGATGTGTTTTGTTTAATGTAGGAAAACCACCTCCAAAATACATGTGCTCCTATCAGGGGAGACTACCTGAGTTATATAGGCACTCAGCATCAACAATGTTTATAAAAAAATAAGACATAAAACGATAGAGACAACAAACTCTTACAGAAAGTGTCCAAACCCATGCTTAACCCAGATGACCTGATCCAGTGCTGGGTGGAGGTAAAGCTAATAAGAGGCTTAGGAAACAAAGTGGAAAGCACTGCATGGTGCTCCATCGCTATCAAAGAATCACAGAATGAGTTAGGTTGGAAGGAACCTTTAAAGGCGTCCTGGGTTCAGCCCAGCAACAGGCTATGTTAGCCCTGAGAGCATTCCATAACAATTGCGTCATGATCAGGTGGTCCGGCCCCCCTCCCACTGCAGAGGCGACTCCGGACCACCTGATCATGACTCAATTGGTATGGAATACTCTCAGAGCTAACATAGCCTGTTGCTATCATCTGGTCCAAACCCCTCCTTCAGTAATCAGAGACACCTTTAACTAGATCAGGTTGCTCAAAGTTCCTGAGCCTGACCTTGAATGTCTCCAGGGATGAAACCTCCACCACCTCTCTGGGCAACCTGTTCCAGGTTCTCACCAGCCTCATAGTAAAGAACTTCTTCCTAATGTCCAATCTAAACCTTCCCTGCTCTAGTAGGGCATATATATTAAATAGGGCACTGTTAACAGGGCATCACGAAATCTGCTGTTTATGGTCTACTCACCATAATGGCATAAAGTGCATTTTTGCACTTCATAGCGATCTCTAGATACTGACTATAGAGTACTATTGATGTTCCTACTGAATGCTGCTACCTACAATGATGTGAAGAAGGAAACTGTGACAGCCACAGATGTTGCACATGCTCTTAGATACCAGTGTCAACCTTGCAGGTCTCTGAGGACTAACTCTCTGGCTTTAGACTTTAAAAGGTAAAAGCAAAATGAAGTTCTTAACTTGTGTCTAATCATAGCCCAGACACAATGGTTTCCATTGTATGTATCTCTTACAGACTTCAAAAACATTTTACACTGGTGAATTATTTTTAAATAAAAAGTATGTGTTAAATAAATATTGTCAAAACACTTGTTGTCTCTCTTGCCATATGCAAAAAATATCACCAATTCTTTAGACTCCATACAGAACAGGAAAAGCTACAATTTCACATTTAAATAAGAAAATGTATGAACAAACAGCATTTATGAGAAGTAAAAAAAGAAAAAATATCTTTCCACTAATATTGATGATTTAAAAGATTTTATTCATATTCTTGTACATCCTAGACCAAGCACCAGCTCTAGCCCAATGCATGGTCCAATCAAAACTTTGTTACACCATGAAATTGTCTGAAGCCAACAAACATACCAGAGAGGGATAAATTTGCCAAACAAAATACATGTCACTGCAGCTGACATGATAGGTTGTTTTTACGAGCAAAACTTGTACTCACATTTTGGATCCACAGAACAATAACAAATTGGACCTGAATCATTACATAAAAATCTTGGATACTGCTTCTTCAGTTTCTTCTCATTTATAAACACAGAAAAAATCCTCTACAATCCAGTGTTATACAAAAGAATTACATTTTCTTTTTACACATTTTACGTATTATATTCTGTCTACAAAATATGGGACCCTGAAATGTATAAGTTAACTTTTTTTTTTAATATTTACTTGCATTTTATCTTAATAAAAGTCATCCCACTAAAGTACTGGAAATGTTCTTATAAATCTAATAATTTGGAGACACTATCTCAAATAATAAGATGTCAGTACTCATATTTGCAATTTCAATCAAAAAATCAAAGCTTTGCTTGTGCTCTTAATTCCTGTTTCTATAAATCTACTAATTTTTAAAATAAAAGATGAAAAATTATTCTAATTAAAGAGAAACAATGCCCTAAGGTGGTCTCTTAGTTTGAAACTATCCACTAAGACAAAATTGCCCCTAGATACACGAGATAAGTATCCCTAGATACGTATCAAGTAGGGTGGAATTTCTCCCAGCAAAATGTAACAGGTTGGTATTTCATTAGATTTTTCATGAGAATATGACAAAAACAAATGCTTCATGTTAAACTCTCCTCCCACATACACTTCTGGATAATGTAAAATACGTGGAAAGAAACAGCAGTCTGAGGTTAGGAAATCCATTCCTAAAAAATTAGAATTTTAGATTTCCTAAAAATAAATTATAAATATACTGAAGTGTCTGCATTTCACGTCTATAAACAAATGTATACACAAGATTTACTAAAATAAAAGAGAATATTTCATCTTCTATAGTCTCCTGCCTTGATGGAAAATAAGTAATTCATTTACCACATTTAATAAAAGTGTGTAATACCAATAGGAAATATCAAAATGGGTCATGTTTTTACTTTATGTGTTGACACAGAAATTGGTCAATTATGTGTAATGGAGACTAACTGCCTCTTACAAAAAAATACTCACACTCTCTGCATTGATAATAAAAAGAGTCTTTTTTTTCCCACACATTATGGAAGCCAAACAAGATAAAAGCATGAAAAAAACTTCGGAAGAGGGAGAAACCAGTAACCTGTGGTTTGCACTACCTGGCAGCACATTGTTCTTAGTAATTACTTAAAATTGTGTAACAGGAATGGCCTGACAGGACAGGAAATGTCAGCATAGGGGAAGCCATTGAGTCTGATCCAGGGCTTTGATACAACTCTGTCACTTTGGGTGAGTCCTTCTACTGCTCCCCTGCCTATCATGGACCTTGCCCTTATCTTCACACCTTACAGAATACACAAATAACAAACATGCAGGGTGAATTAATCAACTGATTGTGGAATGATCTCTCCCTGTCCTTATCTCGACTCCTAAGCTCTCAATATGTATTTTCTCCCCTGTCCAACTGAAAAATGGAGTGATAGGCCGACTTTGGTGGGCATCTGGCTTCCAGCCAGGGCCAAACCCCCATACCTCTATATTCATAGAAGAAGGAAAGGTGCCTTTAGAGGAGGATTTATCTTACCCTTGGTATTTAAGATATAGGTGAAAAAGATCACCCTTCAGACCTGCTATTCTTTGTTCTCTGACTACAGTGGAAATGTAGAAGATTAATTTTTAGGTAGGCAAAGTTAGGTGAAATTGATCTAGCTGTACTGATAAAAAATAGCTACTTTGAAATATATTTAGGCTAGATCTCAGAGTACAGTATGTCATCCTGAAAAGGAATTCATTTTCACAAAATCTGATTTGATTCAAATGAAGATTCAGTGACATTGAAGAAAAAAGAAAAAATTCACAGAGCACTATAAAAGTATCTCTGTGATAATAAAAAAAGATACTAAAAATGTCCTTTGCATATAATTTTTTAAAAGAATTTGATTTAACAGATAAATTTAATTTATTGCTTGGGTAGAACCTTTGGGCATTTTACAAAGGACTGAGGAACTATTGTACTGTCTCTTGTCGCCTTGCAGATCTCATTAGTGTGCAAGACATTTGCATTGAAGATCTTATGTTCATTCTTTACCCTATTTACAAAAAGCTAGAAGAATGGTAAAGCTATTAAATGAAGTTCCTGATTTATACTGAAACATTTAGTCACTCACATCAAAGAGCGCTAGTGTTAAGATCTTTACTCCACCAAGGGCAGAGGTACCGAGTTTCCTTTGGTGCTTGCCTAGTCTGGGAACTGACCTGGGATCCCCAGGTATCCATCAGGATGGCAGGCAGGAGCACCCATGTGCAGTATGCCCATGTGCCTGTTGGCAATGGTTCAGAAATAAGCTTGCAGAAACAGATGAAAGAAGAAACAGAAGTTTTCACTGTTTCCTGCACAGGGGTCATGAGGACACAGTGAACAGCTTCCCAAAACACCTGTCTCTAATGTGACTATGGAGGCAGAGAAAACTGTAGCCTCAAGACATCCAAGAATGAGAAAGCTAAGTGTGAATGGGATTGGTAAGAGCAGGACAATTTCCCAAGAGCACTGTATATAGAGGAAATCAACATAAGGCAACTAGTTTAGGAAAGGAAAAACTGAAAGGAGCAACTGAGGAATTAATATTAATATAATATTTTAAAACGAAAAAAGAGTGGTAAAAAAATAAGAAACTAAAGATGCCCAGGGAAGGAAATCAATCTTTGTTTCCCAAGACTTGTCACAGGTCAAAGCTACGACAGCAGCATGACAGATTTCCACTGACTATCATGATAAAGTCCTGGCACATTGTCCTTGCTATTACTGTCAATCAGGAACAACTGTCAAAAATCACTATGAACAATGAAGGTACATGTACACAGAGATGATTACAAAAGATGACAGGAGAAAGGATTTTTGACAGATTAAGATATTATTTTGCCTTCACTGTGTATTTGTTTAACTCTCAGGTTTCAGTGGACAACAGAACACAAAGCATCAGATCTGTGTAATGTGGAGGCTAATAATGAGGCAGAGAATCTATATCTTACCTTGCAAACCAAATCAAGATAAGGATAAAGGGAATGATGAGAAAGGAATAAAATTAAAAAGGTAAAAATAAATAAATAAAATCATGTCAGAGAAGCCGAGTGCGAGGGAGAAAGAGATGGGGAGAGCAGCCAGGTTCTGTTCTCATTCACCCGCTAGTCATGGATTTGCATTCATGTAACAGGCAACACCATTTGGCCCAGCTCCCCTTATCATCAACAGGCAGAAATGAATGACAGACCATACAGATGGAAAAGACCTATTTGCTCACCCACTTGTCTTCCTGACAGAACACAACCGTTCTCATTTTCATTTCTTTCTTTCATCCCTCAGCCAGTTTTCAAGCTATCCAGCAATGCTGTATAGAAACATTCCAATTGCTCAAAGTTAATTTTGTGAGCATGAAAAAAGGTGAGAACAATGAAGATCAAGGCTTTACTACGACCTATTGTTCTTGGGAGTATTTCAGATTTCCTGTGTCCCACTGATCAACCTGGGTTTTTTTAATTTTATTTTTTTTACATGACTTCAAACACTTAATGTGGTTTATTTTTTCTACACTGCTGAAAACAGTTTTAATGAAGGTTGAAATTTAAATGACAATATTACTAACAAAATAATTACTGCTTTGTGAACAACTTTATTTTTACATAAAAATGGTTAATTGTTGAGATATAGATCTCAATTCTAAAAAGCCTGAAGTCAGAGTAACACAGACCAAACTATTAGGTTTTAGTGGCATGTTGCCGCTGATGCAGTGTTATTGCTCAAGCCAATTCTATGATACAATTATTACATTGTCTTACAGATTTTTCATCACTTTTGCATACATTTAACCAGATGTATGGGATAATACCAAAACATAACTGCATTTGCAGCTTGAGCTCTACTGTAAGCAATTGGACAAGAAAGTTCATTGAGGTTTGCAGAAAAACAAATAAACAAAACCCCAAAGGAGGCAATCCTTAAATTTTGGAGACTAGGAAAGTAAACTTCAGAGATAGCTCTATGAGTTTGATATTTTACACGGTTCCTCCATATCTTCATGATTAGTCAGCATCAGAGACAGAGTGTGGGCCCAGGTGGGCTATGGGTTGGACATGAATATTCTCATGTAAAATATGAAAAAACTCCCTGGACTGTTGCAGAAAGCGGCCTGGACCCAAGCGTGACCACGACGACCACCCTCAGGTCGTCAGACCAAAAGTCACACTGACATCAATATGATGGATGGCTAATGGTGTTTACTGCGCAGTGCGGTGGTGTTTTATACCCCTGGTTCACAACGTAACATCCCTCTTCTAGGTTTGTCACCTCCGTCTCCTTGCTGCGCAGGTTAAATGTCATTGGCCTTTGGTTATCAGTAGAAAGATAGAGAGGCAGCTGGAGGATAGAGCGGCTGTCTGAGGGAGCAGCCGAAGGGAGTAGCCGGAGGCAGAGGAGTACTGCATTGTTTAAATCTTTCCGTAACAACATGAATTCTTCTGATCACCAGACCCTAGCTACTAACCACCAACACTGGACCTAAGTGCAAACTGCCAGGCTTTTCCTGATACCAGTTTTGCATAGTTCCCACCAAAACATGCATTACAGATCTTTCCACAAACCTGAGGTTCTCTAGTCTCTTAATAAACCCCCTCATAGGTCAAATGCACAAACTCACGGCAGCATACCTATTAACTACTTGTCTGAAGAGGAACAACTCCCCTTTCGTACTGAAAATTCAATCAATTTCTGGGGCTTTATATCCAAATATTGTTTTGGTGGAATTTTATGCTATGCTGCACTGCTTTTCACAGCCATCTGGTTTATTGTGTCTCCTACAGGATCAGGCCGCTTTATTAAACAACAAAAGTTCATACAAAACACAATTCTTCGATTCTGCGCTGTTAAAAGGTCACCTCTCCACTCACCCTTTTTGACAAGAAAGGGATACAGAAGAATTACTTGACTTTGTTCTCTTCCAGTGTTGCGCAGAAAGCTTTCAAGGAAGAAGTCACTCTAATATGAAAGCAACACAATGGGGCCGCATGGAATACTGTGATTATCTGAGCCAAAATTACTCTGTTATTGCACTAATCTTTCATCTACAGGGAATCAGACTCTCATGTTGGTCACAGGGGACTAGGAAATTATCTCCGATCTTTGTGTCTATTTTTACACACCACAAAACAGCAATAACAGTTTGGTACAATTCACCGGACTTGGTCATCAGCTTTAATTTAAATTTGGGCTTTTCTGAAGAAAAGCTCAAACTAACCCTCAAAATGCTCATGTATTTGTTCAGGAAGAGAACACTCTCCTGCCCACAGTCCCTCTGCAGTTTCAGCTATGAGGCTAATGCTGCTCTGTCTCTCTCAGGGACAGAAGAGTGATGTGAACCATAGCATAGGAGCTTACAAAGCTCCCTGTGTTTGTGAACAAGAAAAAATGCACATGCACTAAACAGCAGTAAGACTGGCTTTGCCTGCATCCTACACAACCCACATGCAGCAAAAAACTACAATAAATCACTTCCTTGTTTAGAGATTAATTTAAAAAGACAAGTTACAGTTTACAACCATTTCAATATATTTTCTGTAAACAAGCACAAATATCACCAAAAGGTATAGTCACAAAAGTAGTGAGAGTGCACAAGGACGTGGTACATGATGGCACTTTGTCACAGAGGCAGTACCCTTTCCCAGACAATGACTGACCCTGACAAGGCACAGGAGATTTCCTGCTCTTCAGTGATCCTCATGGGTCCAGACTCAAGAATAAAGTGACACCCTGAAATCTTGTCAACTCTTTCACTTCTACTGAGCATCACACTTCTCATCAAGAACATCTCTGAAGTACCAAAGCCATCCAAAAAGTAGTATTTAGGCATAATCAACCAGGAGTAACCTAACCCTTATACCTGCAAAAACTCCCATTGCAAAGCTTGGTTCACTGATCAATCCAGTAGTGTTATGCAGCCTCCTATGTATCCAGACACAAATATTAGTCCTAAACACCTTATCATCGATCCCTGTTAGAGAAGTTGATATATCAACTATTGATTTCCATTACAATTTCAGCTCTTACTTTTACATCAGAATGGTCAGTTCAAGAAAAATTTCCCTGTCATCCTCCATCACAGTGGTGAAAGCCTACTCTGCTTTGGATAGCTTGAGAGCATTTGAAATCCCACCACTTTGGTCACTGGTGATTCTTGTTAAAAGCAGGCTAACAGAGAAAAAAAGAGAAGTTGCTATTTTTAATATCAAACTCTGGATTTATAGCCTTCTAGTGATGTTCTTCCTCAATAAATTCAAGCAATTCTTAGAACATATTAATCCCTATGCAAATTCTGGGTGAGTTATTGGACATTTTGAAGGAAGTTTCTATTTCTCTGTTTATTCTTTATTCAAGATGTTCCCAAGATGGCTCTGTTTACTCTCTGTGCAGGCAATGTGTTCAGCAAATAAAGATATAATTTAAACTGGAAAGGAGGAACATATTCACCGTTCTGACAGTCCACTGGCTTGGCAAAATGTGCACTTTATGGACCTATATGTACCACGCTCCATTTCTATGCTCTGTTTTTTTTTCAGACACTCACATAACAAGTTTCCAATGATGATTCAACAGCTTTGTATTTGTAGAAAAAATTATTTCCCAGCATGAAGTTCTATTCCGCGTGATGCTGGTTTCAATGCTGTTATGTTGGGGAAAAGGCCTTTTCCCCCATTCCTCCAAGTGCTGGTCTGCAGCCTTTATTTTGTATTTAAATGTGTGCGAGGTGTGTGGTGAAATGTAAGGCAGCTAATGTCTTTTGTAGGGTTATTTCACCAGCTGATAATGGGAAGTCTTTAGATTCTAGGGTGCTTGCTTTTTGGGGTGGGGTTTTTTGGGGTTTTTTTTCTCATTTTTGGAGGGGGGCGTGGGCTGAAATCTGTTTCCTGGTCAATTGCCGACAGCAGCACTTTACCAGTGCTCCTTACTGTCGCTGCACTGTAGAGTTGCTCAGAGTGGGACCCAGCTACTACGTGAAAGGCTTGAAAGCTGCCACTGAGGAAAACACTGTTGCAATTCATAGTAAATGTCCTTGTGGGCTCAGGAATGTTAATATGCTGCATACTGCAGTGAGGACAGGGCATCCAAATAGTTTCAAACTTTTATAATGAGTTAAAAATTGCCTGCTGGTAACTATTTAAAGGTCATTAGTTACTTTTTATATATATAGTGCATGTATTCAGCTAGCAGAAATCTGGTACTACATTGTTATCCATAAAGGGAAAAGTTGAACAAGTTCTAAAAAGAGATCAAAGCCTGGGCCAGACCCTCAATTAAAGTCAAATTATATCCATGTACATCAGCAGAGAGTATTTTATGGCGTGCTAAATACGTTATGTCAGAGCAAGAGTTAAGTGACAAGCCACTAATGGAGTGACTGCAATTTAACTCTTCTTGTCCAAAATATTCAAGAACTCAGTTGCACAAAGTAATAAAATTCAACCTATGAAGTGTTGATTTCATGTGTCGTCTTACAAAATTTGCCCTCTTCTTGCCTTCAGGAAAAATGAAACTGCAAAAATAATAGATAATGACAGCAATGGATACCCTTCTTGTGCCTTTAAAATAGATCTATATACTCCCACAAGCAGCTTCACCCTGAAGCCGAAATAAAACCTGTGAGAGTATAACAATACTTAGTATTCGTGTTTAGCAATTCCTATGGTTTTGGGGTAAGATATTTGATGGTCTTGGAAAAGGATTTTTTTTCTAAGCCTAAACAAAGGAAAACTGCTAAGCAATGCATTTACTAAGGTCACATCCCTGAAGGGTAAATTGTTTTGTTCTTCTAACAATAAAAAATTTTGATGATTCTTCCTGTTCCCAATGTTAATTTGGAAATGCTTTGGTTTTCATATACATGTTCTGCACAAGGATAAATTCGTCTTTAAACAGGCTCAAACAGTAAAAAAAGACTAAACAAAAAAGCCTTCAGGTTTTAAGTTTGTAAGTGGAAGGAAAGGATAATAGGTTGCCCAGAGCAGTAGGAAAGTGAAAATACCTTATCAATTTTACATGGTTGACTTATTGTGATTTACAGGGTTCCTTTTTATTGTCAAATAATCACACAGTGTATGAAAAATTCTCTCCTGGTCTGTCACAAACAGAGGAAAATCTTAGGAGAAGACAAAGAACAAGGGAAGATACTGGATGAAGGGGATCTGAGAAAAACTAACAAAACAAGAGTAAAGGAAAAAGGAATAAAACAGGCTTTATACAGTGGATATGGATTAAGACTCACTTATTTGTAATTCTGAATAACATAAATTAATGCTGGAAACATTTGCTGAACCGTATTTGCACTTTTTATTGTAAAGGTCAAAGAGGTGTATAATGGTTTTGCAAAGAGAAAAAAGCAACTGTAATAAGGCCTATTACTTACTATACTTGCTCTGTAACACTAAACCAAAGAGCAATGAACTGTACCTTTGGAAACTCTAAGGAATTGCCTTTTATAGCTGAAAGGTCAAAACAGAATTTGGAAGAGCAGCTATTAAGTTACGTGATCTTTATGTATCGTTCACCATTTCCCAGTGAATTTGCAGGAATTTCTATGCTGGATGACTGAGATAGGGATGGTTCCCTTTTAGTATTTGAGTCAAATCCCTTCCCTTTTAATATATAATCCTCCCCCGTTAAAGCCAGTCTTTCAAGTGTATTTCATCACTTTTTTATGTGTCTATACCTATGTAATAATGAACAGAAGCCCATTTCATAAGCACTTCCCTGTTCCTCTTGCAAGGCAGGAGATGGTCCAAGTGGAAACACACAGCAGAGTTGGGTTAGGGCAGCTGACAAGTATGCCGTAGCTGTCCCATCTCTTACATGGTTTGTGACAGAGCTGTCAGACCACGGGAAAGCTCTCTGAAGTTGAATGAGATGGCAGGAGGGGTGGCAATGAAGGAGTTGCACCACGAATGTAATCTATTTAAACTGCACACACAACGCTGACATTTTGTCCAAGGAATAGCATCGGGATAGTGTTTCACTGTGCTGGTCAGTCAGGGACTGCTGCACACCCTTTCTGGCCAGGCAGAGCAGCCTGGAGAACAGATCTATCCACAAAGAAAGGTTTTCTACACTTGGACATTGAACCTTTGGGATCTCCAGTGTTGCATTCTACAAATTACTGCCTGATATGTGCCTGAGAGCAGTTTCTCTGACCTTGCCCTGCTTTCCGCACAAGGGATGCGAATGAAATAAAAACTTCCATACTTCCTACCTAAACCAAACTGCTATGACCATGTTCTTCTTTGGATGCTTTATCTAGCTCAAGGCTAGACAGAGGATATTGTCCCTGGACAAAGTCACACACAGAAACCACATTCACCATTCCAGCTTTGTATACTCCTTGGGAAACTTGTAACAATGTAAGGTAAGATTTTTACAAAGGAAATGCCTCACAGCAGTCATTACTTATCCACTCTTGACCAAGATTAAAATTATTTCCTCTACTGAAGAGGAAACCGAGGCAACTACTGACATTTTTGTGGCAAACACTGTAACTATAATTTCTGCCAAGCAGGAATGTTCATCCATCTGGCTCATTAGGAGTCGATACTCCAGTTAATCCAGGTCAAATCTGTTTTACTTCTGTGCAGTGGAAACTACTTTGAGAAGGCCTGTGCAAGGCCCGCAGATTGAGACAAACAGCTACGCAGAGTTTTGAGCACAATTACTGAGCAATGAAAAAAACTCAAACAACCTTCTGCCCTATGTGCCATTAGATAACATAGATCTAAGTGTGTCAAGTCTCATTCTTGACTGCATTACTGGGTACAGAAATTATTGTTATTTCTGTGTATCACTGAGAAGCAGCTCTAATGATTACAGGATACAACTGTCTGGAACACTTACACTGAGAAAATACCCAGCTAACATGGGGTCTCTCTTTGAAAAACATTTTAAGATTGGATAGGCAGAGTAGTCCCACGAGAGGGGGTTGAGGAACTAGCACCACAGGTTGTGGAAAACAGAAAAATCAAATCAAATGAATAATATTTTGCAAGAATAATTTCTGGGTAAAATGATAAATGACAAACTTTAAGTGGTTTTCTTAGAAAATCCATTGACCTATATCTCTCTTCTATATTAAATATGCTTAGGACATTCTTTGCAAAGCAAACAGAGAATTACAGAATAATACATGTTGCAATGGAGGCCATTTAGTCAAATGTTGTGCTCAAAGCTGGTGCCCCTTCAGAGTTAACTCCAGTAGCTCAGGGCTGTGTCCAATTGAGTTTTTAACACCTCCAAGGTAATGAGATCTTCAGTAAAGAATCCTTACACCCATGGTAAAAAATTATAATCTTGGTATCTTATAAAAATTTTCATTTTGGAAAACCGTTTCATCCTTTCTATGTACACCCCTGAGAAGAGTCTGAGTTAATTTCCTCCATAACTACCTATTAGGTAGCTGAAGACAGCAATTAGATTCCCTCTTAGCCTTTTCATGGCTAATTAGTACAGTAGTTTTAACTTTCATCACTAGGGAGAATGCAGTTTTGCACTCAGTATAGCTCCTACAATTTTGTAGAGCTAGGATTTTAGATCTTTCTCAATTTTTTTTTTTAATTAACTATGGACCTATCTGTAAGTAAAAGGATGAGAACATCCTGTATTCACATCATTTTTCTCATATATAGGGAGAACTATATACACATCTGCAGTATATTATATTGTTAAACCTGTGAAATATTACTTGTGGTCTCTAAAGATGTCTAAAGCAAAATCAGACAGTGGTCAGGAAAAGCACGAGTGGCATAGTTAAACTTTAGCCACAGAAACTATATCATGTAGCATGTTTAAGCAATTACAAGACATTTGTGACATAGTCCTTGAAACCACTCCCCAAATTTTGAACAAAGCACATCTGCATTAACAGGGCAAGGGTGAACCCACACTGAGCACATGCATCTTTGAATCAGTTGCTGATCGAGCTACACACAACCTCTGTGCAAATCTCCCGCAAGTTCAATGTTTAAATCAGGGAAATTATTAATTGTGCAGATATCTTTTTGGTCATGTCTATGGCAGCTACAGAGAAGGAGAAAGCACTTCTATCTTAGATACAGGATGATCTGTATTATAAAAGTATATAATAGAAACATAGATGAATTAGCAATAGAAAAAAGACAAAAGGAATGATAAGTCATTGGTATCTTGGGGCAAAATTGCACAGAACAAGGAGAAAGCAAAAAGGAAGAATGTCTCTGTTGACTAGAGATGCCTCTAAAAGTCATCTCTGAAGATCTGACTAGGAGTACTTCTTCAGGGCATGGCAAGCCCAGAAGTGGGCTGGGAAAGCCAGTATACCTCATGCTGTAACTGCTCTGAAATAGGCAAAAAAGATCATCACTGTTTCATCATCTTTCAGTATCTTTCTCATTGTTACTAAGAACCATTATGGAGAAAATAAACTTACTTTTATACATGTATACCAAGCACACCAATCTTTGAATGGTAAAATTTATAACCAGGGGTGGACTGGCAAATATGCCCAGCAGACCTGTGGTCTCCAATGAGTTTAAAGAACTGCAGTGCAGAGTTGCAAGACCTTAACAGGAGGCAAATTACACTAATTTTAAAGAGGCAGAGAGGTCACCCCCTCTGCAAACACCACATTAAGAGATAAAATCATCACCGTTACCCTTCGCAATATGATTTAAATCAAAGTTGTTATGAAAATAAATCCTTGAACAGAGCATTGTTGCACTCAACTTAGGCATATGAATTAATAAACCACAGAAGCCGCAGTCAGTCAAGTTTCATGGTAAATGGCCAAGGGAAAAGATTTGTTAAGTGTATTAATATTTCATAGTATTGTAACACTAAATGGAGTATACATTAAATATGAAAGCAGTACTGAATTTCCCTCTCTCTTTAGGAAAATACACTACATGATGTTTTCAGGAAAATGCAAGCATTGTTTTTCCTGATATCACTGAAAGACTTTTTTTCTCCCAGTTGAGAATGTGAATTAGGTTCCCAGGAGAAATTTCTGTTTTTCTCTATTGCCTGTTTCCTTAGTATCCAAGTAACTAGCAAAAAGGAAGACTGAAAACCCAGCAAAAGAAATTGAAGATCCCTAAGGAAAAGAGACAGGAGTTTCTGTCAAGGATCAAGAGGGGATTAAATATATATGGTCAGTTAGTAGGAATGATTCTGGGAGAAGAGATTTACTAGAAAACAAAACTGCCTCACATCTGAAGACACTGAAAAATCTGCAAATCTTATACCGAGGAAGAAGATGAGGAGCAGGCAGACTTTCTCACCCTGTCATGGGGAGCACTTAGGGTTTTTTTCTTGGCACAAAAACTCACTGTGCAGTGAGACTTCAGTTCTTTGGAGACAAACAGTAAAGAACTACAGGTGACAACAGCCATTTTCACAGATCAAGAGGCAATATTATCGATACCATGGAAATAAAATCCACGGTAACTCCTGTTTGTTGCTTGATGACTAAGGCTCCAGAGAGGATTTTTTTTTTGGTTTGTTTTTTGTTTGGTTTGTTTTGTTCTGTTGTGATGTAGTTTTCTAAAGCTTTAAGGGAAAAAGATCTTTTCAGACAAGGGGAAGGGATTAGTGTATCTTGTTGATGATTCAGGGTCAAGTCTGGCAGTGTAACTGCTGGGATGGTTCTTAACAGTAATGAGGAAGTTGTCTGAAAAAAGGAAACGAGGGATTCAATATCAGTGGCTGCAGAAAACCATATTGCTGCTTGAAACTTTCAAGCTACAGACACTAAAGAGAGTGAAGAGAAATACTGAGCAGAACATTTGCCAGTGATCCCCTTACCTGCTGAGAAAGGCAATCAAGCCCAGTCCAACTTGCCCAGCTTTTGGTGCCAACCTGTCACAGGCCCCAAAAGTTTCCTTTATGCAGACAACATAAAATCTGATTTTTTAATTATTTTTTTTTCCTGGTGAGGTGGGAGGATGTGAGCAAAAGGACAGCCATGACAATAAATTGGCACCATGCAGGTGACAGAGAAATTTGGCAGGGGCATCACGCCCAAACAATGGATAATGGTGCAGCCCCAGAGGACTTCCTGCAGCCTTGTCCCAACCCTGCAATACTGCATCATTCCTCTCTTCCCTCCCTCAAGCCTTCGATGAATATGTCTCATCCCAAATCTGGATGGCAGCTTTGATTATGTGGCTTTCAGTTTCTGGTACAGATGGTGGACGTCCCACCCTACGCAGCTGTGGCCAGCAGAGAGATCTGAAGGCAGCACCTGGAAGAGCAGAGGTGCTCCCCAGAGACTCCTGGTTGCTGGTATCTATGAAGGTCTCTCCTCTGAGCTTCAGTGAGAACAAACAAACTCATGCCACATCCAGCCTATGCCTATCCACAAACCAAGATGAAGTCAAGTATGTGCAATATACATGTTCCAATTAGGTGGGACAACTAAATGGAAACTAGGCATACTACAAGTCAGGTCTAATTTAACTTAGGCTATGATTAATTACACCTGTCACTATTTATGCATAATCTGTAATTTATGTCATGCTGCATCGACCAATCATGTGTTTTATCTACACACAGAACAAAATTATTTAGATTATAGGGAGACATACTGAAGTGACATACAGCAGGCCTCTCATGGAGGGAAGGGGAGGAGAACTGGAAAGGGCTCTGACTGAGAAATCTGAGTGTTGATCATCCTTGTTATCACTGGAAAGGGCTCTGACTGAGAAACCTGTGTGTTGATCATCCTTGTTATAACACTCACTTTGTGAAAGCTGTAACTCCAGCAGCAAAGTCTTGCAAACCTACCTACTAACCAGCACAAGAAGACATGGTAACACAGAGATGCAGATTGGAAGGAAAAACTGTGAAAATATCCCCCATGTCTGCTATTCTTACTCATATTTCTTTGGTGTTTTCTCTCCCTTATCTTCTTGTGCAAGCTCCTCAAAGGTGTTTGTGTTATGGTGGCACAGCTCTGCAGCTGACATGCGTCTTGGGTCCTTCCTTGAATCATCTCTGGCTGCTTTCTGTCTGATTGATCCCTCCCTCTCCACCACATCCCTGTGTGGCTTCATATAGGCTTCCTGTTTCTCCTTTTCCATCAGGCCCCACTGTCTCCAACAGCCCCACACCATTCAGACATCATCCATTTCCCCTAATATTCATATAATCAAAACAAATCCTTGTCATTGTTTTTTAACTATATATTTACATTTCTTTTATTGTAAGTGTGAGAAGATGTGAATGCACAAATAAATTATCATACAAGGTGGAGGCCTAGATGCATGTGATTGTTCAGCTGGTGTTTTAGACTGCCTTGCCAGCTAGCTCCAGCTCTGTGAGCAACTCTACCTCCACAGAGAAATCTTCACAGAACCACAAAATTGGAAAAGACCTTTAACATCATCAAATCCAACCGTTCCTGTCCTATCCCTAAGTACCTGACCTACCCTTTTCTTAAACACATACAGGGATGGTGACTCAACCACCACCCTGGGCAGCTTGTTTCAGGCCCTGACAACCCTGACAATTCCTGCCAGCCCCTCTGCCACCTCTCATGTCCTCCATGGGACCCTTTCAAGGACTTTCACATCCTTCCTAAGGGGTGAGGCCCAATTTGCAGGACTGTGCTATGGTGCATTACTTTAGGGTGTGTCGTTCCCATGTGCAGTTGCCTTGTCGGGCCCTTTGCATGGAGAGAAGTGTGGTCTTCAAATGCACAGGCATCCAGTTCCGTTCCAGGTGTAGCACAAATCTTCGGTTTCAGCTTCCAAAGCCCAAATACGTTGAAGTCCTTGTGGCTGAAAGCCTGATATTTTCCTAAAATCCCTCTGGACAGGGATGATATCCATAAAGTTGAAGTTGCACAGGAACAAAAATGTGTTTGGGTTAGTGTCCAGGCATTGTTTACTTTAGGGTTAACTGTACTAACTTGCTTTGCGAACAGCTCTGCTATGGAAGAAGGGCTGAAGGACTGATAAGATGAATGTTTTGCTGAAAAGTATCCTTGGAGGAGAGCTGAAAGGCTGATAACCAGGAAACATCTCACCCTAGCAAGTGCCAGGGCTGGGGCACTGCCAGAGACACCTGGAGTCAACAAATACTGGGGGAAATGTAAAGGTGGCAGGGGGAGATTGTGACCACCCACCCAATTCAAGGACTATGCAAATGACCCCCACACCCCTTCAAGGAGCATGCATGCTAATTTGAACATGCTGGACCATTCAGGCTCTGTGCATTAGGAAACTTTGGGTACTAACTGCCTTAGTCGTCGAAACATTCAGTGAAGTTCTGGCGTGATTCTGACTAGCTTACAATGCTGATTCTTTTCTCTGTTAAAAATGATAATGATATTGTTAATAGTTAGGGCACCATAAGAGGGTTTCTCTGCATGAAATCAGGCTTGAGTGTTACACTTAATCTACAGTTACATTTTAAATTGCATTTATATTATAGCTTAATTGAAGTGTGCATACGATTTCCCACAAATAGTACTTTCAGTTATTATACTGTATCAATAATAATTATAATGATCTCTGTATTCATTCAATTTAGATTGAGAAATTATGAATGCATTCGAATTATGGTGGAGTCAACTGTTTACTGGCATAACCTAATCTTTTTTCCCCCTTGTATACATCCTTTCAGAAAGACTGTCTCTAACTGACACACGGGCACAAGAGCTGATAGATTCTTGTTTGAGAGTTAATGCTGGAATTATTAAAATATTTTCTTCTCATTCCCTTCCTTATCATGTTATGAAGGACCCTGCAATATCCTTCAGAATATTGGATTTATTTTTTTTTACTGCTGCAAAATCTATTAATTGTCACTACTGTCGCTATAAGGTGCTTGAAACTTCATAAGCTCACCTCTAGGACTCTCCTCTTTCTAGCAACATCTTTGATTGTTTCCAGTTATGAGCTCAGCCATGGCCACAGCAATAACAACTTCTCCCTTCACACAGAAAATACATTCTTGCTCTCTTCCTCCAGCCTAATTTCAGTATTCATCGAGTGAAAAATAACCAGGCATTTGTTTACAATGATTACAATTTCAAAATCCCATCTGGGCCTCAGAATTTTGAACAGCATATTGGCAATTAATATCCAATTAATGACTGTAGACCCATTGACTGCATTACATATCTACAAAGAAAACTGTTGACACATTCATTTTTACTTCAAACTGCACGCTGTAGACTACATGGAATAGGAAGCACATTGAAAGCTCTTAGCATATTCTGAACTCAAGTACAACGACTCCCCAGGAATGTAGCCTCACAAAAAAAACTTCAAAATGAGAAAAATCTAGGGATATTTATTATGTAGAAAATAAAGAATTACATCATTATAGACAAAAAACAATCTCTGGAAAAGGCTTCAGGCAATTGCAGGTGGTTGTGCTGTTTAAGAAAGAAATAGTGGATTTCTAAAACAAATTTTCCATGAATGACCACAGCTATGGGTATAGCTGTAGACCAAGAAATCGCTGCAGAGGATGCAAATTAAACCACAAAGGATTTCAATAAAATGTAATAGGATGCAAATTAATATGCTATAAAACTGAAATAGAATAAAAATTTCAAAGTAGGATTTAGTTAGGTAATCCTGGAAGCTTTGACACTCACAGTACATTTTCTTTCTGGCTCAAAAATACTCTGTCTTAATGAAAAGCTGTTACATAGAAGTACATCTTACAAGTTTTCAAATCAAGAGTCCTTAGATTTCCAATAGGTTCCCAAGTGGGAGCCCTTCCCACTAGAATGGGACTGAATGACTTCTGATTATAAGTCAACATTTCAAATATCTCACTTCAAACATCTTATGCTAAATTTAAAAAAATTCCAAGGAAAATAATGCTAAAGAGACTGACTTTGAGAAGATTGTGTTATCAGGCAGGCAGCATTTTGTTGCACTACAAATTCATGGAATTACAAGATATGCTATTTAACAGTTTAAGCAGCAGATAAATCTTTCTTTGCTGCAATAAAATTGGGCTTATAACTTAGGTGGCATAAACAAATAGGCTCTGGAAGAAAAAATTATTACTTTTTTTTATAGTTTGCTGTTACTCTATTATTTTAATTGGGAAGGATGCTAAAAACATGATCATATGAGAAGATAATAATGAAAATCACCAAAAAGTAAGACAGATAAAAAAGATGCAACAGAATTTACCTACATCTAAAGAACTAAAGTAGGAAAGGCAACCACACTTCTTCTATGAGAGGGATACACTGTACTCTGGGTAATAGCATTCATTTGGAAGGCAACAAATATTTTAAAGGGCTTACTTTGATTTCTTGTATTAACTGAAAGTATCACAACTAATATCTCAACATACTTATGCCAAAGGTCTTTCAGGCTTTTAATGCATTTTTGCACTCAGAGTAAATTGGCAGTAACTTTTCAAAATAGTTATGATGTTTTTAAAGAATATGGATTAAATCCCTTACAATAGCACCTAAAAACACTTTTCTAACTTCTAATTTTTTAACAACTGACAAAAAAATTCACTGACAGTATTGCATGTAGTGTTATGTATTTAATGGATTTTGAACTTGAGCAGACTTTAAAGAAATAATGGACATTCTATATAAATATTACTTCAATTAGATGGTCTTTACACAAAAAGGATGCTCAGAGAAGCTGGAGAGTTCAAATGAATACATCCTTACAGACTAGCTCTAAATTGATTTGCCACTAGTTTATAATATGTCACACAGGTAAATATAGACAGCTTTAATGTTTGTGTGCTTGCCATGCAAATAACTGGCATCAACAGAGACATGAGAAAACAAAATCTCTCATTCTGGCGTCCTTCCACTCTAGTCAGAAAGGCTTCTGGAAAAAAAAAAAAAAAAAGGCACTGAGAGAGGTGGTAGATGTCCCTCTGAGATGACTATCCGTTATTTAAGGAAGGTCTTTGTGATTGTGGGAGGTTCCAAAGGACTGGAAAGAAAACAAATGGCACTCATTTTAGAGAGAGGCAAGGAGGAGTATCTGGCTACCATGGGAGGGTGATGAAGCAAATCCTTTTAGAAACCTGAAAATCATCCTTGAAACCATTTCCCACTATATGAAGGACAGGGAGGTGACTGGGAGTAGTGAGCATGGGTTTAAAGGGGAAATGATGCCTGACAGACTTTCATGACTGGCTCGGTGATTAGGGGAAGAGCAGTGGATGTTGTTTGCCCTGACTTCAGCAAGGCTTTCCACACTATTCCCCATAACATTCTCGCAAACAAACTAGGTAAGTGGCCAGTGAGGTGCGTAGAAACCTGGCTGAATGGCTGGGCTCAAAGACTCGGACTGCAAGTAGAGATCTGAGAGGAGCCTCATGCAGCTCAACACGGTGAAGTGCAAAGTCCTGCTCATGGGGAGGAATCACCCCACAAACCAGTATACTCCAGGGACCTACTAGCTGGAAAGCAGCTTTGCAAAAAAGGTCCTGGTGGAGACCAATTTGGCCGTGAGCCAGCAATGTTGATGTAGAAGGCTAATGGTATCCTCGGCTGCAGTAGTCAATGTCACCATCACCATCAGGTAAAGGGAGGTGATCCTTCCTCTCTGCTCAAACCTGGAGTGCTGAGTGCAGTGCTGGCTCACCTGTATGAGAGAGCCACAGACATACCAGAGTGAGTGCATCAAAGGGCCACAAAAATTGGACCACCTTTCAGATGACAAAAGGTTGAAAGAGCTGGGACTGCTCAGCATGGAGATGAGAAGGCTCAGGGGGTCTTGTCAGTCACTATTAATACTCCACGGGAGAGAGTAGAGCAAAACAGAACCAGATTCGGGTGCTGACTGACAGGATGAGAAGCAATGGGCATAAACTGAAACAGAGGAAATTCCATAGGGACAGAAGAAGAAAAAAAAAATTGTTACTGGGAGGATTGTAAGATTCTGGAACAGCCTGCCCAGAGAAGTTGTGGAGTCTCTATCCTTGGAGATACTTAAAACTCAAGTCAACATTACCCTGAGAAACCCGCTTTTGCTGACCCTGCTCTGAGCAGAGAATTAGAGGAGATGATCTCCAGAGGTACCTTACAGTTTCGTCTGGTCTGCGAGTCTGTGAAATTTCATCGGTTTATAGGCTGAGCAACAGTTTCTGGAAGCACTCCAAGGTAGACACAACACCTCTTAGGAACTCATAGTCTGTCAAAAGAAATGTCCAGGCGGACTTACTGCACCAGGGAAAAAAAAAACCCTTTTTGTTATTATTTAGGGTAAATCTTTTTTCACTTTCTAGATAATAATTTCCCAGATAAGAAGCAAAACCTTTGTGTCTGCAGTAGGCAGATTTAGGGAGAAAGCTCTTGCCACATTTGGAACAAGTCCTTGTTCGAACCACGTCCTTTCTTCTGTTAAGGGGAGGATTACTGGTCAAGTAAACTTTGCTTCACATTCGCCTGCAACATGTCAAGAGCAAAATGAATCAGTTCAGCAGTAGCAACAGCTGGGAAGACTTGGCAAAACCACTGTTAAATCAGCTTAAGATAATATGCAAAAATTAGCAAGCCTTCTTGGAGAAGGAAAGGCCTTATTGAAAGTAGCTAAAGCAGTATAGCAATGGATGTGTGTGACTCGGAAAAAAGTGGCAAAAGGGCTAAAAAGAAAACAGGGGAGATGATAACAATATCAGTCAGTAGAAAGCGTTTGGGCTTCACAATTCAGACACTATTCCTGAAGAAAAATATCTTTGTCCTTGCAAAATGAAAAGGTGAATGTTCATTGCCATTCAGTTTGTTTCAACACATAAAACGTTTCCAATTATGGGTTGGTTGGGTTTTTTTTCTTTTTATGTAATAATTGAAAAACACTATTAAACTAGCACCTGTGCTAAAGGGCGGTAATTCTGAAGTGACTCGGAATAGACATTCCTTGTTTTGAATAGGAAATAGAGATGGACAATATAATCCAACAGATCATTTCCAGAGGCAAAACCGTGCCCAAACTTACATTCTTTAAAGCTTTACATCATTCGGGTACACAGGTCAGAAATACTACTTCACTGCAGGTATCTTTTACTCCTAATTGAGGAATTAGATATAATTAAGTATAAATTCAATTTACAAGTTCTACAGAAAACACCTGCACTCAAGCAAAATCTTTTAATTCTACACTAGTATCACTAAACCATCCTGTATGCAAGGATGTAGATATCATGGAACTTTAAACAATTCCCAAGGGGTGTGTGGGGGGAATAATCAGATTTGTGATGATTTCTGATGTTTATACAGCTTTTTTTCCCCCTCATTGTGTTATACATTCTACCATTAAGATAACTTCTCCTGAAATTCAATATTTATTTAACAGATTTAGGTTTCCCTCCCTCTTCTTGTTAGAGCTTTCAGAACTGAATTATTTAATTATTAGGAGGAACAGAAAGGAAAGAATCAACCCTATAATGTGCTTGTCCTTTACAGACTACTATAAAAGGAATTGTTCTCGTGTTGGCGAGAAAACAAGAATTCCTCTTTGTGAAAAGTCACTTGGCTTCACCTTTGGTTTCCACTCAACATCCGATGCAACTGAAACTTTCTCCTCTGTAAACAGAAAGTATAAGCAGAGAAAACACTTTAATCTGGATCTTCTGCATTTTTGGAGAGTGAGTAACCATCAGTCGACCAAGTATTTATAAAGGCAGCCTTACTGATTTCTATTTTCAGCATCGTTTGCAGGGCTTGGAAGGGTGGGGCAGGGAGTAAATATAAAAACATGCACTAAGTCACATGATAGGAGATTGACAGTAAATAAAGTAAAATTAGAAAAAGAAATAAGGGTGTCTTTTGAAATGCAGCACAAAGCAATAATTCATTTTAGACTGCAAACAATCCCCATGAAAAGCAACACGAAAAACACTAAAGAAAGTTTGTTCAAATTAATAAGGCTGCACACATCACATCCACAAATTCACTGTCAGTCCATCACAGGTTGGTTCCTTCTGAATTTCCTCCTACCTTCAGTTTAAATGTGAAGTTTTAATGTGCCCTTTTTAAGCTAAGCAGGATCACTGCCTCCATGGTAGTCCCACCTGGATCTCTGTGCACTAAGGTGTGCCTCTGTCCTTCTTGGTCCCCCAACCCCAAACAGACATCCTCACTTTTTCCTTTCTTATGAGTTTATCATCTTTGGGATGGGTTAGACAGCCAAGGAGGGTTGGGGAGCTGGCTTGTACTTTCTAAGCCCAGAAATGCAGCAGGATGGCTTTATGCCTAGCAACATTTTCCCCCCATTGAAAAAAAGTGCACAAGTCTTCCAAGTTATTTCCACCTCCAGCATCAGTGATTTATATCAGAGTATGTCACGAGCTCCTCTCTGCTTATTTACAGCATTCATCACCCAGGAACTTCATGAAGCGCTCTTTAACACCTCCAATAATGCTAACTATATAATGTTATTAACCTTTCAGAAAATACAGTGCCTGCATTAATTTTTCACCACCTCAGCAACAGTTGGGAAACTCCGAGAGCTGTTTAGAGAGAAATAATTCATGAACAGTCTTTTCCAAAAAAACCCCTTTAAATATTGGAGGGGGGCGGGGCAGGGATTAAAAAAGAATGAGATTACAACAAGATGAAGGGGACTATTGAAATGTTTCTGTGTGACGAGCACAAAGAGGGTCAGAAGGGAAGAGGACAGACGGACAGAGACCTCGGAGTTCTCCACAAATCTTTTGATATATGCACCATCAGCAGAGTGCAAGCTGGGTCAAAGTAGTAATAGGTCTCCATGCAGAAATGTATCTTATGAGAAGCTTGTACCTGGTTAGAAGCAATAGGGAAATCTTTCTTTCTTTCCTCTTCCCCTGCTCTTCCCCCACCCCTTTGGTTTTTCCTCCCCCTCTCCTGTCACTGCAATCCATGACCTTCACAAGAAAGCACTTGTGCTTCGATAACAGGCTGCAAGCCTCCAAGGACCAGCACTGCTTTCTGGGAGAGAAAACTGTTGCCTCGCTCAGAATCCAATCAAAACCTGAATATACCAAGTGAAAAATAAACCAAGGACATCATTATTCCATCTCATTGTGATTTGGCTCGCACTCAAATCACATACCCCGTATATCTGAAATAGCAGCAACGCCTCCATTAGCTGAGCCTTCCAACACTTTAATCAATGTCTCTTTCAGAATAAAAAGGCAGAAATGTCAAATTCCGATCACCCTTTAAATTCCTTCAATTTCCCGTGCCACACAGAATTAAAAGCTTCACCCGTGGATAATTTCCCGTAAAACCCAGCGCGCCTGCACGCAGGCGCCCAGACACACAGACGGGCACCAATTTTAGAACCTGGCAAGCACCAGTGGGGCGAGACAGGGAGTCTTCCCTGCGGGTATCCTGTGCTCAGAGACATGCTCCTGCCGTCAGTGTAACTGATTTCCCACATGTGACAACAGCCTGCACGCTTTATAGCAAACACAGGTGATCAGGTGTCCAGCAGGACGATGTCCTGCACCTCACCCTGTGCACACTGCAAGTAAATTTCTGCCCATCTTCTAAATTTGTATTATGAATTTCAGGCAGTGAGTTTGCTGTTTTTACTGGAACTGACTGAAACTTGCTCTCATGTTCTGGAGTATTCATAAACCTGCTATGTCCACAGGGATCTGTCAAAATATTTCAGCAAAGGCAAGGTAAGCAAAATGTGATATTTTGGATCCTCATTTAGGTCATCTCTACACGCTGAAGAAGTTCTTAAGATTTTTTTTTTTTTATTTTAAAAAAAGGAATCCCCAAATGATTAGGGTACTTGATAGAAAAGTACTGTGGAAAACAAAACCACCCTTAGGACTAACACACTTCTGTAATGTTTGCTATGAGGAAACTTTTACAACTGTGTCTATTTTATGATTAGAATTATGCTGATATGTTTCTGCTGAAGATGATTATCCTTTAGAAAGTTTTAAGAAAGAAATTAAGTGCAAATGTGCCATTTTAGCTGTCATCTTGTAGGAGCATATTCAAAATTGCAAGAACTTACATTTAATTGATTCAATGAAATGTAGTATTTCCAAGGCATCCTAATACTGGATAATACTATTTCTTTCTTCTATGTATGCTGGCAATATTTACAAACTATTTCACCTTTAGGAATAAAAGACTGTATGCAACTGACAAAAATTGAATCATATTATATGGATTATTTTAAAAATATAGAATCAGAAAGGACCAGAAAACCTTCCAAATACTACCAGCCTCGTGCTCCACATTAAATACCCTAAAACCAACTAGAGATCAGAACCGAGGAAGAACTTTCCTAAATCCAGCCTATTTGTCCTTCAAAGCACATCATTAGAAATGTTCCAACTTGTTGCATGTGGCAGGTCACCTAGAAGAGAGGTCTCTGTGGCCACTGCGGCGGGTACTCTGAACCCAAACAAAACAACTCCTTTGCTCCACATGTGTTTTCTCTAGAATGGTGAAGGAGCATATTCCCTGGTGCGGTCCAGCTGGCAAGCCATTCTGGAAAGCCACACTTCGCTAACCATTACTTCTGTATTTCACAAAGCTCAGCCTTTGGTGAGACACGATTATTTAAAATTCCCGGCACCGTTCTGCTCCCCCAACAGCGATAGAGTATTAGCGCAAGTGCATCCTCCTCAACAGCAATGTGACACTATAAAGTTCAACTAAATTTATTGAGCAGTCTTTTTCCAGTGGTTAGTTATCACACAGTACAATGGTTATCCTCCTAAATGATGATTAAGCTTTGGAGCAACGTTTAATTGAAAATGCACTGTGAAAATCAACAAGTCAGCCTTTTCAAATCAAGGCTGCTTGGTTCACAATCCTGTTCAATGTGATTTTGTCTAACAGTAATCCATGACAAAAATATAGGAGCTTAATTCTGTTCCCTCTGGCAATCATTTAAAAATTCTTAACCCCTTGCACATTTCTGAGGCTCAAATACTTTCACAGTATTAGTCAAGGGTTAACCTTTGTCTACAAATATTGTACCTTTTCAGTTATAAATAACTCTATCGGATCAGTAACTAATTGAATCCTTTTCTTTGAAAAGAAGCAAGAAAACGTGAGGGGGTTAAATTTTCACAGGATCACCTGTTTTGTATATAGCATGCTGTCAGACTACTGCTCCTTGAATGCTGTCCCCTGCTGAGTAACTGCTGCTCAGTAACCACCCTGGAATGAGCCACAACCAGCTGTGACGCCCATGGGCAGCCTGAGGACCAGAAGTGAGGGAGCAGACAGAACAAAGTGCCCTCCTGCTACAGATGGGGAGTGACTTTATGAGCAGCTCCTTCCTCACATCCAAGATCCAAAGAAGTTTGCTGCTCTCCTCTTCCTATCTCACCTGAGTTGTCTCAGGCCACAGGAAGTGGTGCGGCCTAACAGCAGCAGCTTTCTAAGCCAAAGAGGCTGGCGTTGCCAAACCCACTGCTACCCACAGGTGTGCATGCATCACCCAGGCTCGTTTTTGAGGAGCTTCAGTGTGACTCCGCACAACCATCAGCCAAATCCAGAACGCGTCTCTGAGGTCAGCTTCCTCCAAAAGGATGCAGGGCGTGTGCTCTGAGATGCACACAAATATATGACCATAAGCAGGGACATCTGACCTGAGCTAAAGCACAACCCTAAATGGACTTCCCCTACAGTAAGCCCATGTCAACTGGTAAGACAACCCCTGTGGCCACTGAATTTCCGGCAAGGTTAGTTTCTTTTCTATACTGGCTCTGGTTTGATGATTAATTCTATTTTTAGTCTCTACTTTGTGCAAATCCAAGCGGAGAAAGAGGATGCCTCTGTGCGACTGCAAGCAGAATTTGGTTCCATGTCAGACTAAGAATGCAGAAAGAGGATTATATTTGCTAGAAGAAGAAATGCAGCATATGATACTGAATCCCCTAGGGAGGGTGGCTTCTGAGATAAAGTTTGCAGTAATCTCATCTTAATTAAAACAAAATGAAATTTATGATATCTCATTTCCCTGCCACTTTATTATTTAGGTGTCACTGTCAAAGACTATGCAGAAATCTGGGCAGAGACAGTCGCCGCCCCAAGGAGTTTCCAGTCTAACTCAGGCAGAAGTAAACACTGAATAAACTCAGGAAAGAAAGTAAAGCCCTGGGCGATGAATAAATACCTTTATGTTTTCACAAAGGTCATTCTCAGCAGAAATGAGAGAAAGGAAAGCACAGAGAATCTGCCTTTATTGCTGTGGCACAGGAGAGAGCAGAAAAGAAAAGGGTGAATGCATAGGCAGATAGACAGATGGAGAAGGGACTTAAAGAAAAAAGAAAGGATGGATTTTAATTTAAAAAAAAAAAAACCAATGCAGAGGTGTAAGCAACTGCTGTCATGCCTGAGAGCAAAAAGGTTTCATTGTATATAGACAAAGAAGTACAGTAAGCACAAGCAACAAGGTTGAGAAGTGACATGTCCCGGATGAAGACTGGGGATAAATTTGAGAGCATTATTTTGGACACACTTTGTCACAGAGTGCAGATATGGGTTTTTACTGTTTTATTGAAATACGACTATAAAAAACCTTGACAATATTATACAAAATTATATCAAGAAAAATGCCGTGCCCTTTAAAAGAGTGAGGATACAGGTGAGGAAATCAATTCAGCTAAATAATTCCCAAGAAGCACTAGGACAGCTCCCTTTCATTTTAGATATGAACATAGTTACGTGACATAATTTAGCAAGTGATTTAATGGCTCTTGTCATGAATGCTATTCATCTGCTGGATGCAACTCTGGTTTTCTATTCATATTTTTCAAAAGCTCTAGCGCTGCTATTTTTTTTCTTTCTTTCACCTACTAAATCTTCCGAGTGCAATTATAACTTTTGAGCAAAGCAGCAAAGATCTTTCGCCTGTACTCAGCAACCACCTGCCTGACTTCCCTTGCAGCACTATCTCCTCCTCAAGGCTGGGCTGTTCCGGTCACTCTTTTGGAAAGGGAGTCCATAGATAAAAGGAAGACAAAAAAAAATCCTCCTAATTTCTCTCTAAAGAGGATTGATAGAAAATGTGGGGCACTGCGTGGTTTGCCCTAGAGCGTGCTGCCTTCCTCTTGCCAAACCAGGAGTAAAACCCCTTAAAAGAAATCAACAAGATTTCTTATTTTCAATCCCTTCCCCAATATTTTCAGAACTGATCTGTCTCCTAATACTTAACTGTGTGATGATGATGATGATGATCTCACCATTCTCCCCCTTTTTGAACTGTCATACTGTGTTCAATAAGTAAAGGGTTTGATCACTACAATACCTCTCCTAGCAGTACAAAACTCTCTGGAAAGTTTACAACTGACTTAAGTCTTATTTACTGCACAGGAAAACACAATTTGAATTCCTTGGGGGGAAAAAGACAAACTATAGCATCAGCCCACACCTGCACCCTGAAATTTTCTGTCAAGCTTTACAAAATCTAACATTTTCGGGTAGCTTCATCAGAAGTGACTATCCAAGACCGTTCTGTGTTACAGGGGACAGTGACAGTGTGTATGTGTTCCCATGGCTTCTACCATCAGAAAAACAGAGAAGAACATGAGTTCTATTATTATCCAGACACAGGACAGAGCTGAAAGTGGAAGAGCCAAAGTAGATTATAAAACAGGGGGTGGGGATGACAGATTAATTCTGGACAATACTGACACCTCTTCCCGCTCCCCACCCAGTACAATCTGTTTTGGGAGCCCGGGTGGGGGAGGGAGAAGATGGATTTTTAAACTGTCATGCATTCACTCCTGTCTCTCTTCAGTTCCTTAAACTTGGCATCCTCTGTTTTTCTTCTCATTGCACAGAAAGGATAGCTTTAACTAACAAACAAGCACCAGCCTGGAAAACATGCCTGTTCTTTTCTGGGAAGAGCACAGGAGAGCTCAGCTGCTGCTCACTTTGAGCAAAACTGACACCCCCTCATTCGGTTGCTACCAGACAGTTCAGTGGCCAGAGAAGAGCTCTCTTACTCCCTAAGTTAATATTAGGCAGTGAATCTGCGTATGCCATTAAAGTTCAAAGCAAGTGATTAATCCTTTGATGTGTTGCCAAATTATTAGAATAATGACACCATTTTTAATTTTTTTTTTCCAAATGTATTGGTCTGTCTTCTCAATTCTTTCTTTTTTGACCCTGTGCTTTAATGAGTGGTGAAGCTCAGGAAGAAATCGATTCCTTTTATTCAAAGGAGAGCTGGGTAAGGTTTCTGGAGCACTTCTTTCATATATAATGTACTGGATATTACCCCCCTCTAAAAGAGGACAAAAAAATTCTCTTTATTTCCCCCCCGGTGCTCTCTTTCTTTAGTTTTGGAAAGTAAACATTTAAAAATGCATGCTGTTAGTGGGCTGCACAGCACTACACTGATCTGTCAAAGTGAATATTGTGATAAATTATGTCAGTCTGTTCATACTTACAATCATCTTCCACTTCCTCATACCAAAGCATGTGAGCAGACATGAAATCTCTCCACAAAGAAAACAGATGCAAAAGAAAACAACAGCAAAATAACTTCTTGGCAAAGTATATTCCAACTTTGCTGCTCCAACAGCTTTTGCTGAATTAGGCTTGTCCCTGCATAATGACAGATGTGTCCCTCCACCAGCCCCTGCAGCTCCGCGGAGGAGAGTGGGCAAAGCGCCCCGGTGGGATGCAGCTCCGGGCTGGCTGCCGGCAGGGTCTGTGTCCCAGGCAGGGAGAGGCAGGGATCCTCACTCACTTCCACCCAGCCGGCATGGTAACTAATGCCAGTGCTCTTTGGAGGCCCCTAAATGTTTCAAATTCCAGGACCTGCGCAGAAGCAATGCTCCGTGCTCGCCTCAAAACAAAGTTGATTTCCCATAATAGGACAGCCCATGGACTCGACATATAAGGCTCTGCTTCCAGGGTGGCATGTGCAATGGATTTAAATTATGTGTTACTGCTTCCCAAGGAACATTTAATGCTACAGAGTGTGGTGAAGATATTTACTGCTCCCCATCACTATTCCTCTGAGAACTCTATGAAACAGACTTGTCCCCTCCCCAGCAAATGATCCCCAGCCCATCCCCAGGCAAGACCCTCCTTTCTTGGGAGCTGAATGGTAACCCTCCTATATTCGTCTCTTCCCTCCCAGCCTAGACTCCTGGAACTACGAGCTCTCTCCCAAGCAGGGGAAATAAAGACCGAAAAACTAAACCCAAAAATAGAACTGTCACCAAAATAAGTGTGTAAATACCAACACACGTTGTGGTAAAACAGTAGCTGCTTAAAAAACAAAACAAACCAAGCAAACAAACAGAAAAAAAACCCCACCCTGAACTTACTGACTTACAATTGACCTTCCCACTCCCAACAAAGCCACACGGCACTGCTGCTGTACAGAGCCCAGAAACACCCCGCAGCAGCAGCAGAGCCAGGACTGTACTCAGGCTGCCTCCCCCTGCCTCTTCCTCGCGGAGGGAACATCACTTCACTCCCAAATCCCAAAAGCTGCTGGTCCTAAATAGGTATGATGTGGGTTTACTCTTTCCCCCTGCATTTGGTCCAGAGCTTACATAGGAGGGAAGAGCAGGCATCCACGCAATTCTTGGGAATGGGACTGTGACATCCCCCACCCCAACCCAGATTTTTATGAGGCTGCTTTCTATATTATATATATACTTTGTACAGTATATATGGCCTTTGGAGACAGTCCATAAAAAAATCATGTTATTATTTCATGGCTTCATTTGAAAAGTAATTTGAAAAAAAACACAAACCCTGTTACATTGTTCATTATTTTTTAAAATTTACCCCTAAAAGCCTGAAAAAATGTTCCTTTTAGTTAAAGGTTAAAGTGTCTAGTCATGGCGATTACAAATTTATAAGTAAATTCCTGGATTATACAGAAAAATAAACACAAAAATGAAGTGCATAATATACCCTTACAGCCACTGGCATTTTCTACACTGATAGTCAAATTAATACCCCGGAGAACCTGGATGTACAGTACATGCCAACAGACTCCTAAGGATTAATTTGCAGCCCACAGGAACTGCAAGTCATGAACTGATGTAGAAAATAATCTGAAGCAGAGAAGAGCACACTGTGACAGCAGCAGCATTTTGATTATTTGAGGGAGATGGAGACTGAGCAAACTTGGGAAAGGAAGTGCTTATTGTGCAAAAGTTCCATTTTATAATATCTAAGGTCACCCTTGATAGCACATGCTGTCAATAACCCAGCCCCAGTAATGCACTTACAGGCTGCAAGTGAAAGTTATCTTGAAGGTAGGTGCCTAATGTTAGAACTGTGATCCTCCTGGCTACTGTTTGTTTCAAGGTGACAAACCTCTTCTTCAAAACTTTCCTGGAGTGTAAATCTCATCTCTGTTTCTGAATACGACCAGAGGGCCTTCGTGTTGACAGAGCTCCGCTGTCTGTTTTACACCGAGCTCCAGTCAGAGTCCACAAAATTCATGTGGATTATTCCTCCTCTCTGGCAATGTCTTTGAGATCATCAGAGAATACTTAGGCTATGCAAAAAATGCAATGCTACTCGATACTTTCTTCTAAAATCTGGCTCAGAGTGTCTAGTGGTAATATTTACAGTAGCTTACAAATGAAACAATCATCCAGAAACAGGAAAATCAGATATGCTCCTCCTCTTCTTGCTGGGGGAGTACAGAACTCCTGTGTCTCAAGAGCGTTCCCAAGACATTCACCGGAGTGCAGAAACCTTTGGCCTAGACACGTTTTCCCTTGCTCCTATTGATGCTCCTCCAGTCAATAAGAAAAGGGTTAAGATCGGTTGGGCCAAAGAGAGAAATAACAAAAGTGCAAATTCAAATCTAATAGGATTTTTTGTTGGTTTTGGATTTTTAGGGGGTTTCACTGTTGGATTTGGGGGGAGGGTGTGTGTAAAGATATTTGAGAGGCTCTTCAAAGTTAAATACTTTTTTTTCAGCAGCTATGAATGCTGTAATTGGTTAACACTGACAAACATCAGCTCTACTGAGAAGAGGTTTGACATGCATCTCTCATTCCTTTCCGGCTAGCATGGTGCATGCTTATATCGCATGTATAGCCTGGAAGAGGTTTATCGTTTTGACACACCAGGGTTGCTTGTTTTTACTTTTGGGGGTGGTAGTTTTGGGGTTTTTTTTAAAAAAAGCTCTGTCTCTCTTCAACAGCAGAGCATCAACTCACAGCCCCAGTGTTGATCTATGGCAAATAATAAACGTAATACATGATTAATGTAATAAATGCTGGTAGTCAGAGGCCACCTGCCTCACTCTTCCTTCTCGATGCCGCAAGTAGCAGGCTCTGACCTGCAGCATCACTGCTTGGTGCTCTGAGCCTACAGAGCCCCTGCTATGCAAGGGGAAAGGGGCAAGCTTCAAAGTCACGGAGAGGCTGGAAAATGTAGAAAATCTGGAGCAATCTTTACTTTTTTTTTTCCTTTTAAATGACTGGTGGCAGCTCCAGATCCATGTGTCCTTCTTTTTTCACAATCAGTAATGGGTTAAATGAAAGAAAATTGTCTTCTTCACAGTAACCATTAGTGTGGATTTGCAGCCACCCATTAACAAGCACTTTATACAAAGGCTGTTTATTTTCTTGCTTGAGAAGTCTTTTCAAAGTCCAAGTAGTGATAAATTTTAAAACATCCCTTTTCTAATGGTATGAGCATGACAGTAAAGCAGGGCTGGAGAAAATGCTGGAGGCCGGTAGCAATCTGAAAGCAAGGCCCAACAGTAAACTTCCTGGTTGGGGACCGTTTAAGAGATTGGGTTCGGCATACCTGTGACCTTAGAGAGGAAAGGGATTTCAACAACCAAATTTGGCAGTCAAGCTTATTGTCTTCCCCCCTAAGAGGGAGGGAAATGAAGATAATGGTCAAACTTTAGACCAGACACGAGGTCTCTAACCATTCTTCTCTTGCACCATACTAAAGGGCTACATTGCAATTCAGGACTTCTCTGTCAGGAGAAAAAAGTAAAAAGAAAAAAAAAAGACACAACTGGAAAATTATAGTTTTGACATAGAAAAGAAATATTACAGTACCCAGAATAATTTATATGGGAGGAGAGGTCCTCAATTCAACGTAAATATATCAAATGAGAACTTCACATTAACAACCTCCATGGAGTAACAAATCTTCCATCTCACTGTAATTTACTATGATACAGGCACCAAACAACCCCCCAACAAAAGAAAGCATAGCATATTGCCATTTATATCATCTAACAGAGATGGCATCTCCTTTCCCATTAGCAGGTAAAACAAGAAAATAACAAATAGGTAGCATGCCGCGCAGAGCTGATTTGCAAACCTCATCTGACTTTTTAAACATCCCAGTGGCACATGTTGTTTGCCAATATGACTCAACATCAGGCAGAGAGCTTACAGCATAAACCTAAGACAGATGATATTTTGATTTTAATTTCAGCAAACATTTCAACCTTTATTCCACACTGCCTTTAACTCCCTGCCAACGCTGACCTAAAAAGAATCTAAAGGCAATCCAAGCCTGCCGCTCAGTCCAGCCATTAGGCTCGTAACAAGATGTCTCTGTGCTCTTGCCAGTATCTGCAAATCTATCACATCTATTTGTGTGGGAAGAAGTGCTGAGCTCTAGGGACTATGGGACTGGTGTGGAGGAAGAACTGGGATGGGAATCTTTTAAGCACTAATACGCAGCATGGGGTTTTGCCCCAGTGGTATATCAGCTCTGAGTCGTTTTATTATTCACTTCCTGTTATGGAAAAAAAGAAAAAGATTTAAAAAAAATCACAAACCACTCATGTGTCAGCAACAGAAGAAAAACAAATCTTTGACAGCTTTATCACAACAGAAGTCAAGAGACAGCTTCTGTGAAATCAGCAAGGAAAAAAAAATAGAAAATAAAAGTAAATCTTTCCAATATGAGCCACTGAAGAACTTCTTTCTTTTGTTTCTTAGCCTATTTTTACTTCAGAAAGAAATATTATGTGGAAATTTTTAGTACAATTTGCAAGGGTGGGGGGTTTTGTATTGGGTTTTTGGTTTTTTGATTTTTTTCTTTAATCTGTATGCTTATTTGATCTGCAGACAGGAAATTAAAAGACAAAAAATACCCCACCAAAAACAAAACTCTTGCTTGAAATTCTGAAGGGAGTAGTAGGATTTTGTTTCCAGAATGGAAGATATAAATGTATGTTGATAGAAATTAGCAGTCAATACAATGATTATGGTAAAACCTTCTCTTATGCAATGGCTTGCTAAAAAAAAACCCCAATAATCTGCTTTCCATTCAGTGCATTCCTATATCCTGAAACATTTTTGTTTGAAAACATGCTTAACAGATGAAAGAGTGCATTAGTTCATGACTCTGTGTGTGACCTCCCCAGGCAAGCTCTCTCCTTCATCCTCGGTTGCTGTGGAACAGGGGTTACTCATATTTGGATAGCATCTAGCACAAAGAAGGGCTGGGCTCATTTCCTATGAGTTTCAAGCAGTAAACACTACTGGTTTTGGAAGGCTTCCGATAAAGAACAAGAAGCCCTTTTTTCCAAGGAGAAGTCTCTAGGAGAGGTCTCAAAGCAGACTTAGCCGGGCAGTATTTGCTGCCTCCATTTCCCATATGCACAGCGTTTGTGCTTCGCAGATCTTTATTCTCAAACCCTGCCAATTCTCCAACTTGCAGAAACTTTCACCTCAGCAGAAATTAAATCAATCTTAACTGGAGTCAGTTGGTCTAGACTCCTCAGAAGATATACAGAGCCAGCAAAAGGAAAGTGTAAGAAAGGTTAGCAAATTATATAAAATCTAATATTAAAAGTACAAAGAAGAGGAAAAATATTTTAATTACTTATATATGCATGGTAGGAATCCATGTAATAAAGAGGAATTAAAATTACTCATTTGTGCCTATAAAATATCTTGTCTTAATCTCTCCAGAGACTCAGATGACCAGAAGGGAGAATATCTTATTAACTAATATTCGTTTCTCCAGATTTAGGTGTGCAACTCAGCCCAATCACCATGAGCATCCCACATAACATACAGAGAGGGTGCTGCTCTAGAGAGTGTCTGAACATCTAAAATAAGCTCCTTCCCCAGCTGCCCTTGGGGGTAGGTGGGGAGAGGAGGGCATGCTTGGCTCTGTCTTCCTCTTTTAGTGGCCCACACTTGTTTGTGTGTCCGGACCATGCAAAGCTGAGATCAGACTGTCCCTCTTCTCCCAGTCTTCTTGATATCCACAGGAAGAAAATCCAGGCAGACAGACCAGAAGAGAGACATGACACATCACACAAGGTCCCCCAATTCCACAAAAAGCACTGTGGAACAGTGATCATCTCAGAGTGGGTCCAAAATCCATGTAAAATTTATCCAATTCTGAAAGCCATTGCAACTCACGCAAGGGAAGTCTGTGTTCAACATCAGCATTACAAAGGAACCAATCCCACACTCCATAGTGAGAAGTTACTTAGATGCAACTAATAATAACTTGATTATTTGCATTAAATGCAAATAATGAGAGACTAACTGACTTTTATGCATACATGTACACTTGCATCCATGTATGTCATTGAGAGACCAAGTGCTGGTGATGGTAATGTATGTGTGTGCACATCTATAAGCCTTTTAAGAGGACCCAATTTTACAGCATTGAAAACAATTACAAACCATCATCAATAAGGAGAAAGAAGTTAAACAGAGAGATGTGAACGATAATTGGAAGGTGTTTGAAAACACTGTTTAGATGCCTACTTATCGTTCCTAAGAAAACAAGTTCCTCTGGTTCGAAACAAACAACTGCAAACAAAACACAAACTTAGTCTAGAAGAGAAGCAGGTATTTAAAAAACAAAAGCAAATACAATACATAAGGGGCAGAGGAAAAATGCCAAGCTGATTGCAAAGAATATCAATAAGGAACTAAGAGGTAATTGTGAATCAGAGTCAACAATCCATACATACGAGACAGAGAATTCACCTCAGTCTGCAGGCAAGCTGTATCAGCTCTGCCAAAGACAACTCAAGGTCATTTGACATACCAAAAGTGTTAGCTGCTAGCATAAACACAGATTTCTTTAGGGAAACACAACTCAAGTGTCTACACAGTATCCCAGTCACCCCATCACGTACTTCTTTAGCTTTAATCTGCTCCAATCAACATTTCATCTGTGTCCAGTTCTGACACAACACTATGAAAGCCACAGATAAATTGGAGAGTATCAGCATCACTAGTATACACACAGGAAGTTTTTCTTTGTAAAATAAGACTGAAGGGATGTCACATGTTTTCTCTGGAAAGGAAAGCAAAGGAGTACAGAGCTGCTGCCTTTCAACATCTAAAGATGACAATGCTCGTTTATTTTTCACTGTCCTGGTTTCTGCTGGGATAAAGTTAATTTTCTTATATATAAGTATAGTATAGTGCTATAATTTGGCTTTAGGATGAGAATAATGTTGATAACACACTGATGTTTTTGTTGTTGCTAGGCAATATTTACGTTAAGTCAAGGACGTTTAGCTTCCTGCACTGCCCTGCCAGCAAGCAGGCTGAGAGTGGACAAGAAGTTGGGAGGGGACATGACCAGGACATATGGACATACCATATGACATTATGCTCACCCTTTAACTTGGGGGATGCTAGCTGGGCATCCTGGGCACCAGTTAGAATGTGGTGAGCAATTGGCAATTGTGCTGTGCAACAGTTGCTTTGTTTTCATTGATGATGATGATGATGATGATCTTTTTCTTCCTATCTCAACAACCCAGGTTTTACCTTTTCTCACCCTAGTTCTCTCCCCCATCTCACCAGGGCAGGAGGATTGAGCGAACAGATGCATGGTGGTTGTAGCTGCCTGCCAGGTTTAACTACAACGTTCACATATGCCAAGGAGAGGGACATCATTTGGGTAAAGTCAACTAAGATTTGATATTAGGAGAAAATTGTGAGACTACCAACCTTCCTATATGAAAAGATGCACACGTAGATGTCAAACCCTTGTAAGTGGAAGCATGTAAGAAAAAGTGTAGCAAATTATTTTGGGGTAACAAAGTATATTTGATCTATCACAACCCTTGCAGTAGAAGAAATCCAATGTCCTTCACCTCTGTATTTCTTTAGTTCTCTGAAATGGAATTCCTGACTAGTTAATATGACCTGTCACATAAAGTTCAAGTTTGCTCATCTCATAAACAAAATTAATTGCACTGCGAAAGGAGATCAGCCCTATGGATACAGAAGTACACTGACAATCTGGAGACCCAAATTCTATTAGCAGTTCTGCCAGTCACTCATCCTTCAATTTCTGGTGTTTTTTCCTTCCCACGTAGGAAACAATCGCTTACAAGCTAAACAAGTGCTAAACATCTGTATGATTAATTATTGTTTAAAATATGTGACAAAATGCTTAAAGTATAGGACTATTAAGGGTCTGTGTTTTAATTACATGGATTTCACCTTAAGTCCCCCTGGATGACAATTGCTCAAAACCTTAGTTACAGTGGCAAAAGACTGTCACATTAAATCTGTGAAGACCGGGTTATTATGACAGCAAATTATGATGACAAAATTCTGTTAGCTCAAGTCTAATGAGACATTGCTGCACACACTAGAATGAATGTTAAATTATTTCTGTGTGGGTCTATATACAGGTTAGTACATCAAGATGATGGCAAAATGAGGTTAATGCAAGTCTGCAGAGCTGACATTACAAGTGTCAAGATGATTGCAAAATGATGCTGCTGCAAGTGAACTACGATTAAAAAAATAGGACGCTAAACACAAAAATGTTTTAAGGGAATGTACAAATAAACCCAAAGAAAATAAAAGTGAAGAAAATTTTACTTAAAGGAAAAGACATGTTGGACACCACCGGTGCTGCAAACAAATTTCTTGCCAAACTGGTCAATGCTGATGAGGAGGGCGCAAAGCCAGGATGAGGTTGCCTTACAAGAAGCTGCCTATAAATTCTTACTAACAGTATCACTAGGAAATATTTTCCACTAAAAAAGGAATTTGCTCTGTAAAAATATAAATAATTCTTGAAAAAGGGACTCAAGTTTATTGTCCTATGACAGAGTCTGGTTTGATAGGTAAATTCCGTCCTAAATTTAATCATATTTAATTTCATCTGGGACACATTTAAATTTAATCTGGGACACAGAGGGAAATAGCCAGCCTCTTTACAGTTGTCTGTGGAGACAGGACAAGGGGCAATGGCCTCAAGTTGGAGCACAGGAAGTTCCACACCAATATGCGGAAGAAATTTCTCACAGTAAGGGTGACAGAGCCCTGGGACAGGCTGCCCAGGAGGGTTGTGGAGTCTCCTTCTCTGGAGATATTCAAGACCCATCTGGGTGCCTACCTGTGGTACCTTTCCTAGGGAACTTGTTTTGGTAGAGGGGTTGGACTCTATGATCTCTGGAGGTCCCTTCCAACCCCTGTGATTCTGTGATATTGATGGTTTTCCTTTTTTGTTTCCTGGTAGGGTTAGAAGCACGTGTCTACAAACCAAACTATCCAATTAGGCCCAAAATAAATTAGTCCAGTCCCAGGTAAATTCAAATACATAGGATCCACAGCATTATAAGATTAAGGAGATTACATATTTAATATGCAGAGTGTTCTTAATATTTTAATATGATTAGATCACGAACACCAAAGATCTGCTAGTATATTTCCTCAGTGCAATATTTAATTAGTAATTTTATCATATCAGGTGGGAAAAAAAAAATCAAACCCTGAAAAAAGTCTTCTTTTTGCCCCGTATTTAAAATCCTTCCTATCAGCTTTCTATCTACTACTAAAGACAAGAAGTGTGCTTCACTTCCAGTTTTGCAACAACAGGTATTCTATGTCTTTTCAAAAGCCTGTAATATCTATCTATCAGATAGTGTGTCTGTCTGTCTGTAATGTTTGATGTAGAGTACATACTCTACTCTCTTCTCACCCAAAATACATGATATCCCATTCCTAATGTATTGTACTGCTGAACTAAAAGGGTTTTGATTAAATAACAGACTTGGTCACAGTTTATTTAATGCCTGACCTTTAAGTGGAAAGCATGCATATTTTTCTCCCCTCTAATAGACAAGAAAATGAAAAATTTATTTTTCTTGCAAATTTACTTGTTTTTATTGGGCAAGATAGACATATTATTCAGCAAACCAACAGAAGAACAAATTCCCTCTAAAAAAAAAGAAAATAATCATCTTAAAAAGGTAAGATATCAGAGGTAAGTTGAGAGTGCTATGTCCATTTTTCGGTGTTTTCAAAATATCTCCACGGCTAATAAATTAGTAGTCAGAGTACAGGAAAGGAGATCAAAAAGATGGGTTCAGGACTCCAAGTCACCTACAGACTGAAATTTGTAGGAGCCATTATTGCTGCATACATTACATTACTACTGGTGTAGGTCTTCTGGAGACATGCATACATACCACTTGAAAGTATGCGCTTTTTAAAAGACTGGGAAATCAGTACAGCCAGCTTCTCACTAACTCGTCTGGTTGTAGTGAACCTATGCCAGACGAAGTTACTTGTGAACCTGAACTGAATGTAAGATAGAAAATACAGACTGAAAGAAAGAACCATGCAGTGCACCTTTTCTCTGCCCAACAGTTTCAATCTTACTAAATATATTCCAGTAAGGATATACACTCTGATGGCGATAAGATGTCTAAAATTCACTTAATTCAAGGATGTTCTGTAAGACAGAAAAAATCCCAAACTGAAACAGACTACAGGAAAATTTACTAAACAATTTTATTTCATTTTTTTAATCATTAATGATAAACCACAGCAATCAAATAGTACCTAATTATTATAATGCCACAGAGAAGGTCCAACTGAAGAGTTAAAAAACCTAAAAGGTTCAGTCTCTAAGGAATTATTTAAAATCTTAATTGTTTTAATTTCATTAGTACACCTTAAACTAAAGGTTGGCTGGGGTTTTTGTGAGCATGTTAGTTGCTTATGCAATATGTATACAAATGCTTATGTGATTAGACCTGAGGGCTGTCAAAAGTCCAAAGGGATTGTGTGGTGTGCGTAATCAACAGCTTCCTCTAAAAATGTTTCATGTACATTTAAAAATGTAATTTAGATCAGAACTGGGGCAGCTTCATTATTAATATGGAAACCAGAAATATTTGGCAGGTTTTTTTCTGTCAGAGATCCTCTTATGCACTGAGTGCCTGCTTTCATATCAGCAAAATGCACCTCAAACTATTTTTATGCAGTAAATCATGGATTACGCATGTTACATAAGAAAATCTAGTTGGTATATTAACATTGGAGAAGGTGGGCTAAATTTAAAATTCTCTAAAATTAATCATTCCATGGAAAACAGATCAACATGTCCCATATGGGGGACAGCAATAGCACAGGGATTTGAAGAGCAAAGTACCGGTTACAACCTTCGTAGACTTTTTATGAGAGCTGTAGGTGCCTGAACTTAATTTGTCTAATACTATCTTAGGTGCTTTGTGGTAATTAGCCTGGCCTACTTCTTCTGAAAGGCTTGGCTGTTTCATAGACCCTGAGTGAAAACCACCTGCCCAGTCAGGAATTCCAACCACTGGCAGACAGATTTTTAAATGGCCCGTGTTTAAATGCCTGATTTATTCCCTATCAGTACATCACAATAAATAATTTTTCTTCTCTTTCTAAAACCAGAAAAAAAAAAAACAACCAACAAACTAAAGTGCTCTGCCATGCAGCAATCATTCCATTTACTTTTTTTCCCAGTTTGATAAACATACCTGTTGCCCAAAGCCACATCCCACCTGGACTTTAACACTACCTGGGACAAAGCAGCTACAGCTTCTCTAGGCAGCCTGTGCCAGGGCTTCACCGCCCACACAGAGAAGAATGTCTTCCTCATATCTAATTTGCATCTGTCCTTTTTCATCTTAAACCCATTAACCCTTGTCCTATCACTACACTCACTGACAAACAGCCTCTCTGTCTTTTCCTGTACGCTCCCCCCTTTAGGTGCTGGAAGGCTGCAATAAGGTCTCCATGAAGGTCTCTTCTCCAGGCTGAACAAGCTTAACCCTTTCTCTTGGATACTGAGACATTGACCACAACTCTTCGAGTGCACCCAACCAATCAACTCCTTATCTACTGAGTGGTCCATCCATCAAATCCATGTCTCTCCAGTTTAGAGACAGGAATATCAGGCAGGACTTTGCAAAAGATGTCAGACGCTTTGCACAACTCTGGCCAGGTGATATCACTTACTCTTCCCTTATCCACTAATGCTGTAACCTTGCCAAATAAGGCTGCCAAACCTGTCAGGTATGATTTCCCCTTAGAGAAGCCATGTTGGCTGTCACCAATCACCTCCTATTCTCCATTATTTTTCAAATAGGCTTGTTTTATGGTACATATTTCAAATCAAGATACATCAAAAACCACAGCAAGTACTTTAGCTACTCTGTAAAACTGTTTCTACATCAGCTGGATGAAAGGTACTAAATGCAATGCTCATTTTCGAAATACTTTTTCTGGAACTAAAAAGCTATGTGCCTGATAATGGTACCAGTCTAATTTTCAGAAATTAGAATATGAATAGAATCAGAAATACACAGATATGTAGTGGGGAAATGGATTTTACAGAGGTAAACCATGCTTCCTATATCTGGTAGGGTCTTTGAAGGAGTCAGTGAGCATACAGTCAAGAGAAATCTAGTTTATGTAATTTAAAGAATTTTTTTTTATTAAAGACCTTAAAGTAAGGTCTTAAGATATGAGATAAGAGGATAAGAGATCCACTTTCAGGAACAAGTCATTAAAAGACAAAAGGGAAGAAAATGCCCAAAGCATTCAGATGCATGTCACTAGACAACTTTCGCAGACATTAGTGCCAGGGTTGGTCAGCTTATAAGGTACATTTATACCATTACATGGATCTAAAAAAAGAAGGCAACTTTCACGTTTCCAACTAGTGCTAAGGTATTCAGGGAAATAAAAATGAAAGTTGGCTGCAGAGAGATGCAGAAGAGTCTTGGAGTGTCAACTAGGCGATAAAAAAGACAGATGAAATTCAATATCAAGGATATGTGGAGAAAAAGAAATCTCAACTTTACGTACTCAGCATGGGCTCTGAACTAGTTATTACCACTCAGAAAAGAGATCTTGGAGTTATAAAAGGTCTATGAAAATATCAACTCCATCTTAGAAGCTGTCAAAAAGCAAATCAAATGCTGGCCATTACTATGACAGAAATAGAGCGCACCATACAAAATATCATTATGGCATTATTTAAAGGCTTCAGATGTTCATACTTTGAATACTGTGGGCTGTTCTACTTCCCAAATCACTGAAAAGATACACCAGGAAAAGAAAGTACAACAGAAATGATTGAAAACTAGGGAGAAATGGCTTCCATATAAAAAATGACTAAAGAAGAATCCTCAAGGTAAGTGGAGGAGAGAGTGAATGAGAGGGTGGGTTAGGTCCTCTGAATCTGGCAAGATATTTCCCAAGATGCACAAGACCAAGCAAGGAACAAAGCTTATATAAAACAACATATCAAGTGATTAAACATCTGAACATGCCAGAGAGAGGCTGAGGCCCAAATACACAGATACAAAGCCAGGAAGAGGTCCTCGTGTCATCACAGACAGTCGTCCAAAATAATCTTTTCAACAGAACCGACAAAAAGAAACGACCCAATGCAGGACACCCCATGTGTGCTGGGAGCAAGTCAGAGGGGGCTCACTTTGCTCCTACAGAAGCCTGTGGTGCATTGATACCTGATGTGCTGTGTGCAGTTCTGGTCTCCAGGAGGATGCAGCAGAGTTAAAAGAGCAGCTGCTGGAAACAACCAAGGAACTGGAGCTGCTGCCTTACAAGCAGAGACTAAAAAGGCTGGGATGCTTCAGTTCTTATAGGAGAAGGCTCAGAGGAGATAGGACAGATAGGACTGAGGCTTGAAGACAATTTAATGTATATAATGCCCAATTGTTTTAAAAAACAGCAAGGAAGTATTACATCAGCCAGGGGGCTATCAGCTTCTGGATCCTGCTGCCCAAGCAGGTTATGGAAGTAGATGTTTATCAGCTGGTTTAAAATTGGTTTAGATAAATTCATGGACAACAGGTCTATAAAGAGATACTAAAAAGACAAGGGCCAGAACAAAACCTCTAGCTTTTTTTAATGGAGTATTTGCAGGTGCTGTAGGAAGAGGAAATGGACATCAGAAAGTGACCAGGCTCATGGGCTGTCCCTGACTTAACTTCTCCTGTTGCCATCTGCTGGAAAAATAATCCTGTGCTGGAAGCACCATTGGTCTGACCCAGCAGGATATTGTGTATGAACTTCAGTTACCTGGAAAAAGAAAAACTGCAGATGAGCATAACTGAGGTGCATTAAATCATGAGTCTTTAGAGGAGATGAACAGTTTTTCAGTGTCAAGAGCTGGATAAAAAACCCGACGACCGAAAGAAAATCAGCAGGTGGCTGGTTCAAGAAAAGAAGTACCTCTTCACACTACACATTGCTAAATTATGGGACTCTGCTACTAGATGTTGTGGATGGCAGAAGTTCATGTCACCCGGTTGCTGGTGAGCTTCCCCAGTAGCTCAGCCTTCGCCCCAGCCTGCTCCCAGGCACCAGCAGAGGCTTGGCACAGACAGCAATTCTCTTCAGACACTCCATCATTTCTTAGAAGAAAAAAAGATTGAACACCTCTCCTACCCATGCCCCACTTCAAGCACCAAGCAGCATGCTGCAGACGTCATACCAGCTCTTTTCACCCCCACGGATGCAGTCATTTCTTCATTTCCTCTGCCCCAGTGCTTCCCAAGCAAAATGCTGCTGGAAAGCTTTGGTGGGAGCAGTGCAACACAGGTTAAATCACTGGTATTATTCTTATCTTTCTCAGCTTCAGCCACCTCTGAATTTAATAGCGCTGTGTGTTTTAGAACAGCAAGGTTTGCATGACAAGAAATTAAAGAGCTTTCCACCTTTTTATTATTTCTCCTGCTTTCAGGGGTTCATAATGTAGCTGGGAAAATGCTCACAGCTGAAGATCAGCATTCAGAGTCTCAGTGTGGAGGCAGCATTTCATTTTGGTTGTGAGAGGGAAAACAGTATGTCATCTTTATAACTATCAATAGAAGGCTTCTGTGGGGTTTTTACATTCTGGATGTTTTTGCTGGCATGAGAGATTTCCCTGTTTCAAGTTAAGCCACTGGATGTATTAAATTAAGTGACAAGCACTGATGATGGCATGAACAAGAAAAGATATCTGCCTATTTAAAAAAAAAAAAGATATTACAACATTAGTTTATTTATTCCGCAGTTCTACAAGAAACACAAAGATAGAATTCTGTAAAGCATAAAAATACAGTCAACACTACATGATGCAGTGTTGACAAAACTGTCACTGATTTTAAATGCTGGGTTCATACCTTTATATTCAGGACAAAGAACAGATACTGACATTAGGAAGACAGTAAGACAGAGCTAAGACCTTATTTTAGCATTTCCAAACTCTTGCAAGGAATCAAATCATAGAATGTTAGGGGTTGGAAGGGACCTTAAAAGATCATCTAGATCCAACCCCTCTGCCATGGGCAGGGACACCCTTCACTAGATCAGGTTGCCAAAACCTCATCCAACCTGGCCTTAAACACTTTCAGAGGTGGGCCTTCCACACCCTCTCCGGGCAGCCTGTGCCAGGGCCTCACCACCCTCATGGTAAAGAATTTTTTCCTAACTAATAATCTAATCCTGCCCTCTCAGCTTGAAGTCACTGCCCCTTGTCCTATCACTGCACTCCCTGGTGAACAGTCCCTCTCCCACTTTCCTGTAGGACCCCTCCTCACTTTAGATCATTCATGGGTTAAATGAGGATACCAGCATTTGCTTCCCAATTCTCAAGTTGTATTAGTGGTTTCCACTAATACTATTATGATGTCACGATATCAAAATGGATGAGAGGAAATGGTCCAATGTTGCTTGAGGGGAGGTTTACATCGGATAGTAGGAAAAAATTATTCACCAAAAGAGTGAACAAGCTGCCCAGAGAGCCTGGTGGAGTCACCATTGCTGGAGCTGTTCAAAAAAACATGTAGATGTCACACTTCAGGATATGGTTTAGTTGACATGCTGGCATTGGACTGACAGTTGAACTTGATGATCTTAGAGGTTTTTTCTTAACCTTAAAGATTCTCTGATTCTATGAAAATATATTGCTTATCAACCTAACATTTTAATTTCTTCTCTGTTCTCCCCACTTGCAAGCATACTGAGAAACTGAGTTGTCTGAAGTCCCTAAACATGCACCTCTTACATACAGATTTCTGTGGAATGTAATTCATGGCATGGGAGAATAAGAGGTTAATTGCATTTCCAACATCCTTCACCAGAGGAACTGAAATTATGAGATATTTTATTTTATTTTAAACGGTATGCCTTTCCCTTCTCTCAAGAGCTTCATTAGAAGAAGAGAGAATGGGAGAAACCAGGAAGAAATAAACACACATTAGAAATAACCATCCCTACAGTTTGATTAAAAACCCCACACTGAACCATAAAACCCAATATATCTATGTGGGTGTATCTACACATACACAAACATACAGCCACATGCAAATATGCACATCTCCAGTATTACATGATAGTAGATATATAGACTTGGAATGTGGGAGGAAACAGAAACAGTAAGCACTCAGGACTCACTGCAACATGGAGATTGACAGAAATAGGGTAATTGCTATACCTGGTGCTGGAATGTGCTTCCGTTAGTTTAAGCCATTAAACCTTAGTTTAAATGTATCTAGAAATAAAGAAAAGCTTAAAACCACTGCATAGCTACAAGTTCACAGGACTCCTCCAGTGCTTATTCACTAAGGGATAAGCATGTCTCCTTTCTGGCTGACAAACTCATACAGCAGCTCGGAGCTCCTTAATGCGCAGCCATCAGCCCAGTCACCATTCAGTGATGGATAATGCGAGTCATGAACCATTGTATGTGCTCCTTGTGGTGACAGTTCTTCATTTCTTTTCTAGAGAAACTGCTAATCTATCAATCTTTGAATTGTCTGTGCCTAATCCTTCCGCAGGAAATCTCTCCTGACATAATCAACTTTATCAATTATTGCACAACAGCTAATCTTTTGCTACAGACGAAAACATTGAGAAGGCGTGATGATATTACTACAGGAATACTTTGCCTGTCCCCTACATCATTCCGAGACTATTAAGCTTCCGAGCTCAATATAGTTCAGAAAATTTCACTGATGGGCCCCTCCAGGGCTTTACTACCAGATTACTACCCATGATTTGATGACAGGATTTGTTATAAACATACACAATTGCTTGCAGGATATTAATTGCAATGTATACTCTTGTGCCAAACTCTTGCCAGAAGCTATATCAAAATTAAATCCCTTCAAGGCTGTTCTCATATGCACAGATATCAGTAGACTATTCTCGTGGCAGCCTGAGACAACGGCTACATACTCATCTTCCAACATCCCACAGTCCGTTCCAGTTATCTTGGTGGTTGTCTACACAGGGGACTTTTGGGAAGTAAGGATGCATTTGAATTTACTGCTCAGTAATTAATTCAGACACGCTCCTCATGGACAACCTAGTGTGAGGAAGCTTTTATGGTTTAACTCAGAAAATGATGCTATCATACAGAGGAGCACTTTTGGGGCTCAAGAAAATGTGTCAGATGAGGGATAAGCTATTAGCTCACTGTAAAAAGCACATTTTGTATGCCTTTCTTCACTTGTGGATATGTCCTTATAGATTCTCTCTCTTTCTATGTCCTTAAACTGCTTTCTCCTTCAGCCTTACCTCTGCTATTTAAAAATAAATAGCCTGCCATTGTAACGTAAAGATTTATAGGCTCCACCAAAAATATCCTAAGTTTCAAGTTCAAGAGAGGCTGAAGTTGTCATGCACTAAGCCAGGCTTTGCTTGCTAGATCCATTCTGCAGAAAGTCTATCCTAAGAATTTCTTTTCATAACAAACTTCTTAGAAAACAGCTGTAAATCTTCGATGTTTTAAAGGCATCTTATAAAGATAATTCCCTCAAAAAGTAAAGCATTGCCAAAAATACATCCTCTTATGTACAAATAGCAGCCATTCAACTGCAGTATAAAAACTTCCATGAAAGAGACGCACCCTTGAGACTACATTCAAGAACCCTGCAAAAAAAATTTTTTTTGCAAATTTTTAAGAAAGATGCCTCTATTTCCTCTATTTCAGCAAGTTTTGGGTGGGTTTTTTGTTTTTATTAACTGAGAGTTTAAAAATTCCTCCAGAATCCAGAGGGAATAAACAATTTAGAATTTTATTATGTATCATTAACAACATGCAAGTCTACAATAAAGGTTTTTTAAAAAAAGTGCTCTGGGTGACAATTGGAACACATATAACATGCTTGTGAACACACACACAGACACACACAGAGGCTGCCCTGGGACACTCGTTTACACATGTTCAGGGAAACTAACGGGAGTCTGCATTAATGGAACTTTGCAAAGCATGTAAAAAGACAATGTGACAAACCAAAAACTTTAAAAACCATGGCCGTGGGTTGAGAGAATAAGAAGAGGTGCTACACTCAGTTATGCTGTCAGAAACACTCCTAGAGCGGGAAGGTCTAATCACTGATGGCAATGAAGGTGGAGTTCGTGCTGCCATTACACAGGCAGCTCCTGGCTTACTCTCCTATGACTTGTCTCTTTAGAAGTAACTGCTGCTGCAGCAGACTTTGGAGGCTTTGCAAGGGCAAGATGAAGACTGAATGCTGCGCTGTGAGTGTTGGAGCCTGGACCTTGCACGGGCTCCCCAGGAACTGAGTCTCTTAATATATGCACTTCTGTAACTGGAGGATGGTAAACACAGGGTGCTATTGGGCGTAAAATGAACCATCTTTGGCCCAAAAGCATGCATGCAGGATGACCATCATAGTCCTATGTCATAAGCCACTCAGGAGTGGTACCCCCATCTTCAGAACTGCACACCCTGTGCAAAACCAGTTATAGAGCCACTAGCCAGAATATGTGGGAAAAAAAAAACCCAACAACCCAAAACAAGCTACTCAGAGCAAATTCAGGTGTGACATGGGATTAACAGAGCAAGGTATAGACCATGGTAGCACACATGCCAAACTGATCCCACATGCACCCTGGAGCAAGGAGGCAGAAACCATTAACTGCAACATCACACCTCTTGCAGCAAAGGACTTGTAAGGCACCATGACTCCCTGAACAGGCACAATGACTCCCTGAACTCACCCTCCATCTTGAGATGCAGAGGGACAGCAGACAGGTGAACTAACATCAGAGAAAAGGGTGGATACTAGAAAGTTGGTGTATAGATATTAACTGTATATAATATGATCGCTAAGCTCCCTTCCCATGAATGGATGAGGCTTCTCAGAGATACAACAAAAATTAAACCAGTTACTTCTGGTCCAGAATATGCAAGATCATCCTTAAAACAAGTAAGCAAATACAAAGCAACAGTAAAAGAAACAAGAGGTAAGATACAAAAATGAAGATAGATCTCATCTTCGTTATCTAACCAAATGGAAGCTGGGAAATAAAAAAGTGAGGGTGTTTTTTTTTCCAAACCACTGAGAACCATGCATTGTAAAAGTCCTCTTCTTCCAATCACATAATTGGAAGGTTATCTGAGTTTGTTATGGAGTACCTGCTGTGAATTACAGTAATCAGGCAGAGATTTATTTGGAGAGGAGGAAGCACACTGGAGCCTGCACTATCAGATGATGAACCTCCATCAAGTGCTGTGGCGCAGGCATCCCAGCCGGGTCAGGGCTGCACTCTGCCATATGATGAAGCAACTCAGAAGTACTAATTCAATGCCTTGAACTTAATTAGCAGGAGAGCGAGGCAACTAACTTGCAGTGAGTAAGTTGACAACTTTGCTTCTTTCTATTCATGAACCATCTATGATTAGCACAAATTATTCTTATAATTATTCACATTTAATTCACCGTATTATTAAAATAATATTTAGTCTACAGCTCATTCACCAGGAGGACGAGCATTCTAAATGGATTTATTAATTTTGAATATATGAGTAGATCTTGTTTCAAGGTGTAAGGCTCAGAATCACAGTGTCCAGGCAATTATCTGCAGCACTGAGTTTTCCATTAACTTTCCTGATTTATACTCTGAATACTGAACAAATGTTAGATAAATTGATCGTCATCGGTCCACTTCTTTGCTAGGTACTTTTGGAAAAGTAACACAACTGAGGCAAAACTCATGCCAGAGTTTGTAAGGAGAAGGGAAATACAGGCAAAAAGTCACGAATGGAAAACATAGGATAACACACTGATTCGAATACCAAGACTCTGGAAGAAGCTGTGCTTTGGAAAGTTAACAGAGCACATATTTAGTAACATACCTGCCATTAGGAACAGAACTCACAAGGGGATGCTTCACCTTGAAAGTACCAGTAAAGATGCTGATGAAGCTGAGCCACGGTTTAACAACCCAGCCCATTCTGTGCAACTCCCGCATGGGGACACCCACACAGTACTTAAACCAAAAGCCCACGGCCTTGCTCCTTGTGCTGGCCTTAAATGCTTCCAACACCTCCCTTAAAAATTTCTCCTTTTCCTCCCCTGTTTTTCTCTTCTACAGCAACTTGTCAGTCACCTGGGGGCTAACAACCAAAATAAATAAAGCACATTTCTCTGAAGGAGGAAAGACCTGACTGTGGTTGTGGTCGTCCCCCCATGGCAGCTGCCCCTCCTCAGCTCCAGCAGTTGGTGAGGGAAGAAATTTGAGTGATAATGAAAATGACATTTAGGATTATGGAATCAACTCTTTGCTCAAAGACAGACTTTTTACCAAGGGCTGTAGTGACAGTTTTCAGTAAATTAAAAGATGATAGGTTTAGATTGGACAAGACGAAGAGAAAGTATCTCTGAGAGTGGGAAAATCATGGATGCCCCATCCTTGAAAGTGTTCAAGGCCAGGTTGGATGGGGCTTTGGGCAACCTGGGCTAGTGGAAGGTGTCCCTGCCCATGGCAGGGGGGTTGGAACTAGATGGGCTTTGAGGTCCCTTCCAGCCCAAACCAGTCTGGGATTCTCTGACTCCCTGTAAGAAAAGGACAGAAATGAGAGGAAATGATGATTTCATGTATAAAACAATTTGCATCCTGGGGGAAGAAGGAAAGTGGAATGGGAGTCTGTGTGTTGCAGGCAAAAAGAGAAAAAGTGTTTGAAAATAACTAGACAGGACTCTCTGAGCTGAGGGGAGGGAGACATATCCTGACTGCCACACTGCAGCCCTGGCCCCCTAGTCCCCAGGGAAGCTGGTGGCCCACATTGCTCTGCTGCAGCAGCCGCCCTTGGAAAAAACGGCATGCACAGGGTTCTCACACACCCTGCACTTGGCCACCAGGACTGTGGGGCCAGGAAAACGCCCACTACCCAGCAAAAATGCTTTAAGCTCAGCCACAGATGTGAGGAAGAATCAATGAAGAGCACAGAGAAGTGAATGGGGTTTATCAGCTGAAACAGTGAAAATGGGGAATTATTGACCAGTCAATCTGTATCAAAAGAAATTTTTTACTTGGTTTCTTTGTCATCTTAATTTACCTGAGAAATCAAAGCAAAGATGTCATTTAAGGCACAAGACAGTATCTCTAGCTGGGGATCCTTGATAACCAAGAGGCTAGAGAGCGCTCCCGCCTCTTGGTGTAGTCCCAAACCAGGACCACTCCAGGACATCATCCCACTTTGAGCACAGGTAGGGCACACATTGAGGACCTACCACATAGTGCCTACTGCCCACAGACACTGCTTTTGTGAAAGATTTTCCATTGGTAATTGCCAAACAAGTGACACTGTGCTACAAAAAACTTTTGGTCTGACTTGGGAAGTAGGGTCTGCAGCCTTTGGTAATTCCAATTTTTATGCTATATATTTACAAATTACATATTACATTTGCAGCATCTTTTGATTTCTGAACTAACTAATGGAAACACTGTAAGATGTCTCAGAACAGATTTCCCCTAACGGCAAATTGAAATGTTTCTTACAAAAGCATGAACACACTTGGGCATATTCTCTTTTAAAAATCAAGACTGTAGGCAGAGCACATATGAGATTATATAATGAAAAGTGAGAGGCACAAATGCCTTTCTGTTTTTAAATGGCTACTACACACCACTACCACTCCCTGCTTCCCCAAACAGAGAACCAATCAGAGGAAAGAAAAGCTGCCTAAGCTGCTTCTGTTCCCATGAGCTCAGTCTAGGGGACAAGCCCTTTGGTTTGAGGGGACAGGCACATGGACAGGTAGCACATCTGCTGCTGTTGTCTTGGGGACATCTATCTCTCAGACCTCTGCAGCATCTCTTGCCATCAATAGGTTACCATTCCTTTAATTATTTGTTATGATAAGTCCACTCCAAAATTCAATGCTTAGATAAAGCTTTAACACCAGCACCGTATTAAGATGCTCCATAAATTCAGTAAAATTTCAGTTTTCCCAGTTAGCACTGGTCAAAGTTCAGATTTCTGTAAGCACAAGCCAAACCCTCTTCCAATCAACCAGCTGCGCATATTGAGCAATACCTAATTATTTATGCTCAAATGTATCATGAAAATACTGTTACTGCTAATACTATAATGCAGGACGGCTGTTCAGTTGCCTGTGCAAAATGAGCCGATGGATGTCATTTAATTTACAGTGGACAAAAGACCACACAGTACAGAACACTAATTGTTCCTTTTTATTAGTGGAAGCTAAATATAAATCAAAAGTAACATGCCCTAAACCTCCCCGGTTCAGGAAACAATGCACAAGAAATCCTACTTTAAAAAAAAATAACAATATCAAAAAAGGGAGAGGGAAGTGAGAGGAGGGTGTCAACTGAAGATGAATAATACACAGACATGTCCACAGTGATCTGAATAATTCAGCACTCGAAATTAAAGTATGTTTCACATCTGCCACCATAAAAGATAAAGCTATCTAGTCTGTTTTAAAAGTATAATGATTACAGGAGAACACTTCTGATTCACACTCAGGTCTGGTTTGAGTGCCAGCCCTGTGATCCCCACAAATAAACATCTCAAAGCTCTGAGCTGAAAGAGCTCCAGCTGCAAAGTTTAACTCAAAACAGGCAGCAAACTTTTAGAGTGCCACCTGTCACCAGTGAGCCCCGGTAGTGCTGAGCTACGAGCCAAGGTTCCTGCTCCCTGAGCCACCTCCACCAAGAGAGATGGGCAAGCTGCCCCCTCGGTTGCCTCACCGGCTGCTTGGCAGAGAGAGCAGCCCCTGCTCTCCCCCGGACCCTCCCCGCACTCCTTCCTGCAGCACTGCCCAGTCACCTTCTGCACTGGGGTTTGTGATATCCGCCTCAAACACAATCCTTCCAGACTCCTGGGCTTTCTATGTGCACAGTTGCAACAGCTCACCATCTGAGAGTACAACTGGTTCCAAGTGCATGTATTTTCCAAAAAATGCTTCTTTCCAAAGATGAGAATGGCCAGTGGATAAACACCAACTGGCTCCAGTGCATCCATGTGTCTTTGAAATTTTCACCAAGACACAAGAAGGTAGGAAATACAGTAAGCAGGAAATTCCTTCCTACCCTGTGGATGATACCTGATGGCCACAGCTTTACTATATCATTACACCTTACATACTCCACCTGATGCCTGCTGGGTTCGCCTTTTCCCATTCAGGGCAGCCAAGGAGGACACACAGGGAGGCGCAGCTGCTGCTGCCACACGAAGCTTTTCTCCCAGTCATGGAGAAGCAGCCCATGGCTTTCATCGCTGAGCGGTGCCTGCCAGCCAGCCCGTGCCCCTGGCAAGGACCCAGTTATTGTGGGCCAGGCGCTGCCTCCCCGCCAGCCACCCACAAGCCAGCTGGGGAGAAATGGCTCGGCGCTGGTCTCTGGACCAGCACCAGGAATGTTTCCTGGAACCCCTGAACCATTTCTCGTAAAGTAACAGTACAGTTACTCACGCCGCTACCTTGGAACCTTATATTACCAAACCTATCACGAACAACACGGAATTTTATTTGTTTTTATTAAAATGCAGCAAATAAAAAAAATCCCAATACAATTTCCTTTGATAGGAAAGCATTGCTGCTAGCTAGTTTCTCAATGTAAATTCTCTAAAGCCTTGATGGGGGCTTTGGGAAAAACAACTCAGATTTCCTCTAAATAAACCACCATAAAATCTGCAGCATTGTTTTTGTTTTAGAAAGTTTCTTATACTTGAAAGAGATGCACACTAGGAATTAAAAAAAGAAAATAAATAAACTGCTTTTAATCAGAATTTGGAAGTCACTGTGTTTTTCATCAGTGAACAACCAAATCCTTTCTTCTTTTGTACTCTGGAGTATTAACAGGTGGCCATAGCCCCTAGCTGCATGAAGCTACCATATGCTACAGAGATCAAAATTAATAAACTAACAGTACAATGTGCCAGTTTATTGTGCTTGTATTTCATTTTAATTTTCTCTTCGGTGTTTTTATTACTAAAAAGTCATCTTTGGTGATTTTTAGCTTTAATATCTGTTGCTGCCTTATTAATAATTTTGAATTGCTTGTTTTAGCATTGTACCAGGTAACTAACTACATGCGCAGAAATGTACTTTTGACACCTCTCACTTCCTGTTACTTCTCTATGACTCTACACTCAGACATTAGCAGTTCCATGCACTTCAAATGGTTTAACTGTGGAAAGTTAACAAATTTTTTCTGACATATAATTATGTGCACGATAAAATGCTCTGACTCTCATTTAACTGTACAAATTCAGTTCTTGTTAAATACTAATCAGACAGAACGAAGCATGACATATCACCTCTGTCCTTTCTCTGCCTGGCATCTTTCAGGGTTCTCAAAAAAAATTGTTTGCTTTACTCCTTAAAAAGTGTTAATGTCTGACCATGAAAAAGGAACCCCCTGGTGCAAACACTGGATGTATATGGAAACCACAAGGCATGTTTACATGTAGAGCAAATGAGCAAAGGTGCCCTCAAATACAAACAGGTGATGCTTATCCAATTCTTCAGTGAGCCTCAGTGTTGGCTCTAAAACTGAAGATTCTGCCAAAAAATACTTAAGAATATTGTGTCCAAAACCAGGAGGAAAACATTGTCCGTGTTGTAAACCACTTCATGACAATTACGGATTTGATTTAGTAACTTTTTATTCCTGTGAGTAATCAGTACTCCGGTGAGAAGCTTCACTGACTTCTCAGCTATGACTTGTATAAAGACACACTGCAGGTTTTTGTCCTACTGTATTGTAGAGGCATCAGTGGTGTGACTGCCAAGGGGTCCAGCACGAGCTTTACATTGAGGTTTCACCAGCTCTGACCCTGGGCCCAACTAGGGTCTTGCCCACTCTATTTAGAGCAGTTCCCAGCAGCAGCCCCAGCTGTCCTCTTCCCAGACATTTCGAGGAGGACCTGTGCCTTGTGGTCTCCTCTCCTTTCAGCTGCCCATGGGTTATGCTGGTTTTAGCATAAGTTCTGAAAATAAGGCACACAGCCTTCTGCCCTTTGTCTTTCAGTTTTATTGTCTCACTCTTGGGGCTGGTGCATCTTGATGCTAGGAAGAGCTGTCCGTTCTGGGTTATGGACAGGTTACACATGACTGTGCATCAGCAGAAGGAAGAGCTAAGGTTATCGTCTGGGTCCAGGGCTATTCCCTCAAGTGTATGGTACTAAAATTATGGAAAAAAATAGCAGAATTTGCTAATTTTGTTGCTGTCTCATTCCTGTAGCCTCCCAACCGCTGAGGGTAAAAAAACCCAACCCAACAAACAACAAACCCCTCTTCACCCAGCTCCTTCCCCAAAGCCTGTCTGTTTTTCTACCTGTTCTCAAAGGCTAGGATAGCAGCTGAGTCAGCTGTATTAATCCTTCCTTAAAGCACTCGCTCAAACCCACTGAAATCAACGGAAAGAATTCCAGTGAATTTTAACAAATGAGGATCACAGCCCTCAGCAGACATGATCTGTCTCCAGCATATACCATCCTGGACAAAAAAAAAAGGCAGGCAAAGTGCCTTCTGCTTCCTGCTCAGGTGTGGTTAGTGAGAGCTGCATCAAAACCGCTCAGTCGCCGGGACACGCTGGCAACATCAAAGACAACAGAAGACAAAGCAAAAAAGCCCACTTACTAATCAAGCTTTGTCAATATGCATGGACTTCACTGAATTTCATGATTCATGTCCCCAAACACAGGAGCTGCTTATATTTTTTCCCCTGAAAGGAGATTGTTTTGATGTTTTCTAAATAAAGCATCTTTGTGTTTAATTTCCAAATGATACGCCAAAGCTATATGAATTATATAATCGGAAAGCTTTTCCATAAGGAGCTCTTCAAAAGATGCCTGATTTTTGCAGGAAAAGAAAGAGTCTGATATAAAGTCCTGACCTTTTTTAAATTTACTTATTTAATTGCATGATACAGGCAGTATATAAATTTGAGTACTTTTGGTTTTTTTCCAGATCTCATCCCAGATATTTGGTTAAGACAATGGCAAGACATCTGTCATCTATAACCCATTGAAACTTCCTCAAGATACCACTAAAACAAGAACCCATTACCCAGATCATTACTCAGGAAAAAGTTTATGGAAGTCAAACACAAGTTTTACCCCAGAGAAGGCAGCAGAATGAGGCTATAAACTACATATTTGTTTTTTCTTAAGTCAAGACGTTCTTTTAATTTTTATCCCTCATTTTCATTTTACTTTATTTGTAGTTCCGTGGTAGCTCAGCGTAAGCACTACTCAGCTTTATTATCATCGGTAAACACCAGAATGTTCTTATGAACTTTAAGATCACAACATAATGCTGCTAATCTAAATATCTCTTATTTAGATTCCCTTATTTAGAATCCAGTTAACGCTCAGCCTGTAAAATTAGACAAGCACTAATGGTTAATACAACCCTAGGAGCCAAAAGACAATAAAGAAACCAAACCCAAAAAAACATGTTGTAGAGAAAGCATCTTCCATTATCTCAGCCTCACAGATCTATTTCAATTTACATTTAAGGAGAACTGAGATGTCATAAAATAAATGTAAGTACTAAGTTTCCAAGAATCATAAGCTGAAGTGTAATTCCATTGCACGAGCATATACTCAGTCTTCTCAACGAGCTGAACTGTGGTTTCCAGTGTTGGCAGAAGGCCCTCTTGTAATAACATTACACGTATACTGTAGTTCCCTTGATGTCTTTCATATTTTTTCATAAACAAAATTACAGTGACAGTGCAGTTCATTACAGGAGGTTTCATTAAAGAACTGGTTTATTTTAAGAGAACACCAGCAGAGAACTGTCTTTGGGGATGGAGAAGAGCAAGAAGTCTGGTTATGCCTCCATGAAAATCAGGCTGAAATTATGCAGGATTTTTGACACTTTAAAGCAGGAAAATCCTCTTAGCAGACAGAGAGAACAAACTGTTCTACCATGGCACCGCGTTAATAAGCAGGTGCAACCCTGTCAGGTTGCTGCACAGTGACAAGCTTGGCCCGCAAGAGAGGGGGGGGGGGGGGTCCAAGGATAACTGATGCTGATGGGCGCTGACTGGGAAGCAGGGGTTTCTCCCTTGCTACAGCCAGGTATTGTGGCAGGTGATGCCCCACCATGCAACCCCATCACCTTTTTTTGCCATCAGGACAGCACCTGGCCCTGCAAAGAACAGAAAAGTGGGGCCTCTCAGCAATTTCTTTTATCAATTTCCCTTCTTCTGGGGCCAATATGACAAGCTCCTAGAAAAACCCTGTATTCAGAGAGACTAGAAAATTTTTCATCTTTTTGAGTCCGCTGCTTCTCTTTCACACAAAATAATTTCCACTTTGGGATTAATCAGCTAAAAGGTCACCTCAGCACTTAGAGGTTTCAGAAACTTAATCCAAATAAATGCGATCTGGTAGGGTTTTTTTAAACTGTGTATCTCAATTGAATCAGATACGTTGCCTCCTATTGTTACTGCAATTTACCTCCCTAGTATACACTGCTAAGATAAGACACAATCGGCACCATCTATGACTTCAGGGGATGGGTTGATGGAAGAGTAATTTCACATTTTATATTTTTGTTGTGGACGCTATTTTCACTCTGCTCTCTAGCATGACAGCTTTGAGGTATCTGTGATAAAGATATGCAGTCAAGAGCGTTACTGGCTCAAAAAAACTCTCCCTTCCCCCAGAAAAATTGGTTCCTGGATTCCAAAAATCCCATTTCTAATCTTCTCTCAGAGGGCAAATGCTATTACCCTTTTCTGCCCAGGGTCCTCCCACCAAGTAGTCAAAGTCACGCACACAAAAAAACCCATCTCCCTCCTACCGTTATTGTCCCTTAAGTCAGGGGCAGTGGTTGAATACAGCCACCTATCTTTTCCTATGCTGAAGTCCAGACACTACGGGCTATGTCTGCAACCCAGCTGGCAGCAAAAGGCATCGAGCTATTACCTCTGAGGTACGACCACTATACCTTTTAAATGTGAGGTCCTTCCAGGCTGCTATGTTTCCTTTTAACAACTTCAATGAAAGAGAATAAAGGGCCGTAGGATGGATTTTCATCATTCCACGTGGTTGTCAGACTGTTTTCCTCTAATGACACTATGAATACATAACTCACCGTGATTTCAGAAACATGTTTAATGCATGATATTTTAAGAGCTGTAGAAAACACAATATTAAAATTCTAACGTGAAAAATAATAGCATTATGGCTCATTACATTCTCTATTGCAGTCATCTGAACTGTGAGTAACGTACTGTCATCCTGTCATCTAATTCTATAAGATCTGTGATCATGTTTTACACAATGTCATTTATTTCGCAGAAATAAGAAGGCTAAAGTCTTCAATTTCTGAAGTAGATTGTAAGTGCTTCGCACCAGTCACCAGAGAATGAGGTACACTCAAAACCAGATCTGCAGAATCAAACAACACTAAAGAAAATCAAGTCAAAAGTGGAGAACACTAGAACCAAAAAGCCTGATGCATCTAGTGGGATTTCTTTTTCAGTAACAGTAGCAGATTTCATACATTTACTCACAATACTTATACAGTCTTTAAAAAAATGTGGGTTTTTTCTTGACTCCAGACAATGCTGTTTGCCAGCATTTCTAACATTGCTCTGAAACAACTGGCATCATCAAAGCCCTACCAAGATCCTTATCAGAGCACCTTAGAACTTCTCTTTCAGTATCGCTTTTTTCCCTGTTGCCCACCCTATGATTAAGAAAAGTTCACATATTGTTGGGGATTTACCACAGATATAGCCTTCTACTAAAAATGTTCTTTGAAAACACCTGTTAGGTATTATAAAGATCTAGCATAATCTGTCAGGAAAGCACAAGTCCACGCTCAAAGCACATTCAAAAACACCTGGAAATGCCACAGGCTTTCAATGCCTCTGCAAATTGTATTAAATTCATGTCTCCTACTTAGTAAACATTTTCTGATTTAAAATCTATTAGATTACTTCTGGTCACTCCTAAGGAAGAAATAAAATGGCATACACTTTAGGTATGCCGGCATTGAGACAGACCTTCCCACTAAATTAAAATGCCATAATAAAATTCCCAGGCTTGCCATGAGGACTTTCAGAAAACAAGCTGACCCTTTGGTATCTGCACAATTGCTGGCTTTTATTTTGCATCATCATCTAGTATTAAGGAAGCAAGTAAACCTAGAATCCTAATGGAACTGCTTGAGGCCTGCTATCTTCTCCAGTCCTAGCAAAAGCTACTACACACCAACCCAAATTGCTGCAACTAACTTGGAATAACCAAGCGATGAAGCTTTCTGACAAAACCTGTGGAACTCATGCCTGTCTCACCAACACCCTCTGCCTCCCTGAACACCTCAGAGGGGGATGTCTTCGAAACAAAATAAGCTCATGGTGGTAATCCTTAAGTATACGTTCCCAGCACCCTGAGATTCAGCAAGACAGAAGGCTGCTGGGTCAGAAACCGTGCCTATAGTTACTGTTTTATAAAAGCAAAGGTACACACACAGAGCGCCTTCAAAATCATCATATATTTATTTCATCCCATATGGAAAAAGCCATAGGTGATTTGGCAGGTAATTGCCTTGCTTTTAATGTAACAGAAAAGGAAAATAAAAAGAAAAAACCCACGTTACCTAAAACAGCAAGTTTTGAATACAACCCTTTCTTTCTTTCTTGTTTATACAGTGGATACAACAGAGAACATCAACAGTACTATGTTCATTTTAATTTTGCAGTATTTTTCCCGCATGTTTCATCTTGTCTGTAGAGGGTGGCTGATTTCCAGGCAAGCCCACATGCATTCAATGAGGATGCATGGCCAGGGCTTCCAGTGGACAACCTGTGACAGCGCACAGGAGGCTGTAATGGCCAGGAAAAGGCAACGATTGAGGAGCCAGCAAGCACATTTGGATTCCTGGGCTGCTGGTCCTGGCCCCTCTCCTCAAGGCCACCTTCCCTGCTCTGGAGGTAGGCAGGCAGGCGGGACTGTCTGCCTCATTCATCCATCCCCTTCCCCTCCCCTATTTATCGCTCTTTTGTATAGGAGACAGAAAGCATCATTAGAGAAACCACATGAATGGGCTCTCTCAAAAGGTATCTCCAGCTAATGTGACAGCAGTCATTTATTAGGTCAGACTGTATAAAATAGTTCCCTGTAATTTAGCTCTTTTCCTGCCCTCTTGGGGCTTTCCTGAGGGTGGGAGGAAGAAAGTGAGCTGCTTACGGGCACAACAATACTTGCAATGGTGGTTTTCTTTATGACTGAAGCCATATTTTGTCTTCAAACATCACAGTCTTTGAGAACAGTTAAAATTCAATTCCAAGTCGAGGTTCTTGAAGTTATGCTTTCCCTGAAACCAACAAATGATTTGGGTCTGGAGGGCAAACACATAGCACCTGTAGGTTTCTCTGACTCATTAGTTTGTTTTTCTCTGTAGGATTTAGATTGACATCTATTGGCCTAACTTGTGACACAATGGCCCAGTTCTTCAAATGTCAGCTCCATCTTCCCTGCTTTATAATGTTTCCCCTGGTACAGCATCTCCAGATTCAGTGTTTGAAAGAAAAATGGTTCCGTTTTAGCCACTGTGGATGTGAAAGCAATGCTCACATCTTTTCACACCTTTTACTCATAACACACGCCCAAAAAAATCAAAAGATTAGGATTTCAGTCTTTTTTCTAATAAAAAATAATTTATAAAAACAGAACTCTAAACATGCATCAAGAGGTTGCTGCTGTGTCAGTAAACTGATTGAGGCCAAGGAAGTATTGGTATGTGCATTGAAGATGCATTTATTTACAGTCAAGTTATATAGAACATATTCCTTAATAGAAGTGAAATTAAAGAGTCCTGTGCTTACATGGGTACATATTACATCCACATACACAGAATACAGTCATGTCTTTATTCATGTGCCTTTTCTTCCATTTTTCCCCCACAAAATTCCTGCATGCAAAGTGCAAAGCCTGTAAAAGCTCCATACTATCTAAATCACAAGGATGTACACAATTTCCTTCAATCAGATAATCATAGATGGCTATCTCAGCATCAGTTTCTGGTAGAAGCACACACACAGAGGTTTGGGGGTTGGTGTGCTTGTTATTGGATTCTTTTGGACATAAAATGCAAAAATGCCCCACCCCCAAAGTACCAGAAGTTTAGAACAGACTAATTTAATTAATCAAGGCTTAACTTTTAGGAAGAGACTGTAAATAAATCAGTAGATTATTTATTAAAACAGGCCAATGGGTAGAATTTGCATAGATCACTATAGTTTGCCTTTTCTCAGACAGTATATAATGTACAGGTCAAAAAGGTTTTACTGCTCCCAAAATTAGCAGTTCCTCTTCCTAAAGCTCAGGGACATGGAACCCTCAAATTTAATTTGGGTCATGTGAAAGGAGCAAAAGGAAATTCAGAAGGTTATACAGGAACACAGCTCTTCCTTCTTAGCCACTAGCAAACTAGTGGCAAACACATTTTCTGTCTTTGTTTCCTCTCTGGGGGAGACAAAAATAATAATTCTGTACCCTGACCAGGTTTCGTCAGATTCTGAGTTTGTCTGAAAAAAGACCTTTCGATGTTAAGGTAAATAAACAATATACTATTAGTTCACCCTATTTTTAACTTCTTGTAGATGGAGAGCTTTTTTCACCCTTCCCTTTTGCACGCAGGCTGGTCACACGCTTGAAGCACCATGAGCTTCAAAAGAGAACAGGTTTGTAAAATAAAAATAGCCTCAGAACGCCTCAAATTTCTTCAATAACAGCAACCAGCTCAATCCTCTGACTGTTGCCAGAAACCAAAGTCGGATTATTACTGCATTTCACTCACTTCACAGATGCCCATTGTGCCATGCTGTCAAATGCTGAAGTGTTGTACTAAAAATCTTATAGCCCTTCAAATGGCAGGTGTCTCGATGAAGCTTTTACAACCTCTGAGCAGAAGATGGTTGCTCCTAATTCAACTACTTCGGACCTCACTAGTTCTAGAATTAGAAAGATATTGCCACAGGCTGACCTCATTAATACAGACTGACTTAATTTGTCACAAAGCAGGCAGTACAGCCACAAGAAGTGGTTTGTTGTTCAATTTTAAGTAATTGCTTGCAGATACAGCTAGTACTTTGGAAAATGTTGTCTTGGTGCTCTTAAAATTTCAGAGTTCAAGATAGGCTCATGTTTATGCTGGACTTAAATTTTTGTCAGCTTCAAGGCAGGAAACCGGGCTTTGTCTTACTCTTCTACAAAAGAAGAGTGGAAACTACTGTTACTGCTACTGTTTCTTGAAATAAATTTATAAACCACGGAGAAGAGTTTTAAAATAAAAAAAATCACACAGCTATGCAAGGAGAGTGTCATGCCTAGCTCTACAGCTTGTCATCTGCAGCAAGCAGCAGCAGACTAAACTCTTCCCCTGATAAACTCGGGGCCCAAACTTTAGGAAGCTTACATTCAAGTCAACAAACCCAGCCAAGACCAGGACCCAAACAACTTCAGTCAGACCTGTCAGATGTGAAACCCCTTCAGCAGTGACCTCCTCAGCCACCCAAAGGTATTTTCACTTGGTTTCACAGCTCAGCATTTTAAACCAACACCTCAGTCCCCTGAAAATCATCATGTCAGGTGCCATGTCACCTTTGCCCCTGAGTATCAGCAACTATGTTTTCCCAGGGTGCCAGGGAGAGCTGCAGGTCAGGTGGATCCTCCTAGCTGGGGAGGGAAGCAGGCCCTTGAGGGGAATGGGTTGACCCTCTGACCTGGTTTCAGCCGAGACCGAGTTAATTCTTGTTCATTGACTAGCTGGTATGGAGCTGTGTTTTGGACTTGAGCTTGAAACAGTATTGCTAACAGAGATGTTTTTGTTACTGCTGAGCAGCTCTTACACAGAGCCAAGGCCTTTCCTGCTTCTCACCCCCCTCCACCAGCAAGTAGGTTAGGGGTGTGCAGTGAGTTGGGAGGGGACATGCCTGGAAGAGCTGACCCCAGCTGACCAAAGCGATATCCCATACCTTATGACATCATGCTTGGCGTGCGAGGGACTGGTAGAAGAAAGAATGGGGGGACATTTGTAGTGATGGTGTTTATCTTCCCAAGTCACCATTAGGTGTGCTGGAGACCTGCTCTCCTGGTGATGGCCTGACCTCAGGGAGTGGGGAATGTATTCCTTGGTTTGCTTTGCTTGCATACATGTCTGTTTCTTTACTTATTAAACTGTCTTATTCTACACCCATGAGTTTTTTCACTCTAACTCTTCCAATTCCCCCTTTGGGGGAAGAGTGAGCAAGAAGCCATGTAGGGCTTAGCCGCTGCCAGGGTAAAACCACAACACCCTCCTCTGCCCAAGTCACATCTCCTGGGGACCCTGGGAAAGGTGTTAGCTTTCTCCCAGCTTCACTTTGGCAGAAAATCTTATTTACATCAGCTTTAACAGGTGCTTAAACCCCATGACACTTATAAACAAAAAGCACTAATAAAGGTTTTTAAGTAGTAGCTGAAAACTGGAGGCTTTTTTTCTCCCAACAAAATTGTTGTTTCATATGTAAAAATGTACTTTAAGACAAGACTTTTTATTACTTGTTTTGTGTTGCTATTTAATCTTCCTCCTACATCTGTTGGGTCTCACCATCTTTGATGAAAACAAATACATTTTAACACAGGCACAACCACCAAGAATAAAGTGACAACTGCAGCACGAACTGTAACTACTTTTATCAAAGATGAATTAACCAAGGGTTTTTTTTTTTACCTCTCGTTAGCAAGCAGCATGTTTCTACCTTTCTTCCCAAGTATTCCCATATGTTACACTTCCTATCCTTAAGATCAAAGTCAAGTAAGTTGAACTGTTGGTGCACAATGGGAGGGCAAGGGACAGGAGGCATAAAGAAAACAGCTCAAGCTAGATCTCAGGAGGAGCATCTATGGGGAAATGCCGTGCAAGGCAATGGGCTCGCTGGGCATGAGCCCCTAGAGCACCCAGCCCTGCAAAGCCACAGAGCCCCCCAGGACCTAGCCCACCCCAGTTACCCCTTCATGCGATAATCTTCCTGCCACACGCTGCCCATGACTTTACTTCTCAAAGTGAAGTAACCTTGAGTTGTCAAGCTGTCATGTTCATACTGAACCCTGTGGTACACATCTCCCTGAAGACACAAGTGAGATTGATTGCACTTGTGATTTGTTCATTTCCACAACTATCTTACCATTAATATCTCTCTCTCATCCATTTGCAACACTTGCTAAGCACACAAAATTGATTATAATGTCCAATTCAGCAAGTAAAATCTTCTGGGATATTTTTTTTTTTTGCCTCTTCAGACTGCACAGGGAGGGGAAAAAGCCCAACAAAAACAGCAACATGGAGGGGGGTTCAAAATTAATTAGCTTAACAGGCAGAAAAAAGGTCTAGCCTTGTCGGGACTGCCTTGTGGCAGTGTAAGAAATTATGTGGTTGCCTTAGTGCAGGTTCTAATTTATGTATCCAAAAGCGCTATATCTCCGAGTAGATTAAGATAGCTACATGTTTCAGCTTTAAGTACTCATCATGCCAAGAGATAACAGAACTGATGAATGGGACATTTCAGATCCTTAGAGAAATGTGCACTATTACATAAAAAGTGTGATTTGAATTTGTCTTTCTGCTTAGGCTGAGCCATCCTAACAGCATTTATAAATAGAAGCAGAACTTTAAAAATCAAGAGCTGCCAGAACGCTTTTTCTTTGTCATCTGATCACTGAAGTATAGGACTTCCAAATCCATATACTTGCATTGGAATAATCTGTATGTTGTAGCCTCCCCTCCCCAAAACGATTTATTACTGAGTAGCAAATGGCAAATGAAGTTACTATTTCAGTCTGACACAGTCTTGGTCATTACCTTATGAAAACAAAAGGAAACCAAGTTCCTCTAACTCTTGAGAAACTTGAACATAAAATAACTGTGCTCTGAAGGACGGGTATGATATGCCATTAGTTTTTAATAAAGCAGTTTCTTCAGACTTGCTAGATTTACAGGCTCAGAAATCAACTACTGATGAATCAATCTGTTTTCCCCTGCTGAGATGTCAGAACAGACAGGGCCACTCTAATTGGAAAACCAGACAGCAGCAGCTCTGTTAAGGCAAAGGCTGTATCGGACATTAGAGACTATAAGTCTTCATTCAGCCCTGCATCGTGTTCTGCAGGACGGTTGTTGACAATTCAGCTTAAAAGTACATCCTGAATCTCTAAAAGGCAAGAAAGGATAAAAACCAATTCTGCCTGAAATGTGGAAATTGCAGAAAACTACTACTGAAAACATGAAGGCTGCTCAAGGCATTTTTCTTTTGGAAAAATTTCATACTGCATGGGACAGCACTGACGCACGGGTGTGTATGGCAAGGGGACTCCTGGAAAGTCCTTCTTCCAGTGGAACTGCTCCAGCACGGGTACCTTCACGGGGTGTAGGCCTTCAGGACCAGACTGCTCCAGCTTGGTCCCCCATGGGGCCACAAGTCCTGCCAGGAATCCTGCTCTATCCTGGGCCCCTCTCTCCATGGGCCACAGGTCTCAGGACACCTCTTGCCCCTCCCCTTCTTCACCCACCTTGGGGTCTGCAGAGCTGCTCCTCTCACATATTCTTACTCCTCTCTCCCAGCCACTGTTGCACAGCAGGTTTGGGGTTTCCCCTTCTTAACTATGCTATCCCAAAGGCACTACCATATTAGCTGAAGGGCTCGACCTTGGTCAGTGGCAGGTCCATCTTGGAGATGGTTGATATGGACTGTATCAGACACAGAGGAAGTCTTTAGCACCTTCTCACAGAAGCCACCCCTGTAACCTTCTGTGACAAAAACCTTGCCATGCAAACCCATTACAGGCCTCTAGAAGAGGAGAGACAAGGACAAACTATGATGAGTCCACAGGAGCCTTCAGATGGCCAGGCCAGAAGCAGCAGCCCTTCAAGGAAGTGCCAGGGGAGACAGACTTGCCTAGCCTGGGGCTGGGGGGGACAATCCCAGCAAGAGATGTATTCAAAGCAAAGAGAACCACATCCATCACATGAAGTCTGAACTAACCTCTTATTTCTATGCTGAAACACATGCAGCAGGTACTCTATGTGTCACTACAAAATAATCACTCACAAACTCAAATGCTCAACTCTCAAATAGTATTTCGGCTCAAAATTATATTCTATTTTAAACATGCTTGTCATAGACAATTAAAACAGTCTCTTACGGCCAGTGTTTTGAAAGTTTATGAGAGGTTCTCAGGTACAACTTTTAGAGGAAAATACATGCAACAATTATTTATCCCAATGACCAGTAACTACACTGGTTTGTAGAATCTGCACAGAAAGTTTTAAACAACCCATTCCTATACTCCAATTAGGCGAGGAGATAAACACTTTTTACATTTACACAAGATAATCTTACAGGTGCAGACCATTTTGATTGATGTCAGACAACCACAGAAGCAATATCATATGTGTGCAGTTGTCCAGATTACTGGCTAAATTCTACCTGACAATTTAACTCTCAATACCAAGACAAAAAAGGTCTTTCAGAAAGAAAGAAAACAAAACACCCAAAAACCCCAAAACAAAAGCAAAACACACAACCCTCCACCCCCAAGAACAAACAAAAAGAAAACCACACCCCACCAAAAGTTTTCCTTTACAAATCATTAGTATCTCCATGGTTAAAAATACAAGTGTAGTCGTATGCGGTAGTTGTGGCCACTTGGAGTTCCAGGTCTGCCAGAAGTTTCAAGACCCCAAGATTTGAACATGATTTCAGTTCTAAAAATAAGGAATTGGCTCGGGTCCAGAATGGATGTAATACAGATCCTTATCGAGTCTGAACTAGTTTGCTCAGCACTAATACGAACTAATATGACAGCTTTAGTTTACTCGCATATTTGTCTAAAAGCACTCTATAAATTTGCCTGGAATTCTGCCAGAGATGGTACTGAATTACTGAATGACAGATTGAGGGCATTTCCTCATAATCTGAACTTTTAAGGACCATAAATACAAGCAGAAACCTATGTCTTCAACCTAATAAACTCTTAACTTATCGCTTACTAAACAGGGCAGATCTTATGATTGAAAGCAAATTATTTTCTTTCACTCAATTTACCTCAGCATAATTAAAACACCTTAAACAGTTACAAGTGACAATAAGGAGTTCTTTTCCTGATACACACTTGGGTTTCATGTTTGAATGCTTCCCCACATAAATAACAATGCATATGAAAATTACCACTCAACCTAGGAGGGGTGTTTCCAAGATCTGTTTTTGGCATGTGGGATGTCAGCACTGCAGAAATTGGTAAGAGGAAAAGGCAGTATGCTATTCAGCCTTAGTGGAACTAACTAAAAGGATAAATAAAGCTAGGTGCAGTGCGTTCGACAGGAATGCAAGCCAAATTAGGTCTCCCATGATAAGTCAATGTAACTTTAAACTAATACTTCATTCATGCTGTTCCAACTGAGGCGAATTCTCCTGTGTTTAGGAATTAGTCAGAAATTAGAGTAAAACAAATGCAGTACCCACAGCATATAAACTTAACATACCATAAAAAGAGTATCCAACAGTCAGTCATGCACAAATAAATCTCCGTAATTAAATTTCTTCTGAGAGCACTCAGTATGGGTACTGCTGGGTTTTTGTTGCAAACTGTACTTTTCAAATATTTATTGTTGGCCCATTCATTTTAAATATCACTTCTAAAGCATGTGCACTAAATTGACTTTTATTTTAAACATTTTGCTTTTAGTTAGTATTTTTATTGCTTGCTCCCCAGACAGTATAACGTCTTTCTCAAAACATTTATAAAGTACTCGATTGAAGGCTGAGAAAAAAGCTAACAGAGCAGAAGAGTCAAAAGCTTCCGCATTTCTGGATTCACTTTAAGAGACTCTGTTCAGCTCCAGCCAGTTTTGGAGAGGTTTACTCATAAAACACAGCAAAACTGGGTTACAAGTCCTTTCGCACTCAGTAAAATTTTCACATTTACACAAAAGTGAATAACACTCTATTGCACTTTTGAGATACACTAGTTGTTTAAAACATCCAAATGCCTAGTTACCCCCCAGATACAAGTCTGAAAATCAGTTTTAGATATTTTAAAACAACTGCTTAGTGGGGTTTTTGCAGGTTTGTATTGGGGTTTTTTTTTCCCATGTAGCTCAAAATAGTTGCTTGGTAAAAATATTCCTTCAATTTAGAAATAACCTCAGAAATAAGGTCTGGGAAGGCTTGAGGCACTCTTCCAGGGCTAAGAAAAATTATGTGCACATGTTGGACGTCAGTTCATTTTTATCACATTTACAAGTCTTTCCTTCTTTCTTTGCTATTCCTGTAATCTGGTACAACAGCCTTATCAGTTATTCAAAGAACACCGTATTATCAGATTTCATAGAACTAAAGTCTTGGGTTTCAACCTTACAAAAAAAACATATAGAAAATGATTCAGTAAATCTGCATTTGTTCTGAATTTCTGTCCTTCTGCTCTGAATGCCACTGGAAGGAAAGGTGATGATTCTGCTGCTGCAGCCCTCAGCCTTCATCCTTGCCTTCTCAGTTTTCCCTTCACCTTCACAAACACAGAAGGAGCGATACTGCTGTCTCAGGTCGATTTATATGCAGGTCAAGCAATGCCTATACGCTTGGGTCCATCTAGGAAACAGGGTTGGTTTGGTGCCTTACAGCACAGATAGCACTAGTTCTTCAGGACTCATTCTTAAAACGATACTTCACTCTGTTGCATCAATTTTACACCACCGTAAATGTGCCGAAACTGTACAAAAATAAAAGGGAAGCAAAGGTTCAATGCTCCTTGACATTTCTGAAAATGACAGTGATTTGGGTTTGAAGGGACCCCCAGAGGTCATCTGTTCAATAACCTGTTCAAACCAGCATCAAGTACAGGTTGCTCGGGAGCAAGGATCCCAGAATGGGTCAGTTCCCCTGCTCTACTGATTGTCCTCCCTCAAAGTGAAAAGTGCCTTCCTCAACACTGATCTGAATCATCTGTATTGCAGCTCATGTCCTTTGCCCCTTTTCCTTCTGTATACCTCTGACAGGAGTCTGTCTGTCTACTCTGCACCTTTTCGATCAGGTGTAGACAGCAATTTCCCACCCACCTTTTGATCCACTAATCTAGCTCATATCTCACCAGTATTTCTGTAAAGATACTATGGAAGATGAAGTCAGAGGCCTTACTGGAATCCAAGGTAGGCACCTTGGCTGCTTTCCCCTTACCCACACAGTCAGCCAATTCATCAGAGAAAGCAAGTCAGTATGGTCAGAGACATCTTGCTCACTGTAACTCCATGCTGGCCATTCCAAATCACCTTGATCTTTACGCGTTTGGATATGGTTTCCAGGAGGATTTCCTCCATAAACTTCCCTGGAGTCTCCTCCTTGTTCTTCTTGAGGCTGGGAGCAGTGTTTCTCTCTTTCCTGTCATTGTGAACCTCTTTGAAAATGACAGAGAGCAGTCGTACAGTGACTTCTGTCAGACTCCCCCCCTCCTTGGCACAGCCCATGTGGTCCCTTGGATTTGTGTATGTTCACTTGGCTTAAAAACTATCAGACTTGATCTTCTACTATGGGGAACTTTTCACTCCCCTAAACTCTACCACTCAATGCAGGATTTAGGAAAGATAGGAGCAGAATTTACCAGGAAGTGACAGGATGACACATGAAAAGATGATGTAACCAATATTACCTCCCCAGGTAACCTGAGTACATCTCCTGATCCTTTCAGCTGTGGACCCACACTTTTCTCCACCTTCCTCTTGCTGAAAGCATGTACAGTCTCTTCTATTTTTGGCCTTCACATCCTTCCCCTTTTCAAATACAGGTAATTTTTGTCTTTCCTGCACCCCTTCTTCATCCATGCAAGCTCAGACAATGCCTCTGTGTCTCTCTGGGGTGGCCCATGACTGCTACCACCTTCAGTGTGCTTGAATTTACGTGTGAGCTCTGCCTGCGATGCTCCTGCCACACTGGCTTGATTTCCTGCAGGCTGGAAAGGACTGTCCTTGTGCTCCTAAGCCATTCTGCCCTCCATGGCAACCTCCCGAGGGATCCTGCCGGGCTGAAATTTGCTCTACTAGAAGATTTAACTTTTTACTGGATTTTACAGATACTTTATGTTAAGGTACCACAGTACTAGAGTTATCAGAAATTATCTTTATCATAAAAAAAAGAAACCTTTTTCAAATAGATTAGCTATACTACCTAGAGTACATTTCTTTGGTACGTATTACACTGCTTCATCTTTCCAAGAGCCTCAAATAAACCATGAGTCTGTATGTGTTGGCCATTCACTAAACAGCACAGTCTCAAGCAACGAGTGCAAAAAGGACAGATCTGAGAGGGGAAAAAAAGAGAAAACCCCAATATTATCCTAAGGCTGCTATTTTGGTATAAATGATGTGGACATGTGGGTTCATTCTGAGCCCTGGACCCGTTGGTTTCATATAAAATTAATGATACGAGACTGTGCCAAAGTCATTAGTGAGGCTAGGCCCTAAAGTCAGGATGAAATACAAGTTTGTCCAGGGAGAAAAGCCAAATCTTTAAGTCATTCTAACACTTACAAACTAGTCGATATTTTTATTGGTTTCTTTTTGATCAATCTTCAGTGTATGGTATCCTATTACCAAATTTTGTCTCTACAAACATTAAATTGTGCTATATAAGTGATTTTTAAAACTCAACTAGAAGTACAGAAGGAGAATTAAGTCAATTTATATACTGGTGTTGTCCTTTCGGTGTAACTTTTACATGTAGCACACGTAGAGGGTACAGTTTATACTAAATATAGCCACTGAAAACAGGATTTTATAAAGGATAGAAAAGAAGCCAGTAGACTTTCATAATGTCTTTTTGATGTTCCAATCATTTTCTAGTTAGTCAACATGACATTCCTATTTCCACTGGTTTTTTTTCATAAGGAAACCCATGTGACACGGATCACGTCTGGTCAGAGGCCGCAAGCAACAAACAAAGCCCACCAGTGCTCCTTTCCACCATGAGAGAGTACAACAGGGACTCCAGCTGGAGCAAAGCATAGGTAACATTTTTTTGCAACACTTTTCATCATATTATGGAGCAAACAATGAAAAAGTGACTGACAGTTCCAACGCATCTTATGTGGCCTTCAAGACCAGTGCCCTTCCTCCCGCCCTCCGACCCCAGCCCAGCGACAGCATGCAACAAACACCCTGCCCTTGAAGGCTGTACCCAACATGGTTGTCCTCCTCTGCCCAGCAACCTTTTGTGGTAGTGCATGCTTCCTCAGGCCATTTTGTGGCTATTAGTATCACTTATTAGTACTATTATTAAGGAAAATAACTTACACATCTACACGCAGAATGGGGAAGATTTTCCCAGTAATTCAATTTGTTCTTTGTGTTTCATAGATCTGTACCTACAGATACAGTCACAGTACTTATATTGATGGTGTGCTGAACCTTAGTGCTGGCAAGCTAAAGCTCCCCTTCCAGTGCTTCCTGCATTTGCTGCAATGGGAAGTTCTGGAGGATTCAGTGCTGACTCTTTTGGATAGATTTTACAGGGCTCACTTTGAGTTGTACAGAGATACAGTTGGAGCACTGTAATCTTCCCATCACACCCAGCTGGAAGCTGCCTGATGCATCAATCTAATGCAGTTGGAGCCTGCTGCTTACATCCTTACATCCCTACATCCATCTATCAGTTGTATGTCCAGATCAATGAGAAAGCGATTACCCCTCTGGAAAAAAAAGTGATAAAATAATTGTAATAGGCACCTGATGACTAAAACACAGTGATCTAGTCTAATAGAAATGCCAGCTTTACAACAAGACTTCAGTACATAACAAAATCCTGTGGATGGCACATAATATCTTGCTAAGTATCCCAGATACAGCTGTTACATGAAAAAAACATAGAACATCGGCTAATTTCTGAAGAAACATCCAGAGGAAAGAAAACATGAGCAACATGAAACCCTTGCTTTTGCAATAGAAAAGTCAAGTCTTATTGAGAGTATAGACTAACCAATGTTTAAATTAATGTCCTTAATATACAAAATCTTATTAAAATAGTTTAATAGTAGATTGAAAACTATTACCTAATTTCGCTCAATGTAACCAGAAAGCACTATTAAAAATAATTAATCCAAAGAAGAATAGAATATCTCAGATAATCTATACATCCCAGCAAAGAGCTGCATGAGTCACAGGGGAGGCTGACAAAGGCACAAAAGACTGGGGTGGTAATTGAGCCAAAATTCAGAGCAGCTTCAGAAACAGAGGACAGAGGAAGAATTACAAGGAGAGCCAATCAGAAGATAAGCACAAAGGAACAGTTTGCTTTTGCTGTCCACAAGCCTAGAGCAAGCACACAGTGAAAAATGATTTACAGACATGCTAACTAAAAGGTTAATCACTATACGTAACAGGCTAATCACCCAAACACACAGCAACAGGTTAATCTCATAAAGCATTACAGAATTAGCCAAATAAGGAATTAAAGTTATATTTATCCCTACTCGTCCTAGGGTTTCAACGGTGTCAGCCTATTTCGAACTTCCGGAGTATTAAAGCTGCTGGTTGACTAGCATGTTTCCTCTATGTTGCCCTGCAGGGCTCATATAAATATTGCATTAATTAGCTCATAGGTAAGCCTTTTCCTGTCATTATTTATCCCTTATAGAATTAAACAGCATCAGCCAATTTATTTATTACCTGGCTGCCTTCTGTAGTGGAAAAGAACTGAAAGCCTGGACCTGTCAGATGCTGGCACTGTCAGGTAGTTTTGATATAGGAAGGGAAAAAGTAGCACAAATCTTTCTGTCTGGCTTCTGTAAGTTCCTGTATATGCCCTGCCCAGTGCCTGTGAATGACTTGTTTTAAATGTTGTTACTTCTTCAAGCCATTTTCCCAGTACAGGCAGGGTGACAGAGGGGCATATTTTTTTCCCCTGCTTTCAAATTCTCTCTTCTTTGCACTAGTCCAATTTCTATTCTACTTTTTAATGCAATCTACTTCCTTTGCACTGCTTAAAATGGAAAACAAGGTTACAGAACTACTTAATCATCACACCTAATTGCCCATCACCCCTTGCCTTTATGTAGGCAAATTCATCAACTGCTCTCAATATCGAGTCAGATGCATCAATGCAAGAGTTTGCCTTCTGCTTACATATGGGCTATGGGCAATAACATCTGGGTTTATTGACCTTGGAAGCAAAGTCCACACCAAGACAAAACAGCAACCATGTGTGTACCTGGGGTGTTCTTCCCACATGGTTGTAACACAGCAGTCCCTTCATCACCTTCCCCCCCTTTGTTGCTAGCAGTGTTGCTGCCAGGTGCAGCTAATGCTACCTGGAACAGCTTAAACAATAAGGCTTTGATTCTATGTTGCTGGAGGACACAGAAGTGTTCATAAAAGAGCAGAGAAGTGTTCATAGACCATCAGAGCCTCCAGCATCTTCTAAATAGGACTAATCACACAGGTTTCAGAGAAAAGAGCATCCAAACAAGTGGCAGCTAGATGTGCGTGTTCTCAGCTACTAATGCAAAACCAGGTTTATTTCTAAACATCTTTGACACATGGAAATCAAAAATGTATTATTTTAAAATGACGCTCATGTGGCAACAAAATAAAACTTGTGGAAAAAAATAATCTCTTGGCTAATACTTAAGCATCTGCACAGAGCTGGAAAAAGGCCAAAAAATCCAAATAATCAAATAATCACAAATAAATGAAAGCAGGTATTATATATGCAGAGTGCTTATCTTTGTCATACCCCAGCTAAAGGAGGAAGAATACAGTTTGAGCACAAATAAACAATAGTTCATCATGAGGCCCCCTCTAATCACACAGAAAAGCAAAGTGAGCCTTTTAAATATTTATCCGTTCTTTCACAAATAAGTATTCTGGCACCAGCTGATTAGTAATATCTGCAGGATCTACATAATTCACGATTTGATAAACATTTTAGGTTTTTTTCTAATTATATTAACAATTCTAACACATTTAAAGTGAAGCTGTATAGTCTGCCGTGTATTTTGTCCCTACCATAAACATACATTGGGCAGGCTCTGGGGCCTGCAGGTTTTCCAAAGACCGACCTCCGATAAGCGACAGTGACAGTCAAGACATCCTTGGCCACATTCTCATTGCCAGTGGCTGACTACATGGCTGATTTGGGTGGGGGTCAGGGGTGTGGAAGGTGTTTTCAAATAATAAGCAGGATTGATTTAGGTTTTTGATATATTGGGGGGTAAGTCCCCAGCTGCTCCCAGTGAGCTGATGTTCTTCAGACACAAGCTATCAGCACCAAACCTGTTTAAACTTCTCCACACCTCCAGTATCTTAAAATATTTACTCTGATCATAGTCGCAGGACACTGCATCAGCCAAATGAACTCCTGATTAAACCACAAGTCCTCCTCTCTGCGAGCAACTTCAAATGTTCAGGGGAAAGGGATACCCTCACCTCATTGCCAGCAGAGGACAACCCCACCTTACAAAGACAGGAAAGATACAGAGAAAGTCAAGTTTTTACAATCCCAGTTCTCATCAGATCCTGCCATCACTCACCATACTCTACAATTTTCCAAAATACCAATTTCATGTCTAATTGGCAGTGCTAGGTTAACTTGGATTATTTTAAAGGTCTTTGCAACCAAAATGATTCTATGATTCCAATTATTTGCAGAAAAGAAGCTATATATATATATATGCATGCTATATATTTATATAAGTATACATAAGAAAAAAGGAAGCATGACAGTACCTCAACTCCTCCAATAATAACCCCTTGTGCCCCTTCCTCCTCAACATGCATAGACACTAATGATCCAAAATCTGCAACACATGTTAGTTTTTAGGTCACTGGACAACGGCCCACATAGAGCAGAAGGGACTGAAAATTAACAGTGCTACTAGAGAGAAAAAAATACAAATAAAGCCAAGAAATGACAATGCTATCAAAACATTTGATAGCCTACTAAACATTTCTTACCAGCTTTTATTTATTCATTTTGACTGAACATTTCAATTTCCTTAAATATACAATATGCAAAAAGAAAACGAAATTTTCTTCTTTAAAAAAAACCCAACAAACCTCTTTCAAGTAGATACCACATTTTAAAACTAATGCTGGCTGGTAAATAAATCATAATCACTTATTCCTTGTTGCAGGGAAGGGGCATTTATATTAATTAGAAGCAAGAACTACCAGCCTTAGCTGGTAGTGCGTGGTTGTTATATGCAACAGTTGTGATTTGACATTTTAGGGCTGGATTTTCCCCTCTTCTCTCAAGCAACTATTGAAGGATTATGCCTGGAAAACAACCAGCTGTTACTAGATTCAACACTTGTTTTCATTCTGGTTTGTGGGGTTTGGTTTTTGGGCTACTCATCACACTTGCAACAACTTTCGTTACAGTTAAATACCTATTGCTCTGCTCATGAGCTTCTAATCGGTTCTTTGAAAACAGAGGTACTAAATGATATGCCTTTTAAATGCTTAATTTGTAGTTACCTACATGAAGGTTTTGCCCACATTCGTAGTGCATGTGTGAACACACAGCTCCATTTCCCCCCTACACCGCCCACTCCTCCCTCTTTGCCCCTCCTTCTTCCCCTCCTCTCACAGCACTGAGCCACATGGAATAACACAGCAGATGACTTTACAAAGTTTAGAAACTAAACAGAAGCTTCTCTGGGAAAGCCATTTAACCTGACACCTCCAGTCAGGCCAGACTCATCCTGTCCTGCTGTTGTGCCCAGGGGAAGGAGGGAAGGGGCGAGCTCCCCAAGGTGGTCCCACTGGCACCTCTTGGTCCTGACCACAACCAGATGGAAGTCCCTGAAGCCAGATGGGATTCCCAAGTGTTTTCTCATTTTGTCTCTGCCTTTTCTGTACTGCAATGGCATTAGTCCCCCTCCTCCCTCCCCAGCAGAGGCTGCTCTGAGACCTGCTGGAGGAGGACACTTCTTGACCCAGGCCCCTTTTCGCCAGATGTAACACTTCTGTAACACCTGCCCACTAGGCTTAGCAGCAGCCATGAACCAGAGAACTGCAAAACACCGTGAGACAGAGCCTTACCATGTGTTCTCTATCATGGTCACTTCATAGGATCTCAGACACTGAAATACTAATCAGCTAAAATAAAATAAGATATTACAGTCCCTTGTCCCCACCCACCCACAGTTCTTCTGTCTGTCTCGCGCTGCAGCTGGTGCAGGAGCTGAACACACCAGGTAAACATGGGGCTGCATTGCTGCTATAGATGCCTGTGTCCCCAGACAGACGAGATGGCGGGAGAAGGCAGAAATCAGGCAGTCACTGCTTGCTGGCTTTGTATTAAACTAAAAATCAACCTCTCATTGCTAGCACTTTTAGAGCAGTGTTCATGATCTCTGCAGGGTGCCATTTTCATCTCTTCTTTGATGTGAGAAGGGTGGGAGTGATGGTGCATTAGAAACAGGAATGAAAGGGGCAGGTTGGGAATCATTAAGTAAGCTCCCTCTCTCTTAAAAAGGAAATGCTCTTGAATTTATTCAGTTGCTCATCTTATCTGGACGCATTAAAGCAAAGTATCTAGGAAGAGAAATAAGCTTCGTGTGTTGCAGACTTGCTCCACTTTTCAATATACACCTAGTATTTCAGTAGCCTTCAGGTTTGACTGACTGAAGCAAGAGCTATAGTTTAATTAACCATTACAGCTTTTATAGGGTGTAATTGGCCTTGCATCTAGTTCATTAAAGCCACAGTAGAATCATTCTGACAGTCCAGCCATGAGACCAGTTCACACAGAGCCTTAGCAGTTCAGCTGCCTGCACATTAAGTCGACGAATGCTTTCTGAAGGGAGGAGATGAAATAATGCCAGCCACCTACTCCTGGTCAAGTGTGTACCCAGAAAAAAATTCTGAACAGAGATGAGCAGGAGCAAATAGTCTCCAACCTCATTACTCCCTATTCTGCTCAACATATGTCAAGTGTTAGCACTAGGCAAGCTGACATTTCAGCTTGCCTTTGGTCTACCCTGGAAACCTGATATTTATAATGCGATCATTCTATATCTGGCCCCTGGAGCAGCTGCAGTTAAAAGAAGAAGAGTTATTAAAGAGGAAGTCTCGATTTGGTGGCTATTTTGTAGTTAGAAGCCTTTTGAGACACTCCTATTACCTGAAATATTCACAAAATAGTTTTACTCTTCTGGGTCTTTGGCATAAGCTGAAATAAGATACTTTTACCCCTGCCTTAGAAGTGATTGAAATTCGCAGATATTACCAAGATGTAGGCTTCTGCGTGGATCATGACATTCCCAATGCAGACTTCACAGAAGCACATCCTGCCCATAGCTGGAAAAGTAACCCCTAGATGAGGCCATCTCTCCTCCACTCCCACTACCCTTTCTTCCTTTTTCACCATATTTTTAACTTTGCTTCATTCACCCTTACTTCTCCATCTTCTATTTTCTTTGGGCCATTTCTTCCCTGTACCTCACCTGTCATTAGGAGAAATTTCCAGTTCTCTTCTCTGACAAGAACTAATTTTCAGGAATAACCCCCACTGGCCTTTGCAGTCAGTGGACCTGTCTTTGACTTACTCCACTTTTTCTTTGGTGCTGACAGGCAAAGATCAAGGAAACTTGCTTTTCTTGAGGTATATCAGCACCGTCTTCCCAAGGCAAACAGCAACCTCCCCTGCCTGCTTCTCCAGACACATGTAAACTTGCTCTGCCAATGCCCTGAGCCAAATGCAACTTGCATGTCCCTGGTGAGTAACTGAGCTATTAAACCATAAAGCTGGCTTAAAAAAAAAAAAAAAAGCTGTTAAAGCCAAGCTACTAAGCCTAGTAAGATCTACTGGTTTATCACAATGTTAGCATGCCCAGTTTTTAGTGCATCTGGAGCTTGGTCAGTGTAAACAAATCTGCACTCAGAGCACTAACAGAGTGAGATTGTACCTGCCTGCAAGAGACAATGTAGGAAGAGGTTGATGTGATCGGTTATTTACCATGCTGAAACTCAACAGGGGCTTCAAAAGGCTATAGGGAGCTGAGAGACCTGATGGCATATTAATAGGTCTTTTTCAAATACTCACACACCCTCCCAACATTTGTCTTCAGCAGGTGAGGCTTACGTCCAGAGAAATCTCTGACCTTTAATGAAAGCTGTTGTATAACCACACTGCTATCCTTGGGGGAAAGAAAAAAAAAGAAAGGGAAAAAAAAAGGAAAAAAAAACCCCTCGATTAGTCTTGCCCAAACTGAATAACCTGTCAGTTTCAATATTGTACAATACCTGCACTAATAAGATTTAAATCACTTCTAGCAATTTGATGAGCAGCCTCTGTGTTAATGTAGCCCAATTCTGTACTGAGTTTCACAGCTGAAACCTTGCTGAGGTGACACCCTCATTACCAAGAACATAATTTGGCCAAGTATTTTTAAAACAGGACTTCCCACACACAAACTTCAAGAGACACACAAAGCATTCTGCTAACATTTCCAATCACCCCGAATGCTTAAATAATTTTCAAGCACATTTTGACCGTTGTATAAAAGCACACAACGTTACATTCTGCATTGTGACACGGTGAATATGAGAGAGACATGACAATTATTTGGACAATTGAGAGCATGAATAAAAAAAGGATTGCTGAATCAGATGCTGTACAGCTTATAGCTCCTGAGAAGAAAGCTTCTGTCTTCCAGGGTTTATAAACTCCATGGCTTAACTGCCTCAGCACAAAAAATTTTCTCCTAAAAAAAGAGGATGCACTCAAGTCGAAGCTCAGGGCATCCATCAAGTTTTCAAATACTCAGGAGTTTTGCTGAATCAAGAGTCAACATGAACTCTGAGCAGCAGCAAGTAAGCTCTGGCCTCCAAACTCTGTTAAGGGTAGTAGCTGGTATAATACAAATTCTAGAAGGAAAGCAAGCAACAGTGCTGTCAATTCTTAGTCCTTAAGTTCTCAGAGATCAGTCAAATGACTTGCCAGTCTTTTTAAGTCCCTAATCATTAGCCGAAGTATAAGTCAACAAAGCTGTATATTATAGTAACAGTAATATGGGCTTTTAATTATTAATAAAATATTTGTTAATTATTAACAGAACTATAACCACTAATGGATTTACCTACTGGGAGCATGTACACGAACTTAAAGACTCATGAATTAAGGCTATGTCCAAAACAGCCCATCCACACACCTTCCATCTTTCCCTGTCCACTGGGATGCGGGAGAAGCAATAAACTGAAGCAAAAACACAGTGTGAGCAGTGGCCACCAGCGTTGAGTAAATATACACAGTGCTTCAAAAGGGATCATCTGAAGTTGAAGGAACCTATTTCCAAAAAAACTCTTCTATGAGTTGTAGCAATAAGAAATTTTTAAAATAAATAAATAAAAATGCTTAATACATGGAACAAAGGCCAAATACCAAGATAAGAGATGTGCCAGATTTGTATCTGTCTGTGTGAATGAAGTTCAAAAGCATAATGATTTGATTATACCTCAGAAGGTGGATGGAGCCTTAGGCTGAGGTGCAGACAGACACTGGAAGAGGCCAGGAAAACAATAGAGTTCTTAATCCCACACCAATATCTCATGCACAACTTGCCAAAAATAACACTTTTTCTTTTTTGGAATTTTAACCTTCATTAAGAAATAGGATATTTCAGCTTTCCAGTTATTATAAACCCTTCAATTCCCTTCTCTCCTCAAAAAAGTACAGTCATTGAAAAGAGTTGTTTCTAATCACTTCAATCAGTAACAGGTCAGAGTTTCTTGATGAAAAATTATTTTCAAGTACCAGTTACAAAAGCATGTCTCAAATACCAGGTCTTTAATATTGTTATAATTAGAAGTATTGGTATGCCACCACAGGACCAAGTTCAAGAGTGGCAGAGTAGTGTATTTATGCACAGCAGAAGAGGAGGTGTCAGGCACTACTCACTGTGTAGCTGACACACAGTGAATGCAAGGGGAGGAGAAGTAATTCACTCCAAAGGCATCGAAAACAGGGAAATACACATTTGTAAAGCCTAGGCAAACACTTGGGAAATGTATTTCTGGAGGCATCACAAAAAGCATTGGCCAGGGATGGGGAGAAATCACAGTCCTCAACCAATACATCAGCAAATGGAAGAAGCCAAGCAAAGTCAAGCTAAAAATTAAGAATGGGAAGTTTTGTAGTGACAGGTAGCACCATGTGCCAGCTGACTGAGCTGAAACACTGAGGCAAGCTTGCTTTCAGCTAAGGAAGGCATATTTGTTTAGAAAGGGCATTTAGCTGGTGCACCCACACTGCCAAGAGCAGTAATGCATACTGCATTTGTTGTCATCTTCCTGGGCGCCTTTCCGAAAGCTGTGCATTAGCCAAACAGGAGTTATTCGGATCAACAAAGGGGTACCCATGTGAAATGTAATAGTCTGTTGTTCACAGAAAGTCAAACTGCATAATCTGATGGTCCTCCCTGTCTTAAACTCTGACTCTCACAGAAAGAGGCTGACAGAGCTCAGAAAAAACAGAGTGCTGCCATGATCCCCCTCCTTGCTCTTATATTGCAGAGCTGTGTGCCTCTTCACTCAGGGTGGAGGGGGAAGAAAAAAAGGAGGGGGCATTACAGAAGACAAATTCAGCATGGGAGCCTCTCTGCACATGTTGGTGAATAGATGCAGAATCTTAGCTTCAAGTCTTCAGCAACTTACTGAAATTACTGAAGACTGAAGACTTCCCCTTGACTGGGAACTCGTTAAAGGGTTTGTTTGTTTTTTAAATTTGGTTAAAAAATGAATAAACATGTATAGAGGACATCATAGGAAACGAGCAGGTAGAAGGTATTTTTCAACAGTATTTCAGTGACAGAGACAACTGTATCACCAATTATTTAGTAGCTGTTCTGATTTTACCACCACCACATCATCTTTCATGTCCCCACAATTTAGGGAAAGATAACAGTATTTTTCTTCACAAATTATATTCATTTAGCTTAGTTTTGTGGCAGTCAAACATGGCTCAGACAAATCTGATCTTACCCCCAGAAGAATTTTATTTATTTTTCCACTAAGAGTATGTTATACAATACCAATGAAACTCAGTTATACAGACCAACTTGGAATGCATGGCCTTTGAGAAAGATCTAGTTTGCAATCAAGGCAGAAACCATGCTCTACAGCTCAGAATGGTTTCCTATTTTCAGCATCTTTCAAAGACTTCTACCTATTATCAGCATTAAAGCCATAGACTTTTCCCATAAAATATTATAAATGAATAACTATCCGTGCTACAAAGACAACATGAGGTTCTTGGGACATTTAGATTCAGCAAATACTACAGTGGCCTGTTCTGAGCTATGTATAGCTAGAAAAATCAAATTTCATCTGCCACTCTGTCAGGCTGCATTCCAAAGTCAGTTTATCACTGCAGCAGATACCAAGATATTTATCTTCCCTGGCTAGGTTAATCTTGTGTTCCATAATTATCATGACTGCCATAAAGACATTCAATTCTGTTCTGCATTTGTGAATGTTGAAAGTTCAGGGAGAAACAGAGCTTAAAGGGCCTCCTCATTTTTGTTTATTTTCAACTTAAAGGCAACAGCAGAAATTAAGAAGTGCATCACATTGCTGATTGTATTCATTACTAGACCTGTCATGATAGCTTTTCAGGTTTTTTTTTTAGCCTCAAACGAAATTAAAATCATTATCACATTTAAAGTGTTCCAGGCAGGAAATGGATAGAGAGCACTATGAATACAGTTGGTTGGAAATATCTGTGTGCAATGAGTGTGTGTATACGTATGCACACACACTATTTGATGAATTTTCCACAGCACTTTCTTGGGATATCCCTCCCCTCCTTTTTTCCTTTGACCATCTGACAAAGCCTCATCATGCAGCACGTTTCAGGAATCCACAAGGCTTGGAAACTTCACCATCCCCTTGTGCAACATGGCTAAACAGCTTCAACTTCAAGATTTGGCTTGTTTGGAGTTGGCATGGTTCTCTTCACCACACACTGTAGTTGTTCCCTAAAAGAGTTGTGAATATGGTGAGCCAGGGATCTTTCCTAGTAGATGCACTCCCATTCCTACTGCAGATTATTAGTGTCATTTCTACCAACACCTGCTCTCCTGCCACTTTGAGTAGGAGAAAACAAATAGCACCTTTGTCCCCACTTTCAGTGACAACCACCATGCAAAACCCTAGGCTCAGAAATACATGAACCAGGAATCCCTTTTTTTGGGATACTAAAAATCTCAGTCTTTCCCTTTCTGAATTCCATTCTGAAATAGACAGACAGGTAATCTGGAGAAAGAAAAAAATCAAACAGGAAAGGAAGATGAGTATGCCTTGGGACACCGCAGGCTTCTGTCTACTTGTCAAAGGCCGATCAAGATTAAAACCTTGAATTACTCGTCAAAAACCAGAGTATGACACATGGAACTAACAGACGACTGAAATGAAAGATTTTGTTCAGAGGGTAAAGCATATCCCTTAGTTCAAAGGATGCAGAAGTTGGAGCAAAAGCCAGACTCAAAGAGAGCCTACATTCTTGATTGCCTTTAGCTTGCAGCAACATGGCATGTCCCACTCCATCACTTTAGAAAAATGAAGCTGAGGAACACAGGCTTCACCTAAACTTAAAAAATATGAGCTACACTTATGATAGTAATGAAATCCATGCACAGGCAAAAGTTGAAATATTTAGTCAAGCTTTGGCTAGTTGGTATTCACAGGGTCAGCAAAGGCATGTGAAGTAGGCAGAAGAAGTATCAGTTTCCAAATCCTATTCCTCTCCCTCTTTAGCACAGTATTCTAGAAGGAAATAAGATGATAGAAAATCAGACAGAAATGCTGTTCCTGAGATGGATTTCTTCTACAACCAGCAGCTCAATGAATGTCCCTGTGCTATTTCCATTTCTGTAACAGGGATAATAATGTGCCTACCCATTTGTCTATTGTTAGGGTCAAAATTCACCCATGTTTGCAAACTACCAGGAGTCTCTTCAGAAATGAGACTCTAATGTGACGTGAAAAACAATTATTTCATTAGAAGAGGGATAACATGTACATATATACCAATGTTTCCTTATTTCAGTTTCCCCAAACTTTCAAAGTTTCCATATAAAAAATAAATTTCTGCCCTTCCATCAAGTTTAGACAAGCTTTCTAGAACTTCACCAAACAGCAAAGGGAATAAAATTGAGGATGTATATCCATGCTTCTATGAGGAGATCGAGACAACCATAATCAGCTCACTTGAGGAGTTCTGGGGCTAAGTCACTGGAAAAGCAAAATGTGCTTAAAGAACATCTCAGGTGGAGTGGATAAAGTCACCTTTGGCTTCTGCTGCAGAAGTGGCGATGTGCCAAAGTGAAGTACAAACCCAGAGCCACAGGCTTCATTAGCATAAGTAACAGCAGATTAAGCTGAGAAAATATGCCACAATGACCCACAGGTTCCCCAGCCGTACTAAAAATAACTACACAGTAGACAAGGTGTCCTCCAAATGTGGAAAAAAAAACCCCACCAAGGTCTTAAGGAAACTAAATCCAAAGAAACCTTTTTTCTCTTTTTAAAATCTTTCAGTAACTTGAATATTCATAATCAAACAGCTACCTCTATGCATGAGAACATGCCTGAAAGCTCAAAATAAAGCTACATGTGACTGAAGGACCAAATAATATGTTCAGGTAGAACTGTCGTTGCTGGAGGGAGTCCTCCCGCAGGAGTAATTCCAGCCAGGATGTCAGCAAATGTGGTGAGGGCTGATGAAGAGGTGGTGGTAGTTCAGGATGTAATAGAAAAGACACAAATCTGAAATAAGTCCAAGATCTAAAGAATGAGTCATTTTCAATAATTTTATTAGTAACAGTGGGTAGGCTATAAAGGCTGGTCAGTGCTACATAACAGTAAGTGCTACCATAGCTATTCAGTATGGCTGGGAGGGGATCGAGACCGTCCGTGTGAGTGCAGTTCACGTCCACTGGTTATTTTCCAGTTTAAGCATAGCTGACAGAAGAGTCAATGTGATACACACAGTTCAAAGTGGCAGCAACATACCTGTCCTGTTTGTTTGCTTTGCATGGCTTGAGTCTAATCTTGCACAACTTCAGTCAGGGTGATGGTGGCATGAAAAACAGGTTGATGTGATGCATGAAATAGGTATGTCACTTCAGCTTTTATCTGAGAGTTTCAGCAGTCAAACACTTTCTTTTACATCTCTGGAGAATGATATGCATTAAATTTAACGTAAGCATTAACTACTGGCACCTTCGATCTTGAATATTACCTACAGGCACCATAAGATCCAGCAAAGAAAGAAAACAAAAAAGGAAACAGTGTGCAAGGAAGATGTCACACATCATAAAAAAATACATTAAAAAGCAAAAATTATGTAATATAGAAGACAAGAACAGAAATTAATGTTCCCTTTAGAAATGTTACGTGTTGATTAGTAACAGAAAGTCATAAAATAATTATAAGACAATAGCTAAAACTGATTTCATTTAGACATTTTACAAAGGCCAAGGGACCTTTAAACAGCTATGTTGGACAAGCCTTTTCAGCTTTCCAGCTTTTCAGTTTGTTGGCTGATTTTAAACATATTGGCCATTTTAACACCAATCAAGAGAGGGTAGATGTCAACTTTTTGGATGATGGCAAAAGGATGAAAAACACTATAATAAATGCTGAATAAAATTATTTTGTCAGCCAAACATCAATCTGGGACCTAAATGCGCTTTCTGAATGTTTGCAATTGTGATTCCTGTCTTGCCTCAACATCTACTGGCAACGACATCGGAAGGTGAAACACACAGCATAAGAATGATTCTCCTTTACGAGGAGCTGTTTTTCAATTTCCCTGGATATTTTCTTGTTCTTGTATTATAGGAGAAGTGATAAAGTACAGAAACACACTTGCCTTACTAAACTTAATACATCACAGGTTCTCAGAGAGTAAGTGTGGGTATTCCACTGATTCCTATAGATGTTTCCAGACAGAAAATGCAAAAGAGACCTTATTCATTCTACCACTTTGAGAATGAAAGCTTAGAATGAAACTTAGGATGGTGGCAGGGGCTCGTCCTCTATAAACCCCAATCTCTTTTATGCTCCCAGACAGACCTGAACAAAGAACACTGATTCCAAATGAGGTACCTTGGGATGTTCAGGCTCTAAGCATGAAATGCAAGACAGCTGCATATATATACACCTGTAACTTTTTCAGCAACCACGTGCACGTCTGTGTGTGGCACAGCATCTCTTCATCTGGGAATGGTTTCCTGTCCAGACCTGGACAGGCAGGAAAGCTGGGCAGGGAGAAACCGGATGAAATTCAACAAAAGCAAGTGTAAAGTCTTGCACCTGGGGAGGAACAACTGCATTTATCAGTACAGGCTGGGGGTTGACCTGCTGGAGAAGAGCTCTGTGGAGAAGGACCTGGGGGTCCTAGTGGATGACAGGTTGGCTATGAGTCAGCAGTGTGCCCTGGTGGCTAAGAGAGCCAATGGGATCCTGGGGTGCGTCTGGAGGAGTGTGGCCAGCAGGTCAAAGGAGGTGATCCTCCCCCTCTACTCTGCCCTGGTCAGGCCCCACATAGAGTATTGTGTCCAGTTCTGGGCTCTCTAGTGTAAAAAGGACAGGGATCTCCTGGAGAGAGTCCAGAGAAGGGCTACAAAGATGATTAAGGGCCTGGAACATCTATCCTATGAGGAAAGGCTGAGAGAGCTGGGGCTGTTCTGCCTGGAGAAAAGAAGACTGAGGGAGGACCTAATCAATGTTTATAAATATCTTAAGTATGGGGTGCAGGGGGAATTGGCCAGCCCCTTTTCTTTGGTCTGTGGAGACAGGACTAGGGGCAATGGCTGCAAATTGGAGCACAGGAAGTTCTGCACCAACATGTGGAGGAACTTTTTCACAGTGAGGGTGACAGAGCACTGGGACAGGCTGCCCAGGAAGGTGGTGGAGTCTCCTCTGGAGATATTCAAGACTTGTCTGGACGCCTATCTGTGCCGTACAAGCTAGGGAGCCTGCTTTGGCAGGGGGTTTGCACCTGATGATCTCTCGAGGTCCCTTCCAACCCCTACAACTCTGTGATTCCTGTCAATACTCTTTCTCAGTTCACCTCCCCAAATGCACACATGCAGTGTTTCCCAACTGTATAAAATCTGAACTCTGAAGAATAGTCTGCTGGAGGAAATGTAGTGTTCAGAATCACAGAATAAGATACTTGAGTAGGTAAAAGGGAAACAATTAATTATCTTAATTATTTTGAGGTTTTTTCTCTCTCTTCCTATCTACTTTCCTGAGGGGAGAAAGCTCAGTCACTGTCATGCTGTTTAGTTTCCAGGGTTAACAACATTTACTTTAATATTAAACTTCAGACTTGATCTTAAACAGCTCTAAATAGGATTACAAGGAAGGAAGTCTTTCAGGGCTCCAACCTTCATTTTCTTGCTCTGAGCTGAATGCATGCATCATGAGAGCACCATGCTGAGAATCATTAGAAATGTACAGGGACAGACAGCCCTTTTCTAAATATACACAAAAATGGACACTCTTTGATGTGTTCTTTAGACCCAAGTAACTTTTCCCTCCCTCTGTACTCTTAAGGTACTCAGTGTTCTTCAAGCAATGATTACAAAAATAAGTGAAAATAAGTTTAAGTGTTTCTTACCCCACCCTTTACTCTTCCTGCTTGAAAAAGGAATCCCTCACTGCTTCAGGAATGTTGCTCTGACTTCGGTAGGCTCTTAAACCTCTACTCTGTTCTTGAAATAGTAGTAGTACTAATAGTAACAATGAAAGGGTTCAATATCACAACCTAATAAGCAATACTGTATTAAAAAACCCCTTACTGAACAAGCCAGAATTCTACTCTAGCAAAAGAACGTGATTAAATTAATCCTGTTTCATGTCTAGAGAACTTCCCCTTGCTGAATTTTCAAGTTCCATAACAACTCACTGCATATCTCTTATGCTTTTCTTGAGCAATGGAACTCATTACTTACCACAAGGAGTTGGACTACTCTGCTCTACTTGCAAGCATAATCAGCAAGACAAATGACTTACAGGTGCTAAGCATCACGCCAGAGCGTACAAAGAAACATCACAGAACTTATCTGAAAATGCATTTGCAGCAAAGATTAACATTTTATTCCAGTAATGGGGTGGGGTAATTTAATTTCTTTGGTTACAAGGAGAGAAAGTACTGCCAGGTTGCCATAAATAATCTTTGACTGGCCTCCAGAAGTAACAGATGAAGATGTGAACCTGGTTCTCTCCAACCAGCTTACTGACTCCTCCCCAACTCTATTTCACTAGAGGCAGGAGAGAGAAACAAGAAAAGCATGATTTCCACGACTGTCTCCACTGAACCCTGACATCCCCCTTGATGTCTAACCCTACTCCCTAACTTATATGTAAGCAAACTAGGACAAACATCCACCTCAAATCTGAGAAGTAGGTAAAAAATCACTGCTGGCCTGCTATACAATCCAAACACATAAAATAAATTACACAAGCTGTCTCGCCCGTGATAGAGGAATCGTTTGTCTTTCCATTTCCAAAGCCCTTTACATTTCCAATCTGCTAAGTAGCAATTCTTTTTTAAGACCTAAAACCCCAATGATTTAAGCAAAGCTTTTCCCATTTTTCAGTGAAATCCAGTAGTTTAGGAGCCTGGTATTGTCAGTCAACATCTGAAGCTCAGAGAGCCAATAGTAGGAGACAAAGCTTTTTAATTCCAAGTCACAGGTTTGAAATCAGTAATGAACAAGACAGAATGGTCCCAAGGTAAAGCTCCCGGCACACAGTATCTTGCAACCTTTTAATCATCTACCAAAATATATCTTTTTAAAAAGTTTAAACAGGTTTGTCCAGAGATATCATTCACACAAGGCTCCAGTTAGGTGCTCCAATGTAGCTCCTGAACATAACAAACCTCTGAACAGATCCCATCTCAACCCCATTCACTCTTTGTGTTTACAGTCCTCCTTTAGCAGATAATCCCTTTGCTGAACCAGTGGACTGTTTCAAACTTGGAACATGTTAGCTATGGTGAAAAAGGAATATAATGTCCAGAATACAAGAATACAACCTGTAATGGCAGGTAGCTTTCAAAATCCTACAAATGACAGCTTGCTCTTCCCCATCTGCTAGCAGCCCAGTAAGACATTTCTTAAAACCTCAACCTGATGCCACAACGTATTTTCGCTCCACTGATTATTTCACAATGATGGAACAAAAAAATTGCTGTAATAGCTTCTTGCTTTTTCAAACTCCACTAGAAACAACACAAAATATCTGCAGCACCAGTGTGTTCAGAAATGCCACAAACACCCATTTGAGTAGTGGGGTTTTTAAGGAAGCAAAGTACATTATGATTATTTGCATGGCGTGTCTTGTCAACAAACTTTTTCCTCTCTTCTTTTGAGCCTTTTCAGTGGGTCACTTCTCACAGACATAGGCTGTAACCAATGTTTGCACCAAATCTCCTTCACTTATATGTAGTTAAAAACAGGACAACACCCTTGGAATCTCATGCATGCACTCTCTCTATCCTACACAAAGCCCAGTCAAGGCATTCTTGATGTTGCCTAAATATAATTCTTCATGATCCTGGTTTTAGTTTGGATGCACATAACTACAGTGGCTTTAAGCAAGTAAATAACGCCCTTTTCATGATGTATTTTCATATGTCTTTTTAAGACAAGTTCAGGGTAAGTACCTCTGAAGTGACTCACTGCTTCAAACAGAAAGGCTTCATGTTACAACCTTTCTTTTTTTACCAAGTATCAGCTGCAGTCCACACCCATCCATTCTAGTATCAGTTCTCCCTAAAAATTATCAATCTTGACTCATTGTCTCCTGACAATTTGGAAAACTCAGCTGGAATAATCCTATCTAACGTCCCTGTGGTGAGTCGATCTAGGACAACAGCCAGACACCCACCCAGCCGCTCTCTCACTCCCTTCCCTCAACATGACAGGGAAGAAAGTATAATGAATAAGCTCTCAGGTTCATACATTACCAGTAGTCATGGGAAAAGCAGATTCAACTTGGAGAAAATTAATTTAATTTGTTGCAAATTAAAGTAGATTGGGATTATGAGAGAAACAAAGACAAGAAGATTGAAATAATACCTGCCACCCATGCCTCATTTTTCCCAGGCTCCACTTCACTCCTTCACTCCCAACTCCTTGCCTGTCACCTCAGCCCTGAGCAGCTCAGAGGGATAGGGAACAGGACCTGTGGTCCATCCATAACATCTCTCTGATGGTCCTTCCTTCTCACTCTTTTTCCCTGCTGCAGTGTGGATATTCCCATGGGCTGCAGTCCTTCAGGAAATATCTGCTCCCAAGGGGACTCCCCATAGGCTACAGTTCCTTAGGGAAATATCCACCTGCTCTGGCATGGGCTTCTTCATGGGCTGCAAAGTGGATATATGCTCCAGCACGGTCTTTTCCAGGAGTTGAAGAGGAATCTCTGCTCCAATGTCTGGAGTACCTCCTCCCCTCCTTCTCTGACACTAGCTTTGTCTGTGATTGACACAGAATCACAGAATGTTAGAGGTTGGAAGAGAACTCAAAAGGTCATCCATTCCAACACCTCTGCCAGAGTAAGATCACCTAGAGTAGTTTACACAGGAATGCATCCAGGTGGGTTTTTAGTGTCTCCGCAACCTCTCTGGGCACGTGTTCCAGTGCTCCATCACCCTCACAGTGAAAAAGTTCCTCCTTATATTCACATAGAATTTCCCATGCTCCAGCTTGCACCCACTTCCCCTTGTCCTATAATTGGACATCACCCAGAACCACCTGGCTCCATCCTCCTGACACTCACCCTTTACATATTTATAGACATTGATAAGGTCACCCCTCAGTCTTCTCCAAGCTAAAGAGGCCCAGCTCCCTTAGCCTCTCCTCATAGGAAAGGTGTTCCACTCCCTTAGTCATCTTGGTGGCCCTGTGCTGGACTCTCAAGTAGTTCCCTGACCTTGAACTGAGGGGCCCAGAACTGGACACAATATTCCTGGTGCAGTCTCACCAGGGCATAGTAGAGGGGGAGGAGACCCTCTCAATCTCCTAACCACACCCCTTCTAGTACACCCCAGGATGCCACTAGCTGCCTTGGCTATGAGGTCACATTGCTGGCTCCCTTGATGTTTCCTGCTGTTTCCCTCTCACTCAGCAGAGGGCTGCCCTTTACCCTTTCATAAATAGGCTTTCCCAGGGTGCAGCCATCTTGGTTGAGGGGCTCAGACATACCCTGCAGTGGGTTCACATATACCCTATGCAGAGTAGTGACTTCATAAACAGACATCAGCATCCCCAAAACCTTTCTCCATTGCTCTTGCTTTCCATCTCCAGGGGAGCACTCACACGGGTGAGATGTCTGCTTGCCAGCCCTGTACTTACACTGGGGCTACAAGGAATTTTTCCCAGTCTTGTCAATGCAGATTTGTCTAGCATTACGAATACTAGTTTGTTTTTTCTTTGAACGCACTCGAGAGAGCTGGGACCAAATAAAATCACAGAGAACGAAATAAAATTGATGATTTTAGCACTGATACACCTCTCCTCAATCGTTTTATTGCGCTTTCTGTATTTCTACAAATCCTGGGGCAAGGCGTTAAACCAGAGAACAAACCAAATACCTGAGGTTTCTCTCCTGAATTACAATAATGCACACAACTGTTCTAAGCTGCTTGTTCACTCAGGATAAAAAATAAAGTCCCAGCAGATGCCAACATGTTGCATGAAGCAACAGCAAAGTTGGTCCTCTAAACTGATGCCTCTGCCTTGTCCACATGTAATAGACCAGGGGTTTTTTTTTTACTTTTTCATATGTTTTTCCATCCCTTTTTTTCAGTTTCAGTACTTCTTTTGAAGGATGGGCTGCAAAGGATTCCCAGTGACATACTTATCATACTTATCTTGGGCTCACACAGAAACCACAGCAACTAATGTGGGGATCTCTGTGTTTCCATGGCATCTCAGGATCAATGGACAACGTGTCTGAATGATGCAGTTTTTCAGTGTAAGACCCTCAAGTTACGTGTCAGTAACATGAAGGTCACAAAATGTTATCCCATTTCTGCTTAGCCCGTGTTACAGTTTCACTGCTGGCCAGGGTTTGCAGTCGTCATTGTGTGTCAGGTTTTGAGGACACAAAGCAGACCCTTCATGTTAATTACACATTGTTCTCTACAGCAAAGTAGTCACTTTTCTCTACATTTTGTCAAGGGTGGCATACATTGCTGTCACACAGCAAATAAAAAAAATATTCCCTTTAAATAAAATACTAAATACATGCTCTCCTAAGCTTAGACAGATTTCAGAAAGTACATGACACCTGTAACCTGACAGAGCTGCTTGGGCAGCTGTTTATTCATGAGTCATCTAGGTCATGCAGAATCCCAATATTAAATGCCAGTTTCACTAAGGACTCCTACAAAATCTGTTTGCTTGTGCAAACAAATAAGCTCTGGTTTATTAGGGGAGTAATCCTGATGGATACCCTTCAGCAACATACCATTTCCTTATGGTTACAGGACCTTTATCATCTGCACTAACACTTTGGCTAATGCTGGTGAATAAAAGCCACATTTAAGCCCATATAGTTTAACAAAGAGTGCCTCTAAGAAGGGGTCCAGACAGACGATGAGTTATTACTACTTAAGGCATTTTTAACTTGCTAGAAGAACTTAATAGAAGTTAAAGTGCAGCTTCTCTGAAAGAAGCAAACCATGTTCATAGAATCATGGAATCAAAGACTGGTTTGGGTCTGAAGGAACCTCAAAGATCACCTAGTACCAACCCCCTGGCATGGTCAGGGACACCCTTCACTAGATTCACCCTTCTGCATTCTGAGGGCAGATGGTGCCGGTTTTGATTTGTATATGGTGCCAAGGTATGTCAAGCATTTGGAATTGTTGCCATGTAGTTGCATTCTTAAATTAGCACCCTGAGATCTTCCTCATAACCCTAACTCTCTTAGGATTAGTTGATTTTAATTCAGGTGGCATCATAACTGATATCTTAACCTAATCATCTTTATTTCTGAAGTTTTGAGAAAACACCTAACAATAAATGTAATTAGCTACCAGGGTATGACAACTTCTGTGACATGCTCTTTGTTCTTGGGTTCTGATGAAATATCTGAAGACACACATGCATGCGATGATTTAATCACAGAATCAACTTAGAGGGCGATTCATTTCACTGTTTTTGAAAGTTTTTTGGGGTGCCAAATTCATTCATAAGATCAAAATCTCTTGTGCTTTTCAGTAGTAGTTTTCAAGGCCACTAAGAAATGAGAAGTCATTAATTCTACTATTAGTCTGAGTCATCACAGACATTAAATGATATCTTAAAATCCTTAATAACTTTCACTTTATTCTTCGGTCACCAGAGATTTCAATGGCACCAAAACTGTCACCAAAAGCATCCATCCTGACAGATTCCATACATTATGGCTTAAAAAAATTAGTTACATTTTCCATGTGTGTACAATTATCAAATACCTTTACTTTTCTGCCTTGCAATCAAGTCTGATACAGTCACAGTTCAGGGCCTATAGTCATTGCTGAAGAAAACAGGCAGCATTTTTCATTGTTTGCAGTCCTTATCTCATAGTGGGTCAACAGTGAATGAAAAGCAGCCCGGGACTGGAAAGTGAAAATTCTGGCCTTTGATGAAACCCTTCATTTAAACAAACAGGTGAATATTCCAGCTTGCCTTCTGAAAGAGTGCGGTTTCTACCTGGGGAATATTTATTAAATACCATTTGGAAGCATCAGTATCAAATTTAAGAGGAGTCCCCATTATAAATAGTATTTAGTAATAAGTGGAAATAAAGATGTGTTAAATATAAGCATACTGTGGGAACATATAATAGGTTTTCATTTAAAGAAAAGACAAAGATGATGAACTCAATATCTTTGCATTATTTGTTGCAAAAGCATATGTGACCCACATAATAGCTATATAAAAATAACAGGTTGCTCATGAAGAGAAAATCTAGAGAAAACAGCATGTGGTGGTTTTATTTAGTGTGGCTTTTAAGTTTCAGGGAAACAGATCAATATAAGTGATCAGGAGTGAATGCTAAAAGAAGTTGACCCCATAAAAGGAATTCTGCATGCTCTTTATTCCGAAGCATCAGAAGGACACGGAAAGAGAAGGTGAAACTAGATAGAGATTAAGAAAACATGAAGTTTCAAGTAGCTTAGTTTTTGTCCAAATTTTGTTTTAACTTTTTCTGATTTATCATTTTCCACAGTTGTAACAAGCCATGGGCAGGAGGGAGGGAAGGGAGGGGGAAAAAAAAAAAAAAGACAAAAAGAAGAGTCTTTGTCAGCACTGGTCAAAACCAAAAGTGTCTCTTCAATCGTTTCAGTGTTTTGAGTTTCTATATCATCAAGCAAGTCCAAGCACTGCTTACATTCTGTGCAATATCTTTAGGGATATGTAAATGAAAGAAACATCTTGTAGAGAACAGTGTTGTAATGTAAAACACTAAGCTGGGTAACTGGAGGATACTAATGAAAAACACTGTGTGCCTAATCTTGATTTACTCTTCTGATTTTCATTTTTTCAGACTAAGATCTACCCTAAAGATCACAAAAAAACTAAAGAAGCTGCAGTCAGACAGAGATTCCTGATTTTTGTAATCAGGTGTGCTTCCATCCTTACTCTGACGCACACGTGCTCACATCAAAAAGGAAAAGTTTCAAAAAGCCAACAAAACTATTGGTGCTTGATGTTTCTTCCATTTCTGGCAGAGCCTTGATTTTCCTCTATTTCAGCTCACTCTCTATCTTGGTTGCATCACTAGCTTTATCACATCCAGGACGTTCCTGCAAGGGCTCCACAACAACTATGCTACAACCTCAGTTCTGCAGCCTATCACCTGGACATTTTGGACCTAATGGCATAGAGAAGATGTAAGACAGTTTGGACCTCCTAGTTTAAAAAGGGGTATATCCACCTGGTACGACATACAGCTAAGCAGCAAGCTGAAGGCTTTCTTGATTATTTCCAGTTCAAATACATTAATCTTCTGGTCTGATTTCACCCAAATAGGAAGAGGAAGCAAGAAAGTGTCAGCCTTCAGAAGATTCTCACACTTTTCTTTGGATGTCTTTATTGACCAAAGTCTAGCAACTGTTCAGATAGATGGGTCTTTCCCCTGCCTTTCAGTCCTCCCAGCATCATGCAGAAACTTAACGTGGTGCTTAGCAACAACCAGCAGCTTCTGGAAATCTCAGCTTTTCCCATTGAAATTAAAACCATATGATTTCAGGGATAGGTGGCTTCATGCTCTGTGGAAAATAACAACTGTAGCATGGGGTGAGGAGAAAGGAGGTCCCTTAGCATTTATTATCAAATGCATCATAACACGCCCACACAATTGTTGGCAGTTTTAAATTCTCTTATGCAGTACAAATAAATAAATGAAAAATCCACAAAGGTTGAAATCCAGTTCTCAAAGAAGAAAAATATTTCCTTCTTCCTTAATAGATTTAATTAATACAGTTGGATTAGAAATAATATTTCTGCATGGAAAGCTTTTTGGCAGTACATAACCAGGTGCCCAGTAATATCCCTTGGACAAGCTTGACTACCACATGTATCTTTCCTTGTGCATGTTTTGCAAGGTGATTACCATCCATTTGTCAAATGACTGTCTCACTGAACACCTGAAGACCCTCCATTCCTTGCCTTATGTGACATTTCCCCTCCTCCTTCCATCTTGCTCATTCTAGTGGATTTTAAAATGGACAGATTTTAGTGATAGAAAGGAGTACTACATCCCCTTCTCCTGGCTCATCTTCTCTGACCCTTGTGCCTGAGTTGATGAGACACTTCCCTACACTGTGGATATTTAGAAAACAGAATTTCCACCTTGTTCAGCAGAAGCCACAAGCCATGTGAAGCAGCTCCTGGCCAGCAACAGAAAGCTGAGAGCTGCCACACTGCATACACCTCCCTGTTGCCAGAAGGAGCATGTAGGACATGTCAGAATGAGCTCATTCAAAGCAAAAGATCCAGGGGTGCCAGTGGACAAAACTGTACAGGAAGCAGAAGTAATGGCACCTTAACACAGTTCAAAGGCCTCATTTTCAGTGAAGACTATTCATTTAAAAAAAAAAAAAAAAGACTTAATCATAGCCTAGCCTTAATAACTTACGGAATGATCTTGTAAAATTAATAAGCTTTGTCTCCACCAGAGCTGATCTCCTCACATTCTTGTGCTGGAGAAGCACCAACTATGCAGCATGTAACCAGAAAGATCTCTTCAGGTTGACGTTGCAGCACTCCTTTCTTGCAAGACTCCTCAAACAAGCAGTAGGTCCAAGCAAAATCTGGTTTTATCTAACACCTTTTCAAGATCATTCTAACTCAAATGTCCTAAAATTTCACTACGAAAAATTCATGTTTCTATAGACACCATTCAAAAAACCCCACCTCTAGCCTTCCAAATCTCTTTATACTCCTGGAGCATCGGGCAGCTTTCATTTCCCTGCTGGGAAAATTTTTTTCACTGACTGGAGCATCTCCCTACCCCAATTTCATTTTACTACAGAAAGAACAAGACATTGACTGAACTTGCAAATGCTTCACTCAACAGATGTTGATGGGAATTATCATCACTCTGCCAGACTGCTCAAACTCATATTTTTAATCTCTAATTTTGCCCGTCCCTTTCCATCTACTCATCTCACACTTCTTATTTCCTGTTCTTTCCTCTTTGGTTCGGGTTACCAAAGTATCAGCACATGCTGATTTTTCTCTCTTCTTTGCTAAATTACTGTGCACCATCTCTTCGGTACCTATCTGTAAAGCTGTCTGGAAGTAAGTATGTTTTTCCTGTGTTATCACACTGTCAAGGACTCAAGAATTTTTACCCTTGGCCAGGGTTAATAACCAGAATCATGTGAAGGAGCACATGCAACCAGCTTCCACCTCAGTTGATAAATAACCCTTGATGTTTTTCTTAATTATAACCAGCCAACATGTGAGTGACAATTTCCTGTGCCCTTGCACAGTTTTTAGATCACCCCTCTAAGAAGGGATTTGAAAACATCAGGCCCATATCTAAAGCAAAAGACGTCAGCTGTATAAATTAATTCAGGAAGAGATAACAGAAAGAGTATTTATATGTAAGGATGAGAGAAAAATCTATGTGCATCAGGCTAAAGTAATACAAATATACAATTGGATATCTGCATGCATCTACAGTGAAAACATCTGCTGGCTCTTACTGCTGCTCCTTTCCTCTTTTCTTCTATTTCCGTTCCTTTGCTTCCCAGCCCTCTTTGTTGAATGTAGATGCTTTTTTCCCCCTATTATTTTTCATCTTTGATTACAAGCTTGTAAATTTGTAAAATGAAAGGAAGATGGAAAAATTGTTTCCTTTAACCCCACCAGAACTAGAGTTTCATGGCTAAAGGCCAACTCAATGTTTAACAATCTAAATTTTTATTTTTATTAATAATCGTTATATACAGGGACTTATTAGACAGGCCCGTATTACCGTAGCTCTATTTATAACCAACAGCTAGCTCCACCTAGTGTCCTCTTAATTCATCAGCGCAACAGAAAGCTAAACCGAAATACTGTAGATAAAAACGGAAGCAAACTATAAAATCATTTGTCAGGAAGATGATGCCCACAGACAGCATGCAGTTACGATTACCGGCATCACAAGGAGATGACCTTTTTAAGTAACTACTGTATGATGATAGCCAGCCAGTGCTCCTGAGACAAGAAGTGACTAGCAGCTTCAGGAGTATAAATAAAATGCATGCAATATAAGCCAGCTTTATTGCTACCCTGAAAAGTTGAATGGCACGTAAGCTATTTATGAGGGTTATTCTTCCTATGGTGTCATTGTTACCAACAAGGAAAAATTATGTTTAACAGAACTTCTCAGAACATTTAAAAAAAATAATATTTTAACTACAGAACTATTTTTGGCTACAGAAACCTCATAGTGATGCTTTCCATCAATAAGCACATCACCCCTCCCAGCAGTTACAGAATAATTTCAAATGCCTCTCAGAGTTGAATACAGCTGGAAATGCTCAAACTGGCTAACAGTATATCAGTTTTACTGATCTGTACCTTCAAACTTTCTAAAGACTGGCTCACTGTTGTGCATCTAGAAACATCTATCTTTCCAAACCTGTTACAGTCAGCAACATTTAGTGTTTAATAGCCTGGTCCTCTTCTGACAAGACTACATCGAGGATAGCCAGCTAAGTCATTTAATATAGAGTCAGAAAAGTGAATATCCAAGATAAGAGATTTCTTGATTATCACCTTGGAAAAAAATGATAGACTTACTGAAGAAGAAAGCTTACACTGAAAGAAAGCATTTAGTAAGGCAAAATAACCCAGACAATTTAGCATGCTGATCTCCAGCTATCAAACTGTGTTTGTATGGCTGCTGGACCTCTGAAGTGGAAGGGGAAGGAAGATAAGCCCTGCCTTACATTTGGAGAATACTGCTTTCACTTCTTGGATCCAGGGTGACCCACCCAGCCCTACAGAGCCGACCTCTGTTTTAGACCTGTTCAGGTCACCTGTTTGGAGCCGCTGAGTGGCATTACATACATCTCAATACGCACCACCCACGCACCGCGGCCGCTCATGGGGGCAGACAGAGAGCGTACACCTTGCGGGGAGAGGTGGGGATGAAGGCACACAGAAGGGAGGCACATACATTGGAGATGATAACTTTATGATTATGCTTTAAATTTTTCCTCAAACTTTCCCAGACCGGTTGGTTGAAAGTTATGCTTATGACTCATCTGGTCTGAAGTATTCACAGGTAAATACAACGATCATGGAAAGCAAACTGCGACACAGAATGTGAATTTAATAAAGCGCACAGAAAAAATACTCTCCGTTTCAAAAAAATAAGTGAATACACCAGTTATCAATAATTTAAGCAGTTACTGTCATTTCTCATTAACAGCTTTCAAAATCCTATCTGAAACAAGCTGATACAGAGAAATTAAGAGCAGTAATCAAGCGAGAAATGATAGACCAGCTGGGTAGGCATCAAGTTGGCAAAATGTGAATACAGTTCAATAGCTGAAACAGATGCTGGAGTTGTTGAGAAACCCTGCAGGAAATATTGATGTATTTTCTTTATATAATACCGAACAACCAAATAAATGTCAAGAGCTAAAAACTGATGGGGAATAAAACCTGTCAGATAAACTAAGTATAAAGCAGAGACCTGCAATCGCATCTTTTCATTATACCAAAAACATTCAGTACATGCATCTTCATCTCCTCGGGATTCCTGAATATGCCAATACATCAGTCAGAGCTTGCTAGTGAATCGGAAGGAACCTTTCCCAGTCTTGTTTCACATTTGTTTGTCTCTATCTACCTGAGGCTTCAGAGACTTAGAAAATACTTTATTCTTCAGCCTCATCCTAACACAACACTTTCAAGCAAGCGATTCCTTGAGCTCAGAAGCAAGCAGGAAAGAAAGGATAACACAAACATAAATGAAACTGCAAAATCTATTTTGCACGAGGAACGTTGTTTTCAGAGTTTCAAGACCTCAGCAACAAATCCTCTGCCATCAGCGGCAGCTCGTTCTAGCATATGCTTTGTCATGGTCAGTTTCTAATTACATTCATAATGATGCAATAGCTTTGATAATCCTACCTTCCATGCCAGCTGCTTTCCTTGTCACTCCATCATGCCAATAAGTTGGCTGCCGTAACAAATCAAGATAGTGCAAAACAGCATCTTTCCCCTGCATCTGTCATCTTCCTGAAAGCATTCTATTACTGCCGACTGCTGGGAACCAGAAAGTCTATTTGAATTCCAGCAGCTCCCCTTTCGCATGATTCAAGTTAGGTTAGGTGGGCATGCCTAACATGATTCTCTCCATCATTTATTATGCAGCTGCTACACCGTCGGTGTGGTAACCACTCTGACTTTATCTGATACGTCAGTCTTGCAAGCCTCTACCTCCGTGCGAGCACCCGAGCCACAGAAGCATCTTGCATTTAATGAGCATTCTCCCTGCCTAAAGAGAGTGCATCTGCAAATCTGTTTCAAATCCTGCTGCTCGCACTGTCCTCTCAGGCTGATGCAAGTGTTTGAAGATTTTTTTATTTTTTTTAATTTTTTTTAATCCTGGCATTTCATCTCTTCAGAAAGCAGGGTTCTTCATGCATGCTTGAATTATTCACACTCCAGCTAAATGTTTGCTGATTTGCGTCCAACCAAACAGCACCTTCCCGTTGAAACTCTCTGCTCGAAAGCTACTTCTGAATAACAGTGCTGTGCATTCAGGCTCTCAACTCTGCTTCGTTTTAAACATGGCTTTTACAGCTACACCTTGACAAATACACTTAGCTCTTTTCACACAACGAATGGCTGTCTAATGAGAGAACGGTAGGTTTTTAAGCAATTTATCTAGGTCTACCTGTAGGTGACTTTTGCTTTTTGTGCTTTATACATTTTAGCAGCAAGTGGATAGCTCTGTTAGAGCATCTTGATATTCTTAAAGTGGCAAGAACGATACCACAAGCTGTTTTTTCCCAGACTGTCGAGGACACTCTGTAATGACAGAGTTTGTTTAACTGCCTTCTGAGTGTGGTGAATTAAAGGGATAGGATTGTTTTGTTGTCTTTCTATTTATACTTTCTGTTGGGGAGGGGGAAAAAACATGCTTGCGTCAGTGATTTCGAAAGAATATTAATAGAAATTGACACATACACATCAATCATCCTCCAAGTTAAATTAGCTGTGTCTCCTCCCACCACTTCTGCCTGCAGTTCAGAGTCAAGGCATTTCATCTTTAATGCCTCTGCTTGCTCATAACCTGAATAAACACCCCCAACCCCACACTGGAAAGTTTGAATACCTGAGAGAGAAAAAAGGAACAATTTAACATGTGCAACTGCCTGAAACTGGTTAATTAAGTAGTGAGGGAGAGCAAGGACTATCACTAGAATAACACCTCCTTCCTTAGCCCATGCACGATGGCAAAGGAAGAGAGAAGGGGAAAGAGCACAGTCCCACAGGAAGAGCTTTCCCTTGTGGCAGCAGCCAGATCAGCATCACTCACCAGTTCTCATATTCCTGGCTCAAAAGGCTCATAGGGTTTTACCTAAGCCTCAATTCTTCATTCAGGTAAGATGTGTTGAACTTCTCCATGGTTTGCGACACCCCCCACTCCCCTCAAGGGGCCCTTCCTCCCACACATTTTCCTCCTCTTGATCGAGCTCCTGAACCTCTTGGCTATGAAAAAGAAGTTTGTAAACATGAGCTTAGGGGAGGCAAGGGAATCTCCTACTTTGAAAAAACAGAAATAAAGAAATCAGGGCATCTGATACCCTCCTCTAGGCCTCCCACAGGGCATGTTCCTCTTTGCCCCCCTCAGGTTTCCAACCCAGGGGCTAGGCATGTCCCCAGGGTCTCCCCAGGCAGAATGATGGGCATGCTTCCCCTGGCAAGGCCCTGCTGAGGGGCAGCGGTGGGAGCAGGCTGGCACCAAGGTGTGGAGCACTGGAGAGCTCCTAGTGTTGCTGGGAGGGACTCACTCCCTGCTGTCACCCTGCTGGAATGGCACAGCTGACACCTGAATGAGCTAAGAGCATGGCACAGTTTATATTTGATACTGTATTTATTCCTAGTGTCTTGCCAGAAAATGCCTTTTTAGAGATTTCATGTAAATAAAATGGAACTACTACATCTGCCTCTCTGTCTGTAGCAGCACATATCAACAAGCTAATTTCGCATTCAGGGCAAGAGAGACAGTCCTATCGTATAGTTGCAAAGCGCACAACTATAAAGTGCCTATCTGAAAACACTGTCAGCTCCTTTTTGTTCACAGTTCAAGTCATTTCTGAAGTGAAACAAACCAGACAATAAATGAGGACTGACTTTGAAGTCCCCATAAATCCCAAGTACATAAAAGGATATGCTTAATATTTCACACTTCTAGCTGCATTATGATTTTTAAAGCACAGACAGAGCAACAAGGAATTTACATGGCATTTCACAAAAGATGGGTTGGAGTTCATAGCTCACGTAGTCTGTAGTTTTAGGGAAGACCTAAAACACCCAAAAACTCAGCGTAGGCTTGATTTCTAGTCCAGTGAGTTTGGAGCTGGGCAAATTCCAGGAGGAGATAAACATTTCAGAAGTTAAAAAGCCAAATAATGCTCGTAAGAAAAGGGGGGCATCTAGTGCGGTATAATTACAGGTTAGCAGGACCCTACCCCACCCTGAAACCTCAGAAGGAAATATGAAAAGGGGGAAACTGTCAAAAGGAGGGAAAAAGCCAAAAAGGAAATTATGGAAGAGAGAAATAAGCATGGCATTACAAGGAGGATCCACTGAGGTTTATCCTTCAGTATTAACTGCCCTCCAGCTCAGCATACAGCAGGCACAATGTACTTTTGCCACACAGACCATTCCCACTCAGATCAGGGATATGGGAAGCAGTCACTTTTACCCTGCGCAAAAAGCCCAAATTTTTAAAAACTCTTTTTTGGGGAGGAGAAAGGAACTGTAATATACCAGTACAGCCCAGAGATTAATGAAGAATCTGGGAGGAATAACCAGTGTCATGCATTCTGCCCACATCCTAATAGGCCAGATTAATAGCTGGCTTTGGTCTCCGTTTTTTGTGCATTTTTCTGAGAAAACAACAGCCTTGGTTTCTGCTTATTGTAACTGGATTCAGCATCTGCATAGATATAATTATAGCAACCCACCCATATGGAATGAATTGCTTTAGAGAGCGCTCCACGGGTAGCGCTCCCAGACTCTACAGTAACACAAATACATAATTTTTTGTCTTATGCAGAACTGTCCCCAGTCTACAACAAGCAGAAATAAATGACAAGTGGAAAAGCACTCATCAAGTAGTATTCTGCTTTTTACAGTACAGAACTGTGCAGGCAAAGAAACTCCAGTCTATTTGGGTGACAACGGCATAAGAAAAGGAAGCAGCCCGTCTCTCTTCCTATTCCATCTACAGCTTATGGCAAAGAAATGTCTATTCACTTTAATTGCTTCACTGCTACTAAAGCAACTAATTGGTTTATTCAGTGTGCCTGAATTTGATTATGGTGGTGTGTGCACATTACAATGATAACTAATCTACAAGATAGAATCTCTTCTTGCCACCGTTTCTTTTTTCCTTTTTGTTTTCCTCTCTGGAAGTACTAGTGACTCCAACCAAGCAAGAGTAGATAATGGATCACTGAAAAAAACGAAGCAAGCAGATTGGCCTTGACCTTCAGCCCTACATGATGCTCTACATAATGCACTCTCTGCTGATTTTTCCTAGCAAAAATTGTTCATTTGTTTTGCTAATATGTTTCCTGAAGAAAGTCAATTTCTCTTCCCTTATTCTCTGCCTCCCATTATTCTTAAGGATTTCACCCCTCCCTCAGTAAACAACTAATTCAATCAATCATGCAAGAAAATACTTTAATGATATACTGTGCATGTTTATATTAATAAACCTCTCCAATGGAAAGTTAGTTTGGACAACACAGACAAGAATTATTAATTATTTCTTACTGTTAATCATTCTGTATTAACTACTTCTCAGTTACAGGATTTCATTATTACAAAAATAAGCTGTCCATAAATGACCACTTTCCCACAGATTTCGAGATATCAGTACTTTCGTTTTAATAACAATATTTCAATAGTTGAAAGGATGTCTTCTGCCAATTATTGCACACGTAGCCTTGACTGCTCAAGATTTAAAAACTTTCTACAGAGGAGTGTATAAACAACTGGAAATTACAATAAATTAGTAGGCATTTATCTAGAAACTAAAAGCGCAATGCAACCATCATCCTCACAGTCACTCACAAACCCTGGGGCTTCAATGGAAAGGTTCAAAGGTCTGGTGGTCACACAAACAGGACAACCATGTTGCCCAGAAAGACTCCTCACACTTGGGTGTCTGAGATCATCCAGGAACCTGACATCCCAGCACCTGGAACTTTCAGGCGTTTGAAACTTTTTACTCATTTGCACCACAGTTCATACAATTTTTTTTATGCTTTTTTTTCTTTTAACTGAGTTTCAGATGTAGGACATACACCTAATTTTAATCATTTTGCATGAACTGAAAGCTCAGAGCACATTTGTCTGAGGATGTGTTAAGAGGACTCATCACCACCCTTTCAAAGTGACATTGATTCCCTTTATGGTAAGAAAGTTGCAAAGTTTTATTACAGAGCTGCATACAACTATAATCAGTAAAGTCCTCAGCAACCCCAGGATTTCATATTACAGGGCGTGGATAAAAAATTATTTGTAAAAGTTGTTACAGAAATAGTCCTCTGAGGGCACATCTAATGGCAGAGCACAGCACACTAAAAAGTGGATACTCCACATCAGTTTTGAATATTGCTGTGTGAGGTAGTCATCTGAACACCGTTACAAATGTGGATAATAGCATCTCTCAAATGCAGCAGCTGTTGAGGGTTTTCAGTGGCAACCTCTGCTTATGTCTGTAGGCAAGCCACCAGGCATTCTGCATTTTGTTCTCACACAGCATATGTATTTCAGTGACAGTGAATTTAAAATACTAGGTTCTAACAACTAAAAACTTTCTAGTGAACTCATTCTCCAAATATTGGACATGCATCAGGAAGCAAAACCATACAGGATTTCCCTATTTAACACCCAGAGAATTAATGACCTTGAACTCTGCAGGAAATGCTGTTAATCTTTCTCCTTAAGCAAGTTTGTATGTGCTGTTAGCACAAAACTGAACAATGACATAAAGTTTTAAGAAGCTAGTTATGTAAAACATGCATTTTGTTCTCTTCAGCTCCTTTTACATTTGACTGACTTGAGCTACACAGCTTTAACTTCTTCCATTTGTACCTTTACTTCTTTGGGAAAGGACGTTGTTCAGCAGTACTAGGCTTGAAATAATTACTGACGTAAGCATCTTAATTTGTTCATTCTTTCTACAGCTGCAGTCCATGCATAACAGAATGAATAACAGATGTACCCGGAATAAAATAAAATTAAAACCAACAACCACCCCAACAAAGCCCAAAAAAATCCAGACTTGACACATCTCCCAGGCTGCCCTCCTGTGCAGCCCTCCCATGTGCCAGTACTGAGCTCACTGTGGTTTGGGGCTCATCAGCACTTTCACCTGGTGTAGCTCTCAGGCAGAGTTCCCAAAGTTTTCTCCATTTTCACCAAATACAGCTGATTGCCACTTAAGCTAAATTAGGTGACTGGGTAAAAGGCAGCTGGTCAATAAAAGTTTTGGAGATCCTACACTTTCAAATGTCTTCTATGGCAATTTTTACTGCTACTGCAGTTATATTTTGGTTTAGAGGTATCTCCAATTCATTGTATTGATCGCTCAATGGATCATTAACCATTTATTTGGTAACATGCTTATGATGGCTCCATGTTAAAAATTAAAGCAAATTCCACCACATTACAAATTCCTGCAGTAACTCAAAGTTATCTTTTCATTGTTTCTTTGTTATTCTTTTTCTATATATTCTTATGTGTTTTGGGTTGCGGAATTAAAGTCAATTTAAAATCGACTTCTGACTAAGGTTTCTGATGATATTGTAACTGCTAACTCTAGTCCCAAATCTCCAAAGATGGCAACTGAGACTCCTTAACCAGCATAGTTTGTTTTTCAGTTAAATGCTAAAGTCCCAGGCAACTTTTTGTCACACATCCACTAGAAATCAGTAACTGCTTCAGCACACCCTGGCAAATCCCTTAAAACTCATGGACAGCATTTAATTTGATACCTTTGGGTGCATTAGAAGGTTCCCAAAAACTAATGTGGAGACAAAAATTAAATTTCTTAATACTCACTGAACAAGCCTGCCCATGCAGTTTGTGATTCCCATCCTCTGTGGTTTCTGTGCACATGGGCAGTTCAGTAATAGCATGCAGAACTCATGTTTTTGGAGGTGAACATCTCCTCTTATACAACAATGAGGGTTTAAGAATATTAAAATACCTCATGATTTTACATTCACTGTTTCCATATCAGGAAATAAAGCCACACAGCATCATTAGAAGATGTTTTAACTTTGTTTCAGTTTAGAATAAATATTAAGTCCATGGTAGACGCCTTGCACGTCGCAACAGACTTACTGCCTTAGGAAGATGAGGTCTTCCCACAGTATCCCTGGCTTTTGCACAATGCAAGTTAACAGTGGGGGTCACAAAGAAAAGGCTCTTCCACCAGTCCTCTCTTGACAGCAGAAACAACATGCTCAGCATTTTGTATCCCTGTCATTGAACAATCTACTCTAAAGTTAGACATAAACATGGATATCTGATATTTTATAACGGTATATATACACACTAAGTCAAGTTGGTTTCTCTGGAAATTAATATATACCCCCCCAAAATAGTTGTTGCATTTTGTGGTTTTGGGAGTAGAGGTTGTTGGGTTTTGTCTTAGTTGCTTTGGGGGGATTTTTGTTTTGGGTTTTTAGATTAAAATGCAAATCTTCAGAAAATGTGGAGTTCATCAATAACTTGTGGTGCTTAGTCGACTTCTCAACTTCATGCCCATTTTTCATGTGAATGATTTGAATCCACATCCCTAAAGCATTTAAAAATAATTGTATTGGAATTTTGCCCTATATTTTAGTTTTTCCCCTTCCAGTTAGGTAATGCAGTCTCATGGCTACATGTTGGTTCCCCCCCAGCATAATTAAGCACAGGTTGGGGACAGGTCCTCTCCTGGCATCCAGGCCAGGCACCCATGAGGCATCTCTCTGCATCTGTGGAAGTACACTGGACATCTACCAAAGATCCTGACTCCTAAGCTTTGTTCACATTAAGGTTATAAAAACTTTTCTAAATCCTTTCAAAATCCTTAAAGTAGATGATAATCCTCTGACAGCTGCACAAAACATCTTAGTCTGACATCCTTCCATTGCAGAAAGTTCTGACAAGAAACAAGTTGGATGGGCTTGTTTTCTATTAAGGAGAACTATCATTCCCTCAGTTAACTGGGTGAACCAAATTTACCCCTATCTTTGCTTCAGTAGTGTTTCACAGATATTGAACAGCTCTCTTCCATGCTGTGGACCTCAACAACACATTCAGTATGCATAATCTCCTTTAAATTATAATGGTGCTGATAAATGTAACATTAACCATAATTTTCTGGCAGATTTTTATTGGCCTAAAGATCAGAGACCTAATTCTCCAATCATTTCAAAGACAGGTCAAAATAAGGGAGGATGTTGCCTTGCAGGTCAGGAAAAAAGAAAAAAAAAAATAAATCAAACTGAAAGCTCCCTGTAAACCCCTGGAGCCAGGCAGTGAAACAGGTGCTACAGTCCAAGCTGCTGGGCACCGCTGCCCTTCCTTCCCTAGCTTCTGCCAGTGTTCCTTCAGTCACAAAACTCTTACTCCTATGTTCACATCCAAGAACGTATTTCCTATTTCTCAATACTGTTGAATTATTTTTTTCCTCAAATTCCCAGACTGACAAGGGCACAGTGATTTATTTGGGCTGCCCTCCAGGCCCTAGTGAGAAGGGCATATGATGGTAATTTAGAAGGCACTTCAGCAAGAACCTTTTCTTACTTAGCCGCGATCTGAAAGCAGATTTAGGGGAAGGCCTAAGCCTTAAAGAGTTCCCATGCAAAGGCAGGAATTGGAGAGACATCCCCCCCAGCCCCTTCAGCACCAGGCCTCCAAATCTCATGCCTGTGGTGCCCTGGAGTCATGCCTGAGACCATAAGTACTTCCCAAATAGGTGTGAATGAAGGAGGAAGAAGTAACACTCTGCATTGTGTGGGTGATTGATCCATAACTCCCAGATTAGTTGAATTAGTAAAACTGGCCTAATTAAGCCCTCTCTCTCACATCTTGTCAAACCTCCAGCCTATCTGGGACACAGAATAGCACCAGTGAACAGGGTGGCAGCTGCCAAGGATCACTTTGCTTGCCAGGCTTCATTTTTAACATTATTTTGCATAATAGTAGTGTGCAATCAATTTTGTATCGTATCAGCACAAAAGCTGAGATTTTGGTGATATCAACAGAGTATGTAACATAGCTCAAAGTTTTGTTAAAACTATTATAACAGGCAAATTCTTAAACCAGATACTGCATATGGAAACGAAGTATTGTGGGAATACATGTTGCCTAAGCAGTTAATATCTTTTTCCCCACTACTCAAAATTCAGAGCACATTCTACTAAGCTTGTAACACGGATTACATTACTTGATTTGCACTGATTTACATTACCAACCCTTTTTATGCAAAAAATGCAGAACTTAATGACCTCATTATCACAAAAAATTAATTATATTGCAAATTTCCTGGGAAACCATGACTTCAGTCAATACAAACAGAAAGCTAGTTCTGGTGAAAGGGACAAACACCTGCATGAACTCCCAGTTTAACAGGACCAATGTGAAACACGTGGATGCTACTACATGCAGCATCCCTCTACATCATTTTGCAGCTACCAGATCTGGCCCGAATAACAAAAAGTTATAGAAAGAAACACGTAAAAAGATAGAAAGCAAATTAAGAAACAGCACAAGAAAACGTTTGCTGTGCATATGCAGTCCAAAATGTCAGCAACAGCAGTGGCACCTAGGAAATTTTAGTGCCCTTCTCTCACTCAGATCCTCAGCAATTCTTCTCTCTCAAGCCCTCTCCTTTAGCAAATAGTTAACACTCAATAGGGATCCATCATCGGCTGTCAAACTGGTCCAGAATGCCAAGGCTCTCACTGTCATTGTGCTTGACTAGTTGAGGTGGACACAACAGATAACTCGACAGTAATTTGTCTTTTTATTCTAATTCATGCCTTTTCAATGGCTTTGTAGTTTTAAACACTATGCAAAATTTTTTTTCTCCTTTCCTTGTAGTTACTGGAACACGTTTTAGGTTAAATTAGGAAACTCTGTGGAAGAGAAAGATAAGGTTTCTAACCTGTGGTGCACGCTCCTTTCCCATGGATGAGTATTAACCACCCTTTCCCAGAAGGGCTCCCTCACATCTTCCCTTACCAGGAACAACAAAAGCCCAGCAAAGATACACCCCCGGTGCAGGCAAAAAGCTGCTTCGTAACAATTTCTGGTTTATCCCTGTCTGACATTAATATATGCACTGTTAGAGTAACTACAGTTGCTACCATCAATATATTCCTGAAGCAGCCTCCATGTCTGTCAATACTTCCTGATGCAACAGACTTGAGGAAGAGCATCATTCTTCTGCTTCTGCTCTGGCTGACAAAATGGGACTATGTTATCAGTCAAAAAAAGTCTTTTGAAAAACAGCAAGCAGCAGCCATTTCAGCACTTCTGTTAGAAACAGGAGTCAGCTCTGTCTTCCAAGAACTGTTTTGGCCATGAGCCTAATTCGGCATCCATTCCAGACAGAAAATATGGGGGGGGGGGGGGGGGGGGAGGAGGGGGGAAGTGGGGTGCGTGTGTAACATGCTACATTTAAAAAAAAAAAAAAAAAAAAAGAACTGCCACAAAAAGTGTCTTCCCCATCTCCAGCAGAAAAAGGAACTGCAAAATACTCTGAGGCCTAAAACACACATATAGGTTCGTAGAACAACCCTTCAGCCATATTGAATAATAACAAAGCTGCAGGGTCTCTTTACGTCTGCACAGATTTGCACCATCTTTTCCAAAGACAGGTGTTCAAACTGAGATCTACCTGTGCGTACTATACCACAGTGAGAAAGTCACCTCGGTGGAGCAGAACAGCCAAGACACAACCCAAGTTAAACCAAATGCAGAAAAAGACTTACAAACTAATAGCAGTTTGTAATGAACTAGCTTCATTTTGTTCACAGCTTATCCCCTCATGGAAAATACTGTTCAACTGACTATACTCATTACGTGAATACATCAAAAGTTCTCTTAATTTTTGACCACACTGTGGATTGACAGTGAGTCATTTGCTGTGAGTGTTGGAATACTTGATCTTTAAGAAGCCTGTGATGTGAATGGGAAGATATGACAAGATATAGTTTCTTTTACCCTATGGAATATGTGTAACAGTCACTAGGAGAACTTTACAAAAAGCCCTAAGGCTCAAAGTCTCTCTGTGAAAGGACTTGCAATTTATGGTGAAGCGACAGATAAAGAGAATCATGAAAACATTAAGGTTTTCTTTTTCTTTTTCTTTTTTTTTCCTTTCTGGGTCACTTGTGCTTTGCCTGAGGCATCATTCCAAGAAAAGTTGGGCTGCTGTAAGATTTATTGGCTGGGACCAGAGTTTGAATGCAATTTTCTCTCGTCACATTCACAGAAAGATATTGCATCTTCCTGTACTATCCTAGCTAAGAAAGGCATATTTAATTGCTTCTGTGCCAGGTTCTGGCTGGGGGTTTTGGGAACTTGCTTCTATCACTGTGTCAAGTAATACCACGGCACTATGTACAGTTCCACTCCCGGTGTGCATACTCAAGTGTGAAAAGTTAAAATTTGTTTACCAGAAGCAGTGATGTGACCAAAATTTGATTGCTTGAATGCTTTCAGAAAGCAAAACACTGAAGCTGGACAGTGCCTAGAGTAACTTTGGTTTTAAATTCAAGAAAACTAATCAAAGTGTTAGGAAAATTTCTAATTCAGGTAAAAAAAATCCAGGTCTAAATTATATTTAAACTAAATTTAGTGAATAGCATCAGTTATGTCCTAGCACTGGTAGCTGACAGTTTATTAAACTGGAGCTGATTAGAGCCTGGAGCAATAGGACAAAGGGTAAAGGTTTTAAACTAAAAGAGTGTAGATTCAGGCTAGATATAAGGAAGAAAATTTTTTATGGTAAGTGTGGTGAGCATGACACATATTTCCCAGAGAGGTAGCTGATGTCCGATCCCTGGAAACCTTCAAGGCCAAGTTGGATGGGACTCTGAGCAACCAGATCTAGTGGAAGAAGTCGCAGCTTGTTGCAGGGGAGTTGGGCTAGGTAATTTTTAAAGGTTGCTTTGAACCCAAACCATTCTGATTCTGTGATCAGACCAAGTAAAAATAATTATATACACATATATCTAAGTAGACAAATACTTCTTACCCTTTGGAGCCTTTAGCTTCAGTACTGAACAAGAAGAACCACCCATGGTTCATTAGAAACACTGGGCAGAGTAAGATCATGATTGACTACAATCATTGGCAGTTCAGGACATCAAAAGTCCCTTGTTTCCAGTTGTTCTGTTCATAGGTGACAATCCTCAGGAAAAAAAGTACAAATTCTGATGGGTCTACAAAGATCTCTGCCAGCATCCTCCTGACACCTTGACTATACAAATACAGAGTGAACAGGTAACAACGATTATCAGGTTATCGGCCAATTCTCAGGCTATTGTACCTGAAAGAGGACTGGGGACTGAAGTCTAGAAGAGAAAAGGGATGGAAGTAAAAATAAATTCCAAGCCACAAAAGCATTACCTAATAAGATTATTAAAATATGCCGCTTCCTTCAAGCGCCATTCCACGTTTCCCACAAACTATAGATAATAGATAACAACAAAGAAATTAAAATTCTGGCTAGTAACCAAGACCGATCACCATTTGCAACACTTGCTGTGCCTGAGGCACTTCACCCTTTCCTTACATTTAGCACCATCCACCTGGAAAGAATGTAAGGTAAGTGGCTGGGCAGAACCAGTAACATTTATAGATTTCTTCCTCTATTTATCATACCTGACTGGTGGGAACTAAAACATTGGGAGGGAAAATACCACCAAACCACCACTATATCTAGAGTAAACAGTCAACTACTAAGAAAAACAAAATTGGGGGGGAACAATTTAGGAATATTATGCCTAAAATGTCATTCCTCCTAATATTTCACTGTCATCCCTGACAAACTAAATATAGAAGTATTTACAAGTACTGATGCAGCATCCTAGCATCACAGTTAATAAAGGTGGGGTTTTTTCATATGAAGTAGTATTATGTCAATAACTGTCCTCTGTAAAGGGTGTTTAGGGGATTGTTTCCCTGATTACTATCTCCATATATTCTGATCTGACAGTACAGGTGAGTTATTACTGCTGCTGTTGGTCATACCTTGAAAAGAGCTAACCTGTGGCTGTTGAGATGCACATCATGAGAAAACGAGTCCTCTGCCTGGGAGATCTTTGAATGCATTTCTGCAATAAAAGACAACTGAGCATTTGTCACTTTTAGCTTTACGCGGCATCTTTCCTGCTCTCCCACCAGAGAAGAGCACGTTCTCAGGGAGAACAATGCTGTCACCAAGCTACCTCCTTACCGATACCAGCACATCACACGCCACACAGGTCAAGGTTACATTTATTTTTCCCTGTGACACCTCTCAGTGCTCTGACTAGTCACAATGAAAAGGAGGTTTTGCCACTGGCTTAAACAAAGAGAGGATTTTCCTTCAGAGGTTTTCTGACTTCCCATATTATCAAGAGTTTCATTTTGAAACTGAAATCAGGAAAAAAAATGCTCTAACAGAGAGCTACACAATTTTTGCTCCTGTTTTAAGGGCAGAAATGTAATATGGTTGTGTGCAAATCTTCCGGGGAAGAACATGAAATAATAACAATTTTATTATATTTTAATATTCATAATGCAATGAGAGAATGAGTAATACGCTTTCATTTCTACATCCCAGAGTGGCCAACATATGAAATGTACTTTCTCATCTCTCAGATCTTGGTGATTTTAGACAGGGAGAGACAGAGAAAAAGCCTCGAAGAGAATAATACCGTGTTGTGCTGCTTCTGATCCGGCTATCCAAAAAGCAATAGTCTCTAATCAGTCATAGTGGTGCAGGAATATTAAAAAGAAGAGAAACTACAAAAAGGGACTAGCCCAGGCCTATTCCCCCTATGTGGCTCAACCATGGGCCAATTATTATGGCCCTGCCATATGAAGAACCATCGTAAGATCTCCTGCAGCAGTTGCAGAGCACTGCTTGTATAAATGCACATAGCCACCTCCAAATCCACCCATGGTGAAGAACTACAGGCAAGGACTATGCCCAAAACATTGCAACAAGATAAACTCAGAACTGGACTGAGATTAAACACAAGATTAATTTTTTAAAAAAAGTCCAAACTAATAAAAGGTCACAGCTGAGAAGAAAAATCAGGTACTTTGCTGTTAGTAAGTTACTCAACAGAAGAATTCAGAGTCATTTTACTGAAAGAAGCCAGAAGGTAACTTCTTTAGAGAACATCCTCTGGGAATTAGGATTCACCCATTTCAATAAAGAAATTATTCCCAGAAAATGCCCCAGAATCAATTGCTGTTTCATTGTTGTGGCACTCAGAAAGCAAGAGTTAATGACTGTTCACTTTTAAGAGAAAACAGACACCATTTCATTGAACTGTTAATCTCATAATAATGAATGTTTATTAGCCTGTCATTCCAAGGACTAAAGTTTATTCCCATTTAAAACAAAAAGCCTCTCCCACAAACTGCATCATAAATGCACCAAAAACTGATGGGCTCTGAAGCCAGAGTGCAGATTTACTGAAACATGACATACATAACTCATTTGCCATGGAGAAAATCTAATTGAGATTAGCAGAAAAAGTCTTAGCCAGAAGTATTGTATTCAGAGAAAAAACAAACAAAAATGTAACAGAAAAGCTTCAAGACTGATTAAGAGTAGCTCCTCCTAGGATTAGCAGTCTTTATTTTGACATTTGAGCGCTTTGATGATCAGACATACTCCATCTTTTATGAAAATGCATTTTACCAGAACTAACCAGTTGGGTTTTCTTAATATGCATTTTCTAGCAAAAATAATATATTTAAAAGCAGTAACATGTTAAAAACTTCAAAAAACCAAACAAAAACCCACAAAACAAAAACAACTGAGCAAACAGAAAGCAGATGACATAGGAGCAGTAATCCACTTCATTGATTTGTCTTGCTGACTAAGACCATGCCTGGAACTCTTCCTCATGCTTCAACTTGGTAATTTTTCATGTTTCAGTGTGAATTTATTGCTCTTCAAAATGAGAGAAAGACACTGTGTAGTTTAAAAACTCAGGTGTTAATAAAGCACAGGTAGTATTTTTTTAACTACTATTTATTTTTGCTAGCTTTATAAAACATACATTAGCCCTATCCCAGTAAGCACATTCTTCAATGGCAACTCTGACCTCTATGTCTGTCACTTTAATAAACTATCCACTAGTTTCAACTTTATAAAACCATCACAGTGAAAGTCCTTTGGGGGCTCAGACAGGCAAACGTTGACTCTGATATGGAGTCATACATGTAAGATACATAATCCTGCAGGCAAGAACTGTTGACCAAATCTGGAACTAAGACTGGCCCTGACTGCACCTAGGCTCCCCTCTGAGAAGGAGTTTAGAAAGGAAGAGGATCCTTTCTGAGCCTCGTGACTCAACAGGAGGGCCTCCCTCAGCCACACATCAGACTCACACCCTTTACTTTAAAGAAAATGAGCCCAGTCAGCAAGATCTCCGTGGATAAACTGCTGCATGAATACAAGTGTGCACCATCTCATGCTGGAATAGAATGGGCCCAAAAGTATTGGAAAGATGAGGGCAAAGAGGTACAGCAGACAGAACTGTGCAGAATTGAGCAAAAGACAAAAGGTAAAGGAATGGTTTGTGAAGCATTGGGGGTTTATCTTGTGCACAAAAAGAAATCAAAACACCCCCTTCCCCGAAATGAATCGCAGATGTAGAATACACCTCTTTAAAGACAAAAAATGGAGCATTGAAAACATCACTGACTTTGGGAAAGTAGTGACATACTAAAAACACCTTTGCCTTTAGAAAGAGAACAGTGAGAAAATGGGAAAACAAGTAGATTCTCTCATGATGGACAACCATAACTTAAATACAGAAGTGAAGAAACTTAATTGCTATTAACCTCATTTGAAAGGCAAGAAAAACAGCTGCAAGAGAGGTCACTAAGTTTCTCACTAAATCAAACATTCCCGATCTCAACTGAACACGTCCAAAATTTGATATGCTATGCAGATCCTGAGACGTGGGATGGAGGCATCTGGAATGGTAATGATGATGATGAATTGGTGGCAGCTCCCAATTTTACCCCAGGATCCATGCCCATATAGCCATTAATCAGAACTGAAACCACAGATGAGGAGGGTGACGATGCTCATACTGCTGTATGTACCATTCCCTGGTCTCCTGCTGAATTGGCCAAGTTGCAGGAAGAGTATCGCAGGCATCCAGGGGAGTCCAAGACAGACTGGGTGTGTTGAGTCTCCCTTACTGGGGCCGACTAAATCTTACTGAGTGAGGAGGAAGTTGAAGGCTGTTTGGGTCCCAAAGTGTTTTTAACCACTAAATTAGGACATAATTATTCATTAACAATGTGGACTGCTAATCGGGCTGGCAGCATAGATCCCTGAGACAGAGGAGAACCCCTTGTTATCAAAACCTCAGGATCAGAATCAGAATCATAGGGGTTGGAAGGGACCTTGAGAGATCATCGGTTCCAACTCCCCTGCCAAAACAGGCTCCTTATCTCATATTACACAGATAGGATTCTCTAGTTTGGTTGCATCTGTACAAAAGGCAGCCCACATACAGGTGATGCACGAGAAGGATGTGTGTTAAGGAGATCCTCAACGTTAGCCTTTGTCAATTTGTCACAATTAACTCCCCTTATCCATGGCCTCTCAGATAGTCTAAAGTAGTATGTTGCCACTGTCCAGGACAGGATTAGAGCCAGTCAAGAGGCTAATGCTGTGCTAGACCTTACCATGTACCTTGAGCTGGGAGATCTAACTAGATGAATCAGCCAATTCCCACCTAGAATGGAGTTTGTACAACAGACAGTAAGTTATGGGAGCCACATGGGTTGGATCACACTGACCCTGAGGAAAACACCATAAACACCGCGCTGATGAGCTCATCAGGTCCATACCACTGAGCTTAAACCAGAATGCAAACTTAAGTTTAATAAGGAACACAATGATCTATGGCATAGAGCTCCAACGATGCAAGTGCCACACAACAGGTACTACATGGCACTTCTGCTGCTGACCTCTGAACTCTGCTGTAGTTACCAAGCCAAAGAAATGATTAGCAGGGAGCATCAGATGCCATGAAGTAATTCAGTTCCTATTAGATCCACGCCCTCAGCCCCACAGCTGGATAAAGTTTTGTCTGCCACCCAGACAAAAAAATACTTTCATCACCAGGGAGAGCAGTGAGCCACCTTGCCCAGTGAGGGCTATATATGCAATGGCATCACAAACCTGCCACTTCCAGTAGGATCAAGTTTAACAAATATCCACGTTATACAGGTGCTCAAATGTGAGTAATCACCAGAGATCATGAGATGCCTAAATATAAAACCCAGCCCTGTAAGGTAAAGTTTACAGGAGTTTTATAAGATCATAAAGGAATGTCCTACAGCAAAACCTGACAATTGGAAGACTCCTGGCATCACCCAACAACAGGAGCTGTGGTTGGCTGGGGTCTGAAATTAATTTTCACATCTCAGATACCAGCACCCAGAACCAAAAGTTTCATGTAACTCTGGATATGGTTTTGGTCCACTCACTTCTGGCAAATATAAGATCCTAAAGTTTTTGTCTGGGATCATGAAAGTAAAGATAATCCCTCTCCTGCCCAAGGTGTTCACAGCTGACAAAACCATTCCTAAACTAATGGCAGGATATAGACTTTTAGCCAGATAGTTATACCAGCATATTCAAAGACTCATGCTTTCTATGAAATACCAGCCTCCTTAACATAAGTGTGAATAATTAAGTTAAAATACAATGTATAGAAATAGACCTTTTTTCACCCACAGACAATATAGCTAGTGTAAACTAAAACAAAAAGACTGTTTTAAGCAAAAATTTAAATAAAAAATATTTTCAAAATTTACTACTGAATATACAAAACCAAACACAGACTATTAGTGTGAGTTTGACTGGTTTAACTCTACAATGTTGGAAATATTTCCCTTTCCAACAGTATTTTTTTTCCTCCAGATAACATTATCCTGGCTCTCACATTTGTGCTGGAGGTTCATATAATTTATGCCTTTTTCATCCTCCTTAGCCCTGAATATCTTATATTTGTGAAATTCAGCGATTACAGTTTATAGCAGAAAAATCTTAAGCTAACTTCCTAGCATGCATACCAGTATCATCTATGCTACATTATTCTTAAACTCAGCTGAAAATTATGGGGTCTCCCTCTCATCCTGTTGGAGAAAGCCCAAATTTGGACCAGTTTCAAAATGTAACAAATATAATGTAGACTTGGAAACGTACAATGCTTTATTATTTTTAGAATCTTATTCCAGTGTTCTTACCATACTTTGTAGGAGGATTTATTATTTTAATTTCTCTTAAATGAGGAATCAAAATTTAAATATAACATTTACTCAACACTACTACCAAAAATTTGACTTAGCAACTGAAAACAGATTTTTACCCCAGGAGTCTTAAGTGTTTCTTCAAATTACATACAAATGCTTTTTATATCTGTTCCCTAACAGATACAGCAGTCGCAAAGCTATAATCCTGCTGCAAGCATAACCACGGCACCAGAAGGCAAACTGATTACATCTTATGAGATCCACGCTTCCATGTAAATGTGTTTCAGTAGCAAAACTCACTTAGGCAAGTTCTAAGCCTATTTCCCCCTGTAATTTCTCAGCAGGAATCAACATAAGCAATACTTTGATGATCATATTTCTGCAGGATTACCTGCTACAGACAGTACCTTTCTTTGCCTCTAGACAAAATAAAATAAATTAACACGTTCTCAGAAAGGCAATTCCAAAGGAATGAAATATTTCCTGTGCCTTTGTGGGAATCTACACGTTCCTAGCTTTTTCATAGATATGAATTAGGTTGTTGCATTTTTAAGACAAACCAAAAGGTAGAAGATCTTGCTACAGTTTCAGTAACAGTTACCCCTTTAGGGAGTTTTTTTCATGCATTTTTCTTTTACTACCATCCTTTCATGACCAATTCTGCAGTTATTTCCGTTGCCAAAAATAATTCTGAAAGCTCTCCCTGTCCTCAAGAAGAAATCCCATCTAGTGGATGGCATGCAAAGCCTCCAGCGTGGCAGCTCCTCTATGCCAAGTGCTGGTCATCAAATGATCTCTTACTCTAAGAGGTAACTCCCTGCCTCATCTCCATCTAGCTAGCTCCTTATAGCTCCCCTTGACTCAAATAGTGACTCAAGTAGTGCATCCACTCACTCACCTTCAAACCAGGATTTTTCTCCCTCAGATTCCTTTGAGGTAATAGCTCAGATTGGATTTGTCCTTTATGATCAGCTGCTCATAAGTAGTGATGCACTTCTCCAAAGGCGAGCAAAAGCACAGCAGGTATTATCTGCCCTGTTTAAGTCATGTTTTTCAACATTTTCATTTGTACAGTAATATTAAAATAAACACACCTCACAGGTCAAGTCACTACCACCCCACTCAACCTGCTTCCTCCCACTGCCCTCTTGTGCAGGAGGAAGAGGAGACCACACCGAGAGCAGCCACAGGAACCTCTAAGGCTTATATCCCACCAAAGAGAGGAATAACAGCACAGACTTGCACTCCTAGGGTGTAGGGGGCCACAGGCCCTGCTCTATCCAAGAAAGGGTGTCATCTGGCTTCCTCATGGTCATGCAAGCTCTGCATTGCACCAGCCAGCCAAGCATCTACCATCCAGAATTGCAAAAGCCTCCTCTGCAAACAGAAATACTACTTGCAGACTTCAGGGACTCAACAGATCCAAAACCATAAAAGCCCTCATAGAATTAAGTGATGGTGATTTGGCACTGATTTTGGCACAAGACGAAGAATTTGTGACTTCCCAAAAAATCAGACATCATGGAGTTAGAATTTAGTTCAAGGTGACATTCACATTTCACTGTTTATTTAAAAGTGAATCTTAGAAGTGTCATAATGTTTTCCTTTAGATGCACCCATATAAACTCAGAAAAATCCTTTGATTTAATCACTATGGAAGCTTGTTCTGTCAGAGCCGGGCATCTTCAACACTGAACCTGATTTTCCATCTCTCTTCCATATTTAAACAAGCATTTAACACACTGAGAAAATTCTCAGAGAACACCAAGTCTTCCTAGATACATGCAGCTACATAGGATGACTACCAAAAATGCACATTCCTTTCACTTACATTGCTTTGGAATCTGTACAACTATTTGTAAGCAAAGGCAGATTCTTGTGCAGAGAGTGGTTTTGAACATGAATGTGATTTGAAGAACCTTATGCAGCCCCCAATTACCAAAATTCTTCAAAGTGAGAGGCAAAATATTAAGGGAATTTCAAAATAAATGCAAGCTCCCAACACTAATATCTGAGAAAACCTTGAAGGCAGGATATCACCAACATTCCAGGAGTATTTGTCTTTTCATGTCACATAATTATATAACGTCTTTACTTTGAATTTTTGAAACGAGAGATAAATAACGTAGTAATTGATTTTAAAGAAAAAGTCCTACCTAGGAATAAAATGCTAATAAGAAATTCATATAACAACTTACATTAGCTTTTTTCCTTTCCTTTGCACAAGTTAATGCAAATGTTTCTGATGCCTTGCTTTATAACTAGTTAAAACATTATTTAATACAATGCAACTCCAAACTGTAACTGCACAATCTTAAAAAGGCATTTAGAATAGTCTGTGCCACTGAAACAAGCTAAAAAAAAAGGCTAAAATTCTATTTTAATTCATTTCAAATATGATGTTAATCTTGAGTTACCTATTACTGCATTATTTGCTAATTAAGATGAAACCATTACCAAGGCCACTGTTAAACACAATGAGAGGTAACCATACATACTCTTTCAATCTGTAATCAGAACCTTTCTAAGTGACTCAGAAGCAGCACAGGGATTAGAGAGACTCTGGTATTTGGAAAAACAGGACAAAACAAAACCACTGAAGCCAACCAACAAAAAACCCAAAGTAGAACTAAAAGCCTTGACCAAAACTAACAGAGTACTTTTGCTAAGATGTATAGGAAGTAATTGGATGAATGAATAATAAAACATACTTAAAAACCAGTAGATTGTGTTATTTTTGGATGCAGCAGTTAAATATGAAGAAAGATCACTGGTTAAAACTTAGGCCAGTTCCACTACTAAAAAAAAGATATTCTGAAACCACAAAGATGAGATAGTTCCCCAGCACAGTAAGCCTTCAGTAGTGTCTACTTTGGTTAGAAGCACAATGAAATTTGAGACACAAGTCACCACCTTTTCATAGGGCTAGCACAGCATGGCTCCATTTTTGATTGACCACTGGGCACTCTCCTAATACAACTGACTGCTAGTAATGAAACAAACCAAAAAATAGCCCTACTTCTAAGTACCATCACAAAGCAGTCAGAAATCTGGTTCTGTACCTGAACTTCAATTCTTGAATTTCTAAAATAAATACAGTAAGAGCGATGCCTCAGAAAGCCGGAATCAAAACCCAATAGCCTTGGTGACTATTAAGCAGGTATCCTTTATTGCAGCACTGGGCACACAGGGGATCGCTCCTCCAAATGTGTGCACGCCTTAAAGACAAATTTATCATATGTATACATATTAACTCTACGTATTCATTATAATTTCTAAGAAAAGGCAGGTTTATGCAAATTATTTTCAGAAAGTCATTTACATTAACTCCACCCAGATAGAGCATGCTCAATGACACTCAGGGGGTCTTCTGGTGGTCTTCAGGGATGAAGGCAGGTCACCTTCTTGCTCTCAGCGCATGCTCTTTACCGTTTTCTCCATGCTTATCTGGGCTCCAAACACCTGCACCGACTAGTTAGCTTTACACTGAAAATGAGATATATTCTGTCTTTTAATTGGTCATTAGTCTCATTATTTATGACTCCTCTATCCCTTACTTCCTCTAGCTTCAAGGCTGTTGCACTATTATGGCTAAGTTTTGCAGCCACTTTCATGAAATAGCTTATGTGATTACAGCCAAATTCTGCTAAAATTCAAAACTAATCTATTCCTAAAAACACACAGATTCTTACTTCTCTTTCTTCAAAGCCGTGACTGTTGCACTGTTATGGCTAAGCTTTGCAGCTGCTCTCACAAGCAGCTTACACAGTTACAGCTTTCTCTTAAACTAGTCTATTCTTAAAACTCTGAAAATTCTTATATTAAAGTAATATTAATGGTCTCTTAAGCTACACCTATATCAATCTATTCATCATGATTACTTTTCATTGAATCAAGAGGACAAATGCCTATCGCGTGATTGAAACATCTACAGAGAATTTTCCAGTTCTACTTGTAGAAATTGTAAATATATTTGCTGTATTTTTCAGAAATGTCATTGAGGAATACAGAAAAACTGTTTTCTCAAATTGGCTCTCAACTGAAAAGCTCAAAGGCTTCATCTGTCAAAGAAACATTAAAACCAAATAAAAGCAACTTTACAGGTTAAGATGCAAAGGTATATTCTGAAGAATTTTCAAAATAAGCAAATTGAAAAGACTTAAGAACACACTAGAGTTTGGAAAGTATCTCTTAAAATATCTATTTTAAACCATTTTCAATTTTAAAAAATCCCTTCGAATAATTCAAGTTTATTTCCTTCCTCTCACAGGGCTGATCTGAAGCAGCTTTTCTCCTGTTCTTCCCTTGCTCTGATCTGAATGTTTAATGCTGCATTTTACGTCTCACTTAATCTCCCTTTCAGATAATCCCTTGAACATACATTATCTGTCTCAAAGATTTTCCCTCCCTTTGGTTTCAGTTTGTCAAAACACCACAACTATTTGACTGAATCTTATGGAATTTACAGCTATGGAGTGATGCAGCAAGCTTTTCTGGTCAGCTGGCTAATTACCACAGCAGCAAAGCAGCAAACATGGACTACACCAACTTTCCTGAGGCCAGAACATTATACTCTCCAAGGATTTGGATTTCCAGGGGTTTGGCTAGTTGCAGGTTTCTGGGGTGGGGTTTGTCTTAGGCATCTCACTAACAACTCAGGTGAATGGAATCAGGCAGGTTCCCTGATTATTTTATTTTTTAAGTGAACAGGGAAAAGGTGATACAAAACTTGGAGAGGGACAAAAGATGTAAATCTGTTCACTGTCAGTTCAGAGGTAGATTAAAGCGACACAGCTGAATGCTCGTTAGCATCTCTGGCCAGTTGCTGAAATAATTTCAGAATATTTGAGCCTTGCTTCAGCAGACAAAGCAGCAGACAACATCTCTTGCTACAATTGCACCATCACCCCTTGCAAATATCCTGAACATATTTTATCTACCTTACATACTCTTTTCCCCTAATTAGTTTTAATACTTTTTACACAAAGGACAGGGGCATGATCTTTCAGCCACTCATGATACCTGAAAGGATCTTCCCTCCTCATGGCCACCCTGTTTCTGTAAGAGACTTTAAGGGGAACTGTCTAATGCCTCCTGGAAATACAGCAAGCTGCATCAAACAGATCATGCATTCAGGCATGCCAAGCATGAATTGGTTTTAAAAAGACTCTTCCCTGGTGTATTATATTTCACCCTGTGTTTCCTCATTTGCTGCTTGCTAAGGTTTCTCCTCATTTGTCCCATACAGTCATCAGACTTAACAAGTGATGGTTTCCAGCTCTCTTCACGAGTCCTGGTATCAGAAACAGGTATAAAAGTTTTAAATGAGAAGCTTCACATCACAACTGGTAAGTTATCTGAGCTGCTGTCATCTTTGAGTTACTTAAAACCTCTTCAGTGATTAATGTCTGATCTTGGGTATTTATTAACATTGATTCTGCCCCTTGATTTGTAACTTCTTTGGCCAAGCCCTTCAATGAGCTCTTCCAATACCACTTACATAGAAGTGGGTGTTAGTAACAAACATGAATAAATTCACAGCTCAATTTATTTATTGGCTACTCCAACCATCGTTATCTCCACTGGCACTTCTAGAGCAATTAAGAGAAAAGCAGTTGACATTTTCTACCCCTCTTTTCTGAGGCCAGCATTTATTTGAGTACAACCCAACTACCAGTCCAGTAAGTTTCTAATTCTCTGATAAATATGTGCTTACACATAAGCCCAAAGCCTTATGGAAGCCCATTGCATACAAGAATAAAATCCCTAAAAAAAAAAAGAATTGGCAATAAGCAAATTGTATGCTGTACTGCCATCCATTGGACTGCAACACTAAACTAGAAGGCAAATTCTTTGCTAGATACATCTAGCAATGTTTTGGAAATTCATACAACTCACACCTGCAGTACCATTTCTGTCTTCCATCATTTGCTTGTTCTACATCGACTTATCATCCTACTTGGTCTGTAAATATCTTAAAGCACAGGTCATCTTGCAAAAAAAGCAATGCAGGTAACGTGTGAGCAAAGTTTTCAGGAATGGGTAATGATTTTGGATTTTCAAAATCGTTGAGTAGGCCTCAAAAGGGACTTTTTGGATGGCAGGTGCTTAACTTCTTAAAGCCTTTTTAAGACATCTTAAACTGACTTCTCAGACACTCAGACTTACCATTTACTTTTCAAAATGTCAGCCTCGGTACTGCAGATAGCTTAATACCAAAAAAAGAGCTTTTTTTGCTTTCTAAAGCGGCTCAGATTAAAGTTATGTAACACAGCAGATAACCAGGAGCACTTGGGGAACTGAAAAGCTTTGTAATGTTGCAATATACTGTGAATTTTGTTTGCAATTGACACAACTCTGCAGCTCCTTTCACTCTGCGCAAATAACTGTTTTCTCCCATTCCACAGCTGAACCAAGGGCATGACAGATCTCAAATCCTGTTTAATAGCTTTCTGAAGGTTGAGGTTTTACCAGAGCTGTGTCTGATACAGTAGAAATTATCATAATTTAGATTATCAAAACAGTTGTTTTACATTTGTATGCATCAATTAAGAACAGAGAAAATAAGGAAAATAAATATGAATTGAGAAAAACCCACATTGTATGTAATTGTTTTTTATTGGCAGCCAAAGCATAAATATATCAGTGGATGCCAGGTTAGGAATCCCTGAAATGGGATTCTTTTGAGCAACAGGAATAGAAAAAAACAAATGAAAGTGTGAGTGACCTACTGAAACTGAATTTTTTTTTTTTTTTTAAAGAACTGTTAAAGGGAAAACATCCAAGAGAAGTCAAGTCACAAGCTGATCTGAACTTTGCTGAAAAGCCAAGCAAAGTTGACAGATTAAGAGTTTGGTCTGCAAGACAAAATTTACACCATCTTTTACATTGATCCCTAGGACATTTTTCAGCAATTTTTTTTTTCATATCATAGTATCATTGAAATAATCTTCTCAAAGATGCCCACTTTCTAGACTATATTCTACCATACATCATTGCCCAGGACAAAGGAATTATAGAGGTAAGGAACCTGAGGAACAAAATTTAGCTAGCTTATGGGTCAAGCATACTCTACAGAAAGACCAAGAAGATGTTCCTGTCTAGAAGAAAAACACGAGAGCTCTGATTGCTGGGAAAACCATCCTGAGAGCATCAACTATGAAGGTTCTTTTCCTGAGAGACTGGAAGTCCCAACCCCTCTGGGACATCTTTTCCAGCACTGCCTGAGAAGGGGAGGGAAAAAGGATGCCACGTTTACGTCCCACCAATCTCTGTCACCTCCACTGACACTTGAGCCAAGATTCCCCAGAGTCCATCTAGGTTTACAGCCTGACAAATGCTTATTCCTGACAAGAAACTCACAACTTGAAATTGGGAAAGCGACATGCTTTTACAACCAAGAAACAGCACTCCTTTTAAGCCTCTGGTCTATAAAATTAAATTACTGTGGTATACTGCAGTCTTAAAGGAATGCATACCTTCTGTTTTTTATAGGAAACCACATTACAGGATGTGATATTAATTATCTGTACCAAAATGTAATAAGAAACATAATCAAAAGATTATACACAGATCTGAGAAAGAACTAATTACAGTAAAACCTTGATATTTTTGCTAGCAATCTCAGTCAGGGAAAACTGATATTCATCATGAGTATACTCCTGGCAGGTTATTCAGACAGAAGAAATATTCACAAAAGAAACTGTGAAATAATTAATACACAAAGGACCTTTCTGATGATACATAAACACACTCTACGCCAATGAAATGTATCATCCAGATTTAACAGTGGGACACCAGACAAATTTAACACAATCAGCAAAACCCTAGGCTAGATTCTAAAGTGCTGTTACTTTTAATGACACCAGACAATACCTATGCATGTACCCATACAGCATAAGTTATAGGATGCCCTGAATGTGATCCTTGCATTCTGCTGTGGGCTTCTGAATATAATCTAAATACTATTTCATCCCTGTTAGTAGTTATGAAAAGTTATCAGGGGTTGATATAGAGGGCTGCACACATTTAGCTCATGTAGCTCCAAGAAGTCATCAGCAGATGACTAAATGGGAGTGTCTACTTTCTCCTTAATTAAAATATGATTTCCTTTAATCAGAGAGTCCTGTTAATCTCACTGCTTTTCCAGATATGCACCTCCAAGACAGCACAGACAGCTTCAGCAGCTGAATTAAACTTTGTATATTGGCTCTGCTATTTCTAAAACCAGTTCCTCTTTGCGTGGCATACATATTGATCAATCATGAACTTCTGGTGTAAGGAAATCTGGTTTCTTCTTCTGTTTGTACTTCCAAGGTCTCTGCTATGACTGATCAGACTGTGCTACAACCATTCAGACTATAATAGCTTATCCTATAGACTGCTCTGTGCAGCAGCTGTTTCCTGCAATCACATGCACAGAAGGCATACAATACTTTCTCAGCTATTGTTATTATTTACTTAAAACAAAATTATAAAAAGCAGTTTAAATTCCTCTCTGGTTCTTAGAAGAGATGTGACTTTTAAAGCATATAAAACTGTTCTGATTTCAGCAAGGATAGAGTTAATTTTCTTCCTAACAGCTGATGTAGTACCATGTTTGGGAGTTAGGATGAGAACAGTGCTGATAACACACTGATGGTTTTAGTTGTTGCCAAGCAGTCAGGGATATTTCAGCTGGCCTGGCAACAAGAAGGTATGAGCACTCAAGAAGATGGGAGGGGACACAGCCAGGGCAGCTGACAAACTAACGAAAAGGATATACCATTCCATATGACATCATGCTCCATATATAACTGAGGGCTGCAATAGGAAGTGGGGCAGCAGCTCAGAGCCTCACAAAGAATCAACTTCTAGTGGTGAAAGAGTGCTGTTCATAACTTGCTTTGTATATTATCATCTTCCGTTTTTATTTTATTAAATAGGCTTTCTCAACCAATGAGGGTTTTTTTCATTTTCCCTTTTCAATTTTCTTCCACATCTCACTGGGAGAGGGACAATAAGAAACTGCCTGTGTGGATGTTTTAGTTGCCAGCTGCATTAAACCATGACGGAAGCAAGACTGGGGCCACCCTTCCCTTCTGCCTGCTCTTTGCTACCACTCAATGCATTAGAAAAGCCTGCCTAAATAGGGCACATCTAGAAAGATGATTACCCAAGTCAATACAGAGGCTAGAGAGGAGCATTCCCATCCCTAAATGACAGCATAACTCCTGCACAATTAAAAAAAGAAACCTTTTTTGAAATGGAGATGTTTCCCTTCTCATTGAGCTTGTGTGAGACAAGGAAAGTAGAAGTGAGGCAGAAGCAGCTACTACTTATGTTCACTCAAGCAACTTGCAAGTTACCCAAAGTCCAAAACCTTGGCACCCAAAATCTGTGCTACCTATGTCAACTGTGCATTTCAAATTCAGCACCTCTCCCAAAAATACACGTCCCTGAATTGCTACTAAGGGGGAGACCTGGCAGTGCCCCAGCTGAGACAGCATAGGCAGGTGGCTTCACCATGGGCTGGAGAGGGCTGGGTTAGGCAGAAGTGGTTTGGTCCTCTTATGTGTAATTCCTCTTCTAAATAATATGCATTCTCACCATAAACATTTGTTTATGTTCTTCATCCTGCACAGTACTATCTTCTGACCTCTCACAACACTACTAATACTAGAAAACAAATAGGAGAGTAGGGGTGTTCCACCAGTAATTAGCAATGTATGCATCTGGTGAGCATTTGACACTGCCATAAAACACCACAATGGCAAAACCTTCAGTATTTCCACACATGCCAAGCAGTTGGTGCGTAACTCTTCAACAAGTCATAACAATACTGCTACAAGAGAACATATCCTTACAGAGGAAAAAAAGCAACCCTTAATGAGCATAGGCAGCAGCCTCTATGAGTAAATTTTCACAAAAGTCTCATTAGACATGAGTTTTAGCAGCATGCACTGGTGCAGCATATTGGGCAGGTTCTTCAGATTTTTGGTTTTTATTCCTCCCCTGGGATGCCTGCAAAAGCAGTGCTGATGGTCAAATGAGAAAACCTGTAAGTGGAGGTAACACCTCCAGCAGTACACCTCAGAGAGCTGTTGAGTGCATGACTTAACATCAGCTAAGTACAGTGACTACGATTTCCTCTCCTGCCTAGATTATTTTCTTTAACAGAGCCACTCATTTGTATCCTCTTAAAGTGTAAGAAAAATACACTAAATGAAGGTATATTGTCTGGAAAAAGCATTAAAGTGACCTGATCGCTTTTTCAGTCTGTTGCTTGACAGCCAGAACATTGCAACAGCTGATTTGGGACTGCATCTGATTTCATCAGTTTGTAGAAAAGGAAAACACACACCACCCAAGTTTATTGAAGCATTTAGAACTTTCTTTTCACTGAGCCAAATGCATCAGAAAGAAGGAAAATCTAATACCGACAGCAAAGCAAAACAAAAACTGGCTGTTGCTGTATCCACCTCAATCACAACAGTCTTATGCCAGGTTCTATCAAGCTTTTCTGATCTGCAACACTCTCATACTTTGACTGTTAAATGAAAATAAATTAAATCAAGTGATTTCACAAGATAAAGCAGTAATAGGTCATTTTACAGCATAGATGTTTTCCATAATTTTGATCCCAGTTTTGAAAAAGGGAGTATAAAAAGGAAAGAGGACACTTCAGATTTTCCTGATTGTCCCATTCATTTTCTTAATACTCGAGTTCTAAATTAGGCAGCTGTTCATACCTCTAATCATAACAATAAATCTAATCTCCAAACATTCAAGATGCATTGCAAGGCCCTCCAAAAAACAAGTTTTCTTTGGCATTTTGTATTTTTAAACCATGAATTATACATCAAAGTCAAAAAAGAAGAGTTAAAAAAATCTATTTATGCAGTCTTCATCAATTATTAATGTGAACTGAGGAATATCAAAGACTTTTTCCTTCACTATATACTCTGATTCCTCTTACCACTCATGGCACAACTTATACATGGCACTGTATTGTGCTTTTCTGCCTTTTATTTTTGTATACACTATATGAGGACTTCCTCATGTGACAGTTAAGAAAAAAGCCTATGAAATATTTTTAAAATATTTATTTTCATTATTATTCTTAGAAGAAACAAGTTATATTGACATTGAAATCAAGATGTTAAAAATAATTGGCCTCTGCAGTACTTCTAAGTATCTATACACACACACATTTTAGACACCTATCACATGTTCTCAGATAAGATGTGAGTTTCATATACAGTATCCATGAAAGAGACATTTCAGCAGATACTCTTCATGGCTGATTTTTTTGTATTTGTAATTATCATGATGAACATAACATCAGTTATTTGCTGCTATATCAAGCACTCCATTGTGGTCAAAAAAAAATCAAGAATTCCTTGGAAAAAAAAAGACACACAAAACCATCAAAATGCCATGCCCTGGTGTTTCCTTTGCCATGTTTTTGTTAACTGGTCTTATTTAGTGTGCATCTGTAGGGGAAAAAAGAACCCAGATACAGTCAAAATAATGTGATCTGTATCTAAACCAGACAGTATCAAGAACATCAGACATAGAAAGAATTAATTCTATGTTACGCTTTTTTTTAAATGAAATTAGCATGAAATAATTATCTCCTTGATCTAGGCAAATATTTGCCACTACTTTTAAATTTCAGCACACAATAAAACAACGTGATCCTGAAAACTAGGTTTAGACATTTGTTGCCATAAATTTCCTAAAGAGTTCTTTACAAATTTCCTTTAAAAAAGGCAACTGCCTAGTTGCCTTTTCTACATCGTGCCTGTTCTCTTCTGGTCTGTCCCCAGTTCAGAGGAGAAGGTATTGCACAGGAAGCCATTGTAAATCATCAGGTTGAATTCAATTTGCTTAAGCTTTTGCCATCAACTCCATGAAAGTCAAGGTACCACCCTTGCCATCTTGATGTGGCTTTATACATCTTATAACTGTATAGTTTTCCTAAGCAAATTGAGGCAACTTGGAGACCCTTCACTTTGTTTCTTAGGGAGGTGAATATTGACCCCAGTAGTTCGAAGAAGAAAAACATTTACTTGATGTTACTTCCACAGCCATATACCAACACATTGCTCTATTCTTGTAGCTTATAAAGTCAGTCAACATAAGATTTTTAACCTGTAACATAGTTGAGCTCAAGGAAGTTGTCAGTGATTTTATTTTTGTCTCACATTCCCAGAGCTGAGAACTATCCCCATATCTCATGATCTAAGGTACCCTTCTGCAACACAGAATTATGCATTCACAAATACATTTACATAATTTTGCTCAAAATAGGGTTTTCCCCCCTTCCCTTCCGTTTTTTTTTTTTAATCCATCAAGATTCCATTTCTGTGGGGGTTTCAGCTCTGCTATTACTTGAAACAAGATTACAGCCTTTTCATCCCTTCTCTCCCTAAAAAACACATGGCCGCCTTCCAAAACTAATTTATTTATCCTCTAAATAATGGATAAGGCACACCCCTCCCTTATTCAAAGGCAGAGGAACAACTGCGCCCCAGGAGCTGTAGTGGTTGTGCTATTCCCACCAGCATCTGAGCATGGTGTGTACTGGGGAAGCACCACAGGGCTCAACTTCTGCCACCTGCAAGCACTAGTAGGAAAAAGTACATGGCAAAGGAAGAGCATGCAAGAATATCCTGGAGAGTCTAATCCTCTAAAAGAAGGAATCACTAATTTTATGCACCAACATTCTAATAAATGCATCAGGGAAAAGTTTTTATCATCTGTCCTTTTGCCAAAAGGAACAGCTGCTACCTATGATTCTTACCTGTGTAAGAGTTATTTGTCCAGTCCAGTCTTTGTCTCAAACCTACCAAGAGCATTGTACCTTTCCAAGAAGTGTTACCTACCCAACAGCTGCCTCCATTTATCATAATACATTCACCAATCCATAAAAAAATGGGACGTTTTTAGAGAAGATACATGGTTTGCTTTCTAGTGTCTATTAAACAATACCTTAAACTTGCAACTTCTGTAAAACAATTAGGGCATCCACTCACTGCTGGGTTTCAGGGCTTCAGTATTGCCACTTCAAATATTCTACATCTTGGCTTCTCCCATACCTGCTTCAAGTGTCTCTGATGGATGATCAAAATATTGTATGTATTTAGTAGCAGCATATAGTAAGCATCAGCGTATTTGTCTACAATATACCTTTTGCTACAGAGTATACTTTCAGGACTCCCCATCACCATACCATACACCTTAACTCTTTTTACTTCCATCCAAGTTCACGAGTTTTATTCACATCTTTAAAGACTCACTCCTCTGCAGTTAATTTTACACTAGGTATTTGCCTAATTCTTCTGTGCTGGTTTTGGCCAGGATTGAGTTAATTTTCTCTGTAGTAGATGATGCAAAGCTATATTTTGTATTTGTGCTGAAAATAGCAGCACCCACACAGGGATTATTTCATTATTGAGGAGAAGTGCACACAGTCAAGGTCTTTTCTACCTCTCCACCCCACTAGTGAGCAGGCTGGGGGTGCACAAGAAGGCAGAAGGAGACACAGTGAGGACAGCTGACCCAAAGGGATATTCTATACCTTATGCCACCATGCCCAGCAGAGAAAGCTACGAAAAGGAAGAAGAATGGAAGGACAGTTGAGTGATGGCATTTACCTTCCCATGTCACCATTAGGTGTGCTGGAGCCCTGCTCTCCTAGGGAGGCCGGAACCCCTGGCCTGACCATAGGGAGTGGGGAACGGATTCCTTGGTTTGCTTGTGTGCATGGCTTTTGTTTTACTTAATCTGTCTTTATTCTCAGCCCACAAGTTTTCTCACTTTTTTCCAATTCTGTCCCCAACCCACTCAGAGGGATTGAGCAAGCAGATGTGTGGTGTTTCACTGCCAGCTGGGGTTAAACTATGACAACTTCAAGCCTTATTCCTGTTCTCATACATAACCCAGAATTCTCATAGACATACTAAATGAACTTTTCTTGGCTTTCGTTAGATATTGTTTGGGAATAGAATTCAAATTCACACCACTGTTTCAGCAGCAACATCCAACCTTCCAGCACTTGAAGGGGACCTACAAGACAGACAGAGGTGGTCTCTTTATAAGTGGGTATAAAGATAGGACAAGGGGTAATAGCTTTAAACTGAAGGAGAGCGGATTTAGATTAGTTTTTAGGAAGAAATTCTTCCCTGTGAGGGTAGTGAGGCCCCAGCACAGGCTGCCCAGAGAAGCTGTGGCTGCCCCCTCCCTGGCAATATCTAAGGCCAGGTTGGATGGGTCTGATCTTGTGGGTGTCCCTGCCCATGGCAGGGGGTTGAGGCTAGATGGGTTTTGATGTCCTTTCCAACCCAAACCAATCTGATTCTACAATCTCTGAAAGTTGCACTGTTTTCTCAAAGTTATCCCCAAATATTGGAAAGTGAAAACTCAATTATTTATATAATTAATATTCCAATAACATAAGGAAGCATTTGAAAAGCCTCATTAGCAAGCTAAATAAATTATTTTTTAAAAAATCACTAACCATACATGACAAAATTGGGTTATTAACAAAATTTCTTTGCTAATATAGGAAAAAATACTTAAAGCAACATATGATTATGTCTGGAAATAATATCTAATTTGATAATTTGAGAACCTGCGATTTCAGGATTTGTATTGTATGCCGACTTCATCACAGCTGGAAAGACCATCCTTTCCTACAAACACTCTTAAGAACAGGGACTCCCTTTCCTCTCAGTCTAAGTGAATGACTCTAGCAAGGACTACCTGTGGCTCCTTTGTTAGGCAAGGGATTTCAACACTGCTTTTTTTTTAAAGCAGTCCTGAAAATGGTGTCTGTCATACCTCATTTATTTCCAGTGGTTCATTAGTGAGATTTCTTTTTTAAAAGAACAAAACCGTATTAATGGGATATATAGCTCATGTGGTTTATAAAGTAGCATCAATTAAACATGCTAAAATGTTATTCCCTCCCTTGAGGGAGAAATCAGTATTAGCAGTGCTTTGTGTTTTCTAGATTTATATAGTAGGTTTTCACCTTGAATAATGCATGACTGCTTGGATTAAGACAAAAGTATAGACATGGTTATTGTGTCCTATTATCCAGTCGGTGTTTTGTAAGGAAATCCCATTATGCTTCATCCATCAAAAATTGAAGCTAATAAATCCAGATATCCAAAATACTGCTGCTTTTACACAGCTTTCAAAGGACACAGTTTCATAGTTATTTGTGCTACTGTATTAATAAATGCAGGATTTGTACCTCATTTCACTTATTAATACACACATTTCTAAGAACTGAATTGGAGTACTGATTTTTCTCCCTTCTCCATGTATAGTTTGGCTTCCAAAAGAGCTTTCTATCCTTCCTGAAGCAGTGGAAAATACCATTTTCTGAGATAAATATACTTGGGAGCATTTGCACATGGCGTCCGTGGCCCTGACATACATGTGTGCATTACCAAAGTGGAGCATTGACAATAAGTTGTGAATCCTCCCACATTAAACATTTTCAGTACAACAGCATGCAATTTTCAGTCATGGGAGGGGACCATACTATGAGAGCCAGGAATCCCTCTCATCTCATATACTCATTATCTACAAGTATTCATAAGCCTTCTGTATTTCAAGGACAGGTCTCCTGGAAAAGCATTAACTGCCATCAAAAAGCACGTAGAAGTGATGCACATGAGAAAATGCTGCATATGGCACAAGGATGGACAGTTGTAACAGTCTCTTAAATGAAATGTTCTGTACTTAAGGAGACTGTAGCCAGCAGACCTCCTGCATTCCTCTGTTCTTACAGTTCTTCATTGTTTCTTGCTGAAACTTTAGAGCTGTCACATTAGCACTTTATAGCACCCAACACAAGTCTCTGAACTTCAGTGGAGCTTTTGAACCTCTGCAGTTTTAAACAAATGCCAAGTCCATCCTTATGAATGAAAGTAGTATTTTTCAACATATCTATAGGCACTTAGAAGTTTGCTTCTCTATAATACCACGAAAAAAGGTTCCATCAACTGCCCGCTACCCTATCTAAACATCTCTATTTTTAAATAAATTTTTTAAAGTCCATTTAATAGAAAGGTCAAGATGAACTATTCTGTTCACAAGCATAGAAATAGCAGGTTATATTAGGAAGATTTGTACTGAAATAAGCATGGCTTGAATCTTTTATCCTATGGATCTCAGCAGTCTCCAGCATGACTGCTACAAATGTAAAACCTCTTACATATACAGAAGTGGGGACACAGTGAAAGATGCTGGGCTCTCCTAAAGTGTTTCTCTTTCCATAGGTTTAGAAGGATCCAGACAAGTTGTAGCAGCCTTCCAGTACCTGAAGGGCACCTACAGGAAAGCTGGGGAAGGACTTGTAAATGGCATGTAGTGATGGGACAAGGGGCAGTGGGTTTAGACTAGAGCAGTGTAGGTATAGATTAGACACTAGAGAAGTTTTTCACTGTGAGGGTGGTGAGACACTGAAACAGACTGTCCAGAGTGGTATTGGAGCCCACATCCCTGGAGACAGTCAAGATTAGGCTAGACAAAGCTCTGAGCAACCTGATCCAATTAAAGGTGTCCCTGATTACTGCAGGGGGGTTTGGACTACATAACCTTTAAAGATCCTTTCCAACCTAACACATTCTGTGATTCTGTATGTTCCACACTGTTGTATTGTACCTGTGGTTTTTGGGAGTAACAAAGGACCATCACCCCATGGAGACACAGAACTTTGGGGGTTAAGAGGGAGCTCTGGAGACAACCTAGTTCGATCTCCTTACTAAAGCATTATTCCATAGAGCAGGTTGCATAGGATCACATCCAGGTAGGTTTTGAGTATCTCCAGAGGATGCTCCACAGCCTTTTTGGGCAGCCTTTGCCTCTGCCCTGTCACCTCCATGTGCAGGTTGGCACCACAAGATTCAAAGACACCACCACGAGGGTCAGTCTCAGGTCTACCACAGACAGCAAGTTGCAGGAGCAGCAGCTGCGTGCCACCACGGCTGCTCCACCAGCGCATGCACTCGCCAGCCTAATTCAGATTAAGTGCCTGTGTCTGCTCTAGGAAGCCCTATAATGCATATAACCTGGCATGACTGAGGAACATTAGAGGATAATATCCTGTAGTTCCCACAGATACATTTAGAGGTACAAAGTAAATGTTACATTTTCCAGGCTGCTTTTATTTTATTTTTTAAATTTTGCACATACACTCTAGTTCCTCAAAGCTTCGTTTACATTACTGAATAGCAGGTTCAAGTTATTTTAGTGGATTCAGTGAGGTATCCATAGCCTGATACATAACTACCTACCCCAAAATGAGATGTGCATTCAATCATGCAATTGGAAACATAAAATATGTCTTACAGTGTAATTCATACAACTTATTATCAGGCTTACTGTCAGAGACAACAGGAAAGCTGTTCAACTAAATATAATTCGTTTTCCCTTTATTCTGAGAGGGAAGGATGCTAAGAAGAATATGAAAAAGCGATAAGCATGTATTACTGATTTTAAATATTAAAGGAATTTATTCAAGGGTTTTGAAATGTCATGGACATCAGGCTGTGAAATTATTTTGATACTTTATACAGTAAAATATAAGGGTGTATTAGTGCCATGCTTTATGACATTTCCCAAACAATTGCATTTGCACATTCTATGCCAATTGGATAACTTCTCACAAAATTTGTTTTTAGCCTTTTGTTTCTTTTGTGTATTTTAAATGAGAAAGCTATTAATAGCTTTAACTTCCCAACTCCATAATGGTCAACTATACCACACATCTTGATTAAACACACGGATTTAATTTTAGATGTATGGCATTCTTAAAGATAGGATTTTTTATGTATTTCCCAAATTGTTTCCTAATTTTCTCAGCCACTAATAAAAAAAGAAAATAGAATTACAAAGGGTTTTTGTATACTGAACAATAGAGAAAAGTTAAAAAACTTTATCAAGAGATATTTTCTGATGACATTTTCACTGGTTACAGTGATACAGTTTCAGAAGATGTGAAAGTGAACAGGTTTAAACAAATAACTAAATGTTCTAATCTCACTTGCAGGATCTCCCTCAGTGAGGTAGTAGGTGGCACAGGCAGAGTTTGAAGCTATAATCGTTTAAATGGATGGAGGTCAGCACAAATACACACTGCACCACAGCCCCACTGAATGCCTGTCCCTGCAGTGAAGTACCCTTTAAGTCCAGGGAGTTGCTTGGCAAGGCTGCAGGCTCCATGGGTAAAAACCCCCACCACATCCAGCCCTGGGCCACCAACACTCCCCCTTCCCCCTCCAGGGCCCATCCCACTCCAGTTCACATGTGATCCCCCTCAAGTGACCTATAGAGGCAACCACACATGAATCTGGGCATCCCGAGCACTGTGATATCTCCATGCTTCTACCTGTACCTCCTTCTGGTTCCCAAGCTGCTAGGAGTTTTTGAGCCCCATGTTTTTGTTAGGCCTGAGCTCCTAATAAGGTGTTTCCTCAACACACTGCTCTCCTATTTATGGATTTAATTGAGTAATACAGGAAAAATTTTAGACTTATGAGAAGCTATTTGCAAATAGCATACACAGGCTTTTATTGCACAGTCATTATTTATTGTGGAAGTAATTAATATATTAAATATCTGGTTCTTCCTAATAACTATTTAGTAATTGATTCACAACACTATCACGGTACTTTCCTATAAAACACAAGAGGAACAACAAAGAAATTGACGGTTGCAACTGAGCCCTGTAACATGTAATCAGTTAGAGCTGCTTCGCCTTCCACTTAGGCAATAAGCAAACACAATATTGTGTAATAAGTCATGCCTGCTGCGTTGCTAGACTCTGAACTAATCACTATTCTAAACATACGTGTAAATTATTACACCCTAACTCACATCCTGCAGTGCCTTATTACAATTTCCCATTTTTAAGTACAAGTGGAAAAAATTCAAATTTAAGGGAGTTCTTTACACAAAAAAGCCCCAGACTTTAAAAAACAACACTATAAACCAGAAAAAAAACTTAAAGAGTGCTACCACCACTTTTTATTACCACCATCCTACCCACAATCATGGCATATTAAGCCCTTAGAGTCCATCCCTGACATTTCCATTCAGGGGATGATCTTGAGATAAAAGTAGCTTCCCACACATTTGCAGAAAATGCAGAGTAACAAACAGAACAATGAGTTTCTGTTGCTCACCTGAAGCCATTAGCTTCCATGGTTTTACTTGACCACATTTCATTAAATGAATAAAGTTAGGTGGAAAACAGCAGTCAGGTCTGGCCAATGTTTTTTAGGTCGAGAAGAGCCTGTTCTACCCTTCAGTACTTAGATGAATACTACTGTGGCCAGCCACTGAAAGCATTCCCTCCATCTATAACTTTGATCTCCTCCATGCTTTAATGAAGTGCAGGACAGGGTTTATTAATGTCTATAACAACTGTCTAGAGCAGTGAGGTAATCATAGGGAGAGCAACCACAGCGGTAAGAAGGAAGACTTCATTTTGTTTTGCTCAGAAGGGGGGGTGAAATCAATCACCCGTTCCTCCCCACTGCACTCAATCAGCTCAGGCACACACAGAAATGTCCACCATGTCACTTTTACTAAAGTTGAGTTTTGATACCAAACAGAAGTATGTTAAATGCAATGAAAACAAGGCCTGAGAGGATAGAGGCTTAGAAGATCAATGCATGAGTGACAGTCATCTGCTGCATCCAAATGAGGAGAATCATGCATAACATCTGTTACCCTTCCATAACAGATGATGAAAATTGTTTAAAAATTTGCACGCTTTCTTCTTGCATAACAGGCAGGTAAATAATTTGTTTCAGTTTCAGACTGATGAAGTTTTCTGAAAGACAAACACAGTCCAATCCACAGATTGGTTAACACAAAGGATTCCTAAGCACCATTCCGTGAAAGATGAAGAAGAAACGAGACCACCTCCTCCAGTTGACTTCTACAGTCGAAGCCATGGGTGTGTGCTGTGTTCAAACTAAGCATCTAATTTGGAGACTCACAGAACAGCTCTTCCCACAGGGAAAGCACAACTTCACACCACTGAAACATAAATCATTTGGCTTGGACACATAAGAATACTTGGTTTGCAGCTTTCTGTCTGCTCATACAACTACCTTTTAAAAAAGCATCACTGAGTTATTGACACATACAGACTACTATTGAAATACTGCAAAGACCATTAAGATCACTCTATTTCTTAACTTCAGAATAGAATAAATCTCAAGTACATGTTAAATACATACTCACATATAATCATTATCTTGCTGCAGAAAGAAATCCATAGAGAAACAAGGGGAAATGCAGGAACAATGAAATGAACTACTCCTATGAAGGAACAACAGCACAGTACACCTACTTGATCAAGAAACATTAAAGATACAAATTAAAGTGAAGTTTTCAATGGCTTTCTCTCTCAAATGCATTATATATTTAACTGCACAAATATGTGTATCATATAAGCTAAAATAACTAAAAATATAAAATACTAATTAAGTTCTCAAAATCTCTAGAAAGAGTTATGAAGAAACTTCAACCAGATATTTAACCAGAAAAGATGGTGAAATACTGAGTTGTTTGATGATTTGATGAATGGATGAAGAGTAATAAGATTACATTTTCACTTGAAGTTTGGAATTTTATTTCTCCAACAATAGAAGAAAAAACCCTCGTTCCTCTGACAATAGGAAGAACCCCACATTTATATTTACTTGAACTAGTAAAAAAAATATTTGTCAAACATACTACAAAACACCAAGAACCAAATATTCTCCAGAACATTCAGTTTTTGCAATAAAGTAAAAATTAAATTGGAGGGGGGGGGGGGAAGCTGGGGTGGATGGACACAAAAAACCACCCCACAAATCAAAACTCAGAAAAGAGAGGAGCACTTATGCGCTAGCACACAGATGAACAGAGCAGCTATCCTGAAGACAAAGTGCATGAACGTATCTGGTGATGATCAAATTTCCTTTAACTAAAGGCCTCTGGGAAACAGCAAAAAGCAGAAGTTGGCTGAGCAAATAGTCATTTATAACAAGAGCATATATGTAAAGCATAAAGACAGCCTTCATACTACTGAAAACTAAGTATGGATAATAATAGAAATGAAAGATGTGTTTGCTTCTTGCTGTTCTGGTCACAAAATTTCTTTCCTACTCTGTAGTAAACAATCTGATTCTGGCAACAGATAGATGTCTCTCATTCCTGTAGGTATTTAGCATAAGTGCCTCTTAAACTAAGACAGGCACCATAATTGTTAAGCTTTAATATATGCTTGAGTTATGTGTATGCAATTCTAACCACCCATTACCCAACTTTCTATTATTGTCAAGTGTTTACTTTGAAGGTATGGGCCTTTGTTTTACAGTGCAGGCTCTAACCTTCATTATAATTGAGTTCATCAGGGCTTAGGGGTTTCCCCATGACTTCAAAGATGAAACATGTATGGCATAGGAAGTTAGTTAACATGTCCTTGCACAACAGTCCCCCTACATGCTACAAACTCCTCCAGCACCGCATGCTTCACACCTCCTGAGAGCCTCACTGCCCACTTTCAAAGGTTCTTCAACATGTTTTCACTGGAGTGTTTTTGTCACATGGCAGGGACAAGCAGCAGGAGAATCTAAAAGCATTCTCTGCCATCAAGACCGTTTAACACAAGCACACAGAATGAAAGTGAGGGGACACTGCTTGCTTTCATCTGCTGCGAGCTTCTTGAAAACCACCCCAATATTTGTGTGCTTCTGTTTGGTGGGGTTTTTCCCCCCTCTAGTCTCTTGCAATTTCTAAAAACACATACTGATTTGTTTTAATAGCTTAGGAATAGTCAGTTATCTGTTTCTCAAGACCAACTACTGACACATGTTTTCCACAGTGGGGCGCTATAGAGCTTGTGGTTGGGTTTGGGGTGGGGTTTCAGGGTGGGTTTGGGCAGGGGTGTGTTTTGGTTTTTTTTATTTATGCCCTTTGCATAGTAAGGCTGCCTTGCCACTGAAGCCACAGTATTGGATGTCAAGTTGTCAAATGGCATAAAATAAACTTTATTGCCAATGTGCCAGCTCACAGCAGGGAGTCTGCCAGAAAACCAACTCTTAATCCGTTTGGAAGGATTCTCTGAAACTAAATATTCCTGGACACCGAGTTTGCAGGAGGGAGAAGAGGGGCTCTAATCTTCCACTCTAAGTCATTATGCAAATGAAGTTCCAGTCTTCATTGGGAAGGAAATAAAAACCCCTGTAGCACAATAAATGGAATATACTGAGGATGTATTTTTGAAACACTTCCAGAAGTGTCATTTGAGGTGGTTAGAGCTATTGAGATTAAGAAAAAAGGCCCACAGTAACTGCAATTGTTCCAACCCTGGATTAAAAGAGATTAAATACACAATGCGTTTCTCCAAAATATTAAAACCTCTCCTCTCCCTCTTTTCAGTTTCAAGGAGTATGTCATTAGTCTGCAAAGGAAACAAAAAATTACAAATATCAACCAAAACATTGCAGCCTGAAGCTACTGATGCTGGAAAAAATTTTATACAAGATCATTTTGGTGTCACTACTTTTTTTTTTTTTTTCAAGTCAGCAGGAAAATAAAACTTTGCTCCAACAAAGGATGCAGCATCCAGCACTATTCTTGCTACAAACAGAATACTTGCATGGAAAGAAATCAATATTATTAAAACATCCTTTTTCTTTTCCTAACAACTATTCAGATCCTTTGGGCCAAAACAAGCCAGAAAATATAAGTCAAGAAGTTAACATGTATTTAAATCAATTTCTCATAACATACTTTTCACAGATAAAGGAACTTTGAAGAAGAAAGGTTAAAATTTGAACTAGAATAATGTCATTTATTCACCTCCATCTTAGGAAGATTGAGATTTTATAACAATTTGCTTACTTAACTTTACTTGAAAGATTTATTACCTTAACTTTGTCTTGAACCTGACATATGAATTTCAAATAGTATGGGTAAAATATTCCAGTTGTAAAAAAATCTCTAAACAAAACAAATCTATTTTCTTCATTTTTTCCATTCATCAAATTTCTTCCTGAATTTTATGCCAAAATATTTACCATCTTAAATTTCACTGTCACTAAAGTTCAGAATCTGAGAACAGAAAATTCCTCAGGAGCTAGCAAAAACAAACTTGTGTAATGTCAAAAGTGGCAGATACAAATGCCAAAGTATCCTTATTTTTGATCAACGAATAGTAAATATGACAAAAACTAAACAAAAAAGGCAACAATTAAGGCCTAGCATTTTAAAAGCTTCATGTGATAACCCTGCCACAGTATGAAAGCTATTATTTCCGCAGTCATCTGAACATAACGTAAGGGAGACATAGCCATTTAATGAGAAGAGAAGAAATAAAATGTGAAGACTGAAATGGTCACAGATACTGGGTAACCAAACCATTTGTTTATTCCAGACACAGACTGACCCAGGCACCAGCCTCCTGGCCAGGTTTTACACTGCTTCCCAACTTTAGCACGATCTTTCTTACAGGACAATGGTTAAGGAGCATCAACCAGGTACCATATAAACCTGCACTTTATCTTGTGAAAAGTACATAGAGAGGCTGGAAGAGAAGTAGTGGAAGAAACTGGCATTTCTTACATCCTTACATGTTCCCTCATGCGTCAAACAGAGGGGTGGTATTCTCCAGTTTGGATCATTAAGTGTAGAACCTTCCACATCTTGCTGCAAGTGCTGCATGCGTTATACAATTTCAAATAAAAAAGTCCTTAAGCTAAAAATTTTGATGTCCTTCATTATATGGTTAGCATATGGGAGAGATGCAAGCAAAAACCAGGCTGAGGTGGAAGGCCAAGAGATAAGAGTAGCAGAAATACTAAGTGTTGTTATAAATTATGCCCATTGGTTGGAATACAGCTGCTACATTTTCTAGGAGTACCATGATCAAGTCTGTTTGACAGGAGAACACAAACGGAGCAATGAAATCAGCAATTATAGCAGTATTTAAAAGAGCTCCTCTACAGGAAAGGGGAGTAAGTGAAGGCTTCTGCCCTTCAGCTGTGCCCAGCGAGATGTTAGCAGCTGCAAATGGAGTGACATAAGGTGTGGAGTAGATCTGAAGAAGAGACCTCCAGTAAATACAGGAACACATCATACAGCTTATATGAAGGGAAGTAATCTGGTTGTCAGAATCACAGATGTTGTCAGTGACAAAACTGACAGATACCAAAGAACGTATCATAAGTTATAGAACTGGGTTTCTTCGGGGTTTTTTGTTTGGTTTGGGTGATGTTTTAGGCTTTTTTGTCTGTGTTTGTGGGGTTTGTTTTTTGTTTAGTTTTTTTTTTTTTGCATTAACATCCTAAATACTTAGTTTGAAAGACTGTTTGATGTAAAGATCAATATACATGAGAATCCAGGAATGCAATCTTAGGAAAAGAGATAATTAACAAATAGCAGTCAAGTAAAAAATAAAAAGTATGTATAATAGCAGAGTGAAAAGCAGGTTTTATAAAGGAACAGTGTTTTTCAGCTTTGCAAATGCCAAGGTCCTATAAATATCTTCTGAAGAGTATCAAATATCCAGCACTTTCTTCTATGGTAGCATGCTTTTTCCAAAAACTGCAGCTAATGAGTTAAAAGTGATGCTATTCTTTTGTATGTTATCTTATTCCTACTGACAGGTGGGAACAACTCAAAAATCTTCCTGGAACAGGCAAGTGTGAGGTATCCAACGTTAATAAAACTTAAAGCCTCAGACCCTTCAAGCCAGCTGAAGGAATTAAGATAGGAGTACCTAAAATTTTAAGATAGGCATAAAAATATAAGGAGTAAGAAGATTTGTCTTATTTCATATACTTCTTTAAAAAAATATTCGAGACACATTAAATTATCATCAGTATCTAAAATATTTAGAGATTTCTCTCTTATTCTGCCACATACGATTACTAAGCAGAAGAGCACTTCTGTACAATATAGCCTATGGTGAAGCTTACTACCTCTTTATGGCATCAAAGGAAGTTCTCTTTCCCTATTGACATCTGCTGCTAAGATATATCTAATTCTGTAGGTCATCAGTTATACCCTTTAATCTCAAAATCATTTTTCCTTATAAATTCAGCAGCTGAAAAATCAATTTATCAATCAACTATTAAACCCCTCTTACTTCACATATGTATTTTCAGTAGGTATTTAATCTATCAAACCTTTTTTGAGCCAAAACCATGTTACTACTAAATGTTTCTCTGGACAGTTTATACTTCAAAGTATGTTTCACATCATAAGGAATATATGATCTGCTTAGTTTTTCAGATTAAGAAACCATGCCTGTGTTTCAGATAGTTGCAATGGAGATTGACTCCCCTCTACCCAATTTTTAGGCCTCAAGCATGATAGCATGAAGGTTACAGAGCACTACTGTCCTGAGCCAGGTGAATTCCCACCCATCTACAACATAAGATAAATTCTAGGGACATGAACTAAAGTGATTTTAACTGTTATGTAGAAAATTACTATGGGAGTAAACGCCTGGGAAGCACATAAAATAAACTTCTGGAGGTTTCAATCAATGTTACTATATTCTTCTGTTAGAAACACACAGTGCTAGCAATAAATACAGTGCACTACTCAGAAAGCACAGAGGACTAAATTAAAAGCACAAACGAGTTCAAGGCAAATGTAACCAAGATTACAAATTCTACACAAGACTTAGAGACTACATAGTATTGGAAAAGAGATCTGAAAGTTAGGAAAGGGAAAACTGACTTGGGATCCTTATTAGCTGCAGTAAGTCTTACTTGAGTAGACTTTGTCATCTTGCTTCATAACATGTATTTGCACTACACTTTCAACTACAAGTACAAAGCCCACAGAAACATTGTCCATCCCAATATAACCCAAATTAAGATTTCCTTCACTGTTTCTGAAGAACTACTAAGGAAAACTGCCCAAGGCAATGTCACAGCTCCTTTCTAATACATGTGACATTTTGTTAATGCAACATGATAACGAGCAATAATTAGCTTGTAAGCAAGTCCCATACTCCTCCCATCTGATTGATAAGGCAATGCTTTCCTGTCAGCAACAATTTCTGCCTGGAAGCCCCCTCCACATATTAGCCTGAAGACATTTCCATAGAGATTGATTTACTATTTTGGAAGTAGTATCTTCAGTGGCCAGGATCTATCACCATATTACATGCAACTGCTAGGTAAACACTAAGTCTAAAAAGCTTAATACAATCCCAAAATATCCTTCACCAAAAGCCTCAGATGAAGTCATGTTGAAGAGTCAACCCAGAGGCTTTGACTATACGGAAAAACAGTATAGACTTAGCTGTCTCTAAAACATTATTCACTTTTTCCTTATGAGTTTTTAGTCAGCATCCCTCTTGGAAAAAAGTTTGATAGATTTAGTTGGTATGTAAAATAATGGAGGAGAGATTAGAGAGATTAGTTTTCTAAGCAAAACTAAAAGTTATGGGCAAGAGAATATGATATTATGTCACCCAAAGGATAACCCTGATAAATTGCAAGATGCAGCGTAAACACCCAAGTATTTCAGCGATATAGAGAAATAAGTGTGATGATGTATATACAGCCATATATCTCAGTTTTAAGTACTTTGGTCCACAAAGGAGTACATACAGAAATAAGATTAGTCTGAACTCTACTTATAGATAAGTACCCTGGAATCTGCCCACAATTTCATTATGATTTCACAGCACACGGAGAAAGCAACCTCTGTGCTTCAGCTAGAACGCCAGTAGCAAACTGTAGAAAAAGCTGACTACCTCTCAAGGAGGTGACAAGGAAACTATTATTTATCAATGCTTGTGGAGAAGTTTGAGACCCTATGATAATAAATACCACAGAAGATCAAAACACTAACAGTCACTTCAAATTACTTCAGAAAACCTACTAGAGAAAAAAGTCAAAGTCCATTTCATTTATTACTAAGTATTGTGCATCAAGACAATTTCCTGCTACAGATGGTGCAGGAACCTACAAGGGGAGGGCAGGTGCTGGACCTTGTTCTTACTAACAAGGATGGTCTTGTTAGGGAGGTGAAGGTCAGGGGCAGCTTAGGACAAAGTGACCACGAAATGATAGAGTTCAAAATCCTGGGTGGAAGAAGCAAGCCAAAAAGCAGGATAGCTACCCTGAATTTTGGAAGAGCTAACTTTGATCTCCTCCGCAACTTATTAGGAACTATCCTGTGGGCTATGCTGGTAGAAGGAAAGGGGGCCTGTGAGAGCTGGGTAACATTTGAAAAGCACTTCTTTCAAGCGCAGGACATGTGCATCCCTTTGAGTAAGAAATCAGGAAAGAGAGGCAGAAGACCTGCGTGGATGAGCAGGGAGCTCGTGAGTAAACTCAAAGGGAAGCAGAAGGTCTATGAACTGTGGAAACAGGGTCTGAACACCTGGGAAGAATATAGGGACCTGTAGGGATGTGACTAGGAAGGCTAAAGCCAACCTGGAAAAGAAACTGGCAAGGGACATAAAGGGCAATAAAAAGAGTTTTTTCAGGTATGTGAATAGTAAGAGGATGACCGGGGATAAGGTAGATCCCTTGCAGAATAAGGCGGGTGTCCTGGTAACAGGGGATGATGAGAAGGTGGAGATACTAAATGCCTTCTTTGCCTCGGTCTTCACTCCAAAGGCCCCTCGGGACCCACAGATCCTGGATGAAAATAGGAGTGTTTGGGGAACGAAGAGCTACCCACTAGTTGAGGTAGGGGAGGTCCAGGAGCGGCTCAAAGGGATTAATGCACACAAATCCATGGGCCCAGATGGGATGCATCCGCGTGTACTGAGAGAGCAGTTGGAAGTGATTGCAGAGCTGCTTTCTATCATCTTCGACAGGTCTTGGAGAACAGGAGAAGTGCCTGAGGATTGGAGGATAGCCAGTGTCACTCCAGTCTTTAAAAAGGGCAAGAAGGAAGATGCTAGCAACTATAGGCCAGTCAGCCTCACTTCTGTCCCTGGAAAGGTGATGGAACAGCTTGTTCTGGATGCCATCACCAAGCAACTGGAAGAGAAGGTGGTCATGAGGAGTAGTCAGCATGGATTCACCAAGGGGAGATCGTGCTCGACCAATCTCAGCCTTCTATGATGTCATCACTGGCTGGGTGGATGGAGGGAGAGCAGTGGATGTCATCTACCTTGACTTCAGCAAGGCTTTTGATCCTGTCTTCCATAACATCCTGATAACTAAGCTGAGTGAGCATGGGATAGATGAGTGGACAGTGAGGTGGGTCGAGAACTGGCTGTCAGACCGAGCTCAGAGAGTCATTATCAGTGGAGCAGAATCTGACTGGAGGCCTGTGACTAGCGGTGTTCCCCAGGGCTCAGTGTTAGGTCCAGTCCTGTTGAATATCTTCATTGACGACCTTGATGAGGGAATAGCATCCACCCTCAGCAAGTGCCGATGATACAAAGCTGGGAGGGGTGGCTGACACGCAGGAACACTGTGCTGCCATCCAGCAAGACCTGGACTGGCTGGAGAGCTGGGCAGGGAGAAACAAGATGAAATTCAACAAAAGCAAGTGTAGAGTCTTGCACCTGGGGAAGAACAACCGCATGTATCAGTACAGGCTGGAGGATGACCTGCTGGAGAAGAGCTCTGTCGAGAAGGACCTGGGGGTCCTGGTTGACAACAGGTTGGCTATGAGCCAGCAGTGTGCCCTGGGATGCATCAGGAGTGTGGCCAGCAGGTCAAAGGAGGTGATCCTCCCCCTCTACTCTGCCCTGGTCAGGCCCCACCTGGAGTACTGTGTCCAGTTCTGGGCTCCCTGGTTTAAAAAGGACAGGCATCTCCTGGAGAGAGTCCAGAGAAGGGCTAGGAAGATGATTAAGGGCCTGGAACATCTATCCTATGAGGAAAGGCTGAGAGAGCTGGGGCTGTTCAGCCTGGAGAAAAGAAGACTGAGGGAGGACCTAATCATTGTTTATAAGTTTCTTAAGTATGGGGTGCAGGGGGAATTGGCCAGCCCCTTTTCTTTGGTCCGTGGAGACAGGACAAGGAGCAATGGCTGCAAATTGGAGCACAGGAAGTTCCACACCAACATGTGGAGGAACTTTTTCCCAGTGAGGGTGACAGAGCCCTGGGACAGGCTGCCCAGGGAGATGGTGGAGTCTCCATCTCTGGAGATATTCAAGATTTGTCTGGACCCCTATCTGTGCAGTATGAGCTAGGGAGCCTGCTTTGGCGGGGGGGGTTGACCCAATGATCTCTCGATGTCCCTTCCAACCCCTACAAATTCTGTGATTCTGAGAAGATACGCCTTCCAGAAACTAGCAATGAATAGGCAACTGAGACATTTCTCCTATTAAGAAGCTGCTCAAAAAGTAATTCTGTTGAGAACCCCTCCATTAACATACACAAAGAATTGGACAGTAGTTGCCATTTGTATTATAGCCAGTAGCAGACTCAATATTAAAACCAAACAAAACCAAGGAATTTAAGTTTCATGAATTTCATGACCACCATTATTGATGTTCAGTAGCCAAACTTGGAGAGGTGCTGGAGGCAGGTGTTGGCATCTTAAACACTTTAGCCACAATAAAATAGCTGATTTTACCAAAATGGCAAAGTGGTGATGGAAGGAAGGAAGTCTAATAAAAATAAAATTAAAACACTAAGCAGCACAGGCACTCAACTGCATCCATTTATCACATCCAGTTATTAGCCACCAGAGAGTTAAAATAGGTTAAATGACACAAGCACTTACTGCAGACCCAGGCAGCAATGCCTCTGCTTTGTGATTAACAGCTTTGATATTAATAACAGATATCCTATTGTTCTGCCCATCCTTACATCAACAGCTCCAGAAAACAGGTCCTAGAAAGCCAGCTGGGAACAGTTTTAATTCTTGCTTACAAGTCTCCTGCACAAGGAGAGCAGCCCTGCTGCAGCCTGTCCTCAGGAGTAAGCTCCAGGACTGAATGAAGCAGTAGCACCAGAGGGGCAGGTACCCAGCCATTAGACTAGTGTTATGTGGGTGCCATCCATGTTTAATGGGCAATCAGAGGAGCAACTCCTGCCGTATCTCATTTCTACTGACTTCAGTGAGTCTTCAAAAAGGACTAAATCTAGACTTAGTCTGCAGCTGCATCATAATCCTCAAGTACTAAGATGGAAAGGATGACAAACACCCTGCTCCATCTGTTGATGTGACACCACAAGTTTGAGGAGGTTTTATTGAAGATCAAAGCCACAGGTCCTCAAGTTTATGCCCAGTTTATGTGATTGATGTGCTTTAAAACATGTATTTTTCAAAACCTCTCTAGACATACAATCTCAAACCATCAGGGATGGTGGAGGAGGGGAGTACAAGTTATGGGGAGACCAGCACAGACACCTTGCATGGATTAAACTGCAGGTTAATACATTCCTTAAATTATGCAAGGTGGCCAGGAAATGGAGATACCTGCAGCACCATCCACTCGAAAAGGCTCTCCATCCCTTCGGGGTTTCCATCAGTTTGAAAGCTTCCTGCACAATGTATAACATGTTTTAAATAAATATTAGAACACTTCTGAAAGTAAATAAATCTCTCTTGCATATGGTGTAGTTAGAAGCACAACTACTCAAAATTTTAGTCTTAACAAGGTACAGGAAAATAAGTATTAGACAACAAGGGGGAAAGAGTAGGCAGTTTAAAGGTCATCTTTAAATCATCATCTTCAGTGATCTGTCCATTCATCCTAACTACTTTAGTTAAATATGTGTTCAATGCTCTAATCAAAATGGATTTGCTTTTTCAAAGCAGGGAAGAAAGGAGAACAGAACAACAGAGCAGTCAGGACAGATTATTTACTTTGGCAGATAAACTTAGAATCTAGAAGAGTTAGACCCAGATGAAGCAATAAATTTGAAGTGGTCCAAAACTAAGCAGAAGGAAGAGTCTGGGAAGCATTCACCTGCTAATGGAAGCCCATTTAGGCAGGCATCTGTTTTGTAGAACCATTGACAAGGCAGCCCATCCCCCATGGGACCAGAACCACTGGCCACAGGGGTGTTACTTCAGCATAATGTGGTTCAGCCATGCCAGAAATGCATACACCACCCTGGTGCAATAGCAAGGGGCACCCTCCCCAAACCCCACACTGCTGCTTCTGCTACGAGGGCAGGAGCTGCAAGAGGGATGAGTCACTTCTACAGGGCACACAAAATACATCACATGCTGCTGCATAAAGCAGGAATCTGAGTAGATAGAAAAATGCAGCTATTTCAGGCTACCACCAACCTGGATTTAGAAGGAATAACTCAAGGGTTAGAAAAAGTACAATTTATGACTGGTTCCTTAAATGAGAACAGTTAGAAAACTACATACACACACAAAGAATGAGAGTAATCATTAAAAATTAAATTTCCATTAGACCCTTTTTTTAACTACACAAAGTGCTTTTGTAATTCAAGCCTCCAAAACTTCTTGCCCTTTCAGAACCACTGTTCAATTCAGTGATATGGAAGCTCAAAGTCTACCATTTTCACCATCATCAAAATAGAAATGAGATTGTTTGGTTACTTTCTTTCCTCCTTCCTTCCCAAATCTCCCTTTTCCATATCTACACTAAAAAAAAATTGCTACTACTTTCTACCAATATGCAAAAATTTATTTTTTTAAAGCCTTGCAGTATTAGGTTAACAGTTGAACTTTGATCTTAAAGGTCTTTTCCAAGAAAAATGATTCTATGATTAGATTCTTTAAATACTTTGGTGAATCATGACCAGAAAGACCCCTAAATGGGAAAGTTTCTCAAACCTTGCCAAGGTTATCTTAATGCAAATTAATATACAGACATTAGTTATATCAATATTTTTCTTATAATGTATTCTGCTACTTTTATTATCTAATGCACATTTCTCTAAGTGAATTTCGTTAAGCTTGCTACATAGCTTCACTCTTCCACCATCTGAGAGAACATAAATATATACTCAGATAATCATTTCAATACCTATTATTATGAATGTTTCAGAGTTCTTTCTTTCCAAAAACTATAATTTACAACAATTACACCTATTTAAATAAGCTTTCTTAAAACTTGAAGAAATAATACAACATTGTCCGTTCTTGCCATTACAATAAGAAACAAAGTGCCAATTTTCTCTGTTTCTATACTGAAATAGCTTTATGCACTACCATGCCAGGAAACTGCTTAGATTCTTCACATTTCTCAAGGCCTTTTATAAAAATAAAAATTCAAGCTACTTCTCTACATTTCTGCATAATAGATGTTGCAGAGTGAGCAGTAAGAAGCATCAGAAGAGCACGAACCAACTTCAAGACCCGTAATTTTTGAGTAAGCTTCCTTTCCTACAGGAGCCTGGAGATACCAGCTACTGTGTATCCCTGGATTCAGGAATACAGGGTCTCTGCACTCCCTGGAAAGGGCACAGAGAAGGGAGCACCAGGACAAGAGCCAGTGGCAAGGTGGATGGAAAAAGCTGAAGGACATGACTTGATACTGAGGGATGAAAGGCAAAGACAGGGAAGACAGAAGGCATGGAATTAGGCTCCTTGAACATGCAACAGAAACACTTACTGCTTTGAATTCTGACCGATAATTGAAGGTATGCTTGCTAACTTGCTCAGGGACTACACATCATTTAAGATAGCCCTGCTCCTTTTCAGTACTCTCTTGTTTTGAGCATAGAGAAAGGCAATTCAAAATCATACATGTTTTTCATGGCATCAACAGGTAAAGTGGTGATGTAGAATGAACATCAAGATAGTTATTTCCTGTATTTCTTGTGTTATATCCAATGAACTCCATATTTACCTATAAAAAGATAGCATAGCCTTCCTTAACTGAAGACTTTTTTGGTTCAATTATATTCTACAATTCATCAACTAGGGGATTAAAGAATACATTTAAGTAGAATAGAAAGTCATGAATAAAACAGGATTTTACCATAAGTTTATTATTGGAATGTTAAAAAATTTTTATGTTTTAATCTGAAACACTGTGGGCAGATGTTATGGTGGTTTTCCACAGCCTCTGTAGTTAACAGCTTTTGTTCTATATACATATATAAGTTAACATTGTCTTTTCAGAAAAAAGTTCATCTGAAAGTACTCTGGTGAATGAAATAAAGTGCTCCAGTTGAAATGCAAATTTTTGATCTAATCACCTCCACATAACCTTATACATGTGCTGCTGTGAAAAGGAAAACCTAGCTGGAGCACTACAATTCAGCCCAGAGAAACTGTATCAGCAGAAACTGTTCTGGAGAACATAAATTTATGGCTAAAGTTAATGACCTTCCTAGAATATATCAAAAAACCAACATAAAGGAGGCAGCAATATATTTTCTGCTATTCTTGGTAGTTCAAGTCTTTAAATCAATTCTTCACTTGCTGTTCAGTATTTCTCCTCTAAAGCATAACACAAAAAGAAAATTAACCATATAAATAATGGTTTAACTAATTGAGTTTAAAAAAAATTCAGTCCCTCTAGACTGTCTGGCAGGTAAATATCAAGAGAAATATATTGCTTAAGACAATTAATGAGAAGTTCAAAAGTTCATTCCTGTTTGGAAACAGCATTCAGTAGTTTACAAATCTTTCCCTTTCCCATCAAAACTGGAAGGTTTAAAAATCCATCCCTTTGATTTGACATAAATATGCTAAGGCCACACCTCAGCTAAGTAGAGCTATGAACCTTTCCCTTCCACCATGTCCCATTTGTGTGCATGCACAACCCATTCTTAGCACCTCCCAGCTCCTGCTTGCAGGCCTGACACAGTCTCTGTCCCTATAGAAAGGACCATGGCGCTTGGGCTGCAGTGGGTCCCAGTACCTGAGGGGTCCCCAGAGGATCAGCAGCCCCAAAGGTGAGGCTTAGCCACTTCCCCTCTGCTGTGCAAGATCATCATAGCCATAATGAACAACAGTATTTTGATCCTTCCTTTCCCCAGAATGCAAAGAGAAATAGATGGGAAAGTGGGACGTTAACACAGGAAGTGTGGTTAAAACATGAGCAGTCTGGAAGCCATGTTAGTCAAGCCCTGCACCATCTTCCTTCCTCCAGCAAAGAATTCCATCACATACTAGTTTCAGTAAAGGTAATGAAAAAACATACAGCTCTGTTTGAGCAGAAGACCAGTTAAATTTACAGGATTTCAGATAAGACTAGCCATACATACACTTTCATTGTTGTGTAGAGTTGCATTCAGTAGCTGCATTAAAAAGTACACCAGTAAGACCAAAGGTACAAGAAGTCTGGTTTTATTTTGGGAGCTCCACAAATAAGTGGGATGAAGTGCTCAAAAAATGCTTTTGCAAACCAATTCATGGTGATGGATTCTACAAAATACCACAATGGCACTCAGGACACTTAATATTTCATAAGTCTGAGGATCAGCTTCCAGTTATAAGTGAAAGTTTTGCAGGTGATCTCTTAGCAACATTTATAAGTCCCATTGGGCATCTTCCTAAATTCCTTGTAAAGTTTTGGCCAGCTGTGCTTGTGGCCAGGAACTTTTGTTTGAGCAAGGCATTTCTGGCCTTTACAAAAGTCACTTCAATGCTGAGTGGAATCTTTCCCATAGATTTCTTTAGGTGTCTAAGCATAGCTTTAAGGTTTCAGTGGTAGTTTTCTTTTTCTTGCTCATGCATGCAAAACCCAGAATCTTCAAAGAGGATTCATCCAGACCGGAGTAACAGTTTTATTATATTAAGCACATGAGTTGAAGCACATTGAACACAAACTTTATGATTTAGTTTCATGATGTATAGCACGTGTTATTCAAACCATATACAATTTACACAAGTAAAAAGAAAGCATAAATATCTAACTTAAAGAGCTTACATATGTGAATCTTATCTTGAAAGCCTTAGATATGTGGATTTCCATGTAATCCAATCTTGCAGTGATGACATTTAATAGCAGGAAGTTACACTCTAACCATGACATCTGGGGGCAGGGGGGGGGTGGGGGTGTGTGCGTGTGCATGGTGTGTGGTAATTTAAATGCAACAATAAGTTCCTGTATGATTTTCCAGGAGAGGATGCAAGAATGGAAGCATAGCAAGCATTTGTCAACACTATTCTCCATAGCACACGATTAGATCAATTTGCTGCCCAAGTCTGCCCTTCCCATGGTTTGGTTCATGAGATCAGAATGCTTCAAGTAAACTTGAGCCAACAGAACAAAAACATATAGACCATCCTTCAGAGCACACCAAATGCTTCCCATTTCCAATTATGTGCGTGCAGCACTGCCTAAATCTTGCTCCAAGGAACCCCTCCCCAGTGTTTTGTCCCTTTGCACAGGCATGGAGTTCTCAGTACCCAGCATCTTGCCCTACAGATCTGTGCTATGGTAGGTATTGCCTAATGCCACTGTCACAGCAAGGGAAGAAGATACTTCACACTTTAACAGGAAATCTATTGTTAAAATTCTCTATGCTTCATAAGCAATCTGTAACAAGTCTTTTACAAGGCAAGGAACCTCCATACCTCCAAAGAAAAGTAAAAATGTTGGCTTCAGCAATCCATTCAGAGAGATGATTGCAGATGCCTATCTTTCCTGCTAAAATTAAAAACCTTAATGCTTATTCCTAGTTCTATTATTTTCCATCTTAAACACTGTCTCTCTAATCCTGAATTGTTCTGTCAGTATCCTAATAGTGGCTCACACATTCTCTGCCACACCACACATTTTCTCCTCAAGGTCCAGGATTTTCTTTATCAGGTGCTTAAAACTGTTTAATTTAACTACTTTTCATAGTAGCAGCACATCAATAAAGCAAAGAATATTGTTTTTTGGGTTCCTACTGAGAAGATAAAATTCAGCAGTCTCCTAATGCAGCAGAGAAAATATGCAGTATCATTCAGGTCAAAATGATGCAAAGGGAACCTGTGCCTGATGCCCTTCACAAACTCCAAGAAGTTACTGCCCCAGGCCTCATACCCATGTGCATGGCCATCATTAGCAAGGGCACAGTCAGAAAACCGCAGGCCATCAGGAGGAGACTCCTAGGAAGCCCATAGACAAAATGGGCAACATTGAGTTTCACAGACTTCCTATAAACTCTTTGACAAGGTACCATCATGTTCATCCTGATTATAGCTTTCTATGACTCAGGGAAATCCAAAAGACAGCGACTTGTATTTTAGCTATAAAGACAAGATGGCTTAGCTCAGAGAAGGAGGGAGAAGTAGTCTATGAAAGTAATTCAAACCAGGAATTTTAACTATAAAATCACTTTTTTTATAATGGTGTGCATAGGGAGGGAGAAAAGTGAAGGTCCAGGAGATGCTGGGTAGATGATGCTTATATCCAGCTCCCTTGAGACTCTCAGGCAATGGTAATAGCAGCAAGGGATTTCAGAAACAGCCATTTTAAAGAGGAAGAAACCTATAAATTTAGCCTGAGTTTATAGCAGACTTCTGGACTAAGATGATTTCATTTAACCAAGTCTATGGAAGTGTATTACAGGTCTACCTAGTCAGTTAAGCTTGAAAGACAAGTATAACTATATTGCAAACAGTAACACTGCCATAAATCCTGCCTGATCTCAGCTGATACAGTTTTCTCTCTAGTAGCCAGTATAGTGCTGTATTTTGGATGTAGGATGAGAATAATGATAACATTGATGTTTTTAGTTGTTGCTAGATAGTTGTAGTGCCTATATTAAGTCAACTTGTCAGCTTTTCATGCCTTGCCAGGTGCACAAAAGCTGGAAGAGCACAGCCAGGAGAGCTGGCTCAGGCTGGCCAAAGGGATATGCCAATACCATCTAACATCATGCTCCCTATAGAACTGGGGAAGTTGCCCAGGAGGGGTTAACCACTGCTTGGAAACAGACTGGGGATTAGTGGCTGTTTTTTGGGTTTTTTTGGGTTTTTTTTTTTACATGTGACAACTGTATTGGTGCATTACTTGTTTTATATAAATTGTTATAGTTATCTTTGTTTTCCTATTAAACTGCCTATATCTCAACCCACAACCTTTCTGTTCTCCTCCCCACCCCCCGGTCTGGAGAAGAAAGGGGTAAGCAGTCATCTGCATGGTGTTTTCTTAACGGCTGGGGTTAAACCACGATGTACATCTCAGCATCCACAATCCCACTCTTAGGTAAACACCACTTATACCCTAGTATTTTGGGTATAAAGATGTGAAGAGTATTTTTTTCCTGCCAGAGCTCATCCATTAGAGATCCTCATGATATTAATTGCTGAAGAAGCCACAGGGATTATAAAATAGAATCTACTATTTCCTAGAGACTGTCTTTTTGTCCAGTAACATGGAATTACTAAGAGACTGACAAAGCAAAATCCAGGGTCAATGAAATAGTTGTCATGAGAATATGAACTTAAAACCCAAAGAAAACCACAATTCAAGGAATTATAGAAGTTGAAGATTCACATAAAGGTAGAATATAATCCTTCATTTTTCTTCTTATTTAATAAAGATCTCTCCATATGTGGCTGTTTTCTGTTGGTAGTGGTATTTGATTTTTTTTTTTGCAAATAGCAATTTACTACCTTTCAGTTGTTATTCCCTTAAGATTGAGACCTTAAGAAATCAATATGCTTTGCCTAATATATCGGAAGGAACAAAGGCATTCCAGTCAAATAGTGACAGGATTAAATAAAATAAAGCATGCATAATTAATACATTTGTTTCAGGGTTTTAAAATATTTTTATGTGGAAATAAAAGCTGGATAATTGGAATAATTTTAAAACATGCAAAATAATAATAAAAGGAGGAAAATGAGAAGTAATTCACTTATTGTTTATGAAGCTCATAACACTTATCTCTGGGGCATGGTGAAGACAAGTTCACCTTTATATAATTCACAGGAACTGAAAGGTGCTTTTTATAGCACAGGTATTAAACTATAGGTAGGTGTAACTAATTCTTATTTCAATTTTCCATTTACATGGTAATCTTTTTACCACTCTGATTTTCAAAAAACCATCACCAAAAAATTTGAACTAGTAGAAGGAAAACCCTTTTGTTTGAAAGATGGCTGCTGGCTATGCTCAGTTTGAATTGCTGTGCTGCCAAACTGAGATATTCCACAAAAAGATGCTGAAACTAGTCTTTCCTATTTCTTACATAGACTATAGCCATGCTCTGCAGGTGTTCATGCTTGCATTCTGCTTCCAGGGTTTGGGTTTTCATTTTCTCTTTTATATGTACATAAGCTCCCACAGAAGAGCTTATGCTCTGAGGGGTTAAGAAAACTACCTGCTAGCATACACAAAATAACCTGTAACAGAGTTTGGGGGGGCTGTTTTGGAGAGGATCGGAGAGTAGAGAGCAGTTCCAACTGCAGGGAGTATTTGCTCCAGAAGGCACATATTCCTTCTACCTTTGATTCTTAGCACCAAAGAAGCATGCAGAACTCCTTGTCTGGCAAAACTGCATTTATGAATATCACACAGACACTCTCCAAACTGTTAGTACATCAGACATGCAAATATATTTGGATGAGGAATTGTCAATATTTAATACTTTTGCATCTTATTTTCCAAACTATGTTAGATTCACTCTTGCTCCAGTGCCATCCTGGTTCAGCTTCCCAGGTCTTCCAGGTTCATGAATGATCATGTAATTTCTTGCCAGCAGTGTCTCCTACCTTTACCCACCAGCCAGTAAGCTGTGGCAGAGTTCTCCTCCCAGGAAGAGTTTCTAAACTAAAACATAACAAATAAAACCCAAGATCTGTCCCTCAACAAATCCTCACAAACAGCCCATCACCACCTCTCTGCTCTCACAGGTTCCCACCCACAGCACAATCTGCAGGGAAACCTTAGCTCAAGACCTCACATTAGTTTTGGTGTGAGCTGCCTTGGAAAGAGAGAATAAATTAATGTGCAAAAGATTTTTTCTATCTCCTCACCTTTCATTTCTCTTTCCACTAGACAGACTAAAAACATAGCCTGCCCTTTCTTGACTTCTGTTGGCATGACAATAACAAACATCTAAGACTACTGAAGGGAATGGGTATATTTTGTGAAAGTTATGATGCAGGGCTGAATCACAATCATACAACTGCATCATCCACAGTAAGTCAGGTATTCAGAAGGAAGCAACAATTCACATTATTCACCCAAACCAAGTCACATCAAACTGTCTGAAATGGGATAACCTTTTGCTCTAGGACACCATCATAAATCACATGAGATAGATGCCATTTTAGAGAAGTACTTCCAGATTTCTTGGATCACCTAAAGCCTTTTCTACACCAGCCACTTGTGGACAAAATGAAAAGAGTAGGATTCATCTTCATCTCTGTAAGCATAAAGTTCTATTTTTTTGAAAGATCTAAGTGTTATCCAGACAACAAGGTATTGGTTTCACTATTATTGATGTCCTTATCAATTACAAGCTCAGCATGAGTCAGCAGTGTCTGCTAGCAGCTCAGAAGATCAACCATGTCCTGGGCTGCATCAAGAACAGCGTGGCCTGCTGGTCAAGGGAGGTGATTTTCCTCCCTTCTACTCTGCTCTCATGAGACCCCACCTGGAGTACTGCATCCAGCTCTGGGGTCCCCAGTACAGTAAAGACATGGAGCTATTGGAGCGAGTCCAGAGGAGAACCATGAAGATAATCAGGGGCAGAGGCACCTCTCCTAGGAAGACAGAATGAGAGAGTTGGGCTTGTTCAGCCTGGAGAAGAGAAGGCTGCCAGGGATATCTAATTATGGCCTTAAAGGGGTATATTATACTTAAAGGGGTCCTACAGGAAAGTGGAGAGGGACTGTACACCAGGGAGCGCAGTGATAGGACAAGGGACAAAGGTTTCAAGCTGAAAGAGGGCAGGTTTAGATTATACATAAATGAAGAAATGCTTTACTATGAGGGCAGTGAGGTGCTGGCACAGGCTGCCCACGGAGATCATGGAAGCCCTATCCCTAGCAGTGTTTAAAGGCCAGGTTGGATGAAGCTTTGGTCAACCTGATCTAGGAAAGGTGTCCCTGCCTACAGCAAGGGCTTGGAACTCAATGGTCTTTGAGGTCTCTCCCAACCCAAAGCATTCTATGATTAGCAGTGATTTGCATCACATTGCCCATGAGGGCTAAGGGAAATTTACGTTACTGTATTTTGTGAGATACTCTCCCAACACAGATATGTTGCTTTTCTTGTGTTTACAACAGTGAAATATTAAGGCTCACAAAAACATCTTCTCCCATTTTACTTTTTATCACAGTTTCCAAAATTAAATCACATTTTACAGTCTGACACAGCAGTCCAGGACTGGGAAGACACAGGGTATTAAATCTGCCAGGTCATCCTAGCACTAACAGTAGTTCAGTAGGTCCATTCAGAAAACAGGTGATAGGAAATATATATATCACCACAGGAAAAGTCTTAAGGAAGTAGTCCAAAGTGCTAGTTTGAAAATATTTCTGTAAGTGCAGGAAAAGTTGTCAACAATCCAACTAAACTTGATTTTCTTTTCCTAGTGAATCAATTGGCAGTCGCAGGACTACTGTCCCAAAGCAATCAACCAGAAGTGGATAAAATGGAAGTTTCACTTCTATGCTAAACACCTCCACACATAGGCTGAGTAACCAGCAATACACATGGATGCCTAGCCATGACAAAAGAATAAAAATCCTGATCCCAGTCTAAATTGGTTAGGCTACTGCAAAGAATAAGCCTGCAGAAGTCACAAGTAGTCTAGGAGAACTCTTACGTCAGACAGGTAATGTTTGCATTAGGAACAAAATAACTCAAAGTATAATCAAAGTTACAAAAAAGCTGCAGAAAGTACAAATATGTCCTGCAGTTTAAAAATGCCTTTCAACTGAGAATCAAAATGGTTAAGAGACAGTATGTGTTATTCTGTCTTCTCTTTGAGCATATCATAAAAAAGTCAAGCACAAAAAAACCTTTGGGAAACTGAGCATTCAAAATTACTTGACTTCAAGTCACAATGTGTACTACAGAGGTGCTTAGCTTGATAAAGGTGAAATCTTGTCTCAAACTCGGCATGTTCCTCAGACCCAATCTTATTTTAAAGTAATAGGCTGAAGCTTAATCTCTGGATTCAGTCATGTTGAAAATAAGTTCGGACTACTAAAATTAGTAGCAACTCTTTCCAGAGCTTAATGTTTTAAAGTGTTATAACAAAAGTATTTGATATTGCATCTCAAAGGAGAGCTCAGTTGTATTGTTCAATGCTCTTTTCCAATAATAAAAGTGAAATTCCTTTCGTATCCATAAAAGTAAGAGTTTTCTATGTGTTAATGCATTTTCCTAGAAAATAAAATTATATGCCTTTTCCCTTCCTCTAGCCAGAACACACCTAGTGATATGTAATGAGTGGATTACTGTCCCTGAAGGGACTCCCATGACATAACAGTTAATATTTTTTCTTCTCCAAAAATGGAAAAAACCCCAGTGCTTATACATTATTTTTTCTCAAGAAAGTTTGTCTTATCAGTTGCTTATAAAGGAGTTGACATCAGCCAAGAGATAACACAAAGAAGCAATGTAAATTAAAAATTCAAAGTATAATAATTGAGCTTAAAAAACACCATCACTCATCCTTACTCTTAGGGTTAAGTAACTGAAGAGTCAGGTGGTGGTTTGATCCCTCTCTAGTAGGATGCTATTTGTCAAGCCTGAAAAAGCTAGCAAACATTTCCTTTAAAAAAAAAATCATCTTTTACATGCCTTTTTAATTTAAGCAAGAAAGTTAGAAATAATAAAATGAAGGTATCCCACCAACCCAAACCATTCTGTGATCAAAGTAGAGGAAATTCTGGAAGTCTGGAGGGCATTTTTGGGGTCAACTTCCCAAAAAGCCTGTACAGAGCAGAAGGAGCCCCCAGACTCAAGTGGGAGTCTGATCGGAGCTCATTTTCAGCCATGCAGCTCCTCCTCAGGCACCGCTTTATGAAGCAGACAGAAGGATGAAGCCTAATGAAACAAAGACGTTTCCACCTACATGAACACACCTTGCAATCAGATTTCTGAAAACCAAGGGTAATCAAGTCTAAGTAAAAACTACAGAAGTAAATCAATTACTTATAAAACAATACTGCATCTTTGCAAAAGATCAGACACAGTTTTATGTCAAAGATTGAAGTAAATCAAGTTATGCAGCAAACTACTGACCAGGAAAAAACCCAATTGTTTATGCTCTATTATACACTACCTGGTATTAAAATATTTTGTATTATTTATAATACCTGCACTCATTATACCAGAAATTACTTGCAGTCTCCAATATCACCAACAGGTGGCATTTGTTATATCACAGAATAATACAATTTAATCAAAAGCTTTGGGTAATCAGAAGACAATAAATCTATTTCTGTAAGCAGCTTATTTAACTCTTCATGTACTGAAACTGATCTAAGTTGTTTAACCACATAAAGCAGGTGACAAACAGATGCACAGTGTAACTGTACATCTTTAGAGAGACTCAAAGACATGAGAGCAGGTGAATTACATAAACCAAACACAATAATTAAGGCAAAGGTTATAAAACTACCAGTCAGACAATAAGTGGCAAGGAATAGTTACTGATAACTGGTTCAAAATGTGACAAAACCATTTAAGACAGGAAAATAAGACACATAATAATTTCATTTTGCAGTTTCTGAGAGTCTTTTATTTCTGCAGTGCATCCAACTAGATAATTTTCTTAAAGGCTAATTAAGTAAAACACACCCTGAAAGGTATAGAATGTGATTTTAAAAACATTACCACCATTATCTTCTCTGGTAAAAGAATACAATTTGATTTTTTTTTTAAGCTTGTACTAAAGGAGTATAGTAAACAAAGGTAACAATATCTATAAGCCTAATTTAATTCCCTATTAAATTTCTATTGTGGTTTGGTTTATTACACAATTTTATGTCACTGCAAGCAAGGCTTGCTGTGAACAAGTGAAGAAAAAAAAAAAGAAGAAAACAGCTCCAGGACTCAATGTATGCAGAGTTCTGCAAACACACTACTTCTTACACCAACACCCTCCAGAGAGAGGTAACTTAATGCTATCTCTGCAGTACAGAATCAAGCTCACATGTTCAGTGACTTCACCCAAGGCACACAATACAGCATGGAAACACGAAACTAGAAGCCAGAGTAATTTGCTTCTGATCATTATACATAAGCCTGGAGATTACAGCATCTCTTCACTGCATTTTACCCTCAATCTCATTAGAAATTCTGTATGCAGTGTTCCTTATTCAACTGCATATAATTTTTGCAAATTATACTACAAAAATTGAAGCCAATTATTGTCCTTCAAAATTATAGAACCTCATTGATTTCTGTAGGTGTGGTTGTCTAGAAGCTTCACATTTGTTCATCTACAGCTAGTTTTAATACTAGAAAAGACTGGTTACAACTGTTCAGTAGATCAAGCTCATCACAGAAGTAATTTCATTCCAGCTCAGGTGAGAGCAATACAAATGCTATATTCTTCACTTCACTGGGAGCAGTGAGGATCAGCAAAACCAATTTCTCTAGCCATGAGGTTTCACAAGCACACAGAGATCATGTGTTTCCAGTCAGCTTTTGTTTGTATTCAAATAACTTTGACATCTAAATTTTTAGAATCTGTACTGCAAAACATATGGTGGGAATGGCACAGCACAACTACAAGGAACAAGCCTAGGGAAGAAACACAGTGTCAATCCATATCCTTACAGCTGGGAGATGCTCATGACAATCCCAAAGCAGCAATCTTTTCAAAGTTTCTTTTAGAGGAAATTCTAGAACCAGCAGCAATAAGTCCTTCAACAAACTCTTTACATTTGGAGCAATGACTGTAAACAGAAAGAAACACTGATCAATGTGTTTGCAATATATCCATGTATGTTTTTGCTACATAAGGAATCAAAGCATCCATTAGAGAGAACTACTTGTAAGAAAACTCCACAATTGTAGAGTATACAACAGATTCTGAGGTTTAACTCCCATCTATTCTACTGAAATTGAAATTATTTCTACCTGCTCAGCTACTGCCTTGCTACGTCCTTTCAGGTAAAACTTGAAATTTCATGATCAGCATTTAGATTAAGCAATCAGTGTATGTTTTGATAAAATATGTAATGCTCATTCAACATGGAAGATTATGAATAGCACAGTATTTTAACATTGAATTACTGTTATGACAACCTAGACTTGTTTTGCTTATATCAGTAAAAGAGCTATAGAATATAATAGAGCATTAAATGAAAAATAGTACATGCCAGAAAAAAATGCTTTGTAAGTTTCCCAAAATACTGCAGCCAGAACTCAAGGAATACAATCCAGGAGGAAAAACTTATAAACCTCTGCCCAAAGGTAGGCAAAATTCATTGTTTTCATTTGTAATCACATCCGAGTTATTTTTACCTCCAAGGAGTGAAGTGCATTGAGCTACACTCCTAACATTGTGATTTGTAAATAAAAGAGGGAGCAGAACTGAAGAGTGTAATTATAATCTTGTCATAAAAACATCACATTTTGAGTGTAAGCCTGGGTGCAAAACATTTCTGCATGCAGCTTTAGCAAAAAGCAGAGGCTCCAAAGCCTCTCAGGAGCATCTGGGTACTGGGAGAGCTACCCACATGCAATGCACAGTACCCAGCAAGAGACTAGTTCCATCCACTCCAGGCCTATTTTGCACCTGATTATACTTGCCACATCACTAGTCAGCTAGTGGGTAACAAATTTATCCAGTAGCTAGCATGAGGCATGCAGTACTGGGGTTTAGACCAGACCCCAGAAGTCCTGTTGCATGGGGAATCACCTGCACTCTGGCCTATTTTGCCCTCTGCAATGCAGCAGAGTAGAGGACAATTTACTTCAGAAACAGTGGTAAAAGTTGCAATACATTTGAAGATATCAGTCAAGCCCTGTCCAGTTTGCCTTGCCAAAGTTCACTCCTTGTCAGCTCAAATCCTGGACAGTCATTCCTGCTGTGCTCTGTGGAGCTGGAGATGGCAACCACCCTGCTTAACGGCACTAGAGAGGTGGGTGCTCATCTACCACATCAGCTTTTCAAGACCCATTTTTGGAGTTCAAAGAGGATGTGGTCTCACTGAAGTAGCCACAAGTACACAGAACTGGAGCAACATTCTCATTGGCATAGGTGCTAGGGCTGCCTAAAAAGGACAAGGCAGCTGAGCCCCCATTAGCTGCACTGCAACTTATTCAGATAGGAAGAATTTCCTCATAGACTCATTTCCAGCAGCAAGTGCCATGTGTGACAATGTTACAGGAGCACCATGGGGCAAGACAACAGACAACAGCTGTGCAGATCCACACCACCCATTGCAGTGCAACATCTGCTCCCAGACCCTCCTCTCTCCTTGCTCTTTAAACCCAAAGCTGGAGCAGACACAGCCAGATCAATTCATCCATTTGAGATCTCCTGCAATCCACCCACAGCCACTTTGCTGTGGCAATGGGTATAAGTTACTCCAGTTCTGGTAAGACACGAGGAAAAATTTTCACAGGGAAAGAGTCAGCCATTGGAATAATCTCCCCAGGAAGTGGTGGATTTCCCAACATCAGACACTTAAGATTCAGCTGGACAGGGTGCTGGGGCCTCTTGTTTAGACCATGCTTTTGCCATGAAATTTTGTCTCATGATTCCTTGAGGTCCCTTCCAACTTGGTATTCTATGATCAAAGCAGCTTCTGGAGCACATGAGGGAAGAGCATGTGATCTGGGACAGCCAGCACGGCTTCACTAAGGGAAGGTCATGCCTCACCAATCTGGTGACTTTCTATGATAGAGTGACAGCATCGGTAGATAAAGGGAAGATGACCGATGTCATCTACCTGGACTTGTGCAAGGCCTTTGACACAGTCCCCCACCACATCCTTATCTCTAAAGTGGAGAGATATGGATTTGATGGGTGGATCATCCAGTGGATAAGAAACTGGTTAACAGACCATAGCCAAAGGATGGTGGTCAATGGGTCTATGTCCAGGTAGAGGCCAGTGACAAGCAGTGTCCCCCAGGGGTCTGTCTTGGGACCGGTTCTCTTTAACATCTTTATCAATGACATTGATGATGGGATTGAGTGCACCCTCAGCAAGTTTGCGGATGACACCAAGCTGACTGGTGTGGTCGACACCCTAGAAGGAAAGGAAGCCATCCAGAGTGATCTTGACAGGCTGGAAAGATGGGCCCGGGTGAATCTAATGAGGTTTCAACACTGCCAAGTGTAAGGTGTTGCACTTGGGACAGAAGAATCCCAGACAGATACAGACTGGGAGAAGAGCTTCTTGAGAGTAGCCCTGCTGAGAAGAACCTGGGTGTCATAGTGGATGAGAAACTTAACATGAGCCAGCAGTGTGCTCTTGCAGCTCGCAAGGCCAATGGTATCCTGGGCTCCATCAGAAGAGGGGTGGCCAGCAGGGACAGGGAGGTGATTGTCCCTCTCTGCCTTCACGAGGCCCCACCTGGAGTACTGTGTCCAGATCTGGGGCCCACGGTACAAGAAAGATGTGGAACTGTTGGAGAGGGTTCAGAGGAGGGCCACAGGGATGATTAGAGGACTGGAGCACCTGCCGTACAAAGAGAGGCTGAGGGAGCTGGGCTTGTTCAGCATGGAGAAGAGAAGGCTGCGGGGGGACCTCATTGCAGCCTTCCAGTACCTGAAGGGAGCATACAAACAGGAGGGGAATCAGCTTTTAGAAGGGCAGATAATGGCAGGACAAGGGGGAATGGATTAAAGCTAAAAGAGGGAAGGATTAGATTGGATATTAGGGGGAAGTTTTTTTTACAGAAAGAGTGGTGAGGTGCTGGAACAGGCTGCCCAGAGAGGTGGTGGATGCCCCATCCCTGGAAGTGTTCAAGGTTGGATGGGGCCCTGGGCAACCTTGTGTAGATCCAGGCCTGAGGTTGGTGTCCCTGCCTGTGGCAGGGGGGTTGGAGCTCTATGACCCTTGCGGTCCCTTCCAACCCAGGCCATTCTATGATTCTATAGATGACCACAAGTTTCAGTGCCTGATAGAGGGTAACACCAAAGAGATGATTCAGTAGGCTTGGCACCAGCTTTTGTCAGTAACAATCAAAAATGCTGGGGCTTACTCAATATCAAAGCTACATTCCCCTCCAGATTTTTTTCTTTATTGGGGAGCCATCTTTCTTTTATAGCAAATTATTAATTAGATGATCCCTTAAATCCCACACTCATTTCTGTCAATAACAGATTTCTGCTGTTGGCTGCTTACACTGAATCCAACACACTTCGCACAGGCAACAGTAAGAATCAGGCTGAAATAGACATCAAGTTTTGTATAAGAGCCCCCAAACTATTTGTCTTGCAACAGAGTCAAGATTTTAAACAATTAATGCAAATGAGGTGCCTTGTTAATCATAACAATACTTAATAAAATATGTCTTTAATTGGGTAAGAGAATTGCTGAATTCCTCAGACAAATCTGCTAAGCTGTATTCCCTGAAGAAGTTTAAAATGGTGCTAAATGGGTATTTTAAGTATTTTTAGAGGCAAAGAGGTGCCATATTTCATATATTTTCCAGTCACTCCAACATTTCCAGCTTTGTTATGTCTCACTGTCTGCAAAATCAGCTTCCAACTCTCAAACATCACTTATGTGTAAATCTTTAGCTTTAATAATAAAGCAGTTGTTCCCCCCCTCACTGCCCCCCTCCCCCCATCTTCTGGACTGCTTCTAATTGGTATGATCCAGTACTTCTGTCTTACCAATTCAATTAAAATACATAACCAAAAGTCACAGACTTCTACAAAGCAAAAAAAAAGGTTTAAAGTGATTTCCCCCCATTATAATATCAAACTGCCTTTAGAGTTACACTCATTTTCTTCCAGGGCCTGATCCAAAGCTCAGTGAATGCAACAGAAAGACTCATCAGTTTCAGTAGCATGGGAGCAGGCTTATAACACACCATATGCCAAGTATGAAAGTATCCATCTGTCACTGATCCATATCTTGTTATTGTTATGTACATTACATCAAGGGATTAGCTTTTTAAGAGACAAAGCTTGTAAAGGAGATGCTGGAGGAATTTATAAACAAGGTTTTGTAAACATGTAAGTACACTGTAGCAGAGATGCACATCATCCAAGTGCAGTGCTACCCTGACTGTCCAACAGCATTTTGTCTTCGCTTCCACAGCTGCACAGAGGAAGTGCTCTATATAACCTACAAGCTCAAGCCTCTGGCTTTATGAGTTGCCAAACGATTTATAGCTGATGGATACTTCACTGCAAGCAAGCACGAAGCAAAGCCTCTGTGACCTTGACAGACAGGGGGCTGCAGCAGAGCACTGACAGTGGCGAGGGTCCCATCGCTGGTAGTGCTGACAGTCACCATTAGTCTCACAGGGGCATCATCACTGCTCTATCTCATTACTGAACTCTCTGCCATTATTTTGCCTGAAAAGCAGGGAACAACTTTTTCCCCTTACCACAGAAGAGATGGCACAAATACTTTTAAAAAGCATGCTAACAAAAGTATAAAAGTCCTCCAGCAATTAAGGATCTTGCTTGTTTAGTTAATTACCCTTTTTAACATTTCCCTACATTTCTGGCAAACACACACAGCCCTCAAAACAAGAGAGCAGAAGGCGGGTGCTAATCTGAGGATTCCTCACCACCGTCTTGCTCTCCAGGATGAATCAGCTGCTTTTGAGAGCATGCTGAAAAGTCATTTTACAAACCCACCCCTTCTGCTCACAAGTTGAGGTAAGCAGAGGCAACACTGCTCTGAAAGCAGGAGTCATAACAAATAGGCACCTACATTTAGGCACTCAGATCTACAGCAAGCCCCAAGAAATTGCTCTGTGAGCCCCTTGCCCAAACCTGCCACCTCTCATCCTTCTCAAAACAGCCCCTGCAGCCAGGTGGCCCCCAGCACTCCCCACACAGCCTCCTCCTACAGGTGCTGAGAGCTGCCAGCCAGCAGCCTCAACCCTCTTCCACAGCACCTCTGGATAGTCACCTCTGCCCCCCCCCACCCTTCTCCATTCTGCCTCCCCAACTTCTAGGTGGTCTTGTTCTGGCTCCATGCTCTTTTTCCCCACCTTGTCTTCCAGGGTATTCCCTGTTAGCACAGTAACTCACACCCATACACCCCATTCATTATTCCCTTTGTATACTCCTAGCTAACCTTTGCTAGATTCCAGTTTCTGCTGTGAGCAACATGTACAAAACCTAAAACTCCTTCCTAGCACAGCCAGACATTGTACTCAGAAAGACAATTAAAGAGTAGGTCTGATGAAAACAGCCATCATAGTAACAGAGCCTGCTGAGGGATGGTGATCATAGACTATCAACTTGTCTTGGGCACCTTGAAACATTTTTTTGAGCTTGGTTCCAGTTATCTGAAACTGTGTTCAGTGTTTCACCTTTGGCAAAACTTACTTACTCATATCTCACCTGTTAAACCAGCAGGCATAAATTCATATTTGAAGCCACATCACCTCCAAGCTAAAATATATGGAAATTGTTACACTTAAATCTATTTTATACTTCAGCCAGCCTTTTTAGGGGCTATCCTAATAGTCTGATGCTTACAGGTGATTAGTGTATAAAAAAGTGACTTCCAAATGACAAAGCTGAGCAAAATCTTGTTTTGCTGTGCGCTGACACCAATTTTGTTTAGTGTTTGGACAAAGCATTGAGATCTAGATAAGTTAGGTCACATACAACTTTAATGTGTAGTAACTTAACACAGCCAACAATACAGAGAAAAAGCTTTGATATATTTGTCATTTTGTCAACTAAAGCAAAAATTACCTTGCTGCTTTTTTATCAGTACCACAGACACCACAGTATTACACACCTGCCCTGGTCATACTGCAGACAGCAAAGCAGCAATGAAGGAACATGAACAGCTAAGGAGGAATTTATACTCTAAGCAGTTTTACAGACATGCATGGTGAAGAAAGGTACTAACCTGACAGAGCAGAATAAAAGTTTTAAAAGCCCATCCCAGCACTACACAATTAAAACAGAAGTTGTCCTAAGCAACCCAGAAAATTCTCAGTAATTTAACTTTGCTGCTCATCCATGCAAATTAAGCCATCTTCAGGCAACTCTTGTCCCTGGAGAAGTAGAAGCTACATGTACTTTTCAACAGCATTACCCATCTTCTCTCCCCCATCTACCAGATTGCAAACTTAAGCACTACTCACAACACTAACTCTTCCTCCAATGCTTGAAAATTGAATAGAAAGATATTTTACTATGAAGAAACAGTAATTTGATCTGATCACATTTAAGTTCCTTGGAATCAGATTAATAACTTCCATTAGTAGTTACAGGGATGGGGTTCCCCTACTTTAGTTCTCAGGAGAAAGGAGAGATTTTATAGGAAGCCCAAAGCAAGGTCCTGCAAGTGGACTAGTTCATTCCTCATTTTTGTTGATTTTACAAGCAAACTGACCACATGCTGCTGGATTCTCATTTGAAAAGGCATTGCTACCCATTCTACACCTGAGAAATTCTGCCTCCCTTATTACAGGGACATTTACTTGGAATGCATTACTACATCAGTGGTTCAGAATTGGAGGATGGAACTGGCTATACACACGTGGGATGGCCTCACTGCAGATTACTTAAGGACTAGGAAACTAATTGCAAAGCTCAGGACCACTGTAAATCATACAGCCTAGCTCCTGATAAGGCTATTTAAACCACAAAATCATTCATAAAAACTGATAATCTCTCTCAAAAAAAGCTATACAACCTTTGCTTTCTTCATGTTTTCACAGTATTTTCTTGATTCAAACATTTTTGAAATGCGTCATTAGTGACTAATTGGTCTAACTCAAATTATGAGCCCAAGTGGTGACATTCCACTGTAGATGCTAATGTTCCTACAGACAGCATCTCTAGACACGATTGGTTATTAGGCCAGAAGCAGCATAGTATCGCAGAACTTGTTGCTGATGTTTAATAATTTCTGTTTATTTGCCATGTAGCAGTGATTTGCATGGATAGCATCCACTTCACTGCTGAAACAGCCCTGTTGATACCCTGTCAATACCACACAATAGTCACAAAAATTAGTACTTGCTTATGTTTCCCAGCAGGGTTGATGTAGAACAAATCCAAACTTTTCAACCTGTGCCTATAACATCATAGAAGTCATTAATACTGTGTTTATATTGAATCAGAGGGGCTTCTTTTCCTGGTTCTCTTTTCTCCCCTCCTCCTTTTTCAGAAGGATACTTTATCAGAACTACATTTATTATTCATATTGAAGTTCTGGCTCAGGACTCCCTGTGTGAGGCTTTCACAAAACACTGATGAAAGACGGTTCTGGATCGTAGAATTTGCAGTCTACAAGACAGAAGAAAGATGAATATAAAGAAGCCGGCACTGAGAAACATGAATGCTCAGTGTGCCAGAAACTGTCTCAGCACAGTGATTGCTAAAGAGGTTAGACCAGTCCCTATGTTCATTTTGCCTCAGGTTTGAGAGAACTGATGAGTGCTGGGTTTTTCATATGGGGATCACGTTCCTTGAACTGCACCTGAGATACACCCATTTCCCACAAAACTGCCCAAATTCAGTCGTTTAAGCTGCTAATTAACCTTCAGAAAAAAGTTCTTGTGGTCACTTCCTTGCTCATTTATATTTGAATTGGTGGTAGATGAGAAGAGGAAGTGATAAATTATTATACTGCTTACATGAAAAATTACCTAGAAATGCCAGAGTTTTCTTCCTGAGCCTCTATCACTTAGAACCTCCCAACAGACCTTCCCATATGAAGTTTTTACTGGATGAGTGCCTTGATCATGTATTTTTTCCTTTGTAGTTTGTTAATTTTATAGACAGAAGCCAATGCTGCTAGAAATCTGTTTTCTACCATTTCTATTTGGATCCAGTAAAAGTGTTAGGATAGTTATGAAGTGCATTACTTTTTCCTGCCCTCATGCTCTCTGTACTATCAGACAAAACTATGAAAAAGTTAAGCTAAGTAACCATGTCACTGAAATTATATATTGAGACTTCACTACTAGTATGAAGTCACCCTAGGAAGAGTTAGGAAAAACATAGGGTCTCACAGCTGTAGAGCTTTTCCTCCTTCCATTTCAGAAAAGTCTCTGCAATGGGTTATGCACCTCACTATTTAATTAAGCTATAAAAATCAATATTAAGCTACAGTTTGATTTTAGTTCTGTCAAGTTCTTTTGTTCCTTCAGCATTTTTAAGGTCAACATGGTTGTATCAGACAGATGGTTGGATTTGATTATCTCAGAAGTCTTTTCCAACCTTAAAAATTCAATGATTTAGATGACTGGTCTGGCTGGTATTGTGCCAGAGCAGATATTGTTCAAAGGTTTCAAAAAGGCATATGATCAGAGTACTACTATCAGGTTCCTCCTGAAGAATGAGCACATTCTGCTAGGAAGTAACAACTCTCATCAGTACATTAATTCCTTCACTGATCTTCAAGATAGCTAGATTTAGTAGGCATCTTTATTCCCCACATATCTCCATGAGAAGACACTACATTACCTATGGTTTTATTATGACATACACACATTTTACTCATTCCACTCACTATTTACTTTGTCTTCTTATTTCCCACCCCCACCCCCCCACACACCCTGCTTCCATCAATACACTTTAGCAAATCCCCTAAACTCTGTGCACTTCTGGAGAAGGTCTAGTTCCTCTGTAATCCTTTTCTAGAACTCTTGGCAGTCTTAAGGCTGTGCAATTCAGGCTTACATGAAGACCTAAGTGTACAAAAAGGTTCCCAGTAAAGACTCAAGCTTAGTGATTCACTAGTTTCCAGAAGACATACCTCTTACTTTTTGGGGGGGGGGGGGGGGGGGTATGGTACACTAAAAAGATCACTTTTTCATAATTGGCACTCAATGAAGTCTTTCATCCATAACTTATTTTTTAAAATCCACTTTCACAAAGATTTCTGCTTACAACTGGCAATCAGGAGGAGAAAAAACCCACACTTCAGAGAAAAGCATAAGCCTGCTACATAATCTTGTCAGTAATATGGTGTGTCTTTACTTCCACAGTGGTAGAAGCCACCACACACAGCTCATGGCATCCTTCACTTGTGTGGGGTGATAACTGAAGATATCTGTCTCCTTTGAAACAGAAATATTAACTGAGACTACAGATAAGGCCATAATCTATGGTCTCCCTAACATTTTAGGGCTACTTTTCAATGCAGACAGGAAAGAAATGTCTCAACATGGACAACTCTTCTGACAATACAACCTCAAATAGACATTTGTCATTTCTTCTCTCACATAGTGAGCTACTTAATATAAGCTATGCTTGTTTGAATGCCAGGTTTAAATACACAAGACTTTTGGAGAGAAAAACAATGAGAGGGGGGTTGGTTTTTGGTCTCCCCTACCCCCTTTTACTGAGCACCAGTTTTCAGAGGTTTATGAAAAGAGGAGATTAACATTTCAAGGCTGCTAAGCCACCTTCCAATGAAATACTTAAGTGTAAATGTACAACTTGGAAGCAGTTATCAGGGAGATTCTATGAAATATACACATCTCTGCTTTTTTTGGAGGAAGTCCATGCCTTAATAAACTGCATGCACAAGCCACTTTATCACTCCTCTGTAAATCAGATACCTTGTTGCAGGCACAGTTGCTTAGATACAGAGTAATCTGAGTAAGTGAATAAATCAAATTATCAATAACATACACGATTGCATCCTATTATTGAAACAGTCATTTGAAGTAATTTTTAGATTAGTTAGAAAATAGACATTTAAAACTTACTGGGTAATATGAAATCCCAAATAACTTAATTAAATGAGCATTAGGAGACATTTTAAGATTTGTTCATTACCAATACATTGAATACACCGTTGTTCTCTTCACAACAATAATTGCAGGAACTACTCATGTAAAGTATCTCTCCAATCATGCTGAAGTAAACACTCAACCAAATGCTTCATGAAATCGTTATTCTTGATACAAGGTAGACCCTTGCACAAGAAACTTTCAATGCAGCATCTGAACCTGCTCCACGCTCACATTGATTTTTACTGCGTGTGACAATGCGAGACTGAAGAGACTGGGAAGGTTCAGCTCAGAGGAGAGATGATTAATAAGAGACAGAATTGAGGGTCACAAAATAGCATATGGTAGAGAGAACGCAAATTAGGCTCTACTAATTGCTGTGCCTCCTAATGCAAGAGCAAAGGCCGATCAATGAAACTGAAAAGCAGACATTTAAAATTGAAGGAAATCTTTTTACCCAAGCTATAATTAATCTGCAAAAAAAAAAGATCACCATACCACAAAGTAGAAAGCCTCACAGCTTATTAGAAAAAAAAAAAGAATATTTGTTGATAACTCCCACCAATTAGTGATGAATTTATAAGAGGGTTTAAGGAAAGCAATTTTTAGTGGGAGCAACTTATTCCATCCTCAAGCAAAATAATTGTTACATTGCTCTTGGACATCTCTGAGTTTACCATAGACAAACAGCTATTTGACTACATGGGTAATTGTTTTAAGTTGATATAACACTTTGGAGTTCACAGTCCTCCAGAAAGCATCCATAAGGTCATTGATCTCACACAGTTTTACTTCATGACATCTAGGATGAGTCACCCTGGAGATTTTGATACATCTGTAATGCCACTGACAGCTATTGTTCTTTCAGACTCCAGAAATAAATGAAGCAAAGCTTATTTACTGTCTACTTTCCCTTTAAAAAAAACCCACATGACTGAGTTTCCAGAATTTCTGGAGGGCATTGGTAAAGCAGCCCTGACACTGCTGAACAAGAATCCAACAAGGAGACACTCTGCTGGATGCGGTAGTCAAGAGTAAGGAATAGGATAATAGGTTGAGAGTGTAAAACCTTGGGGCAGCCTTGGCTGCAGTAACCACTTCAAAAGCCTGAGAAAAATGCACAAGGCCAAGACTGGGAACACAACCCTAGACTTAAGAGCAAACTGGTTCTGTCCGTGGCTATACTTGGAAGAATCCCACAGGTAACAGCCTTGAAAAGAAGGATCTATGAGAGCTAGCTAATTGCCAGGGATCGCCTCCAGGCTCAGGAACTGTCCATCCTAACAAGCAGAAATACAATCAAGAAGCAACAGGAGATAATGCAGAGATAAACAAGGAGCTCCTGACAAGAGCCAGACAAAAATACCCAAAGTGTACAAGATGTGGAATTAGGGGCAGATAGCCCAGAAAATACAGATGTTGCCCGAGTATGCAGGGATACTGTTAGGAAAGATTAGACTGAAAGATATTCACAACACAAGTGGACACAGCCCTGACTGACTGCTCTTGCTGATACTGCTCTGAACATGGGGTTGAACCACACAGTCTTTACATACCAGCCTGTGCTTCCAAATTAAATGTGACAGAGTACATGGGACCCTTTAAAACAATACTGAAAATTTATGTATCCTACAAAGGAAGAAAGCATGAGGATGAGGACTGCTGAATCACCCAAGTAGGGCCCCAGACCAGAAAGAAGTGTAGGTGTTTCCCTCAAGGAAAGGTCTTTCCCTTTTAAGCCCAAGGAGCCTCTGTAATTACCTAATTTTTGACTCAGATACAAGCTTAAGGTTTTATTTTCGTGAATTCACATACAAAGGAGGGGAAGAAATGGAAATAGTTGCATAGAGTAGAAGTTAAATAATTCAGAAGAGTTAGTCTTTTTTTAATCTACCCTGAGATACAGAGTAACTAATTACACAGAAACCACAGACGAGTCACGCTGTGCTTTGATTTCAGGTCAGGATATGCCGACTGAGGCTCTCAAGGGGGCAGGGCAAAGACATTTTCATTGTTGAGCTCTACCAATGACTACCTTCTTCACAGCAAAACCCACTGTGCTGTCTCTTGCTCTTCTATATTTGCAGCTACCTCAGCCTAGGAGAGAGGCCAGAGGACACGCTTCTCCCACAGGTCAGGGAGTACAGGTCACACAGGCCCCCATGCTCCCCCTTTCACATAGCTCTGTAGCACCCAAGGACACAGATCACCATGCATAGCAGACCACACAGACAATACAGAAGGCCAGCAACTTGACTTGCCCTCTGAAAAGCAAGTCAGAGTTCTCAGACTAGATAAACCATGCTCTGCTGATCTTGGAAAAAATGGCTTAGTGTTTTGAGAGGAGTTACTTCCAGTGCCAATAATATTTATGCTTAGAATCCAGGTTTTGCTGAAGTCTTTGCAGAAATAAAGTGATGAAAATATTAACAGAACACAGTCCTGCCAGCAATTAAACTCTTAGAGGATTAAGAAGGATATATTTTTAAAATATTATTGCTTCTTTTTGCACAAACTACAATAGCTACCTTCTGGACCATGATCTAATTATGTATTTTTAAAAGCAATTTCTGTTTCACTGGAGATATTCTGAAGTAAGTAGGGTTTTTTTTTGCTTTGACAGCTTACTCAAATATATTTCTTTACATTAATATATTTTATCACAGGTCTCTATAATTAAGAAAAAATAAAACACAGCAAGACTGCTTCCTCCTTCCTCACATCAGTATTAATCAAAAATATATAGATATATAAAAACACACCCTCAGTCTTCCCATGTATATTTGGGGTAGAGGGATTTTGGGGATTCCCAGGACTTAATCTATCATTTATCTGGTCTTTCAGGGGTATTCTAGTGATCTTGAGGGACAGTTTTCTTACTGAACAGAAGGAAAGCCAGGTTTCTAAAACTGTCTGTTAGAGAGAAAGGAAGGAATGTGTGTGCAAGGCTTCTTCAGCACCTTCAGCCTTCAAAAGGTTTAAGACTGGTTTGGCTTAAAACCAGCATGACAGCAGATGTCTTAAAACAATGTTTAATCAATTAGGATACACAGGTGAATAAAAGCAGACAATCAGATCAATTTAAACAGCTAGCTGAGGCTTTATTATTTTGACAGGCTGACCATTAATGCATCTCTAGTGTGAAGAGGCGAGAGTATGACCAGCACACTCCTCATCGCCACAATAAATCCATTACATATATATTTTTTCCTCACTGAAACAATCTTCACTCAAGAGAACAGGAAACAGTTCAACTCAGAGCTGCAAAGATTCCAGATTTCCCTTTTGTCCCAGGAAAGGTAATCCACCAATAAAACCCCAGGTTTCTCATTCTGAAAACTACTCTTTTGACCTTTATGTTACATTGGCACTTCAGCTATTCCCTTACCTGCCATCTCAGTAGGACTCTAGGCATACAGGGATGGACAAATCCTCTTTGTGTTGTCAATACCTGACCATTCAGCTCCCCACTCTCTGCAAAGTGGGACAGGCTTACTAGGAGGATTAGCAATCACTTGTCCAAGTTCTCCTGTGGAAGCAATGCATACATGATTCAAGTAGATTGGTCACGTGAAAGCAAAGTCATGGTAGGTTATATTTATATGTAGCTTTATCACCACTATTAAGAGCAAGAGAACTTTAACAGGCAACACAAAACAGAAGGTAGAACACAACTGGAAAGCAAATGCATAACCAGAAAGCTCTTTTTCTATATTTCTATGTAACCATTGATGCACAATGAAATGGTTGAAAAAACCCTGAAAGAATGAAAAGATGAAAGCGTGTCTAAACCCAAACAAGTGATGGGATATTCTAGGAGATTCCTGATCTGTGGGCCACTTAATATGCTGTCCCCCTCACCTGTCCCACTATCTGTAGTAAAGGAACACCTTAACTTCCTTTCACGTGGAAGCTAACAATTCTTATAGACAAGACAGATGAATTAAAAAGGAAATTACTGCCAAGCATATTTTTATTATAAAACAAAATAAACTGAAATATTTCACTGTTCGAAGTTCCACTCTCAGCAACCATTTCCCCAACTCAGATACAATTGTCTCATTTCACTGCAGAAAGCATCTTTATCACCATCACTATCCACCTCAGTTTAAGCAAGGGAATTGACTGCACAGTTTAAACAGGAAGGAAGACACACAGAATGAAGCTGGAGCCCTTTACTGCTGGGTATTGCTACTGAACAGCGGCACCTACAACTCTGCCCAACATTCACATGTATCAGTCATCTATAACTTGAAACAGAAGAACCATTTACTTCTCCATATATTATGGTTCCCTTTGCTCCTAGGCATATAAGGAAAGCAATACTCAAAAATAGTTGACTGACATGACTAGGAAAGACAGGACACTACTACTCTTCTAATGCAATTCTCCCTTCAAGAAAATGAGTCAAGATTACACCAAGAGGTGTACTGCTTACAGTTACAGGAGCAGAATGAATTCCCTTCATTGTACAGGCAGTGTCTATGTTCTACAACAGCTACAAGATTAATACAAATAATATTACTATAATAAGCAACCGAAGAGAATTTGTCCTTCAGCATCAGTGAAGTAACTTTAAAGTCAGTGTAAGTTATTTAGGTTAAAATAACAGAAGATACAGTATGTTAACACCCTTGGGTAATGTCATTATTATCAACTGCTTTCAGAAAAATATTACCATTAAAAAATTAAAATTATTATACAAGACCCTGAATGAGGTGAGGCTTCTTTATTTTTTCCAGTTATGTGTCATTGTGTGTTTTTAGAAAATAGCTAGAGCTGCATACATTAAGAAGATACAGGTACAGTTTGAGCAATAGATTCCTGCAATACCACCCCAAGGATTATACTAAATGAGAAAACAAAAAGGAATAGGACAATGCATAGATTTTTAAGTACTATAAAATAAACTTTAAGGAAGACAAGATCAATATCTAGTTGAAACAACACCACATTTCTAGAATAAGTTATTCAGCACTGGTCAATATAACAGAACAATAATCTAAAAAACACCTTAAACAAAGCACATTAGAAGCTAGGAAGAAGGATAGCATATTTGTTGCCCCTTTTTCAAAATAAAAAATAAGCAGTGTCCTCCTCAAATCTGAACTCCGGTTTAAAGAATGATGTTAACATACCTCACTTGTATTTTAGCCATGTATTTGACCATTCTAGCTACAAGGAGACAAGATGACTGTCAGGAATTGCAAACTGACAGAACACTGCACTTCTTCCAGATGGCCACTTTCCTCTGTTCACAAATACAATTTTCATCTATTTGAACATTTTTAAAATCACAATTAATTTTCAAATAAAAATCTAGTAATTCAAACTAAAGTAATCCAACTCTAGATATCAGAATTAAAGTGTCTTCTACCTGTTAATTTCTTCTGTAGGGCTTTACTCAGATTAAATGCCCATTGTTTTCTTTGGGGGTTTTGGTTGTTGTTCCTCCCTTCTTTCATACTACACTAGACTCAAGGGTAAGGCACAGAATCCTCAAAACATGCACTTCTGCAGTGACTTTTACTAAATGACTGAAGCCTGATGTGCAGGATCATCAGTTATTCTTATGGGACAGCCCCAGCCAGACATAACAGAACAAGAAACAACACATTTCTCAATTTACAATCTGTTACCATAATATGGATGCATTATGAATGGGTAATAGCTTTACAAGATGGCATATTACTTATTCATTAGACCAAAGGGGATCATCATAAAAGCAATGCTTTGAAAGCTGCTTTTCTGTTTGCCCTGCCACACTCAATAGAAACAAATGTTAGCTCAGGGGGAATTCAAAGAGTTAAGTTTCTCCCTTTAAAAAGATATTTCATTTTATGTAAGACTAACAATTTCGCCATAGCATTTCAAAAGGTCTCTGCTTCGTTTTTTCCATAGTCTCCATTTTTAGTTAGGCAAAATGTTGTGTTCTAAAAATGTTTAAAATCTGTCTCACAAGTGGGGTGTAAGCCCTAAGCACACCATAGTAACTTAAAGGATACACCACATCTCATTTCCTGTCTCACCTCATGGAGGAACTTGAATGAAGAAATCTAAAGTTGTTTTAAGCTTTCATTTGCTTCCCACAGAACAGCAGCTAGATGTTTTTGCTTAATGAATTGCCCTAAATTGGATAAAACCAAAGTGGATTATGTTATTTATTGTCCTTTACCATGCAGAATATACTTCCTGATCAGAACAATCAGACTATTTATCTCAAAGACATTTCTTAATGTTTTAGCACATCTCAGAACACAGAATTTCCTACCTCCTTGTGCAGTTATATCAATGAAGCACTTTCCTGCTGGGATTCCATTTTAATTTCATAAATAGACAAAAACTGGCCACACAAGAGCAACTGGTGTCTAGCAAAAGCACATGGTCCCTACAGAACTCCCTGAACATTTTCCAAATATACTGCTCAACACCTACTGATACCAACTCCCATGTTACCATGTTTTACAGGAGGTTAAACATTGAGCCAACTTCAAATGAAGAAAAAAAATAATAACTTTGAGTAGCAACAACCAGGTTTATTACAAACAGCCCTTTATTGCATCATATGCTCAGAAAAGCCATCACCTTTTTTGCTTAAAAATACCACTATACTTTTTAGCATAGTTAACAACTGAGCAGCCCCTTCCAGGGGTACAGGTTTTGTATCACATGCAATCCAAGCATAAGATTGTATTGCAGTCATGACAATATACAGGGCTGTTGGTTTATTTTAGAGAAAATAATTACAGACCATTGTGAAACTTGTATAAGAACTTCTGGCAGAGTTATTAATTGAACCATTTAGACATGAGATTGATCTCTGTGAAACATCTGGCATTGAATTGAATGATTAGGTAAACCAAAGCAAGCTCCACCCACCCTCCCAGCATATCAGAGGGAAACTGGAGACCAGGCAGTTTCATATTAAACAATCAGGAATTCAATGATGTTTCTGGAAAAATTATAGCACAGTTTACATTTTTACATTAGTGTTACAGTAATTATATTGTAAGCAGCAAGAGATAAGATACCATAGGGCCTAAAGAAAACTCATCTAGTAAACATCTGAGTTTTACACATTCCATTTGAAAAACATTGAAGAGTCTATTACCAAGTATTGTGCATTAAAATGTTTTCTGGAAAACCCAATGTATATTAGACATCTTCAGAAAAAGACTATGCTTTGAGAATGTAACAGAAGAAATCAAGATACCCTTCATGCAAGCTGAAGAGGCTGGACAAGTGCTGTCCTGCATCACACTAGCCTTCTCCAGGCTCAGTTTGCCAATTGCATTAGACTGAGCACATCCAGCAAACAGAGAATGAGGATCCTTACACAGAAAAATTGTCCCTTGTAGTTGCCTTCTCTTCAGGGCGCGCAGCCTCTGTTCTAAATCCCTCAGTAGGGATCAGAAAGCCTCAGCTCCTTGCTTCCCAGCAGGGTCTCCAACATGCATCTCCTTCCATATAGGTCACTGGGCATTTGCCATTCCCAAAGAAAAAACTTGTTTCATCCAGACACAGAGGCAAGTCATCAAGGCAAAAAGTACAAATCAACAGGCAAAGGCTGGATTATTAAGACAGATCACAGCTGCTCTGGGTAAGAATCTTTTCCCCAAGAGCCTGTACACATTTGACATTAAGCACAGGGATCATGGGATTAAATACCCATCGTTGTTCAGATACCTACAATACACAAGGGACATTTCTTGTGTAACAAAACACAGCATCACACAAGCATATATCCTTTTGCTAAACAAAGTGTAAATCTCTGCCCTTTCCCCCTTTGCCTGGTTCCACCTACCCTACAGTTGGGAGGTTTTTCAAATGTACTGGTTATATTTAGAAGGAACTAATCCAAGAGCAATGATTTCAAAAGACATAATTAAGGAGAAGAGCAGACAATATCACTAGACAGTTAAGGAAACTAATCAACAGGTTACTCTTGAGTTCTTTTCAAGTGTCTTACATTATTTAAGAGTGTTTCGCAATTTGCCTTAAAAGACTGTAGCAATAGTCAGGGAGTGTTGGAGGGTTTGTTTCATTTTTAAACCAAAGTAGTTTCTGCTACTCAAGTTTCATCTCACACCAGTAGAAATCAAGACAGGCATTAAAAAAGTAAAACTAACCCCACGAGCCAAACCACAAAAACAGTCTTTTTTTACAGGAAGGGTAACAAATCATAGGCACAAATACAAAAAAAACCGTGAAAACAACCTGAACTAATGCACACTGAAGACCACATTACCATAAGAACCCTATGATCCTACCACTCCAAGTCAAGTCACTGGCAAAGAACAAACCCAGAGCAGACAAGCTCACCTCATTAAGTCAGGACTGTAAAAGCCTCATGTTTCATTAACATTAAGCCAGAGACAGATTGTATACAGATAGATTTCACTGCGTGTTGCTTTATCAAACCAGTTACATTGCTAATAACCTGTATTACTGGTACCAATGAAAATATTTTTTCTAGGTTAGACTATGGAAGTAAAAGCTAGTCTCCAGACAAATAAAACAAGCTGCTTCATGGAAAAATCAATTTGCCCTGATATGAAAACTGAGTATACAACATCACACTGGAGTCTTACACTTGGAAGAATTCAGGGATCATTTACTAGTCTTTCCACATGCTATATCTCCCTCTCAAACCCAAATAGACTGCAATGCTGACAACTCTTTACTTTCTCTCCTCCGCGTGTATATTCCCCAGCCTGAGCTGCCCCAAATTTAAAGTTCATGTAATAAATTTTACTTTCCTCTTCAACATTTTATATTAAGAAATACCATATTTTGTCAAAAGAAGGGATTTTAGATGCAGAGAGAAGGATTTAAGGCACAAAAATGTCTGCCCTCCTTTCCCAACAGCCAAACATAACAGCTTGATTAAAAAAAAATCTGTCCTACTAGGAATAAAGTGGCATGCTTGTAGTATATAATCAAACAGATTTGTAAGATGACTGCTATTTTTGGATGCAAAGTCAGTTTTAATTAGAGTGCCCTAAATTTAGGGCCTCAAATCACAGATAGTTTTATGGTCCTTTTTCCCAATCGATTTCCAACACTTACTTGTCTCTTTCAAATACGTTGTCTGTGCCCTGTGATGTATGTGAAAATTTAGCTGACCTCAAATTGAGATGAAATTGCCTCATCAAGATTGAAAGAGCCCTCACCTCTTCTAAAGCAGTTTATTCACTAAATATAGCTTTTGAACCTTAATTCCTCCATTTTAAATTAAATTTGCTAAATTAACACAGAGCATGTCTCCGCAAACACTTCAGTAATGATAGTTCAGATGAGATGTGTTGACTTTCAATTCAACAGTTATCCTGAGCAGAATCCCTGAATGATAGAGTATCCATGGATACTCAGGTTCACCAGCTCCCTCCCTCAGTAAACTCTTAGAAGTTACATCTCCTTCATTTAATTAGGACAAAGCTTCATAACAAGCCATATACAATTACCACAGTACAGGAAAACTGGCAAGTTAGATTTGCAAGCTAAGCTAGAGGCACACCAGACTGCAAGCAGCATTTGTTGGTTGTAAGAGCAATTAATTACTTAAAAACTATCTTGTTCTGCACTTAAGACAGATAAAAGGTGGTTGATTTACAAATATATGTATTTTTAGAATTAATGAAGGGAACTATAGTGATGCAAATGAATCTAAGAAAGCAATGGTAGAGACTACCAGTGTCCTTCCAACATGGTAACAGCTGCATTAAGCTATAGAAAAAGAAACCAAGCAGGAACATGCCATCAATTTAAAAATAGGTTTCAGTAATAAGAACTGTAGAGCTGGGTATGTGATACTTGAAAGACTCAGAAAAGGACAGGTTGTTAGTCATGTTAAAGAATTAAATCTTGACTGATAAAGAGCGCATTCCTTAGTTGGAAGAGCTATTAAAGTGAATTCACATTTAAAAATAAATAGAATGCCACTTAAGAGTAACATATCTGGCAGTTAACTGTACAAGACCACAACTCTAAGTTTGATCAAGTATTATGTTTTTTTCTGTCAAAATCTGATAGGAAGTTTCTCTAACCCTTGACTGAGAATTTGAGCAGTTCTATTTTTGTCAGCCTCATGACTCATCCCAAAAAAATATTCTTTGAGGAAGAGCGACTACATTGAAATTAACAGCTCCAGCCTGGAAACTTATGGGAGACTCCATTTGCTACAAAAGCCTCTAGAGTGCTATTATACTTAACAGCTCCAAGGCCTGGATCCATCCTTGAGAACAGATTAGTTTAAAGATCAAAAAACCTTCTGTAGATTAGCTGTGTTCACCACCCAGAGGTACTTGTGTGTCTGCTCTCCTTTGACAGATGCTCTCCACCCCTTTTCAACAACCCTACTACCAATTTAAGCTTGCAACACTCACACATTCACTTCTCATTATGGCCATCTCATCACTTTGACCAAAGCCTGGAGAAGTCTAAAATATATTTCTTAAGCTTCTTACAATCAGAAAGTTTTACCCACCTATTTCCAAGATACTTGACACACAACCAAGAGAAACAGCTCTTCAAAATTCATAATATTTGAATCAATACCTTTACACCCAACTCAGATTTACAGTGGCATCATCACCTTCCCTTACTAAAGTTTCCACCACAATGAAGGCTGAAGTCCTGCCAAATAACAAAATGCCATATATAGTATAGCTCTGGGAGAAGGGCTATTCCCACCTCTGGTCTTATTTTTGTTTAATTTAATTAAAAATCAACATTAGAGAGAACAACCTATCTTCTAGAAGTCATGAGATTTGTGAAGACAAATATTTGAGGACTCCTCTCAGTAACACCTTTCCTATAATAAGGAGGAATACCATGAATCAAACACATTAGGTTAAGAAAAATAATTCTAAAAGTTTGACAAAAGTTACATACCAAGGCAGCCAGTACCTTTTTCTTTTATAGATTATGTCCTTCTGCAAGATATTGAACATGTCTTCAAGTTATCAGTTGAAACCAAGGACAGAGGCATAACATCATAGATCAGGGAAAAATAAAAGTTCCCCATACCAATATCTCAAATATTATGATTATTCTGTTTCCCCAAACGGTTCTTCTAAATACTGCCTTTCCAGTTGTGGAGGGTGTTTTGTTTTTTAAGCTGTCATTACATTGGAAAATATGTCTCGTCTACTAGAAGTTTCTCAGCCCCCCAAAATATTATGTGTTTCTTAATAATCCCATAATGCAACTAACACCTGTCAATACCCAAAAGCAACTGGGTCACAGCCATGATTCAATGTTCAATACTGAAGGAAACAAATGGAATAAAGTTTCTCAATCAAGTGCTAAAAGCAGAAAGTTCACAATTACCATGTGCTTTTAAATAAGCCATAACCCAGCCGAATGTGTCTAATGGAGTTCTTCCTATGGTTTGGAGATGTTCTACAGCAGATTTAAGGAAAATAAAGGTAAGAAAAAATATTACAGTCCCAAAATTATCCTAGAAACAGCAATTAAAGATTTTCCCCCCTTCATCTTTTAACTAGGGTTTGGTTTACTGCTCTAGGAAATCAATGAAGACTGCAAAAAACCATTAGGAAAGTAAATGGACTGAAATTCATTTAATAGCAAAAAAATAACATGTTGTGCCTGGTAATATTACTGTAATTTTTCTACAATATCCTCCACCATATAAAAGCATTAAGTTACAGTAAAACATTTGTAATAACAAGCTTTTTCTGTGCATTTGGATTATGAAAAGAAGTTTTAAAATATTTAAAACCCACTGAAAAATACCATATTTATCTAACTAGTTCCTTCTAGTTTCTCCCATATTGCTTGCCACACTGGTAGAATTATGCCTGTGGATTTAGGACAGTGTCATGAAAGCAACCAGCTCTGCTGGGAGAGACAGATAAAGCCAAAAAACCAGACTCAGCTGAGACCAGGCTTGAATCTTCAGGATTTTCTGGCAAAGGATCAGTGCCTTTTTCATCTTGCTTTTCACAGACTTAATGAGACTAAGGGGTTTCTTTTGTTGTTGTTTACTTTTTTACATTGACCAAGGCTATAAATTAAACACAAATGAGCTACTATGGGTCCAGTGCACCAGGATAGAGAAAAACCTGCATTAAATATACAAGCAATCCCATTTGAAGGCTACACAAGCATTCAGCCATATAAGTACATGTCCATGCTGTCCTAGAACAAACAAATAAATTGACCACAAAGTAGGGCTGGCTTTTTTAATATTCAATGAATAAAGAAAAAACTTTGATGTAAATGTAGCATATTCCTGCTGTTAGCACCAATTAGAAGAGACTTGTTTGCCCAATTATTTTCAGTCAGACAAGAACACCAAGCAATTAACGGCTACAGTCCTACCATGCTAAGAACTTCACAAGGAACATTGTTGGCAACTGAATGACACAAACCAAAAGATCAGAATCGTAGGGGTTGGAAAGGACCTCAAGAGATCATTGGGTCCAACCCCCCTGCCAAAGCAGGCTCCCTAGCTCATACAGCACAGATAGGTATCCAGGCGAGTCTTGAATATCTCCAGAGAAGGAGACTCCACTACCCCCCTGGGCAGCCTGTCCCAGGGCTCTGTCACCCTCACTGGGAAAAAGTTCTTCCACATGTTGGTGTGGAACTTCCTGTGCTCCAATTTGCAGCCATTGGCCTTTGTCCTGTCTCCACAGACCAAAGAAAAGGGGCAGGCCAATTCCCCCTGCACCCCATACTTAAGATATTTATAGACATTAATAAGGCCCCCCCCTTTAGTTTTCTCCAGGCTGAGCAGTCCCAGCTCACCCAGCCTTTCCTCATACGGGAGATGCTCCAGGCCCTTAATCATCTTTGTAGCCCTTCTCTGGGCTCTCTCCAGGAGATCCCTGTCCTTTTTATCCCAGGGAGCCCAGAACTGGACACAATACTCCAGGTGGGGCCTGACCAGGGCAGAGTAGAAGGGGAGAATCACCTCTTTTGGCCTGCTGACCAAAGATAGATGTCTGACCGATGTTCAGCCACCAAGACAGTTTTCTTTGGCTTTGAGGGAAGGAGTCCTTTGCAGATACATCCATGTGGACACAGACACATAAGCCATAAATTACATATGGACTAAAGTTATGACAAGTGTGGACATGAAGGTCAAGGAGGGACAGCAGCAAGGGCTGAGAAAAATGAAGTGGGTATGCAAGCAGTACAGCAAGCCAGCAAACTAAAAGGAAAAGAGAACAGCCCAGTAAAAATTAACACACAAGTGCAAAACAAAGCTACCAGCATCAAAAGGCCATATAACAGTTCTGCATATCCGCCTGCTCCAAGCAGGATTTTTTTAGGGATGCACTTACTCAGATTGGTCTAAACACTTAGATCCTATAAACATAGGTCCTATGGCACAGAAAGATACAGCCTCCACTTGGGCCCAGAGGAGCTGCAAGGAATCCCTAAGACACTGAACACATTTCCAGATGCACTACTGGGCATGAGGGCTTCAGTTTATCATTTGTCAGCCACTGAACACTTGAATATTAGCAGCAGCTGCTACTGGCTTTTACTATGGGAGGGAGGCACAAGGGACACAGTGATGGAATAGTTTTGCATTTTGTTTTCTTCCTCCCCTTACCACAACTCGCCCCCCATCTCCATTTCTCTCAAGGTCAGAGAAGACAAGTCTATTGGATTAAGAGCATGAAATTACATAAAAGTTCATGATTTCACAGGATTGGGTAATTAGCTACATTTTTTTATTAATAAATCTATTAAGCAGCACATGATATTGTACTGTGGGCATCACAGCCCCAAGACTACAACTGCTGATGTTGATAGACAGCCCACCACATTGTTGGTTTTCATGTAGACATTAAGTAAAGCAGAGTTTCAGAGAAGCAGAATACTGGTGCTCTGTTGATATTGCTGTTTTACAGTAAAGAATATCTCCTTTTCATCTTTTCTTCCTCTTCTCTCATCTTTTCAAGGGAAATAGAAATTTAAATAAAGCCTTGCAAACTGTCTTGTGCTACTTCTAATAGGACATAGCATGCAATCAAGAAGATAAGATCATTAGAAGCCAGTGACTTCAAGCTCAACCAGCAATCCCCAAGAGGGGTTACAATCTCACACACACACAGAATCATGGGCTTGATTAACCATCCACCTTAGGGACCTGCAGAGAAGTAGCACAGGACGGAGAGAGCCAGGCAGACAGAGCAGCACATGGGAACAGAGGATGGGAAAAGATACATCTGCTAGTGGTCAGATGCTCCGGTAGCAGCCATCCTGATTAACTCAGCAGTGCTTAGTGGCTCATCCTGAGACCAGGGAGAGCTCCGAAGACAGAACTGAGCCATTCACAAGCTACTACCTCACTCCCCCACAGCCATTGCCACGTTTTCCTCCTTATTTCCCCATCAGCTCTTCCCCACAGTGCTTCACAGGTTTCAGCCCAGACCCAAAAGCAGTAAAGGTATTCTCACCTTTTTCTATGCACAGTCCTGCCCACAAATGCTTCTTATACATACTACATGCAAGAACTTCTGCTGCAGCAAAAAACCAAAAAGGTGCCTAAACACAAAAATGCACATGGGAGTTTCAGCTGGAGACTGAGACAAAAGGGAACTGAGGTTGATAGACAAGGGTTTTCACAGAAGTGGGCAGAGTGAGAGAGGGGAGGCAGAAACTTGAGTAGAAAAAGGAAAGAGAACAAGCCTGCCTTGACTGCTACCCAGCTTGCTGGCTACAGGAATAGTTGAGGCATTTCTGGGTATAACACAAGGTAATTCCTCAGAAAGTAAGTTGGGTTCAAATCCCGAAAGCCCCATTGCCAAGATAAACACATAACTTTCAAGCAATAGCTGTAATAGTTGTGCTTGTATCCATAAATAAACTGAGGCTAGACCAAGGATAAAGAAGCTGACTTTGAGCACAGAACACTGTGAGCAGAGAGTAAAGCTGAAAGAAACATGTACACGGATAAAGCAGTGCAGGAAAAGCTATAGAAAGAAACTGAAATTATCCAAAGATGAACTGAACTTCACCTCTGACAAGTATTCTAGCAATCAAGATAGCAACACAGAGAAAAGACCAAGGTAAATAAATAGGCAAGTACAGCAGATAATCAAGGTTAAGAGACAGGCATAAAAACACTGGGCATGCAAGAACACACAATGACAACTGAAGAGGTAGATCACAAAATTAAACTTGCCCAGCATGTTCTGAAAATAGAAACATTTAAGTACTTTGGGTACAGCAAGTCACAAAGGAAGGATCTGCGAGAGTAATGTTTGAAGGATGACAAAGATAGCTCTTGCAGAAGTAAAAACAGCTATTTTCCCTCTCAAAAATGAAGACCCAGGCAGACCCTGCACTCCATGTACCTCCCCATTTGAGTTTAGTTGGCACAAGTAGATCGAGTGCTATGAAATACTCCAATACAGTTCATTTTTTGGCAGCTTCACTTTAATTTACTGTATTGTTGTTACAAACACACACATATCCCTTGAGTGACAAGCTCCAAACATCAAAATGTTGATCTGTATTTTTGACATTTGCCAGAAGTATTTCTGGGCAAGACAATATAATTAGTTCTGGACTTAATTTAATCCTGCTCAGATAATGGTAATGTCATGGTAACGACCTTCAGCCATAACTGTCAGCTCTCAAGCAGTGTAACTACTTTGCTATCTGCTTACCCTCCCCAACTTTCACCTTGGGCAGAACCAGCCTGTAAGTAGTGATATATTGGCCTAGAGCAATAGTACATACAATTATCAGATTCGCTTTTTATTGTATTAATTCATTCCTTACTTTGCATGAAATCTTTATCACTCTCTAAAGAAGCAATTCTTCCAATGCCATCAAAAGAGTAAAAAAAGTACATCAAGTCCTTAAATTTAGTTTATCATCTTTTTTATAAACCTCTACCAGATCACAAGAGCAAGGAATGCACTGCTGTCCTTTACTACATTGTTTACTTTTTAAAACGGAAATATTTTACAGATCTTTTAGATAAACACTCTATATTCTTCAGAGCAAGTCAATGGTCACCAGGGAAATCCACAAAAGCATCAGAAAGTTAGCAACATATTTTAAAGAATCAGATACATGGGATCCTCTCTAAAGGTGAAGGGAAAATGCTTATTTGGTAGCAAAAGACTTCTGTGAAAACTCAGGATTGCAGACCAATTGCTGATTTCCTGCAAATACTCAGCTTATTTGAGGATTTCTGCTTCATATCCATCTCTAAACTTTCTAAGAAATCTGATTAAGCTACTCAAGAACCTGGAGTTTATTTCTTTTGAAGTTAGAGTTGCTTCTAGCAAGGTCCTCAACTGCAGATCCAAATCCTTGCAGAGGCAGTACCAGCTGTGTCACACAAAGGTTTCTGATTCTTAACAGGGCTTCTTTAGCTCAAACAAGCACTGATTAATATTTGTAAACTAACCTACCAAATTCCATATACTTCTAAAACATTCACTTTTTCCTCTTCAGGCAGCTTTGAAGTTCACTTACTAGAGCATCCACTGAAGGAGGGCTGCAGACACAAGCAAACACACACACTTCAAAATTATGTTTGTGAGGTTTCCAATTTTTACAAGACTTGGCTAGAGGCTCTCCCCACCTCCCTAATGTTATCTAACCTGTCTGTTAACAGGCAGGCTCAGATGCAGGACTCTCATCACTGTCCAAAATAATTAGACAAGTGCACATCCAGGGCTGATCCAAATATACATTTCCTTTGAGCTGTCACCACTCCAGCACTTATTAAAAGCTTACTGCTGGATGCTTCTGTGGCAGATGTTCATAACATGGAACTTGATAGCATTTTTGGACAGTTATCTATAGGTAATAAGCAGCATGGGTATAGTATCACTTGTCCTTTTTAGTCTGGCATAAGCAGCAGTCAGCATAGCCTGCTGAAGAGGCTTGTTTTTCTCCTGGGCAGCAGTAGTACTTCTCCCCATATCAAGTGCAGCACAAGGAGACCCCATCTACTACCCAAGTTCCTACAACTTGGAGGAAACGCACTACTGTTGTTAAACTAGTTCTGGGCAGATGTGTAAGAATCATTCACTAATAATTCATTTTTCCAGGCTTTCCAGTATATTTCTTTACTCACTCTGAGTCAACTGGAGGGCAGACACTTGCCGTGCTCTTTAAATTAAAGTAGTACAACAGACCAACCCAAGATCCCCTAGGCTGAGTGTGCAGCACCCTTCAAATTAATTTGTTTTCTAGGGTAGAGCAGGGTCCTGAGGAAGCAGAGGGTTCACTCAAATCTTTGTGTGTTGAGAATTGAGCACATTTTAATTTGAGGAAAAAACTAAGCACATAGCCATGATTTAATGCTGTTTAACTGTGCAGTTTTCATCTTCAGTATTACATTTCTTGGAAGTTTTAGTGTGCTTCACTTTGTGTCACATGGCCTATAAACTGAACCAAATCATTTACCAATATGTCCTTTGGGTTCAGTAAGAAAAGGTACCTACCTACCTATGAGAGGGAAGTTGATAAAAAGATAGACTGCTAAATTTTGTTCCTATTATTAAAAGAGAGAAGATATTTAATATAGCAGTCCAGAAAGAAGGCAAAAAAATCAAGCATTCAAATAAGACTAACCAGTCTGCAGAAAAAAAAATTATTCACAGGCAGGTAACTGTACAGGTATTTCCAGCTCCAACTGCCTAATTGGAACACTGTTCCTTTTAAATCCCATCTGCTCCAGCTTAAAACACCATACAACATCCTAGTACTGGCTTTCTGATATAAAGCTACATTTGAAACAATGAGTTAACATTTTAATCAGCTGCTGACAACCAGAAAGTAAAAAAACCCTGTAAAATGCAGTTGATTTTTTCGTTTCTTTCCTATTCATCTTTCTCCCCATCCTCAAAGAGGAGGATTACTTGTCTCAGACCCTTTCCAGAGCCAGCTACTCAGCATCTCCTGACTTGGCACAAAGATAAAACCCACACACTTGAATTGCTTCAATTTGCACACCTCAGACTCATTCTAGCCTTCTGAAAGGTTACTCTGTACTGTTCTGGTCATTCTACTATTAAAAAGAGGATATTATAGAAACCATGACACTGCTAGAGAAGACAATCAAGCCAATACAAAGACTGAACAATCAGAGTTACTTAGAGTTGCCAAAAAGATTAGGTCCACTCTCTGAAAGAGCAAAAATTGGGAGCAGGCTTCACAAAGTTGTGCTTCTGATGGGAATGAAGAATAAAACCAGCACTAGAACAGGAGGAGAGAGCCAAGGATAATCTGTGACATTGAATTTTAAGAAGTTTTTCATAGTCAAGTTCACATAACTAGCTTAAAAAAAAAAATAATCACACCATGCTTTAAAGCTTCATAAAAGCACATACATGAATTCTTAATGCTTACCTGGGAAAAAGTCCTGACTAATATTCAGCCAATATAGATTAAATACAGGGGGGCAAAGTATGGTGGTGTTTCTTTCAAAATTAAGATGGGAAGTGAGAAGCAGGTCCTTATTTCCCCATCAGTCCAGGAAACACAGGAATTGTAAGCTATTTCACCACAATTTTTTTTTTTTAATCCCTATAGATAACCAAGTTTTCCCCACACACCAAGAGCTCTGGCTCATTTCTTTTACTTGGAAATGTTTAAAACTGAGCAGTAGAAAAAACCTTCTGCCAGTCATGGCAAGCTGCAGCCGTTCAGCCATTCACAACTACATGTTTGCCCCTATCAAACCAGCCTCTGCTCCTCTGTACTTCCCAGGACAATGGAATACACATACAAAAAACCCAAACTTGGTCCTGGCTACAACCACTGAGGAATTGAGGACTGAAAGAGCAGCTCAAAAGGAAGTAGCTTTCCTTGCCCTGGTAACAGACAATGCCAACTCTTCTCCCAGCTCTAGCCACCTTGCTGACAGAGTCACATTTGCCTGAACACCTTTTTGAAGTTGAGGCATCTCAAAGTGCAGGAATAGGGACACTGATCACAGTTAGAAGCTATTAAAGTTATCCCTATATGATGTTTATGCTGCACTGATTCCCCACCTAATAACAGTTTAGCTATGCAAGAGCACAAAGCTTGGAGAGAGAAGCTGGTTAAATGTTGGAACAGACTCAGCTGCCAACAACCCTCATCTCAGCTCCTACTCAGGTGGAGTGGGTACTAGTAGGGCTTGTTAGTGGTTTTGGCTTCAATAACCACAGGATAGCATCAGCACACTGGTGACAGCACTGCATTGTAAATATGTACAGTGTACAGAGATGGTAATGGACCTAGAGGAAACCAGCATGACATACTTCTCTGGCCTCAGTTCATTAATAGTCATTAGTGTCTTTAGGAAGCTCTAGCATGGGTTAAGTGAGAAAAGGATCTGTCTGTGGAATCTTTTGTTTCACCCTTGATCTGACATCTACTATCATTGATCAGTGGTCAAATCTTTAAGATCTGATACCTTCTCTTTGGTCCAAAACACTGTTTGTCTTTAGGAATGCTAAAAACTATTAAACAAACCATTAAATAAAGCATTACTAAAACATAAACTAGAACTAAAATTAAAGTTAAAGCCTAGAAATTATTCCTACTTGTATCACAGCTGGGCAAGTCATTACGAGGCAGCTGGCAGCTGAGAGGCATGCCAACATCAATCTATCAATCTCCGTTTTGCTATATTAATATATGTCACAGGTCTTGTGACTTGGATTTCCTATACCCAAATACCCCAGATGAAGGGGTTTCACACCACCTGACACTAGCAAATTGGCAGCCTGCTGCCTTTACTTATGTTATATAGTGGCTTCCGAGAACATCCACATCACCTGCAATTCTGGTTTGTTCCAACAGAGAATCAGCTGGGATTTCAGTACACTTTGGGTGAGAAACCTGGCAAGGGGGGCTTTAGGAACAGCAAACCAGCTGAACCACCTCTTGTGTGCCACATGCCCAGTGAAACAATTCACAATTTACAACTCTCATGCCCAGCAAGGGAAAACCAACTACCCAAGACCACTCACTATGATCTAAAATGCTCAAGAACCAGTGCACCTACAAGCATTTAAGACCCGCAGAGAGGCACCTGTGCCATTTTGCTCAAGTATGCTCACTAGCCCTAAGTTGTGTTTATTCCTGCAACTTGATTTGGAAACACATGCCATACCAAGAGTCTTGAAGGAAAACTTAGAGAAGTCTTTGCAAGACAATCACAGAAGCACCATGACAACATAGTTCAGTGCCTAGTCGAATTCTCAGGAAGGATTTTGGCCTTTATAAAAGCTACAGCTATTAACAGCGACTGGAAGAACACTGGAAAAGCTGAGAAGCAAGCCACATTAAAAGCATAGCAGCTAACAAATGATTCTTGATCTAAAACACTCTAAAGTTTAACACAAGCCATAGATCCTAGGCAACACTGCTTTAACAACAAAAGCAGTGCTGCACTGATGCAAGCCTATGGAAGCACTGCCCTGTAAGAAGTCTTCTATTTTCATGCTATCACAACTATGTGGCACACTTTAGGTGCTGTAAGACACTGCAGTAAAGCTCTACCACCCTACCACAATGTGATTGCAGAGTACTTAATGCAAAAGCACGTCAATAATACATTATAGACCTAGTGATTCTCACCAGAACAGCTCATTTTTAGACTGCTGATTCCCCATGTCTGCTGAAAACAGCAAATGAGAATGACCAGTTTTGAAAGTAGCAGTGATGCTTCTGGAGAAGACAGTTCATGTTTCAAGCAGTCCCTATAGTGTATGTTCTTTTTTGTAAAACCTACCTCAGTTGCAAATGACTAAACACTGATCCAATGCACCAAAGAGGTAGCTTTAAGGATCAAAGCTTTTACTTTAAAACCAATTCTACTTTTGTTTCTTTGTTGTAGTTTGGGTCCTCATCCCTGAGAAACATATTCAAGGGATGCTTTCTCTCTGCCCATTAGATGAAGTTGTTTTCTTCCTTTATGTGAACCTGTCAAAGCTGAGCAACACACATACTGAAAATCAGTTCCCACTCTGTGTAGGTGGGATCATACTCAGGCATCTCATTTCTAGGTCCAGTGCCATAGGCAGATTGTTTTGGACAAAACTACTGAAACAAAATGAAAAACATAGTTACAGAATCGAGCTGGCTTCACCACTGGCACAGGACCCACTATCTCTGCTTCAGGCTCATTCAACATTAAGCAAAATTCAGTTGGCAGGCAGTCAGATAGCATGGCTGTGGCATTAATTTGCTAATAGAAAGGAAGTCACTGCACAGTGCTTTCTTGCACTTTCTTCTATGTTGTAATTACATCAGAAGAAAGGTTTATATTTACATTATTTTTTAATGGTTCCAGTTCTTACCAGGATTATTTCCAATATTCTTGCTATTATGTCTAAAGCAGAAGTATCAGTCGGAAGGTAAAATGGACCTTTTGATGGATCCATGTTATATTCTGGTTCCCTTGGAGACTTTGCATGGCCTTTGGCAAGTCAATTTACTTTCTCATTTAGAAGGCAAGGTAGTACAGTGGCTCCCAAAGGTGTTTTGTGTTGCCCTAACTTCTGAATAGAAAGTGCTTCATAAATATAAACATAATCAACAAAAACGCATAAAATATCAAGGCTTAATGATACACGTGGCTCTTACTCAGGATCTGGAAGATCAGCTAGCCCTCACCCTGCAGAAAGCCAGGCAGAGGCAGCAGAGAGGGGCCAAATGATCCACTGTCCTGCCAGTGGGTCTGCATATGGTCCCAAGACCCACAAGATAGGACCAGGACTTCCCTTGCCCCTGAGAAACATGTACAACAGCCAGGATGGATGTGGATGCCCTGAAGAGAACCAGGAGGGTATGACCACTGTCTACAAGAGACAGCAGAGCTGAAGTTTTGCTGTTAACTGGAGAAACATTACCCTTTGACTAGCATTTCAAAGCCAAGTGCAAGGAAGGAGTGACTGATCCATCAGAAGCCCTGGACAGGCTAGCAAGTTGGGCAGAGAGGAACCAAATGAATTTCAACAAGGTCAAGTGTAAGGTCCTGCACTTAAGAAGGAATAACCGCAGACAGCAGTAGATGTAAGGAGTTGACATACAGGGAAGCAGCTCTACAGAAAGACCTGGGAGTCCTGGTTAAGCATGATCCAAAAACGCCCCCTTCTGACCAAGATGACCAATGGTGTCCCGGGGTGCAGCAAGAATGTGGCCAGCAGGTCAAGGCGGGTTCTCCTACCCATCTACTCTACCCTTGTGAGGCCACACCTGGACTTGTGTATCGTTCTGGGCTCCCCAGTTCAAAAAAGAAAAGGAACTACCCGCCAAAGTCTAGAAGACGACTATAAAGATGAGGTGGCTGGAGCATCTCTCATAAGGAAAGGCTGAGAGCTAGGACAGTTTATAGTCCAGAGAAGAGCAGACAGAGAGGAGTAGCATTAATGTTTATCAGTATCTAAAGGGCAAGTGTCAAGAGGAAGGGGCAAGACTTTTTTTCAGATGGGACCCAGGGGCAGGACAAGGGGCAACAGGCACAAACCAGAACACAGCAAGTTTCATCTAAACATAAGAAACTTCTTTACTCAGAGTGACAGAGAGGAACAGGCTGCCCACCGACGTCGCAGAGTGAAGTATCATTGAATCAGGAATCTCCTTCTCTGGAGATACTCAAAACCAACCTGGGCATGATCCCATGCAACATGCTCTAAGCAATCCTGCTTTGGCAGGGAGGTTGACTAGATTTTCCAGAGGTCCCTTCCAAACCAAACTGTTCTATAATTCTGATGTGGAACAACTTGAAATGTGGTGGCTAATGATAGATAAACATGACCAGATGTTTTCATGCTTTCCTTGAGACTGACAGCTTGAACTCAAGGCTGGCTTTCTCCTTCAAAATGCCAGTAGCTACTGGCATACAGAATTAAAGTCTTAACCCAGCTAAAAACCAGTATCATAGATATGCTGTATATTGCATTTAGATAGTTTGCTGAAAATATATTTCAATTCTATTTTTGTGCTTATCATTCTCTTTTTGTCTCATTTCTGACATCTGGAGCCTAGTAATTTTGCTTAATGCTAACAGTTAAACACCCAATACAGCCCAAACCAAGGTGATTTTACAAGGAAAAAAAATTCAGATTCATTATTTAATTTTAAAAGTTATTTCTGACCTCATGCAAAGCATACTGAAGAAAGTAAATCTCCTTCATTTTGCAAGGATAATGTGTGCTGACAACATCACATTCGTTATTGATGTGTCATCTTGATAGTGATCCTCATTATCAGTGGCATAGACTTGAGGGCACAGTCTTTTATTTTACTTAGTTCCCACTGCTAAGTTATTAGCTATGAGCAGTAGGACTTTCCCAAAAAAATCTAAATTAAGCAAAGCCACGTCAATTGGAACAGTAATGCAATGACACACACACCCCCCAGGTCTCAACTACAGTGCTTCCAGTAGACTGTTTTCAAGCACTTGAATGGCTGGATTTGTTTACAATTGTATTATCTTTCATGGTCTTGTAGAAGCTAAAGAACAGGTACAGTAAGAATGAGGTTGACCTCACTTTCAGGACTGCCTGTACCATTCAATCAGTGGCACAAATAAACACTTATTTGGCAACATTAGACTGGCCACTATTTGTGAATTTCATGCTTTAAAGTTAACCATAAAGTATTATCATCTATAATTGCTCAAATAAACCCCCAAGTTTTAAGTTAATTTAATATGTTCATAGTGGAAATTCTGTTAGTCTGGTTTGCAAAACATTAAGTTGAAATATTTCAAGTCTTTGAAACACAGAAGTTATAGGAAAAAACTATTTTACGTCCTCCCTATTATCATGGGGGTTTTTTGACATCAATCCCATTTGCATTTTGCACAAGACAACACTTCACTCCCCCTCATTCCAAGGCAGGGGAAGAAGCAGGAGAAAAATCATGAATAGGTGTGAAATCAAGCCTAATAGGGAAAAAACCCACAAGACTAAGGAAGTTATGTTTTACTAGAGGAAGTATAATTTGGACAAGAAGTGGGGTTGGGAGGAATGTAAGCAAGGAGTTTATAACACCCATAGCATTGTCTGTCACAGGGCTGCTGTGCTGAATGACTGCTGAGGCTAGCTATTCATTTCCTCATGACATTTCCCTTCATGTCAAGGAGGAGACCAGCTACACAGTTAGTGGATATAAAAGCATTAACTCCAGTAGAGAACTTTATTTAAACCTTCTTTCAGTCATTTTTTCCATGGCTGAGATTAGACTCCAGAGGTACAGTAATGGATAACCAGGAGGGAGGGGTTACAAAACAGTTTTGACAGGAAAAAAAATCCCATAGATGAGCCATGACAAGTTTCACTGCTTGTGCACAGTACCACAACGTACTGCTCCACATAGATTTCACTCTTGGTCAGAACTGATTCAAAGGGATTAACAGGCTGGAGTGATATAAAGTACTTCTGAAAGAAAAGCCAACTGCAAGACATCACATGGTATTCAGACTAACACCAGTCTCTGAAGGGACAGATACACTCCAGCTGGGATCACAGTCTAGAGGGAAACACGTTATTTACAGGTTTCATAGACCAGCAAGAGGCATTCCCAAACCAATTCAAAGTCAACTTATACAGAGGCTTAAGACAAGCAGTTGTTGGAGCTTTCACAGTTTAATAATTCCCTTTAACAGTATTTGAAGCTTCCTGTTCACCCTACCCCAAGATCCAGCACTGGCTATGCAAGAGTCAGAAGCAGAGAGACCTAACCTTGTAACCGTTAGCAGAGTCCTGTGGATGTGTGTGACCGTGCACTTCAAAAATACATAACCCAGCAATCAAATGAGAATGGAGAGGCCATCACTGCCAGTCAGGGAACAACTGCCACCACTCAGGGCAAGCAGTAGCATAGCAACAAGCTACTGTGTGGAAGTGCATGATTGGTAGCATTAAAGTAGTGGGTGGGCAAGCCTTTAATGAACAGGGATTTGTTAGAATATACAGCACAGATGGTAAATCAAAAGGGATCCCCTATCAGTCTCCCATGAGTCAGAGAGACTCAGAGAAACGAGCAGAGAGCAGATTTACAGCAAGACATATGGGATATGAATCTAGGAAAAAAGCAGCCACTTAGCAAAACTTAGAGCCTACAGAATTTCACTAGGTTATGGATTACATTTCTCATGAGATTTGTTTGTGCACATATTTATGCAAGATTGAGAGTCACAGTGCAAACACTCCTGTGCATGTGCACTAACTTATGGTACGTGCCCCATGGAGTTTGAAGATTTAAAATACCGCACTGCAAAGCTTGAGGTCTACAGCCCCATTAGTGCTTCAGAAAGAGCTTGCAAAAATACATCTCTTATCCAATCACTTTAATACATTTTTTCTCAGATAAGAGCCTTCCAATCCTACTGTCATGTTATAAGATATATGCATCTGCTTTGATTAGATATTTAATGAAGGTATTCCTTGTAAAATAATCTGTTTGTTTACTCCACATTAAATATTTAAACAACTTGTTATGGAAAAGCACTTAAAAGAAATCTTTCTGAAGACTAATAGATTTTTCCATATCTTTTCTTAACCTCTTCCAGCAAGAGCTATTAAAATTGAGCTGCTTGTATTGCTATGCTAGAGTACATATCTTATAAAGGAACACAAATGGGTCGATAATGTAGCTGGAAAGCACAAAGTTGTAAAGCAGACCCAAGATCAGGAAACTGTCCTTCCCTATATTAATCTATTCCTATACCACCTTGTGATGGTTCAGTCCCAAATAGTGGCTGAGCACTCACTCCCAAGAAGAAACAGAGCAGACCTGAGCTGGGATAAGAACAGTTTGCTGATAAAATCCCCGTTAAAGGGGAACAATAACAACCCACAGCAAGTTTCACTTACAGCCAGTGACAACACAGCATACCTTACTGACCCAACAGTAGCACTGAGCTCTGCACACCAGGACCAACCCAACACCCGGGCAACACTCAAACTACCCTAGAGGCACCCAGGAGCACCCCTCCCCAACCAGTCCCTTTTATGGGGGAGTGATGTCAGGTGATGTGGAAACAGCCCGGGATGACTCAGCTCCCCTGGGCTGGCTGCTTGGGGAGGTTGACTCTGTCCTGGCCAGATCCAGCGCACACCTCTAGACAACTCAGGTGATACCTGGCCATCAAACTCTGACCTGCACTGATAGGCCTTTGAGTAGGAGAGATCTCCATCTCATCACTGCCAGAAATTAGGTGCACACTAAACATACGTAGCCTGAGAAATTATGACAAAATTTAAAATAATTGGAATGAAACTGATTACAAGACAGCAACAGCAGAATTTCAACTCTACTATATATATAACAGAGTGATTCCCCATTTCTTGCCACAATGGAGACATGCATTCTAATCAAGTTTTATAGATACAGGAGCAGAATTTAACCTGATCTGTCTCTTACAGTTTCAATCAGATAACAGGCAAGTACAAGAACCTTAAAATCATCACTTCCAGCAGCTCTGGATTAAAAGGGGGGAGTTAGTTGGGGTTTTGGGTGGTTTTCATTCCTCAAGACTTACTCAAAGACTTTACATACATACAAACCATCTGACAATCCAAGAGCATCAGATCTTTTGCTTTAAAGGAATGGGCTCAAAGAGCTTCACTTACAGCATGCTGACATTTTAATATTTACTCCACAAATCTCAACAAGAGAATATAACAGTAAATATAAGCCTTAGAAAGCCTTATCCTTTAATCAAATTACTTTCAAGCTTCAATTAAGATAAATATAATGTCACTTACTGAAGCAGCATTCATGAAATATCAGCCCTTTATGATCTCAGAAAGGCCAGTTACTCCTCAAAAGGCCAACCACAAGCAACCTACATTATTTATTTCTAAAATGAAGCAGCTCGATAGCTTGTTTTCCACAGAGTATTCTCATACTGCAAAACTTGTGTTTCCATTCCTAATGCCCTTGCAAATTGCTACCAGAAGTGTATTGGTTTCTTCTGGTAAGAACTGTGTTGCGGAACAGTAGGGAACCAATTTTCCATGCTATGAAATTATTTACATGATTTTAGTCTTTTTAAACTTCTCTCACTACTAAATTAGGGTTTGATTATCTAATTGGCATAGTTATTTCTAGAATAAAGTGTCTTTGCAGATACCTGGCCACCTTCTAGCATAAGGACTATAGGACTGGGGCTTACAAATTCTTTTTATTCTAGGCTTCCAAGTTCTATGTAACTGTAGCTGGACAAAGTATTTAGCAATACAGAAGTGACTTCATACTTCAAAATTAGAAAGACAGAGGAAAATGACCAAGATTCTAGTCCACATTCCTTCTCATGCAAGCCTTCTCCACAAACAGTGCACTACTTGAATACTAAACTCTTCCAAGGCTACAGTGACTTGATAACACCTACCACTAATTGGTTATATAATCATTTAAGTAGGATTAGTATCATAATCTGCTGTGAAACTTGACAGCAAGAGATGTGGTTCTGCAAATAAAATGTTCATTTACAGAGGCTTCCTTGAACTAAGGTGATTTATGTTCTTCAATTTTTATACAATTAAATTATAGCCACATACTCTTTTGCTGAGTATCAGGATACTGTAGACTAACACCCATCTGCAGTTTCATCCCATCTTTTTCTGAGGGGTCAGATCCAGGACCCTACAAGTTTATGCAATCTTCATGTGGTACAAAGCGACGCATTATGTTACAGTGTTACACCTCACATGCACTTTGAAGTTTTTCAACACCTTTTACCAGCCACTTTGGTCAATTAGAGAAAAATGGGAGCAGATTTTCTCTAAAAGTGTGCACATTTTCTTTGTGAACCGCAGACTCCACAACTTTTACTCTATACTCTTACGTAAAAATTTGTCAAAGTCGTGAAGATACTACCTGATTAAGAGGACATTTATGCATAGAACTGGACAGGGAATACTTCTGCAGAATTACTCATGTTCTTCAGATGAGATTGATCTTTTCAGCCTCATCTGACTTTTTCCCCCCACCAAAAATTTATCACTACTAAAATTTGCTAGAGTATTTTTAAAGGCTGCATTCATTGATCAACATGTCAATTTACCCCAACAGCATTACACAAATCATGCAAGGCTTAACCTGAGAATATTGTACCTCAATTGCCAACCCTAAATATTTAAGGCAAGATCCTGAGGGAAGAGCTTTGACTATGAACAGAAAGAAGAGTAAGAGTGGTTGATATTTCTTTCAGCGCTACTAGTTTCAAAGGGTGAGATTCTAAACAAAAAAGCAGGTGTTCAGTATAGCCAAATTATTTTGATGGCAGGGTCTCAAAGAAAACCCCATGAACATCTCGCCAGGATAAAGGTGAAAGAAAGCCTTGCTGAAAGAAAGGAGTCTGTTTTCTGTACTATCTTTTCTGTGTTTCAGGACGAGTTGTCTCCTCTACAGTTTACTAGACAACTAGTTATTTACTGTATTGTACAGTAAGGTGAAACAGAGCTGTTAAGGCACTGCTGGTGTTGAAGTGTAATGATGGGGAAAAAGCCATCAAAAACATACACATTCCAATAGTACTATCAAGTGATGGGTTTTTCCTGTTTCAGAAGGAGGGAACAGCCCACAGGATTTCCTCAATCCTCATGAGCAGACAAGAGTCATCTTGGGAAGCAACACATAGCTCCCATGCTCATCTTAGTGCCATTACCATCATACTTCCTGTCCATTGCATATTCTTCTCAATACAGAAGCTTACATCATAGAATCATAGAATGGCAAGGGTTGGAAGGGACCCCGAGGATCATAAAACTCCACCCCCCCTGCCACAGGCAGGGCCACCAACCTCAGGCCTGGATCTACACAAGGTTGCCCAGGGCCCCATCCAACCTGGCCTTGAACACTTCCAGGGATGGGGCATCCACCACCTCTCTGGGCAGCCTGTTCCAGGACCTCACCACTCTTTCTGTAAAAAACTTCCCCCTAATATTCAATCTAAACCTTCCCTCCTTCAGCTTTAAACCATTCCCCCTTGTCCTGCCATTATCTGCCCTTTGTCTAGAGGATAGAAGATGGACACACTGGTAAGAGGCAGCATCCAGAGGGAAAATGCTGCTAAACAGCTTTGGACCTTTTCTCACATGCCTCAATCTCCATTTCAGTACAGCCCACATCAGGGTTGTATAGATAGATGCAGATTTTTTACTAGTTTTGGTTGCTGTACTGCCCGGCCTGCAGAATGCAGAAGGTGAGAACACAGGCATCTCCAAGGTAGCTCCTGGGGCTATGGCTTTCAACATTGTGTATTTACAAAATACTACACACACAGAAAAAAGTATGGTCAAATTCAGGAAGCCTTTATAATGCAGCCTGCTACTCTAAGAGGAGTGATAAATCAATTTTTCTGTGGTTAACAAAAGAGTTACGATTACGTGACAAAATTGAAACAAGTATGTATATGCACATTCTGATCAATAAACACAGCATTATCAAAGGGCAACTTGCATCTTGTATAAGCACTCCTTCCTTCAACTCCACAGGCACACTTCAGCTTAAAGGAAGCGAAAGAACAGCTGAACTGGTACTCAACTGTGTTACAATTGCAGCTTTTCCTTTGAACTATGATTTCATTACAGCTTTATCCTTTTTTTGATAAAAGTATGTGCTGAGATAATGTAAAGACATTATGAATTCTCTCACAATTTCCTCTGTTATGCAAAGCAGCACGGTCCAGTTGCTCCATCAGAAAATTGATGGTCTAGAATTCAAAGTGTATTAATGGACCTAGAATCACAGGTAATCCTCACCCTGACTAAAAGATAAACTCCCCATTCTGTAGTGGTTTAAGCTGTTGGTTTTGGGAGACTTCATGTTTGTTTTTTAAAGTATAATTTACTAGTATGTCAAAGATATTTGAACTTGCATATGACCGCCTTAGTCTTAAAACACCAACATAAATTCTAATTAAGATGCATTTCTATAAAAGAAAGCTATAGTCATTAAGTTTCATATACACTTTTTTCCCCCCAAAATAAGAAAATTAAGCTCCCTTGGTTAAGAGCCTAGTTATTGCCGTGAAACACGTCTGAATATAACAAGATTACACGAAGTCAAGTCACTGGATTTTTATTCCTTCTGGAAAAATTCTTAACCAGATATGCTGGTCAGTAGAGTCAGGAAAACACATTAATTTCACCGAACACTGGAGCTTGGAACCCTATTCCAGAGATCACAGGGCAAGACCACATATAAGATATCCTATATGCTGTGAAACAGCATAAAATAACTCACATTAAGTAGCAGAGTTATATTTTTGAAGCATGCGATCCTCTGGCATCAGTAAGCTTCTTCAAACAGAGATAGAAACTCAAATATAGACATAACAAATACAGAAATCTTCATTATATGAACTTGTTTGTTCATTAGTAAACAAAAGTGTTTCCTATATAAAAGAAAGATTGCATTTCTACCACCTGCACTTTCTACTGATTTTGATAATTGACTGCAAAGTCTCTTGGTTCATGCATGAATGGATGATCTTTGGACAAATATATTCAATAAAGAAACAGGTGAATTGAATTTAAGTTCTTATGAACAGCAATAAAAGTGTAAAAAACTCCCCAACAGGAAAGGGGTGAAGGAATAGAGTCCCTCCCGTGCATCACCATGCCCAGACTAAAACTCACAGCTTCTTTTGCCTTTCAGTGTATTCAGATTTATGTACTTTGTTCATCACTACATTATATAAGCTGCATATGCACTGAAGGTAGGTCAATGCCATTTGTTCCAGTTAACAACCCTGTAAAGGGATATCCTCATGCCAGTTATACTTATGTCCACATCAAATACCTGTGAAGTCAATTCCTACACAGGTGGAACACTATGCAAAAAGTGAGTGAGTCTGGTGCCAATTTTAGAATTGATTTAAATGAATTTACACTTTAAGTTCTGAAAACAAAAACACAAAGTTGTTCTTTGACAAGTGTTTTGTAAACTGCCAACAACAGCATTCTAATTGAATACCATGAAAATATTTAATAGGAAATTTCTAGTGAAATTAAACTTCCCTTTTTTCTATAACAGACAGCATGCAGCTGTCTCTTGCACATCTGAGACATAGGAGAGAATTACATATTCTTTCCATCCAGTCACACTCAATTACTTCAGATTCTAACATACTAAAAAGTTTTGTACCTGTCTAGGTAGAATCACATAGTATACACTCATTCTAATAATACTGAGCAGTTATAGCTTCAGAACTTTATTAAGGCTAATACAGCACTCCAACAGCAGCACTATCTGCCACACATTCATGGTGTTAGATACAGGGAATACATTTGTCTATTTTAAGGCTTCATCTCTCCTTTATTAAACGTCCTCTGGCAAGGAACAGTCAGAACATTTGCAACAAGCAAGTAAGCCTTTCCCTTTTACTAGGATACTCAAGCACCCACAACTTTTGATCACCCAAGTACTACTACATCTGTACTTTCTCTTGTACAATACAGTATTGTTCACATGCTATTCTGTTTCCAGGTGTACCAGTCAGCATCATGCTATTTTTGGCACACTGTCTAGCTCAGGCTGCTGATAGCCACACTAGGATTACTTGTAAGCTTTGCTAACTCCAATGAGTTTCATCAGTTTCTGATAGCGCATTCAACTCCCAATTGACAGAACTCCAAGTCAAGCTCTGGGGTAGACTGCGGTGGCATCTGTGACCTGGAGACAGGTGCATTAGCTGAAGCATCTTCTGAAGAGAGTAGAAAGCCTGCTCAGGAGGTTAGCTTCAGCCAAAGACTGAATTGAAATCAAATTGGATTCAATCACAGGATAGCCATACACATTTGAAAAATAATGCAGATCCATCTTGCTGTTACAGGCAGATTAACAGTACTTAATCAACACTGCAAGAACTGCAGAACATAAGTCAGAACTGCAACATATCACACTGCTATGGCCACAAAACTCAACTAGAGCTGTTCATTCAGTCTGGGAATAAAAAGGGAAGCTGTCTTTTTCCCCACTTAAAACCTGAAGTTTTTCAGTGATATTCTATAGACCCATATTAAGGAGAACATTCCACATCATCCCCTACTGTGGTATGTACTGGCAAGTTATCCCAAACTTAGCTAAAGTTCAAGCTCCCCCATTCTTGACATTTCAGGTTTTATGCAGATCCATACTTCAAAACCACCAACCCCACCCCCTTTCAATATTATGACTTGAAAAATGCATAGTTTTTAAAAAGTTTCATGATGTATATAGCTCAATTCAAAATTATTTTTTTCAAATTGCAACAGCTACAGGGAGATAGATTGCCTTAATATAAATTAGGCTTTTTTTTAAAAAAAGCCTAGCCACAAAACATACCATGCTTACATAAAACTTAAGCTCTGGAGCTTTTAAAACTTTTCTAGATTTGCAGAAGCTTTGAACTCTTCCTGGTGAGTGCTTATGTTTTGAATATGAATTAGTTGTTTGACTGTGGTAGTCATGAGTCTATGCACAGTACCTTCTCTTTCCCACGACAGATGATTGAAATCCTGACATATCACATCACTAAGAACTTTCCAGCAGAATATTTTACATAAGTCTGAGTCAGGGTTTGGGGGTTTTTTTTAGCCAATTTCAAAGAAGAGAGAAAAACTACTGTAGCTGATTCTTCCCAAACATGTCCTAAGGGAGTTTGTATTAGGAGTTTGAAGACCAGAACTGGCTTAGGTATTCCATTCCCAGTTGCTAATTTGCTACCTAGAGGAAATCACATGAGCCTTGAAGGAAATCTTTATGAAAAGGGATCAGTCTCAGCTACATGAGGTTTAATTGACTTCTAAGTCTTGCAAGAAGAATGCACTAGTATTATCCATGCCTCTGTTTAGCCATCAACCAAATGGCAGTTATTGTGATGAATTAATTTTCTACTCTGCCATGCATGTACTAATCCCACACTTCTTTCAGACTCACTTCTGTTTAGCAGGACATTGGTGGAAACCTGTAATACCACAATTCTAGACAAGATGAGATGGGATTGCTCAGATGGCAGGGAGAGCACTGCCTAAGGGCATCACCACTTACCCATGTGGTTACATTCAAACAAATAGTTCTCATCTTTATCCCCAACGGGGAAAAGGAATTTTAGCAACTTCTACTGTAGGACATTATATCCAATTAGTACTTAGTGTTTCCTCTATCTCTAATGAGAGAGAATCTTGTGATTCCTTTCAGAGCCTGGAAATGCAGGACCCTACCTCCACAGATGTAGCCTCACATTACAACCTGGTTGCACAGTCCTGAGTCAGTGTGCAGATACTGAGCAAGTATTCTGTGTGGAGGAACTTTTTCCCAGTGAGGGTGACAGAGCAGTGGAATAGGCTGCCCAGGGAGGTGGTAGAGTCTCCTTCTCTGGAGATATTCAAGACTTGTCTGGACACCTATCTGTGCAGTATGGGCTAGGGAGCCTGCTTTGGCAGGGGGGTGGGACCCGAAGATCTCTCGAGGTCCCTTCTAACCCCTATGACTCTGATTCTGTTATGTACCATATTTCATTGCAGTATTACCAGGTCTCAACTCATAGCTCTTTACTGCACTACTGGCAACCCTTACAGCTATGAAAAGCCAATAGCCAACCCAGCAGTAACCCCAGAGGACATGGCATCTTTCAACACTACTGCTGCTATTGCTGTCACCGGCCATCAGCATCAAAGAGGGGGGAGGGAAAAAAATGTGACTGTATTAACATAAATTTAGCAAGTCCAGGATGGATTGGGAAGCAGACCAGAAAGTTTCCTCACAGAAGTGTTCTTCAGCCATCTGTTGGGTGCAGGAACCCGTGGGGAAAGAATCCCAACCAAGCAGCAAGTCCTCAAGTTTTTTTCAGCACACTAACATTTCAGTCAAGCTAGAGCCTAGCAGTAACCAGGGAGACTTCTTCAGGGTCACAAGGTCACGAAGTTATTGTTTAAATCCACACAACTCAATTTTTACAACAGCCAGAAATTCTGAGGAGGCAGCTAACATTCAGCTGAAGAATTAATATTTTGCAAATGCACATTGCCAATCCTTAGCTATTTCCCTCTAGTCTTCAGCAAAACATTACACTGGAGATAAAAGGGTAAAGATCACACAGAGCCTAATTGAATTAGCCTAATTATTGTGGGTGGAAGAAACATAAAACCAAAAATGCTATATAGCAGATTGTTTTCCCAGTTGCTAGTATTTTTTTCAGGAACATATGTGCTTGCTAGATATTCTAAAGAGACCATGCCCCTAGAATTATAAGGCACACTTTTGACTAAAGAAATAGACTTAGGTCATAGGTGTAACAGATTTATGCCTCACACTTTAAAAGCAGCCTGCAAGGCTGAAGACAGTTCATGACTATGTTTTGCAGCAGATGTGGGCCATCAAGAACAAAAAAGCTACTGAACATAAATTTATTAGACAACCTTTATTATGCTAGCCTACTTCCGCTGATCTTGTGTCATAAAGTTGAAATGCCATATAAATCCACCTGCAAGCAGCTTGATAAATTCAAACATCAAAATAACAATTTTCCCTTGGCATTAGAGAAAGTGAAAAGGGCAGACTCCATCTAGCAAAAAGTTAACGTCACAAAGTCATGAAATCATAGCTAAAGAGCAATTTCACTTCAATGATTGCTTGTTAATACACCACAGAGATAAGAGTCAGGTATTGTTTCCTAAATTATGCCTTGCCTTGTGAATAAAATGATGCCAGACATTCTCTGCAGCAACCTTATTCAGGGCCACATCTCATCTAGAAGTCTTCACTAATTCACATTCTTTATTGTTCTTCCTTTCCTCCACCATTATCTTAATTTTAGACAGAACATTAGGTTTGGGAAATGTCTGATTTATATAGTTTTTATCCTTGTACAACAAGGTGAAAATAAAAATTACTAGTCAGGACAGACATCCTGAATAATTTCATGAGCAGACTTCCTGTTTGATAAGGACCCCATGTACCATTGACCAAGAGGTACAAAAAGCTTTTGAACTACAAACAAAAAATTAACTTGCCTTAGGATATATTTCTTTACAATTTAGTCTTACAAACAAAAAGAATTTGTTAACCAGTATACATATCATCTGCCTAATAAACAGATTCGTATTTTTAAAAGGATGTTCCAAAGTATGGATCCAATATCCAAGCCAAAGTGCACTTTAGAAGCAGCTGAGCAATCACTTTCAAGACTTTATGTAGATAATGCTATTTATGGTATCTGACTGCATGCTGCAGCATTATTCAATTGCATCATGCTCTTGACATCAATAATACAGGATAAAGACAGCATGAAACTACCCTTGAAATGCAGTGCAATACTTCTGCCAGATTACACAGAACAGCACAATGCCCATCAAACTTCAGAAGTCAGTAGTATTTATTTGAAGTAATCACATGTTTAACAGTGCTTGGAGCACCACAAAGCAAGACATTGGCACATGGTTGATCACTCTCAAGCTAGACATCCATATTTCAAAGTCAGTAATGACAGGGTGAAGTTTTTACCCACTGCTGATGACAACAAACAAGTCACCACTTCATTCAAGTCAATGACAATATATTTTAAAAACTGAGACACAAAAGCATTGTATTGAGCTCAATTTCAGGTCCAAGTTGCATGAGACCCCTTTAATGAAGATAAAACCATTACCTTTGTGCCCAACAAGTCTCACAGTTAATCACAAAATGCGGGTACTAACCTACAGGGCAGATTCAGCTGTGATACACAAGGAAAAGCCCCCATACCTTCCCTTAACTAAGGAAAATGATTGTTTACAGATGTTGCTGTTCTAAAGCCAACTTAAATACAATGTTTCTTTAGATTTATATTTTAAATATGAGAACTTAACATACAAAAACATTGTTGCCAAGGCAGTGGTATACAGAAGTCAGGCAACAAAAAAACAAATTCAGAGAGTAAGTTATTTAATATCTTAACTGCTGTTTAGATGACCTTTTTACCATTGCTCAGAAGTGAAGGGGTTTTTTTTCCATTTCAGAGATACTACTGCTTAACAGGATTGAAGTTCTGAAACATTTTGGTAACGCTTTTTGGAGTTATTTCACTCCCTCCCCAGTACCACTCAGACTGAAGTGACAGAGTACTAACAGAAGCCACAAGTGATCAGCAATTTTAAACATACCAGGCCCCATGCTTTCTAAGTGTATAAACAGGGAAGAAGTCCACTTGACTTCATTCTGCACGTTAGACTCAGCAAGTTGTGTCCTGAAATGGGATGAACAGCAAGTTATTGCTGCTGCATCACCAGCAGCTTTTGTCCTACAATTGCTCTGCAAGCTACAAGTATCCCAAAGCCATGGCTGAAGAAGCAAGACCAAGAATTAAGAGTCTCAACAGTTTATATCCACATTTTAATTCTGTTTCAGAGTTACCATCACAGGTTGTTTTTAAGTGATATGAAACTATATACATGCAAAACTAAGTTTTGTATGCAAAATGCTTCTATAAATAAGTTACATTTAACACATGCACAAGCTTTATGACCATAGACCTTGTACTTTCCCTCATATAGTAGCTTGGCTCAGCCCCTAAAGCTGTTTTGGACAAGATCCACAATTCTACCCACATGCTGCACTTTCAGGAATAGAGATATCACATACAAGTCTCTTCACTGCAAAGCACTAGCTGTGATTCATCAGAGTCAAATCTTCAACAGCTATGAAGGTATTGCTTTTGTTTTTGAAGGGGATCCAGCTCTTTGCAGCTGAGGTAGCAAAGCTACAGAAGCATTCCACTAAAGCTCAGAGTCTCAGATGAGAGATCACTTTTCCTGCCCAGAAGTGCTCAACAAATGCCATTTCGACACTGACAACAAGCAGCACACACGTTTGGGCACAGTGAACATTTTGTCCCAGCACACTCACACCACAGTGCCCAGCAGATGTGTGCTGACAGATGAGGTTCCCCAGATGAGCAAGCTACCATACCTCAGATACAGCACATACACTTTGTTATGCTGAACCATTTGTCAACTCCTTTGTTTTCCATCAGACATAGAGCAAACATTTACAAGTCCTCACTCTGTGAAGGACTGTAACACAGGATTCAGCAAAACAGGCAGAGCACAGGTCTGTGCTGTTCCTCTGCACCGAAAAACCGAGGGAACACTGTCACCTCTCCAGGTGTTTGAGGAAAAAGAGGAGAAGCACCCACTCAGGTTATCTAGTCCGGGACACATACCAAGAGCTCCAATAAAATTGAGGAAAAACTAGGAGAGAAAGAAAAAGCCACTACTATTGTCTATTTAGCTATCTGCATCACCACTATAAATCATATGCCTATATTTTAGTGGCATTAAAGTACAAAAGGAAAGCAAGTATATATCGTGAATGTTTGGTAAACACTTAGCACCAATTCCTAACTTGTTCTGCATATAAAGATCATAACAGTTTTCTAGTCAAATCTTCAAGTCACACAACTTAAGAAGAAAAAACATGGAGAGGATCAAGCCCTTACTCACAAACCCTGAACAATGCCAAATCGCTCTTCTAAGAAGAGTAATCAAGTCGTAACAGCAGCTTGCTCTGGATCTGCATAATTTTTTGCTAGAAGTTAAGAACAAATAAGGTCTTAAGCCCTTTTTCTAATGGCTGTGCATGGAGAAATTAGCAGGTTTTTTGTTGCTAATCATGACTACAGTTACTAAGTTCTGCAACAGTAATAATAAAAACTAAATCTTCATTAAATCAATGAACAAGTATTTATAGCACACAGTTGTCTCTATGCAATAAAAACACTCTCTGGAGTTGTATTTACATTGGGTTTTAAGAGCAATTCTTCTTTTAACAAAGCAAGCATCCAAATGCATTTGAGTCTGGAAGGTAGCATTCTACTGTAGAGCCAGGAAAATTCTGGGCCATGGAAACCCCATGTTCTTCAGAGAATAAAAACTGATTCTCAAAAAAAGTGTAAGTTCTGCAGCATCCATTTCTCCGAGCATGGTCTTCACATGTTCAACAGGCATGACCATGTACAATACATGAAAGACCCACACTTAAGCTGGCATGTTTAATAATGGCTTGGGAAACAACTCCAACTTTTAACACATTTGCAGTTGTTTTACACTGTCTTTTTTGCCAGTACTAACCTATCAGTTGTCTGGATCAATCCTAGCCCACTAACCTTGAGACACCAATGGATTCTGGTCTAGCACTGATATTTTAAGAACTGCCAGTGCCCACACACAGGACAAAAGGAAGATGTTCAGCCCAAGTCTCACACCAGCAAGGAGCATCCCAGTCCATAGGATCTGGGAAGGCCCAGTTCAGATGTCAAACATTAAACGGAAGGTACAGGTAGAAAGCGTCCTATGAAGAGAAGCTTCACAAGTAAATACCATTATGGCCAGAAGGGACCAAGAGATAGATGACTAGACTGATTACTTATGACAGGCTCTGAAGTGTTGAATCCAGTAACTTACATTTGGATAAAGCTCAGCTGAAAAAGTAGTATCACATACTGGATCAAAACACATCTAGAGATGGAGGACTTATCCCCAGAGGTTAACCATCTTCCCTGCTCAAGATAGCATGCTTTTATTTGAATTTGTTAACTTTCACTTTTTTCCTTGTTATGCTTTCCCCTTCTAGGCCTTCAGCAGCCAGGATTTTCTACTTTGTGGGGATGTTCATGGGCAAAGTCACTTCTGTAACATCTCAAAAAAAAAGAATTAAAAAATAACTGGCTGAGCTTCATAGGCATTCACCTTGGATCTCATTTTCATAAATTTCTTTTTTTAAAGAAATCAGCCATATCATTTATAAGAGTCAAAAATAGCTTTGCTATACCTATTTCCCTGTGTCATCACATTACAAGCACATGATGAACAGAGCCATGCAGCGACCACTGAATTCTTCCCCAATTCAGTCCCTCTCTCCAGTAGCATAGCTTACGTTCCCCACTCCTGAAGTCTGTGTTTAGATGAGTCTTGAAACGCCCAGGCAACCCAAGCCTTTTTATGAGTGAAAATGAAAAATGATGAGTTAGTGTTGGAGCTAGTAATTATCCCTGTGGAGATGCAACAGGGATAACCCAATTCCACTACAATTCACCAGTGGCAGCTTTTGTGATACAACTGTTTTGAGGGTTTTTAACAATTTACTAGACATTTTACTGCTAGTACCAATTTTTGCATTGCAATACACTGAGACTCTATTGAGAAAATGTATTGAGTCTTTGACAGATCCTACTTTCCCTTAATTATGCTAACAAGCTTTAATTTTAAGATTTTATTTTGTTTCAACATAAAGTGAACACTCATAAGTTTTTCCAATATTTTTACCTAGAATTGACAGCAGGATGTCTGGATTAATGCTACCTTCTTCAGCCCATTCACCTTATTCAAATATCATAGAATGACTTGGGTTGGAAGGAACCTTCAAGACCATCTAGTTCCAACCTTTTGCCATGGGCAGGGACACCCTCCACTGGCTCAGGTTGCTCAAAGCCCTATCCTACCCGGCCTTGAACACTTCCAACACATAATGGTGCTTTGAGCTTTTGAATAAAGCCTCAAAAAATATGAGCGTAGAAGAACTTTTATATGGCAAGTACATCAACACATTCTGCTCTATTTTTTCCTCTGGTTTCATGAGGACGCTAAACCTGCGCCTACCGAAGATAAAATATTGTCAATCTATATATAGTCTGGGGGGAAATTTTGCCCCACACTATTCCAGAAAGCAGCAGACCTCTGAAGCATGATATTTCTATAAACAGAATGAAAAAGTATAATAGATTCTTCTTGAAAGTTCCTTCAAGATCTGATGCCTTAGATCTCCAAGGACTTATCACACCAGCTTCCCTTTCCCTTACCAAGAACTTCCCTACTGGATCACAAATTCTTTGTGCAGATCTAAGAGCATGCTGAGAACAACTTAGCCTCCTTACCATTAAGGATAAGAAGACTATGGCAGCACTCCACTCCAAAGGAGCCCTCCTAAACCTTGCAATTCAAAGCTGCTCACAGGGAACACATCTAAACAAATGGAGAATCCCAACTCCTAGGTAATGCTACAGAAATGCTACAGAAAACCCCCAAACAAAATTAACCTATCCTCAGGCTTGCAAACACTATCTCATCAAGTTCTTCTCTGTTTACTTGTGCTAACAGCTGTGTGGATTTATTGTGTATTACTTCTTAAACCCACAGGCAAAGTTTAAGCAATACATTTCAAAGTTAGATGATAACAATGAAAGATAAGCAGGAGTAAGGGTTCACTGTAGTGTATACTGAGGAGAGAAAAAGGTATACCTGTGATGAATATCACCAAGAAAATTAAATTTTCTCATTTCTGCAGGCTTATAGACATCTGGGACAATTCCATGAACTCAAAACTGATCCTGTTTGTTTCTCATCATAGGGAATAGACCAGGGAACCGTGTCCAATTAAGCACAAGTGTAAGCACAAGTGTTTGCTCTATGTCTACTGCTAACATCTAAATTCTAATATTACGTTATAGCAGAAAACTGGAAAAACATTTTAGCACCAATTGAGATCTTATACTTATTACCATACACCTAACATTGTTACTGAAGTTGATTTTGAAGCAGACTTTCCAAGTGAAACAGGGAATATAAAGGATAATTAGGAAATGCATAGGTAACATTTCCTGACTAACTTTTCAGAGTGTCTGTTCTCACTTATTAATTTTTAAAATGGGAAATCCAACTGAATATGAAGCATAATTCTTAGATATAGAAAAAATTAAAAAATGGAAGAAAATGCTCAGCTCGGAGTTGGAAGCACCTCAGAGTAAAGTTACTAACTGCAGCTTCACATTTTGGATTTTACATGGACACAACGATGATATTTTTGTCAACCTTCAAGCTCTCTCATCTCCAACTAGGGACTGCCTAAATACACCATTACACACTAACAGGGCAATCCTTCAAATAAAGGGTGTTTTTCTTTGTACTCATCCTGCATTTTGCACACACTTCCCTCCCACCCCCCAAACCGTAAATGAGCTAAATACGGAATGGGGAACATGTGCTGCTAAAAGAGGTAACACAGCCAGGCTAACCAGGAATGCTTATGGAGACACCAGGCTTTCCCCCTGCACACACACACATTCTCCTCATGCTGCAGAAGCTTAGCTAAAAGCCATAGCATGACAGCCAAAAGCAGGTCTTGGAAGAAAACCTCAACAGCCACCAAACCCCACCACCTCCTGTTCCCACTGGAGCAATACCCATCCTTTTAAGCACTAAGCTAAAGGAGAAGCAGTTAGTATGAGAAACGCAGCAGACTGGTAACGTTAGTAGAAGCACTTTGCTGTGAGAGCAAGAGATCTTCAGGAATTGCACCACTGAGAATTGAGTGGGAAAGCACCAGGCACTGCTGTGAGAGCATCTGCACCGGAGCAAAACCAGCGCTTACAAAAACCTGTCACAGGAAACTGAGTTGTGCTTGCTGCCACCCCAACTCTCTCAAAATTAAACTTCCCATAGCAGCTCTAATCGCAACGTAATACAAGGCTCACGTTCTGCCGCTTTTTCTTAAAAAAATAAAAGAACACGAGTGTAAAAGCCAATTCTTCCCACCCCACCCCCAAGCCATGTAACCGCTCGAGAACACCATCATTCCAGAGCTTGTTTGCTGGGCAAGCACGCAGAGCGGCTTCGAGAAGAGTTAATTTAATTCGCAGCTCCACACACACACACACTTGCGCTGCAAATGAGTAAACGCTGAATGGTCTATAAATACCTCTACTACCGCGGGTTTGGTTTCTTTCCAGGACTAAGCAAAAAAGAGCCCAGGCACCTGTAACTTTATCTTTCTCCCCCGGGGGAGCGTTACAGCTGCTTCCATTTACAGCTCTAGCGACCTGCCCCGCTAACACCAGCGGCACAGCCATCCTAACCATGGACCACAGCCCGAGGTAGGGGACACCCAGGAAAGGGGTGGGAGGGTGTGGGAGCTCAGGACGACACTCCCGCGTTGGGAGAGGGGCATAAACATCGCTCCTATCGCACCGAGATGCACGATTCGCCACAGGCAAAGCCCTTCCACGCCACACAGAGCGAGGAAAAGTTGAGCTAATAAGAATTATTAACACACACACGCCCCCCTCCCAAGCCAAACCACGCACAAAAGCGCTCACCGCCACTCTCGCGTCCTGTCCCCCCCACTTCCCCCGCCCCGCCGGTGCCGGCTTAGCCCGCCTCCCACCGCCCCGCCGGCGAGGAGAGGCGAGCCCAGCCCAGGGCGAGCCCCGCGACCCCCCTCCCGTCGCGAGGAGCGGAGCCTACCTGACCGGCTGCGGATGATATCGCGGAACTCATCGGCAGCGGGTTCATCCCCCGCAGAGGCGGCAGGGCCAGGGCGTCCCGCCTCAGCCATGGCCGAGGAGTGCGGGGCTGGGGAGAGAAAGAGCCCGAGGAGCCCGGGACGGGACGGGACGGGACAGGTGCGGCGCGGCGCCGCCCGCCCTGAAATAGCGCCGGGGCGGCGGCTCCGGCCCGCCCCCGCCCCGCGCGCGGTCGATGAGGAGAGGAGCAATTAGCGAGTAAATGGCCCCTCGCGGGGCAGGAATGACTGGGCAGCTCTCAGCGCACCGCTTGCGCCTGGGGGGAGGGGGGGGGTGCGCGGGGGGACGGACACACGACGACGACGACGGAGGGTTACGGCACTGTATCGCTGTGGGATAGAAGGGGGGTTTCAACTTTTTTCGGGGGATCCGTATAGTTGCACATCTCTGGAGCCTTACGCCCTCCCCACCTCCGCTTAGGCAGCATCCCCGCCTTCGGCAGAGGGGTGCGAGGGTTTGGAGGCATCCCGTTGACCAGCGCAGGCTGAGAGAGTGCGGGTCCCGCACCTCACGGCCGTGCCGCGGGACACCCCCATCGTACCCCGCAGACTTGCCAGTCCAGAAGAGCAATCGGGGCTGCGGGGCTGTGAAAAACGTGCCGGAGTTTGTCTCCTTCCCCTTCCTCGGCGAGGCGAAGGTCCGGCAGCCCCAGGCAAGCGGCGCCTGCCCGCAGCCCGGAGCAGTGCCCGTCTCGTCCAGCCCGGCTGCGACTTGAGGGCAGACCTCCGAGGGCACCCGAGGGACAGCCAGCCCCTCGGTACCAGCAGGGCCGTCAAACCTTTCATCTCTCTTTAGCAAAGGAGGACACGGAAAACATTTCCCCTCGTGCTCAATGTGGAAAAGGGGGTGTCTTAGTCCCCTGTCATCCCACTCAAGGGACAAAACACGTCCCGTTGGCATTGCTCCCTTACACCCTTCCGTTAAATGTCGATTTGGGTGGCTGCCTCCACCCCACCGCTATTCCTTTCCCTTCAATGTGCTCTCCACACTAACGTGCGGGACTTGCCTTTTACGCTCGGTTTCCCTTACCTCACCGGGCCCCAGGTAGCTTGCATCACCTCGCTGGGGAAGCAGCCACGCAGAGGAAATGAATGTGCTGGGATGTACTTAAATACCTGCTCCCCCTGTGAAAGAAATAAAACCTCTTAAAAACTGCGCCTTAAAATACAGGAGCTAAGAGGGTGGATAAACGCCTGGTTTTGTTTGTTAGCTTATAGGACAGCAATATGACTTGTTTAATACAAATTTAGCCTGACTGCCTCATAGCTTTAGCACTGGTTCATAGATAATTCATAGAAACAGGGGGACAGGAAATGAAGGAGAAGCTGTAGAAGGGATGGAGGCTTTCACCTGTGCGTCGCGTAAAGGACTTAAATCTCCATGTGTGCTGGAGTCTATCAGAACAAACACACTTGTCTGAAATAACAGAGTTAAATAGGATAAAATAGATTAAAACTAGGTAAGAAAACCAGGTCAGAGACAATGAAGAAAGACAATCACAGGAAAACTTTTTGTAGGCAGCAAGGCATGCGGTGGTAGGCAGATCCTGAGGAAAGGGTCTCGTCCCCACGTGAAGCAGCGGGGCACACCATCCACACAGGGGTGGTCTCATGACTTGGTTCTACCCTCTTGTTGTTCGCAAAGAGTCTTGTGAGATGAAGTAGGTGGGAAGTTTTGCATAGTTTGGCATTTCCAAAAGTATTTTTCAGCTCTGTTTGTGATGATCAGTGTTTATTACTCTAACAAAGTGAGTGGGAAAAGAATGAAGTATCGCCAGCCTTAAAGAATAAAAAAGCATTACTCAGACTCAGAAAAAGGCATGAAATTGTCCTCAGATTATTCAGAGGAGTAGTATCATATATCTTTGTCCATATTCCCATTTTCAATTCCCTCTGGTCACCCCCAGTGTGTGCCAACTCTCACAAACTTCTAGTGATGCAATTTTGGCTCCCACCACGGGGGTTTTTGCTAGAAAACCTGACAGATCAAATTGCAGTCTGGTTTACAGAACTACAGCTAGTGAGGAGAGTCTTGTAGTTTCTTCTCCAGTATCACCATTCTGTTTAATACCCTGTTATCACCCACCCCCAAGTTTCTCCCAAGCCATCAGCTAGAGTCTCCAAGTCCCACAGCAACTCAGACATTCAGTAATTTGTGTCTGTCTCCCTGCTTTTGTTTTCTCTACCTCTACCTCTCATTTTTTTAAGTGGACTTTCTTTTTGCATTCTGGTGCTTTAAGGAAGATGGCAATCCACACATGCCTTCCTCTCCCCCATAATACGCACAGAATTTAAAATGGGATTCATGTACTCCTCGAGCTAATCCAGAGCCTCCCATACATTGTCAGTTCTGTCTTTGCAATCCGTGTGGGGAGACAGTATAGCTGCTTCCCTCTCTTATTCCAACTCATCTTCTGTCTGTTCCCAAGGGAAAAATGGACACAAGACAATTTTGCCTCTTTATGGCCAAATTCTGATCACCGTTCCTTCCGTAGAAGGAAGCCAACCAGGACAGAGACAAAAATTTCATGACTGACACTTCTGTCACTCCAGACTGCCTGCGTCAGTAGCCAAAATCTCATTAGTGTAATTTGACGACAGTAAGAGCACTCTCTTAACTAAATGCTGAATCTGTTCTACTTTGTTTTACAGACCCAGACTTCCCCACTTTCTGCAGCATTTTAAATCGTTATTGTTCTGCTTATGGGTCTTGCTTCCCCACAAACAGAATTCTGGTTTGAGATGAAGCAGGTCTTCAGGAATCTAATCTAATCACAAAACTTTCTTAAGTAATTAAACTTCTGAAGTCCATATCAAGGTAAAACACTAGAGCAACATATATTACATTCTTCTGATAACATTACTCGATAACATTAATAACTGATGGAGGGGAAGTTTTTATACATTTCTTTCCCAGAACAATTATTTTAATCATTAAGAGGTTTTTCTACTGAGGCCCCTAAATGCCACAGTAAGTATCTTTGTCACGTCACAACAACAAGATAGCAAAGAGATTAATTTGTGCCACTGTGTCTAATCATATGCATCTAAAATTCTCGTCAATTTGAGCAACAGTATATGTGTTTTAAACTCAGATGCAAAGCAAGGCTCTTAGAAGAGCACATTGATGCCTATAGCTCTGCAAAAGCTACATTCAACATACTCTGTAAATTCTGAAAAATGTCAAGTCTTTGAACCTTAATTGAAAATACCATTTCCAAAACTTAGGAAAACAAAGTAAAAAAAAAAATCTGGTTTTGATAGCTAATGTTTGACATGAGCTTTGAAAATCTTGTTCTTTGAGCATACATATGTCTGTGTGTGTGCATGTTCTTATGTGTACAGACGTATGTATACATATGTGTATGTATACATATGTTTATGTAGCTTGCACTTTGTTCCTTCAGTATGAAGAGAGTATGTTCAGGATCAGCAATGTTAGACACTAACTGGCAAGTCTTGCTTGTCTATTCCTGTTCCAGAAAGTAAGTTTCACTTAGTTTATAGTCACCCACAGAAAACATCTCATCCCATGTTTATAATGTATGCTATTCAAACTATTTGGTTAGTTGTTTATCAAAAGCTGGGTCTGGTTAATGCAAATACTAGGGAGGCCGTCAGATGTTACGTTTTAGGATGAACAGTATGTTTTAATGTTATATTTGAAGATTAATAAAAGCCCATCTCAGCAAATTATTAGTTTAATACTAGACTCTAAAATATGCTCAGACTCTGAGCTAAGGAGTTCTGGATGACAGATTATCTATCCTTAGAGGCATATCTATGCTTGATTCCACTTAAACATACTGATTATTTTAGTTGCATGTTCAAAGGTGGACTTGTTGCTGGTTGTGTTGAGGCAGCTGCATGTTGTCAGCTCTGAGTTGAAACAAGCATTACTTGGTCAAAATTAGACTCCACCTGCCATTTTAATTATTATATGCACCATAACAAACATTAAAATATGACCAAAAGCTTCTATAGGAAGATGTCCTGAATTTCAGGTTAGTACTTGTATTTCTTGTGAAGAGATGCCCAAAAATTTATAACAAAATTTAATGTTCTGGATTAGATGGTTTTTGAGGTTTTTTTAATCCTGCAATATCATGTATGCCTTTTCCAATGGTTCACATTACATTCTGGCTTTGCTAGGCAATTTGGACTACTTCAGAACTTTTTCTGCAGCTTGATTAAGCTAGGTAACATAGCTGTTGGCAGAAGTAAAGTCCATCTAGAAAAACACTCTCTCTCCTAGAAAAGAAAAAAAAGAGAAGTTATTTATTCTGCCAACAGTGCATGACCCATCCCATATTAAAACCAATTCTTTGGCTACGTAGGATTCTGATACTCACATTATCTTTTAATTATTACGTAAATCAAAACAAATACACAATCAGTCACAAAAAATACATAAAAGCTTTCCTTGTGATAATTTAGGCTTTAAAATGTTTGCTTTGAAGCAAAAAGGATGTGTGGCTATGCTACAGGCTTCATCTGATCTGACTAATTCATGGCAACCCCTTCAGCTAACGAGAATCACATGGTATAAATGGAAAATGAGAGTCTATTGGTATTGAAAATAAAGAGGTAATTTCTTTCCATCTTCCATAACTGCTATTCAAGACTGCATATAGTTTTTTTGTCACAGATGATTAAAAAGCTTGTTTTTCATCTCAGAATTAGTTTTATAATCTATTCAAGCAAACCCGAAAGTCAGCACTCAAAATACAGTAAAAAACCTGAAAGCTTATTTATTAGGTGCTTATAAATTGGTGACCTGCTTACCTCCTGGGAACACAAATACTGGTGCATACAGCACGAAATCTTGTCATGGGCTTCCTCATGAAATTATACTTGTGATAGATAGTGTTATGCTTTTTTCCCTGCATTTTTTGCTGCTACGGTGTTTGTAAAATTGAAGATTTATTAGAAAGCTATACATATAAAGCAGTGCTGTAAAATGCTTACTTTGGATTTGATTTTTAGTGTACCTAATTCTGGAGAAAAATATATGTTGAATCTTTAATAAAAAGGCCTTTAAGTAACTGAAACTAAATAAAAATAAATGCCAAAAGGAATTATTTATTGTATCCTGTATCAAAGCCCTTCTACTAAAATGTTACAAAATAACCTCTCAGTTACAGCACTCATAACCGTATTTACAAAGGCAATCAGCGTTGCCTCACGCATAGACTTCAGCACTCTCTGTGAAGTAGTGCCTAATTACCTTTTCATAGCTATCATTAGGCATCTTGTGGCTTATATTGTCATATGCGGTAAATGCTTAAATATTTAGGTCCCTATCCTCAAAGATATTTAGGTTACTAGTTCTCATTTCTAATTTATAAGAATTAGGGACCATTAGGGATCTTCTCCCAAAGCCAGAGTTTTCTACATTTTCTCTTTTAGAAAGCCTTTTGGAAACTTTTGTGGGCAAACCCAGATTGTCACAATAATCTGCATTCAACACTGCCGTGCTTACAATGCAGATTTCAATGAAATAGTTCACCAAAAAATTGAAATTCTTCACCAAAACTTTATGTTATTTCTATTGGAATTATAATCCATTGCAAATAATCTAGTAGAGATATACCTATGGTTGGACAAAACTGCCCATCAAATCAAAGGGATATTCAATTCATGTATGGAATATTTTATTTCTGGAGAGCCCTTGTCATTACCCAAAGTAAGATGTCACCAAACTCAAAGAATGTTTTCTTCTCCCATATTCCAGACTTCTTGATATCGTTCTAGTAGCTGGTAAAAACACCAAACAGCACATTTTATTTTTTTTTTAAAGCAATGATGCACTTCCTATAAAAATATTCCCTTTTCCCCTTAAAGGTTATGACAGAAGTCTGATTGCTTTTAATGCTAGCTGGATTTGATCTCATTTTAATCCCATTCTTCATTATTCTTTGAGCACATCTGTGGGTGCCACAGCTCACAGATATAGTAAGAATGTTTCACCATGTGAACTCACATGCCCGAGTATATGCACAAGTTATGGCTTGTTATTCATGCCAAGAAGGATGTTTTTTCTTTGATAAAAACTAACGGAGCAGGAAGCCTTGGGGCATTGCACACAAATGCAAAGGGAATCAAAAATGAAAACAAAAATGTATGTGGCTGAATTTTTCCTACTCTTTCCCCTCCCCTTTTTACTTTTGGCTGGTTACAACAGCCTTTGAGAGCTCTGAATGCCCCTGGGATGTTCAGACAACATGCTCCTGTGGACTGTCTGCTGAGTGTGCTTCAAGTCCTGTTCAGGGTTACAAAAAATTGTTTTAAGAATATCACTCAGAGATCTTCACTGGGGCTGAACAGTCATGAGTGACATGGCACGTGGGGGAGTATGGGCAGGTAGCTAGAGACTTTCTCACCCACAGTGGTCTGGAGGTCCACCCCCGAACAGCTACAGGACCCTGCAAGAGTGACAGAATATTTGAAAGAGAAATGCTGTGGCTGTTCCAAGAAAGCACAACTCACTGCTTGCTACCAAACCCTGCTTGGTGCAAGGTAGTGCCATAAGGGGAGGAGAACAGATCCACAGGCACTGTAGCAACCCCATCAGATGCCGTGACTACTCAAACCCCAGTGACTGATATTGTAGCTGAGCCAGAAAACCAACCAATACTGGTATCAGTTGCCCCTATACAGAAGACAAACAGAAAGAAATCAGTCCACTTAGTGAAGGGTGATGATGATGAACTGGAACCATCATAAGAATGGGAAGAGGAGGCAGAAACAGAGGTCATCGCCTGATCCCCAAGTGAGCTATGAGATATATGAAAGGATTTTGGCCTCATCCAGGTGAGAACATCATTACCTGGCTGCTCTGATGGTGGGATAATGGGGCCGATAGCCTGGAGTTAGAAGGTAGGGAAGCTGAGCAGGTGGGATCCCTGCCATGGGAAGGAGGCATCCACAAGGCGATTGGGAAAAAGACACAAGCACTCAGCCTCCGGAGGTGATTTCTGTCAAGCATAAGGGAAAGGTATCCCTTCAATGAAGATGTTATATGTTAGTCAGGAAAGTGGACCACCATGGAGTGAGGTATACTTGAGGTAATTTGCCACGTAGGAGATGGTTTACTATGACCTAAACAATATGCAGCTGCCCACTGACCCTGATGAAGTACCTGATCTATGTGTCAGAAATTTGTACGGAGCACACCATCATCATATGCCAATTCACTAGCAGTAATAGACTGGAAAAATGAAGGAGCACCAACAGTTGATGTCTGGCTCCTCCAACAACATGGAGAAAGTCTCTTCTTCCCTCATTTCAGCTGTGAGGAAACTGCCCTGGGAGGTCCAATGACTCAAAGAGTACATGTCCTACTCCCCACCTGCATGGACCAGTATTTCAGCTATCAGGAGTAAGTGTTCCTCCATTCCAAAGAGAGCTTATAGAAGGTACTCACCACAAGGCCTCCTGTGGTTTTATCTGCGCAATCACAGAGAGGTCATGAGGAAGCAGGATGGGAAACCGACCTCAAACCTCTGAGCATGGATAAGTGAGTTGCAAGGAAAAACTTGCATCCCTCTTTCCTGCCCTCCTGCTACCAAAACCTTTTCATGCAAACCCAAAACACTCACTAATGTATTAAGCATAGTACCATTTTCTAGCCAGATTGGCAAAGGGGTCCAAAAAAATCCCCAGGAATCAAGCACTTCTGTTTCACCATGTTCTTGTTGGTTAAACTGCACTTACTTCACTTCTATAAGCATAGTTTGCTTCTGTAAGCACTACTGCCTAAGAAGGACAATGTAATTCTAAGGAGCAATATTAATGAACTTGAGCCTTGGGGACTTATGAAATTGTTAAAGAAGCAAAAAAATCAGTGAGAACTTTTTGGATAACCTGGATGGGCTGTATCTTGGGAAAGGAGCAAAACAGATGTATGATGTTTTCTTAAATGGTTAAACCTTGGAAAAGGAGGAGTGGTAGAAGAACTGCACTTGTCTAATTTTCTATTGTTGTTAAAATTGTATTTGCAAGTTAAGGTTTGCATGAATTTCTCGAGAGGGTTTTTTAACGTGAGGTTAATTAGCAAGGCTTTTCAAAGACTTTTCAGATCTCTGGTACAAATCTCACCCAGCTCAGCAACAGCTGATAATCATTACTAGTATATTATTTGCACTGGTATGTGTGAAATCAGTGTGCAGCCACAATCCAATTCAAATAAGTCGGGTTTGCATGTTACCAAGCCACAGTATAAATGGAACTAATTGATCCTTTTATTGGTTCTCCTAGCAAATCCAAGGACCACTAGGCATCTATGGAGACTAAATACATGCCTCTTTTAACACTAGTCTTGAAGCAAGGCTCCACTTGTGTTTTTTTGCAATCTAATGCTCCTCTAAAGAAAGTCAAACTTCATCTTCCTAGATTGACTATCAGGGACTTTCAGCAAGCACTACATTCACATTCAGAATATGTGCAACAACAACAAAAAAAAGGTATTGAATGATATTTTGTCAAGGGCTTTTTAATTATTGTCATCCTCAAGTATATGTATAGATTGACCTGTCAACTGTAGAGCAACCTCTCTGATAAGTCATTGTGACTGCTGAGGGATTTCCACCAAAATGTTTTAAATAATTGCATTTGGATTGAAGGGCTGATGGCTAAAAAGATTTGGGAAAGTTAGAAAGAAGCATTGGAAACTTTCCTCTCAACAGAAATGAAGGAAAAACAGAGTAAGAGGTCATTATTTACTTGAAAAATTCTTCAATTACCTGCAGTGTTAAAAGGAAGCTTTTAGTCAAATCTGTTCATGATTAAAATATATTAACAAGCCTGGTCAACTCAACGTATTAACTCGACAGTTCACACTATAGACATAATTTTATACTTTCAAATATTTGTAAGGAAGGCATGTACCTAATGCATTGAATCTAATTTCTTATATTTGAAATGTTAAAGGAAGCCTAGGCATAGTTGTGTATTTGCAAAACACTGATGTATTCTGCTAGCGAATTTAGTACATGCAGTCAGAAATCACTTTACATATGAATCACTCAGTACAGCCATGGTCTTATGTCACTTCAGGACAAACTTAATTTTATAGATTTGGTTTACTGTCCTTATACATCTTAGGGTGCAGCGGGGAGGGGGGGAGGGGCAGCTCCTTTGGGGCCTGAGGCTGGGCCCATGGTAGCTTCCCATGGGTGTGGCTGGGCAGGGTCTGGCAGCCCGGGCCCGTCCCACCACCCCAGTAAGGAGCAGAGCAGCCTCAGCCCTGGGCTTTGGGAACCATTCCAGGTCACAGATGGCCAAGGCCAGTATGTGAACCCTTATGTGTTTCCAGCTCAGCAGGTCCCATGGCCAGGCAGGGCTGTGAGAAGCAGGAGGCCAGATGTTCTGTGGTGTTGCTGGGGCATGGGCTGAAGGTTCCAGGGGGCTGAAATGGAGTCCACATTTGTGGGCAGAGTGGGAGTAACCCCAAGGGGCTGGGCAGGGCCAGGCAGGGCAGGTGATGCTCCCAGCAAGCTGACAACAGGCAAATCATGGACCATGTTAATTCTTTTTTCATTAAGTTGCTACATGCATGTCATTGTAGTTACAAATCTACAAAATCTAACACGGTCATCTCACAGGCAATAAGAACCTATGACCATTCTTAAAACCTGCATATCTGTTACTCTTTACTGTGTAGCTGATGCATTATGTTTCAGCAGTAATTTTAAAGTAACAGAATCAGAAATGTATAACCAGTACCATCTTACACACGACCACCTCCTGACCTTTCCAAGACATTACAGTTGCATAGCTGACCATTCTGACCAACCTTGCCCTACTACCATGACCTCACCAAACATGCACGGTCCTGATGTTGCTGAGGTGAGTCATCTACGTCCAACAACTGCACAAGCATGGGACTGGCACACCTGTGATCAAGCAGAATATGCTGTCCAGCTCCATGTAGAGTGATAGCCAGGTCTGCACAGCTCAAGGGCTGTGTTTTACACAGTGACTATGTAATCTCCTGCTATTATTCTCTCAAAAAGGTATAGCCATGCCCAGAGCAAGGCTTCTTCCTCACCAGAAAGACTCCTGTTTTCTCCTCCTATTTTTCAATGGGCTGTGAAAGAATATTGAGGGCTCTAAGTGTATTTCTCTGATGTTGGAGTCAGGGTGCATCATACCCTGAAGGTTGCTGCCTACACTGCAAAAGATCTAATAACAAAGCAGTGTTGATACAGCCTGCACAGGGAGCAGCTTGTCCAACATGATCATCTTTTTTGGAGCTAGCACCACAAATAAGTATCTCTGTCGCACCAGAAGGTTTCAAGCTAAAATCACGTAAGGCTCAGTCTGCTGCCAGATGCATAATGCACATGCAAGCATAAGCAGACAGTCAAAGAAAGAGCAATGAGCAACTTGGGAAATGTGTAACTGATCTTCCCTCATGCATATATCAATTTGCTTTTCAAACAGAAACTAAAATAGTTTATTGCTACCAATTTATTGTCCAACTACAATGAGGTAAACATGGAACACATTCCACGTAAACATGGAACATGTGCACAGTAAGATGGTCTCACAAAAATATATGATGGTATTTCTCCTAATTCTTGCCATTTATTGTTGGAACTTGGGAAGTTGTCATGAATCTGGAAATTAAAATGGCTCTGAATATCCTCTTGCTGTTTTATATGGAAAAGATTAACCACTATTTTCCCGGACTAGTTCCTTGTGGAGTCTGCTGAGAAGTTAGGAAACAGCAGCCTCTGATATTTTTGTAACATAATGCTGTTCTTTAATGTACAGATGTTTTTCTTTTTGGATGTTAATGAAATGGGTAAAATGGATGTATGGACACTGCATGTGTAATTAAGGTGGTGGCAGGCAAGTATCACCTGGGTATCATCCAGTAGTTATATTTCCCTTCTAACATGTGGCAGGGTGGCAATATGGGTATGTAGCTGTATGTTGGACCTGTTCATCTTTTCTGTGTTGTGTAGTTCAGTCTGTCAGCTACAACTCATACATTTAATTATGATGGGTGTAAAAATAAATACCATGAGGTTAATGAAAATGAAGCCATTAATAATGACATCATTCTTTCCAATGGTAGCAGCACTATTTAAGTACAGAAGAGGCAAGAGGAATAGAATAAATCCAGCAGTCAATAAAATTCTAAGAACTGGAAGAGTTCTCATTTTAACTTCTTAGTCCCACTGCTTCATAAAATCACAGAAGAGTTTGGTTTGGACAGAATGTTAAAGAAAAGTTCCAACCCCTCTGCTATGCTCAGGGATACCTTCCACTAGACCAGGTTGCTCAAAGCCCCACTCAGCCTGTCCCTTCATCACTTCCAGGGAGGGAGCATACTTTCAATCCATTCTCTGCCCAGCATGTATTAGTGCCTGGGATTGCTCCAGCCCATGTGCAGGACCTTGCACTTGTTAAGCTCCATGTAGTTTGCATGGGCCCACTTCTCAATCCTGTCAAGGTCCCTCAGGATGGCATCCCTTCCCTCTGGTGTGTTTACTACACCACATAATTGGGTGTTATCAATAAACTTGTTGAGGGTGCACTTGATCCCATTGCCCAAGTCTCTGATAAAGATGTTAAACTGTGCTGATCCCACTACCAGCCTCTGAGGATCACTGCTCATCGCTGATCTCCACTAGGACATTGAGTCATTGACTGCAACTCTTTGAATGTGACTGTACAGACAATTCCTTATCCACTCAGTGGTCCATCCATGAAATCCATGTCTCTACAATTTAGAGACAAAGATATTGTGCAGGAACAGTGTCAGACGCTTTGTATAAGTCCAGGTAGATTGACGCCTCTCACCCTTCCCTTATCCACCAGCACTATAATCCCATCATAAAAGGTAGCTCATACTCCATACTTTCCATGTACCTGAGCGTAGTTTCCAGGAGGTTTTGCTCCATGATCATGCTGGGCACAGAGGTGAGACTGACAAGCCTGTAATTCCCCAGGTCTTCCTGTTTTCTTTTTTTAAAAATGGGGTTGTATTTCCCCTTTTCCATTTAGTGGGAGCTTCACCAGACTGACATCACTTCTCAAATATGATGGAAAGTAGCTTAGCCATTTGAGTTTGCCCAGCTTCAGCTCTATAATGCTATATTTTTCAGCCAATATCCCTTTTGCTATCACTTGTTATAATACAATAGCATGTATTTCTGGTGAGGAAATTGGCAGCTAGGTTCTCATTCTGCAAGTGTGTTTATGCATGGAGTTGACATCAGCAAATAGAGAATCCAATGTTATTTTCTGTACTAATAAGGGTAGAGTGCTAATGGGAAGACTGTATGAAGAAGAATATAAACCACACTGAAGAGGGTTTACAGTAAGCTCCATATTCATAACGTGACTGTCTCCCTCCTACATCTCTGCTCAGTACTACCTCTGGCACTGAATGTCCCTGAAATCATCACTGGTATTAAATAGTTGTGTCATTTTATTTACTCATTTGAGAACAGTTTTCAAATAGTTTCATACTGCAAAAAATATACTTGTATATATTTGTAGACATACATTTAATTTATGTTTATTAGTTACCATAAAATTAATGGAGGTGCCTAAGATAGGTATGTGAAAAATATCCTTTTAGGAACCACTCCAGAATAATGACATAACCAAAAGGATAAGAAAAAAAAGCCCAAAAATAAAAAGAAAAAAGGGAAGGGGGAGGGAGAAAAAAACTGCACTACAAATCCACTTAAATCTTACTTTATTGATTTATATTAATTTAAAATACTTATTAGATCTGATGAGAAATACTAAAATTTTGCTTATTTTATCATGAACTGTGCTAAAATATACAAGTTTCTAACTGGTTCATGGAATGGGAAAATTTAAAATGTCTTGGTATGAAAGCACTGTAGTGACATTGACAAAATGTTTTCCTCAGTTTTCATTCATATATGTTTCATCGTGAGAAAACACTACAATATAATATACCTGAATTATTTTGACATTGTTGTGATGAAAAGACAAAAGTTTCAAACGAGAAAGTAAAAGAATATTGTTCTGAAACTCATAAGATCCTAAAATGGCCTCTGACAAGGCATGTGCATTTACACAAAAATGTATCTTCTGTCATTAAATTGTTGTCTTGATGTAAGCTAGGGGTTTTTGGGCTTGGTGGTTTTGGTTGGTTGTTTTTATTTTTTAAAAACAAGCTCCATGAATTATTCACTTATTTTTAAAAATATAATGAAATATAATATTAGAGTGAATGTGTCTTTCCAAGGAATACAAATAAAAACATACAACCTGTATTCACTCTACCCCGATGGCCACAAGCTTATCTGCAGACAAATGGATGGCAGTGACAAGTGTCATCCCACAGCCCACTGATTTTGCTGTGTCAGGGCAGGGACCAGGCACCTTCCACTCTGCACAGAGCACCCGGTGCCTGAGCACCCTGCGCACCTCCCCAGAGCCACCCCAGTGAGGAGGAAGAGAGGTGCAGACCCACCAGACAGGACAAAGGCGTCTACACTCTTCACGTAAATATGTCAAGACCACTCATAATTTGAACGTTGTCTGCGTGAGGAGACCTCAGGGATCTAGGGGGCTGTTTACACAATCAATGTTTGGAACATAATTTTTGTTTATAGGGAGAATTAAGCCTTCAACCTCTGCTTCTGACAGAGACACATTCAGCCAAAGAAAAATAACCCTTCACATTTCTTACATTCAGGTTGATGTATTTTTGGAAACATAAACATTTTTAAATGCATACTTCTAACATGTCAATTAATGTCATCATCTTTGACAATAATTAAAACAAACAAGCAAACATCATGCCCTTAGGAAAAGAACAAGAAAATATAACAGACTATAAGAAGATCAAAGTAAAGATCAGGAGATTAAATATTTCTGTGCAAAAGCTAGAGATGTGGTGCTCTAAAATAACCAAATGTGTCCAGGTCTGTGAAATTAAAAGAACTAGTATGAAAGGCAGGTATTTCACAGGCAAATCACTTCAATGTAGCATTGCAAATTCGCAGACCTGAAGGATCTGAACCAACATAAGATAACTAAAAAGGTTCCTAAATATCTCTAGAACCGAGATTCAGGGTTGCAACACCATGAATAGATCTTGTTATGCCCTTCCCTTTTTCCCTGTAAAATGAAGGGTCAAAGCCCTCCAGAATAGCAGAAAGAAAAAGTGACATGATTGGCATCTCATATTAGTTGGAAGTGTATCCGATACTGCTATTTATCTGAACAATCTTAATTCATATAACTTGGAACACTGAGTTGGACACATGTCTTGTCTGGTTGTTGGAGTTTTGCATAGATGGGTACTGGTAGAGAAGGGGGGGCTGCAGAGATGGCTGCTGTAAGAAGCAGCTAGAGGCACTCTGCAGGCCCTGGAGAGTAAACATCGTCTGAGTCAAGGCCAGAGTTGCTGCTGACCAAGGCCAAGCCCATCAGACGATGGTCACAGCACCTCTGGGAATCACATAAGGAGAAAAAAGCGCAAGCTGCTGCTGTTTGCCACCAGAAAAGGGGAGTGATAGAGCGACTTTCGTGGGTGTCTGGCCTCCAGCCATGCCTAAACCACCAGATTGGTTCATGGTGACTTGCATTTAATAGCATTGCATGGGCAATGTGATACGGAACAGGAGCAGGTTGGAACCTTCAACTCTCCCGTCAGCTTTCAGTGTCTGCAACTGCCTGGACACAAGAGAGATAATGTGACTCGCGCTGTTTGATTCTCTCTGACTCATGGTCATGTTTTGTCATCTGAGGTCTAGGAATACTGTCCTGACATTCATAAATATTTTATTTGAACTTCATAATAGAACATAATTTAAATGAAATGATGATGGAAAAGCAAAAAGAAAACAATGTTAATTTTTGAGGAATTAAGTACATTGGTAATGTTTTTAACATATCAGTCTCACATTTTGTTTGATTCTGAAGTATTTTGCTCAATAGCCAAAATAATGAGGAGCAGTCTTATAGTTTCCTGTCCTCCGTGGCAGAATTGTTGCTGCAAGGTATCCTTTTTCATTTTCAAAATAAGAGCAATGCAAACCACATTTATAAAAAAATGACAGTACTTCAATAATACTTTTGCCAGTTGAAATGTAAACTAATCCAGAAGGTAGACATTCTGTATGGAGAAAGTAAAAATTTCTCTATATGTAGACCTGGCTTAACATTATCCATACTTTTCCAAGTCCTAGAACAGTACCAAGGAAGACAGTTCACCTGTATTTTGCAACTCAGACCCATCAGAGCTAACATGGCAACGTATCACATTGCCCTTTCTGGACTATCTCAGTGGATTGGCTGGAAAAGTTACCAGTAATAAAAAATCAGGGTTATTTACTGATGCATTTTGTTTGTATTACAGCTCATAACATTAGCAGCCATAATAGGGGTATCAGAATGTATACCATAGAATCATAGAATGCTTTGGGTTGGAAAGGACATTGAAGATCATCTAGTCCCCTGCCATGGGCAGGGACACCCTCCACCAGACCAGGTTGCCCAAAGCCCCATCCAGCCTGGCCTTGGACACTGCCAGGGATGGGGCTTCCACAGCCTCTCTGAGCAGCCTGCACTAGGGCCTCACCACCCTCACAGTAAAGAATTTCATCCTAACATCTAATCTAAACCTGCCCTCTTTCAGTTTCAAGCCATTGCTCCTTGTCCTATCACTGCACTGCCTGATAACAGCCCCTCTCCCACTTTCCTGTAAGATCCCTTTAGGTATTGGTAATTAGATCTCCCTGGAGCCTTCTCTTCTCCAGGCTGAACGAGCCCAACTCTTGCAGCCTGTCTTCATAGGAGAGGTGCTCCAGCCCCCAATCATCTTTGTGGGCTCCTCTGTACTCACTCCAACAGCTCTATGTACAATGAAGGCAAATTACTTTTAAAATGCAGTCCTTTATTCTCATAGTCATGATTTTTGCTCCAGTCCTGCAGTGAATGTTGAATAGGTGGAGTCAGCTGTACAGATGTAATCAATAGGGATGGAAGGGATGACAGAGCTGCACCAAAATGCAGCTTAATAGGTCCTTTGCTATTTTTGGTTGACCTCATTAGAATTTCTGGTTTATTCATTAAGGTTCTGCTTCAGCAAAGTGTACAAGGCCATAGTAACAACAAACTCACATCTTGATTGAATAAATTGATACATGTGCTTTACTGTTTTCCTGAAGGGGTGTTTTAGTACTTTATTTTTCTAATTAAAATAAGAAAAATGTAGGAGAGGAAAATGCAGTCATGTAATTCCACAATTATTATGTTGCACAACAGTAAAGTTAATTTAATCTTATCTAGTATGCTAAATATCTTGCAGAAGTTCCTACTGACCTAGTCAAATATTTTAACATTTGAGGAGAATGCTTATTACAAATCTGCAAATCTCATTACTAATGAATAAAAATTAAATTTACATAATTTACTCTTGTTCATATGATTCTTTCTGTGTAGTGTCTATTCATGTAATGAATTTCAATTTCAACTGGTTTAGAATTATCCATTAGGAGCAGAAGGGGGGGGAAAGGGAAAGAGAGAGTATATATTTTGGTACTCAGTTTGTACAAATGTAACTTGAAGGACTTGATTTCCAGTTTAGAATTCCACTGGAATAAACTATGACATGTTTAATATTACAGTGGATTTTAAAAGCAAACTCACCAGGACAAATTTCAAGTCTGGTCTTTTCTGATTATATTTATCTTGTAGCTTTAAACTAAGAAAAATTAATATCATTACTGGGACAAACAGCACATTTTTACACTTCCTTTGAGGCTGAGAACTTACCTTTTCACATCTGAAGGCTACAGTGTGGCACTGCTAACCTGAAAAAAAGGACAGAAAGCTTGACTTCATCTCTTTACAAGTAAAAACTATTTGTAATACTAAGAACATAAGAATGGTTAGTGGTTCAGAACTCTGCAGGATCCTCCATCAGCATGTCTCAAGCAATGACCAGTAATCAATTTCTAGGTGGTACTCTAAGAAACAGGGCAAAGTCACAACAATCTTCCTCCTCAAAGCAGTCCAACAATCACTCTCTTGTGAACACTCAAAGCTTAAGTTTAACCCTTGTTTTAAATGCTTTTATGACGACTTTATCATCCAGGAACCTATCTAATCTCATTTGAAGCTATTGATGTGGGTCTCTACAGCTTCATGTGGCAACAAACTGCTTTGCTTCATCTGTATATGCTCATTTGCTTGTTTGGTCTGCAACTTTTCATCTGAGTTCCCTTAATTTTTGATTGATGAGAAACAACAATCTGTTCCCTCCCTACCTTTTAAGTTTCACTCATGATTTTATAGTTCTGTCAAAAGCTTCCTACAGTGTCTCTTCTCTGGGCTGAAGAATCCTTGCCTGTCGAATTCCTTCTCTGGGGGTATGGTTTGTAATTTTTTTAATCATTGATGCTCTTCTCTGTACTTTTTTGTTATGTCCTTGCAGAGGTAAGGAGATAGGATTGTCAACAACACTCAGAATCCATGTGCATGAAGTGTCAGTATGTTTTTCAACTTTGCTCTCTATTTTTTCTCCATAATTCCTCAACCTCCCCTTTTCTCTTTCAACCATCATTCATTGTTGAACTAACATTTTCATCAGTCTGGCTACTAGACCTCTGAAATCTCTTTTCTCAGAAATAATCAATAGTTTAGAACACCTGACAGCAAATGTAAAATTACCTTTTACATGGCTATCATCCTTTTTAACTTTATCCACACTTAGCCATCTGTACTACTGAGTTTTAACACACTCAGTAACTCAGTATTGAGAGTTTATTGACACTTATATTCATGACTTCTATAGCTCTCTTTGCCCTCAGTACCGTTGACAAACTTTGCCATTTCACTCTCCAGTCTTTCTTTATTTATTCCTACCCTTTCTTTCCTATCTTGGAGTATTTATTTGCTCATGAGATTGTCTTGGGTAGAAACAATGATTGGATTTCTCTGATGGGCTGTGGAAAGCTTTTTGAAACATAAGTATACAATAGCAACTGATTATTGATTCTGTAAAGGATGAGTAAGACCAAACTTCTCTGTACAAATCTCATATTGATTTTTCTCAGTGATACCATATTTATCCATGTACTTACTGCCTGTCTTCAAGATTCTATATTCCACTAATTTGTCTGGTGGGTAATCCCCAGATCACCATGGGAACCTTTTCTAAAATATAATGTAGTATTTGTTGCCTTTTCCTTGGGTACCTATTCCAGGCCATTTTAAGAGAAAGTTGAAAAGCCTGTTAGTAGCATGCTATTTTTAAATGTTCAAGACCCTTTAGAACTCAGACAACTCATTACTATGACGTTAGCTTTTCCTCCTTTTCTCCTGTGAGACAGATACTCCAAAATGTTTCCCATAAAGTTTCTACTATGTTCTTTTCAGAGAACAAAAAAATGCAAAGAACTGATTTTACTTCACTCAGCATTTACACGGGTTCTTTCACCAGCAGCTCTCAAGATACTTCTCAAAAGAAATAAGTACAATCCCTATTGTACAGAGGGAAGAAAAAAGAAGCATTGAGAGAGGAAGGGCTAGATTTAATAAAGGACCGACAGCAGGACTAGGTACATAAATACCTTGTCTTCTCTGCAGTGGTTTAGTGCAAGCCAGCTTTGATATGAAAGTCTCATAACGGTTTAGTGTGTCTTGAGCCTGAGTTGATGCACACCCCCTCACTCGAGATAGGTTCTGTCTCCTGACTCCCTGACTTGATGTCCTGATCACTAAGCTGTAGTGCATCTACAGCTAAGCCTGTTCTAAAGGGTCCTTTGACAGTAATTAAAAAATAAACTGTGGGATTTATTTGGGGTTGCCACAATGTAAAAAAGCTAGCTGAAGAAAAGTCCAAGATATGAGCAATTCCATTTTTTCACAAATTGCTATAATCCCAAATTGGCCCATGCTTATAATGATATTTAAATATGCTTCAGGCCTTCTGAAATAACTTCTGAACTCACATTGCAAATGAACACACAGATAAGGGCAGTTACAGAGCATCTTTTGCTAGAAATTCCTGATGGCTACGCCTTCTGCCCCAGCACTCTTCATGTTTTGTACACTAACTGATGAACACACACCCCATCATAAATTAATGCTTCCTGTCTTGTATGAATAAGCTCCAGTAATTCTGTAGCTGGCAAGCAAGGAAAACAGGAGAGGCTAAACAGGATTAGCAGAATACCAAAGCATCCTCTTTAATTACCTGCTACAATATGTTCATTTATTTTCATCTCCAAGTAACTTTTTTGCCATTCATGCCTGATTGATCACATAAGGACAGGGCTGGGAGCTAGGACAGTCTATTCATTATCTAAAAGGTTATTATAGTAGGTGCTTTTATTAATCAGACTTTCAACAGGAGAGGTATGAGATTGTTCACTGCCATTCAGAAAGCTAGTGCTTGAGGGTTCCACCTAGGCAAGAGCAACTCACACCAGTAGGTCAGCTAATCTAATTGATAATAGTCCTATTAATTTGGAGTTGAATATTAACAGCCTGCAGCACTGGATCATCTTTACACCATTCTCATTATATGGAGATTTCATTCATTTGGGAGGGTAACAAGTGCAGAGTATTATTAACAAAATTAAGAGGAAGTATGTAAATTGGAAAGAGATACTTATTATTAAGTATTTGCATGAAAGAAGTATTTTAGTTTCAGTATCATTTAACAGAGATGGCCTGTGAGCATCTGAAGAAGTTACATGAATACAAGATTTGGTAGTAAAAATGAAGACTATTTTACTTCAAAGGTAGGGAAGTAGAAATATTAATTGTGCTTCCTTTTTCATGTGCAAAGGAGTCCCTGTGAGTCTTGCTAAACCACTACAGTTACATAGTTCCTCTCTGGGTCATTGTGAACATCCTCTGTAGATTATGGAATAGACAGCAGGATGCAAGCAATTTTCAGGGATACCGAATTTCTCATTCCCTATAGGCTTAGGCAAGAGAGAGTTTCTAGGACGTTTTGCACAGCTAACCTCTCTAGAAGTGCTCAGAGCCAAACTTCAGGCACTTAATAAATTTTACAGCTGAAAACTGAAGAGCTCTTGGCCCTTTGCTACCCAAGCAGTTTCTGCAGATTGCTGTCATGGACCTTGGTGTATAAATTCTTCCTGTGTTGCACTTCAAGCATTACTCTTTTAGATTTTTCCTTTGGACTCACAGAAGATCCTCTACTATAGTTTATGTTCTATATAATGTGTTAATAAAAGTGTTGAACAAGGCAGTTGTATCTAATACATAGAGTAGAAAAAAGTTAATGTATACTGATGCTCTTCTGTGCTGATTCTCATTCCCTTTATAGAATGGACATGAGCCATAGCTGTCATCCGTAATATTTTCCCTCTCAATATAGGAAAACTTTTGGTCAAGGGAGCTCATATTTATTTATTTATGTAACGTAGAGCTTCTAGCATGTTGTATCCAAAGTTTTTTTTGGTTTTTTTTTTTACATATTTTCAAGCAGATGGGCATGATTTGACACAGCTGGGTTTATCCTACCGATTGCACAGCTTGGAAAAAATCCTGACTGGGTTGGGGTAAAATGATTCATAGATTCCAAAAAATTTGTCACTGTTGTAAAACTAAAAGACAATTGGTTCTGATTGGCAGTTTCCACTCAAAAAATACATTGGCTTTGAAGGAGAAAAACTGCTGCAGATAAAAGCATGAGGGTCCCTCACAGAATTGTTTTCTTTGAAGAATTTAGGTCTACATTTTAGTAAATGGGAAAGTGCTCTCTAGTTCAGTAAAAATAAAAGGGTTTTCTTCAAGTGATCCTATAACTACAGTAATCCTACAGTTACTGTATAACTGCTCCAGTGGCAGAGAATAAATACTGAAAAATAAATAGGTAAGAGGTTTTGGCTTTATAGCAAAACTAGGATTTGCCCCAAATGCCCTCTTTGCCTTCATAAACGAAGGAGTACAGTAATTAAAGTTGCTGGAGTGAAGGAAATGCATTCTGAAGACTTACACCTATGAATTCATATACTTTGTGTAATTCGATTCCTCTCCACTTCTATTGGAGAGGATCATACCCCAGAGAAACCAGTGGAACATGCAAAGAAACCAAGTTCAAGTGAACCAGCCAGAGAGTGCCAGCCTATGCTTAGGACTTTAGTTAAGAGTGAAGTTATGACAGCAGATATCCATGGATTAAATTCTACTCCCTGATGTTTCCTCAAAGGGGGAGTCATGCTCCCAGATAAGACCAAGCAGGAAAAAAATAACCCCTACAAATATTGCCATAACTAGCAACTCCTGCTCTAGCAACTCCTGCTCTACAGAAGACACTACTTGTGTAACAATTTTCTCCTTTTCGGGCAAGAATTAATTTGCTGCACTTCCTGAAGTTGAATATGTTCAACGTCTCTCCCAAATACAGCTGTATCCCTTTTTCTGTCATCCCTTTAGGAATTTAGATTATAATTTTAAAGAAACAAAAAATTCTGGTAATGTTATGTTATCAGCTTTTCTCCCAATTGCCAAATGTAGAGGTCCCTTCTTCTACTTGAAAGAGTTTGGTCACCCGTGTTTTTTTCATGTGGGGTCCTAAGAGAGTGCAATGTGACTCTTAGGAATATCCTTTAGAAATTTTAGTGTATTAACTCAGCTTTAAAGACATATTCTGCTTCATCCTCTGTTTTAGTTTTGTGTGACTGGGTTCTGGTAAAGAAGAGGCGGCTGCAGGGCTGGCTTCTGCAAGAAGCAGTCAGAAGCTCTGTGCAGGCCCCACAGAATCCACCTGAAAAAGGAAGTGATAGAGTTGCTTTGGTAGGTGTCTGGCCTCCAGCCAGCATCAAACCACCACACCCTGTAATGCCAACCGTGAAGAAGAGTATCATTGTTGTGCATTGCTCTGTTTATAGACATCAGTAAATTCTTCCTCAGATCATTGTGTTTGGTTGCTTTAAATAAACAAACAATGCCACTTAGCATATTTTTGATTAGGCAATAAATGAGCTGATTGCTGAAATGGAGAATTATTATTTGATCAAGGAATCTAAAGAAAGCAGGATTTCATATTCATAAATTCATTACTTTTTTTTCAGCTGTAACATATCAGCATCTGCACATCAAAAGCTTAACTGTGTTGACTTCATACCAAAGGGAAGGAAAGAGGCTACTGATAGATTTATACTGCAAATCCACGTCTTTCCATTGCTGTCTTGATTAAAAGAGTCTTTAATTTAAGCTTAATTTAAGCTTAAATCCTAAAGTTTCAGGTAAATCATATTGGTCACGATCATTTCACTGTGTAAAGTGTGATCAAACTTGTACAAGAAAAAGAAAGTCTGGTTTCCTGAAACTAGTGTGGGGTTTTGTTTGCTTGTTTGTGTTTATTTTTTTTACCCCATTAAACTAGTGGCTCTTCCCCCTGGACTGTAGGATCTGCATTCCTACATGACCTTGTGGTCCATGTGAGGGTTGGGACATTTTAAATGCATTTTGGCAGTGGAACAGGGACTTCCCCCAGCAAATCCTTGGGGCATCTCAGGCCCAGTATTTATTTTCTAAACTGTGCTGTTCCAGAGCTCTATTGTATTGTTAATACTATTTAAAGCTATAGTTGTTTATAATGGCCTTGGTAACATGGGACCTATTAAAAAATAATTTAGACCTTAACCATATGACTTCTTCCAGGTAATATTGGAATAATGGGCAATAGATAAAAAAGAGATTTAATGCTCGGAGATCCCCATCAAATCACACCCCTTACTCTCACATGGATCTACATTTTCATGAGATACAAAATGTGTAAGGTAAAAGTCACATAAGTTTTCTTATACGTATCTCCTGGGGCTGATATGGGCCATTATTATGATTTATTTGTTATTTGTTGTGCACTGACAGGATGTTTGACTATTTGCAAACAAGATGGATGATGTTACCATTGTGTGACCTTGCAGCCTACTTACTAATGAGTTAACACAAGGAAGCAGGGACTACAGCATAATGATGTGCTTGCAGACTTGGGGTACTACGGAATTATTTGTATTATTGCTCAAAGAGGAATAGGTGGTAGTTTCCTAATTAGTATCAATCTGTTTCCAATTAATACCAATTAGTAACTCAGCTAAAGTGGAGGTGGTGCTGTCAAATATCTAAAATTTCTCTCAACATTCCTCCTTATGGCAAGCTCCCACTTGAGAAGGAATCAGTTTTTTTAAAGCTCTTCTATCAGCAAGTCAAGGAGCAACGGCTCAGCTAACTGACATGTTAACTGAATTTTATTGTGTTTTCAACTGTCTTCTTTTTTTATTTTTTATCATATAATCTTAGCTGATTTTCTGTTGGGTGTAATCACAGAGAGCTCATCAGAATGCAGGCTTCAGTGTCCTCAAAGATAAAATATCTTGATATACTCTGTTATTAATTGTTCCACGTTTTCTTATAGAGCAGTATGACTGGTCATCAGATATGAGCCCAATACAAAACATTTAAAAACTACCCAATAATTCTAAAATGTATAAATGTAGTTTAAAATAGCTTTTTTATATGATTTGATGTGTGACTGACTACTGAAACTGTGGTCATTCTGTTTCTTGCTGACCTTAGAAAAGCAAACCTATTACTGCTCTTTCACTATATTAAAAAAAAGCTAAGTAAAATAAGATCTCCCTACAGTGATAGTTATATGCCATTACTCACAGAACAATACAAGGTACAGTTCAACCTTTCTTTCCACTGATGTAGCCTTCTGAAATTAATGGTAGTGCCAGTGAGCAATTGAGGTTAAAATGTGATTGATCGATAATAAAAATCCCTACCTTGTTCCACTATAAGAGTATTTCCAAGGTAGTTTTTCTCCTATTTTAAGTTGAGGGTAGTTTCTTCCATTGTAGATGAGCTGCAGAGATGGGAACAAATACAGTTATGGTTTGGTATTGTTTTAATGGGTTTTCTTCCTAGTTTTTATATAACTGTACACAACACCTTCATAAAATATGCCTTAGATGGTTTCTTTTTCCCACAAAATGATCCTTCAGGCTATCATTTTGATGGAAGGACAGTTTTTCAGGGGCCAGAGCACCAAGTTCCAAATGTGTAGGGTGAAGACTTTCAATCTGTAACTTGATAGTCCAGTGCTGGTTTATGCAGTAATTGCCTCTTAATATTAAATTCAGCTGGCAGCATCCTGCGCTATCAATATCAAATAGGTATTTATAGTTTCAGACTTTTTAATAGTTTAATCAAATTAAAAAGTAAAAAGTAGTGTTAGATGAAGGCAACGGCATGCATAGTGGAGCACCTTAATCTGTATAAACTTGTGCGTTTTCAGCTAATCAATTACACAGAGCTTCTTCCTTTTTTCTCTGTTAATGACTGCCTTATTAAATAAAGTCTTAAATAGCTTGCTAGGATGCTCACTGGTCTCTAGCAGGCAGACTGAGTGTCTGCCAGCTCCTTTGCCATTACATCTTAAGGTCTTTTACTGTCTGAACAGCTGGATGATTGCATAGAGCACTGGCAAGCAGCCACTATCCCCTCCAAACCCCAATTAAAACCGCTGTCACAGTGCTAAGAAAGCACAAGCTGCAGCTTTATTTTATGCAATGATCAATGACAGTAGTTTTTTTAAATCATACAACACTATAGTTTCATATATGGCTCAACAAATATTCTTCTGTTGCAACTGGTTCATGAACTGCTGACAATCTTCCCCAACACCCATTTCATTTGATATTATTTGCCAGCTAATTTACATGAGTACTTTTCGGTCTATAGACTATACTGTGTGTAGCAGTTTCTTGCAGTAACTGATGTTTGAAATTTCAGCTACATTTATGAATTGGAATTGGAAGCAGAAGCCACATGGTTGGTTGTTGTTTCTTGGTAGGAAAAGTATAACTCTTAGGAGGGAAAGAGGCATCTTCAGGGGATGATTCATCCATCTCTATACTGGGATGAATCACCCTGTCAAAGTGCTTATTGACTGCAGAAGGAGCCTTAATGATTGACTAATCTAGACACCTAAATTTCAAACAGCTAAAGTAAGGTGATTCCCACTCTTAATGTATACTTCTGACAGACAGTGATGCACTACTGTTAATAGTAGAGGTGCTAATGGTTGCCACAGGCACACTTACTATATATCATACCACCGTACCAACTCTGATTATCACTGAGCTAATCCTAAATTTGACTAAAAGATGAAAACAGCAATGGCCTTATATCCTGTCTCAATCAATAAAAATAAGATTTAAAACCACATCTAAATATGATGAACTGTGAATATGGATATATTCTTTTACTTTATCCTTATCTTTATAAGCTCTACTTTCTTATCTGTCCTTGACACTGTGTGAGTCATATTCTAACCCAAGTTTAAAAAGTTTTATTTAGTGGAAAAAATGCTACAGTCTGAAGTGTCATTCTTCTTATATATATATAATATTGTGTATGTCTCTATGCCCAAATCACTTCCTTTATCTCCTCGTGTTGGCAAACTTTAATATTAAAGGACCTTCATATTGATAAATCCAAAGTATCTTTCTTTTACCTAAGCAATTAAGCTGACATCATTCAAAGGAATCCTATTCAACTAAATCAGAGATTAGTTGTAACAGAATACATTTTGTCTTTCGTTTCTGAGCCGATAGAAGTGACTACTTTTTGCACAACTTGAAGTCCTTCCCACTGCTTTCTACAGGAGCACACACATTCATTTATGACTCACTGCTTGTTGTAAGGTCAGTGCCATGAAAAACTGATATATGTAACCTTTGCACTGCCCTCATGTATCATGCTTGTCCATATTAGGATCTGCCTCTGGTCAAGGGACAGTTGTAGCAATTTTTTGGGAGTTCCAATATCTCAGGGTAACCCAGAATTACTTCTAAATTTTTTGAGGGGCAGTAGGTATTTAAAGATGTATTTCGTGAAAAAACAAGGAAATAAGTATCATTTTAATTCTGCCTTATTGTATTACACCCTTTTTGTCTTATAAAGCACAGGGATAAGCAATACAACATTTCTGGAAAAATCCATCCTTGCCTTGTACTTGAATATGGACTGAGAATATGGATGCTGTTTCTACTTCTCAGTGATAGGTCTGTCTGATTCATTGAACGCTGCTTTTCAACCCCTTGTTTTGATCATCTGCCGTATCTGTTCAAGAAAAGCTTCTCTAATGGTTTCCAGTGCCAAACTGACCATTATATTGTGTTTATTGTCCTGTCTGTCTGGTGTGGTACTTATTCTCATCTGCTATACTCTCAGTAGTTGTCCGTGTCTTATGAGAAGGATATAGTTTCTTCCCTCTCGTGCCTTTACTGAGAAACATGCCCTATGAATAAAGTCATGATTCAGTCCTTCAAGATTAGTTATAAATCCTTCCTATAACAATGCATTTTCCTATAGTTAACTCTGTAGCCAAACCTTCTCCTCAAAATACTTCAGAGGAATTTTCCACGCTTCACTCGTGGTAAGAGAATGACCCTTTGTAAGTAAACGTTTAACCAAGATTATGTTATCTGGTTATGAATATTAGCATGTTATAAGATACTTAAAGATGGCAGTGACAAAAAGAAACAAAGAAACATGAAAACTAAACTTCGTCACATGAACAGACTTCAGTGAAGCATCTCTCACATTCAAGAAAATAGCTTGAGTTACCAGTAAGAAAGAGGAAAACCTACACTTTGCCTTCCATGGAGAAGTGCTATCTATCCAAATATCCTTACATTCTAAACTGATATGCAAAAATCCAGATTTAAAAGGTTCCCATGATAACAACTGTAAAAAACCCATTTTGATAGTATTAAAATTTTGTAGTTCGCTATTCATCTATATAAATATATAGTTCTATTTTATTCCATAAGTATAAATAGAAGTATAAAATGTCATATAAAAATAAAGGCATAATTTAACCTACTAGATGATATGGTGACACTAGCAGATTCAAACAGAGATGATCAATCTATTTCCATGCCAAAACACACTTACTTTGTGTCTGTTTAGCATTCATATTGCTTCTGTTCAGAGCAGCATTTCCCAAACTAGGATTTATTGATTTAACTGTGGGAAGGAAATTCCATAAGTGCAAACCTTTAGGGCAGATTTCTATTGCTCTTGTTTCCATTCAGTCTAAAACCATTATCATGAGAAAGAGAAGGGGTAAATCAGACCTTCATCACCATGTAAAGATAAAGAGTTGAGAAAATGGGAGACAGTATGAAAAAATTATACAAGGTCTTTCAAACCTCAGCAGAAGGACAAATTTTGGACTAACATTTCAAGAGTGGGTGTGGGGTGCTGAGCTGAAATGCTTTCTGTTAAACATCTCTATTTAATTTCCTACCTTACATTGTGATCCAGGAGGTCTGTTATCCAGCATGAGTCATTTTGTCACATTCCAGATCTGAAATGAATAACGCTATTAACATTTATGGTGTGCTGTAGTTTTGCTGTATCTTGCAAATGTCTATTTTTTCATCTGTTGTCATTGTCAGAAGTAACAGCTGACAGTGTAAGAATATATGTCCATTACCAATGTAGAGAAAAATAATAGTGCCCTTTACTCACTCTCTAATAAGAGCTCATTCCAGTTTAAGATTTGTTAAAACATAATTTGATCAGTGCAGGGGCTCAGGAAGAGTGCTTTATTATTGACTACTGCAGTGGAGATGAGTGGCCTATGTTAACGGAGCCATTACATAAAGCTTTATGAATGACATTTACTTTATAGGGCTTTGGCTGGATCTGAGTATCAGAATCTTTTGTGGTTTTTGCATCTAGCTCTTGGGAAACCCAGGTCCAGGAAGGCATTGTAACTGGTACAAGAAAAATAAGAACTAAGCCAACCTAACTTCTCAGAAGACATTTATCTTGAAAGGATGCATTCTTAGAAGTGGAATACTATGTGAGAAGAGAAAGCCAAGCTCAGTCATTTATGATTGAAATCAACCTTCCCAAAAATTCTATATATATATACAAATACATCTATACTCAACATTTTTACGGTATTGATGAACTTTTAACAATACTAGAAAGTTTAATGCTTTCAAGATATCAGCTCAAGCATACCCTAATATCTGAATGAGAACTGCTAAAAGCCTTCAACTCCCAAAGAGAAGGAAAAAAGAAAAGGAAAAAGGAAAAGAGATTAAAATAGTCATTGGACAAAGTATTTACATATTGACTACTTATATCTAGTTTTTGTTTCTAAAGTCCTCAAATTGTAACACTGGAAGCATGCATATGGATACTAGCAAACATGATCTATATTGGCCTATTCATAAATGTGAACTGTTCAGAATCCATTTCCATATCTACCAAAAGACAGGCAATTGTATCGGTATAGCAGTGAGTATACCTTAACTGGATCTGAATGTCTTTATGTCTTCTAGACCTAGGCATTATAGGCAGTATTTCTGTTTCCATAACAAAAGAGAAATTTGCACAATTGTATTTCCTACCCAGTCAGAATAATCTTTCATTATAAGTATTCTTTTCTGACAAAGGGATGACTCAATGTGTGCATCTTTTTTTAAAAAGGTCAAACACTAATGTCAGGCCTCTGATTTTATTTCTGGATGAGGAAATTGCCTAAACTAAATGGAACCTGTAAAGGATCCAAAGCAATGAAAGATTGCACCTGAGGAATGGCTTACAAAAGAAAGTGAAGGTAATGTCACTTTTTCACAAATCAAAAGTCAAATATCATACACAACTATGTATTTCACAAGCAAACTGAATGCAACTCCTCCTCTCAGACCAAAAAGTATGTAGATCAAGCTGTTGAGATAAGATATGGAGGGCTCTGTCAATGCTAATGGAGCAATTGATGGTTTTTAGAGAAACTGAGTTTTGTAGGATTTCATAATAACAAGAAAAGATAAGGTTATATGGAAAAGAGGATGGGAAGGTTTTGAGCTGCAGGTAAGGAATTGGTGACCAGAAGAATTCCTAGAAGACTGATACTAAGAAAGTAAGTTCAGTATTATCACGTTAGGATTGAGACAAACTCCAAATTATGTGGGAGAAATTCCAGGGGTTGTTTTTTGATAGTGTGTCCAAGCCTAACTGGAAGAGCAACAGACAGCTTCTACCTGGATTTGTGCAAAGTCTGCACAAGTCTGCACTTGTGCATCTGACACTGTTCTGCACCATATCTTTGTCTCTAAATGATAGAGACATGGATTTCATGGATGAACCACTGAGTAGATAAGGAATTGTCTGTACAGTCACATTCAAAGAGTTGCAGTCATTGGCTCAATGTCCTAATTGAGATCAGTGATGGGTAGCGATCCTCAGAGGCTGGTAGTGGGGTCAGCACAGTTTAACATCTTTGTCGGGCATGGGCATTGGGATTGAGTGCACCCTCAGCAAGTTCGCTGATGACAGCTAGCTGTGTGGTGCAGTTAACACGCTGAAGGGAAGGGATGCCATCCTGAGGAACCTTGACAGGCTTGAAAGGTGGACCCTGAAACCCTTATGAAGTTCAACAAGGGAAATTCAAGGTCCTGTAGGGTCAGGGCTATCCCAAGCACAACTGCAGGCTGGGCAGAGAATGAAGGAAGAGCAGCCCTGAGTAGGGCTTGGGAGTGTTGGTTAATGAAAAGCTCATTGAAAGCTGGCAATTCAAGTTTGCAGACCATCAAACCAACTGTATCCTGAGTTACATCAAAAACAGCATGGTGAACAGTTAGGGGCAGGTGACTCTAGTCTGCTCAAGTGAGACCCCATCTGGAGTACTGAGTCCAGCTCTGGGGTCTCCAGTTCAGCCTGGAGAGGAGAATACTTCAGCCTTCCAGAGCCTAAAGGGAGCCTAAAGGAAAGATGGAGAGGGACATTGTGTCAGGGAGTGTAGTTATAGGACAAGGGTTAATGGGTTAAAATTGAAAGAGGGCAGTTTTAGATTAGATATAAGGAAAAAAAATCTTCCCTGTGTGGGTGGTGAGGCCCTGGCACAGGCTGCCCAGAGAAGTTGTGGCTGCCCCCTCCCTGGCAGTATCCAAGGCCACGTTGGATGGGGCTCTGGGTAACCTGGGCTTGTGGAAGGTGTCCCTGAGCATGGCAGGGGGTTTCAAAATAGATGATCTTTAAGTTCGCTTCCAAAGCAAACCATTCTGTTGTTCTCTTATTCTCCAAGAAGAGGAATCTGTTTCCTTGCTGGATGACAATGTTTCCTTGCTGCATTTACCTCATGCAGATAGCCACTGAAGGAAGGTGTTCTACACCTTTAATAAACAATCATGCTCTTCCTAGGAGTCCCTTAAAACTGTGTTCAATTATTCTGAGTTTCTACTGGTTGGGTGGGTTTTATTCTGTATTCTCTTTCGCTAATGACGGGTTGATTTGGATGACACATATATTCCACCAACTTTCAACAGTTCATCTTACCTGAAGGCACTCTGTATCATTCAGACATTGTTATATGAGACTAGTCTTTACCTGTGTAACAGCTATAAGTTCCTGAATCAGCAAGGCTAATATAAGAATGACAGATTACAAAAGTACAATGATGCACACAAAAAATGCACCTTTGTTCTAGAGATACAAATGGTCAGAGCAAGTGCAATGTAGCAGAGCATCTGGAGTGCTCCAATATAAACGAATGAATTTTAAGACCTGAAGAAGTTAGAACAAGCAAAGGTTCACTATTTCTTGTTTAATGAGTGATTTTGTTTACAGGGTGCAATAAATTTTTTATTTTCAAATTTTTATATTCTTTCAAGAGCAGCACAAAACATTGTTTCTACACTTACCATTTTGTAGGTCTCTGTTCTTAAACTAGCATAATAATGAATGGACTCTCTGTGCATAAACTACCATAATAAATGAATTCTAATGAAGTGTGTTAACTAGCTTCCTCTTACATCTGTGAACAGATATTAACTAGACACCTTCCCTGACTGAGCTTTGTGAAGCCACCTATAGTCAGTGAATTCAATGGATAGGGGTAATTGGTGCTAGTGTTCTTCCAAGGATGCCACTCTGTATTACGCTTGGTTGTCAATCATACTGCCATGGGTGTTGCAAATAAAATCAGAATGTGCAGCTGCTCTGCCCATGAGTTTATTTGCCTGGTTTCTCACCTGTGGGCATCATGCTGAATAACCTTATCATCCAAACTAACAGGGTGGCATCTGTCCATCACTTCCAACTTCTCTTAGGTGGTCTGTCTGTTCCCAGAACTCTATCAGAACCAGTGTGCTATGAAGACAGATTAAGCTCTCACAGTCTTGGCCTTACTGCTACCAAACTGTAAATCTCTAGTTCTAACTACTTTATATCTTAAGCTGTCCCCAGAGATCTGCTATATAGAAAACTTCATGAAATACAAAGCTAATAAGATGGATGAAATACCTCCTGGGCATTTTTGTGATCTGTCAAAACTCAGAATATGCAGAGGACAGATGATAAATATAAAACTATGAAAGGGTTTGAAGAAGAAAAAGTGGTCTATTTATTTAGCAAAGATAGAAATGTTAATGAATTTTGCAGCATGGAAGCATTATCTACTATGGATGGTTAGGGCTCAGGCTTGCACAACTAAAAGAGATAAATGACACCCAGCCACAAAATAATCGTTAGGTTATGAATGTCCCTAGAATGCTTGTATGTATTTGACAATATTAAATCTATCTCAATTTCTTATTAAATAATGTATATTTCTGTGAGAAGAAAGAGCACAAGCCTTCACAAAAGTCTTTGAACAAAAGCTATTCTTACTCTTTATCAGTGACAATGAACTCATTGCTTTAATCGAAAATTTAATAAACTCCACCACGAGTATTTAATTCAGACACAACTTTCCTCGTTCATTCTAAACCTCAGATTTTCTGTACGTGCAGGATATAGTTTAGGTACCTTATTAATCCTTCTGTGAAAGTGAAAGTGGTAAAATACAAATCTGCCTTGTAAGGCCACAAGTGGATTTTTATTGCTATTTCTCTACAACTACCAGTAACCAAGCAGAGTTTACCAAATACCACCAAATACCAACTGGTATTAATTAGAACAAGGAAGCTGGAGAGATGTGGCAAAGCTGTATTAGTGAGTTTATCCCAATTAGTACTTTAGTCATTGAATATTCATTGGATAGGACTGTACAATATTGCTAGGATTTTTAAATCTGAGTTTTCTTTGATGGATCCATATGTGCTATTGCAAGTATCCCAGTTTTTATTTAAAAAACCCAAAACAGTTACCCTTTTTCCCATCACTGTCTCACATTTCTAGGGCAATGGTATTTTAGCTTTTATCCAATTTTGAAAGAGAAATCTGAACTGCATCTTTCAACTCGTGAGAAAATCTGGCCATAGTTGATGATATTATTTTACTAATTTAAAGTTGTGGGTTTTTTCTGGTGTGGCTTGTTTTAGTTTTAAACTACTGTGACTTTTTGTGTGCTCTCTTACAGGTGCTTCTTAGTACTGCTAGAGCTGGAGAGGCCCTCATCTTTGGGATATTGAACTGGCAGGAATCATAATGCCTACTTATACCACCTGTGAGACTGTGATTTATGATTTCAATGTCTGTTTGACTTAACATGCTGGACTAGGAGAAGGATCCAAGTCAAGCTAAAAGGCTGCATTACTGGTAAATGTCAATTGGAGAGCGAAGACAGCCCGGATCTCTTTAGGAACATTATGATATTTCCTGGCTCTAAGATGCAATGGGCAATTTAAGACATGGCACGAGAAGAAAGCTTTCTAAGATTTAAATATATGTGTCTCATCCTGCAGGGAGTGAGCTCTTTTGTGGTAAATGAAAGCACATTGGCAGCAAACTGACACTAGAGTCTGTTTGGTATAGATTACCACCTTGGCAAATAAAATCCCTTCACAGGACATTCTCCTAGTTAACGAACCCCACTGCAGAAATCAGTTACTGTATCATCTCTCCCAACTACTATTTTTTAAGATTAAGAGTTGCAAGTCCTTTTTTAGTGACAACAGTCATGCCTTATATGAATAGTTTTTGCAAATATTTGACATCTCATCACATTTATTTTAACAGAGTCTAATTTATTATTTCTTTGTTATTTAACAGCTGGGCTACCGTTGTCTCAAGTTCCTTTAAGTGAAAAGATCCACTTGTAAGAACCAGTACTGAGTAAATTAAAAGAGAAAATACAGTTAACAGCTGAGACTAGAGAAGCCCTTCTCATGACGTATACCATAGTCATGTTTTGTTACAAACTCTAAAGCTGCTTCAGCTTCACCTTTCTGTCGCCATGACCTAGAGATAATGGAAGTCAGCATCTTGACCTTTCCATATTTAAAATTCTTAGCCCATGCTGGAAAGCAACATTTTTTTACCCCCTGATTAATGAACGATGGGACAGAAAATCTGAGAAGTCGTAAGAACTATGACAAAGAGAAGTATCAGATATATATATATATATATATATATAAGCTAGGAAAACAGAATGCATTTTCTGTACATTTTGCAGTTGAATTTTGATCTAGTTTATCCAATCCTCTAGATAAATACATTGGTTTGGATCATTATCCACTTGGGAGAATGCCATAAAAATATACCACTAGTTGACTTCGAGAAAGGAAAATAATACAAATTATAAATTGAGCACAGCTGGGAAATATCCTGGTGGGAGCAATTATTTCAGCATTAGGAAAGGCAGGAGATTACACACCCTGAAATGAAGAAAAGCAATGACCTTTATTCACTAGAAAAGTCTTGTTCACTAAGTCTTGCTTGAGAAATGGGTGGTAACACAGATTGATATATCAAGCTGCAAATGCCATAATTAATGTGAATGACACTTCTAGACTTTGGGGAATCAGCTGCTGTTAAAGGTGTTTTGTCCTGTAGAAAATGGTAACTCAGATTGGGGTTTTGAATTAATACTTTGCTCAAGGCATCCTACATCTCCTTAATAAGTACAATTCCCGCACCATATAGCCTTGGACACAGCCTCTTTTATGCTTTCAGTCGTAGCCATCAGAGACTGCATTGATGCTTAGGGAGATAAACTCAGAAGCTCCTCATCTAATATATCCCAATATGCATTTAAACAGCTTCCTTATCTTTAACAACAAAGATTTTTTATTGTGATTCTCCTTTCCTGTTTATTTTGTAAATGATAAGGGGAATAAAAATAGTCTAATAAGAAAATAATCATAGAGAGTGATGTTAACTAATCCAGTTAAACTAGTATTACTACAAAACCACCATATCAAAACCCAAGTTTTACTGCATACAGCAGTTCTTCTCTTTCTGTAGTGTGTGCTTCCATTGATTAATAAAGTTCCTCAGATTGCCTTCATAGATGCATTCCAGCAAAATTAAGGAGAGATCTGAGTACTTAGGCTATTTGTGTTGTTTCTCATTTTATTCATAACTTCTACTATGACATAGCTTGATTAAGAACTAATTCACTACTAAGCCTAACACATAAAATGAATACACACGTATGGAAACACTCAGGAAAATTCTAGTTTGGTAATGGAAAAGAAAACCTTAATCAAGAGGAAAAATTAAGATTCACAGCTACAGAATACTCTGAAATATCTGGAATCTTAAGCAATATTTGGTACGCAACTTATTCTGCCTCCAATGGCAAATGCAGTACTTTAGGGTGGAGCTGGAGAAGGAAAACCAGTGGAGGAAAGAAAACCTGGAGAAGAATGAGAACTGATAGAAGAAAGGACTGAGTGGCTTAGACTAGTTCTTTTCACATTGTGCCCTGTAATCGGGCTGCTGTTCATGACTGGGGTTGTAAATTAACATACAATGTCTCAATTTGGAAGGGACCCAAAAAGCTCACTGAGTGCAGCTCCCTGCTTCTCACAGGACTACCTAAAGCTAAATCATATGACTAAAAGCATCATCCATATGCTCCCTGAACACTGACAGAGGAGCCTGATCCAGTGACTGACCGCTGTCTCAGTGAAATACCTTTTCCTAATGTCCAAACTGAACATCCCCTAATGCAGCGTCATTCTATTTTATTCATTCTATTCTATTTTATCCAGGAGGATACTGTTAGAAACAACATCAAAATCTTTTTTAAAATCCAGACCCATCACATCTACTAGCTTCCCTTTGTCAACTAGGTGGATGGCCTTATCATAAAAGGAAATTACATTACTTTACCCTCATGAACCTGTGCTGGCTATGACCAATGATTGAGTTGTCTCAAGTGTTTTTCAATGATTCCCAGAATAACCACCTCCATAATTTGACCAGGCAATGTCGTGAGACTGACAAACTTGAAATTACCAGGGTCTTCCTTCTAACCTTTCTTGAAAATTAGGATAACCTTTGTCAGCTTCCAGTCAAATGGAACCTCACCAGACTCCCAAGACCATTGAAAAATAATGGAGAGAGGTCTCATGACGACATTAGCCAGCTCTTTCAGTTCCCTGGGATTAATCCCATTGAGTTCAATGGATTTACACACATGCAGATTTAGCAACAAGTCTTGAACAAGGGGTCTAGTTGGCTGGATCAGCTGGAAGTTTATCACCCCCTTGGTCACAATCTTCCCAGAAGCTACTAGAGATCATTCATCCTATCCTTCTAACCTTTTTTTATTCATTCATTCATTCATTCATTCATTCATTCATTCATTCATTCATTCATTCATTCACTCACTCACTTACCCTCCCCACAAGAAAGATGAGAGGAAGAAATAGGACTATTCATTCACTTCTGTCCTATGCTTTGCTATAGAAGACCCTGCACCTTGTTCTCAAACTCGGTTTGAAATTTTATGAGTGCCTTTGGCAGTGCCATCCCTGAAGCCTAAAGCAAAACCTGCAATGACTATCAACTTTGGTGCATGTCAGGTTTTGAAGGTGCCTTCAGCTGTTCATCCTAGACTCTTCACAGAGTCACAGAATTGTAGGGGTTGGAAGGGACCTCAAGAGATCACCGAGTCCAATCGCCCTGTCTAAGCAGGCTCCCCAGGACAGGTCGCACAGTGAGGCGTCCAGACAGGTCTTGAATATCTCCAGAGAAGGAGACCCCACACCCCCCTGGGCAGCCTGTCCCAGGGCTCTGTCACCCTCACTGTGAAAAAGTTCCTCCGCATGTTGGTGCGGAACTTCCTGTGCTCCAACTTGAGGCCATTGCCCCTTGTCCTGTCTCCACAGACCACTGAAGAGAACCTGGCCATTTCCCCCTGTGTCCCACACTTCAGGTATTTATAAACATTAATAAGATCCCCTCTCAGTTTTCTTTTCTAGAGGCTCAACAGCCCTAGTTCATTCAGCCTTTCCTCGTAGGGAAGATGCTCCAGGCCCTTAATCATCTCCGTAGCCCTCCTCTGGACTCTTTCCAGGAGATGCCTGTCCTTTTTATACCAGGGAGCCCAGAACTGTACTCAATACTCCAGGTGGGGCCTGACCAGGGCAGAGTAGAGGTGTAAAATTCTTCCACAATACTGGGGGGATATGGTAATACTGTGGAAGGAAAAAGGCCAATTATTGAATAGAAAAGGAGGAAGAGAAGATCCAAAACAAGTTCAACACAGGTCAGGGGAGAGAAGAAAATTTCTGACTTAAGAGCTACCCAGATCTTCATATTTGTCTCTACTGACAATCTGTAATGTTTACTTCAGAAAGACTGTATTATTTCCCATTTTTCCCAGCATTCTGATCACCAGCATATATATATTATTTCACTTAAATATGCTGGATCTCTTTAGTTCTTATTATAACTTTTAGAAATTTCATGGGTCTTATTCATGTTTATGCAATGTCAATGAAATGAAAGAAATTATGGCAACAGTGACTGCAGGTAAATGAGCTTGAGTGCTCCAGATGACTGAGTGCAGTAGGTGACTGGAGATTTTGAAGGTTACTTAAATTTCTCTCTTAATACAGTGGAAAAAGAAACCTCGGTTTTGTGCCAACAGATCTGACACTGGTTGGTTGGCTGCCTGACCAAATACATTAATATCTAGACATATCGTTATTATATCTTTTGCATTCCTTGGGTTTCTTCTTCCTTTCTCCTCCTCTGCAAAGTCTGTAAAGAAGCAACTGGAAAGTGAAATGTATTTTTTTAAATAAATTCTGAATATCTTTTAAACTCTTATGTTTCTCGTTTTTACTGTATAGAAGATAACGCATATATATGCATATTGTTTTATGGATATCTGCTTCTCTTAGCAATCTCTTCATTGCTGATTAGTCCATTTTCTCTATTTTCAGTTGGGTGAACTGAAGTTAAATGTCAGGAAGAGACAGCATATGATTTTTCTTTTGCTTGATGCAAAGCCACAAAGCTGCTTCATAGTAACACACAGATGATCCTCTAAATCACCTACTGTGGCACAGCAAGTATTAAAACCAGCAAATTTTCCACTGATCTAACATTATGCTTCTTCCAGAAGTTCTTTATACAGGAAAGCAGGGACCAGATGGAATCTAATGGCAAAACTGGCTACTACAGAGAAGGGAAGCGCTGCTGAGACAGCACAGTGCTACAGGAAGGTAAGAGCTGAGTGAAGGGAATCACTTGCTTGAAGTTATATGTATCCTGGCGAGCAGCTGTGATGACTTAAAGTTCAGTCTGTCTGATGGGCAGCTGAGTATCAAAGGCAACATTATACTAACACAGTCTTCATTATTTTCTGAGAGGCTCTTGCCTGCTTTCAACTTAGTAATGTGTCTGCTTGGATCTGAACTTCAGCGAGGAGACTTGAATTTCTCTTGGGTAATCATGAGGAAGATTTTATATATGCGGCAGTAATATGTGTACACTTCAGCGGGTTAAGTACTGTTGAATTACTATTTAAACATTAGCTAGGCTCTTTCTCCATTTTTCAACCCAGACTACAGAACAGAGTCCAAGAACTGAATGGAAGGAACACTTTAGGGGAAAAAGAGAGAGAGATTAGGTTGATAATGATTGTGGAAATGAACCTGAACAGTAGGATCCTCAAGTAGCACATATTGAAAATTCTGTCAATGGCAATGAAACTAAGAGCAGAAATGTCAGCAAGGAAAATGAGCAAAAAAAAGAGGTGGGAAGGGAAATATGCTGAAAGAGCATCTATAAAAAGTGTTTCAAATCCATTGCTTGATAAATTCACTATGTATTGGGGGTGGTTTGGTATGGAAATTTCCAAAGAAATTGCAGAGATTTGTTTTTTTTCATACTGATTTCAATTACAATCACAAAGCCTTTATTTCCTTAATATGAATACATCGTATTCCCTTCTTGTTAACTCCACAGAAATTAGCAGACATCCAAATAAAATAATAAAAATGAAGCAATTAAGGGTCTTCACTTAGAGTGTTGCTCATATATAAGTATTGGTTTTGGGGTGGGTGGTTTTTTTTCTGAACTGTTATCTTAGGAAGTAGAACCTATTCTAGATGTCACAGTTTTTCTTCTATTCGTGCTAATTGGACTAGACTCCACATTGGAAAAACTTGTTGACAAACCTTACCCAATATATGCACTTTTCATTAGGTAAGATTTAGGTAAGCTGTGGCATAGAGAATCAGAAAGTTGTGCAGAGGACCTAAAAGATTTATGCGAAATATTCTGCACTAGAAACTGCTGAGGGGATATAGCTGAGGGAAGTGGACTGCCAGCAAAAGTCAAGCCAATGACAAAATAGAGAGAAAGAAAGCATATCTAACTTCTTGCAGGCCTGGATTCAGTTTAAAGCTGAAGGAGGGAAGGTTTAGATTGAATATTAGGGGGAAGTTTTTTACAGAAAGAGTGGTGAGGTGCTGGAACAGGCTTCCCAGAGAGGTGGTGGATGCCCCGTCCCTGGAAGTGTTCAAGGCCAGGTTGGATGGGGCCCTGGGCAACCTTGTGCAGATCCAGGCCTGAGGTTGATGGCCCTGCCTGTGGCAGGGGGGTTGGAGCTTTATGATCCTCGGGGTCCCTTCCAACCCATGCCATTCTATGATTCTATGATTCTATGATTCTATGATTAGTCACTCTAATGGAACTTATCTGTACACTCCCCTGGTTTGCCGCTTTTCCTTCTCTCTCTCTTCCCCTCCTTTAGGAGAGGACCCTTTTTTTTCATTTTGTGTTTGTATAGGAGTCACAAATTGGCTTTCAGATCCCTAGTGAGGACTCCTAGAGGATCCTGCAAAATGGAATGAAAATTATCAGTGATGAATGATGATAATTATTCAACATTAGAACACTTAAAGCTATAATCAGGTTGTATTTAAAAGTACAAAAGACTAATTTCTTTTAGACCTGAAATTTCAGAAGTCCATCATTCCTAGAGCAGAAGAGTAAAGAAGATCAGGCTAGGTTACATTATATGAGCGTTTTCCACACTTTTGTTATTCTAGAAACTTATAAACACACAGAAAATAAAAGCCCAGCCAAACCAGTGTTCAGACAACACAGGTGAAACATCTCTCATGGCACAAGTAAACATATACATGTAAACCTATACTTTCTACAGTAGTTATCTCTACCCTTTTATGCAATTAAGTTTGTGTACCAGCTTTTAATGGGTATTGAGTGTACTTTAATAAGTAGAAATTAGTGAACATGTGGGCAAAGATCCCTTAATTAACTAAATCTGGAAACGTTGAAGTTATTTAAACAGCGCAACTTGATGCCTGAAACCTCACTTGTAAACTGTGTAGAAAGATTACAATCCAGTAACTGCAAAAAAGGCGATTTTATAAATGAAAACCACCATGAAACCCAATCTCTGAAACTGTTAAAAGTCCTATCTATTTAGAGACAATGAAGCTATAATCAAGTGACACTATCTGAAGAATTAAAGTCTCCAGATTTTTAGAGCAGGGACTAAGACAAAATTCATTTTTCAAGTAAAAGCTACTGTTTGTTTTCTGTGTGTCAGCCTTTTGATCCTCTTGTTAATAGATAAATCCTTTGGTCAGTAGCATTGGCCCATGCATCACAGAAACACATTAACAGTAAACAGTGCTTTCCAGCTCGTCAATCTGGGCACCAGTGAAGACTGAGATATATAGTACGTAAAGGCAGACACAAAAAATTAAAGGAAGAGAGATGGCCAGTCCTTCTTAGGGCTAATATTTTATAGCTCCTGTTTCATTTCTCTACTTGACCTGTGATCTCTCTTTTAAACTTTCTATCTCTAGACCAAACAAAACCATAATTCATAAACTGTATGAAAGACAGTATCTTAGCTTCAGTTACCTAAAAGCCCACTTACATGTCTCAGATCAGTTAAAATGGATTTTTAATTTCTATTTAATTTACTAAACTCCAAGATCATTTTTTAACCTGTTTAAATGTCTCAGCAGATTCATATACACTATGTATTTACAGTATGCCAATTGCAATGGCAACTTCTTATAAAGACTGACTTTTCTTGGTTCACAACAAATTTTAGCTATTGTCATTTTGACTTTATCCACCCACAATATCTGGATATCCTAATTACTCATCACCTTCAAAACTGATCATCCAGTTTCACTTTGTTTTCCTTAGTGGGGTTGATAGCTGTTTTCATGTCCTTTCTTTACTTTCTTCTGAAGGCCAGAAAGCCAGCCAGATTTCACAACATGCTGTAAAAATTGGCAGCAAAGTCGAAGATTCCAGATCAAAGATTAACACACTTGAGGCTAAATACAATCCTGAGTGGAGCAGAGGGTGATAAATTCCAGCATGTCTGTTGATACAGTCACTGTGATGGAACTGCCCTTCCACATTGTAAGAATTCAAAAGACTCATGCTTGATTTCAAATATATTTCAGAGTTTTAATTACTGCAGATATTCCTGGCATCTTCCAACACTATGATTAAGGCATGAATATTTTTCTTTCATTCTCTAATCTAGCATAACTCTTTATTAGGCTAAGCTATGAGCAACACATTTCACTTACTCTCCAGTTTTTTTTTTAATTATGCAAGCTTGAACAGGGCAAACTATAAAAACGTTAACTATTTCTTCCCTACTTTATGTGTGAATAAACAGGGTTCAGAATTCCTTCTGTTTGTTTTTTTTTTAAACCTGAAACCCCTTTTTTTCTGCTTTCTTTGGAGTAATTCCTTCATCAAATAATTATAAAGGCAGTTCCTTCAGTAGCATAATTTTATGTGCCTGGTTTCCCAAGATATTCTCTGCTTAAAGTCTTCTTGGTAGCCCCTACTGACAGTTTTACATTTTTGAGTAGTGCAAATATGTAATGTCTCCTCTCTCTGGTCACATACTCTCACAAAACTCCTAGAACATAATGTATCTGAAACTTCCATCACCAGATGTGGTAGGAAACAGCTCATGTCTTCAACTACTAAAACAAAGCTAAGACAATGATGGTCTTAAGTTGATTTCCTTGGAAAATACATTAGAAAATACAACTGCATGTTGGTCTCAAGTCTAGGTGGCTCTCAATTTTTCTATACTAAAGATATATGTAGCCAGAACATACACTTACGTGCACACATGTACACAAAAGAAATTCTGTGTACTGCTTTCCCTTACCTGGCAGACCTAGATCTGTTCAGCCCAATCCTGTTCCATTTTGTAGCCCATCAGCTGGACCATCCATAGCTTACCACAAGTCAAAGAACCTCCATCGGTAAGCAGCAGTGGTTCACAGCTCAGACGCTGTACCCACCTCAGGTTAACAGCCGACAAGTCTCCTTCGTTGCTAAGAAATTGATCATGGTTTTTATTCTGAAAAGACAGTGGGTAACCTTAGATTTGAGCCATTATATTATTTTTAGTATGGTTTCTTAAGAAAACAGGCCACAGGGCCTTTCTGTTTCCTGCATAGTCCATCTCTGGAGAGGCATTGGTGTAGGGATCCAGCTCTCTCAGAAGATTGGATTAGTCAGCTGCTATGAACAGAAAACCGGCTTTAACTCCCATGCTTATAAGTTTTCCCCCTACTGTGCTCTGATTGCTTCAGCTTTTTGGCATAACTCAGCATGACCTGCCAGATGGCTTGCTCACAAAGGGAATTTCCTCTGTATCCTCAGACAGCTTCTGGGACTTTTCCAATGACAGCCCCCTTCTAATTCTGGATATTTCTGGGCCCTTCCAGTTCACTTCCTATATATATGTAAAAAACACTGCTAAAATGCACATCTCTTCCCCCCGATCAAAGAAAAATGCAGTATTTTACATCACTCTGGGTATACAAGCAAATTGCACAGTGGTCTCTTTTACACTCAGCCAAAATGGGTTTCTTTTTAAAAGAATTACCTATGTCATTAAAACCAAACCAAAAAAACCCACCACCCCACCTCCCAAAAAACCCCAAACCAAAAAAAACATCAACAAAAAAACCCAACCCAAGCAATACCCCAAGAAACCAACATGGGTACTTTGTACCAAACTCCAGTGACCTACATGAGCAATTGAATGCTGGGAAAACTTTGCTTACCTCTAAATCTGTTTCTTCAGAGACAATTAAATCATTTTTTCTAGCTAACTTTAAGAAATGTTTTGACTTCTGCCAGAATGTCTGCCTGCATTTCCTTAGAATTCACCTTTCTCTAAAGACTCTTCCTCATTTACTTGTCTTTGAGAAGTCCCAAAGTCTGTTAGGTTTTGCAGATGCTCTTGGGTCATTGGAAAAGGATGTCTGTAGTTTCTTGTAAGTGGTCTTCTGGGCCACAGGGAACACAAGGTTTCCACACTACCATGCATTTGGAAAGCATTTGTCTTGCAGTTGCTCTGCAGTTTTGAGTTTAGTCTGAAAATATGGGCTTTGAGCAGGTTTTTTTTTATTCTTTCATATATAATTGAGATAGTTTATGCATAATGATATCAATCACAAGCTTATTGTTTACTTTGAATAGGTTTTTTTCCCCAAACATACAGTTTTCAAATGTTCACACAAAATGACTGTGCAAGTGGGAGCAAGATACTTAGAAAACAACTGGAAGATGAAGAGGCAAGATAGAATTCTCTTCAGCATCCTCAAATTTCCATGGTTTAGTTCCCTGGTATTCCCAAGCAATCCCATTCCTTGCATCTCCATTCAAGTTGCACAGTTTTAGTTTGGGGGTTTTCTTTTATGGGTTTGGGGTTCTCTTTTAAACTAAATCAGGTTGCTCAAAAACCTTGCGAAGACCCAAAACCAGTTTCTTCTGCTGTTTTTTCTGGTTCCCCAGATGAAGAGAAAAGGAGTTGCTTTTCCTGCTGGAAAATAAAGAATACTGGACTATAGTTTTTGATTGTAGGAATAAATCATCTGGATATGGTAGTCTGATGTTGTGACACACTGAGCAACAACACAACTAGTAAGGATATTATGACGAAGAGCACCTCAAAAAAAGCTTTAAAAGACAGACTTGGTGTCCACTTCTTTAGTTAGCCTGAAAATTTGCTGGAGCCCAATAAGCTGTTCTAAAATTTTAAATTTATTAGTGGATATCTTCCAAGCATGCTGCTATTTGCTTTCAAATTGCTCCTTTTGCAATAGATCTCATTGATCTTTCAGTAAATTCAAGTTTTATTTTGTTAGGCACTTATTCTTTCAAGGAGAGATACATCATTAAATGATTGGGGGATGGGAAGGATTGAAAACATAATTAATACTTAGATTAAAGTTCTGCAGCTCAACGGCACTGTCTGAATTATCTCCATTTTAGGCGATGATAATAATAATTACTCTCTAACCACAAATCTAGCAAACAAAAACTGAAGTGGAAATTACTCTTTTAGGAAAAGTAGTAATAATAATGTCTTCCAGTCATAAATGAGGCTCAAAGTCACAAAAGTCAGTGAGTTCTTAATCTTTAACAGTTAAGAGGCTACTATACATTTTCCTATAACACTTATTCAAACAAATTCTTTTTTTTTTAGTTATCAAACCATCATTCTACCTAAAGGAACTCACCTTTCCAAACTAAATACTTAATGAGGGAAAATGTATACCGATTCCCAAACTAAAATTACACCTCAGGGATTACAAATGACATGTTTGGATATTCCATCTGAAAACAGTTGCTTCTTTGTTACCTGTTTTCTTGGGCCCTGAGGACTCAAAGAGTCATCATAGCAGACTTTTGTGTATAAACTGTTTCTACCTGCATGCTGCAGTCTATTGTACCCTGCCCCAACTGTTGGGCTCTTGGCAATTGGGCCTCTTCTTTCAAAAACATGTTTGGAGCACCATCTGGAAGGCTCAAATCAATACTGCAAGGCTTCCCTTGCTTAGGGAATTAATACTAACTTGCTTATAGGAACATAAACCTTTTTCTCATGGAGCCATGACTGGTTTCAAAGGGGAAAAGGATAATTTTTTGCTCTTTCCTCTCATGAAGGTATAAAACCACTTCCAGACCTTGACAAGGTTTGAACCATCTCTGGAATAACACTAGACTTTATTGCAACTTGCAGGCTGCATAACAGCTTTTAATAGGAAAATTAACAAATTTTGGATTTAATGGTCTAAGCAACCATAAAACAGCAAAAAATTTGGATAATTCTGTGAACCCATTTCAGAATTTTAAATTATTTTATCTCTAGACTCTCCTGTTCAGAAATCTACTTTTGTCATCATAAATTACAGCAGCTGAGAGTAGAAAATATACCCAGAAGAAACATAATTAGAAAAATAGTAGGAAGACAGAGTGACAGACAGTTGTGATTGCTCTTTGTACCTGAAATGTGCATCTGGGAAATTTGTGTGCTTGCCCATATATATAGCTGTTGACAGAGGTACAGCACATGTACACAAACACCCAAATACATATGGACACAAAATCCATTTAGAATATTGGTATTAAAGAGAAAAAAATCATTCTTCCTGTCCAGTTTTGAAAATTCTATGCTTTATCGGTGTAACACTGTGCCTTTAAATAAAGCAAGAAGAGTAAATAAGATTTGGAGGGGGGGGCATAGAATCTGAACTAAAAAGGTACACACAAAACTAATTATGTCTTCATAAGCTTGGCAAACACATTTGTTGTTGTTTTTTTAACCTAAAAAAAATTCCACACATTAAATTGTGATTCATCACAGAAGCACACAAATAAAATATACATATGGCTGCTTTCTCTGTGAATATCCATATTTGCATGCACAAAAGAACAGTCATCTGCTAACAAGAGTTCTTGTAATTTGTCATTTATCTGTTTGAAAATCTTGTATGTTCCTATTCTGAGGAGTGAAGCTCACCCTGTAAGTTTGGAGACCAGTAACTCATGATCCAGTTAAGCTCAGAGTCAGACAAGAGCCTTTCCTCCCTTAGAACCAAGCCAAACCGAAGCTGAGTTGCCAGGTTGCTGCAGCCCCAACTTTGAAACAGTGTGTTCTTCCTCCCAAGCACTGCAAGCTACAAATGTTAACCTGGTCTCCAGGCTTGTTTGAAGGATACACAAGCTGACCTTCTGTCCTCCTGCAAAAGACTTAGGAAGTGCTGTCAGGTTGCCCAGCCTAGACATGATGCTCACAGATCTTCTTTGGATCTGTCTCATTGAATCTGATTTAACACCAGAGACCCTTTTTATGTTTAGTGTGCCAAATAAAGTACATCAAGCAATAGCATCAGATTTGCCATATGTCTTTGATAAGTACCTAAGATTGTGTTTGCTCTTCTAATGGCCGTATGACAGCTCTCAATAGGCATGCTGTGTGAATTCATTAAATGTATCCTCCAGTTATGTCATAACAAACCAGCAAGCTTATAAAAGAATTCATGGTCACTGATAATCCAGTCTATGACCTTGATTTTAGCTAGAAGACCACCTCTTTTCTATTACTCTAGTGTGCAAGGTCTCCTCTGTATTGCCATTCCTTTCTCATTTTGCATCACTAGATTGCTTTATTATTAAATGGGGTTTTATCCTTTATCAATCAAAATATTAAGTATCATAAAACCAATAACTGCTGCAATAACCAATAACTGTTTCAGTAGTGACCATCTTCTGGATTAATTGTTCTTTTAAGTGCAAAATTCAGTTTTCCAGCACAATGTCATTAAGACTGTATCAAAGGCATTTTTCCCCAAATTGTATTCATAGACTTTTCTTTTGTAACTCAACAAAAGCATTTTTCTCCATGACTTGGAATCGCTGTATCTGGATAACACTGTTCCAAATTTAGTATGTTTACATGGCCCATTCTGGGGGGGAGGATGGTGGTGATAGTGGTGTTTGTTAATGTTTGGATTATACATGAACAACACCTGTAAAAAATAAAACCTTTCACTCTACATAAGAGTGTGAGGACTTGAGCCCCTACCAAAAAGCACTCTTAAAATGGCACTATTCCAAATTTATTTTTGCAGTATCTCATAAACTTGAGTCAAGATGGTCAATTTGTTACCTGCACAGTCACAAATGAGACAAGCTGAAAAAAGGCTTTTGGAGAAAAAAATCTGTATTTTCCTATATTCTTTATTGGAATATGCCATATCATAGCCTTACTTCTTGCAAAAATTCACAAATCATTATGATTGCTCTTACAGCAATCAATCCCAAGAAAGTGGCACTGAAAAAATGAGAGACTTAGTTATAGCAGGAACAAGGGCTAATAAAGTTTCCCCTTGTAGATGTTATTGTATTGTACCTTTAATCATGTCTCAAACTATTCCTCTTCCAGGCTTCTTACAAGTTCAGGGAGACAAATCACTGCAGACCCATGTTTGAGGCCCTATGACAGATGTTTCTTGTGCTTTAATGAAAATCTGGAGTTCAGTCTTTAAAGAAAAAGAATACACTAATCTGTTTTACAAGCAAGTCTTGCTACAAACCTAAACTTGTACCCCTGTTAAATATGATATTCAGAATCCACATAGCTGATGTATGAATATAATAGTTTACCAGTCCAGGAGAGAAACATACCAATTGACCCCTCCTAACACTGATCTGTGCAGTTTGTAAATGCAAATATTTTGTTCTGGTGAAATTCTGCATTTGACACCAGCACTTAGTTGTCCTGTGTTTTTATAACTGTAAGCTTATTACTCTTACTATTTAATCCTTTCTTCAACCACTCCATTGACCTTTTCTAGAAACTGATCAACTTTCGCTATACTACAGCATTAATTACTATACAACTTTCTGCCTATTATATCCAGAAAAGAAAATACTGTAGAAGAACTAGCTATAATTTTCTAATGAAGATTTGAATTAGGGGTTTAGCTTCATTGTTATGTATGAAAAAGACAGCATGCGTGTTGCTGAACGTAGAACAAAATTCCTGATCATGTGTATGTAAATCCGTTAATGGGTTTAGGATTGAAAACTATTAAAAATGTTGCCTTTCAGAAATTCAACACCTGCTGTTCTTCACCCTTTTATGTCAGTACCACAGGACAGATTCTTTAGCATGTGCTTCTTACTAAATTCCACCAAAATCATACAGGAATCCTTTTAAAGCAAGCCTTTCACTTATTTTATCTTTGTTTTCCTTTTCATAGAATCACAGAATCTCCTCTAGCTGGGCGGTACCCATAAGGATCATGGTGTCCAACTCCTGGCTCCATGCAGGGCCAGACAAGTCAGAGAATGTGACTGAGGTCATCGGCCAGATGCTTCTTGAACTCAGACAAGCTTGGTGCTGTGACCAATTCCCTGGGGAACCTGTTCCAGTGTCTGGCCACCCTCTCAGTAAAGAGCCTCTTCCTAGCATCTAACCTCAACCTCCCCCGTCTCAGCTTCATGCTGTTCCCTCAGGTTCTGTTGCTGGTAACCAAAGAGAGGAGATCACCATGTACTTCTGCTAGCCTGATCCTACTGTGTCTACAGGTGGGTGATACTTGTATGAAAGCAGCTAATCAATAGATAATTGGATGGGGAAAAAGCAAATAACCAAGGAAAGTTTTGAAAAAAAGGCTCTCAAGGTATTTACTGCTACACAATATTGACAGAGACCCACTTGGAAGCTAAATCTGCCAATCAAACTAATTGGATTTAGCAGCAAATGATAGATTGAAGATGTATGAAAATAACCATCAGTGTGACTGAAAAAATGAAATGCCAAGTAAATTTACAATAGCAGTTGTATCTGGTGTATCAGCCCCCTGTCTACCTAACCTGTGGCAGAGAACATAAATCATAAATTTTGGGCTCTCCTGCCAAGATAGAAACATCAACCATATATTCTGTGGATTTTGCTTTGAATAAATGTAACTTCTGACATAATTTTTGGTAAAGCTGCAAAATTGTACAAGCCAGAATAAGGTTTGTAGCAAATACGTGTTCTTCTCGTAGAAAACACATCACTTAAAATTATGTTAAAGTACTCTGTCAATCAAATAACTTGGGTTTGTAATATCTCAGATTTTTTTTATTTTCTGCTGCTCCTTCACCATGCTGTTGCATATTTTAAAATGTTCAGAGCAAAGGAATATCTTAGTATCATTATGAAGCTAATTTTATTTAAAAAAATGGTAATTATCAATTTTAATGCGGCAACCATTACACATTTTTATGTTGAGTTGCTTGTAGAGATTCATTAGAGCAGCCCTAATTATTACACTCTTTTTATTTTCATTAGAAAGCTGAAATGAGAGCTATAATTGCTTCTTTAAAAGAAAAAAAAATGTAGTTCAATGATTGTTGAAGAGTTAGTCTGAAACAACCCTTTTGGTACATTGTCTTTGTGCACAAGTGAGTAGGCCCAGATTCCTCAGTAACAGTTTTGAATCAGCGTAGTTACCACAACTAATTTTTCATGAGTTTCCAGCTCAATGCTATTTCCAGTATGCCTTCAGTATTAAGACTCATCCAGCTTTTAGTTTCTATTTTTCTATTTCATTGATTTTTGGCAAACAAGAAGATGACGCTCAGAGCTGGACTGACTTAATTGGATTGAGGAGGACTTGGGGTTGTTGGTGGATGAAAAGCTCAACGTTACAGGGCAATATGCGCTTGCAGCCCAGAAAGCCAACTGTAACCTGGGCTACATCAAAGGAAGGGTTACCAGCAAGTCGAGGGAGGTGATTCTGTCCCTCAGCTCTGCTGAGACACCACCTGTAATATTGCGTCCAGCTCCAGGGTCACCAGTACAAGGACACAGACCTGTTGGTGCAAGTCCAGAGGAAAGCTGAAAAGATGACCAGAGGACTGGAGCACCTCTTCTAAGAAGACAGGCTGAGAGAGTTGGGCTTGTTCAGCCTGGAGAAAAGAAGTTTCTGAGGAGACCTTACTGAAACCTGACAGTACCTGAAGGGGCCTACAGGAAAGATGGAAGTGGCCTACAGGAAAGATGTTGACAGGGAAACATAGTGGTAGCACAAGGGGTAAAGGGCTTAAACTGAAAGATTTTAGATTAGATATTAGGAAGGAATTCTTCACTATGAGGCCCTGACACTGGTTGCCTAGAGGAGCTGTGGCTGCCCCCTCCATGGCAGTGTCCAAGGCCAGGTTGAATGGGGTTTTGAGCAACCTAGTCTGGTGGAGGGTGTCCCTGCCCATGGCAGGGGTTAGGAACTAGATGATCTTCAATGTCCCTTCCAATCCAAACTCCTATAATCCAGTACAAGAAAATATTCAAGCAAGAATTCCAGCTATATATTTGCTAGTTTTGAAGTTCACTGTTTCCATTGTTAATATTTCTTTTACTTTGTTTTTCAAGATCCTTCTCAAGATCCTCTGCAAAGGTAACTTCCCAAATGGCTGGCAGAACACTGAGCTGTTCACTGAACTGTCATACCACACTGTTTCTTACAAAAGAAGTCTTACAATTGACTTTCATAGTTCTGCTGAGGACCCTTGCTCATTGTCACTAAAGTAAAATAACAAATATGTTTTTAAATGGTTACAACTTAAGGTTGCAGAACATTTTATTACCCTTTAAAAAATATTATCCTTGATAATATATTCAAATAGATATTTTTATGGATATATTGCATATAAATTTTGGTTTATCACAGAAAAAAATCAAGAATCAGCTCTATTACCATGTAGTCAGTTAGCTGTATATGGGTGCTATACTGCAGATGTATGCTATATGTAATATATTTATAGGTGCCTACTATATACATTTTACTATATATAGCTTGCATTTGTTTTATAGTCTACACACTACAGCATGTAAATAGTTTGCATCTAAATATATAGTATATGATGTAAATAGTGTATAGTATATATTAGATATACAGCACAGATAACCGTAGTGTGTTATTTAGCACATGCACATTTTTTTACTAGGTACACAATATATAAGCTGCATGCATTTACACAAATTCTACTTAAGCATTTGTGTTTCCTGCTTTTCCTGAGACTGCGATGAGATAGAAACAACCACACTGAGTCAAACGGAGACCTACAGCAAAAATGCCAGCAGTAAATCCATGCAGATTGCCGAGTTAACTCCAGTTTGGAATATTGTGCGTGCCCTCACCCTCACAAGGCACTGTAAATGATGACATTGTGAAGGTGGCCATATACTTAGTGAAACTCACTGACTATGATGTGTACATAGTGTTTGAGCGTTGCAATTGATATAGTAGTTATTGGCCACATCACCAACCGACAGCAAATTAAGTGCCTGGAGGAAGAGAAAAACATTCAAGACGCTACCCTTGAATTCAATTCCATGCAGCACTGTATCAAATCTAATGGCACTCTGATGGCACCAGAACGGTGAGCTGTGATTGCCCATGTCAGACCTACAGTTCTCTTAATGGAGATGAAAGCAGCAATGACTGTAATGAATGCTTCAAGAAAATAATTCCAGCACATAGGCTAGGTTGTCACTAGAATTACTGCCAGGTCACCTGCTGCTGTGTAAGGTGTCGGGACAGTCGAACATCAGAGGCAGCCAAAATGGAGCAGCTATTCCTGCACTTGTCTCTGCTCTTCTACTTGTCCACGTGCTCTGAAAGAATTTAAGAGCATGTTCTACTTGTCTCGGAATGAGTTCACCTCAGTTTTTCTTGTTATGGATCAGACAATTTTTCCTCTACTTGAATGGTGAGATTTTTGAGTCACCATGAGATCAGAAAGAGATACAGTAAACCACAGACAAATGGGCTTTATATTTAGTGAAACAGATGGTCTCGATTACCAGATCTTGTTTCTTGAGCCCTGGACTCTCCACTCACCCTGTTAGACACTTTGTATACTTCTAATGAGAAAATTGGGCAGATTTTAAATTTAATTTTGAGGACTTTTTCTGAAAAACATTGTTTTAGTAGATGTCTAAATAATTTATATAGGGAGAAATAAAGGATGAAACAAAGGTGTTTTCCCAGACAAGAAGTTAAAATATGTTTGTGAAACCAGTATACACCTGTTACTGAAGAAAGTTTAAACTTGGGTTAAAAACTTTCTTCTTCCTTTATAGTCAAATAGCTTGAGATTCTGTCTTATACCTGAATGTAGTAGTGTCAGATCCTGGTAAGAAAATGAGCTTTCCCTCTAGACACTTTAAAATTCTGTAGCAATTGAGAAGCTCTAATTGATTACAGAACAATAGCTTCACTAATGGCTTCAGAAAAGGTATTTCCAAGCTTCATTTCTGTGTATGTGCCTTTATTTTGTGCAGCACTGCTTTTGCCAAAGCATTCTGACTGAGTCTAGCCCAGAAAGAATTACATTAATGTTGCATTTATTATCATTAGATTGTATGCCATTAATATAAAAGCTCAAAATAATAGTACCAGCGCCTGGATATGACACTGCTCTACTTCAGTGCAAATTGCAGCCAGTTGCAATTTGCAAATGCATATGTGGTATCATGGTTCTCCTAGTTCTAAATCATTTCACATTGCCTCATTTAGGAAAAAAAAAATAGAAAGCAAAGCACATTTTGTATACTCATTTAAATATTGTTATTTCTATAGGTTTGTCATTTTCAAATAACTAGAAGGAATGTAATAGTACCCGCATGAGATGATGTAGTTAAGTAGTTGAAAAAGTCTGATATCAGAAAACACTATGCAAAAATTGTTAAAGACCTGCTTAAAACAAATTCATAGATCAACTTACAAAAGGAACATATTTCTGACTGTGGATTTGGTTTTGGGCCCATTTATTTTATTAGCTGAAATCTAATGCAATTTCTGGCTACTACCATTTCTTTCAATTGAAAACAACTAATATAAAATACCACAAAACCAGATGTAGGGTGGTTGTTGCTTTTTTTCTGGTAGTTTTTTACAGTTTATAACTCCTTTTTCTTCTTTTGAGTTTCTTTGGGGTTTTTGGGTATTTTTGTGGGTTTTTTTTTTGGAGGGGGAGAGTCAAGTCATGACCATGATGCACCTAACTTCATCAAAAGTAAGATATTTCTACTAATTTTAGAATAGAAAAAGCATACAGGGGCACAAAATGGGTCTCTTATTGATTAACAATTTCTGAAATCTTTAATGGCAGAAACTCATATTGAATGTTCATAAAAATATTTGCTAGGTTCTATCACTAATAATCACTTTTTCAAACTTTAAGTCTTCTGAAATCCGCTCTTTTCTTATTTATATCATTAGAGGCTGAATGCTGTTCTATTTCCTAGTGTGCCAGATGGTTGGAGAAATGAAGATACAATCACTTCTCCTGAAATTTACATAAAAATGAATGTAAAAACTGAACTAAAATTAAAATCAATGAAAAAAAAAACCCACCTCAATGACCTTGATGAACAGGGAAAAAGAAGGGAGATGGTGAAAAGAAAGTGATGTAAGGGGAACAGGCCTCCTACTGTTCAAATTATGTCAATTCAAGAATTCTTCGATTTTTATTTTTGGTTTTGTGAAATTTGCTGTTTCTTGGGGAGGTATAGAACAGAGTCTGAGATGTGACTGCAGTCCTAGTCCTGAGATACAGCCCTTCTGTTAAAACATTAAGGAAATCAGTATTTGATTTCTTTTGCTTCCATCTGTTATTAAGTAATGTTTCTGACCTTCCTCAAATTTACTGCAATACATGTTTCACAGAACTTGTCTTCATTCTGAAATAATTGCATAGAATATTTTGGAAGGACACAAGGCACCTAACCAGAGCTCTGCTCTATTATAGGTTAGTAGTATTCAATATTTAATAGCTTCTGCTTTTCAGAAGTTTTCTTCAGAGGATGAAGATGAGAGCTCAGGGAATCAAATAGAATATAGAAGTTCCCGGCTTCAAGCCACACAGTCAGAAGAATCCACTAACTATAATTACTAGTAGTCATTACTGCTGAGCACTTGAGGACTCTTCATGAGATGATCAAAATAATAACTAAACGCTGAATCTGAAAGAATATTTATTACTACTGCTGTCATTACATAATTAAACACAGAGAGTATAGCCTCTTGTATGTGACTCAAAGACAATACTTGATTCAGAAAACTTACTTTGAAACCAAATAACTTTTTTTCAAATCTTTGTATTTTACTGATGATCAAAAATAGTACATCTATCCAAATCTCAAGGTTGGTTGGCTAAATTGAGAGGACCAAGACTCCTTATGGATCTGATTGGCATTTGCTTGTGGCATCTATAACATGAATCTAAAGCGGATCACAGCTTAACCGATTTCTTCTTAAAGAAAAATCCCTTTTGGCTTTCACCTCACTATTAGAGGAGGTTCTTAGGGGGATGCAGAGATATATGATGAAGATAGTTTGCTAAAGGTTACATTGCTTCAGCCATGCTGTATTTTGCACATGGATAAAATGAGAGGGCTGCAGCTTCTGGTCAATCAATGTTTGATGTAATAGCAACACTTTAAAAAGTTCAGTTTCACAGTTGCAAACTTTCACTTGAAATATGGCATTTTTGTGTTACCTTGTAGAAAGTTCATAGCAACTGTTAAAGACAGTAAGAAGATTACCAGTGTGTAATTTTAAAGTCTCAGCTTTGTTTGACATCTCCATACTTCAGGATTCAACATTTTTTTCTCTCTTCTTCTTTTTTTTTTTTTTAAAACTGTAGACAGCACACTGCCTGTAAATTCACTAGTTCTAGACCTGACACGTATTCATTGCATTGCTCTCCTTCAATTATGCATTTGGCAAGTGCTCATGCTAAGCCTTGGAAATGGGAGACATTTTGTGAGAGTAAATAAATGTAAGTTAGGAAATGAAGGTTATCCTATATGGCCTTTAAAATACATGTAATGGAATCTTTATCTTCCCACTGGTCAGGCAACATCTCATTCAGAGCAAAAACTTCTACCAAAAAGCCACATTTCCCATTTGAAGCATCATTGAAGAGAAGCAGAAATGGGACATAACAGTAACCTCATCAGTTGCTCATCGGGTCTAAATTTGGCTCTTGGAGAGGCCACTGTATCTATTTCAGAAGAATGCCAAATGGTAGGAATGGCAAAGGGTGCTATTACTAATGCACTTGTAGCTCTTCTTCACCCTTTACTGAGGTTGGCTTGTGCCCACAAGCATGATGTACATTTGTGTTTTTCTTTCAAATTGAAGGTTGTTGCTTGCAAAATAAGTGTCTAAAACATGCTTTTCATATGGAGAAACAATGTAATCTATAATATTTTCTGAGAATTAATGCACATATTATACTAGAAGATTACTTTTTATTATTTCTGTTAGTATTATCTTCAGTCTCACCACATGTTCCTTACCTTTATTCCTTAGAAAGCAAAAAGTAAGTACAATAAAATTAACATTAAGGATCTTCAGTTGCTAATGATCACAATACTTTCTAATCAGCATGTCTAGGAATACATCTGTTCAATTTTGAGATGCTGAAGAAAGTCAGTTCTTCTGTGGACTCTTTATGTTGAAAGGGAAAAAGTTATGGAATATGAGGAGAGTCTGTCGTGAGGCTTACCAACCTGTAACTGTTTTGAAAGGTATGCCAGACAACTGAGCTGCAAAATGAGAAAGGAAAAAAAATACAAAGGATGATTGCATATAGTCTTTGCTCGGCCTTTCTGTCCTGCTTTCCTGTAAGACTTAACTCACAGTTTTCTTGTTAGCAATCTCCGCATCCGTTGCTAGAGCATGAAGGAGCTGTAACTTAAGCAGTAACTCAGATGATTTGTGCTTTTAACCAAATCTGTTTTCTTACTTGCCCAGTGGCAGTTTCACAAGCCAGCTGCTATTCCACACTGGAGTTTTTCCCAGGAGCCAGGGCAAGTGAGATGATAAACACACCTTAGTAGGCTGCTCAGGAGGTGGGAAGCTTCCATGCATGGAAAAAAGGGCAGAGAATGAGGAAAGGTAACATCTTCCCAGCAAGAGTCCCGGGAAGATATGTTAGACACCTGAGCAGTAGCAGCTACAAGGATCAGAGCAGTAAGTACTGATAAGATTAAAGTCTTTTCCTCTGCCTAAAGCAGCATCAGCTTTCTCTCATCGATAGTAATTTGGGAACAAAGGTGTAGGGCTGGATTTGTAGGTGTTGCCTGAGAGTACTTTGTGTAGCCATAGCAAACCAAATAAATGTTTTTTACTGTTTGGTTTGGAATTTCTTGGCATATCAAACTAGATGTTTGTTCCAGAGGTGTTAACAACCACAAAAGGTGAATGAATGTATTGCTGGCACCACACCTGGAGATCCTGTCATAAGCTACTAGGGAAGACTTACAGCCCTACTATATCTGATGTCATTCTGGAAGGAAAGTTGGGGCTTGTAGATACTCAGGCTACAACTTAGGCTGCCTTTTTTTGTTTGGTTTTTTTCCAGCCATGTGTATTTGAGCATTTGCTATCAATTATTCACTTTTTCAGCAATTTTTAATTAGATGGAAATTTGTTTTGCTAGTCTTGGTTAAGCAAAAATGAAAAAAAAATATATTTTCCACAAGACAGTCACAGTTCTATTCCCTATGATTTTCCTTACATGCTAGAATTAGCTTAGCAGTCTGTTTATATCTTTCTAGCTAAGCTGTTTGATACAATTTTATTGATTTGTTGAAGGTCAATTTCATTATTGCTCAATTTATCTTTAAAACAAATACTACTTTTGAGAGTACTTGTATTCTTTAATTGATCTTGTGTTCTTCTTGACTTCTTTTCTTGCCTGATGTCTTTACCATACAATTTTTTTTCTACTGGGATTTATTTCACAATGTGTGAGAAGACCAAAGCTAAGCAGTTGAATGTCTATTTGACATATAAGCTCAAATGCTAAATCCTCTGCTATCAGTGGTAAACAGTTAGGCTCACAGGTGAATCAGGAGCATAGTCAATTGGGATTCCAGCCAGCCAAATGGAATTACTTACTGAAGCAGTTACTCAGAGGGAGGACTAGGGATCAAGCACTGGGCCATAATGAAGACTATCAGGATAAACTTCTGACTGGATAGCAAGTTTTCAAAAGTGGACTTTTATAGTTTCCTGTCTAGACTGATGTGTATGAGACACCTTGCATTAAAAATAAAAGTGGAAGGATATGATTTCAGTTGCTTTTCGTCATTCCTTAAAGGGCACTGACATGCATATTCATCATCAGGCAGTTTGTTGCTCTTGAAACTATACAATGCCTATCTCTGTGTTTAAAAGTTGAATAAGAATGGGTATTACAGTTGCTAGAACAATCAAGGGCAGTGTGAAAACCATGTTAAGCAACATCCACTACTCATCCACTATTGAAATTATTTATATCTAGCACTGACAAAATCCCGGACAGCAACACATAGAAAAGAAAATCCAAATTAACAGCTGGAACATCCTCTTTCAGTTTTTCAACCAGTTTCCTAATTTCAAATGCACATTTTTTTTGATACATACCAAATCAAAGAGTCCTTTTTCTTGTCAAGGTGGATATTGCAATCCTACCTGTATCTATCTTTTCCCTTCTCTGATCCAAACTATTTTTTCTGATTTTATTCTGGTTTAAAATTGTTCCTAATAATTTGATTTTTTCTTCCGTTGTCTCTTAGTATACCATTGTTTTCTTTTTCAACAAATTATTATGCATTTACCTTGCTTCTCCTTGCAATTCATCCCCTTTCCATCAAGAATATATTGAACACATTGCCAGTTTTCTTCCCTGAATATGCTCTTCGGGATGCTTTGCAAGTCTTCTTTCCACAGACTTTGCTTCCCTGTCCCCAGTAACATTATTTTCATAATGGCAATTAATTCTCTCTTCTGTATTTTCTGTCCTTGATTTTTCTTCTACTTTGTCCAAATCTTTGCTATAGCTGTTTTGCCTATGAGGAATACATGATCCAACACTCATTTGCCATTCTGTAGTTACAATTGTAATTGAATCATATGATTTGTTAGCAGTTCTTCAGAGTTTCTTTTCCCTGGTATGTCACAACCCTATCTCTGGTGATCCAAATTTGACTTCCTGTCCTCAATGCAAGAATATTATCTACAAGACACTGAATATTTGAGGGGAAAAATAGCATCTGCTTTATTTTGTGTTCACTGAAAGACTTACGTACTCAGAGATCAAAGATTTACATACTCATAGAGATCTTTCTGAATTCCGAAACATAAAAACCCCAAACCTTTAGACAGAGGCTGATTAACAGAGCATTTCAGGTAATATTATTGTGCAGGGTCTTGTTGGAATGGAGTTAATTTTCTTTGTAGCAGCCTCTGTGTTCCCGGGGTTTAGATTTGTGACCAAAATGGTGTTGATAGCACAGTGTCAAGGCTGTTTCTCTGCAGGCTGGGAATGCATGAGAAGTTGGGAGTGTACACAGCCAGGACAGCTGATCCCAACTGGTCAAAGGGATATCCCATAACATACGTCAACCTCTCAGCAATAGAACCACGCAGAGGGAAGCGTGATTTTTCCAAAGTGTCTGTTGCTTGGAGACTGGCATTGCTGTATGGGTGGGTGGGAGGTGGTGAGCGATTGCCTTTGAATCACTTGGGTTTGTTTTGGCTTTGTTTTCCTCTTCCCTTGAAGGGAAGCTGTCTTTGTACTGATCCACGAGTTTCTGTTCTCTTTTGCCATTCTGGTTATTCCCCCCATACTGCTTTGGCAGAGTGGACAAATGACTGGGTGGAGGCTCAACTGCTGCCCCTTGTCCATGGTCACCTTACCACAGTCCTTTTGGCAGCTAGGCATGAGAAGTTCGCGATAACAATAGATTTGATCAGAGTGTGCTAGACTGGATTTAGAGTTGTTATACCTGTTTAGCTGTTACTTGGTAAGCTGTTGCTTACTGTTGCTGGTTGCAATGTTGACTTGTTTGTTTCTGATACTCATTTGTGTCTGCTGTATGGAGTGCTCCCTTTTTTGCTGTGCATCAAACTTCAGGGCTTGTTAATGGCTTCTGCAGCCTGCTATGCTCTCTATCACTTTGTTTTCCCTTGGAGAGCTATGATAAAATCACTGGCCTCAAGCCTAACCTGGGATTTAGACTCTGTGCTGCTGCTGTTCCAGTACTCCGAGAACCATCTCTTGGAGACAATTCACAGTTACCCCTTTCTCCCCTTTTCCATCTGGAGCAACTCAGTGGGCAAATGAGGAATGGCACCTCCTCCTTCTTTGGCATAAATGTTTTCTGCCAGGTAATAATGGCTATTCAGGTTCTTGAACATCCCAGAACGCTCACTTTAGTGTGTGTTGTGAATCAGATTTTGGCTTTTTGTAAAGCTAACCAGTTGTTTGGGAATGTCACACAGAGATGTGCCCTGAGTCAGTTGAGTCATGGGTGGCAGGGTGCTTGGGAGCATTTGACCAGGCGCGCAGACCTCTTGAAGCAGACAGTACTTGACAAAAAAAAAAATGCCTTACCTATGCCAAAGAGAAACAGCTTCTTGCAGTGTGATGGATCCTGGCCTATGCTTACTGAGCTTCTGTTAAGCACTCTCAGAGGTGTTGGTGAAAGGACTTCTGATTTTCAGTTATGGGAGTCAGGTAATGAATGCTCTGACAGGAATAGAAGGGTCCTGCCTCCAACCAAGTGGAGGAAACTGACAGCCAGTTTTATTGGATTGGATGGATTTGATGACACATCAGACACACATGATTATAAGGGTCTGGTGGACACCAGCACACAATGTATCCTAATGCTGTCAGGGAAAAAGGGGGCAGCACACATCTGGATTTTTGGAGTGATATAGAGAGACCCCAAGAGTTGACTGTGTTGGAGGCTCAGTTGAGCCTAACAGGTAATGAGTGGAAAAGCACCCTATTGTGACTGACTCAGAGTCTATGTGGACCCTTGTCATAGACTAACCGCAGGAGAAGGTATTCCAAGGACCCAAAAAGGTACCGGTGAGGTTTTGGTGTAGCTGCTATGGGTGTAGATTAAACAGTGGTCTTTCTTGCCTGGTGCCTCAGAGGATCCTTCTGCTGTGGGGTTGCTATGTGTCAAAGATTAGTGGGTGCTTATTGCTACCATCATGGTGTTCTAGCAACAATATCAGAATAACCAAGGCTTCCTGGTTCCAGATGGTTGGAACTGTCTGGGAAAGAATGTGGGTTACCTCTTCCTCAGGAAAAAAGCAAACAGATGGGATTGTTTTTACTCAAGAACCTGGGTGCATTTGGTGGGTAATGGAGAAGGTTGGAGAAATCTGATGTGTACTTCTAGGAGATTTATTCTTGGGTGAAAATAACCCATGATTTGCATTATATGATGTCACAGATGTATGCTGCCATAGTTGAATGTTAAAAACATCACAGTGGGATCTACCTAAATGAACAGAAGATTAACCTTGTATGGAACCAGGGAAGTGCAGCAGTGAATGTACATGACCTGCTTTTGAAACCCAACAATCCAACATAAGACACCATACCTCCTGGCCTGAATGACCATTGCAACAGATGGAGTCTAAGTCATGAACAAAATTAACCGAATGGATATTGGAACGGGGGTGGCCCTTAGTCTGAGGGAAAGTTATGCATGCAAAGGATAAAGAAAGGGGCAGTGGTGGTTGCTCAGGATTCCTTAAATATTCTAGGACATGAGCAAATTATATGGAATAAGAAGTGGGAGGGGACTGCACTAGGTCTAGCTGAGATGGAGTTATTTTCTTCATAGCAGCCCATATGGTGCCATGTTTTAGATCTGTGACCAAAAGTGTGTGGATAACACAACGTTTTAGCTATTGCTGAACCGTGCTTTCACAGCATCAAGGCCTTCTTTGATGGGGGGAGTTTTTCCAAGGTAGCCGTTGCTCGGAGACTGGTTGGGCTTCTGTCAGCTGGTGGGAGGTGGAGAGTGATTGCCTTTGCTTCACTTGGGTTTTGTTTTTGTTTTCTTTTCCCTTGACTGGGAAAGAACCCTACCTTTATCATGACCCATGAGTTTTTCTTGCTTTTACCCTTCTCACTACCATCATCCCACTGAGAGGGGGCAGTGAATAAGCATCTGCGTGGGGCCTTAGCTATCACTGGGGTCAAATTGCAGAAAGGAAGATGTTGACTAATACCTTCTATAATAAGAGATGTGTCATTAAACATCGTGATCAGCAATGCTGTTACCTCATTTCCATGTAGTCCACCCCACCTAGTATGTGAAACCACTCACAGAATGCTTTGTGTTGAAAGGGACCTCAAAGACCATCCAGTTCCAATCCCCTGCCATGGGCAAGGACACTCTCCACTAGACCAGGTTGCCCAAAGCCCCATCCAACCTTGCCTTGGACACTGCCAGGAAGGGGCTGGCACAGCTTCTCTGGGCAGTCTGTGTCAGTGCCTCACTGCTCTCACGGTAATTTTTTTCTTTCCTTATATCGAATCTAAATCCATCCTCTTTTATTTTAAAACCATTACCCTTGTCTTATGACCACACGCCCTGACAAACAGCTCCTCCCCATCTTTCCTGTAGGCCCCTTCTGGTACTAGAAGGCTGCAATAAGGCCTCCGCAAAGCAATGGGACCAAAACTAAATTTTTGTTTTGTAGATTACTGTCTAGATCAATTTTGTCATGTATAAACTAACAAAATAATTCTAGACAAAATGTATACTGCTAAAGAGGATGGCATTGTAAAAGTATATTAAGGAATGTAACTGCTTATATTATGAATGAACACTGAAAGACAACAAAAATACATACTCTACTTCAGGTCAAATCAGCCTTTACCTTGCCTCATCAGTCTTGTAATTATGGATTTTCTGTACTCCTGTGGGTGAGATCCTTGAAATAATTTATTTCACAGTAAACAGTGTTGTGGTTCAGTCACAGCTGGCAGCTGAGCACCATGGCTTCCCTCTCACCCCTTCCCCAGCAGGATGGGGACGAGAATGGGCAAAGGCAAACTGTGGAGGTTAGGGTAAGGACAGTGTGCTGGGACAGCACAGGGAGAGCAAAATATCAACAGGACTTAGAATATACACAGCTGTGATATCACAAGGCAAATTACTGACCTGACAACTGACCAGATGCTCATCCCATACTCAGACCATCCCAGAACTGCTCCTCCCCAGTAAGATCCCTTTTAGGGGAGCATCACATGGTGTGGAATACCCTCTTGGCCAGCTTGGCTCACCTGTCCTGGCTCCTTGTGCAAATTAATCCTATTCTAGCCAAAACAAGGACAGCAGTCTTGGTCACATAGGTGGGAAGGCGAAGGGGGTGTTACATTAATCATCATACTATGAGGTATAAAAGTCTGAAAGGCTCATATAGGAATTAATCAGAAGCAAACTCTTAAGAAAGGTAACTAATGAATTTTTAAAAGCAATGAAAAATACGTATTTCTTTTTTCCTCAGAGAATAAAGTAAAAGTATTTCCTCTGAAATTCAGTTAATAAGATATAAACTAGCTGTTATTGATACAGTTCCTTTTGACTGACTGAAATTTTCAACTTATTTTATAATTGTCATAAATAGGAATTTCTTTTGATAATATACTTCTAATGAAAAACTCTAAGCAAACTTTTAATCAGATCTCTGGCTATGATGACATAGCAAATTCAATTCTTCAAAGAGTAAAACTGTTCATTTTTTGGATAAGAAACTAATAGCATTATATTACAATTTAAATTAAGCAATATTTTTGTGATTTTCAATTAAATATTACACTCCTATATAATTTTTCCTGCGTACATAATTTTTTTTAGGTTAGAGTTGAGTTCGGGAGTAGTCACATTCAGTAATTAAAACCAGTTCATGTTAGGTGACATTATTGCTTATATTACAGAATTTTATGTCAAATGAAAAATGTTAGCAAATGCTTCATTACAGATTTCACACCTCTGTTGTCGGGGTTAAATGCAACAAAATTTTACTGAGTTCAATTAGTTTTTATGGACAGAATGTAGCAGCTTTTGTGATGTAATTTCTTTATCTAAACCACATTAAAAGCTAACAATAAAATAGGAGAGTGTTTCTTTTTTGTTCCCATTTTACCTCTTTATTTGAATTCATTGGGGTACTCTGATCAGTTCTCTGTGCTTTTTACAATAGTCACATCTGGGATTCTGTGATCTTGCCAGTTTGGTTTTATTCTTTATACGGCTCTTTATAGAAATAATTAAACAACAGAAGCAGACCTTACAACCTTTAAAAAAAAGTTATCCTCGAACAACGATAGCAAGAATTGCTCGTTACTTCCCTCCTGACATTCACTGATAGGGTTTTGTACAAGGTTTCTCACCCCTTCTTGTGAAGAGAGGCAGCTCTGCTTTGCTCATGTTGTAAATAGTGTTGCAGCCTTGTCCAAAAGGTCCGTGCTTGTTTCCAGAATTACCTTTGGAGAAGTTTTCTGTTTGGAAGAGGATTGTTCCCATTCTCACAAGCTGGAATCACTCCCTTCTATCTGGAAATCCTACGGAGAGTCCTTTAAGCTTGGAAAAGGCCAGTCATACAAAATGGGGCAGGGCTATCATGCTGCAAACTTGTTGACAGAAGGGCAGTAGCTGTAGGTAGGGTGTTGACGGGATTGTTAATGCCTCTTGGGCTGTAATGTCCGCCGATTTGTCACTTGTTAGTGTAAGGATCATCTGGCTCAGAGTTTCACAAACAGGTTTCGTCAATGTCTTGCCCATCAGGCGACCCATTGAGGGCTTGTAAAGCGACTCACCTTTGGATTGCCTTGGGGTCCCATCTCAGAAGAGACAGCCCATGGGGAGCTGTGTAGATAGCTCAGTCTTGAGTTGTCCTCCACAATGTGACTAAACGGGCAGTGCTGCATAATTCAATGAACCAAAACCTGTGTTGAGGCTTGGACTTCCTTCAACAAACAATATGCCCTGAGTCCCAATCAAGCCGCTATTCAGCTGTCTAGCAGTAAGATAAAGGCAAGCCAGAGGGTCTCCATTCGGCCTTAATGGGCCCAGACAATGCAAAGATGTGCAACAGATAGGGCATAAGATAACTGCTCAAGATAAGATCTCACTGCTAATGAGAAACATGGAAGGTGCACAGTCCTGCCCACTGTCACGTATATCAGACAAAAAATCAAATAAAACTCCTTGGATTCGGTCTAAGAAGGGGAAACCGCTTCTCCAATGCGGCGAGGAGACTCTTCCGCCTTGGGCACGATACTGGCTGAAGTAACGTAGTGAGATCCCTTACCAGAGAGATGGACAAGTGAATATTTGATGTGCTTTAAGTTTGTAGTCTTGGGTGATTAACTAACACACGTGTAGTATTTAGTGTGCTTGTGATAGTGTGTTCTGTGAACCTGCGGTGGTTATAACATTGTGAACTGCCGGCGGGTGGTAACAGTGAGTGACATGACTGTTGCAGGCGGTAATACTGAATTCTGTGACTGTTGTGTTGGCAGTAGTGTATGTTATGACTCTCTTGTGGTTGTAATACATGTAGTCGTACTTTTTAAAAGCAGTAGTACATTTCTCCATTGTATCCATGAAACCTGCAGTAGTGACATATTGAATGCACATCGTTCAAAAATAAATTATTCTTATTTTTTAATTTTTAAAACCCTGCACTCCAGTGTCTTTCCATCACAGTTAGTACTTTTTTTAATTGTCTGAATTCCTAAGGCATGTAGGAAATCTCATTCTACATTGACTCTGGGGAGATAATTTGTAGCCAAAGAGAACATTTTCAGTAAGAGGCAACATCTCAAATTTTACAGACAAGGCAGAGTTATTTTAAAATTTACACCACATAGAGAATATGTAGTTATTAATGTGACACAGGCTTTCAGGATATTCAGAAATATGTTTTATACCATCATTCCCGGTCTACTTGTTATACGTGCATAACTACTATGCAATTTGTGTTTTCATTTGCTCTGGCTAAATGCTGTCTGTTACAGCTTCCTTCCCCTCCTCAGCAGTGATGGACTTCACAGCTAAGAGGGAAATTAGCAGCAGCTGCAAGATCATTTAACATCTTCGTGAAGGCCATTTTTTTTCTTAACTTAGTTGCAAGAATGATTTTTTGCTCGATTCTCTTTCATTATTCTGATAACAGTCTGAAACAATCATCTCAAACAGCTTTATCTTGGCTTGCTCAGGAGCCGTGTGTGTGTGTGTGTGTGTGTGTGTGTGTGTGTGTATGCGTGTATAAGTTTCTATTCACTATTTTTTCCAAGACTCACAGTAAAACCAAACCAGAAAGCAGTATAGAAGCTTACCTTATAGTTTAGAGGCTTAAATTGTAGTGCAGTCTGAACTAAAAGAAGCATTTAAAGCTCTTTTTAAAAACAAACAAACAAAACCTAACCAATCAGAAAGTATGATACTCATCAGTAGCCAAATTCTACCATTTTTTTAAAAAAGCATTCATTACTGCAAATCCTAATTATACTAAAATATAGGATACGTTTATTTGGTTTTAAAAGTTTTCTTGAAACACTAGTAACTTCAAACTGAATACAGTACCAGAGCACATCTGAGCAATTTCAGTAACTTATCTAGAAAAGAAATGTGAGAATTACCAAGAAAACCGTGTTCCATGTTTTATCACCAGCATTTAGGGGGTGGTCTATGATACTAAGAGTTTGCTGAGCAGCTTGGAACCTGCAAAAGGAGAAAAGTAGTTATGACTGCAGGGGGCAAAGGAAGCAATGTCAGAAAGCTATGACGAAACTTGCTGATACAAAGCAGAATTTACTAGGCTCTGATGACGTTTATTCTACCTCATTATTGCTGGAGGGACCCTTCTAAATTCATTCTTTTATTATGACAGGCTCTGTGCAAACAGCAAGACACAATGAACAGCTTAAATACTTTCTCATCTAAATAGATAGCAAAGATGATGATTTTGCCAAGTTCATGCAGTGCAGGCCAGGGCACTGCTCAGAGCTTCTCTTCTACTGCTTTATAGCTGCCCTGCACTTTGTAGACACAATGCTATCGTAATTTTGTTGAAGCAACAGCATTTTGGCCATTCCTAGCACTCTTGAAGGTATAAAAAATGGAGGCCCGGTAGCAACACCACCCACATCTTGGTACTTCTACCTCTTGCCTTTTATAAAAATGCATGTGCCCTATGGTGTAACCCCATGTTTGGATTTACTGTGCATCAGCAACACTCGCTGCTTATACTGGTGTGAAATAAAACTGTGTAGGTGAATGCTAGCAGCAGCAGGACCTGCATTTCCAGCTAAGGATTTAGGAGCTGAGCTAAAGGCTCACATACCTTAAGATCACAGGGTAATAAGGTAGATTGTCTTAAGTGAGAGAGGTGAAAAAAGTCCACGTAATTGTACAGAGATACTAGAGAAGTAGATTTTACACATGGTTGGGCAAAGAAAATGGGCCTGGATTAGGAATCCAAAAGTAGAAGATAAATGAGGATATACCAAGCTGAGCTAGATGCAAGGCAGAAATCCAAAGTGACTGGGACATGCATGCATCCTCCAAACCCTTCCGTCTCATATTTCCTGATAAAAAATAAATGAGAAAACCCCAAGCTCTGTCACTTCTCCTGTGTTGCTCCACTTAGGGAATGAAACATTCTGAAAGCTATTACCTGGTTATCTTGGATGGTGTGAGCTTGACCTGTATGAACAACAAGAAAACATCACAATGGAGTTCTTTGTTTGCTTCCTTTTACTAGACTTAGCAAATACTGCATGTACTTACACAAACATATACACACACACACACACACACTCACACACTTGAATAAATGCAGAAGAAATCATTGTTATTGCAAAGGCATAAATTAAATACCGAGGTAATGCTGGAATGAATGATACTGTAGAAATTTCACTCACACCCTCTCTGTATAAACATCCTGAACAGCAATAAATAGTGTGCAGTCATAAACCTAAATGTTGTATCATAATGTTGAGGTAATCATAAGGGATCAGAATTAAAGTTTCATGGGCAGTCTTCTTTCAGACATATATACACAAAGAATACACTGCCATTACAGTCCTCCTAATATTCATTTTTGTTCAGTAAGACAGCATATATTAGTGAAGCAACTGCAGCATCAAGTTCTTTTGATAAAACTGCTTGTCAGTTTTGAAATATATTGAAAAAAAAACCCTTGAATTTTTTCTTTCCCAACAGCACAACATTTGGTTATTTGCTGTTCTTTGGGTTTTGTTTGGTCTTTGTGTGTGTTTGGTGGGGTTTTTTTATTATTTTGGAGTCATGTAGGTATTAAGGATTAGCTTTACCAGTGCAACTTGTTGGACTAAGCCATGACAGCAGGAGAAGCTACAAACCAAACTTTCATGTTACAGCACATCTTGGATATGACAATGTCAGTAGTGGCAGCATATTCGGCTGATAATAATAAGCAAATATAATAAGGGTAAATGTTGCTGGTTAGTCATTGCCCAGACCCTTGTATGCACTCATTAAAAGCTCTACAACACCTGATGTATTATTCCTGAGCTGCCATGTGTTGAACAGCTACTTTTCAAGTAACAAACCTACCTGTCTGGCAGGGTGTACACTGTACTTGAATTTATGTCTACCTTGTCATAATTTTTCCTCATGCATCACTTCTCACCCCACTGACAAAGGATAGCATTAAGCTCTTCCCGCATCTCTGTTGCTCCATCCTTACCTTTTCCAAAATTCTGGAATGGCATCTGGAGCATTCTGCTGTTTTCTTGTTCTTTGCTATCAGTGTTGACAAGAATGAAACTTGCCTCAGGAGTGGCAAGAACTGAAAAGTAATTATTTGCACACCAAATTAAATTTTACTTTTCATTTTAAAAATACAATTTTATGCTGTTTGCTGTTGAATAATTATGGATCTTTTTTTTTTTTCACTACTCAGCTACCCTTTGAGTGGTTAAAAGGAGAGTTAATGAACATCTTCTTCAGAAAGAAATAAAAGTCTAGCACAATATAATAGTTGGTAATGTTAACTGCAAATTTCTTTATAGTCCATATAGTTCATCTGTCCAATCAGACTGTAGCAGTCCATAGAAGTGTTTTGTCTTTCTCAAGGCTCAAACAGTATGTGATGGTAAAGAGCGCCCATTATCAATCAGGTGTGAAGAAAGCGTGAAGGCACAGAAAGCTAAGTTTCAGAGTCATGTCAGCAAGACAATTTTATTAGGAATGGAGCATAAATTAAAGGCCAAGGCACCTAAAAGCTGAAAATTCAGCTCATGCTAAGCAGCAGACTGATGTTTCCTGCTGTACTGAAGTACCCTACTCTCCCCTGGTGCCTGCTATCATTGTTGGAGCACAGATGGTGAAAACACGCACTGTTCAAATTTACTATGTTCATTCACAAGGGTGTTAGTTTAGAAAATAGTGTTAGTCTAAACATTATATTCCATTTATTCTCTTTTTCTTTTTTTTTTTGTTTGTTTTTATGGGTTTGGTTTGTTAGTTTTTCTTTTGCTTGGTTTGGGTTTTTTTTATTGTTGCTGTCGGGGTCTTTTTTTTTGGTTTTTTTTTTTTGCTTTTCAATGCTAAAATAAGTAAATCTGGATTTGCAGTTACCAACACATTCCATATACTTTCTAGTAATGGAAAGTACATGATGGCTGGTTTGCAGACATTGCAGTCTATTACAGAACAAGGTAATTAAAATTACAAACTTTTAAAACATGTGTAATGATTCTTAATGCACTCTCTAGAGTCATTACAGCCCTTGTGCAAGTTTGTTATTATAGGGTTGTTAGATATGATCTTTACTTGATCATCTCAAATTACCCTTCACTGACAAGTCAAGTTTCTTATTGCAGGGTTCCCTCAGTGAAAACCTTTTGTGACTCACTGACTTCACAGATGCTAAACCTACTAAAGAGACTTGTGGTTCAAATTAACAACAGGAGTGCAATATCTTTTATTAATCATTTAGGAGATGGATATGTGCTAGATTATTAATATTGCAGATTATATTAAGTGATAGACCTAAAAGGATGAGCTAAAGCAATAAAAGATAATTATAGCATACTTTTATATAACTTTATCACACTTTTATAAAAGAAACTAGAAGAGCAGCTGGAGATAAATTAAAACAACAACCCAAAATATCAATGATCAAAAGCCCTGAAACCAGGCTTTTCATCTTATCACAGACAGATATTCTGAAATGCTTAGTACCAACAGAGAGCATTATTTGTATTTAAATATAAACTGGAAATTAATTAAAGGCACATGTATTAGAAATCTTTTTTCTATGTCCATATTTTCCTAGGTAGCTGAAAAGTTTTCAACCCGTGTTTCATTCTGCTGAACTTCTTGCCTCATTCTGCCCTCAGTGTTTTTGTGTGTGGGAGGACTGGTGTGTGTGTGTGTGTGCACATGCATGCCTGTATCCTAGTCATCTTTGTTCTTCCTATCCCTCAGTCTCACCTCCTGCGAACTGCTGAGCTATTAACTGGAAAACATCAGCTTAGGTTTTAATTCAAGTATAGTCTTTCTGCTTCTACACTAAATAGTGACAAATATTTTGACACTGTCTCAACTTTTGTGTTCCCCCTCAGAATTTTTGGGTTTCCCTCTCAAACTACATAAGGTGATTGGGGGTGGGGGTGAGCATTAACAGAGCTTTTCTACTCTTGTCTTTCTATGTGTCCTTACTATACACTGTCCAATTTGTGTATCTGCTACTTATTTTTTCAGTCTTTTACAATTTATAGAGATTTTTTTAGAGGTTATCTAATCAAAACCCTTCTCCAGTATTTATATAATAATATTTATCTGTGAGACTGCCTCTAAACACAAGGATGGGAGGTCCACCTAGTCCAGTACCAGGTCCCAACAGTGGCCAGTAAGAGCATTTGCTCTAGGAGGAGCACAGAGCAGGGCACACTTTCATAAGGTACTTGCCCAGCTGGCAGCTGGTGGCTGAGCCAGCTGCGCTCCTTTGTGTTGAGCAGCACCTCTCTCCTGAGCATTTTTTCAAAGCCTGTTGGTATGCAAAACTTCCTGATGTTGGAGTCATCTGGAGCAAGGTCTTCCACAGTTCACTTATGTACAGTGTGGAAAAATTTCTTTTGTCTTTAGTGGATTTCTGATATAAATTCATTTGCGTTTCAGTATTATAAAACCAGTTTTTATTAAATACACAACAGCTGCATAGCTGCTTTCTCCTAGTCGGACACACTTTCATGATGCTCCCTTGCACCTCCCAGGAACACAATTTTTCCAACTTGGAGAGTTTGTAATTAGTAAGCTGCCCTTCGCTCCATCTCTTTAGATGTATATATATCCCTCTATATTTGCTGACTCTATTGTCTGTATTTTCTTGTATAACAGATGCAGGCATGTCACAGAATTTTGCAGCAGCTTAATGACATTTAAATTTTGTTCCACAGTCTTAGGTGTCTTTAGATTACTGAAAAATGAATGAAGGCCAAATGAAGACTTTCTGTAAACCAAACAGAGCTCTGAATTTGGCTTACTGCATGAATAAAATATAGCACAGCCTAATTTGTAATATATAACATGAAATATATCCTTTAGGAAATTACATTTTTAGATTTTAGACAAAAAATATACATCAGAGTTACTGAGTACTTTCACACTTCCCCTTTTAATTGAAAATGTCCACAAGCTTATCCACTTTCACATTTTAGGCGACCTTAGATATTCAGGAAAATAAAGTAGTAAACCCATGAGTTTCAGGGAAGCGCACGTGCAGTAGCAGATAGATATTCATTAATCATGTGAAGTAGATCTATGAGGGGTTAGCATGCACTCTCATGGACATTTTTAACAGTGGATTTCAGATTTACCTGGACTGCAGGGCAAACTGGCTCAGTGTTGGAAAATGTATGCAAATAAATCCATTTCAGCAGCAGAAGTGCTGGCTCACAGACATTACACACCATATTATGTCGACAGTATCAGCACATTTTTCATTGTTTCCCATGTTCTTTTGTAGTGGGCACCTTATTCACTTGGAAACACAAGGAAGATGAGCTGGCAAATTATGCTTGCAACTCTTAACACGGATTATCAAGTGGGAGACTCTGGGACCATGGAAAGCTCCGAACATTCTCCTTCAGATGCACATGCTTTGTGGAAAGGCTGCAGCTTTATCATTCAAATAACCCTGAGGACTGGTGTTTTTGATAAATAGAAGCTTTGTTCTATATTGTCTGTGGCTTGTGTCCTTCCTTTCTCAGTCTCATGAGCAGCAGCTGAGAGAAAAGAGGTCACTGAAGCCCCTTAATTACAGAGGCAGAACTGCACTGCTTTCATACTCCCAAAATAGCAAGGCTTACATAAAAACATTAACAGCATGAAATTACAGAATATTGGAAACAGCTAGCCTGACAAAGATTCAGTAAAGGTAAACAAAACCTGCATTTAGACAACTTTACATACAGTCGAAATGTTAGGCTGCCAACAATTTTTGTAATTAACAACAGGAACCATCTCTCCCTTGATGGTAATGTTGCCACAAAACCAAACCTTTGGGGAACAAGCAGTCTTCTTTAAAAACATGGATTATTGTTACGTGTGTTGTACTAGTGCTGGTCCTTCTTTTTGTAACAAAATGTTGCTCTGTGGAGCTTCCCATCTCCCATGGAAACCCAGACCAGTACAATTCTTTGTTAAGTCAGACCTCAGCACTGGAGAACTTAAAAGAACCCAAGGAATAACAGAGATGAAAGCAAAACCTTAACCAAAATACTATTTTACTCTTTGCTGTTTAGATTCAAGGTGACCTAACTCCTTACAGATTTCAAATCAACCCCGTGGTACAAGATCACAGCAAAACAAAGGAAACTGAGAAGTTTCTTAACGTGATGTCATTGAACAAAAGTTGAAATCAACAAAAGTTAAATGTATTTTTAATATTAAATTAATGCACACCAGGTGAATTTTGCCTTTAAGCTGGGGTGAAAGAAATGGACAGAATTGAACTTTGCCGTATTTGAAGAGGAGATTACCCCAGAGGACTTAGGTGTTGAAGCGCTTTACCCTCATGGGTAACTTTTGAGCATCTGCCTTGGCTAAAAGGAGCTGTTCTGCTGTAGTCATTACTGTTGTAAAAGAACAAGTGGAGCTCCTAGATACTGAGGTAATTAGAAATCCTATGGCACTTAAAAGTGTAGGAGCATTAACATCAGAGCTCCATTCAAATTCCCATTTAGATGATTATCATTAGCTTGGTTTTGACCTTTTGCTGTTTCAGCTAGCTGTCATATTTCTCATTTAACCTCCTAAAGACTAGCAGGACCATTACTGTTGTGGATCCAGTCACTGATAAGGTGCTGCATGGGTAAAACCTGAAAAAACTCTGGTTTATCTTTTAGTTGGGAGAAGTTGGGTCAGTATTTTCAGACCTCACTTTTCGGAATGTTTATTTCTAAGTTTCCTTTGGAAATCTCATCTGAAAAGGTAAGAATTTAGCATAGATAACCTGCTCACCATCTCACAGTCCCTAAAACACAGACTAGTACTTCATGTTCATGCAGCACAGCAGTGCAGCTTCCTGCTGTCCCTGTGTGCAGCTGATGAGGGGGAGAGTATTCTTCGGCTGCTCCTCAGTGCCTAACACAGTGGCTCCTTGTATCCCATGAGTCGGCAGCACGTCCATCTGATAGCAGATATATGTGTGGCGTCTGACTTCAGCTGCACCCCTAACACGCAGGGTACGCGCTGTCTCTGTATGGTCACACGGACTCTCCCTGCCAGTGAGCCGCATGCACCACACGTGTGCCACTGCTACAGTGAGGTTCAGTCAGCCACACTCAGGGCGTGTGTAGCAGCATCAGTTACGTTACAGGGATAGGAAGAAAACATCACAGACATCCAAGCAAATCAGGCCCCACTCCACTGCTGTGCGTTGGCTGAACATGTATGAGCCCTGCCAGTCCTGGGTATAGGATGCAGTTACTGACTCTGTATTGTCGGAGGATGCACAGTCTGGTCCTGCACATTGATTTGTATAAGTAATCATGAACTTCTAAAGGTGAGATCAACAATAACAATTAAAAAGGAGTCACACCACACAACATCACTTTGCTGTTGATATTATATTCACCTACATGCACACAAAACAACTTTCTAAATCATCTTTAAGATATTATCATCTTGAACATGAAAAGGGCACCTAGACACAGTCTCAGGTTTTTGGGTGCTGTAGAGTTCTGTCATCATCTCAAGAAAACAGTTTATGCCTTTTGTTAAAACAGAAGAACCTAAAGCCATTATCCCTCTTATATTGAGTGCACTGCTTGGGGATAGCCTTCAAGTTGCTGCATCTCTCCTTCAAGTTGAGAGTGCCAAACTATATGTGACTCATTGCAGATGCTGGAGAAAAAAAACACATTAGTGGTGTGTCACAGTCTCTTCAGAGGTAGGCATCTGCTCTAGTCAATCACTTCAGAACTGAGGCTTATACAATGAGCAAACAATTCCATCCTCCCCCAAGGGAGCATGAAGCTCATCTGTCTCCAGACGATGTTTTTTCCAAGGACTCTGCTTCCTTCTTTGATATCTGTGGAAGAATGTTTTGCTGCTTTACACTGAGGTTGGGAGCTCTGTGTTGTAGGTCCAAATATGTACAATATTCCATTTAGAAGCTGTTTTGGGGTTTGGGGGTTGTGTGGCAAGGTTTTGGTAACAGCAGGCTACAGACATGGCTTATGTGAGAAGCTTCTAGAAGCTTCCCCCAGATTGGACAGAGCCATTTCCAGCTGGCTCCAAGGAGGACCTGCACATGCCCAAGGTCAAGCCCTTCAGCTGTGATGGTAACGCCACCATGATAACATATTTAAGAAGGAAAAAATAGGAGTGGCAGCCAATAGGAGTGGCAGCTTCTTGCAGCCAGAGGAGGAGTGAGAAGATGTAAGAAACTTTGCAGACCACAAAGTCAGTGAAGAAAGAGGGGCAGGAGGTGCTCCAGGTACCAGAGCAGAGATTTCCCTGCAGACCACGGTGAAGCAGGCTGTCCCCCCTGCAGCCATGGAGGATAACAGGGAGCATAGATTACACCTGTGGCCTGTGGAGGACCCTATGGCAGAGCAGGTGGAGGCACCTGAAGGAGGCTGTGAGTCCATGGGAAGCCCATGCTGGAGCAGGCTCCTGGTAGGACCTACAGCCCATGGAGAAAGGGGCCCAGGTTGCTGCAGCAGGTTTGGCTTGTGACCCCATGGAGGATCCACACTGTAACAGTCTAGGCCTGAATGTCTGCACCCTGTGGTAACAACTGATGCTGGAACAGTTTGTGAAGAACAGTAGCCTGTGGGAAGGACTCACATTGGAGAAGTTAATGGAGGATTGTTTCCTGCGGGTGGGACCCCACAATGGAGCAGGGGAAGGGTGTGAGGAGCCCTAACCCTGAGGGGGAAGAAGAGGCAGAGACATTGTGTGATGAACTGACACCCAAGTTCCATTCCCTGTTCCCCTGTGCTGCTAGGGAGGAGGTAGTGAAATTGGGAGTGAAGTTAAGCCTGAGAAGGAGGAAAGGGTGAGAAGATGTGTTTTGAGCTTTGGTTTTCTTACTCATTGCTCTACTCTGTTGTGCTTGGTAGTAAATCAGATTAATTGTTTGTTGTTGAGTCTGTTTTTCCTGTAATGGCAGCTGCTGAGTAGTCGCTCTGTCCTTATCTCGACCCAAAAGCCTTTTATTATATTTTCTATCCCCTGTCCAGCTGAGGAAGGCAGTGATAGAATGGCTTTGGTGGGCACCTGGCCTCCAGCCAGGGTCAACCGCCACATAAGCATTAAATTGAGATTCATATTTACCCAGAAGTTGGATCCCTCATTTTCATTCTGATATTATTAAATAATATTCCAGGCAGAACAAGCAAGTTGTCAAAGTTGTGGAGGACACATTAGCTAAGTAAAGAACTGAAATAATGTTGTCTTGATTCTGTCTGAGTTATCTGTGAGACCATCAGCCAGCATTATCTTTCTAGAGGCTTGCGAAGGTTTTACTTAAAAGAGTAATTCTAGGTCTCTTGATATATAATACTCTTTTCTTTTTTGTTTTTCTGGTAAGAAATGCTTTATCAAACATAAGTAATTAGGTTTAATGGAGAAGAAAGTGGGTGAACTGTAATAGTCTGTGATACAGAGGAAATCAGTCCACATCATCTCATGTGCTCTCTATGCTTTAAGCAGACTGCAAGCAACCTCTCTCTCAGGATAATGTGTGTCAGCTTACCCAGAAGGTACAATTCCACTTCCAACCAGCCCCAACACAAACAAGCACCCTGGACACAGGTAGGGAATGACACAAGTGTACTCCCATGACAGAAACAGGAGCAAAAGGGATGTGGGTCCTTCCTGAATGAGGACTGTGGAAGGAGACTGCAGAACTGATCCAGCACCATCTGTTCAAAGCCCGCGTCCACATGATACTCTAAAGGTACCAAGAGGACATACGGGATAGCTTCTTGGGTTGCAGTAGGACCCAGATAGTGAGTTTAATGTAGATGGTGAAGGATGTTGTTTTAAGTCCTATTGGATGGCAAAGGGAAAATAAGACCTGGATTCTTCCCATCGTTGTTGAGTATTTTAACTTGGGTGTTATGAGATCAAGGGTATGGGAATATTACTGCTTCACTGGAAGTTGCATGGCTAAAAGCCTGAGTGATATAAAGAGAAAATATTTTTCATTAAGTGGCACATGACTTATAAACTTCAGTGAATATCCTGTGTCATATAGTGCAATACACATCTGCTATGGGGCAAACGGCACAGAAGCCAAGGAAAGGGTGAAGAAATTTATCCTTGGATACTCCAGGTATCATTTGACCTCAAGCTGTTACACTGTGCTGGTCCCTAGCTATACCCCATCTCCCAAAGCACTGGGTGATGAAGATCAGAAATATATGAGCCATATGCTATTTCTTAATTTCTTTAACTGAAAAATAATGTGAGCAACTTGTTTTGGGAACAGCAATTTAGCTGCATTACGTATATTTATATAATTAGGTATTATATTATTAAAACACAGATACCTGTGGATGCATTAATGAGTGAAGATTAAATGCATAAAGGAATAATCTTTGTTACAACACTGCACCACTCTGCAGTATATTTTTGGATACTGCTTTGGTAATTAAAAACTTTATGAGCAGTTCATTGCAGAATAGTAAAAATGTGTTAAAATCCATTAGCACAGATTGAATATATTCATGAAATGCTTCTTTGGTACAATAATGAAATTCCCTTCACTTTCCCCCCCTCTTTTTAGTGAGAAATTATTCCATTGGAAAGACAAAATAAATTGAGTAAATTGTGAATAAAATGCAGTATAAATGAAAACAGTTATTTTAAACCAAGTCATGCAAGCTTTTTATTTATGCAACAACTTTCATCCAATAAAAAATCTGTGCCATTTTTAAATCTTAGGGAGAAATCCCAGAAACATAGCAGATGTGAGCTAGATAAACTTAGACTCCCACAGAAGTATATAGGAAGCTGCTATTGTGAATTCTTGTGCTACTAAAAAGCTGTCATATTTGTAAATAAGGAGTCTACACAATATAATTCAATTACTTTTTTTATGTCATTCATTTCTTTCATTGCTGATTTCATGCACACTTTATAAGTCAGCTTCTTTTTCTCTTGTTCGTGAACAGACCAGAACATACAGATAAGAAAATGCTCCTTGGAGAGTGATTGCTAAAGGTTCTCCCAACAGAAACACAAAAATGCACACGTAGAAAGAGAGGAAGGCAACTGCAATGAATGCATTAGCAGTCAAACCCCAAATGTTAGGAAAATTTCCCCATATTTTGTTATGTATCCATGGTCTGGTTAGAATCAGTGTCAACTGTTGTACCCATCAGAACCAAACGATACATAAAATTAATCTATGATAGCCAATTACAAAATCCTAAATGCCAACCACTTTGTTTTCCTTGGAATTCAGGATCATGTATATAACATTGAGGGTGATGGAGCACTGGGACAGGCTTCCCAGAGAGGTTCCTTCTCTGGAGAAGGAATGTCTCCTTCTCTGAAGACATTGAAAACCCGCCTGGATGTGTTCCTGTATGATTTAGCCTAGGTGATTCTGCTCTGGCAGGGGGGTTGGACTAGATGATCTTTCAAAGACCCTTCCAACTCCTAAAGTTCTGTTGATTCTGTGATAACAAACTTGAAATGATGCTTCCTTTGGAAGTCTTTCTCAGCAACTTGCAGTGTCATATTTGTTTTTCACTGTATATTACATAACCATTAAAATGAAAAGTACGAGCTCAAGGGGATGCTAATCTATCATGGCAGTTTGGTAGAAGATATTTGAAACCAAATGAGCACAGACCAACACTACTATAAATATGCTATTATTAAGGTAAAGTATAATTGTTATGAAATCCAGGTGTATAAAAGAATAGTTGCCTTCCTATCTACTGAGGATATAGATGGGTGTTTTTTTAAAATAAAACAAATTAATGATGTAATTTTATTTTTGTCCTAGGCTACTCTCTGTCTCCAAATTAGTTCTGAGGGACTCCACAGCTTTACACGGTGTTAATTTGTAGCTCCATTAATTTGTAGCATTCCTTATCATTTTTTCTGAAAGGTCACCTCTCTCTCAGTCACAACATCCTTCCTAGTTGAAGCAGCACATCTATGTTCAGGTACAGGTAGTGCCACTTGGCAGAAATGATGGAGGAGTTACTCTGCATACGATACATAGTTACACCGGAAAGCATGGGTGTATCCATCTGTGTGGAGATTTGTCACCTCAGGTCCTCTAGCTTCCTTTCTGTGATCCAAACAGAAAATTTATTGTATGGAAGCATTCAGTGTTCTCAGCTCTTATTTACTCATAGATTGTACCTGATTCCTGGGCAGAACATGCAAGATATACTCACTGCAGTGGGGGGAAATGAAAACAGGATTGGAAATGGAGGACCAAGAGGTGGTGTTGTATCTAGAGATAATCCTTCTCTTTGACAGACATCTCTGTTTTTTGGGATAAGCTTCATTTTGCACTATGGGAACTGTTCTCCCATAGCAGTTGCAGTGGATGCCCCCCTTGAAGTGAGAGGCCACCTTCAGTTCTGGGAACTCACCTGGGGCTTCCCTGAGGAGGAATTCTGATGGAGGGGTTCAGCCCACACCCCTCACAAGATTTCCATGTGTGCAGCCTCTCCTTTGCTTCAGGTGACAGAAACTGTCTCCCATTCTCTCATCTTGCCCCTTGTGCTCGCCAGTAACAAGCAGGTACTGACAAAATCATCAGACACTTGTCCACACTCTGTAGAAGAGCATTTACTATCTTCTTAGTTCAAAAGGTGACTGAACTATCTTTTTCTTAAACTGATGTGAAACTCCAGTGCATCATGACAGTCCCTGAAACACTGAGGACATTAAGCAGAAAGAAGCGGATTTAAAGCCAGGAGTTCCCAGTTGTTCACTGCTTCTAAGGTGGAGATCTGCAGATTAGCATGGATAAGAATTTTTAACAAGATGAAAACTTTGGAGAAATCCATATAAGTGGAATTACTACATTAATAGACGTAAGGAAACCTTTGTGCTTAGAAACACAGAATTAATTTTCAGTTTAGGCTTCAGTAGATTGTGTAGCTATGTACAACATAGCTATTTCTGTACATAGCTGTACTGTTTCTGGTTAGCTGCCCTGAGAATACTATAGGAAGCAGAACACACACTGTTTTTTAAATTTAATCACAGTTCAGAACACTTCCTTCTGTCAGTTTGGACTACGTATTCTCCACGTAATAAGCTTACCTTATATTATGCAAAACCAAATTAAAAGTGTAATTAGGGGGGGGGAGGTGGGGGATAGAAAATGCAGTTCTTCCCTGTATTACATCTTTTTGAAGCCAAGCAGTTGCACAGAAAAACGGTCAAACTCCCCCTGAACTGCTTACAGTGTCATTTTACTTCTCTTTCAAATAGATTTGCCTTTCCTCCCACACATCACTGTACCACATGTATAGTTGTTATGGCAAAGATTTAATTAAATTACATTGCTTTACTATAAAAGATAAACACTTGATCTAATATTGCCTGGTATAAACAACGTGAAGCCAAAAGTGGCCCCTGTGATTTGCTGAAATCTTCCATCACTATACAGAATGATTAAATTACAGAATCAAAGAGTGTTGTTTCAAGAGACTTGTGAAACTTCACTTGTTTCCCAAAATATAAGAAATATATAAAACACTTTATACTTTGGATAAAATTGTACCTATAGTGAATTTAAAAGGCAGAATTGCCACACTGAACCCTGGAAGACATGGCAGCAGGAATACTGAGATGCTTTTGAATAGTTAGAATTAAATTTGCTAGAAGACAGATGCCAAAAATGAAGAGTGTGGTGTGCAGTACCGTGACTTAGGAGTCTAAGGCTTTAATTATTAAAAATATGCATTATGTATTTCCTTTATTTGGTTAGCAGATTGTCCATGAAACAATATTTGTTATTAACAGGAATTTGCTGAATGCACAAGACAAGTTACTTACTAGATCTTTAAATTCTGTATGCTTATTCTTTGCTATTAGTATTGTTTGGTTGCTCACCTACAACATGTTTCTTTTTTGTCAGTGATACATATTTGTCAAACATATAAGTTATGCACTTCTTGTAGGACCCTCTGGTGGCTAAACATAAAGATAAACTTAAAAAGATTACCTGTTGGTTTTCAGCCTACTGACAGAACATTTTGTATCTATGAACTAATTTTAAAGGTTTTGAAAGACAGTTAAGGACAAAGCAAATTTATATTGTAATTTTAAATTTACCATTAGACATTTGTTAAGGATCAATTTTTTTATTAGGGAAGAAAACTTATGGTCAAACATATAGCAACCTAATCTATAATTAATAGATCTTAATACTTCACTTAATTCACAGAAGTATTTGAAAAGGTTATATTTCCTTCATTTTATTTGTTGAATTTCTCCTCATTTATAGCTGCCCTATATTTGAACTTGCTTTAACATTGTCAAGAAATTACTTCTTGCACAGTCAATGTGCTGAAAATACTTAAAATAAAAAGATTCTCATATCTTGAAATGAAAAATTACTTCTTTTGGAAGCCTTTTCTTCTGCTGCATTATGATGAACTTGACACTTGCAATCCTTTCCCACCATAATTTGGTAATTTTTATTTTTTCATTTACAAAAGCAGTCAATCATGTAGATAATGGCAATGAAAAGTACTGTAGTAAGTGACTGCCATTAAGGATTCTGAAAAGTTTTCATTAACAATATTTATTGTATTGTATGAACAAAAGAAAAGCATGCAAGGATCAATAAGGCACTAAATATAGTTAATATACCATTGGAAAAGTATTATATGAAAGACTGAATTTCACTGTGGTAACATAACAGTCACCCCACACTTTCAAAGTTTCAGCAATACTAAATTTAATCAAATATATCTAAGGAAAATAACGCTGTTAGTAATTGATTAATATTTTATAGATTATCAGTCATTTGGTTTCTATGCATTTGTATTATTGATATGGTGATGGGAAGCTGACTTAGCCAAGTATCGATTCAGTAAGATTTTTGTGTAAAAGGGAAAAGTATCACTTAATTTTAAATACTCCGTAAGTTATTGTTATAAGAATATAATTTTTAATAGCTAATGAAAACAGGCAGCTGTATAGGTTTAAACCACTGGTCAGCGTGGTTTCCTGTCCTAAAATCCACAGGTAATATTCTGCCCTAACAAAGGAGGAAAAGAAAAAGAAAAGATGAAGAGAAGGTATGTGGTGTTGCAGGGAAAGCTTCTGTAAGCCATCTCCTACAGAAGTTCTGTAAGATAGCCTCTTAAAGGCAGAATTCAATTAAATAGGGCCTTCAAGATACCTCTTACTGGCCTTGATAGTCAAGCTTGAACCGGACTAATATTTGCAATTGATATTTTAGATATGGAAAGAAAGTTTTGAATACATAGCTCTGATAAAACTGTTCTGAAGCTGAGACTAGAAGCCTCTGATTATGAATAGGAAATCTCCTGTACTCTTGTTTAATCTCCTTTACATGGCTTTAAAAGCCATGAAACTTCAGATGGTACTAACGGGGGTTTTGTGCTTTTCTTCAACCTTCAGATCTATTAAGTCAAAAGATGTACCTTCTGGTTGTGAAGACTTAGTTCTCTTGGTAGTCTAAGGATTATTTCCTGCTATTATCCCTGGGAAAGGACTTTATTGTCTTCACATCCAGGCAATCCAAAGGCCCAGACAAACATGACAAAGAAAAAAATTCCAAAAGGCACATTTATAATCATTTCAAGAAGTCTGAGATTGCCATGTCTCACACTTATAGTTTATGAATTAGATTTTCAAGAGCATTAGCCACCTGAATCATAGAATCATCATAGAATCATGGAATGGCATGGGTTGGAAGGGACCCCAAGGATCATAAAGCTCCAACCTCCCTGCCACAGGCAGGGCCACCAACCTCAGGCCTGGATCTACACATGGTTGCCCAGGGCCCCATCCAACCTGGCTTTGAGCACTTCCAGGGATGTGGCATCCACTACTTCTCTGGGCAGCCTGTTCCATCACCTCACCACTCTTTCTGTAAAAAACTTCCCCCTAATATCCAATCTAAACTTTCCCTCTTTTAGCTTTAATCCATTCCCCCTTGTCCTGCCATTATCTGCCCTTTTAAAAAGTTTATTCCCCTCCTGTTTATATGCTCCCTTCAGGTACTGGAAGGCTGCAATGAGGTCCCCCCGCAGCCTTCTCTTCTCCACGCTGAACAAGCCCAGCTCCCTCAGCCTCTCTTTGTAGGGCAGGTGCTCCAGCCCTCTAATCATCTTTGTGGCCCTCCTCTGAACCCTCTCCAACAGTTCCACATCTTTCTTCTATTGGGGGCCCCAGATCTGGACACAGTACTCCAGGTGGGGCCTCACAAGGGCAGAGTAGAGAGGGACAATCACCTCCCTGTCCCTGCTGGCCACTCCTCTTCTGATGGAGCCCAGGATACAGTAATACTTTCAAAACAGTTTTGAAACTCAGTGATTTTTCTGAGCACGCCACAGATAAACTTGGTAATATGTAGGAGAAAGTTCCTTCTTTCCTTATAAGTTTCCAAAGCAAGTCTTCCATGAGGTAATTGTGAATATTTAAGTGGATGGAGTTTCACAGTCACACCACATATGAAATGAGAACCAATACGGTCTTTAGTTACGTCACTGCCAAATTGGTTCTGCTACGTGCAGAAGAGGCAAGTATAACTCTGTGTACTCACAGTACAGTAAGAAGTACTACCACAGAATAAGCTTACCAACATAAAAATAACATGTAAGCATGCAGACCCAGCTGTTGTTTTAGAAACTATGAAATCAATGCAGACAGTAGAGGAAACCAGTGTATTAATGCCCAACTCTAAAATTAGAGGATACTTTGAAAATATGTCTTTGGCACTTACTTGTCTCCTTGGTAGACATGGTTGATCTGCTGAAGAAATCCCAAAGCCATGGCACTGTTTTCTACTTGAATAATGAATGTGCCACAGCAGAGGTAAGAAAGGTTTCCTAGAACTTAAAAGTGTGTATTTTGCAAGAAGTGACAGAGATTTTATTCTTAAACATTGTTTTCTAATATAACCCCGGGGCAGGAGAAGCACAAGCACAGTTGGCTCTGTACAGTGGTCCAAACTTTTGCTGAAGTAACAAAATGGGTTCTCCTTTTTGTTACAGAAGAAACATCTCTAATCCCAGGCTTCTTACAGCAGCTTTTTCCCCTAAAGGAACTTCTGTGTTACTGAATTTGGGGTGGTTAAAAATGTGGTTGCTGCCAGCACTCCAGGAAAAAAACAAGGTCATTGGGATACATATCATCTGTGGTACCTTTACTTAAAAAAGGTAAAAGAAAACCTGTACTTTGCTAGTTTTGTGTGTCCCGATTATCTGATTCTCGCTCTTGTTTTATTCCAGGCCTACAGCCAACTGTATATCCATAGGACTTGTTCTTGCATTTTCTGGCCCTGTATTTTCTTCCAGACCATTGTAATTCCTTCCCAGAGATCCTGTGATTCCCCTGCCTTTCCAGCCGTTGGAGTATCTCTTTCCTTTTAGTGGGCACATGTACTGATTTGAAATGCATCATGTGTCATCTGTCCTCAGAATTTCTTGAAGTAGTGCCAGGATTCCAATGCCATAGTAGTAGTAGCAAGTAATTTATCTTCATGGAAAGATGCTGAGAAATAGGAAGAAGTGCAATAAGACAGAAAATGGAGAAATTATTATTAAAGATTCAGTCTTAGGACTGAGAGGAAATTATTAATTAAGCTAAATGTTTGGAAGTCTGCTTAAACTGTTCATAGCTGTAGCAAATTTTATTCTAATTTGGGAAAAAAAAGCTCACGATCCCGTTGGCTCTATGCTATGTGTGAAACTTGTTTTAGGCATGGTTTAAACGTTTGAAAATATCTGCACAAAATATCCCTGGGCCATCAGGAAACAAAGTTGTGCCACAAGGCGTCATTGCAATTTTTTTTTAACCTTTCAATAAGGTAAAGAGAAATCATCAAAACTCACAAATCCAAAACTTATTCTTGCAGAAAGTAAAATTCACTATGCCTGTTCTATACACTGTGGTGAAACTTTATCCTTTCATCTTGCAGAAATTATTGCTGCTAGAACGCACTCTTTGATGAGAATGGAGAACCATTTGGGAAACAAAAAAACCCCTCTACCTCTCACAAATTTTTCTATTTTCTTTCAAAAAGAAAAAAAAATCAAGTTATTATAACACAGACTAAACCCAAATGGCATACAAGTCCTTTTAAAGCCAACATTGATTTACTTGTTACAAGCAGTAAATAATATAGAGCTGCCTATATATCACTGTGCATTACCTAAGATAAAAATCCGTTTAGTGTTACAGTACTACGACACAGTACAGGCAAGATAATGCTGACTGAGCATATGTCGCTCTAGGAATAGAAACTGATCCGCGTGGAGGGATATTCCTGCAGTATGCAATATTCTTGAAATAAAGAACTTTCTTTTTCAGGATGCATTACTTCTTCTTCCAAGCATCCAGTTAAGCAGCTGCACGCAAACCTCAAATCAATTTTTATAACAAAGGAGAGGACACAGAAAAAGGAAGTTAAAGTAAGTAGTCAATAAAAGGTAAGAAGCAACCTTGAAGAGAAATGAAAAGCCAAAAGAATGTTAGAACTTCAAAACAAACTCAGGCCTCCTCTTCAATGTGTGTAAGTGAAAAGGATATTTGATCCTTTCTACATCCTTGAAGTACCGTGGCTGAAAGTAATGCTTTGCACTGTAATGCTTCGTTAGTTCAAAGCACTGTGTAAACATTAGCTAATGAAATCTCATAGTATCTCTGCAAGGCAAGCTCTATTTCTCTTACATGGCAGGTATGAAAACAGATGAATTTTCTTGTCCAAGGACATACTCCAAGACAGGTACAGCACCAGAACACTTCTAGTGTGTGGCCATTTCCTTTATCCTACTTCAAGTACGTATTAAGAATGCCTTAACTGTCAACAAATTACAGGTAGCAGAAATAAATGTTTTGTGTTATGTAACATTTAGAAAACAATGGCAATAATTTAGGAGGTTTTGATCAGTTTTTAGATCCATTATTTTCTTTCTTCACTTCAGTTCATGCAAAATCAGAAATGTAGGGTCATAAATCTAATGCATTGTTCTAATAATATTACCACTTTGTAAGCATTCCACATGACTATACAGAATGATGTGCTTCATTCGATAGTTCATAGACAAATCAACTATGGGCAGGTAAGGCACTAAATACATTAGCCTAGGCTGAGATGATCTCATAAAGTATGAATGCAAATGTGAAACTGGATGGACAAATGGTTCAAATCAATGTTCAAAACTCTGGAAGAAAGCAGCTCAGGATACAACCAAGTTCTGCAGAGTTTCTGCATATAGTTCAGTGAACTCATTTTTTGTTACAAACTTAAAGCCAGAGAAGTGGGCCCGAATAATAAGCTTGCTTTCCAGAGTTCAGGTAGCTCAGTATGCTAAGGCATGGTTAATCCTGAGAAAGATGACAGAAAGTATTTCTCTCTTTCTTAATCCCTATTATATGAATATTTCAGACAATCAAATATTACTATATTGGAAGGAACTGCTGTGTTTGCTGTATTTGTCATATAGTCATACCTTGAGTTATGTGTCTGTGGCCTTGGGCTTTGTTAGGCAAATACATAGGCATTTCTTCAGAATGAGAGCCTAAGTTAATTACTCATGTGGAAGTGCTGCAGCTTTGGCTTTGTCCCTTTCTCATCTGAGTTACATTTATGGAGATGGTTTTCTATAATGATCATTCACATGATCTCCCATGTGGAATCACCAGCAGTAGTCACCACTCTTGTTGCCACTCACTGAAGATGGAGTGAGGGCTGACCTGACGAGTCAGTAAAACCACACGTTACACCCCTCAAGTGGGTTGCAAGTGCCAGGGTTAAGGCAGATGAGTGCACGAACACAGCTCCCAAAAGCAGCCAGATGGGTACAGCATCGGGCGCCTAGCACTTGTCTTGAGCTAGAAACACATCCTCAGGCTTACAAACCTTTACCTGTATCCTTGTATGATACACACCCATGAATTAAATGTGACCGAAGTACCTGGGAGCTCTGGAAAAAGCTGCTGAGTCCCAGATCAGGTGGAGAATCAGATGGCCATTCCCTCTTCATCATCCTCCAGCACTGGCAGGGGGTTGCATGTGGCAACAGGACACTTTCCCACCCTAGAGGAACCCCTGCACTGGCTCGTACCACTGGCAGAACCAGAGTATGCCCAACCTTGGGAGTGCACTTGTGCCTGTGTGTGAGTCTGTGCATGCATGTATGGGAGATATGCATATAGATGATAGATATAGATATATAGACATTCATTCTTAAGAAAACCAATAATTCAGCAATGCTAACAGATACTCTGCAGTGAATATTGACTGAAGTACTCTGGAGCATGCCAGATTCAAAAATTCACCCTTTTAAAACTAGCAGAAATAGAAAGTCCTGTGGGATTTTCTGAGAGAAACATCGTTAAAGGCTAATAGAAAGTTAAAGCTGAAGACCTTGAAGAGAAAGGAAACTGGAATTTCAGCACTGAGAATAGTCAAGAGGAGAGAAACTAGAATGAAAAAAATAAAACATTCAGTCTTTCCTCAGGACTCATCTAAGGTACTGCATATAAAGCATGGGGAAATTAGGTCAGAATTCCTCCATGTGCAGAATTGTTACTTCCATCGTAGCCTTTCTTTGTTAATTACTTTGTTTCATTTTCCTTGCATTTCATCAGATTTTTTTTTCCAAGGTAAGGATTGTTAAGTAATGCCATTGCATATATAGGTAAAAGTGACCAGTGACATTTCCTATGAAAGCAGGCCTTTTATAAATAATTATATTTATAAATCTTGTGAATATTTAAGACAGAGGGAAGGATATTTTGTGGAAGAAAAGGCAGGCAATAGTGAACTAAACCATTAAACTTTCTAATATGGTATTTATGCAGTAAGAACGAGGACAAAACCTGAAGTTGAAAAAAAATCACCATCTCTGCTTTCAGAGGACTTTCACTTTCTGATAGCACTTGAGGACCTGTGTCATGAACTGTATGTTACACCACCTCAAACTTTCAGAGCTTTGTCAGCTTACTGCAGGTTCAAACTATGCTTCAGATAAAAATGTTGTTTTAGCGTGGTTTACATATTAATAGGACTTCTATTAACTTTCTGAGGGTGACCTTTTAGAGTCATTTCAAAACTGGCCATATTTACCGTCTCCTCTGGACCATCCAGCCCTCTGAACTGCTGCACGCATGCATCTCCCTGATGCTTCTGCAGAATGCGAATGACTTCTGCTAGTTACCATGGGGACATGAGCAAGGACCATGAGATGCATAGCAACAATGCTCCTATTTTTGCCATTTTTCTTTCGTGACAAGGAAAGAGGAACTGCAACACATACCAGAGCTTTTTTCTTTCTGTTTATCTTTTTCTCACATGCATACATACACAAAACACTTGCTCCCTTTAGCTAGCACATAATAGATATATGTTGGATCTTTAAAGCAAAGCATGAAATCAGATTACTATGTTTTCAGGTCCCTAAAGGAATAAGGAAATTATTACAAGAGCTACTCTACTTTTGAAATACAAACTTCTTCAACAGTCTTGAGGCAATAAAAGATAGCTGAATAATGCCCCTTTTTAACAAAAATGAGAAGAAAACAAACTTTGGATAAAATCAAATATGCATACATAAATGCATGTCTTGAGAAAGTGATATCTGATCTTTAGAAGGACTATAGCAACTAGAGTTGTATATATTGGACAAACAATGGAATGGATTGAGAACTGTGGTCTTGATTTGGGTTTCTTTTCAAAAAAGAAACAATGCTATGGTAATTTAAAAAATAAGCAGCTCTTAGCTTAATATTTGAAGTGATAAGTTATGAACTGTATTCCCCAGATTCTATTTCCCTCTCATCCCCTTCCTCCTTTTTTCAACTTACTCTTGTGCCTCTCAGGTCTCTTCTATATCAGTACTAATGAATTTAAGCATTGTTAAAACTACAATTTTCCAGGGAGATAAGTCATCCTGTAACAAGGCAGAAATCAATGTTGCTTAATCACATGCTATTTCTTCATTCTTTTATATAATTAGTATGAAAACTTCAAATTTATTAGACATCATTTTAATAGGTAGATCTAATTATGTTCTCAAAGGATAAAGACAATGAAGACTTAAACTCTGCTACTGGCACAATTCAAGCTGTCATAGCTTGCTGCACTCATGGTCCCTCCTCCCCTGAATCCTCAGATGAACAAATGCTCTGTCAGTATTTAAATTTGGTGCTACTATTCATCTGGTATCATTTTATATAAAACATTTATTCTCCAAGGACTCGTTTGCTCTAAAAGTCTTTCAGACACAAAAGGAATAAATAACTAATTAGGTCAACAAGAAGACACAGCAATTTTTACTGCCTACATGATGACATTGATGTAGAAATACCCTGACTTGCAATTTCTAGCTCAGCAGGACTTGGTTTAGCAAAAGAGGCAAGCTTCTCATTATGCTTTGAGAGAAGCTCAGGAGAAAGAGCAGACATCTGAGATGCAGACTAGCAGTCTCCTGTCGAGGAGCATTGGGAATATAATTCCAGAAATCAGCTCTCTGAGCACCTTTCTCTCTCATGTACGGATGGGGCAGGGCCCAGCACACAAATACCACAAGGCAAACAGCTTGAGGTTGTTTGCAAAGACTTGGCATATATAAGGGGCAACATAGGACCGTGTGGATACTTTACAGAATCACAGAACGAATGTTAGGACTCGGAAGGGACCTCAAAAGATCATCTAGTCCAACCCCCCTGCCAGAGCAGGATCACCTAGACACCCCCAGGCAGGTATTGAATGTTGTCTTCACAGTAGACTTCACAGCCTCTCTGGGCAGTCTGCTTCAGTGCTCTGTCACCCTCACAGTGGAAAAGTTCTTTCTTATATTCACATGGAACTTCCTATGCTCCAGCTTGCACCCGTTGCCCCTTGTCACAATATTCCAGGTGCAGTCTCACCAGGGCAGAGTAGAGGGGGAGAAGAACCATTCTTGACCTACTCACAACACCCCTTCTAATATACCCCAGGATGCCATCGGCCTTCTTAGCCACAGGGGCACATTGCTGGCTCATGGTCATCCTGCTGCCCACCAGGACGCCCAGGTCCCTCTCACCTACGCTGCTCTCCAACAGGCTAGTACCCAACCTATACTGGTACCTGGGGCTGTTCTTCCCTAGTTGCCAGACCTTACACTTGTCCCTGTTAAATCTCATTAACCTTGTCCCTGTCCAGCTCTCCAGCCTGTTTAAATCTTGTTGAATCGCAGCACAGCCCTCTGGTGTGTCCCCCTCCCAGTTCTGTGTCATCACCAAACTTGCTGACTATACACACTATTCCCTCATCCAGGTCATCAACAAGTGTATTGAATAGTACAGGTCCCAGTACTGACCCCTGAGGGACTCCACTAGATACAGGCCTCCAGCCAGACTGTCCCACTGATCAAAACTTGCTGTCTTCTTCCCTTCAACCAGCTCTTAATTCTCATCACTACTTAACTTCCAGACCACACTTCCTCAGTGTAGCCACTATGTCAATGTGTATCTACATTTTCTTTTCAAATAGTATTTGATTAATACTCAGAAACCAGTAGAAACTGTAGTAGTCCTGCTGAAGAAGCCAAATATTTATTAGGGTACATCTGAAGCTATAAAGGTTAGGTGGGTCCAGAAGTAATCACATCTTTGTAGCTGTCTGGAGTTAACACCATCTTCCACCACTGAGTCTCATGTCACCTGTCCCTGCTTTCCCCTTCCCACCCTCAGCATGCATTCAAGTGGTCCCCAGCCAGCAAGTAGCTGATAAAAACTTTCAGAGAGAGTAGCTATCTGTTTTCAGCATTTCAAATGTGCTTTTCCAAATAAAATGCTTTCCTTCCACATGCTCTTGGTCTTTATCTCATCATCCCTCTAAGTGGAGATAGAACCCTGGAAGTGAAATCCAGCTGAAAATCTGTGATCATTGAGGAGAAGGAGGAGGAGGGGGGTGTCCAACAGGAAATGAATGGAACAATGGAAATTAATCTGATATTGTACAATACAGTTTGATTGCAATTACATGAACATGAGCAAACTATGCATATATGGCAGATTTTCCACCTATTTATTTAAATAAGAGCTACATTTATGGTAACCCATAGAGGATCATAAATATTCAAGGACCTAAATTTTCATTAGTACACCAGCAAGCGAATTTTCAGCGATGCACAGGGATTTAACTGCATGAGTCCCATTAATGTCATTACTTTGAAAATTTACTTCCTATAAACTTCTACAGAGACGATGAGGGAAAAAAAAAAGAAAAAGACTGCCATAATTTTAAGAAGATGACAGGGAAAAGCTTGTCATCACTTTGGCACTCTGGTACTTTAATCGGTAAAAGAACAATTTAAATCACATCTTCAGAAGTAAGCTCCATTTCAGGCACAGACACAGATGGTGATATTCCATCAAGAGTTTCTGCTGCACATTACTAGATGATGTACTAATATGCCTTTTCCTTTCCTGTAAATATTAACAGTAGGCCAATGCTGCTTGTCTTCTGGGAATATTTTAGTGGGAGGTCTTGGTCTTAAAATTAGAAACCAGACTCCCTATTTAGGGGCTGGAGTTTCAAACTCTGGTAGTTGGATTTTTATTTTTTTTATATATATATTTTTTGAGAGAGAGCTCAGCTCCCCTGTGGCCAGCTGTTAAGTTGCTTTAATGAGACTAGGAAATTCTGTCTTTCTCTCATCAAAAGAATTATTTATTTATGGGTGGCAGAATTTTAATTCAATAAAGATTACAATTTTTTTTTCATGCACAGTATTACCAATATGCTTTCTCTTTCCCTGAAATAGTTCAAAACAAATTTTATATTCATAAGGTATTTTTCTATTGTATCTAAAATATGACATATGAAAGCAATCCGAGCTTAGTTAAATATGCATAGTTTTTCTCAAATAATGCATGGAAGACTGTGACAATTCATGCATCACTGGTAATTTTGCAGTTCAGCTGGGAGGAACAAGAAAAAACCGTGGGAGAAGTCCTTGCTCTGAGGTTAAAAACTTACCGACTTAAGAAGGTTACAAGGGGACTATTCTAAACGATATATACTTTGTGTGGGCACCACTAGAGAAAAGACCCAAGTAGAATAGACACTATTGAACTGATTTCAGTATATGGACATGTGTGAAACTGCAAATTCACAGCTGCTAGTTTAGTTGAGTATAGGTCCTGGGAGATAAAAAGAGCAATTAAAGAAGATGCAGATAGTTTTAGCAGTTGTTTCTTTACATCAATCTCTGCTGTAGAGTGGCTTTTTCTGAGTAGGGCTTGCTTTGCCTGTCAACAGTGCTGAGGAGCTCTTAATGACTAAGTTACTGTAAGAGAAGATGCTGAAAGAAACTGATAACTGAAAAGCTTTGAGTCAACAGGCCTAAATGATAGACACCATAGAATTCAGAAGAAGTTTAAGTTTGAGGGGACAGAGCAGTTAGCATGGGCTTTAATTAAAAATGACAACTATATCAGTAGTTTAGAGGGTGACAAATTTTATGTGTCTAATTAAAAAGGCTTCAGAAGAGATCCAATAAGTTACAGATGAATAAACAGTGCATCTGTATTGGGAAAGTAAAACAATAAACACCTGAAAGACCAGAATGTGATAAAGCCTAGTCTGCAGAGCTTTCTGAAGAGTCTCACTAATGTGCTAAAATTCAATGTCACTGCAGTAATAGATAGCAGGCAGTTTATTCAGTCCTTTGACAAGGTCATGCACAGTAAATTAGTAAGGAAAGTAAAAATTTGTGAACTCAAGCATTGCTGGGGATCAAAATTTTCTAAGAGACAGAAAAGACAGTCTAGAATTAAACTCAGCTTTTGCTGTGGAAAAACACAGATTGCCTCAAAATCCCATCTGGAGTTCAGTGCTTTCCAGCATAATCATGGTTTGGAATGGGGGAACCAACAAAGGTTCCAGAAGTTATGTAGGTTACAGACAAGCAGAGAGGACTGTGAGGAACTTTAGGAAGACCAGACACTGAGCTCACATAGTCCATCATTATGTTCAATAATGCTGGAGCACCAAAAATATACAGTAAGGAAATAAAAAAAAAATTAAAAAATTCATCATATACTTTAAACTATTTTGGATTTACTTTCCTCCTTGTTCAGGGAGGAAGGATGCATATGCAAGGAAAATAAGAGATGGCAGATTATAAAGAGATGGGTGAAAATATCTGCTGAAAGTATTTTTCCATAGACTATGGAACTAAATGCTGCTGCAAGTCTCCAAGGCTGAGAATTTGTCAAGACAAAAGACACTGCCTTACATTTTACAAAATCAAATTAAGAAAATAACCCTTGTATGGAATTATAGTAGTTAATTCCAAGAAAAAGGAATCAAAGACATGAAAGGGATTTAACCTTGTGTTGGTTTTGCGCCTGTCTTTAATGTAGCAAATCTGCCTGTAGTTGGGTCTTACATCCTTCACAGCAGTAACTAATTGCGCAAACAGACTGGTGTTTCTTGATCCAGAAAGTACTTTCTGTAATCTCATCTTTTTTTGTTCCAGTTTTTCTTCTGGTTTCTCAAATTCGTATGTTCAAATCACAGAGGAGGGAGTGGAAAAGTCAGAGAGAGATCAGAGAGTTAAGACAAACCTTCATTTGCTTGCTTTTTTTGCTGTCTGAAGGGTAATCATCCCTTACCATCACGACTGCAACCACAACTGGGAAACTGAGCAAGTGGGGAGTGAAATGAAGGTTAATTCTAAATTTGATCTCTGAAGAGATAAGAATATCACGAAAGGGCTCTGGGTTCAATGGATATTCATAAAATTGATGAGTTCAGTGGATAATCATAAAATCTTCTAAGGCAGGAACCAGTATGCAGCAGAAGTAGGGGATGTTTAGACATGGGATTTGAGAGACAATGAAAGTGCAAATTATGACAGGGAAGAACCCAAGACAAGGCGTAGTGTGTAACAAAAACATGCCAAGATAATGATGAGTAGATGTATAGTTTGGGAGAAGGTGAGTCTGGGGCTGCTTAGAAATGCAGCCACGACAAAACAAGTCTTTAAAATAATAGTTCATTCTCACTTTGTCTTTGGAACCTTGATTTATTTTATTTTCATGTACCTGCTTGCCACCTGAAGGCTCCTTTACCTCCCTGTGCCTTCTGCTCTGAGACTGTGACAAGTGTGGAAGGTACTTCAATTAGAGAAAAAATGAGGTACAAAATGGTGACTGTTTTTCTCTCTCCCACGGTGACTAGCACATTTGGGGAACCCAAAACTGGGAAAGATGGGAAAAATAAAAAGACGATTTAAATGTATGCAAAGAGAATCAGAACTGCCCTAGACAAGCAAAGGAAAAATTCCTAACATTAATCTACACAGCAAAGAAGATTATTTTGCCAGTTTAGTTTTAAGTGCAAAATCTTTCATTCACCTCCACAGAGGCTCTTTACTGGCAGAACAGTAATATAAAGACGCTAATGTGTCAAATCGAAATGTCACTCCCCTCCCCCTTATACAGATTCATTTCTCTCCCTCTCTTTGGCTGCCTCCCTCTGCCTTCTCCAAGTTTAATCTGCAGTTTGACTTCAAATACAATAATTCACTAGCTCTAGACATGTGCTTAAAAGACTACGTATAATTGTAATTCTGGAGAGATTAATACCTTATATTGATCCCCTATTTCTTCATCTATCTTGGCAGCATGTAGTATTTTGTAAGAAAAGGAAAAATTATTTGTTTCCAAAAGGGTCCTGGTTTATTGCCTACTCATAACAGCTGTTAGAACTCATGTGTTCTCCTACAAACACTGCGGTAGAGCATGTAGAATAAACGTATGTTTGGATTTATTGGACACTGTTGACAGCATATAGAAAAAGCTATAGTCTAGAATGAAAGCCTGCAGAAGTGTCTATTGATTTGAAAAGACAGGCTTTAGCTATTGAAAGTAATCCTTGCTCTGCACATGCACTTTGTGCCCCAATTCAATGGCTACATCTTATAGGCAACATGTATGTCTTCTATACCATAAACTGTGCCAGCATCTTGTAAATGAGCCCCATTTTTCTGGAATGTACAGCATGTTCTACCAGAGGTGAAGTGTTTTAATCTGGTAAACAAATCTTATCGCTGTTTGGTCGCTTGGTTTTGTTTTTTTTTTTAAATAAGCACTTAAAATGGAAATGCAAAACCAATATGAAACAACAGGCTTCATTATGTTCCTCAGGATGTACAGAAAGAGCTCGACTTAAAAAATAAGGGATAGGGTATCACCTGCAGATACTTCCATGCGTTTGGCTTACACATGCCAAAAAACATAGACAACGTAGCATGAAACTAGAAACTACATAAACCACTAACGGAGGCATTTTCTAAAGGCTTGCCTTGATTTCACGAAGCGCTCAATGCCTGTGACTCCTGTTTATAGAAATGAGAACTGACGCAATGTGAGACCTTGCAGTGCATCTGAGTCTTTTTCACAGAAAAAAAAGAGAAGGGCTCTTTAGTTACAAAGCACATATCTCTGCTGGTTTTGTAAAAATCCGTATCTCAGCCTTCCATAAAGGAAGATGTGTTTAAAGGCAGAAAGATACATGGCAGATTTAAAAGACTGATAACGATGATTCCAGACCAGAGGAATTTAGGAATATATTGATAAATGTAGGCATACAAATAAAAGCCGTCACTGTTTAACATGGCCTGCTAAATCTTTTTGGAGAACACTAAGAAAAAATCCACTATCTGAGCAATAAAAAACCCACCAAAACATCAGCACAATAATGGAAATATTTAGATTGCTCTATCATCAAGAACCAAATAACTTCTATACAAGTTGACAATATGTACTCTCGGAATGCATTCAAAATTCACTCAGCCACTCCATAAATAACTTGCTTTATGTGAATTTAAAGTGACTATCTGGAGCTCTATTGCATTGATTGTTAATACCAACCTCTTGGCTAGGTGTTATGTACTAAATGAATCCACCCTTCAGTTATGATATTGAGGCAATATGACTTTGGTCTATGATTTATGCATAGAATGTCTGTGCATAATATTGCCAGTTCAAGATGTATTCAGTAAAGAACATAATTTGAAATATCTTTGGCTTTGTAAATTTAAACTAGAAGCATGTGAAGTTTTCCAGTTAACATGATACTTGTCGAAAGATAGGAGAAAAATATACATACTGTTGGCTGGCACAGGCAGTGTCTACATTAGCATTTTGGACCATTTTTGCAGAGCAATTTTGGCACATGAAAACTGGATTTCTTTCAGATGAAATTAAACAGGAATCCCTGATTCGTGTGCAGATCTAATGCACTACCAACCCTAATGGGCTTTAAACAGTGATATGGGCTCAGGATGGCTTCAAACCACATGCATGGTGAGCACAAACAATTCTGCACACCAGGCTAAATATAGCCTAAAGTAAAATATGCGAATTGTATATAATATTTGGGCTCTGGCATCAACTGCTTTGATCTAATGCTACGTTCCTACTGAACTAACCTGCTTTCTAATTTGGGCATAGCCATATATTTGCTTTCAGATCATCAGTGGCTTCTCTATTAAGGGCAGAAACATAAATCAAATGAAAATAATAGATTCAGAATTAAACAGAAGCCTCCACAGTTTTAGCCACCTTTTTCTTTTCATTAAAACTTCATGGAAGCAAGACCAGGTATAATTAATGAAGAAGTCTTTTCTCAGCCACGATTATTCAGAGGCATAAGCCTGATTAGTTTTCATCCATTCTTTGACTCATTTCTTGTCAGTTAAGAAGAGTCAATGTAAAAAAAATTATTCTTTCTCCTTTCCATTGAAAAACTGAACTACTGGGATGAGAAAGCATAGGTTACCCAGACCCAGAAATTTACATTCGATGTAGTGTTTTATTACCTAAAGAAGCAGGGAGGGAGGGTCATTTTGGGAAAGTATTAAAATGAATATTGCTATTGTTCTGATATTGCAGGCTTAAATGAGAATGACAAAAACTGAACAGAAAAACTTATCAATGCAACAGTGAACCGAGACCCTTTTCTGTGTAAGCCAATCGGTAATACAAAGTAAGAGAAAGATGGAGATGTCTTGAGGCAGTAAATTAGATTTTTCTGGGTGTTTCTTTTATGTACAGAACATTTCCAGCATCAGGACACAACGCTTTTAAACATTAAAGTACTGCAACCCCCATTAACAGCATTATTGTGTGTTTTCAAAAGGCAAATGCCTGGATGATAAAAGCCTGTCTTTTCACTTCGCGGTTAACTTGGTGAGATGATAGGAACCGGGGAACTAAATCTCATGGGTGGAAATAGTGACTAGCTCAGGTGCAAGAATATATTACTTGCTCATGTTCGCAAATAAGTTATACAGGCTGTCATCTAGCATGATATCCCTGGTTAGTTGATGAGTACACTGGTAACCAAACCAAGACTTGGCAAGTTTTCAATCTTTAACCAAAAAATAAGAAGTTCCGCCATCCCACTGAAAGCAGTGACTCAGCAGTGATGCTTTAAATGTTCAATTTAATACCTATATATTTATATAAATATAACTTGTACTTTATTGGCCTCTGCTCTCCATCAACATTTTGCACTCATCCCCTTTTTCAGAACATGAAGCCAGCAGTGTAACACCACAAATACTTTTGCAGCTTGAGTTGTAGTTATGCAGATTTTCCTTCCTAGTCCTTTCCACCTTAGATGTGTCCACCTTAGCTTCTGGCAACCGTATCTATCAAACTTTCTAAGCTAGCTCTATACCTCTATGGCTTAATCTGCATTTCTGTAAACTTTTTGTAGCTACACATTGCATTACTCCATTGATTTATATTAGTCTGCTGTATTTCTGCAGAAGCCATCATGTCAAGACTCCTTTCCTTTCCCAGGTGCTGTACCACATCTGTCTTTCATTTCAGACATTTCACACTGCTGAAAAAGCATTTGTGGTTAATTGTGGCCAGTTGCCCACTATGCTTTGCAGAGGATTTGTTTCTTTAAAAAACAAACAAACAAAAAACAAAAACATCATAAGGACCAAAGTCACATAGAATTTACAGAAATTACAGAAATTCTATTTCTCCTGTTATTGTACAGAAAGCAAAGTGCAAAATATGAGGCTGGTGTTGCATAAGTCAAAGTTTTAAGATTTTGGAAACAAACAAATGGCTTACAAACTGCTGAAACCTAAAAGGCACCTGAGTGAGAAGACTGTACAGGTATGTTGAGAGGTGGTTAGAGCCAAATTGAGCTGCATTGCAAAAAGGGCAGATAAAGACACCTCTTTACCATTGGCATGATCAGTTCTGGGTTAGTCAGATTAATGTCTGTGCTTCTTTTCAAGCCTTCTGTCTCAAAAAATTGAGAAAAGGTTTATGGGTTTTCTCAAAAAAAGTATCATTTCTCAAAAAAAGACTACCATCTCAATATGAGATTGCAGTCAGTTGTCTTGTCAGTTCTCAACATTTTGTACAACAAATGCAAAGGTGACAGGTGAGATTTAATGTAATGGCATGGCACTAGGACTTAGGAAACCTAAATTTGCACCCGATCATCCTCAGTAGCTTTGGCAAAATAATTTCTTTTGCTTCTCTTTGTTTTGAGCACCACATAAGTGCTGGTTAATACTAGTAATAGGCAGAAACAGTAGCAAGATTACTGAATTACTGAATTCTTACAGCAGGAGAGGAAAATTCTTAACTTTCCTCAGTACAGGGAAAGCAAATAACCTGACTCATCTTTGAGGGTCTCCACTTCAAAGAAAAACCTGGAAAAATATTCTTACAAGCCCCTATGAAATATATCCTGTAAAAGCATACTGTTCGTGTTTAAGAAGTATTTAAGACCATTAGATGTATATTTTTAGATTTTTTATTTTACATACAGAGGATTTTATCTATTTTTAAAATTATGCTAACCTAATCACATAGTTATGTTCAAGGAAAAGTGCCATAGTTATTGATTAGAAAACCATAGCTGAATAATAGCCACTCTAGACTAAAGTGTTTATTTTCACCAGTTAGTTCCCTCTCAAAGCTCTGTCCTTCTCTGGCACCTTTGCCTATGTGGGCTGCAGGGGTAAGCAGTCAAAACCCAATGTACCTCCCTTCTATATAGCTCCCTTATATCCATGTTCTAAACCTTTAGGGAGATGCCATGAAACTTAATACATGTCACAGCAACCAAACAAACTTAATGTCAGGATCACTTGCAAGCAAACTGATAATTCATTTGCTAGAGCAGCCTTCCAAGGCAAGACTCAGGTTTTCTAGTTTGGCTTTTATCTCTGGATTTTTAAGAAATTCATTTTCTCTGCCTCTTTTAAATGACATGGTCAGAAATTTCATACAACAGACAGGAAAATGTTCTGTGCCTGATTCTAATGTATACTTTGCAAATCCTTATTTTTTGACAGCTGGCATGCTTGCCATTATGATATCAGAGCGACTTTTGTAAATTGAATGTGAATATACACACTTTAGCAAAGACCAATGAAGCAAAAGAGTAGTACTTGTAGTCAGAGATACTCAATGTCTCTTTAAAAGGTCAAAGGCATCCTTTGGCTTCCCTAAGTCCAGCAACTGAGGGACAATCACAGTCAAATCAGACAGTTTAAAGAAAGACCTGGAATATTTTATCTATTACTCAATCAAATTTTAAAAAAAGAAAAAAAAAGAAAAAAACCTTGTTTGCCTCATCCTGCTGGAGCAGAATGGTTTTGCAAATTCCTCATCTGCCAGCAAACAAAAAAAATATTTTTGCATCCTCTAGTGATTGTCACTGTAATTAAGATACCCTAATGACTTTTCTGATAGGGCAAGCCATTTTGTATTTATTCTTATATGTGAAAAAAGAGCATATGGCATTGGAGGTGACAAATTGAATATTTTGTCTTTAGACCAAGTGAAGCTATGCATCAAATGAAAAGAAAACAGACCAACCAACATCAGATAGCTGAGAAAGTGTCTGTAAACCAGGGGTTGTGAGGACACGGTCTCAGCACAGGAAGGTGAACACAGAGTGCTACAAACTTTAGGTCCAGAACAGACATCAGGGCCATACTAGACCTTATTTGAAACTAATGAGCTATGGTCAGGTTAGTAACAGCGAAACTGAAGGAGGATTAAGCTGTAAGAATTCAAATTTTTGAGATTAAATCTGTGAAGCTGTTTATTTATTTACAAGAATTTATAGGAGTGGCTGATTGCTTTTCTCCTGTATTAACCTGAATAGCATTCATCTCTTGTCTCAAGGTAAGAAGAATAAGACCTTGTCAACTCACAGGCTTGTGAGAATGGCTTTGTTACAAAAGCTCTTTTTTTTTTTGATAGTTAGAGTCTTCTTTTTCCTGCTTATTTCTGTCCATCGATGAAGCAAGAGTTATGTGCAAAAAAAATTCTTCTGAAAGGTTGGAAACCACAAAAGTTTTCACAATTATTTGGAAACAAATGAGAACAACAGAAAAAAGCAGAGCAAAAAAAAGCCCATCAGTAGGGCTCCCAGGATTCTGGTACTGCAGCAAGTTTGTAATTCCAGTGAGAGAGCAGATACAACAATGTGATAAAAATGGCTTTGTTGAAATCGTCTCTGCATGAGATCGCTTCCCTCCCTGCATCCAGGAGACTTGAGAGATGCTCCCAGCTGCATGCAGTAAGTACATACATAGGTTTCTTCCAGCTGTACCTCTAAATCACGGACACTCCTGCGGCAGCGTTGCCAGTCCCTGTGGCCCCGCAGGGGCTGCCTGCTGCCTTCGGGCTGTCTGGCTCCCAGCTGAAATTTGCTGATGACATCTAAGAGCTGCAGGGAGATGCTCAAAGTGCTGGCAAAGTAATGCCTTGTGTGTGGCTGGGCTTTCTCAAGGCTGTGGGGAAAGTATGATGCCTTTTTGGAGGTTTTCCATGGAGTCAAGCAGGAATGAAAGAGACAGTCCTGATTTCCACAGTATGGGAAGGAAAATAGCAAGGAGATGAGATTCTTGGTTTTCTATTTCTGAGCTTTTCTGTCAGTAGGGTAGAGGAAAGGAAGATCAATGAGATCATTACTGGGCCACAGGACTATGACACAAGAAACCAATGGTACTGTACAGTGACTCCAACATGCCATGTCCATGGCAAGTCTTGACACTGAATTGCTGCAGCATGCGAAGCTGGCCAAGGCACATACATTGTCTGAATGTCAAGCCACGACCAGGGCTTCTTCCCACCTGTCACAAAATCACAGAATCACAGAATCACAGAATGTTAGGGGTTGGAAGGGACCTCGAAAGATCATCTCGTCTAACACTGCCCCACCAACCCCCGCCAGAGCAGGATCACCTAGATGAGGTCATGCAGGAATGTGCCCAGGAGGGTTTTGAATGTCTCCATTGAAGGAGACTCCAGAGCCTCTCTAAGAAGTCTGTTCAGTGCTCTGTCACCCTCACAGTGAAAAAGTTTTTCCTTTTATTCACATGGAACCCGCTATGCTTCAGCTTGCACCTGGTGCCCCTTGTCATCACTGGACATCACTGAGGATTCTCCAGCCATCTCGTTTGACTACACCTGTTTGCAGTGACTCTGTTCCACAGGCATTATGGAGATGGCAACTCATTTATGTGTATATGATTTTGCTTAAATTATCCAGTGCAGGCTGATGCAGAGCAGAAGTGACTGCATTGTAGACATTTGCTAAAGAAGTTTGACTTTAAATGTGCGACTTGTCTGTCAGAACCCCCAGCAGAAGGCCTGTTGGGCAGAGGTTCCTTAATGCCTAGTCCCTTTGAAAAATGAATCTTTGGAATTTTTATAAGCATTTTACCTGTTTGGAAAGCATCACAACATAAAAGAAATAAAAAATAAAAATACATGTAGAGAATGTAATAATGAAACATAAGCATTACTTTAAGCTAGTTGTTATTTAATCATTCTGCCATTACTACTACAGAAAAATAAGATTATATTCCCACCAGGTGAGTCACTGAAAGCTCACTTCCGTGATAAATCACTTCAGCACATGATGTCTGAAGAAAGCTTAGCATTTCTCAAATTCTGAATTGTATATGCCAGCTATCACTTAAATAGTATCCAGGATTTGTTTTGAATAGAGGCAGCCAGAGACTTATATTGGCAAGAACAGCTGCAGAAACATTTGAGGCTTTGACCTTCAGCACTGATGATGATACAAAGCTGTTTTCTGTAGTATTTAATCTGAATGTTGCTTGGCTTTCTTCTTAGCTGCTAGCTCCAGCCATTCCTTCTGTTTTCTCGTGTCAATCCTAACACATTTTCTCCATCAATCTCTTCATATTCTTTTCTCTTGTATCCCCTCTCCTTGTTTCTTTTTCTTTTTTTTTTTTACTTTTTTTTTTTTTAACAGCTAAATCACTGGTTTTTTCCTTCTCCCCATCACAATATAAAAATACGAAATTCACACTGGCAGTTGCACAGTAACATCCTGAATGCATATTACAGTTCTTAATATCCTTAGAGCATAAGCTTTTGGGAACTTGAACTATGTCCTCTAGTTCTCAGTATTATATACATGTCAGTGATCAGGGCTTAGTGTGTCAAGGGTAATAATAGCATATACTGGAGCATTTCTGATGCCAGTAAGATAAACCTTATTTTCACAAGTTCTAATTCAGTTACCTAGTTATTACCTGTGCTTGTGCCCAACTAAGAAGTAGAATAACAGGGACTATAAAAGAGAGTTTTCATTAACTTCTTGCATATTTATCGATGGCAAAGTGTGATTTTTCTCTTGTGTATTGCTATATGAAATCATTATGTGCTTTAAAATAATAATAAATGTTCATTCTTTCTTTATTCACCTCAACTCATCTGTCTTGCTGGCCGTCTTCCTGCTAAAGAAGCTTTCTTCAAGGTAGGTATAGGAATATTCAGTTCTCATTGTTTTACCTAAGCTTTTATAAAGTTTAGCATTCTAAATATTTCTCTCTTCTGTGGGTCCAATCCTAGTTCCTATGAAGCCAGTAGCATAGCCCACTGATTTGTCATGGCAATCACTATGTCACAGATACTTTTCAGATACTTTTGAATATAGTTTCTTGCCCTCTGTTCTGTTTCCTAACACATCTGCTGGGGTTTGACATTAGCCCACGCAGCACCTTTGGAGTTTCATCTAACACTGGTGCTTGCTGACCCTCCATAATCTCCCCATGCCAGCAGCCCTGCTGCTGACATGGACCACTGGTCCATCTGCATAGGTCACATGGCATGGGGGCATAGATCAGTTGCAGCAGCAAAAAGGTAAGGGGCCAAAAGCCAGGAGTGCCGCTCAGGGGCTCTACACGTACAGCTTTGCTAACAGACTCCCCAAGCCTTAATCCCTAATTGCAGTTTGGAAACGTGTTGTGTCATTGCTGCTACAGTTGCTCATCCTGCAGACCTGCAGTGAGACAGCTCAGCATCACTGGTGCCAGGCTGATAAGAGCCACAGCTTGGCTATACAGTCACTATTATGAAGCTGGGCAACTCTTGGTCTGGCTGCCTGAAGGGCATTTTAAAAAGGCATATGATATATGCCACAGTCAGGATGTGTTGAATGTGGCAATAGTCCAGGCTGGCCCGCAGGCTGGCCAGGATACCTGGCAGCAGAGCCCAGGGCCTGGACAAGGTGCCCCCGCAGTGTTTGTGCACCCTGGCACCCGACACTCCAAGGTTCAATCTGCGCTTGTGTCTGCAGCAGCCCAGCACCCCAGCCGTGACCTGGGAGCTTCCCTGCAGGAAAACACCAGGGACCTCTGCAAATCTGACCTCCAGAGAGTCATTAGGAGGCTGTGCAGTGACAAAGCCTTTGCTCAGTGTAGATGAGAGAAACACCTGAGAGTTGCCCATGTTTTGAGACACAAGGCATGGCAGTAGCAGAAAACTCACCTGCTAAAAGAAAGGAACAGCGTTGGGGCATTTTTACTGAAGCACAAAACATTTCACTGCTCATTTTTACAGCCTCTGAATAATTTAGGAATGTGAGCTCTTTAGAATTTGCCTTAATATTCTGATACTCCATCAAGGTTATCTGCAATACATGGTCATTTATCACATATAAAAGAGCCGTGGTTTTGATTGAAAAAGGACATTATAGCAGCCAGAAGCCCCCTGAGTTATATGTGCCCGTAGAAATTATTTTCAGTAGTTTGCCTTACATTTAAATTCTGATTTAGTTTTGGACATCTCAGAAGTCAGGTAATGCTTTAAAGCACGCTAAGCGTGGAAAGAAAAAAGCCTGCATTGTGCTGACCTCTAGATTATTAAAATATTTAGTATTAAAAAGTTAGTAAATTTGAGGGAACTGGGAAATTAGTCTTAGCATGAGGCAATTGACAGAGATAAATTAAATACCGGTATGCAAACATACAGGTCAGCTGCCCAGAGCTTAAAGACCTGGCATGCTGCATAATTTTACAAACTGTTTCTCAGCTGACCCTTCAGGGTACAATGAAATGCTCTTCAGTACAGTTCCCTGGAAACTGGTAGGAGACTGTACCTTCTTTAGTGCTTAAGAGGCTGTTGAGTAATATGTGATTCATGCAGCTGTTTTTGATGCTGACTCGTGGAGAGGGGCGTGTGGACTGATCGTGGCCTTGCATGCATTTCCCAGATGTAGGAGTATCAACTCATCCATATGTCCATCCGCCTCAACAAACACCATTGTGAGCAGAACAGGCGGTTGCCCTCTGAGTCGTATCCTTCTGGGAGGACAGAGCTGGCACAGAGAGCAGCCTGGAAGAGAGAATATCGCCAGCTGGACACAAAAGGATGGAAGGAAGCGATCTGGGGAGAGAGGCGAAAAAGGAAAAAATTAAGAAGCAATGAAGTGAATGTTCAAGGTGTACAGGGTGGGCAGGTACATGGGTGAGAGGCTTACAAAATGCTGAGCTTTTCATTGCCAGAAATTCTTATTCACAAGACATTTGAAAAAATCCAACATTTTCTTGATTCAATTTGCTCGAATCACAGCATAGAAGAGAAGCACTAGTCTTTCTTGAGTTCTGACAATCCCATTTTATAAACAGGGAATTCTATGTAGCAACAGTACAGGCTGCAAGCATTTCAAGTATCATGTTTTGCTTGCTCAAAACAAAAAGAAAAATGCTTTTTAGGCTTTCTCAGAGAACAGCAGGTAAAACCATGCATATGTGTGCAGGTATGTGTACACACACGCACACATATTTTTCAAATATGTTGCACAAACAACAGGGATGCTACTTACAAGTGAAGCCAGCTTCCATGAACAAGGATTGCTCCTTGATGATAAAACCAAACCAAAATTTAAAAAAAAAAAAAGAAAAAGGAAATAGAAAAAAAAGAGAAGAGTCTGACTTACATGACTATAGAGCAATTACAGGAAAATTCTTGTACCTTTGCTACCAGCCTCCCCAAGCCTTACTCCCTAACAGCAATTTAGAAATTTATGATATCATTATTATTACGGTTGTTCATCCTACATACTTCAGTAACCTACAGTGCATTATTATGGGTCTCCACAAATAAAGTCCTGCCTTTTATAAATGCAACCCCCCCCATGCACTGCAAATTCCATTCCAAATTGTGCAAATTCATAGGTGCTTAAATGTCTGCAACACATTGGAGTTTAGCAGATTTACAGTGCAGTAAAAAATAAAAGGCAAGAGCAAACCAACAATCTGTTAGGAACCAGACAGCCAAGAAAACATCTATACTTCTCAGGCTATGTGTATGCACAGCCCTTTTGCCTAGCCACTGTCTTCTAGCTTCATATCTGCCTTTTCTGTTCATGCTACCCAAAATCATATTTGAAAATTATAATATAAATAATGTTGAAGATAGACGATCTTAGAAATGTTTATGGTTTGGGAACCTACATGCTTTTCTTCGCAAATATCAACGAGGTGTATTCCCACTTTTCTGAAGTACAGACCCCTTATTGTTTAAGATCAGCATTTGGGACTGCAGTCTTCTGCCAGTTCACATCTAACAAGAACTATCTTTGCTCAGCACTGAAGTTTTGTTCTTTTTTGAGGTCAGTAAGATGCTCATGTTTACTTTATTCAAAGTCAGCGATGAAAAGCTGTATCAAACCTTTTGTTGGTGTCTGAGAATGAGTTTTTGCATGCTAACCACACAGTGTTATGTAAGGGCAGGCCACAGCCCCTCCCAAGTTGCATATCTGACTCCCCGAAGTGAAAGTATTTTCTTTGGAGTAGGTACCCCTCCATCAATGTGTGTTCCTTTACCCACAGACACCACATTTTTCCAGTTCTTTGTTTAAGTGTGTCTAGACCTTGAGTCTCACTTGAGGCTTTTTCTTTAAATTGCGTAGTTTTTCTAGCATCTTGAATAAATTATTCCAGGGAATAACCATAGACAGAGAAAATCCTCCATGGTTGGAGGCTAATTCTGTGGGCTTATCTGATTAAAGGCTAATCAAATTGGTAATGAGGAGTGGGCAGAGGATCTTTGACAGGTGGAGGAACCCAAGAGATCAAACCAGCGAAGAACAGAAAACACTAATTTTTCACATAGCAAGGTATGATTAGGTCATCATCCCCGACGTGAAACCCACCAGAAAAGCTACCTGTCTGACAGACAAAGGCAGTTCATTTTTAAGGGGTACAGGGTGAATGGTGGGATGCAGGGCAAAGAAAATTTTGGGATGGAGAAGCAGAGATGTTTAAGATCATAAAATACCTAATGGATACTTAGGGAAGGGATGTGAGGGTGAAAGAGGGAGGGATCAAGGCAGAGGGAGGAACAAGCACAGTCAAAAGAAGGGAGGAGGCTCCAGTCACACGTGAGCAGGCAGCTGATCATTTCATTTTTCAGTGCTATGCTTTAAGGCTTCGGTTTGTTCTATTTTCTTCTTAAATCCTACTTATAACTCAGGGCTGGTAAAGCATGCTCCCTTGTTTAGAGCAGCTGCAGACTTCTGGGTACCTTGAAATGTGGCAGGCTATTGGTGGGACAAAAGCAGCAGTTGCCCCACCTCAGGGAGACCATGCTTGCAGTGGGGGCACAGACCAGGGCCTGAAGCTGCAGCAACCCAGAGTAGGTACATGTGTGTGAAAAACTAGAAACCTCAAGTCAGAGAATCAGGCAAGAGCTATTAAAGTGGTTTTCCCTGAGGATGGAGAGTGGCTGAAGCTGGGATCTGGGGTGAAAAGAGCAACTTCCCGCAGCTCTGGCAAACAAAGAGGGGGATCTCCTGGGTCCCACAGCCAAACAGGTTTAGCTACCTCAGTCTCTACAGTGATTAACCTGTTTAGTGATCCTCATCAGTCCTCACCGGTGAGTCAGGACCACAGGGGTATATCATATTTAAGTGTTTGGCCATGCCAGCTGCTGTGGCTGCATGCCACCGGTTTCCTCCTGATTTCCTGTTGTCTTTCCTGACTGTCTGGAATGCCATGCCAGCAATGCTGTATATCTTGTCTCCCAGTCCTGAGACAATTCCTTTGGTTCCATAGCACAGGTCTTACAAGAGAGTGACTGAAGCACAGGACAGTCGAGGAACTACCTAATGACTGTGATGGAACTAGCAGAAGGGCATTATTGCAATGATGAGAAACAGCAGACTCACTGGCCTGAAAAAGAAATCACAACAGGAAGGCAAATCTAACACTTTTTGTCCTTTATTAATGGATTTCAAGTTTTAATAAACCTCTGAGTTTTTCTTCTATGAAAAATAACATTTTTAAAGTAACAATATAATCCCAAGAAGTAGGGAAGTAGGGTTTATCCAGAAATACATTTTTCTGTGATGATTTTGGCTAGGATAGAGTTAATCTTCTTCAAAGGAGCTAGCATGCAGCTACATTTTAGATTTGGACTGGAAATGAGGTTGCTAACACAGGGATGTTTTCATTATCCCTGAGCAGTGCTCACTTAGGGCCAAAGGCCTTTGCTGCCCCTCAGCCCACCCCAGCAGCGAGGAGGCTGGGGGTGCACAGGAAGCTGGAAGGGGACACAACCAGGTCAGCTGAGCCCAGCTGACCAAAGGGATATCCCATACCGTGTGATATACCTGTTTGCCCATGGAAAGGGGTGAATGAATTCCATGGCTTGCTTTGCTTGTGTGCATGGCTTTTACTCTACATATCTCAACACATGAGTTTTCTCACTTTTATCCTTTTGATTCTCTTCTCCAATCCACCAGGGGAGAGTGAACAAGCAGCTCTGTAGCATTTAGTTGCTGGCTGGGGTTTACCTCATTTTGAATTAAGAAAATGTCACAGTAATTTGAGGGTGTAGCTTAGTAGGGTTTAGTTAGATGTAAAATCAAAGCATAGATTTTCATAAAACCTACAGAGCAGAGGACAAAATACACACATGTGCTCACACAGACATACATATACAAAGACACACACACACACATATGAATATATACATCGTATTCAGTCTTTGTAGTACGCAAATCATAAGATGTTCCACTCCAATCCATTCATCATTTCCACTGCCATTTAAGAAGTCTGGGAAAACAAATGGAAATTGCCGAGTAACCGAAAGGCCAGGTATTTTTGACAGCTGTAAGGCAAAGGGAAGGAAGCAAGTTTCAGAGATGAACTTCCATCCTTGAAATATAGTCTTTTCCAATTTGATTAGGAAGCCATTAGGGTGAGTGCCTCCATCAGTTTTAGTCATTATGGTGTCCTGCAGAAAGAGTGCTGAACTTGGAAGAAACCAAGATTAAAAGTAATTTATGTTGCTCCTGAGAACCACCGCACATCCCAAATAAGACTATCCAACACTCTGATTTCTGTTAAGTATTAATGGTCCTGGTTGGTCATATCTAATAAAAGAAAAATCTGACCGTTGCCTTGCATTACATGATACTCCTACAGCACAGTGTAACAGAAGAGTTAGCATCCTAGCAACTTCTCCTGCCTTCATTTAAATTCATATAAAATGGAGGCCAAGCTGAGAAACGGATTTCTCTAACAGTGAGACTCTGACAGACTCATAAATGTGACTCACAGGTAGCACTGCTTCTGGGCCTGTCTGCAAGTGTAAATGGCTTGTTTGCATGCTCTATCCATCGCAGCAGAGGGACATTGAGAGCTAAGCACAAGTCAAGACTGAAGGTGAGACCAGAAGCTGTGCTACTGTTCTATTCAGAAACCGGAGAGGAAAAAAGATTGTACAGCAGCAGGAGGAAGCAAAAAGGATTGACTAGATACTCCTAGAGTAACTCCTTATAAAGCACTTCTCACAGTTTGTCCATCACATGATCTCTCCCTATCTCTCATACACAATTCGTAGGTTGAAGAACCTTATCTCTACCTGTTGCTGCTCCTGTGTGTGAGGACAAAAGGTGAACTGAACGCTTTGTGCAGAATGAATCACCATCTACATCAGGTACCATGTGCACAGCACACTTGGAGACCCTTCCTTTTTTTGTCCAAGGAGGCAAAAGCAAACACTACGAGACATAAGTCTGGTCTCTATTCAGTGATGAACAAATGCCAGCAGTGCTTTTACTCATCTGTGTTACTAAGTACCTAGCAGACCTTTTCATAAATCAGGACCTCATTGCACTAAGCCACTGTACAGAAACAGAACAAAAAGACAGTCTCTCTCCCCAAGAGATTTCAAGAGAAAGCAGATGCTTTAAGGTAGAGTAGGCCTACACATCCCACTAGCAACACAAGGTAGATAATATCAGAATCCTGAGTTGGAAGGTACCCATAAGGATCATGGAGTCTAACTCCTGGCTCCACACAGGGCCAGACAAGTCAGTGCATGGGACTGAGTGCATCATCCAGATGCTTCTTGAGCTCAACCAAGCTCGATGCTGTGACCCCTGGGGAGCCTGTTCCAGTGCCCAGCCCCCTCTGTAAAGAACCTCTTCCTAATATTCAAAATAAACCTCCCCCTGTCACAGCTTCATGCTGGTCCCTCAGGTTCTATCACTGGTCACCAAAGAGAGGAGATCAGCACCTGCCCCTTTGATCCTCCTCTCAGGAAGCCACAGACCTCGATGAGGTCTTCCCTTAGCCTCCCCTTCTCCAGGCTGTACAAACCAAGGGACTTCAGCCTCTCTTCATAAGAATTCCTCTCCAGGCCCTTCACCATTTTCATTGCCTTCCTCTGGGCACTCTCCAATATTTTTGTGGCACTCTTGTACTATGGCACCCAAAACTGCACCCAGTGCTCGAGGTGAGGCTGCACCAGTGCAGTGTAGAGCAGGACAATCCCCTCCCTGGACTGGCTGGCAATGCCATACTTGGACCACAGGATACAGTTGGCCCTCCTGGCTGCCTGGGCACACTGCTGGCTCGTGTTTAACTTCTTGTCGACCAAGACCCCCAAACCCCCCTCAACATGGCTGGCCTCCAGCGTCTGATCCCCCAGTCTGTATGTGTAACCAGGGTTCCCCCCTTCCCATGTGCAGAATTCAGCACTTGCCCTTGTTAAACTTCATGTTGGTGATTTCCAACTCTCTGATCTGTCCAAGATATTAGACAACAGAAGACGCTGTCATCTCAGCAATCTTAGGTAGTCCTCATGACTCTGGACTGGAAACAACTTCTCCCTCTACATCCTAAACATGAAACTCCAAGCTGGCCTATCAAGAATTTCAATACAGCAGTGATCATCAGGGACTGACATAAACATTAAAATTTTCATTATAATGAATTTCCTCTATTATTAAGAAAGATGAGCAGACCAAAATTGGAACAGTATTAAATGAATATATTCATACAAGTTATTAGTCAATGTAATAATTCTGCAACCTAATCTATTCCAAAAATATCAACAGCAAAATAAACATAATTAAAAACACCCAAGCTGACACATGTCAGGACAAAGTATGTGTTAGTAGATAACTGCCAGTGATTGTGAATTGTATAACAGGAACGGAAATGAAACTTTTTGTTAACTTTAAGAGGTGTTGTGCCTACCTCTGATTCTAATCTAGATTATATTAAGTTTGCAGTTTAATGAACTCAGCCAACAAATAGACACACTAACAGGCAGAAGTTCACAGATGCAGTGCAATTTAATTATTTGCTTGCTTTCCATACTCTGTTGTACATGGAGAGGGAGAGGGAGAGGGAGAGGGAGAGGGAGAGGGAGAGGGAGAGGGAGAGGGAGAGGGAGAGGGAGAGGGAGAGGGAGAGGGAGAGGGAGAGGGAGAGGAGAGGGAGAGGGAGAGGGGGAGAGGGAGAGGAAGGGGAGGGAAAGGAAGGGAAGGGAAGGGAAAGGAAAGGGAAGGGAAGGGAAGGGAAGGGAAGGGAAGGGAAGGAAGGGAAGGGAAGGGAAGGGAAGGGAAGGGAAGGGAAGGGAAGGGAAGGGAAGGGAAGGGAAGGGAAGGGAAGGGAAGGGAAGGGAAGGGAAGGGAAGGGAAGGGAAGGGAAGGGAAGGGAAGGGAAGGGAAGGGAAGGGAAGGAAGGGAAGGGAAGGAAGGGAAGGGGAAGGGAAGGGGAGGGGAGGGGAGGGGAGGGGAGGGGAGGGGAGGGGAGGGAGGGGAGGGGGAGGGGAGGGGAGGGGAGGGGAGGGAAGGGGAGGGAAGGGGAGGGAAGGGGAGGAAGGGGAGGGGAGGGGAGGGGAGGGGAGGGGAGGGGAGGGGAGGGGAGGGGAGGGGAGGGGAGGGGAGGGGAGGGGAGGGGAGGGAGGGAGGGGAGGGAGGAGAGAAAGAAAGAAGAAAGAAGAAAGAAAGAAAGAAAGAAAGAAAGAAAGAAAGAAAGAAAGAAAGAAAGAAAGGAAAGAAAGAAAGAAAGAAAGAAAGAAAGAAAGAAAGAAAGAAAGAAAGAAAGAAAGAAAGAAAGAGAAAGAAAGAAAGAAAGAAAGAAAGAAAGAAAGAAGAAAGAAAGAAAGAAAGAAAGAAAGAAAGAAAGAAAGAAAGAAAGAAAGAAAGAAAGAAAGAAAGAAAGAAAGAAAGAAGAAGAAAGAAAGAAAGAAAGAAAGAAAGAAAGAAAGAGAAAGAAAAGTTCTATGTACCACATGCCTACTTAAGCGCTTCTTACTCTTGAAATTTTGTGTTTCTTTTCTAACAAAACCTGATCTTGATGGTAGCCAAGAGGGACAACCTGGCACCAGGCTGAGAGGAAAGTATCCAATAGGCAAATTCTTTTTCTCTCTCCCTGCTAATGAGAAGTCCAAATTTCATTTGTTAAGGAGACAGTTTCCTTGAAACTAAATTAACTCTCATTTGTTCAATTAATATAAAGCATGAAAGCACACTTCCTTGTAATGTTTCCTTTTCTGCAGCAGTGGTCCCCAGCCAGCTGGCAGCTCATCAATTGCATGTCCCTTGGAAGCTTCTTGCTGATCTAGTGCCTTCCAAGAAAGGCAAAGTACCACACTGTTGCCCAAAGTGCACTCCTCTGTCACTCTATTTGCTTGTGAGATAGCCCAGGTTTGGAGCCGCTGAAAGCTAATGCAAGGGTGGAAGGAGTCACACAGCCTATGCCTAAGACATATTTGGTCCCCACATTTAGATGTCCCTATGCCAGCTTCTCTCTTCCTCCCACATTCTGGTGATGCCCACACAACTGAAGCCTGGGGAGGCATTGCAGGTCTCAGAACCATAGCCTGCTCTGCGTAGTGCCCTGTACAGAAAACAGGCTTGTCAGAGAAGACCAAAGGGCAAACTACCATAGCCTCTGAAGCTTCTTGATCTTTGCCTGGTCATCACAGGTGCAGCTGCAATGCAGTTTAGGATGTTCTTGGAAAAAAGCTGTGATGCCAAGTGACTGTTAGTTGAGTGGAAAACAGAGAGCGCCATAACATCTCCTTTGCTCTCGCCAAATCCTGCTGAAATTGCACTGACTATCCTTGGGAAGAAACAGGACTGGTTAATACCAATAACTCAGCAGTAGTACTCTGGCTCTGACAGGTTCTCCTGTCAAACAGACCACTAAGCCTCGCTTCATGCCCAGAGGCTTCTTTTTCAGCTCATTCTCCACAACTCTAAAATACTGCACAGTGAACTCATAATGAAATCTTAACCTTTATGTTGATATGGCTAAAATGAAATTAGGCCAGTACAGAGAACATTGTATATGGAAAAAACCCATATTTGTTATTCTGCAGAGACCAGAATGTCAGAAGCTGACAGCTATTTTAGGTATCAGGAAGGGAGTGAACATTAAGTTCATAATGACACTTGGTACACAAACAGTGCTTGATAGTACTGATGGTATTTAGCAGTTCTGTGAGAGCTCATTTTAATATGGAGACAATAATAATTGTACATGCACCTTCATAAAGAAAAATTTGTGAAATAATAATTCACTATCTATACTACTTGTTTCATGCACAGTGCCTGCCTTTAGTATGCTAAATAAAAATAATTTAAGAAACCTACTTGCATTTCTGAGTCAGCTGTGACTCAGAGTTGTCACTTTGACTGCATAGATTCCATACCGAGTCTTGTGCTTTGCATCCTTCCTGTTTCCAATGGTGGCACAGTAGAAGATAGAAGTGCCATTGTTGTCTTTTATTCTCAGACATATAATAAAGAGTGGATATAAATATATAATAATTCTGATATATCAGTGAGACTTTATTGATAAAAACCAAATATTACTATGTTTTCCCATGTTGTTCCTTCCGCTACATTTATAATTTCCAATTCATCCCTACTAAAGTTTAGAAAATGTTAGCTTAGCCACTGATAGGCTTTTTATCAAGTACTGCTTAACAACTGAAAATGCTAGTTTTGACAACCTTAACTCTATTATTAGGTCTGCCTTGCTAACAAAACCCTGTTAACCTAGAAAAGGCTTGATTCCCAGCTTTTACTTTAAGCCACTCAAAAAAAAAAGAGAAAGGATTTGCAAGTCATGAAAGCACAATATCATGCTCTTCTCTCCTTCCCAATTTATCATGAAAAATATACTACTTGTTATGATTCATATAGTGAAATGCAATGTATTTAAGTTTAAACGAAAACTAAAGCAGTGCCTAACATCTGTAGAGCAGAACTAATATAGAATTTGAGTTTCTTCTTTCTGTACTTCTTCCCTTGATCAAGTTTAACCACCATTTTTCTTGCACCTACAAATCTCTCAGATAGATAAATGATACTTAATGGCCTGCCTTGAGACATGATTTTTAATACTCAGAGAAAGAGACTAGAAAATTCTCAAATACAAAAAAAACCCCAAACTCCAAACAACCCAAAGTTGATTTATAGATTACACTTCTCTTCATAACTCTGATAGAAGAGGAAATGCATTTTTTTTGCATTGTAAGGAATTTAAATGAGTGCAGCTTTGTGATAAATTCTGAATGATGCATGAATGGGTGAGATGAAAATGCATTCAGCAAACTAGTGCATTCTTATTCTCACCCAGACTGGCAGATCAGAAGAGGCAGCTTTATTTATTCTAACTCAAGGCTATAACATCTGTAAAAAGCTGTAGTGTAAATATAGAGAAAAAAAAAAGAATTATAATTCCCACTTAGAAGGTCGAGTGATTAACTTCAGATTCAAATAATATATGCTAAAAATTGGTGATTTATCTTGATTTTTTTTAAAAGCATTTAAACAAATAGGGAAATTAAATCACTGTGTAAATAGTTCAAAAGATAACTCAAGACCAGTCATAGCACACTTTTTCTTTTTTTTTAATTAAGAAGAATGTTTAAAATTTATAAAAATATTTCTCATCAAAATAAATCAATAATCTAGAAACAAGAAAATATTTTTGCATTTATATAACCCTTTGAGGTTGATGTTAAAAATTAAAATGAATATTCTATTCAAAATAACAGTAGTATCGGTTTTACTAAAGACTGAAATAAATTATTTCAGCATTCCTAAAAGGAGCCATTATTATTGATACCCACCTTTGAATGTCCCAACTGACTGTCCTACCCATAGCTTCATCCTCTTCACTATCCTTGGCTTTCAATAGCATTTGGAAAATTAAAGCGAAAGCAATATGGTAGAGAGTGAAATTTATTCAGAAGGACAAAAGACACTCCCCTCACCCATGTCATGATCCACACCAAAGAGCAGGCTCATCTGCCTTCCTGGAGCTCAGGTATCATAACCCTTTGACGATTTCATAAGGAGGAGATTAAAACACACAGCCTCACACACACCCACACACACCCCAAGCACCGTAGACTCATACAGAGAAAGAAGTCATGACTACTGGTTCTTTTCATATGCAGCAAATACTTGTTCAGATAACCTGAGTCATGTCAGTTCTATCCAACAACAATATCCTCCTACAACATCTAGTTTAAAAAGTACTGATGAACATATTCACAAGATCAAATTTAAGTTCATCTGATTATTCTAGGTTGAGAACAATTTGCATTCAGTCCTAGCTTCGGAAAGTAAAAGTAATGCCATAGATAATTTCCTCCTATTCATGAATAGCAGTGCATATTTTTAACACAGTTGGACATTTCTGCAGCATTTAGAAACATGATTCCAGGGTTACCCAACATTATCTAACAAAGATTAAAAAAATCTAGACATAGTGTATCAAGAATATTTTTTTCAGGAGCAGACAAAAGAAGCAGCAACCGCCAGCCATACCTCCAGCGCTAGCCTCACTCTAAAAAGTATAAAAGTAGTTCATAGAATCATAGAATGGCAAGGGTTGGAAGGGACCCCGAGGATCATAAAGCTCCAACCCCTCTGCCACAGGCAGGGCCACCAACTTCAGGCCTGGATCTACACAGGGTTGCCCAGGGCCCCATCCAACCTGGCCTTGAACACTTCCAGGGATGGGGCATCCACCACCTCTCTGGGCAGCCTGTTCCAGCACCTCACCACTCTTTCCGTTCCTCTGGAGAGAGGAAGAACTGATGCCACTGTGTGAGCCTAGTCAGGAGAAAAGGATTAAAGTAAACATCCGCTGCTGCCAATGCAGCACCGTGTAAAGTCATCCCACTGTTACCAAGAGGACCTGTTTCTTTACATGATCAGTTCATGAATGAAAAAGAAGGTTGCTGAGGCTGGACACAAAGTAAAAGATTGCTAGCTCAAGGGGAACATTTTAAAGAAGCTGTAATGCAGTTCAGCATTTCTTGCTTGGAAATGCATGCCACATTTGGTCAATTTTTTCTACAGTTAGAAAAATTGCATAAGAGTTTTCACTAACACCAAATGCTGGTGTGGTTGCAAAGCCCCTAACAAACACAACTGCCTTTTTTCATGCATGTCATTATCACTTTTCAACAATAAACTTGACTGTGAGTGCATTAGGAAATTTCAGGTACATGAATATACAAAACATGTCCTAATTATCTTTCCATTCACTATCACTAGCCAGTCTTTGTACAGGGAGGGGGTAGGATAGACCTGAATGTCCAGGCTGAATAATCCCTCTAATAACCTCATACTGGCACATCTGCTATTTTAATTTTTAAATCTTATGCTAGAGGTGATCTTAAGGCAGGGAGAAGAGTCTGAGACTGCCAAACCGATTCCTGCAGGAACTATAAAATCAAGTAGTAGTGAGGAAAGATTTCTGATACTGCTCCACACACATAGAGAGCATCAAGTACACCGAAAAGTACCTACTTAAAAATAGAAGAGACATTCTTTGTATACTCCAAAGGGACATGAGGAACAGGATGACAAAAATGTAAGCAGTGTGTGGGACACCTATAAACACATTACTTAGTGCACTACTGGCAAGAACAGTGTGATACAAAGTGTTGTGTAGATGAGCAGTGAATGAGGATTTATGTGACATAGTAGTTGTATACTTCGTTGGCTTTCAGGGATTGTGGAGAAGAGCTTAGGTGGAGTATCTGTTACAGGACACTAAAAAGATGTAACCAGTGTTTCCATATGGATTTATTGCTAATACAACCAGAATTGTCATGTAGTGTTATTGCTAAAAATGTTACATTGAAAGACATCTCAGGCTCTCTTCTGTGTTATAAATGGTATCAACTGCAAAGGAAGGTAAAACTTTTATGTTCCTTCATTGTAGCTCTAAGTTATTTTCCATAAAATTATGCTCATATACTATTTTAAAAAGTAGGTATTCTGAGTAATTACTCCTATATATGTGCAGATACATACTTTACATAACATTATTTGTTATCTGTTGTAGGAAGCAGTACAATATATATTGAGAGTATCAGTCTTGGATTAAAAAACTATGACTATTTAAAAGAATTTTAAAATCCTGACAGATCATAGAATCATAGAATCGTAGGGGTTGGAAGGGACCTCGAGAGATCATCAGGCCCAACCCCCCTGCCAAAGCAGGCTCCCTAGCTCATATTGCACAGATAGGCATCCAGACGGATCTTGAATATGTCCAGAGAAAGAGACTCCACACCCCCCTGGGCAGCCTGTCCCAGGGCTCTGTCACCCTCACTGTGAAAAAGTTCTTCCGCATGTTGGTGCGGAACTTCCTGTACTCCAACTTGAGGCCATTGCCCCTTGTCCTGTCTCCACAGACCACTGAAAAGGGGCTGGCCATTTCCCCCTGTGTCCCACACTTCAGATATTTATAAACATTAATAAGATCCCCTCTCTGTCTTCTTTTCTCAGAAAGGGGAGATGCTCCAGGCCCCTAATCATCTTCATAGCCCTTCTTTGGACTCTCTCTGGCCACCCAGTGCTGCTTTGCCTATTGTCGCCTGCTACTCAATAAATATAAATTTGTGTTTGGACTAACTTGTTTCCAATCAATTATTGGGAAACACACAATCACAAGGTTATAATGTGCCATTATAGTGACTGTAGATTGGCTTTTTTAAACTGAGCACCTTGTGACAGTTTTGGTAATTCCCCCAGCTCTGTCTCTTAGCCGAAGTCATGACCACAAAGACCTTTCTTTAGATTTATTTCAGGGCCAGGTTTCAGCTTTCCTCAAGCTTTTCTCAGACATCATACAGTGCTTTGACCAAAACAATTCTATATAAAGGCCCTCTGCCAAGATTATCCAATTTCCTGAGTAATCTTGCATTAGCATATGTTTTGAGAGAAAGCATTTGTTTAATTGCTCTTACTTTGCTCCCCGGCTTCAGATACATCTGGAGGTGTGGAGTAGAAACAGGTTTTAGTTTTCCTCCTGAGTGAGGTCTAGAACAGGTTTGCGATCTGGAAGGAAATATGGTCTCAAAGGTAACCTTTGGGTTTCCCCAGAAGCTGCTGCAGGAAGATGTATGATGTTTAACGCCTCTTATATCATTACACTCTGCAGGTATATTTTAAACTTTCTGCAAAATGATGATTTCAGAATGCAACATCATGGCATGGAACATAGGTATAGCAAAAAAACCCCAAAATACTCTCCACAGAAAACTTAAAAATTGGAAGAGATCTGGGTCCATCAGTCAAGTTATGCATTGATCAACTAAGACATTGCAGCTTGGCCCAGCTGCCTTTCCCCAGAAAGACCCTAAAATACCTTTCAACGTATAAAAGGGTATTACCAAAATTCAGTTTGCATTTGGCAAGAAATGTTTACAGGTGTTTATATTTCACTGCAGCACTCCATCACCATCAGAGATAAGAAAACAAGAACACTGTACTCTGGTTAAAACTTCAGGGCAAAACTATTTGGCTGCAGCCTAATCATCACCTCTGCTGGACAGAATCAGCAATGTACAGCTTTCATTTTTCAGTGCGCTGGGACCCTTTCAAAGTAGAAAAGAGATCAAACATGTCCCTTCAGATAGACAGGCTGCAGAAGATACCACACTGCCTGTGAAGCTGCCCTATCTTCCCTGACTGGTGGTGGGCATTTGCTCCCACTCCCTGGGCAGGGAAACAAGGAGTGACCAACATCACCACTGACCCCACATAACCAAACCTATGTATGACCAAAAAGGTGACTCTGTTGTGGTCCTCCTCAGTGCTAGCATCTGTGATATCTTTTCGCTTTGGATCAGGGAAGGACTTTTAAAGTGCATCATCCCCACCTACTGCAGGTCAGTTCTCAGTGGGCAGGGGTGTCAGAGACCAGTGGTCAGGCTCCTTTTGGATGAAACTAAGCCAGAAGTTGTGCCCTAAAGGTTTACCTAACATAGTCAAACTGGCAATACAGCTTCAGCACATGGGAGGACATCAGACCAACTCTGAAGTAAACCTGTCATGCTGAAGGTACACTCCTTGTGCCTCAGCACTGTTTGGCTCTATAAATCTGATCTTAATGGCTTACACAGCTTGCTGATACAGAGAGTGGGGTGTTGGGAGTACCAGGGCAAGATGAACCTTGGTCCACCAAGAAAGGATTTTCAAATTAGTCTTTCTTAATTTTTAATAGAAAAGGAAGGGGTGTGAGTTGAACATATGTTTTATTTTACTGCAGATGGCAGTAGATGAGACCCTTTAAGAATGTGGTATTTTATAGAACCTTGCATTCCTATGGGATCCTTCCTCAATTTAATCTTCTATACCCTCAAAAAAATTTAACCTACTCCTAAAAATATTATTTCTTACTTGTGGCTAGCTGCAGACTAGCTCCATATAAACTTGGTTTTATACCTCGTGGGTAGCTAGGAACATTGATCTCCAAAGCACTGCTATGGAATGGGCTGAAAACAACAGTGACATACTAAATTGTGTCACTCCGGGAGTGTTCAAGGTGTTCCCTAGAAGTTTCTCTTCAGTAATACAAATACCAGCTTCACTTAACCTTATGAGGTCAAAAGGAGTCATGACACAAAACAGCTCAGTTGGTGATATGGTGAAAAGCTGTGAGTTATTTGTAAGACATGATTATGCTGGCTCTTCAGACTCCTGAGAGAAAGTAAATGTCAGAAGCATCTTTAAACCAGTAGTTGAGCGTTATCAGGAACTGGTGTTCAATATATTCATGCCAGGCTAAAAGAGAAGGGTGACAAGGGTAATCTGACTTCATCTGCTACAACTGGGAACCATCTGGCAGTATAATGAAGAAGGGCACATTAAACCAGATTATATTCACCTGAAAAGGACCCCCAAACACTGAAGTTTAGACAAGGCATTCAAAGACCAATCCTTTCCCAGTTGACTTCAGGCCAGAATGAGCTAATCTCACTTCCACTTCTTGGAAGCAGGTAAATAGAAACCTCCATAAAGTGAGCAGTTAACACTTTCCATGGTGTGCAGAGAGCTCTCTCCTCTCTGGCCTCTCAAATATCTTTTGAAACAGAATTAACTTGACTCCTAGGTTTCCGTGCATCTCCACAAAAAAGATACTACATGCTGGTGGGGTCATCTTGCTGAAAACAGCAGAGACTGCCAGAGGGCTGCAGGTTAGAAAGAGAAAGTGGAGAACCTAGCACTGATGTGAGAAGGACCCCGGGGTAATCCCGGGGACCTGCACTCTGCACACTGCTTCAGCGCTCCTCACTTCAGGAGTCACTCTCCTGAGAGGCAAGAACAGGGGAAAAACATGATTTGCTTCCCTTGAAGGTCCTCCAGTGGTCTCCTTTGATTAACTGTCTCAGGGGAAAGATTTAGCTCCATGCTGACTTTCAGCTATATCCTGTGTAATCTACTAAGTCTTGTGGAACTAGTTGGGGTTTCACATGTGGGACAGTCACTGTGTAAGCAATACAAGTCGCTGTGAGTTTGAAGAAAATTGTCAGGGTCAAGTAGCACTGGTAAAGAGAATCAGCATTTGGAAAGTCCATGATAGTGAGAAAGCTTTTTTCTTATTTTTGACAGCTGTCCTTTAAGTGTATCATATCTAAGTGATATAACCTGATCTTCTGGGTTTTGAAACATATTTTGTACAATGCATTCTCTGCATTCCCAGGGGCTCTTTGAGATGTGCAGGGAGGCAGCAACAGGCAACAGAAGATGAAAATAACAAGAAAGATTCACTTCTCGCAGTCCTTAGATGGTTGTTCACTGACTTTCTTCTCCCATAGATTCTTGGGGAAGGTGTTTCTGTTCCCTAATTATTAAAATTTTTACAAGACTTGATGCCTGAAAAAAGGGAATTCTCAATCTCCATTCTGAAGCTGACAGAAATTCTACTTCCCTAACATGTTTCAGGATTAAAACAACAGTTCTGTGTGTGGAGACTGACTAGGACAAAACTTTCAGAAAGCACACATTGAACTGCTTTGCCACTTCTTCCATACTCATTCATCTGAAGGGATTGCTGAAAGTTGAACTCTTCTCCACCTAGTTTCAGGGCATTCCAAAGTACAAACAAGGAGTATATTCACTGGTTTTTCTTCATGTATGTCATAATTATATTATACAATCATATATTATTTTATATATTAAGGCAATATATTATTATCCATTTATAGTATACAGTAATTATACAAAAATAGAATTTATTCTCTAACACAACACATATATATGCTATACAATTGTGCAATAATGTGGGGCTTTTTCATCTATGTATAATATATGAAAATAAATAGGCTAAAACAATTGCTTTAATTGTGTCTGCACTGGTTTTTACTTTAAATCAAGTAGTTGTAGATTTTGAGTACACTCTCACAAACAGAGTCTAATGGTTTTTCCCTTGGTTCCCAGCTCTCCGCAGTCATATTGAAGACAAAGGTCATATATTCCCCTCCTAAGGGTTTTTCTCCTTACCTTTCTCCTCCTTTCAATCCCTTTCAAGAGGGTGGCAAAGGACTACAATCACCTGCTTCAGGCATGTAGACAGCAGTGTGGAACAGCATGTAGCCCGTATGTTAGGTGAAGAAGGAAAGTCAGCTGCCGTAATCATGGTCTCCTCACTCTTGAGCCACTTCATATGGGAACATGATATGGCTCTATTACTGGCCGTGCTGACTATTTAGCCCTTGACTACTACTACTTTTCAAGCATGCTTGAATATGACATATTTCATTTACAAGTTTCATCACCAAAATAAGGGAAGGAAAACATGGCTTAATGTGAAGGTATTTTTCCTCTTGTCTGGCCAATGAACTAGAAAACTAATCAATACTGTCTGCAGACTTGGTTAGGTGTATACTGAGCACAATTGGGACTGTGGTGTTCCTGAAGAAGTCTGGATTTAAAAATAAAAGTTACAGAGCAAAGAAATTCAGTGTTCAAGGATGCATTTCACAAACAAGACGTTAACTTCTAATCAAGAGAGACACTACAATCTTAAACCTATCCAAGTAGAGAAAACACCCTATTTGGGGATAGGAATATTGAATTTCATTACACAAATACTCATCAAACTAAAACGAAGAGTTTGTACTGCAACATAAACCACAGGTTGTAAAGACGTATTTCACAGCGTGTTTCATTTCCATTTTCCTTTCTAGATTCAAATCCAAATTATTGTTTTGTGAACTTAGCAAATAGAAGCATTAAAAATCTTCTGCTACTGTTTCAAAAGGCAAATTGAAGACAACTAGACAAGTCAAAAATTAGAAAGTCCTTGTACATATGTGTCATGGTTTAGCCCCAGCCACCAGCTAAGCACCATGCAGCTGCTTGCTTGCTCCTTCTCCACCAGTGCAATGAAGAGAAGTATTGGAAGGAAGAGGTAAAACTTGTGGTTGAGGTAAGGAAAGTTTACAAGGTCTGCAAAGGAAGAGGAAAATAACAACAGTGCTTAGAATATACAAAGCAGTTGATAGAAAATGCAATGTTCTCACCACCCAGATCCTGATGCTCAGCCCATGCCTAAGCAGCAACCCCTCCTCCCTGTACAGTTGTCGTGTTGTGTGCTATTGCCACCCCCCCACCTCTGCCTGAGCATGACATCATATGATATGGACTACCCCTTTGGCTTGTTTGGGTCATTTGTCCTGGGTGTGCCCCTTCCCAGCTTCTTTACACTATCCCAGCTAAAAACAAGGACAGTATGGGCACACTGCCACTTGCAGATGCACACATACACATTCTCAAAATATGCATTACAGCCTGTGCATATGTATGAATAAAGTAGTATATACATACTTACATACACATATATATTTGTTAAATTAATGATTTTCAAAATTAAAAATTAGAAAACAAGTTTCTGAATTAATAAATATTTCTTCCCTCTTAATTGTTCCTTGAAATACATAAAGTAAAAGGGAAAAAAATGTAATTGTATATTATTTTAAACCACAAAACTTTGCACCTGCCAGAATGTGGCTATGTCATTGGACAAATAAGAAATGGGTTCTAATGAAATCACCTCCTGGCTCTGCATCGGTGAAGAAAATTGGCAGAAACACATGGTGAAAGGCTGCATAACAAATTTAGAAGTCTCATTCATTAGAGTGGACTACATCTCCCCTTTACTAAATGCATACAAATGATCTTATTTTTTTGTAAAAATACAGCAAATACAATATTTTGGGCAGTAATCTGAGAATCATAGTATGCTGCACAAAAAAAGTCTCTGAAATGTCTTGCGTCTAATCTTTATTTTAATTAAAACAGGAATCCATATACAGGCTGCTAATGTGTGTACAGTTTATCTGCATTTAATGAATGTCAGGTTTAGCTCAGGAGAAGCGTTAAGCTGTAAGGAATTTCAGTGTAGTAATGCTGGGTTCACAACATTTGCTGCAATTGTTTGAACTTTGAAGTCATAAGAAGGATTGTACAAGGAGGTGAAACACTTTACCTCCTTATAATTTGTATCCCTTTAATTCTAGGAGGCAATTCTGCAAGACATGCTGCCACTGATTGGCACATATGTGGATGTTCTTAAACACACCTCTCTCTCAAAATAATTGAAAAACTCGTTTTTACTGTACAGCTCTTGACTGCAAAAAGATAAATATGCCCTGCCCACTATAATCCTTTTCCTTTTTTTCCCTTAGAAAACGTCATGAATGTCACTGCATGGCCTTGCATGTGGCAGAGCACACTGCAGAACGACAGGCTCAAGAAACAGAGTTTGCTATGCAGTTACCTAACTCCTATTTAAGGAGAGAAATTAAAAGACAAGCAGGTAATAATTTCTGGAAATACTGGGAAGAAATTTTCATTTCAGATCACTACCTTATTAACTCCAAATCTTTTTTTTTTTTTTCTTCATACATAGAGGGAAGGATTAATCCCAGAATCACATCCTCCTCTTTGCTATTTTATCTGAACCAGTGAAAACGCAGCCTTTCCCTTAACAGCTGTAGCAAGTTCAGTATGAACTGTATGTTAATGGGAAAAATTGTCACTGAGCAGGAACAGGATTAGAACAGTTCTTGTATTCTCTTTCTCAGAATGACTCTAAGGCCATTTCCTAAACTTCCTTTGAAAATCCTACATCTGAAAGACAAAGTAACTTAGCAGTAAAATTGTTGGTTGTGCATAATACTTGCTCATGTATAAAAATGACATTTTTCGCTCAAGGAACAACATTTCTAATGGTTGTAAGTGACTTAAAATACAACTCGGCAGCAGATTTCAGAATATTTCAGTATGGTTTACAAATGTACAAAACAAACAAACAAGTTGTTTCCAAAAAGTGAATTATTGACCCAACTGCCTCACACTTTTACAAGGAAAATTTTACAATTTAAAGTATAGAAACCAACTTGAAAAACCTTTAAAATTATATTTTTGTATAAAATTTTTGATGTTACATACATCTCTAATTTTTGTATTTTCTTCGATTTTAAGAGGGGAAATAGCTCAGTTCTTTTGAACTGTAGATCAATTGTTTCAGTCTTTTTCATATGAATTGCTCCTAAGCAAGAATACATAGAGGTGGTTGAATGATGACATGAATTGAAAAGCAGGCAAACATATAAACCAGAGATTCGTTGCATTACAGCAATAACTTTATTCAAGTGTGGCACTCCAAAGGACCATCATGGCTTTGTTCAAGAAAGTGACATTTCCCACCCAACCCCATCTAGGCTGTTTGCCTGAAACTGCGGAAAAGCAGAACATTCTTCATAGTGGATGAAATTCAAGATCCCTGGGAGAGAATGGAACTCTTCTTGTTACCTACATGGTTGCTTGGGCTCCATTGTCTTAACTTCATTATTGAGAGGCATCAGTATGTTTAGTGATTTCTAGCAATATTATGAATAAACATGGTAAACCAAAACATTCAATATGTCTCTAGATTTATTTTTTATTCTATTTTCCTAAGGCAAAGTGAAGTTACTGGTCTTTTTACCTGAGTATTGTGAAGTACTATAAACACATCCACTTCAAGATTTTTTGTATCTGTGAACAGAGGAAAAGAAAGGAAAAAAAATAGCAAAAAAAAAGCAAGACTGCATTTCAAATAAACTAGAGGCATGAAATAAAATGATATAAATACAATTTATCTTTTATATCACAAGATCATATGATTCAAAAGAAAAGCTGTGTGGGAAAGGCTAGCAGACTTTCTTTGGATGATGGCAGAAATAAATCTTCTCTAATTATGGGTCTGGAGTCTCTCTGATAAGAAGACAATGAGAACCATACATAAAGTGCAGGAAAAAGAAAAGGAAAAAGAAATACTCTAGAAGTTCTAACCTTAACAGTCCTAGAGAAACTTCAAACAGGCAAAAAGAGAAGTCAATAGACACATGAATAGAAGAATAATGTTCTTAAGACAGAAAATCCTTTGATATACGCTGATATGTGTATATTCATCTTTTAAACAAATAAATAAATAACCCCCCATCATGTGATATTGTACATTTATTCTAATAGCATCTTTTAAAAGTGGAGAAAGAGGTAGAAGAGTGCTATGGAGACATCAGTGTTAAGGACTCTCCACATGGGGTTCTTCAACCCTTCCTCACTGTTTCGGATTTTTCCTTTTATGTCCCATTGGCATGGCTGAGAAAAGTATTTTGTCTAAATATAGAAAGACCATCTCCTGAGATTTTCAAGTCAGAATTGCTCTGTTTGAGTCTTTCTTACAAAACCTGTTCAGGAATCCAGTGTGCAATCTGCGTGCCAACATTTGAGGCTCAGTAGGCATATATAAGAGCTCAGTGATGAAAGCAGTTAGCCCAACTTGGGCACTCTGTGGACTCTGGTGGTGTTATGAAGGGCAGCGATCTGAGCATCCGGGCAGAGGTGTGTCATCCACACATTTCCCCAGAAGGAAGGTTCTATCAGTACGTTGTGGGCCTTGTCCAGTGGTCAGCACCCAGAACATGGCAGAGCAGGGTAACTGCTAAGTTATGAACTGCTGATTGGCAGCTTCCAATAAGTAAATAATTGTTAATGACACCATTGGCCTGTAATTAATGTCAGAAGACTTACGTAATGTTTCCAACTCTTTTTGAGTACATGTAATTGAGTTCCATGAAGCACTTTTCAACAACTTGCTAATTTCGTAATCAACACACTGAAAACAGAAAGTTAAACTTTAGCTTTAAATCTACTTTTTTTTTCCCATGCATTAAACTTCTTGTGGGGATAGTAGTTTTGGCTTGAACCACTCTGCAGTGCCACATGTTAAGTGTCCCTTGAGCTCCTTGTGCATTTTTTAAAGATCTCAGTGTTCCAGATAATTGGAATGGGAACTGTTTCCTCTGCACTGGTTGCAGATTAAGGAAATTAAGGGAGCAACAGTTAGAAAGGTGCATTTCTGATTTAATTTGCTCTCCAGAATGACAGAGCTATTCAATCAATTTCTGAGCATTACTATTATTCTGGAAGACTGCCAGCCATGGAAGTATAACTAACTTTTTAGCTGGATTTGAGACAAACAGAAGAGAACAGGGAAAGCAATAGGCACTGTTGTAATATGAAAGAACTGAAGGGTTGCAAAACAAGCTGACTTCAATAAGGGTTGACTTTTAATTAAAGAGGAAATAATGATTTAAAATATCTTTTCTTTGCAAGGCATCCGAAGAGGTGGACAAAGATAGAAGAGGACATATTATTTTTCTGGAAGCCTATGAATAAAATTATGAAGAAAGTCAAAGAATTTTTACAAGTGGAGAGCAGATAAATAGGTAGAAGGAAATACAAGTTTAAAAGATTGTTATTACAGCACATTTGGCAGATTAAATGGTAGGAGAGATGGTAGTTAATGAGGATGAAGCTATTTGCTTTGTTCCCTGACATCCATAAATCCATTTTGTACATCTTCTGGAAAGGAGTTTGAATGAATATGTATTAGAAATTTGCTTGCTGTCATTGATTATCTTTCTCTGTTTTATACAGAAGAATAATAACAACGAAACTGGAGAACCATGTTAGTGGGTCACTGACTGCTTCTAAAGCAGGAATACTGCAGTATGCCTTGCTGTTTCTCTCCTGCTTCAGATTAGGTTGAACTTTGAACATGTAGCCTGCTTGTTGAATTTTATCTAACATCAGATAACAACAACCATTATCTAAAATAAAAAGCTGCCAATTTTTCCATAAATTATCACAAAAAAAAAATCTTTTTAATTAATAAATACTGAGGAGACTCCAAAAACCACAGCCCAGGTTTTAAGCTTTGATAGAATCATTATGACTTGGCTTAGTTTTACTTAAGAAACAAGATAGACTATACTATGTTTGGCATTTTGAAAAGGTTAAATTTTATAAATCAGAAAAATAAATTCATGTGTTACTGTGCAAAAAGGGCAGAGATTTGAATGATGGAAACCTGAAATCACCATGGATTGTAGACCTAAGACTAGCAAGAATCTGCATGTCAAGGAAAAAGAAAAGGAAGAGTAAAGGCCACCCAGCCTAATCACTCCAATGAAAATATCGGTAATAAGCTCCAGGTTTATGAACAGGAAAAGCACCAATTAGCAAGCTATATCTTAGCTATCAAGAAATGTAGGGCTAAAGCAAGAATTGCCAGAAGTCAAGCTGAGAGCTAACACCTTAAAAAGAAATAAAAGAAACAGTTAAAGAGACAAAACTAAACAATAAAAAGTGCACGTCCTAAGCAAAGAGCCAGCAGGGATAATCTAAGCAAGTCTCCAAAACCAAATTAATACTCTCAGCTTTCATTATGAATGCTTTGAAGATACAAGCAAGGTACTCAATGAAAGCAGAACTCTTGAAATGACCATGATAGAAAGGAAAGAAAAACTCAAGGAACATGACAGAAACCTTAAAGAGACAGCAAAACACATGCTAAATCTGGTAATAAAAACCTTGAATCCTCTATTAGCTCTGGATTTAGTGAATGTAAAAGGACAAAGTATTTGCAAGAAAAAAAAAGACAAAGGTGATTGAGGAATTATCACACCTGCTAATCCAATGTCTAAATTTTTGGAACATATTTTGATGAAAACAATGCAAACTCAGATGTAAAGGGAAAACGGGCATAAAATATAACATGGTTTACAAAAAAGAAATTGTCATAGTGGACTCGATACTTTAACAAGGTTTACAGACAACAGAAATGCAGCAATTCCTCCACCTCTGGGCCCTCAGCACATTTATCTCCTGAAAATTTGTGAAATATTGTCCCAATTGAAAATACAATTGATGAATTAAAAAGTAGAAAAGAAAGTATTACAGAAAAGGGCTGTAACACATATCTGTACTGAAATGGAAGTGGAAATATCAGACTTCAGCTACTAGTATAGGTTTGTTTTCCAGTTTTATGTAATATATTTGCATGTAGAATACCAAAGAAATGAGAAAGTGGGCCATGATAGCTCTGTAAAAATACACCTTGGAAAAAATACCAACAATACAGAAATGTTATTTAAAACAAAGGAAAATATTTGCATATCCCAAAGAGATATAAAATGCATGTAAGTGCATTTCACTGAAATGATAAGGTTTCTAATACTTAGAGCTTTGAATATTTGGGATGAAGAACAGCTTTCTTGTCCCCAACACTGAAGATTTAAAAGAAAAACCCAAATCAAACCTCTAACATAACACTTTTACAACTCTAAAAGAAAAAATCTGCTTTAGATTTCTGCCAACTTTGACCTTACCTCTGTCCTTTCAGCACTGGACTGCTTGGTCTAAAGGCCTTGCATATCACATGGAAAATCATATCTTCAGTTTGCAACTGAGTTGGCCTTCAATTCAGTGTTGGGACTACCATTTCACATAATCGGACATACTCTCCTATGGTTCAGGCACTACAATTAGAGAATCATAGAATCATAGAATGGCGAGGGCTGGAAGGGACCCCAAGGATCATAAAGCTCCAAACCCCCTGCCACAGGCAGGGCCACCAACCTCAGGCCTGGATCTACACAAGGTTGCCCAGGGCCCCATCCAACCTGGCCTTGAACACTTGCAGAGATGTGGCATCCACTACTTCTCTGGGCAGCCTGTTCCAGCACCTCACCACTCTTTCTGTAAAAAACTTCCCCCTAATATTCTATCTAAACCTTCCCTCCTTCAGCTTTAATCCATTCTCCCTTGTCCTGCCATTATCTGCCCTTTTAAAAAGTTGATTCCCCTCCTGTTTGTATGGTCCCTTCAGGTACTGGAAGGCTGCAATGATGTCCCCCCGCAGCCTTCTCTTCCCCAGGCTGAACAAGCCCAGCTCCCTCAGCCTCTCCCTGTAGGGCAGATGCTCCAGCCGTCTAATCATCCTTGTGGCCCTCCTCTGAACCCTTCCAACAGTTCTACATCCTTCTTGTATTAGGGGCCCCAGATCTGGACACAGTACTCCAGGTGGGGCCTCACGAGGGCAGAGTAGGAAAAGATTTGTTGAGTTTGGGTTTTTTTTTTTAAATTTTCCAGAAGATACAAGTTTTGTGAACATGAATGATGAAGATAAATAGCATTCAAAAGTAAGTACTAAGTTTCTCTTCGATCACCAGTGATAGAACCCAAGGGAACGGCATGAAGCTGTGACAGGGGAGGTTTAGGTCAATATTAGGAAGAGGTTCTTTACTGAGAGGGAAGTCAGGCACTGGAACAGGCTCCCCGGGGAAGTGGTTACAGCACCAAGCTTGGCTAGGTTCAAGAAGCATCGGGACAATGCCCTCAGTTACTTGCTCTGATTTGTCTGGTTCTGGAGCCAGGAGATGGACTTAATCCTTATGGGTCCCTTCCAGCTCAGGAGATTCTATGATTCTATGATACCAGCTCACATAAACCAGAAAACCAAGGTATAAAGTGCAAATCAAAGCCACATGACTGATACAAAACCCCCCTCAGAAATGAACATAAAAATCTGCCATAGGAACACAAGCAAACTTTTCAGTTAAAATTCCCTAAGCACAAGCCAGGAGCAGAAGTGATTAAAGTCATGTCCTCCAAGGGACATTTTCCAAACTATTAGCATCTTAATTTTCATCTCCTGGGTGGAGTGAAAAATGAGCCAAGTTTTTTAAAACATATTCCTTTCAGAATTTAGATATGGCACAAAAGAAATTAATTTCTTTATTTGATTGGCAGCGCCAATAAAAGACATATCCTGATTTTAAAGTTTCAGTTGTAAAATTGCATTTTTCAGTGTCTGCCTGCTTCCTTTAAAAAAAACCAAAAACCAAAAAACAAAAACCTCTCATCTTTACAACAGCTACCCCAAGTAAAAGCTGTAACCTGCTTAAACAAGCTCCTTTCAGGCTGTCAGGGTTGACTGCGCTGCAGCAGATATATCTTGAGTTGTCTCTGGTTAAGCATCTGTGGCTGTGGTTATGTCTATGCCCCAGAAAACACATCTCAAAGCATCTGTGGTCATGTTTGTGTCCGTGCTGTAGGTATAGCTCTGAAGGGATTGTGAGCCAAGGATAACTCTACGCAGGCTAACGTACACCTCAAAGCATTTGTGGCAAAGATAAGCCCATGCTGCAGCAGGTACACCTTAAAGCATCAGTGGCTGTGCATGGAGTCATGCTGGAGCACCTCAAAGAGTGTGGCCTTGGAGAAGTCCACAACAGGGCAGGTTTATTTCATTATGGCCCATGCAGAAGGTCACGCTGGAACTGGTGCACCTCAAAAGTAAGTGTGGCTGGGGATAAGTCTATGCCACAGCAGGTACAGCCCTGCAGAGACTGAGGCTCATAGATAAGGCTATAAAGAACATATGTAAAATAGTTCAAATGTACAGTGAGCCTTAAAATCTGAATTATTCCACACTACAGTGTTTTTGCCATATAAATGAAGAAGAAAAGGATGTACTCTTTTTGGTGTAATTTGTAGTGTGTTGTATAGATATTTTCCAAATTGAAAATATATTATTGATTTGCTTGTGGTACAAGTCTGTATTCTTGGGAGATAAGAGTGGGAGATATTAAGGAAATGCAGCTTGAGAAGGAGAAAAAAAAAGGGGGTAAACATGGAGAAAAAACATTTCTGATAAATATTAGCCAGCTGTGTAGAATCCTGAGATTTTCTCTGCCTGAAATTCTAGGTAACTTAACAATGCTGGAAACCACAATGGTTTAAAAAAATGGAAACTAACAGTTATCTAAGCACAACAAGTTGCCTTGAAGACCATATTCTGAAAAAACCAGAAAAGTCACAATGCTATTTTCTTTCAGAGCTTTGAGCAGATTTTCTATGGTCCTATTCAGGTTATGAAAACACAGTGCTGCAGGGAAACAGGCAGGAGCAAGCCATGTCCCCCAAACCCTAACTAATGCTTTTTCTAGTCTAGTAAGTTTTAAGTAGCATGTTCCTTTCATAACAAAACTATTTTTATTTGGAATCCAGAGGATTGAAGGAAGGAAGGACTTACAGCAACCTGGATGCACTGAAACAATGATAAGGGAATTCACGTTTGGCATAGAGTGTATGTGGTACAAAAGTGTTCTCACTTTTGCAGGCACAAATTTAAAGACTGATGTACTGCTCTTTCATCCACTTCTAATCAGGAATATATTGATCGGTTCAAGAACTAAAAGGCCTAATGGTGAAGAACTGTTAAAAGATACACTCAGAAGCACTACATAGAGAAACATGTCGTACAAGGGGCTTGCATGCTCTACTGCCAAAACAAGAAAAGCTTATTTTAATTTCTTCATTTTCTTGCATTCTTTTTTTTTTCTTATTTTTAAAGGCAAACAAGAATAAAATTCCACATATCCCATTTTTCAATGTTGCAACTGAACTGATAAAGCTGCAATGTTGCAATTGAACTGATAAAGCTGCAAAAGCACTGAAAATCAGGGCTGCTTCACAAATGGCTCTGAAGGATATTTTCTTGGATTTAAAGCCTCTGACATACAAATTCCTTATTCCTTGTGTCTGCTTTGAAACATCCTCTAATGAATGTGAAAAGCATAGGGAAGAGTTATGCCCGAGTGCTGTTCCCATGCAAGCAGCAACTGTAGTGTTCATCCCTAACTGAGCTCAAGTCAACTAATTACCAGAGTATTGAAAATATCTATCGGGGTATGCATAAGATAAGAGAATATGCTTAAGGAAGGAAAATTAGAATTGAGGCCTATGCCATTATAATTTTTCATGCCTTTTTAAAGATACTATAAACTCTACCACACAACGTAATTTGGATGCCTTCTTTACTATGCCTGGCATGACAGAGGCTGTAAAATCTTTTTTACCTTAAGCAACTATTGACATGGAATTTACAGAGGTAAAAGAAAAAGATAGAAATCTCCTACTGTTTCAGATTACAGAAGTCTCTTTTAGATGTATTTGGAAGAAATGGAGAGAATAGAACTGTCTTAAAAAGCCTGATGCTTAGACATCACTCTTAATAAAAAACCAAATACAGCCTGATCTAGTAAATTTACACTGCAGCAATTATGGAACCAGGGCAGGCTTGTTCTCTTTCAATATATTAAAATATTTTCTCAGTCATATTAATTCACAGTCTTCATGCTTCTCTGCCTCTAGCTGTGAAAAGCAGAGGAAAGAGAGGTGTTAAAGAAAAAAACCACATTTGACTCTGACTTGTTGCAGAGATAAATTTTTGACCATTTGTTCTCTACTTCAAATATTTAAGTCTAAAATTCCGTTCTGTTCATTCTTTGTTCTGTTCAAACTTCTTATCATACAGGGACTCTTAAACTTTGCTCAGAGGCTTTATTGACAATGTGCCAGGTTCCCAGGTCTGTGCCTAAATTAAATAAAATAAAGCAGATTGCTTCTGCTCTAATACAGAAAGACGGTGTGCCTTGTATTTATAAAGAAAGCAGTTGCTTAATGAAACTATTCCAGGAGCTACATAAACATGTGCTTGAATTTCTCTCTGAAACAGAAATGTACTTAATCATGTCATTTCCTTTACCTTTACTGGGATTTAATTGTATTTTCATCGCTTGCGATTAAGTTCTTTCCTCCATCTTGCTGCTTCCTTCTCTCAGTGCAGTAAGACTTCATCCACAAGCATCAGGTACGTGACCACTTTGGTGAGTAACAGCACGCAAGATTTGTGGAACGCGCTTAAGCTGCAGGTAAATTCACACTGTAGCATGAGGAAGTCCTATCCTTTGCATCCCTGTGGTGTGCAGTGCATCACCTTAAATTGGGGAGCACTTATTAGGGTGCATTAGAGCTCCTGCTCTGCTGGCATGCCATACTTTTTTCTTAAATAAAAGTTCCTTCTGCAGATAGATAATGAAATCATCCCAAAATGGAGCTTCTACAAAGATGCGTATACACGTCAGCAAGGATCACAGGACACTAACCTGATCGCCTTCTATGACAATGTGACCTGCTTAATGGACAAGGGGAAGGCTGTGGATGTGGTCTAACTGGACTTCAGCCTTTGACACTTTTTCTCACAGCATTCTGATTGAGAATCTGGCCTGGACAGGTGGACCCTCTGTTGGGTTAAAAACTGGCTGGATGGCCACACCCAAAGGGTGGTGGTAAATGGAGCAAAATCCAGCTGGAGGCCGGTCATGAGTGGCATCCCCCAGGGCTCAGTCTTGGGTCCAGTTTTGTGGCCAGTAGGTCTAGGGAGGTGATTGTGCCCCTGTACTCGTCATTGCTGAGGCCACACCTCGAGTACTGTGTCCAGTTCTGGGCTCCTCACCATAAGAAGGAGATTGAGGCCCTTGAGTGAGTCCAGAGAAGGGCAACCAGGCTGGTGAAGGGGCTGGAGGGCAAGTCATATGAGAAGTAGCCGAGGGAGCTGGGGATGTTTAGTCTGGAGAAAAGGAGGCTGAGGAGAGACCTTATCACCACCTACAACTACCTGACAGGAGGATGCAGAGAGGTGGGAGATGGTCTCTTCAGTCAGGTGACAGGTGATAGGACAAGGGGGAATGGCACAAAGCTGAGCCAGGGCAGGTTCAGATTAGACGTTAGAAAAAAAATTTTTACTGAAAGCGTTGTCAGGGCCTGGAACAGGCTGCCCAGGGAGGTGGTTGAGTCACCATCCCTGGATCTGTTTTAAAAAAAGGTAGATCAGGTACTTGGGGATATAGTTTAGCATAGGTTGGGAACAGTTGGACTTGATCTTAAAGGTCTTTTCCAACCTTGTGATTCTGTGACACTCCCTGAACTATACCTGTAATGTGGTTGTGTTTTTCTTCCCTGATCTGAGGCTCTGGGGTTTTATTCCTGCTCAGTTTTCTCATCCCTACTTGATTTTCACTTTCCATCAACATTATTTTGTATCTACACAGCTGCAACACTTTCGCACACTGCAGACTCATTTAGAATCAATAGACAAAACTCTGAAATTCTTCAGCACACAGAACTTTTGAAAATATTTTGAATTCAATTGACTGAAACACAAAACCCTTGAATATCTATTCCACAGAGATACATTTTTGAAGACCAACACAAAGTCTACTAAATTTTTTTTCTCCAAAGGTCACTTTTGTCTGATTTCCCCTGTAGTTACTGAAAACAGAACACTCTACATCTCTAAAATAATTACAAAGGAAAATAAAAGTATGCCTAAGTTCTTGATGTTGGGTATACAGAGAGCAAAACTGTCTTTAGAGACAAACATTGTAATTCATGAAAGAGCACTTAAATTAATGTTAAGTAATTCTTTGAAAGAGTTCTCAACCTTCCTTTATTACTTCAAAACTTGTTTTGGCTGTTTTAAAGACACCACTTCCCTCGATATGGACAATTAATAACTACATTTTGATTCTAGATGCACGTATCCTCATATAGGTTTTTTGGTTGGTTTTTTTGTTTGTTTTGCTTGTATCAAAGACAAGCATTCTTTAAAATTATACATTTGTGTTTACAACAAATATTTCCAAAGTGTTCCATGTACTTTCACAAAATTTGTGATCTATAATGCAAGCTAAATCACTGTCTTCATCCTTGTGCATGCATTTGTAGGCCATATATGTAGAAAGAGATGCAGAACAGAAAGACTTCTATGCATTTGGCTCTTCAGGCAGATTGTATAAGAAAAACTGTAGTCAGCAGTGGTTACCCACGGGACGCTTACTGGTTCTATGCAAAGGACCATCAGATGTGGGCATTCTTGAGGGAGCTGTGTTAGATGTGTCCACCACCTGAGCTAACATACTTCCTGCAGAGTCTGGATATTCCCTGAGATAAGCTTGAAGAAAGCTTTCCAGAGATTTATAAAAGTCTAAGACAGGTCTGGTTTTGAGCATTGTGACCTCCTGTGAATTTCTGACAACTAAAACTGGATGCTCTCATATCAGTTTCAGGTAGTCCAACAGAAAAAGAAACAAATTGGTGAGCTAAAAGAGTTTGACATTGAGTCTTCACTATTCCAGAGTCCTTACATGACCTTGGACAAGTCACTTAAATATTTATTAAAAAATTTATTTTCCTATGTATACAATAGAATAGTTCTTTGCCTTTCATACGGATAAATATCAAGACTCAAAATGCATTCAGTGATAATGGAAGTCATTAAGTACTTAAATCAGCAACTCTGCATTGATCTATGGTCCATCTGACAAAAAGAATATCTTATACTCAGCAATGTATCTTTTACCCCATTTCGGAAATACTTTTGTAATTATGAGGCTGAATCTGATAGGAGAAAACTGCTTCCAAAGTAGGTTTATCCTTAACTCTCTTCAGGTATAGACTAATTTATTCCCCAAAATACAACTGTTTTTATACTATTCAAAATAAAGTGCTACAAATACTAGTATGATTGCTTATATTATCCACAAAAGAATCCATCACATGGTATAATTCACATGAGACCTGTTCAGAGCATTCAAAGACCTTCCTATTGTCCCTTTTTATTCAGCCTGTTATCCAAATCATCCTAGTCTTTCAAGTGTTGTGATGTGATATTTTTTCCTGCCTTGAATGTTTGTTTGCTCATTTTGGAAACAATTCAAATTTTTTGCTGAGCTAAAGTGACCAGAGCTGGACACAACTGATGGATATATCACTATCTTTCCTTTCTGCAGGAACAAATACACTTTAGTATATAACTTGCTTTCTGATGGCTTCAGAGTTATATAAGAACAAAGCCTAAATTCAGCTTTTGAGCCTGTTAAAACCATGCATACACAGGTAAAAGTCGCATTAAAAATTGCATTCTCATTCAGCCTTTTTAAACATATCCTAATTTAAGGAAACCCACACTGTTCTTTGTAACATGTCCCTAGAAACAGATCCTCTAACATCGGAAAGAATGAAATGTAAATAAATGGTGACTGAATGCTTAACATGCCATTTACATAGTTCACTGTGTTATAACACCCCCCAACTATTCAGTCCCTTTGAGATAGTTCCCTCCTATGTCTTTGTCATCTTAAAATGACTCTTGCACATGGTGTGCATTAAGTCTCTGAAAGCCCAGAGGACAAAGAAACAAAACCATTTCTGCTTCTCCTCATTTTGCTATTCTCCAAGGGCAGTAACATAAATTAGCACAGCTACACGAGGGTCCACAATCACCAAAGCAATACAAATTGCTTGATTGCCCTTCTCAGTCCAGCTCACCGGGACTGCAATCTAGCAGGTGCACTGTGACAAGATTTGTAACAGGATAGTAAGACAAGTTTAGTTAATTAACTAAGCAGCATAGTACCAATTCCAGAAGGCACTGTCTCAAATTTGCTTGTCAGGGAAATCTTTAGATCCCAGTCTGTCAGCTTTCTCTGCTTGCCTCTACTATTAGGTTTTCTTTTCATTGGACACCAGAGTGTGGAGTCCTAGTTTACAGGGCAGAAGAGCAGCAGCACAAGGATCAGGCGTTCTCAGCTTCTGGTATTGCTTCCAATCATTTGTACTGATCCCTCTAATGATGTTGATTCCTACAAAAGCCTTTTGTCTATCTAAACGCAAGTTTTAGGAGTGTCAGATACAAGTCTTGTTTATGCCTTTCAGAGAGACGAGTACTACATTTTTGTTTGTGGGTTTGTGGGGGTTTTGTTTGTTTTCATGCTAAATTTCATGTTTACCCAAGTTTTTACAGGTATTAAGAAGAGTTGAGGAAAAATGTAATGTTCCTGTCAGTAGATAAACTTTTACCTCATGGTTAGGGCCATTTTTCCCCACACAAGAAAAGATACATATTCTGAAATCATGTGTTCAACATTTTCATTGTGAAGATGATGGGCCTCTTGCCTTCGACCTAGCTTTCATTTTGAAGGAAACAATGTGAAGATCAGTTAGGAAAGTTCATTTAGACCTAAATTATTTATAACCCTTACAAGCTTATGGAATTTTATTGAAGTTTGAAGGCTGCTTTGTACCACTTAAGTTAGAAAACTGCTACATGCCTAAACAGTCTGGCTTTGCTCCAAAGTACTCAGAGGCAAAGAGACAGATGTCGACTGAATTTGATCGGCTTTCAATCTGGCCTTTACTACATTGTCATGCGAAATTCATTTGCTTAAAATACCACAGTCAACCAAGGTATGCATAATTTGAATTCTTTAAAAAGGCCATAACAGCCTGGGGATTTTTTTTCTTTTACTCAGAGGTCTAAAGCATAATTATTAGATTTTGAAAATTAGAGAGTATATGTAACATCAAAGCTGTACTTTAACAGTAGCTATCAGAGAGAAACAAGCTCTATAAACCAGCTAAAGACTTTTCTAGGGCCATGGCCAAACCCTACAGTTTTCCCAAGAAAATAAAAAACTAATGTGATTTGGAATATAGTTACAAGATCTTTTGGGAAACAAGTTATTTGGTTGGTTTTGCAGTGAAACATAGACTTCTGGGTTATCATTTATTAAGCCGTTAGTGTGCTTCTGGAGCAATTTTGTGACCATGCTTCTTTTCTTACAGGAAGAAATAAGTCTCTTCACCATCAGCCATAAGTTACCCAGACTAAGTAATTCTACCCATACATGCACATACAAAGACTAAAATCAAGATGTTCTCTAAAATTCATCAGAATTTCAAATACTGTGGTTCGATGGAAAGGTGGAACAAATTGTCTAAGAGAAGCTCTGTAGGATTAATTCTTTCTTGTCTGTTTCTGAAACCAAATATTTTTCAGCATTATCATGGCATACAAGAATGGAACACTGGTATGATTCAAGCTAATTTTTCATTGTCACAAGCAATGGGCCATATTATTTACATTCACTGGGCTAACAAGATCAGTCTGCAAGAATAAAATTCTCCAGTTAAATCCTTTTCTTTTTTAACAACACTTATCATTAACAAAACTGTACCCACAAAACCATTAGATGTATCAGACATAAACTACACTAACAACTTCAGCAGGCTTTGCGAAGTCCCAGAGTCAGCCAGGAAGATGTGCTGCAGTTTCAATACAGAAAACAGCATTAGAGGGAGCAGGAAAGATCTTGCCACTGACACTGTGAGTACTTGCTTGAGTGACTTTTGTGGAACCATACTCCCATCTCTCTACACGCCCCTAATCTCCTTTGGGTGAGCCACAAGCTCTTCTGCCACGCTTTCACTGCTGTGAGAAGAACTCCTCTGGTGGTTCTACAACTCTTTCACACTATCATAACTGTACTTAATTGTATGTCATACGGGGTCAATAAATCTATGCGTGGTGGCTAACTGCAACATTTTCTATCCCCAAAGCCTGATGCAGTGGTCTCCTTCCCAGGCTGTGAAAGGCCAGCAGGCTACCCGTAGCGCACCGCAGGCTCTTCCCAGGGAGGCCGTTTTCCTTGGCAAAAGGAAATCCCTGTGGGCTTTAAGCAGGCTGCTTTACCTTACAGGGGCTCCAGCGGGCACAGAGAAGAGGGGTTACTCAAATATTGTGATGAAACAAAGACATCAGCAAACACATAGTCAGGAAAAGGGAAGGTCACAAGCTTCCAGGCTGAGCTAGACGCAATGAGTCACAGATACTTTGTCATACAGGCCTATGTAGAGAGTGAAACAGTCATCTGCCATTTTCTAGTTCGCGGGGACAGTATCAGGCCTGATGAGGCTTCCCACTGCTGCGTTCTTCCACTCGGACTGTCTTCACAGTTTGGTTTGTTTACTGTCCCATGTGATGTTCAGAAAACCCGTGGCATCAATACAGAAATTCACTTTATACTGTCACTGGACTCGTTATACCTTGACACAGAGCAGCCACTGTCTCTTGCAGGAAACTCCCTCCCACAGAAGGAAGCTCTATGTGAGGTATTATTTAAGCTCTTTATGCTAATGGCTTGTCATTCTACTGCAAGAAAATTACAACAAAGCAAATAAATAAATAAATACAGTGGCAAGGGACTTCTTAAGAGACAGTAGAAATTGCAGAAGTTTATTTCACATATAATGGAAATGATAAATGAGTTGAAGCTTTTTGGACTAGATTTATGAACAGAAATGGGACAGATAATGGAATTTGCAGTAATTATATTTCTCTAGAGGACTGCAGATATGTGCACATATTTTTACATTTAGAAATGCTAAAAACATCTTTGAATAGAAAATACAATTTACAGCAGTCCTGACCCACGACATTAAGCAGGACAAAAGAAGAAAATGTGTTTTCCTTAATAAACCTTTAGTTTTTATTGTGTCTGTATTTCCAAAGAAAAAATAAAAGGAATCATTTCAGCTGCATGAGTGTAAAATACAGTCTTTCAGAGGAAGCTGAATGCTTAAGTGCCAATTACAGGAAATAAAAACTCTTTACAAAGTAATAGCTTTTATTTTCCCCAAAGTGTAAGACAGCAATAACAGATGTAGGCATCTCCTATTCAAAGAAAAGAAACTGCTAAAAATACAGAAACCTGCTTTTAAAAAATAAATTCTTGATTAAAACCCATTTCTAGCCACCACCTTCCTGCAAGCCCTCTTACACACCTCTCCTATCTGCTTTACTTATGTCAAAGAGTAAGTTTGCGTTGGAAGAGAAGGTGTCCTTAGGAATGCTGTGAGTTCAGTTAATTCAGTCGTGTGGATGACAGACCCCACTAAGAGAGGAAAGCTGCTAACTGTCCGTGCAAGCAAACTGAAACTCTTAATTTGTTAGTAATGTGAGTTAGCAGTGTTGGTAACGTGCAGTGGGATGGCTTTGTCTTAGTCGACCTGATTTAGCAATGAGATATTTTAGCTGGCTTTGTACTTTTGTGGCATATTTGTATTTCAATAAAGCCTTATTAACGGAGGCTCAGCCAAGATTCTTTTATGCATTCATGTGCTCATCAGCACTTTCTCTGCCAAACTATAAAACAGCAGAACAACAAAGTCACAATTTCCTGGTTTATTGCCATGTCGTTGTATTTATCATACTAAAGACCACTTTAAAGGGTGGACATTTTAATTCTTTTGAACTGGGTTTAAATTAAGTGATCAAAATGTCACGTGTATTTCAGCTTCCCCTAAAAAAACAACCAAGGATGTTTTTCTCCATAGTCCCAGAGACTTTATTTATTCTCCTGCATCCCTACAGCAGCCCCTCAGTACACATATGCAGCGAATGAGGCAGATGACCCATAAAGCAGCTGTTAATCACCCTGTATATCCCATATACCAGTTACTTTGTTAATTCAGGGCACACTATTCCAACTGCAGTTGTGTCTTCAGGTCCTGGCCAGCATCATAAGGTTGGCATATTTCTAAATTGCTTTCCCATTTGCTTTCTAGATGTCCATTCCTGAGATAACTTCTTGGAGCCTGACAAAGTCCTGCCAAGGGCTAAAAGGTTACTTTTAAATAAACCAACAGCATGTTTACTACCCTGCTCCAGATGTAGTTTGCCTTGCTTCTTACTATACATAGCTCAGGTTGTGTTCTCTGAGGGGTTTGTCAGTGCAAACAGGAGCTGCAATAAGGCCAGACCTGGGGTTTCCTGAAAACTACTGGGACATAAAATAATCCTGGCTAGCCAAGCTAGAGGTTTATGACTGCTGGGAGTAAAAGCAAAACACTCTTTCTTGCCACTTGAAAAATCCCTTTCCTCCAGATGTTCAGTCCTGCCACATTCTGGATGGTGACTGAAGCAGAGAAATCTAAGCACAAGGGGAGCAGGCACAGTTTGTGTCAAACCTTGTTGCTCAGAAATGAAGAGGTTCTGGTCTTTCTGCCTGGCTCAGCAGCGGGTAAAACAGCCATATGATACAATATGGGCTTGATCTTTCTGTTCTACTGGGGTTTCAAGTTAAGCTGCACACAGTGAACTATTCAGGATAAGACTTTTAGCATCTTTCTACATACATTGTACAGTCACAGCATTTTTTTTCAGCAGTGTGATATGTTTTTTCCTGGTGAGAAAATGTATTTCTTGTAGAGACGTATCCTGTATTTTCTCATAGCATTTTCTGTGGACTGCAACCAAATTTGCCCAGGTGGCTCAGATAGTTTCTCCATGTCAGCAGATGACCTCTGTTCTAAAATACTATAATCTATAATACTTATTTTCCCTGTGTGTCTGTGTATACAGCCACATGTATAGGGGTATTTTTTTCAATTAATAATCAACCAAGGAAAGTTTTTATAGAGAACCAGAATTCCTCTACCTATAATAATAATTACCTTTCACTATAAACTGTTTCAGAATCCAGGCTGTGTGTGAGTTGACTGAAGAGTAATTTCTTATTCTCATCTACAGAAACCATTTATTCTTCTCAGTTTCAAAATAGTTTTTTTTCAATACTGTGCTTTGACACCTTCCTCAGAATTTCTATTCAGTACAGTGACAGCTCAAATACTGTGTGCAATGAGAGGTGGAGTTACACCATTCTCAGAAACTGACATATACGAAGAAGGAGCGGTGATTATGTATGCTTATATGATTATTTTTTCATAGCTCACTCCACATGGTTTTCAAACAACCTATTGTAGTCTTTTATGATCAGCAAGCTATTGGGACTTGGGGGTTTTTTTGTGGTTTTTTTTTTTCGTTGTTGCTGGTTTGGTTTGGTTTGGGTTTTTTCTTCACCTTGCACCACATTTAACAAATCTAAATGCCTAGAACTGAAGAATTACAAAGAAAAACCCCTCCTTGACTAGAAGGTCTTGGGTCTCTCAGGGCTTCCTTTTCTTATGTGGATTTGTTTTAAACAAGCAGGGTGTTTTTTCTGGAGAAGGACATGGTGGTCTTCACCCCCCAGAGGAGCAGTGAGGGTTTCCTTACAAGCAACCAGCTGCACGTCTGAGCAGACAACTCTGCAAGTCTTTCCTAGCTGTGACACACATGCAGAAAAGAGATGCTTTTTTGTGAACATAGTAGCATTCACCTGCTCTTTCCCTTCATAAAAATTCATCTGTTGTTGAAACTGGAGTCAGACTTGGTGTAGCATTTTGTGTAAGGTCAGCGTCCACTGCTGCAGAAAGGACAAAAGGATGAAGCCAAGGAAATGCACGCAGCCTACTACATCTCTTATACCTGCAATAGGCCAGTCTAGCAGTTGAGATAGTTTCATTAACTTTGGAGAAAAAATAATACAGAGAAATCATTAAGTGGTAAAGGAATTTAAGACTGAATAGAAGCTCCTGCTTTATAACATCCTATCTTCTCCACTGCAGACAATCCCATTATGTAATTGTTTTTTAAAAGAACTCTGACTCATTCTAAAATGAGTTTATTCACATTAGTACAGAGAAAGTAAAAGGTTCTTTACCCTCTGATGACAGGATACCACCTATTACCAGCCTGAGTTTGTTGACAGCTTGAGAGCTCTTGGTGCAGCATTGCCTTTCAGCTTAACTATGTCTTCTTATTGCTGGTGATTCCCTAGACCCCTCTTTGAATTGTTCTGCCTTGTAAAATGAAGTCAAATCATTTTGGTCTCATCCCATGAGATGTGAATTCAGCTGTTGTGGTAACAGTTGTAGCCTTTCCTGAACCTATTCCTGATGATATTTAGATCATAAGTTTCAGAAGACTCTAGACGAGGTCTTTCTACACTTCCTTACTTTTATCATTACCCCATTTATCATTTCCATTGCACAGCAAATCCTCATATCCATCCCGTGATCTCATAGTTCAGTGTAGGCCTTTCCTTTGTTACTTCCAGAGTAAGAATTCCCAGACTGCAAGAACAAATGCTGCTACTATTCTTAACGTACTTGACCTTGCATTATGTGCTTCTCACTGTGAAGCACTTCCATTAAATGGTCAGGGATGGAGTGAGAGCTTCTTAGAGAGGAGCTCACAGATCTTCAAGGGTAGGAGGGAAGACAAGGTGGTTCTGTCTTTTACGGCAGCAGATGCTCTGCCTTCGGAGACATAAACAGAGTCTGGGGATTAAATACCATACTATGTCTAGAAAGGATAAATTGTTCTGCCTAGAGGCAAAAGAATATCCCCCAGGTTTTGCTCCTCTATGAAGTTCCTCTCATCTTGACTTCCCATGAGAGGACCACTACTCCTTCTGTACACTGATTAACTACGCTGGTGCATGGCAGAAGTTACAATGGGCACAGACATTTATTTCCAACTTGATACTTGACTTTTCATTAGCCTATCTGCACTGGAAGGTGAACTGAAATTATATGAGGACCTGAATAGAATTGGAGAATGTGTTCTGTCTTGTTGTGTATTTGCTATCAATAAATACACTACTGGCTAGACATACTGCTCGAATTTAAGAGAAAATAGCTATCTGCCTTTTAGCATGTTTCTGCACCAAACAGAATAATTGGTTCTTTGAAATAGAAATTAGTTCTTCATTCACAGATCCTGGAAGGAAACTCAAATTGGAAAAGTTATCTAAAATAGATGAGTTTGGAGATACCATTTTGTACAAAAGAATCAGCCCGTTTAATTAAAAGCTTGGTTGTCAGTCACTATTCTCTTTCTAAGGTTACTCTAAGGTATAAGTGACATGCATCACTTAGAGCAGTGCAAATAACGGGTTCTGTTTCAACTGCAAAATGAAAAAACATCTTTGGAAATGGATAAAAAGTTTTGCTTAATTGACTTTTTTCTTTTTTTTCTTTTTCAGGTGTGGGGTGGTGCTTTCTACACTTTGAAATGAAAATCTGAAGAATTGTTCAAAACACATAAAAAGAAATTATTTCAGCTTGTTCAGGTAGAATGGTGTTCAGATCCTTGTGCTGTAGGTCACAACAAAAGCTGAAAAGTCTGGCAGAATTGTTTAAAAGTGGTTTTTTGCATGTTACAAATTTACCTCAAAGACATTCAATTCCCCAGAAGGCTTTAGAGGAGTACCAGAAGTACTAAATAAGTGAAGACCCTTGTCCGTGTGTGGCCATCTTCTCACTCTGCTTGTGGCTTCCCTTCCTAAGTTTTTTTAGAAAGATTTCTCATTACAGGCTCAATCTTCACACGAAGCACAGACCTAGCTGACCTTTGAGGTCACAACAGAGCTCACATCTCCCACACGGTCTGCTTTTCAGCTTCTATCATTCCTCTGCAACCTGTGTTAGACAGACCCTAGAGCCACAGTCTTACTCAGATTTTCTTCTCTTCCTCTCTTTCCTTTGAATTCGGCCCAGGTTTTCTCCAGAACAGCTAGTGTCCAACTTGGTACAGATTCACATCTTCTCAGGCTTTTTTCCATGGGCAAGTAATAACCTTTTGGAAACTCAGTTAATAGAGACTTTTAATTTTTTTTTTAAGATTCTGTAACCTATAAATCTGAGCTCTGAAAACTGAACATAATCACAAACCCTTTTATTTCAGAGTTTCAACCATCACCCTCAACTCTCCATCTTGTTCCCAGATTCCCTCCTGCTGTTTTGTATAAGCAGACTTAAAATCAAGCTTAATCTGAAAAATTAAAAAAAAAAAATTGAAAGAAAAATACTAAATAGTAAAAATATTAAAGCTTCCCTTTAACAGCTGGAGGACAAGAGTAAGGAATTCATTAGCGAAAGACTGATTTGTTCAATTAAGTCTATAGTTCCTGGTATAAACCACATAAAACCCATACACAACAGAAACCACTGTAATTTAATTTACTCTCCTTAACTTAATTATCTACTTCATTTCTTGTAGCCATATAAAAATGCTAATGTTTATCTTTTTTTAAAGCTCCTTCTGAGTTTTTAAACCAAATTTATATGGCTGTTTATGTCGCTGTATGTATCTCAGTTATGTCATGCCTGAATTCTGAAAACTAGACTATCTGCACAGAGGAATGAATATAAGGATTTGTTTTACTTAATTTTACAATGCTTTGTTAACTGCTTGAGTGCTGCCAAATGAAGCTGCTAAATCCTCACAGGAATCATTCAATCCTGTAATACCATCAATGTTCAAAAGATAGCTGACAAACATGATTTTCTCCATGGAACAGCAGTATTAGAGTAGGCAATGTAGAATTGAGCAAGCAAGATAAAGCGGGGGTTTTCGGAGGATCTTTTTTTCCATGGTTTCACTAGGGTGACTTTCACTGGCACAGCCAGCACGACTAGCTCCTCAGTGTCGTATTTCTGTCACATTTTGCCCCTTCTTCTTACTTAGCCCCTGGCTACCAGATGTTTTCAGACACAATTTTAGCTCTTGAGGTGGCTCTCTCAGTAAACAGATCTGAGGCACTGCATGCAGTCCAGTGAAGACAGCAACCAGCGACATCTACACCCACAGCTTTGGCTTTATCCTGCCCAGCTGCCTCTTCCACTTACACCAGATGGTAGATGCCCTAGGGCTTAGTGTCACCTTGGTGGGAGGTAGCAGGCCCTTGGCCATGCTGCTGTGAGACAAACAGTGCACCTCAGCCTGCACAGCGCAAGTGTGGACACCTTACTATCTGCTAAGAAAATCTGGCTGCACAACTTAGACCCTACTGCTGGGTAAGGTCCAGCAGCCCGGTGCTGTAATCATCAGCAAGGGTGCAGCCCAAGAGATATGTTTGCTGCAGGACAGCTGTGCAGTTCTGGTTTCCAGGGGTGTCACTTGCTGAAGCATTGTTGGTTGTTAATGTCCAGCTCACTTCTTGAGCCAGTACCTTTTTGTACTGTTGCTGTTCTTTCCATGTGTGTTTAGAAAGAGAATTTGCTGTATGATGCCATGAAATAAAGGTGAGAGAGAGAGATTGATGGGTCCCTGAAGTGCAGACAAGGGCTCCTCACCATCAGCAAAGCTTTCACCCAGGGAGTTAGCGCTGGGAAATTCTTCTTTCCTAGAAGGCTAGATGGAATTAATCCCAAATCTATTGCCTTTAGTGGTAAAAGCAACTGTTATGGCAAGGCAAATACCCTAACATGAGAAATATGTTGACTGCCTGAAGCTAAAATGGGGTGAAGTCAGTATCTGCTAAAGGTTATATCTAGGATTTATGTAAAGCCCCAAAGGGCAAAATCCTGTTCCAGACTCATAAAACCAAGGCATATGGCAATGGAAAATATTCCCTGAAAGCTTGGAAAATAATACTTGAATGAAGTATTTCTTCTTTCTGTTAACACTGCATTTGAGAAACACTTTCTCTGTGCTGGAGCAATAGCTTCTGAAAAATCTTACTATGATATTACAGCTATTTTTTCTATTGTAAAAAGGACTAAAATTATGACAAAACTCCCATGCATTCTTCTCACTCTCAAAATTTAAAATATACTATGAATATTCAGCAAGAGAAAATAACGACAATAGCTGCACAGAAACATTTACTCACAGATTCTCAGGCTGTTTGTCTCTCACATATTTTATATTTTGTTCTTCTTCTACTTGATGTTCTACTGTGACCAGCATTGAGGTGAAGACCAGTTGGCACATTGTAAGATTACTTTTATACTGCCTGTTACGGGTGGCCTTTTGGTTACTCTTGGAATCAAGTTTGACTGTATTCTTTATCTCCAGGCTGCAAGTACGTATTTCAGAGTCACTAACTGCATGCCTTCCAGTAACTCTACACGGTATGCTATTTGCTAGGCAACCGTCTAAATGACAGACCAGATTTGGAGGCCTGCCTTCCAAAGTGGTATAGACTTGGTTTAATTATTTTATTTGAAATCAGTTTAGTGTCTTATATCTTAAAAAAATAAATTTTTAAAAATCCAGGGCTAGCAATCAATCTGCAAAACAAACAAACAAACTCAAAAACAAAACAACAACAAAAAAGTTGAGTCCTTAGTACAGATGGAGAACTACGGCACAACATTAAGTATTGAATAATTAAGTAACTTCTATAGGGCAATAGGTAGAAGATTTCTATACAAGCTGCAGTTGGACAATATTAAAAAATGGACCGATGTGCTAGCAAAGAGGATAGACACCCTGTGCAGCACATACACTTCTAAGTAGCTTGCAATTAGCATCCAAAGGTCTCAAAAGGACCCTGAAAATTGACAAGGACACACTTCCAAGAAGGTAAAAGTCAATAAAAGAACTGGGATTCAGAAGTCCCTAATCCCAAGATGCTTCTGATACTGCATGCATTCATAATTATTTGTTCACATTACTCTACTGGATTTGCATAACAAGAGCAAAAATAATTACTTTTTAAAACACAGATTTCAGACATATGTCAACACTTCATACTAAGACTGTTTTGGCAGTGCTGTCCTGATGAGACTTTGATTTGACTTTAATGTCAAGAGGAGTAATTCAATTTGCAGTCAGAAAGACCTGGAACTCTATTTTGCTCCCTGGCCTGCAGCCAGGTCACACTGGGTTGTGATCTCATAAACTAAGAAGAGTCAGCACGGATCAGAATTTCAGAAAATGAGCATTCAGTGATTTAGAAGCCATGCTCCTCATTTCAAATCAGCAATGCCCCAAGATGAGGGCTCCACAATGAAGCTATCATTCAAACTGAATATACATCTGCTGCTTTGACAATTTATATTTATTAAGGATTCTGGCCACTTTTTACTGTCCAGGACTTACACTCCTACTCAGTTCTCCAGTCTGACCTCCATGTGTTCCTGGTGCTCTGACCAATCAACTTCAAAAATGCACATCCTGTGCATAACGTGTTTTCTGCACACCTTTTGCTGCTGTACAAATTGCAGCACTCAGAGGTAGGTGGAGCCACTTCTCTGAATCTTCACTGTTGGAAATATAAAAACAAAAGTTTTGAGTGTTGCTGCAGTCAGTAATAATCTAAGCAACTGTCACCAAAAACTCCCAAATAAAAATAAACCAACATTTTTACCTAGGTAGAGTGAGTAGTTATCTCTACATAGTTTGCAACACATATTCCTCGTGATCTTCTGGAATGAGTGGTACAACCATGGCACAAAAATGGTATCTGGGAACGATAGTAAGATTGTAAAGTAGAAGTATCCAATTGTTTTCTGACATCAGCATGATTCTGAGAAATGAAAGAGACAGAAAAAATGTGGGGAGGGAACACGGTGAAGGAAAATGTTGAAAGAAGATTGAGGTATGAGATGGTTTCTCCAAGCACTTAGAGATTTTTTCTTTATTGTCAGATTTTAAATGAACAATGTCCTTTAAACAGAGCAGAACTTTTTAGCAAATTGCTTGACACAGCATTTCAGGTCAGAAATCTGCTTCAAGGAAATACTGGTTGATAGAAACATTTATTTAATGAGGTCTTTACACACTGTTAGTTGAGAACCAGAGGATTCCTTTTGCAAAATTATTGACTGGCATTTACTGAGATTTGCAAAACTCATAACTAGGTGTTGCACTGGCTTCAGTTAGGATGCCATGATAGTTTAAGATCAGTCTACAAAGGGGAGAGGAAGAATAAATCTCTACCTGTGCCTTCTACAATGAATACCAATCCTTTTAAAAGCTTCAACAGGGTGACTGTACAATCAGGCTGTCTCATCAGTTACTAAACTTTAATGTCAGGGTTTACTTTGGATGTGAAGTTGCAAATATCAGAACACAGGTAATTAGGTTTTTGTTGTAACTGGCCTGAGATGGCAAGGGAGAAAAGAGGGCGAGAGGCAAATGCTTTCTTTCATTTTCCATGATGCTGGGTTCTCCAAGAGTAGCAGAACAAGTTGCAAGTGGTCTGGTCCAGAAGGATGAACACAACCTAGGTGCAGCACCAAAGAATTTAGTCCTGTTCTCTTTGGCTTATAGCAGAGCCGGATGCATTTCTCCCACTGCAAGATAAATAACTCAAATAGGGACAATTGCTGTACTAATATCTCTACTGTCATCTCACTCCATGAGTAGTCCTGTGAAATAATCAAAGCAGAGCTTGTACTAAGTAAAAGAAATAGAGTGAGGGTATCCTAACCTGTACATCCCTTAATATTCTGCTTTTCATAAATTCAAATGACCAATCAGGTTGGACCTGATGATCTCTTGAGGTCCCTTCCAACCCCTAAGATTCTGTGATTCTGTGAATACTTCAGACATGCATCTCTGGGTTTATATTGCACATCTGCTGGTGCCTTGGACCCATATGAATAAGAAGGGATATTTTTAACTCCTAAACCCAGCATTACAATTCGAGTCACATACGCTATCTTATGATTTTATGAAATAGAATTATTGCCCGCAGATGTTAATTCCCAAAGAGAACATTGTTCTCTTTGCTGCGGTGTTGTTCAGAGCAGGTTATTATAGATGAGTAGCTAAACTATGCTCACTGTCACTCAGGAAGGGAAAAAAGCCTCAAACCAATGGGAAATAAGGCAAGGGAAAATGCTAGGAAAGCAGTTCAGCTTTTAACATGTAGTCATCTTCTGCTTCTGGAAAAAAAAGACGCTTGTTGCAATGTAAGATATGGAGAAAAAAGCAAGACTAAAAATAATAACAAACTTAACAATACAGTAAAAAATTGAAGGAAATGGACCCACTGAGGATGGGTTAGAAACCTGATAACTTTGGGGGCATGTAAGCAAGACTGCGAAAAAAAAGCTAGCATTGTCATGTAAGTGTCAGACATATCCTAGAAAGAAGCAGGATAAGATGACAACATAAATCCTTTTTATTTGAAGGTGGTGTGTATAAAGAGAGCTTAGTCATTAATAAAAATAAACAAATAGATGCATATCATATGCCCTAAAATTACAGTGAAGTGAATAGGAATTTGAAAGAAATTGTATAGATATACTCTGTAGAAAAATACTGGGTCTCTCAGTGAAAACATTCTGTGAGATTATCGATCTTTTCTAGCTCATGCTTTCTTAAATGATCCATTTGGCTCCTTCTTAAGACAGAAATTTTCACCCATTCAGGAAAATCAGGAGAGAAAAACAATGCTCACCAAAAAACTTTCTTCTCGGTCAGATCTAGAATTGTTTTCTTCAGAATACAAGCTGGAGAGAAACAGAAGGTATTTTCCACCTTTTTTTTTTTCTTTCCTTTCCTGCCACAGCTAGAATGGATTCCTTTGCAAATGGCTGTTGTAGTTTTGCGTGGCTGCGTTCTGGTGGAGAAGGGAGGGCTGCAGGGGTGCCTTGAGCCCTGCTGGTGTTTAGTTTGTCAGGCCTAGGGAAAGTTTCTAGCTGCTTCTTGCTCCCACTTTCCCCATTTTTACACCTTGGTTTCTAAATCCCCTCAGCCCATCACCTCTAGTGTGCAACCACACTTCCACAATGAAGCACAGCTGTATTTATAAAGGAATTGGTCAAAAGCTGCTCTCAGTCACCTTCCACACCCAAAGGTTACTCATCTGCTCAGGAATATTAAGGATTCACTGTGAAAGAGGATTATAGGAGCAACTACCTCTCATATGAATACAGGGATTCATCATGACTGAGAACTGATCACTGAAAAGACATCTTAGCTGAAAACAGCCCCTGAAGAAAAATCTCAGTTTACAGCAGAGACAAGGAACACTTTCACCCATGAAAGATCAAACACATTCGGTGGTAACGTACTCCTTCATGTTACAGAGTAAGGACATGTACACCATTCAGGTGCTGACTGAACAAAGTACGTGGTTCTCAATGAAAGACTGGCAGGCAAAAACCTTGGAGGAGAGCAAATAAGGCAAATTTTACCAGGGTATCCTTGTGAAAGAAAAAGATACTGATTTTTTTTTTTTTCCGTGAAGGTTATGCAAATATGGTGAGCTATTACTCCCTATACAATTGGCACAAGGCAATTACAATCCAACATGAAACCTAATCTGCATGTAGTCTCAATTCAACAATCCAAAATCATGTTTGACAGCATTTGTTAGTGCATATAGTCCCATGAAAATCCCTGGAAAATGACTATACAACTTACACTGTACTTTTCTGTCATACTTAGGCGCAAGAAAGCACTGTAGGTGCAAAATAACTTACAATAAGGTCTCTAAGTATTTAGATGTGGTTTTTTAAGGGAGAATAGTGAGGTAAATAAAAGCTTTAAAAAAAGATTTCCCAAGTGACTTTGTAGATCACCTTTCAAAGAGGACCCCACAATATTGGAGAAAAGTGTTTTCACCAATGGCAGACCATAACCTGTTAGTTTTCTGCATCCCCAATGATATTTACAATGTCATGGAGGTTGCTGGTGTCTTTACTAAAAGGCTCAGAAGTAAGATTAATGCACTTGGGAAGATGCTTGAATAGTGTGAAGCATGAAGACAATCTCACGTTTTTATAGTTAGTGTTTACTTTCTTGTCTCAGGTTTAATGTGATTTCGGGTAATTGAATTTTTCCAAAAACATATTTTGAGGTTTTAGTTTTCATCATTACCAAACCATATGAAAGCACTAGAGATACCATGGAGATAGAAAATGCTGTCATGAAAACCTAACTTGTTCTTATAACAATGAAATGACACACACTGATTTAGTTTCAGCAGTCCTTCTGTAGCAATCTATGTTCGTACGTCCTGGTGATCACAAGAATATCTCTTCAGCTTCTGCTGTGTGCCTGAAACTACCTAAACTAAAGAGCCTAGATCATTAAGAAAAACAATGGATGCTTCTTTAAACTTTCAAACTGCATACATTATTGGAACAATTTATTTCTTGTGCTGTTGCACAGTCGAGGCACTTTCCAAAGGAACTTCCATCCAAAATTGGGGGAATTAAGGGGACAGTATAATTAATTACTCAAAGTTATCAGTGCCCATATTCTCAGCAAGACACATGCTCGTTGCTCAGTGAAAGTGAAAGCAAGTCAATGGGAAGAAGAAAGCTGGGAGATTTTTGCTTTCTTTTTTACATGACTCACTTAAAGAACTCTATCATCCTTTTCATGCATCTCTTCCATAGACTGCATGCTTTCAATCTCTTCAATCTTCCTCACAGTGAAAGTTCGACAATCTCTGCAATTACTTGCACTTTGCCCTAGTTTTTGTTACATTCTCTCCCCATAAGTTAACAAGAACAATTAAAAAATAAATATTTTAAATCACTATCATAGTTTTAGAGAAGCAAACATAGCATATGCATGTATACACATATGGAAATGTATCATTGATATATTCTGGTTTAATTTCAGCAGAATTCTCAGTAATGTCTTTTTATGTGAGAAGAGGCAGTTGGACACAATAATTCAGGAGAAGGGTTCCAGACCACAGTCTTCTATGCCAGTATGGAAAACAGGAGACAAAAGCAGCAAGATAACTTAGTGGTTTATGTTCATCTGCAGGAACTACACAGCAACTATTCTGACTTTGGATTAAATGGCTGTGAAATATCAGTATATCACTGTTTGGTTTTGATGGTGCAACTGCAGCATGAGATTTGTGTGCTAGCTAGTCTTTTGCCTCTTGCTGCCCAGAGTAGCATAAAGACTTTTGTCTGGAAGCTCCCTCCAGGATCACCTTTTCATCTTACATGAAATAAAGTCTTGTGACCTCTTACAGGTTCTGCATCTTTCACCACCCTTCCTATAGGATATGCCTGAAATCTTACAAATTCATTTGCTTCTATTCAGTTTTTTGGGCATGCTGCCAGCTGGGAATCTTCAATGATGTGTGTAAAAAGCTGCAATACCGATCCTTTTCCCAAGCAATACCTCATTTCCTATCAGCATTTTCTGACATGCATAAACCAAAGGGATTCCCTATTTGAATATTTCCTGAGGTGGTGCAGCTACTGGAAATGAAGGAATTCCCCACATCTTTGATTACAACAAAAATGGATTAGGAAAAGGTGCTTTTAAAGCCAGCTGTAAAGAAACTGCATTGGCCAGTCCTTCTCCCAGTTTCAGAGATACTTTCCCTAGTGCAGGTGTTTGTGCAGTTATTTGGCTGTCTCCAATTACCTATGCTCCCAGGGGATGAACAGTGGGAGCATGACCTCAGACTGTGTGAATTAGAGAAATGTCCAGAAGTAGAACAGCCACATTTCATGGCATGCTATAGCAATAATGTTCCCAAAATACCATAGTGAGATATTCAGCTGTAGAAATGAGCAAGTCTGGAGTGCAAAACTATGGTAAAACTGAGCGAACAGAGACTATGCCAGATGTCATTAGAGCAACTGTCAGAATGCCCATCTCTAAATATGAGCAAACAAATAATAATAATTTATATGTTAATTACAAGAATAATTATAAGCAGGTAGATTAAATAAGAGATGAGCTAGCAGGAAGATCTGTAAATCAGTTTCCTTTGGAGACAGCAAATGAACTGAGACAGTCATTTTATTGTCAAAGCATGCTGTGATAAAGACAATACACATCAGCCTTTCATAAGATTCCTCATGAGAATCCCAAAGAATATGGCTTTTGAAAGAATTTATACAGCCTCCCAGCACAGACACCATATCCCACATGTGAAGAACAAAACCTAATTTTCCTTGGACTAATATTGATAAAAGTTACAGCTATTTGAAAGAATCCTACTGATGAAAAGAGTTTGGACAAGGCAATTTTGGCTATTATGGGCAAAGCATGATTCTTTTCTGTTTGACTTTTGAAATCACTTTGCAAAGCTCAAAAATGATGTGTTTGTTGGATATGTATCTAAATGTTAATCCTGTGAAAGAGATCCTCAAAGGAACTTCTATTTCTGTACTTTTCCTTCAGGAGTAAATTGCCTTCTCACCCAGTATTTCTCATAATCCAAAACTGTAAAGGGAGATTAAAGTCTCTCCTGCTGATTTGTGTGCATATATAGCTATCAATAATTGCACTGTTGATCCCTGTCATCTGTCTAAATTTGTTTATACCTGTCTGAATATATTCAGGTTCCTTTAAAAACTGCTATGGTGCACCCCCAGCACCATGCATTCTTTCAGGCATTCACATACATACCTATTTATCATAGAATCATAGAATTTTTAAGGTTGGAAAAGACCACTAAAATCATCAAGTCCAACCATCAGTCCAACACCACCATGTCAACTTAACCATGTCCTGGAGTGCCATGTCTACACGTTTTTTGAACAGCTTTAGGAATAGTGAATCCACCTCTCAGGGCAGCCTGTTCTAAAACCTGACCACTCTTTCAGTGAAACCTCCTCTGGTGTAGCTTGGGACCATTTTCTCTCATCCTATCGCTAGTTAATTGGGAGAAAAGACCAACACCTACCTCACTATAACCCCCTTTCATGTAATTGTATAGGCTAAACTACCCCAGTTCCTTCAGATGCGCCTCATAAGACTTGTGCTCCAAACCCCTTAACCAGCTTCATTGCCCTTCTCCAGAACTGCTCCAACACCTCAGTGTCCTTCTTGTAGTGAAGGACCCAAAACTGAACACAGTACTTGAGGTGCGACCTTATCAGTGCGAAGTACAGGGGCACAATCACTTCCCTAGACCTATTGGCCACAGTATATCTGATACAAGACAGGATGCTGTTAGCCGCCTTGACCATCTAGGCACACTGTTTTGTGCAAGTCTAAGTATGCAAATATGTAAATTTGCCTTAGATTTCAGTCATATGTATTCCAGACAAGGGTTCAGAGGAGGCCAGAATGGAGAACCTCCCCTACAAAGAGAAACTGAGGGAGCCGGGCTTGTTCAGAGTGGTGAGGTGCTGGAATGGGCTGCCCAGAGAGGTGGTGGATGCCCCATTCCTGGAGGTGTTCAAGGCCAGGTTGGATGAAGCCCTGGGCAACCTGGTCCAGATCCAGGCCTGGAAGTTGGTGGTCCTGCCTGTGGCAGGGGGGGTTGGAGCTCTGTAGTCCTTGGGGTCCCTTTCAACCCACTCTACGGTCTCTTTATCAATGATAAATTGAGTAGAGAGGAAAGATCTATTTTGGCACCTTGGGCTGCTCTGCCTAGTGCAGCCCAAGGTGCTGTTGGCCTTTGCCACAAGGTCACGTTTGCTGACTTATGTCCAACTAGGTGTCCACCAGGACTGCAGGGGCCTTTTCTGAGAGTTGTTTTCCAGGCAGCTAGCCCCCCACCTGTACAGGTGGATTGGGTTATTCCTTCCTAGGTGCAGCACCTGGCATTTCCCTTTGTTGGTCTTCATGAGGATGCTCTTGAACAATTTATTTGGCCTGCCAAGGTCCCTCTGAATGGCAGCACACCTGTGTGGTACATTGACCCCTCCTCCCAGGCTCCCATCTGCAAACTTGCTGGGGGTGCAATGTGTTCCCTCTTTTAAGTCACTACTGCAGAGGTTATCTTATCTTGATGTTGGCCTATAAAATTAGGTGACTTCTTGAGCATTATTCTTTATGAACCAGAGCAACAGGATGCAAATACTGGATGCAAATATAATCACATAGTATCCATGTACCCCCTGAGGAAATATTTCCCAAAACCATTCCCAACTATTCTGCATTTGATCTGAATTTGAAACAAAGATTTGGCAGTCGTGTACTTACAGCATCTTTACAAATGGTTAACTCTTTTCCCACAAATGTACAGCCTGGATTGGGGAAAAAAAAAGACAACATTTTCAAGTTTGAGACCCCAATGATAGGTATTTAGCATCATATTAAAGTCTTTAATTATGCTAATGGATTCTTAGTTGTGCTGAGCATCTCCTGTTCCCTGTGAAGACTGAAAAGATTAAGACCAGGCTACTTAGTAAGATACAGAAATATGCAGATAAGTGTTAGTCTTAAGAATTTTTCATATTTTTAATAGAGCTCTGATTAATATTAAAATGATGTGATGTTCCCATGTTTAACCCAGCTTAGCTGAAGGCTGCCAAAAACAGCAGTGGAAAGGGGATGAACTTCCTACACTCTACATCTGAATGAGACATGAGCTTCAAAGTCTGTGTGGGCAACTCTAAACCTAATGCATTAAAGTTAATTAGTTTATAGTCCCTTTAAATGTGTATAAGAAAATGTAGAGTTTTTTTTTTTCCTCTTTTCTTAATGCTACATTTAATGATCTATCTTTGACACGCACGAAGGGGGAAAAAAGAGCATACAGAGCTCACCTACATCACACAAATTCCATATTTACAAAACCTATTTTTACTGTGATGAAAGATTCCTCAATGAGATGCTTAATTTCTTATTTCCTGCCTCTCATATTTTTATCATTAATACAGCTTGCTGAGTAGCTAACCAAAGGGTATTGAAAGGCAGCATTTGTGATTTCCTTCATGATGTGTTTCTGGGCAAACTGTAGTGTGCTTTATCTTATCTGAGCATTTACCTTCAACCTTAAATGAAGTCCTGACATCATAGTGGTTTTTTACACAATTCCTGTGTTCCTGAGAGAGCTTCTTAGAACCTCTAGGCCATGAGAGTCCTTTTACCATGACTGAAATAATTAATCACTATTATTAATAATAGTTATTAGTATTGCTATTAATATTACTACTAATATTTATGTGCAAGGGAAAGCTCAAATATCTACTCCACTTTTTTTTAATAGTGGCTACCAACAATATTAGAAGTCTTTAACTGCAATCTGGTATTTATTATTACTCTTCTAACACATACCACCCTTTCTTATAAGGTTTTTATTTTTCATTAAAGACAAGTTTCCAAATTTAAACAAAAACAGACTTCAGGTGCTGAATCAACATCTGTTTCATGTTCTTCAGGTGAATACATGAAGTCTTTTGTAGTTATAAGGGAGCAATCTGTCATTATATTCACATGACATCATTAGAACCATACATCATTAAAAATAATTAAGACTTGCCCTTCGCTCAGTCCTGCTGGAAAACCAAAACACATCTGCAAAATGAATACAACAGCATGTTGAACACCAGATATGGTGGAATTTGATCAGTGCTTTGAAAGCCAACATATTGGTTTGCAACTTCCAATATTTCTGTGAAAAAATTCAAATTAGTCAGTGTTATGTCAACTCAAAAGATCATGCAGCAAATCAGAGAAAGCGCATTTAAAAATTCATATTTCCTGCAATTTATATGGATCTCAAATCTAGACTCTTTTGGTCTTGAAAATTAATTTCCACATTAATAAGTGATTATAAAGATGAATAAGCTTGTAACCAATCACAGAAATGTCTTACTAGTGAAACTCAACTTTGAGGACCTATTCACACATTGTCAGTGTTTTCATTTATTCAAGTGCGATCACAGGAAATGATGAAAGAGCAGGTTTAATAATTTCTTGGTGGCTGTCAAAAATTCAAATCCAAATCCAAGTCTGGTAGAGTGAATGCAACTCTTCAGAAGCTAGTGAAACTGAACCCAATTAGGTTGGGATGAATTCGGACCAGAGTCCAAATTGTTAACTCCATGTACAAGCAGCCTTTCCTCTCAGGTTAGGGAGAGCTATGCGTGGCATTTATGTCCTTAGGGAAAAGTGACAATTATCTCTAGCATATTTACTCCTATTTTTCTTCCCTTTTAACAGTTTTCTTCAAGTACCGTAATCATACACATGTGAATTCACACTCCAAGTTTCACCCCAAAGCTGAAGTCTTGAAGCAGTAAATACAGTGCTAGATAATTTATTTCTTTCCAGGAGAACAACAATTTTTCTTCAAGCTTGTGTTGTATACTGTGCTATGTTCTCAGGAAAATATTAACACCCTCTTTACAGCCTTCATTAACTTTCATGGGATTATGTTTGCATAATTTTTCCTACTGTTAATTTACTAAGACCAGAATCAGATACTAAAGACAAATTCATAAAATGCAGAATACACAAAGTGCACTTTAATTTGCAGTATTGACATCATTGTAGATTACTTAGTTTCTGTTAATGATGAGTGATGCTTCTTGAGAATATTGCATTGAAGATTAGCCAGAACTGGTTATGTTCTCTGCTGTACGAGCTTGAGATTCTTTCAGACTGATGAAGCAGAGAGAAAAGGAAACTATAAAGGATATGAAATATTGTTATCAGCAGAAGAAGGCACACATTTCATAGAAACTCATTTTACATTATTTTACGGCATTTCTTAAGGATCTGGATTTTTCAGTGTGTTCTGTTGCTTTACTCATCTGTTTGCAAGAGCTGAATCCAATTACGACCATAAATACGTGGATTAATATTCCTTAATATTCTATCTCAGTCATATTAACATCTTAATCACTTTCTTAGAGCAGAACCACCCAGCTCATGGCCCCTTAAAGATGTGGATTAAGAAAACATTCCTGTCTGCAGTGAGAATGGTTTGGTTTGGGAACTTGTCATAAATAGTTTCTGTCCTGCTTTCAGCTGAGATCAAGTTAATTTTCTTCACAGTAGCTGATATGGGGCTGTTTTGGATTGGTGCTGAAAACACTGCTTACACAGAGACAGGGACTTTGCTGCCTCTCAGCCCACCCCACCAGCCGGCAGGCTGGGGGTGCACAAGGAGTTGGGAGGGGCCACAGCTGGGACAGCTGACCCCAACTGACCAAAGGGATATCTTATACCATATGATGTCATACTCAGCTTATAAGGGGCTTGGGGAAGAGAAAGGATGGGGAGCAGCAGCATCCCGAGTGATACTGTTTGTCTTCGTAAGTAACTGTTACGTGTGATGGAGCCATGCTCTCCTGGGGATGGCTGAACTGCCATTCCTTGGTTTGCTTTGCTTGCACGTGTGGCTTTTGCTTTATTCATTAAAATGTCTTTATCTCAGTCCATGAGTTTTCTCACTTTTACTCTTCTGATTCTCTTCCCCATCCCACTGTGGGGAAAGGGTCAGCAAGCAGCTATGTGGGGCTGAGCTGACAGCTGGGGTAAAAACACAACTGTTCCTTTCTAAAGAAAACAGAGCTCACTTAGTCTCTCACAGGTCCATGTAGTAAATGAACTTAACATCTAGGATATGTAAATAAATAATAAAGATAATTTATTCTTAACAGAAATTACTTCTGCCTCCTCCTCTGCCATACCACAAATACAAACAATAAAACAAGAAAAATCCAGGAAACCAATTAGAAAAGTGAGTCTAGATCTTTTTATGTTAACATCTTGTCCTGGGCGTCAGATTTCCTGTTCTCAGAACAACTGTGACTAACGTACTCTCTTCCCACAATAGGACCAAATGGTGGCAGCACAGCAACACTAGCAAATAATTCTAATTGGAATAATTGCCTTTAAATGGAATAAGTTGTGTGTCAGAGCAAAGACATGCCTTGGCACAGAGAAGGGCAGAACCTAAAAGATCACATGCACATACTTATGCTGTCAATAAACTGCCCAGCTATATTTGTACCATGTATTTCCTTGGTAACATCCTAGATCTCTTTAATCAACTAATTATTAATACCATTTCCTATTAGAAACATAAAATTTGTCATATTTAGGTTCTAATTGAACAAATCACGAAGATACAGTAAGACCTGTAGCCTCTCACAACCTGCTTTTGGCCCTCATACTTCTAGCCAGCTCATTTAATGTGTTCCTAAACGTGAAAGCAGAGAGACCATGCAACCAGCTGAGGTTTTAAAATTACATATCCTCTCTGCAAGGATGTCTCAATTATTGACAGAGGCTGTTGGAGAATGGCCAGCGTTTCACCTCAGAAGAAAGAGAGAGAAGCTTCGCTTCACTGGTGATGCTTGCTCCTCTGACTGACAGTGGGAGGAGTGAGGGATGCAACCACTGATTTTGCAGCATCCATCTCTGTCTATCCTTTCTCTCAGTGATACCGGCCACTTTGGTTTGGCACTGAGAGAGGTGAAGTGGGGCTCTTGGGACCCACCTGCAAGCGCAAAGAAGGGTCATTAATCACCTTGCTGCCCGAGATATTTTGCCTGTATCTAGAGTAGTTCCACATTACTTGAAGGATGGTCATGGAATTAAGTGCTACTGTCCTCACCCAAGTCAAAATGAATAATCTCATCATGCAACAAACTAATTTGAAACGCTAAAGGTTCCTCCATGCCTTCCTTTTAATCTCTGTATTGGAAAGCATGTCATATTTGGAAAAAAAGCATTGCACCCTGCCAAGAAATGACAGGAGCTTTAAGTCTTTCTCTACAAAACCCACAGAATAAAGTTGAGCGTCCAACACATTCATTCACATTCACTGTCACACATGAAAACACACAGAATCCAGTTTCCTGGTAAACTATCCCCAAACAACTATATCCGTAGATAACCAATCTGACTGATGAGAGCAGCATTTGGGCCTGCGTGCAAGCTCCTGTATGCAATTTGTATTCATTTTCCAATTAATAAAATATATATTGATTATCTCATAGGGTTTAATGTTTCGTATGTCTAATTATAAATTAATATTAAATGTTAATATATAAAATTGCATTAATGTATTTTAATCAAGACTGAACAAAACTATTAATTATGATTTGAGTGGGTTTAAGTGCCGTTGAATCATATGTGATTCAGTTATTTGCCCCACTGCTAAAGAAACAGGATTTTTAGCTAGTCACTGAGGATTTCTTACTGACAGCCCGCTGCACTTTTCACCCACTCATCCTCCATCCTTCCATCTTCTCCATCTGAGACAAAAAATTTCTCATGCATTAAATCTGAAGGTCACTGATTAGATTTAATTCATTGATCGCTACATAATTTCATTTGCTAACTGTTTCTGTTATGGGAAAAAATGGCTCAAGGCCTCTACAAGGCTGGTGGCTAGCTCTGAGGTTCAACAATACTTCCTCACGTCTCCGCAAATCTTCGACTCAGTTTGTCAAACTGCTGGACGATCGGCCAAAACTTAAAGCAGAGGAAATTTCTGGCTCTTTAGCTCAAATACACACAAGTATTGTCCACGCTCAGAAACTGTGAGCCACATAGGGGAAAAAACCCAATAAAGTCCTGTTAAGTCATTGTCAGCATTTTTTTTAAATTCTTGGGGTTTTTTTAATGAAAATTCTGGAGGTTGGCCGGGCTGCTCTTGGGTGTTTATAATTGTGTTATCAGGCCTCTCAAGCTAAATTGTCTCAATGAATGGACTTAGAAAGATCACCTCTCCTTTCTGCACTCCTGTGGATAATAACAGTATTTATCTCTCCCTGAGAAATATGTGAGGATCTACGTAAGTATCAATAATCTGGCAGCCAAAGGCTGTATAGAAACGTAAAACACTGATATAAATAAGCAATACTTACTACTTAACTATGGAAGGCATAGATTAACTTCTCAGGGGGTGAAGTTTAGACACTGTATGTTATGTGAATATCCCATGCCTTTGCCAGCACAACCAGAAACTGAATAAAATTGCAAGAGCCTTGGGTGACTCACTGACATGGCTTCACATTAAATAAAGACTACAGCGAGCATTATCAGTGCTGCTTTTCCAGGCTCATTGTGCTCTGAGAGAAAATGGCCACAACCTGAGAGGATGGAATTGTCTCTCTGGCTAAACAATTAGTTTCGCATTTAATATTACTATTGTTGCAAATGCCCAGCATGTGCTCATATGGCCACAGCAGAGAGCAATAGCAGCATTTAAAATGTTTAGGTTTTTATGTTGCAATTCCCTCAATTTGATGTTTAAAAGACTAGTGATGCAGTGAAATGACCAATTTTCTGATTTACCTAACCAGCAACAGAATCATTCTAATCTCTAAATGGGCTGAATTTAGATGATATACCATATTTTTTTTTTCCTTTTTTTTGGTCTTTTGAAAGCAGTGCTCTGTCAGGGAGCCACAGATCTAGACAAAAGCCTTGTTTGCATAAACAATTGACCCTGCAGTTTTTAAAGTGAATGTAAGCTTCTCATACATTAAAGGAAAATAAAATCATGCAATAACTTGTTTTGCAATACAGTATAAAGTTTAGCTGGTTTCTAACAAAAACCCTGATCCACAAAAGGATTCCAGCTTCCAGATGTGTACTCAGCACCTAAATCCAGAAACCCACCCTTAAACTTTGGGACTCCTTGGGTGATGATGACAAAAGCGGCAACATCTCTGGTTATCCTCTGTAGAGGTAGCAACATGGCTCTGCTTCCCTCCAGCAAGAGCCTGGCAGGGCTGGAGACTCAGGCAGTTCTTCAGTAGCTGCAGTGAGAAAGCTGTGTGGAGGCTGTGGGTCCAAGAGGGATCTTAGACCGAAGATGCTTCCCACTTGGATTTTCCAGAGCAGACACATTTCCAAGGCTATAACACCAAAAAGTGATGGCTTATTCATAAACTAAAAAATACTGCTTCTGACAGTTTCTTCATTGTGTTTAATGGCTATTACAAGAGGAAGAGGGAAGGAAGCAGAAAGAAGAAACATTTGCAAGACACGTTGCTCTTGCTGTAATCGATGACACACTCCCTTTGACTCAAGAAGGAGCGGGATGAGATTAACTGTAAGAAAGCTGAGGTGATGTGCAATCAGAAACAGAAAGGCAGGTGAAAATATGATCCCAGTCCCAAATGCCAGTTTGATCTTTTTCCCCTGCATCACTTTTCTACTTGAATGTGTAGGGACATTGTGTAAGATTAGTAGTTCCTTGCAGTTCCTCCAAAGTCCTCACCAAGGGCCAAATTTCGGACCTCTGTTGGGATAAACTGATGCTGCAAATCAGTGGACAGTAATTTTAACAAGCACTGAATCGTGTTTTAACATGTATTGTTTTGTTCTTTATGAAGGTAAGCCACCAAAAAAGGAGAGGTGCAAGGCAGCAAGGTTATATATATCTCAAAGACCAAAAAGAGGAAGAGGAGAATGGAGGTTAGAGGTAGACAGTAAAATAAAAGTAAAAATTAAGTGCTGCCAGGAAGAGAATCAGCGACATGACTCTTTACAGGAATTCCTCTCATTAGTCAGTTAACTTTAATATCACGTTAAAGTCAGGATCTGCCATAATTATTCCATGAAGAATAGATGCATTTTTTTAAATACTGGGCAATATTGATACCTTTCTTCCTCCTTTGGTGAAACTTTATTGTTGTCAACATTTTAAGAGTTGGAACTCCTAAAAGGGCATCACCGTCCCATTTTAGACAAGGCGGTTTTTATCACTCAAAAATCAGGAAGCAGTTCAAACTGAAGTTTTTAGTTCAGCTCCTAACAGACATGAAGAATAAGAAGGCAGTTTGCCAGACTTGGAGATACCTGAAGATGTAGCCTTCTCACCACACTGCTTGGGTTCAGTGCCAGGAGGATGATGTTGAACAGGGTGAAACAAGCAAAGGGAACATTGGAGAAAACAGAGAAAAAGGTGTTTTAAAGCCTCACAGCAGAAAGAAAACACCCTTCCAACTTGACATGTCTGTTTCAAAATTAAAATATTAGGGAATTAAAAAAGGGGGCTTGTCATTTTACTTCATTTGATTTTAAACCTAGACAGAAAATTCTGGTCCTATCCCTGCCGTCAACCCAACAACACAGTCCCACCTAAGGCCAGCCAAATAAGAAACCTACTCAGAGATGAGCCTCTGCTAAAGCAGCGTTTTAAAAAGGTAAATGAAGATCAAGGAATTTGAAGCTGTGGAAGGCAGTTAATTTTTTAATTATTATTTTTAATGTACTGCTTTTCATCTCCACACATTAAAACAGAGCCATTAGTGATGATACCATGTGCTGAGAACTCTAGAAGGTACTGTGTACAACAACCTGTTTTGCTTTTGACCATGTAAAGTCTTTAGTTAAGTTAGTTCACTGTAGTTGTTTTAGTTCATGTTAGGGCACCAGACTTGTGTGAAGTATCATCATAGCAGGCATATGCTTTTCCTGAGCTAGATTCCAGTTGCTTTTACCTCTCTCCCTTTCAAAGCAGTATTTACATAGCATTTAAATTAACTTCTGATCACTTCAGGTTTAGCTCTGTTGTTATGGATAATTCGTTATGATCAAAAATGTGGTTTCCATTCCAACTTCGGTAACACAGCAGCGCTGTTTGCAGTCGTGCCTCAGCTACCTCGTTGTTAGCCTGACAGAAAGCTTTCACCACGGAGGTGGCCGCTGTGATTACATTTGATCAGCTGTAAAGGGGATTTCCCAGAAGAAGGAATGGAAATGCTTTTATAGCCTTTTAGGTAATGTCAGGGTTGGGTTTTTTTTTTGTTTTGTTTTGTTAATATGAGCTTTTGCCAATCACTAACAGCATGATCCAAATCCCATTTGAAGGCAATGGAAAGTCTCCCATCGAGTTTGATGGCCTCTGGATCAGTCCCTAAGTGCATTTAGACCTAATGAGATGTTAATGGGAATTTGATGCTGCTGTGTATATGAATACATTTCCCAAACTTTTTTTTTTTTTTCCCCCACTAATGCAAAAAGAGAGATCTGCCTTTTGAAAATTTTAAAGTTTTTATTTTCCTCCTACAACTGGTTTGCACGGAGGAGAATTTATGTAGCACACCCCTCTCCCTGCCTTCCCCCCCGCCCATTATCGGTGACAGACTGCAAACAGCAGAGCAAGCATTACCCGCATCACCCCCTCTCGCAGGGATGTAGAGGAGGAGGAAACATCGTCGTGTGGTCCCCTGTCCCCCCACTCCCCCCGCCCAGCTTTGCCTCATTATTCTGCTAAAACTTCGGTTAGAGAGGAAAAGCAGCACCGAGGCCTCACTGCACGCGTAGAGATCAAAACAAACAAAACAAAACCAACAAAAAGGAAAAAAAGCCCCAAACAAGCCAACCCCGAAGCCAAGGCAAACCCCGCGGGGCCATGGCGAAGCGGTATTCTTTGTTTCTTGCTCCACCTGCCGGGAGATGCGCGAATGGCGGTGGAGCGGCGGGGGGCAGCGGGGGGGGAACGCGCCCCGGGCGCAGGCAGGTCCCACCCCGGCTGTAAAGACGTCGTGGGGCTGTGTGTGTGTGTGTGTGTGTGTGTGTCATCTGCCTGTGTGTCTCACTATGTCTGTGCGCGCTGTGGGGCCGTTTCCCTGCCGGCTGGGGAGCTCGGTGCTACCTCCGAACCCGGGGAAGGCCTGAGGTTTTCCAGGCAGGGTGACGTGGGGAGGGTCGGCGGGGTGTGGGTGTGGGAGGGTGCTTGGGCCACGAGCACACTTCACCTCGGGTCGAGGTTTCCCTTTCGGTGCAAAACATAAAAACGGTGGGGTGGGGTTGGTGCTTGCTGTGCAGCTCTTCTCCGATGTCCTCGTGCCAGAGTGTGACCTCCCTGTGCGAGGATGCGGGACATGTGAGGCACTGCAGAGAGAAGATTAACCCACTCATTTCACTGGGACGAGGCAGGACCTAATGGGTTTGCGCAAGCTAGGAGGGCTGTATACCTATTGGACAAGTGTTTCACACATGGGTGCACAGGAGCTCCCGAAAGAGAACAGTAGGTCTGGTGGCAATGTCTCAGTTGCTCTAAGAAAAGGAGAATCACTTCCTTTGGATCAGTGACACTGATGACCTAGCCAGGAACGCTCACCAAGTGCAAAAATATCGGAGAATCAGCACAAATTCTATAGTGAGAAGTGGTTTTGACCAGTGTGAGCAATTCTAATACTTCTCAGAAGCTGTTATCACATCTGAAACCTAATTTAAAAAAAATATTCAGAACACGGATGGAAGTTAATGGCAACATTTTCATGGCCTTAGGCAGACAGAAAGAGAGCTTTCTCTGGAGCGCACTGCTCTGCAGCTTTAAAAATCTCAGCAAGAGACTCACCCCAAGCTGAACTTCAAGTAAGCCTTGGCTTCAGGTAGGCTGGAGAAGGCACGACCACAGTGACACATCTTCCCTAGGACAGCTGTCCCAGCAAGAATGTGGGAAGAAGGCTTCAGGCTGTGCGAGCTATTCTGTTTGCTCACAGCCTAAAAGCCTGCTGTCTTGTTTGAGCTATGTTGGATGTGGCACAGGGACGAGGCTCCAGGATCTCAGACCCCTTGCCAGAGAGAAGGCGGCTTACTTGACACACACTTGGTGTTGGTGATATGCACATGAAAGTCAAGGTCTACGCTGTGAACTGAAGCACAAAGAGAGGGAGATCTGCATCGGGCCACATTGGAAGGGCATATCTGGCTATGGGACGGTGTGACTGCACACAGCCAGGATTGCACAGCAAAGACTCTGGGCATACGTGTAGACACATGGAAAGAAGTGGGCTTTCTGTGGATTTGCAGCCGAATTACATGGCCTGTTTTTGGCAGGAGAGGTGGCAAGTTCTGGTATAGGTATTTGATATTGCTAGGGTGGAAGGAGATGCAAAGTTTCAGTTTCTTTGCTTCCCTGATGGCTCACAGAGAAGACAAGGGAAAAAAAAAAAAAGAAGGAATTACCAGTAGAGATTACTTATAACAACCATTAGTTATTTTCTTTCCAGTCCTCCCATATCTGCTTCTGTGGTAAAGGCCAATTATTTCACGGGTTGCAGAGTATAGATTCCTGTTGTGTTGATTGATAATTGAGGTATTCTTAAGTCAGTCTCAATTGTGTAAAATGTTTGGCATGCCTGACTTTTCAATACAGACTTTCCTCAAACATCTTGGGAGTCCATTACAAACCCTCTTTTCCCAAAAAGCCTGGAGAGACACGCTATCTCTCTCTTCCTCTAAATGTCATCACACTAAGTCCATTTATTACACATTTCAGATGCAGCATAACAGCTTCAGGATGATGTTGCATTTTAGGAGAGCGGTGATCTCCCAGATTTCTTGAAAACATACCATTCTTCAGGGACAGGAAAGAAAGGTATACCCTGCATTAAAACCCCAAGCATGAAAACTTGCGTTTACCAGAGAACTACTATATTATGCCCTTTGGCAAAGAATTCCCTGATCTAGCTGAAGTGTGAGACATCTTCAACATTAACCACTTGCAGACCATACTGGAGTACAGCTGTGGGCAGCTGTAGTAAATTTTAGATCTGAAACCACACCCTCAAATAGATAATTCCCATGATTGGCCGGTCACTATAGCTCTATCAACTCAAGCATTCATCCCACCCAGACTGCACTGGCACATGCGACATGGGGGTCACCCATTGGCTTCTGGAGCCCATCGGCAACACAGGAACAGGCGAGCTGCGGCAGAAGACAGCTTTCATCTGCACTGGCAGGCTGATCACCCCAGCTGTTAGGTACGGTTTGTTTACTCCGTGAATTCCCCCTTGCACTTCCCCTCTTCACCTTCATCCGCGCTGAGCAAAATAAGTATATAAATGAAAAGGAACTCAGGCTGGCAGACTGCAAGTTCACTGCCAAGGGAAGATTAGTTCCCAGACATGTAGAACAAGAAGACATTACATTTTTTTGTCATAGCTGTGCTCAATGAGCAGAGATTATTTACAAGGTCCAGGGTTTAAGTGTGGCAGATGGATGCAGACTAGCAGTTCCCATGAACGAAGATGCGGTTTCAAAGAAAAGGTGTGTTCAGCTTCTGGAAAAGAAATTTACCTCTCAGCAGGGACTGGCAACTCTAATCTTATTTACATTTCTCACAGCAGCAGTACGCATCTCTCATTCTCAGCCCTAACTCTCCCTGCCAGCTGAAGCTGTGCTGAACAGATAGGTAGTAAATAATGTAGGATTGTGCAGATTGTCGTGAGGCCTTTTTCTCCTCTCTGTGCTGCGAACTCCTTTTCAGGAGCAACAGTTAAGCTGTCAGAGGAGTGGGATTACAAATCCGACGCTCGGTACACTTTTGGACAGTTGCGGCTTTCAGGCATTTTCCACAAATAGACACTGATCATTTCCTTGCCATGCTGGTGAGGCGCTTTGTTGGGTTAGTCATTTTTTAGACAGGGATCACAGAAGCAAGCACAGGAAGGTGAAAACAGATATCATTTGGTAGGATTCGTGTAAGGCACAACAAAAGCTCAGGCTGTAAGACAACCACGTTTTACATCCAGGCTCTGAATTAAAGCATTTTCCAACCTCATTTTAAGGTATTTACATTGTCAAAGTAAAATTCCTGAACGTAGACACTTATTGTGCAAATACTTAAAATTCTGCTTTGGGAAAATACAGAAGAGATATATTAGCAAACACAGCTTTGTGCCTCATTATGGCTTCTATACATAATGAAAATGTTAAAAGCAATATGGTTTCTTTTAAAATAATACTAGCACTTAGAGCATAATGGTGCACCCTTGAAGATAATGTTATTTTACAAATGTACAACGTGCAGACACTCATACCAATGTTTGTTGTAATAAAACAGAAACCTGCACTGCTATAAATTCTCACTAATACAGTTCTACTTAGAAGGCTGGAAAAAGTCGCCTTTGCATGATCTTGTTCACTTTAATGCCAGTGTCGTTCTTCATTCCTCAATTCACCTAGCTTTATTAATAAACATATTTCCCTGATAGATGGAGATGAGAAAACGGCCCAGAATAAAAACCTGTAAGGCTCTAGTGACGGCACCTGAATCCAGTGCCCCTGGGCAGCTACCTCTGCCCGGGAGATTTCAGCTCATGCCCTGCAGGCACTAAAGAACCTGAAGCACAGCAATAAGGGAGGAGCGCTGAGGTTTTAGAAAAGTCTTATGGCTTTTTTATGCCCGTGGGCAGCTGCTCACGGGGGAAGGAGTCACAGCATCACCTGTGATGCTGTGCGGTGGGAAACGACTGACCCTAATCCGCAGGTCAGAGGCTGAAATCGCTAGCGCTCCCATACATCGCGCTCCCATCACCAGCCCCACACAGTCCTAACACCCACACCAGACAAAGAGCTCCCTGGCGATGGGCTTTGAAGTAGGGAACAAAAAACGTGACTGATCAAAACCTGAGCCCTGGGAAGAAAGTACCGGCTTTTGGTTGTGATTAACAGCACAAACAGCAGCATAGCAAGATGTGAGCACAGAAGGTGGAGCTCTGGTTTGTGCTAATAGGGTGATACAGTTACTCCCTAGCCCTAGCTTAAAAGGCTGCAAGGATGGGGACAAGGGAGAGAAATACTGTGAAAAGAAATCACTAAATTAAAAAAACCCAACAAACCCAACAACCACACAAAACCAAAAAACAAGAAAGAGAAACCCTGAAAGCCTTGATAGCAGAGATGATTAGAATTTGTGTGGTTTTTTCCCCCCATCATAATGCAATCAGATCCACTTACCATCATCTCAACTATCTTACATCCTGAATAGTTTAGCAAGATATTTACAGAGAAACAAGAGAGGGAAAATTCCATGTCATCTTCAAAAAAAGTAATCCATTTTGTGCTGGTTTTGCTGAACTAGAAAATGTTCATTTGTTTTTTGTTAAGTATTATCATTAAATATATTTTCTAAAATAATGCAGATTACTTCCTAGAAAGGGATCACAAATTCCATAGTTTCCATAGTGAAAAAAACCACCCAAACAAGTGCAGCTGGCCCCTGGACTGTGTTTTTCAAAAGAAATGTTCCACTAAGACTCTGTTCAGAAGATGATAGTGATGAGAATGTATCCTCTCATGTCTGATTGGGTACCACAGAGAAAATGTGAACTGCAGTGGAAGTGAATCACAGAAACAGTTTAAGGGTAAGATGTTTCTTTGTCCTCAGTGTCAAATGTGAAATTATAAAGTGGAAATGTGACAGATTGCAATAATTTTAACCAATTTTTTTCCCAACAGCAATTAGATTCTCTCCTGCCAATAGACTACTTCTTTACCTCACCTTTTCTGCTTACCCATGTACCATGGGTGAGTTCTCAAAACATGGCTGCCCACCCTTAAATGTAAAATGCTGTGGTTTTCAAAATGTGGGGGAAACATTTTTTCCTCACCCATTTCTGTTTATACCTTTCTGCTAATAGTGGATGACTTCTGTACTCAGCTTTCCCTTGGGCAACTTGTACTAAGTAACACCATTATTGTGCCCAAGCTGTGATGGGATCACATCCTCTTGATCATTCTTTGAAGCTACCAACCACACCACACAATCAAAGCCACGCAAAACCAAGACTTTTCTACTTATTTTGGTCCTGTAATATTTGGAAGTCATTCTAACTGCAGTGTTCCTCCAATGTCTGTGGCAAAAACTAATGTTACTCACATAACTTTGGAAGCCCCTTAGAGTATACTTTAGTCATTGGGAAGCTTGAGCCTTGTCCATTTTATATTTTTTTTAAAGAAACCCAGAATGTTACTAGATTCTTCCTTTTTCATTTTATCAACTTTTCAGTGCTATGAAATTAGCGCTGACATTAGTGAAACTGTTACATCATGGAGGACTTTTCACAGATGCACACCTAGGGAAAAAAAGGAAACTTGAGCAAAGGAGCTACTGGCTGAAAGCACGGAACAGAAGTGTGAAGAGAAGTCAGTCGATACCAAATAGCATGATCATGGTCCAAATCCATCAGTGCAGAAGTTTTCATTACCTCAGAATTCTGCCTTTTTTTTCCTTCTTACTATATATCCTCTCATTTCTCAATCTTCTGACTGACAGAAGTCAATCTCTGTACCACTGCTCTGGATGATTTTGTTATGGAGAATTATTTAATAAGAGGTATGTTTTATGTCTGCCTATCTCTGTTTTAGGTGATCTCAGTGAGAGGCTAGCAAGACTCGAAGGGACTTGAAGAAAAAGCATAGCTAAGTGCAAAGGGAGACTGAAGGTAAGCTACAAACGTTCTTCAGAGGAATGTGAATGTATTCATAGCTTCCTTCTAAGCACAAAACTGAGACATGACCCTGATGTCAGGATTAATGGATGTACACAATATTTCAGGAGAGTGTGGGTGATAGAAATAAGACTGCATTTTTATTTTCTAGAATAAAAAGAAACTTTAGAAAATGTAAGACAAAGAATGGTGTTCTAAAATCTGTTCTCTTTAGCATGATGAAAACTGCAAAAGAAACAGTCCACACATTATTAAGATGAATTAAATTTCTACAACACGTTTGAGGAATGAACGAAGAATTTTGCAGCAAAGTTCTTGAATTTGGCTTTTGCTGCAAGCACATGTTTGCCAACATGCCAGTGCTGCCTTGTCTCTGTGTCAGCTACTTACTTCCAACCGCTGTCTCTGATCCTCTCCTTTTCCCTTACAATTTGTCACCCAGTAGATAAAGCTCTTGACTTCTGAGCTTGATGGGCTGCAGGTTCAATACCAAATAGCCTGATGGTCAATGTAGTGAACTCTGGAAGACTCAACAGCAACATCATATGAGCTGAGGAGTGCTGGTTTGTTCTTCTCTAACCCAAAGGCAATAATTATAAATCTAAATGCAGATATTTCTGGCCTATAAAAACTCTAACACTGTTTAATAGGGATTTTTTTTTGGTTCGTTGTTTTTTACTTTCCAGACTATTAATCAAAACTTGTCTCATATCTTCAACACATTTTTCAACTTGGCTGGAGATTTCAAGTATAGTAACTCAATGCTTATATTTCTGCAACTTAAAAAGAACATTTTCTATGTATTCAAATGTAGAAAAGGCATTTGTTCCACACATACATGCTAAATAGGCTAGAGTTTTATATCTCAAATCCCCTAAACTTTTCTCTGCTCTCTGCTGCAGTCCCTTGCTCTCTCTGCCTAATGCCACGCTGGTACAGGGCTGAATGCATTCTTATGACATAATGTGTTTGTTTGGTTTGTTTTTTGTAGTTTGCTCCCAGGAGAAATAAAACACAGAAGAAAAAAACAGGTGCTGGAATGACTTTGGTAGAACTTTCTTGTAGTTACTTCGTGGATTTGTTTGTTTTTATGTCAAGAATTTGTGAAAATGATAGTGAAAATGAGAAATTGCCTAATATATCATGGGTCTGTGAAGGGCCCTCATTCAGGTCCTCTGAGATTCATTCCTTATTCCTTGTGATCCTGCTGGGCAGTGTGTGTATTTCCATTTGCAGCTCTCCAAGGAGCACATGCTGCAAAACAATGAAATGGGTAGCAATGACATCACTCTTAGATGAAAACAACAACCCATAATCTTACCTACTAGTTTCATGAGAGATTTCAGTCTTCTGATGTTTCCAAAGATTTAACAAGAAACAATTTGAAATGGCAAACAGAAAACATAGCAGGCTTAGCCACTGCATTTTTTAAAAGTCAAATAATACAAGGTGAAATTAAAAAGGCAAAGTTTCAACAGAAAAAAATTGTGCTTATTGGAAAATGATGAGAGATTTCCCCTTGACCAAGTCATCCAGCTATATAGCTACTGTGTGCCTGTGTACATGTTTCCTAAAAGAACGTTATTTCTTTGAGGCCTTGAATTTTTACTCCCAAGCAGCAGAACACTCAGGAAACTCCAGTTAACAGAAAATGCAACCACACAACTCTTTTGGTAGCGCCACTACTGAGAGCATGTTAAGACTGTTTTTTGCTCTTTACAATTGTTTCCCCTAGAATATCAAATTGAATTCAAGGTCCTGGCAGTTATCTGCATTGCTTAGATACCCAAGGCTATTTCTGGAGTGGTGAGCATGAAGCACATGGGACCTTCTGTGTCCTGATGAGAACTTGCCTCCACATCGGGTAAGATGGGGGCATGTGGAAAGCCCCACTTACAAATCTAGGTTTTCACAGGAAAGGTGTGAGTGGAGGAGTAGAGAGCTGCTGCTTCAGATGAGACACAAAGCTAGGCAAGGGGTGTAACTGCATGAAGACACAGGACTGAAGTTCTTTCTGATAGATATCTTATTCTGGAGCTACAGACCATAGAAATAACCCCCTTCTCCCAAGTAAATATAGGAGCGTCACAAAAATTGCACCCAATATAAAAGACATAAATCCATCCATCTTTAACAACTGCTGAAAGAGATACATGCTTAGCAAAGAAATTAAGGGGGGGGGAATGAAATCTGTATCAACAAAATAGTTCATTTACTGTTCTTTTGGAAAATCCAAGTGATTGAATATTGCAGTTGAAGCCACCTTGCTCTGCAATGCGCATTACTAATTTTATTTCACCCCATTTCGAAATAACTTTTAATTCTGGACTGCTAAACAGATTTCTTTTTGTAATTGCAGACTAATTATTCCTAATATACTGAATACCATTATATTTTAATTAAAATAGTTTAAATTACTGTATAATAGAAATTGACAATGACTTGTACTTTTGGGCTGCCGCTCCAAGAATTAATAAAGATAACACAGTTTAAAATTCATCTTAGAAAACATAACTTGGAAAATGTTTCAGATTCCTAACCTGTGTTTTAAATAAGGTGACATCACTGTGACCTGCAATATCTATGTCATGATATTCTTAATTATATGAGGAGCAGGACTAAATCCAGTCAAAGCTTTTTTATAGAATCATAGAATCATAGAATTGTAGGGGTTGGAAGGGACCTCGAGAGGTCATCGGGTCCAACCCCCCTGCCAAAGCAGGCTCCCTAGGACATATCACTCAGATAGGCATCCAGACGGGTCTTGAATATCTCCAGAGAAGGAGACTCCACCACCTCCCTGGGCAGCCTGTCCCAGGGCTCTGTCACCCTCACTGTGAAAAAGTTCTTCTGCATGTTGGTGCGGAACTTCTTATGCTCCAACTTGCAGCCGTTGCCCCTTGTCCTATCCCCACAGACCACTGAAAAGGGGCTGGCTGATTCCCCCTGCATCCCCTGCTTAAGATAATTATAGACCTTAATTAGGTCCCCCCTTAGTCTTCTTACTTACTCAGCCTATCCTCATAGGATAGATGTTCCAGGCCCCTAATCATCTTCGTACCCCTTCTTTGGACTCTCTCCAGGAGATCCCTGTCCTTTTTAAACCAAGGAGCCCAGAACTGGACACAATATCCCAGGTGGGGCCTGACCAGAGCAGAGTAGAGGGGGAGTGAATGTGTGAATGAGGGGATTTGTGTGAGTGAAAAAAAAAAAAAAGAGAGAGAGTAATAAAAATAATTGGACTCAACCTTTTTTGGAATTCTTTTGTTTAAATTTGCTGAACTGAATATCAAAGTTCTGTATAAGCAATTAAACCTGGACATATAGAAATGAAAATGCAACTGTGAGATTTGAACAAAAAATTGCAACCAGAACAAAGGACTGGTTTTTTAAAAGTTGTGTTTAACTTTACAATACTAATTACTGCAGATATTTCCTGCAACCAGAGTTGGGAGTTCTTCAGTTGATTGCAAAATTGGGCTAGAACTACCTTGGGTAGACTTATCCAACTGGAAGTGGGCTAAGTACTCATACTTTGAGCTGAACATCTGATTCTTTGATTTTCCCTTTGTAATAATTTCTATGGACCAATGAATTCCTGGTGTTTTTTCTAGGTAGATAAAAGTTTCTTTACATAGATGTTATTGTGCAGCATTAATTTTGCAAACTATCACTCCACCCAGTGAGCTAGTGAGAAAGCAGTGATTTGAACTGTATGATGAGATGCACACCCTTTTAATGCCACTTCTCAGCTGATCAGATTTGAACTATAAAAAGCCACGAAGGAAGAAAATTAGATTATTAGAACTAAGGAGGAATATTTTATTTTTCTTTCCAAATGAGAGGTTGCAAGGACAGGTACAGAGCCGCAGCCATGCAACATACTATGCACTGGTGCTTGAGGACTACTCAAAAACCATATCACAACTCGAGTACCTTGTGAAAATGCCTCCTTGTTGGGATTTCCTTTACAGTCAGAGATCCATTATCAAACCTTCATCACTCTAATTATAAAGCCAAGAGAAGTAAAAGGTGATTCTTTCTATTTTTGGAGAGGACCAGAACTGTCTGTGTCTGGCATTGAGCAGCCCCTCATCTCTTCTCACAGAGGCCACCGCCAGCCTGGCCTGCACCTTACCACCAACATCAAGTACACACCTGTGTTTTTTTCTTTGTAAAACACAAAGTCTTTTCAAACTTATGGAAGACATTTTCAGCGTCACCCTCACAGTATTACGTGATCAGCCAATGTAAGCTCTAGGGAGATTAAAAGATACTAGGAAACGAGCAATAAGTAATTCAATGTAATATTTTCAATGCTTGTATTAGTCTTTTAGTTTGGTTTCATTTCTGTAAACTTGTCATCTGAGAAATTAAATGTATATACTTCAACCTTTTATGCTCAATGCCCCAAGCAAGAAGAGATGTCCATCAGCAACCATCCCATTTCACGGCTATTTGTACATATGAACAGATTTTATGTTTCATTTTACCCTAAGCTACTGAGCAAACACTTCTCCATGCATTTTCTCTTGCTTTCTTTCAATAGTCTGCCTGCAAAGTTCCTCTCATGTTTTGTTCATTGCTGCAGGCTCCAATACACATTTGTTTGTTCTGATACAAGTTCCTCCCTAAATCTGAACACGACAAAACGCCTCAAATTTTCTACTCTATGTAGAGACAAGTGCCAGCATTTCTCTTTTATCTTTATGTAGGATCTTTAATTGGTCAAAAAAGCCTCAAGAGGAGCTGCGCAGAGGGTTGCAGTCCCCACTTTGTCAGGAAATGCAGTTCCTGTTGAATGCAGCTACTTAACCCAGCAGTGACCATAACAAAATCAAAATGAAGTGAGTCCTCCTTCTCTGGGATTAACTCCTGACTTTAGAGGGGGATGATTTGGGAACTCCTTAATTCTGAGTTCTCGTACCCAGCCCAATACTTGACTTGCAGAATACTCCTCAGCTAAATTGCAAATAATACTTTAAAAAAAATTACAGAAGAGGGACTACAGCAGAGAAAGAAAATAGGTAAGACCATGTTAGCTGCCAGTTGCCTCTAGCAACAGCGTTCAGTCATAATACTGAAGTACATGAGCTGATGCAAAATTAACATAACTTCTGACATCAGTAAAAAATCATCAAAAGCCAGCACGATTTGCAGTGTTTCACTCTCACCTATCTCCTTATCAACAAAAATACAGTGAGGGTGTTTGTGACTATATCATCTTCCCTACCAGCAGTTTTCCAAGTGATGTTTACAGCCCTCCAGATTTTTAAACCTTTGCTTTCATGAATATGAAAAATGCATTTTCCCCTTTTTGCAGACACACCTATTTTAAAAAACTATGTTCAAACACTCAGATCCTATTAAAACTATTCTCTTTTTGCTAAACCTAACATCTCTATGGGCAGGTAAGACAGCTAATGTTTAAACATGAGGGTCAAAAGTTAGAACAGCAGAAGCCAAATATAATAACAGATGTCTGACATTTTTTTTAGGTGCAATTGAGATTAAAATATCTGTTCTTGAATCAGTACATGGGTTTTCATGGCAAGACACGTTTACATTATTTCAGTTATATATTCTGCTTGTATACAAGAATACAAAACACACTGAGGACAGAAACACAGGTGATAGAGCAAACTATTGTTTTCTATAACAGTTTAGTCAGAGAAAAACATTTCCTAGGGAGGTATTGTATAATTAGATTGAATTACAAAAATAGGCAGATATTTTAATGCACAAGCCATAAGGAAATGGATAGTGTTCCAGAGGAAGGGTTTGGTTATTATCTTAGTTTTTGCTAGACTTTATTTTTAAAAGCACTGCAACCAAGAGTTTTTCTATTAAGGTATGGTTTTATCAAAAATATTATGAGAAGCACTCCTTGTTTTCAGAAAATAGGGTTGAAATTCTTAGGAGTTGTCATGAAATAAAAATGTTTACAACAGCTTATGAGAACTTAATATATTAACAGAAAACAGGTAAGCACTCCTTTAGAGTACTATAAAGTGTTAAAGTATTTTCACTAGCACAGTATTTCGTGAAATAGTTCTGTATAAAAATATGCAGAAATTCGAAAATTCCAGGGTAAGGCAGGTGGAAAACATTTTTGTAAAAATGTGTGTTGGTTAAGTAGAGGTGAGAAAGATCATTTGAAGAAAAAAATCCAGAGGCATCAACAGGCGGATTAGCCACCTGCAAAAAAAAGAAAAAGAAAAAACAAATCCGTAAACCCAGCTAATCCATGGATTCTCATCTATGAGCTCTTTGTTTGCAAAATATATGAACTTAGCTCTTTGTTTGCAAAATATATGAATTTAGAATGGTAGTATCAGTATTTATCAGTGCTAAATATATCAGTGTTTATCCAGGCATGATGTACACAAGGCAGATGTTGGATTGACCGCTGCTCAATGTTTGATAGTTTGGTTGTTCTTTACTCATTTGAAATGGCCATGAGGGAAAAAAAATTTCAATGGTGCATCTTTAAACTTCTGGAAAAGAGCTACCTTCATGTCTCCTTGGGAGACACCAGACCAAATTTTAGGCAACGCAATGGCAACATTGTCTTAGAGCATGTCTCAGACTTCTGTAAATAGCAAAGATACAAGAAAAAGAATCTGAGAAAAAATTAGGGTGCCCTGGTTTCTGAAGGGATAGAATTAATTTTCTTCCTAACAGCTGGTGTAGCACTACTTCTTGGATTTAGGATGAGAATAATGTCAATAGCACACTGATGGGTTTAGTTGTTGCCAAACAGTCAGGGACTTTTCTGCTTTTCACACTGCCCTGACAACAAGAAGGCAGGGGTCACCAAGAAACTGGTAGGGGACACAACTGGAGCAGCTGACCCAAACTCACCAAAGGGATATTCTGTACCATATGATGTCATACTTTGTACATAAATGGCAGGAGCTGGGAGGTAGGGAAGCTCAGGAGCATGCAGAGAATAGACTTTGGGTAAGCAATTGTGCTGTTCATCTCTTGTTTTGTATATTCTATTATTCTTAATTATTATTTAGTATTTTCTTCCTTTTATTTAAAATTTCTTTATCTCATCCTGTGAGTTTGTTGTGGTTCCGCCGGAGCCGGGGACCACGCGTTCAGATTTCCCCCGGAGCGGGGGGGGGGGGGAGAAAACCAAAAACAGCCCGCAGGTTGGGATAAGGGTATTTTTACTGGAAATAACAGGGGAAGGACAAATAACAATGAACAATACAACCTTTTGCTGAGATGAGCAGTTCAGATCGCGCACTCCCCGTAACGGACACCGCGCCGCCGCCCGCGCAAACCCCAGCCGCAACACAAAGGACCCGAGCTCGCGCCGCGAGTAAACAAAGCCCCGAGCCCAGAGCACACTGCCGCCCGGTCCCTGCTGTTCGCGCGCAACACTGCAACACCCCCTGCTTTTTATACTCGGCATGATGTAACTGGCATGGAATGATCCTATTGGTCAATTTGAGTTACTTGTCCCGAGCCCAGCAGGTTAGCCCCTTCCTGGCTGAAGCCCCTGGCTGAAACCAGGACATCATCCACCCCTCATTCCATGCCATTTACGTCATAACCAAAACCAACAAAATCTTTTATACAACATATAACAATTATAATTATGGCAGTAATGAATATACAGCAACAAGTTATTTTACAGTCATTATATTACAATTTCTACTTAGTAATTATATTGGTTATTCTCCCCCAAAATCAAATCCCGTTGAGGTACACATCGCACTTCTCCATCTCTCTGCATTACCCACCAGGTACAACCAGGTCCTTGTGCAAAAACAACTCCAGATATGGGTTTGCTTTTGCCCGAAACAGGGATGACCCAAACTGTCTTTCCCAGTATGCTCTTCAGATGCACTACTGGGACTCTATTTCCTTCTACAGTACGTGGAAACTTTGTTTGGACAGGGCCATCCCGATTGGTAGATCCTCTGGAGTTGACTAACCAGGTGGCTTCGGCTAGGTGTGTGTCCCAATGCTTGAATGTTCCACCCCCCATTGCTTTCAATGTAGCTTTTAAAAGTCCATTATATCGCTCAATTTTCCCAGAAGCTGGTGCATGGTACGGAATATGGTACACCCACTCAATGCCATGCTCTTTGGCCCAGGTGTCTATTAGGGTGTTCCGGAAGTGAGTCCCGTTGTCAGATTCAATTCTTTCAGGGGTACCATGTCGCCACAGGATTTGCCTTTCAAGGCCCAGGATTGTATTCCGGGCAGTAGCATGGGGCACAGGGTATGTCTCTAGCCAGCCAGTTGTTGCCTCCACCATTGTAAGTACATAATGCTTTCCCTGGCGGGTTTGTGGGAGAGTGATGTAATCAATCTGCCAGGCCTCCCCATATTTATATTTCATCCACCGCCCTCCATACCAAAGGGGCTTTAACCGCTTGGCTTGTTTAATTACAGCACATGTCTCACATTCATGGATGACTTGTGCAATAGCATCCATGGTCAAATCCACCCCTCGATCGCGTGCCCATCTATATGTCGCATCTCTCCCCTGATGACCTGAAGTCTCATGAGCCCATCGAGCTATGAATAGCTCACCCTTACGTTGCCAGTCTAGATCTACCTGAGCTGCTCCAATCCTAGCAGCCTTATCCACCTGATGGTTGTTTTGATGTTCTTCTGTGGCCCGACTCTTAGGTACATGGGCATCAACATGACGTACCTTTACGACAAGCTTCTCTACCCGAGCAGCAATGTCTTGCCATAGATCAGCAGCCCATATGGGTTTGCCTCTCCGCTGCCAGTTGTTCTTCTTCCATTGCTGCAGCCACCCCCACAGGGCATTGGCCACCATCCATGAATCAGTGTAGAGATAGAGCATTGGCCACTTCTCTCTTTCAGCAATGTCCAGGGCTAGCTGAATAGCCTTAACCTCAGCGAACTGGCTTGATTCACCTTTTCCTTCAGTAGCTTCTGCTACTCGTCTTGTTGGACTCCATACAGCAGCTTTCCACATGCGATTCTTTCCCACAAGGCGACAGGAACCATCGGTGAAGAGAGCATATTGCTTCTCATTTTCTGGCAGTGTGTTGTAAGGTGGGGCTTCTTCAGCACGTGTTACCTCCTCATCCTCTGGTGACATTCCAAAATCCTTGCCTTCTGGCCAGTCTGTGATTACTTCCACAATTCCGGGGCGATTGGGATTTCCTATTCGAGCTCGCTGTGTAATTAATGCAACCCACTTGCTCCATGTAGCATCAGTGGCATGATGCGTAGAAGGGACCTTCCCTTTGAACATCCAGCCCAGCACTGGCAGTCGGGGTGCCAGGAGGAGCTGGGCTTCAGTTCCAATCACCTCTGAAGCAGCTCGAACTCCTTCATAGGCGGCCAATATTTCTTTTTCTGTTGGAGTGTAATTGGCCTCTGATCCTTTGTAGCCCCGACTCCAAAAACCCAGCGGTCGACCCCGAGTCTCCCCTTGTGCTTTCTGCCAGAGACTCCAAGTAGGGCCATTCTCCCCCGCTGCAGTGTAGAGCACGTTTTTAATATCTGTCCCTGTCCGGACAGGTCCAAGGGCTACTGCGTGGACTATCTCACGTTTAATCTGCTCAAAGGCTTGCTGCTGCTCAGGGCCCCATTGGAAGTCATTCTTCTTTCGAGTCACATGGTAGAGTGGGCTCACAATAAAACTGTAGTTTGGCACATGCATTCGCCAAAAACCTATAACGCCCAAGAAAGCCTGTGTTTCCTTTTTATTGTTTGGTGGAGACATGGCTGCTATTTTATTGATAATGTCCATGGGGATCTGACGACGTCCATCCTGCCATTTTATTCCTAAAAACTGGATCTCTTGTGCAGGACCCTTGACTTTACTTTGTTTTATGGCAAGGCCAGCCTTTAAGAGGATTTGAATTATCTTTTCTCCTTTCTTAAACACTTCTTCTGCTGTGTCGCCCCATACAATGATGTCGTCAATGTACTGTAAATGCTCTGGTGCTTCACCCTTTTCCAAAGTGGTCTGGACTAGTCCATGGCAGATGGTGGGACTGTGTTTCCACCCCTGGGGCAGACGATTCCACGTATATTGTGTACCTCTCCAGGTGAAAGCGAATTGTGGCCTGCACTCTGGCGCCAGTGGGATTGAGAAGAAGGCATTGGCAATGTCAATCGTGGCATACCACTTGGCTGCTTTCGATTCCAATTCATATTGGAGTTCCAGCATGTCCGGCACAGCAGCACTCATACCTGGAGTGACTTCATTTAGGCCACGATAATCTACTGTCAGCCTCCACTCTCCATTGGACTTCCGCACTGGCCATATGGGACTATTAAAGGGTGAGCGAGTTCGGCTGATCACTCCTTGACTCTCCAGTTGACGAATCAGGTTGTGGATGGGGATCAGAGAATCTCGGTTGGTTCGGTACTGTCGTCTGTGTACTGTTGTTGTAGCAATTGGCACTTGCTGTTCTTCAACTTTCAACAACCCCACAACAGAAGGATCCTCTGAGAGTCCAGGCAAGTTACACAACTGTTCAATTTCGTCTGTCTCCACAGCAGCTATTCCAAAAGCCCACCGGTACCCTTTTGGGTCTTTGAAATACCCTCTACGGAGATAGTCTATACCTAGAATGCATGGAGCTTCTGGGCCAGTCACAATGGGGTGTTTCTCCCAGTCCTTTCCAGTCAGGCTTACCTCAGCCTCTAGTACAGTCAATTGTTGGGACCCCCCTGTGACTCCAGAAATGCAAACAGGTTCTGTGCCTTTATAATTTGACGGCATTAAAGTACACTGGGCACCAGTATCCACTAGAGCCTTGTACTCTTGTGGGTCTGACGTGCCAGGCCATCGAATCCACACCGTCCAGTAAACTCTGTTATCCCTCTCCTCCACCTGGCTGAAGGCAGGGCCCCTCTATTGCTGCTGATCATACTTGCCGTTCATTGAGTGCATGAAGGACTTGGAGGTTCCCTCAAGAGGATCAGACATATCAGGAGTGTAGATAGGCCTTCTGCTTGGTCGAGGGTTCTGTTCGGTGGTAACTGGTGCAGCGTTCCTCCTGGTGAAATCTCGACGTGCAATTGTTTTACCTTGCAGCTCATTCACTCGTGCTCGAAGGGCTGAAGTGGGCTGCATATCCCACTTCCTCATGTCCTCCCCTTGGTCAACCAGGTAAAACCACAGTTTACCTCGTGGTGAGTACCCTCAGTTTTCTCCCTCTCGGGATGATGGACGCCTTCTTCCAAAAGCTGCCACACTGCTCTGCAAGGGTCGGGAGCTGTACACATTGTTGTCAAGGCGCTGGACCAGTTTCTCTACTGCTGCGATGACAGAGAGGGAAATATTGTCTTGGTATTTGCGGAGCCTATAAGACACATCGGCTACAGTTGGTAGATCCGTATCACTCCAGTCTATTGCTGCCAGTGAGTTGACGTGCCCTGATGGTACACTTTGTACAACCTTTCGCCACATGCCTGGGGTGCACGGGACTTCATCAGGATCGGCAGGGAGTTGTGAATTGTTCAAGTCATAACTAATTATCTCCCGTACAGCTAATTCTCTAAGGTACTGGACAACTCTTTCCATATTGTCGCACTTGGGCATACGGCATGTAATGTATTCTTTTATGGGGTACCTTTCCTTCACACTTAACAGTAACCGTTTCCAGAGGCTGAGGATTCCTGACCTTTTTCCAAGGGCTTTATCAATGCCTCCTTCTCTGGCAAGGGATCCCAACTGCTTGGCCTCCCTGCCATCTAACTCCAAGCTATTAGCCCCATGATCCCAGCACCGAAGCAACCAGGTGACAATGGGCTCACTAGGTTGGCGGCTAAAATCCTTTCTAACCTCACGAAGCTCACTCAGGGACAGGGATCGGGTGACAACCTCTGGTTCTGCCTCATCTTGATATCCCCCTGATGGCCCCGGTTGATCATCATCATCAGCTGTTGTACGAACTGATTTTTTTGTGTATTTTCTCTTTTGAACCGGGGCGACAGACACTGGTGGGGATTGTTTCTTTTGATCATCAGTGGTGTCTGCTGTGGGGATTGCAGTAACTGCAGTGCCAGTTACAGGGGTTGCAGTAGCTGCAGTGCCAATTACGGGGGTTGCCGCAGCTGCAGTGCCAATTACAGGGGTTGCCGCAGCTGCAGTGCCAATTACGGGGGTTGCCGCAGCTGCAGTGCCAATTACGGGGGTTGCCGCAGCTGCAGTGCCAATTACGGGGGTTGCCGCAGCTGCAGTGCCAATTACGGGGGTTGCCGCAGCTGCAGTGCCAATTACAGGGGTTGCCGCAGCTGCAGTGCCAATTACAGGGGTTGCTGCAGTATCTGACAATCTGTTTTCTTCCCCTCCCCCCTGACAGTACGGACAATGCAGACAGCGCTGTCTGATATCAAGCAGTGTTTGAGCCGTACTTAGGTAATGGCCTATGTTCTGCCCCTCGTGGTTGTCCTGCCCCTCGTGGTTATCCTGCCTTTGGGAAACCTCTTGAGCAGTATTCATAAACCTGCTCTTAATATATGATGAAAGCAGGATCAAGTGCAGAAGAACTTCTAGCACTGTGGCCATAGTTTCCATGTCAAGGTGATGGTGAAAGTTTTCAAAAACTCTCATAAGAGCTGTTATGTTTAGCCCAGAAAGGAAAAAACCAGTGTAGTTCTCTCCCTCTGTGCTCTCACCAAAATGGCCACCACCACCAGCCCCTCTCAGCCCAGGGACTAGACAGGACCGCAAAACCTCATACACTTTCCAGATTAAACTCATAGTCACTAATATAACTGTATCATAAAACATTGTCATAAAGCACACTAGAGCAAAGTATGGGACCAAGCAGGGAAGCTGCAGCCCCGAGATGATACAACATCCTGCCAGGACTGCAAACAGCCTGCTGAGGTTTTTTTTCCACAGCCAGGACCACACCTTTATAAATAATACCCACAGCATCTTAAACAGCATCCTTACAACTTTTACCGTAATTGCAACCGGGTCAGAGTCAGATCTACCGTTATCCCAACCTTTATTGCCCCACGTTCAGGCGCCAAAATATGTTGTGGTTCCGCCGGAGCCGGGGACCACGCGTTCAGATTTCCCCCGGAGCGGGGGGGGGGGGGAGAAAACCAAAAACAGCCCGCAGGTTGGGATAAGGGTATTTTTACTGGAAATAACAGGGGAAGGACAAATAACAATGAACAATACAACCTTTTGCTGAGATGAGCAGTTCAGATCGCGCACTCCCCGTAACGGACACCGCGCCGCCGCCCGCGCAAACCCCCGCCGCAACACACAGGACCCGAGCTCGCGCCGCGAGTAAACAAAGCCCCGAGCCCAGAGCACACTGCCGCCCGGTCCCTGCTGTTCGCGCGCCAACACTGCAACACCCCCTGCTTCTTATACTCGGCATGATGTAACTGGCATGGAATGATCCTATTGGTCAATTTGAGTTACTTGTCCCGAGCCCAGCAGGTTAGCCCCTTCCTGGCTGAAGCCCCTGGCTGAAACCAGGACAGAGTTGCATTTTTTTTCTTCTCCATGTTCAATTCTCTTCCCAGTCCCACTGGGAGAGGGGTAGTGAGTGAATGGCTGTGTAGTTGTTTTAGGTGGGTTAAACCACAACATGGAGTTATGACATTGTTTTCCACATGTTATGCTAGGGCTTGTTGTTTCAGGAGAGATTCAGAAAGAGAATGTGGGAGACCATGCTATCTTATGGATTTCCTTCTCAAAGTGACAAGTAGATAAACAGTGTTAGTGAAGGGGGAGAGAAGAGGAAGGAAGCAAAAGCCAGAAAAAAAGTCTCCAAATCTCTACTAAGGAAAAAACAACACGTATTACCAAAGTGCTGCTGCTCAGCATAACTTCAGGTATTACTGGTAAGAAAACAATGGAGAATAGCAGACTGGTTAGGGGAAGGAATAAAGCATGTCAGGAAAACAATCAGTAGGCGAAGGTGGCAGCAGAGAGTATTACAAAGGGCAGGGAAAGGAAAAGAGTGGATCGGATTGGCCTTTGGAGTTTGATGTAGCTCTGAGTGAGTAGTAGTCTGTGTGTTTGGAGTGGTGTCTGCAGCAAGTTTTGGGGAATTTCTAAGCTACTTATAGTTTGCCACAGCAATTTAATGTGACATTCAAGAACGACCCTTTAAGGCATAAGAATCACTGTATGCCAGTTAAGTTGCCACAGGTCGGTGAGCAACAGACAACTGACTGGCTGTTTTCTACTCTTACCATAAAGGAAACACTTAATTCTCTGACTACTTCTCCATTATTTGCCTTAGGTATAAGAGGCATATCTTATAATTTTCATTTGTTAAATTTTACCTCTATAAATATACATAACATCAGCACTAAGCCATATACTTCTGTCATGTAAAGGGTGTGAGTCTGACGTGTGGCTGAGGGAGGCCCTCCTGTTGAGTCATGAAGTTCAGAAAGGATCCTTTTGTTTTCTAAACCCCTTCTCAGAGAGATGCCTTGGTGCGGTCAGTGCCAGTCTTAGTCCCAGACTTGGTCAGTAGTTTATGTTTAAAGGATTATATATAAATAGCCATGTATCAGTCAATGTTTGCCTGTCAGAGCCCCCAAAGGACTTTCACTGAGACACTTTTGCTAAGTTGAAGCTAATGGATAGTTTATTAAAGCGAAAGACATAAAGAGGTCAGAGTCGCTACTGATAAATGCGCTTACTGCAATAGGGCTAATATATGGCTATGATTTATAATTACAATGCTAGCTAAGTACTGACCTGGGTATTCTCACCAAAAAGGTGAAATCATAATTGCTTATGTACAAAGCATACTTAACTTGGGTGGATGAGAAGGAGCACAGTCCATCAACTGCCTTTTTGGGGTCTTCAATTTCTTCTCTCCTCCCCTGGGTGTAACTTCCTCAATACCTTTTATAAACCAATCTTAACTGTTCCCTCCCAGGGGTGACATTTCACATGATTTGTGTGGAGAGTTGAGTGCTATAGTCGTATATGTTTAGCATGTACTGCTTTTAGCTTATTACCATATTTAGGGGCGTCAGCTTTAATATTCATTTAACGGCTAATGAAGCAAAAGGCCTCACTCCAGACACCCTGTCCTTTAAAATTCTGTGTAGAAACTGTTTATTCCTCAGTCTCTAGCCAAAAGAGGGCTGTCCTGCTGCCATAAGACTCCCTCCTTTTGCTGCTTCTCACACTAACCTTGCAGATCTCCCTCCACAATGTTTGTGTATGAGATAAGCAGATGCTGGTGTTTTTAACTTCTTACGTGCAATTGTCACCACTTCTGCTTTAGCTGAGAAAAGAGTTTCCTCCAGAAGAGAGGGAAAGCATGCAACCAAAGAAATGGCAAGTATAGGCTACCTAATGTTCTGATAGTTTGTAACTCCTTGGGAAAAAAGCAAAAGCAGATTGGTTTTTTTTAGTTGAAGTGATACGTAAGATGTAACAGAAGAATGGCTGCGCACTGTACTGAGCAGTCAGTTGGTGCATGGAATTAATATGGAAATTATATTAAAGGGAAGCTGAAAGCATCAGAGAAGCCGTTTGAAGACATGCCCAATGACAGAAGAGGCCTTTGTTTTCCAGGTAGTTTTATTTCCCTGCTCTGTTTATGCTCTTAGCAGATGGTGTTTTCTTCCTGAAGCTCCAGAGAGTCAAAGGTAAAAATAATGCCATACAGGAGTAGCGCTTCAAGAGGAGGTTGGGTTTTTCTTCACGTATCTGTCCTCATTTGTCTGAAATCACTGTGAACTTTTGGTTGTTACCAGTCCATTCCCATAATTGCCCTAATGCTCCTATCTATGGAAGTATCTTTAGGGAAAAAAAAAGATGTAGGAAGTATTAGGCCACTTCTGACAAGTGCACTGGTAGATCTGAGGTGGATTTTGGGAGTTTAAGAAGAAATCTGACTTGGAACCTCAGAGAGTAATTTAATTTCTGCTGCCCTTTCCTTACCTTCTCACTGTCTTATTGCAGAGCAGCTGCTCCATTCCTATTCTTCCTTTTTACTTTGAAGTAATTGCCTGCATTGCCTACATTCCTTGCAGACAGCTGGATGAAGAATGGGAGTTATACTGAGTTATGGGCATGGTTGATTGGTGGTAGTTGAATCAAACACAAAACAGAAAGGAGAGAGAAACTAAACCAACTATGGTACAAGCACAGTTTTGTTACAGATTTTTTCTAATTTCTTTACAAGATAAATGTATGTTTTTAATGTATGTTTTTTATGTCTTCCCCAAATCTTAGAATTGGCTGAGTTGGCATATTGTTTGCACTACGAATTAATACACAATGCAATGATTATTCATTAAACATTAGTTTCCAACTATAACAACTTACTGAATTTGGAAAACAGATCTATACATAGGAAAAAATAGTGGAAGTAAGGAATAGCTCACAGGTCAGCTACTTATGAGAATGAAGGGTTTATTGAAGACAATATTCTCAGCCAGAGTAACTAAATAGCTGTCAGCCTCAGGTTTCTGCAACACTTCCTTCACTGTATTACTGAACTGGCACTGAAAAATTTAGTAACATAAGAAAGAACACTTCTACAGTCACACAAATGTGATCCTTGGTTGAACACAGCACTGTCCAATGAAAAAGTGGGAAACAACTTTTTTCCAGAGCTTGTTGTCTCATTTCCCACCATTTCTTTTCCAAGGGAAGCACAGGTTTCTTAATGACAAGATGCAATATGAGAGAGACCATGATAAGGAACACCTCCATAAGGAGAGAGGGGTTTGTTAAAGCTCAAAAATGCTTGCTTTAAACACCAGATTGACCTCTTCCTTCATGGTGCTGCAGTTAAACTGATGAGAAAATATGTGTATCCTCTCTGGAGACCTCTGAAATATTTATGTGTTTGGGGCTGCCTGTTCAACAGTTCGGTTATTAAAAAAAAGTGATAATTACTTCAGTATTAAGGAATGTTATTTCTATGAATCTTAGTCATTTGGCCAGCTTCTTCATTACATTTTTGTCTAGAGATTAATCTATATCACATGAAGTCTGAGCCAACCTGGAGCTGAAGGGGTTAGAAGAGCCCTGCAAAGCCAAAGCCCTTTTTCTATGCCTTCTTTTCTTTCCTTTTTCAGGGAACGCTGATGAGTTCCCTGAAAAAAAAAGTAATCAAGTAATATTTTCATAGCAGTAAGGTTCAGAACATGCTTTTTGCAGGGTAAGGAAAGAAACAGCTGCTCTTGTAAGCTCCCAAGCTTCAACTGTTTGATGTTTAAGAGTCATAGAACATCAGCATTCTGCAGTGCTTTTTCCAAAGTTAAATCTCCACGAGTCAAGTTTAAAATAGGATAAGCCTTTGGGGATACAAGCAACCACTCTTGGAGTTTCTGTTAATGATGGAAGGTAGTTAATTTTCTCTTTTCATGCATGCACAGAGATATGCATGGGTTTGTTTTGGTAAAAACAGAGGTGATGTTAATTGTAAAAGTCATTAGTGAATGTGGGCTAAATTCAGTAACCATTTAATACTCTTTGAACCACCAGCAGTGCTGTGAGTCGGGGTGCTGGTTTCTGGGCATACTCCCAGGAGGTGTTAGAGTTGATGGTGGCTGCTCTACCTTGTGTCTGTGTGGTGGTTTGACCCTGGCTGGCGGTCAGATGCCCACCAAAGCCACTCTATCACTCCCCTTTTTCAGCTGGACAGGGAGAAAATATATAGTGAGAGGCTCAGGAGTCGTGATAAGGACAGAGAGAGATGACTCTGCAATCAGTGTCACAGGCAAAACACGGCATATAATGCATCTAATTTACTACCCAAACAAAATGAGAAATAAAACCAAAGCTTAAAACACATTACCTTACCCTTCCTTTCTTCCCAAGATCAACATTATTCATGATATCTCTCCATCCTCCTCCCAAGCAGCACAGGAGATGGGGAATGGGGGTGGGGGTCAGTTCATCACACATTGTCTTTGCCGCTCCTTCCTTCTCAGGGCAAAGACTCCTCACACTCTTCCCCTACTCCAGTGTGGGGTCCCACTCATGGCACATAGTCCTCCATGAATTCCAACATGAGTCCTTCCCAGAGGGACTTCAGTTTTTCAAGAAATGCCTTAATGTGGCTTCCATGGGGTGCAGACATACAGGGCCAGACTGCTACAGAATAGGTCCCCCCCACAGGGTCACAAGTCCTGACAGCAAATCTGCTCAGGCATAGGCCTTTCTCTCCACAGGTCCTGCCAGGAGCCTGCTCCAGCATGGGCTTCCCATGGGGTGCCAGCCTCCTTTGTGTGTCTTCATTTGCTCCATTGTGGGGTCCTCCATGGGCTGCAGCTGGGATCTCTGCTCCCCATCATAGAATCATCATAGGCTCATAGAATCACCCTCCATGATTTGCAGGGGTACAGCCTGATTTACCATGGTCTTCTCCATGGGCTTCAGGGCAATATCTCCTTCAACACCTGGAGCACCTCCTTTTTCCTCTTTCTTCACATAAGTTATGACAGAGGTGCTATGACCATTACTGATTGGCTTGGTCTTGGTCAGCAGCAGGTCTGGGCTTCAGCTGGCTGGTATTGGCTCTGTCAGACCCGGGGGAAGCTTCTAGAAGCTTTCTGTAGAAGCCATCCCTGTAACCATCCCCACCACTCCCCAAACCTTGCCACACAAACCCAAAACAGTCTGTAATGGCGTATCTATTCCTTTACTATAAGTGGGTCTATCAGAGAACAGCTTAACTTTGTAACATCAAGGAGCAAGAAATATCATCATGTAATTATGCTGGAAGTGGTTTTGACTTTCACACTGTTTCCCTATCAAAAAAGAACTATTCTTTCTCACACCTTTCCACCATTTATTGTGCCATCATAAAACTGATGTAGTAGTAAACAAATGGCAGAAACAATCTATAGTAGACAAATGCCTAACATCCTAACTCACTAAAACTTAAGGCATATTCATCACTTCAAGCATGTTGAACAATTAAATTACTTGTTTTTTAAAGGATACTGGATATTATGATCATTTTCATATCTCTCCACCTGCCTCATCCTCTCCTTGAAGCAGCTAAGTCTTTTGGGCCTGAGGCAGCTCAGGATCCAAGCAGGGGGAAAAAAAAAATCTCACATATAATAATTCCAACCTTTTAAGTTCTAGTCTCTGCTAAGGTCTTAAGAAGATTTATATAAAGCCTACAAGTTGTTCCCAGTCCGGGTCCTTGACAGCATACTTTAATTTTAAAGCTGCTCATTTTCTTCTGGTTTATCAGCTGGGCTGGGAGGGGATATAGTGACTCACTTCTTAAACTCCTGCTTCTGCCTTTCCTTGTCAGAATTATACCCAGCTCCACAGCCTTCTAGAGAGTCATCTGCTTCATTTCTTGACAAACTTGAGCCTTGCAGTCTCTTCAGCTAATCCCCTGTCTTTCTTCTTTCACATATCCCTAATGCTCTTAGGCACACTTCTCAACCTCACAAATCTCACGAAGAGGCAGAAGTAGCCCCTAGAGAGGACCTTGTTTTCATATTCACCCTTATCGCCAAAGGTGCCAAACTCTCGAGTTGGCATTGCACTGACAGAGCTATTAAGAGTCTTTGAATGAAGTTTTGACTTGCAAGAAGTGTGGGGATTTTAATATAGTTTAATAAAAATGTGATTGAGAACATTTTAAAACACAAACTAGGAGAAACAGCCATGAAAGGGTAATGCTTTTCACTTTTCAATGCCACCAGCACAAGATTTCAGTAGGTTGTTCCAAACTGATACCTATTGGAAAGATTTTTGTTTATCAGTCAAATTTTGGGGTTGTGATTTAGTGATGTAGTTTATGAGACAATTCATTAATATAGCTTTAATATAAGGAGAATTTGTGTGTTTTGAGAATCAGAAGTATTTTCAAGGCTTCAGGGGTTTTTTTTTAAACATTTTCCTCACTTGCCCATCTTTTTTATCTTTCTCAACTTGTAATGCGCTACCACATCAAACTTCCAAGTGAACGTCAGAAGTATCTAATGAGGGAACTAAGGTGAGCTCACATGGAAACAGAGTCTTTCTGCTGATAGTATATAGTATTCCAGTTCTTGGGCATTAACACCATGATCTTGGGATGCAAGAGATGCTCTCTGGATTCAGAAAGCACTTGAACAGATGTGTGTGGAAAGAGTTACCCCTTAGTTTTACCAGTATATCTTTCCCACATCTCTTAGCATAAAGGATTCTGTGATCCGACTGTTTCTCTGCTGGACTTTCATGCAAACCACGTTTTTAAAAAGTCAGCAGCTTTTTTTAAATTTGTTTAGTGATATTTAAACCTGGATCTTTTCTCTCGCTCATTTTCCAGTATGAGCCAAGGAAGAGTGGAAGTGAATCCCTCGGGCAGGAATGCAAGGCTTTGCTTACTGACTCGGCTGATAGCGAAAGTGTGCCTAAAGGTTTTTGCAAGGCTGGAAACTGAACTGGTCTTGTAGCTAGGACAGGGGCAGATATGGACAACTGTATAATAAAATATTGTTTTGCAGTTTAAGTCATTAGCTAATAACTGCTTCTGTAGATACAGTCTATTGTGCCAGAAGCCAAAGACTTTTTTTTCTGTGGGCCAGGTCCTCTCCAGTATGATGCTGTGGATTTCAGCATTCAGTCTCAGAAATCAATACATTCACATGCAAAAACAATGCTTTCAGCTTTCATTTTAACACCAATTTCTGACCTTAAAAAGCATTTCAGAAGATTCAACAAAGTCTGGTTTCCAGTCAGGACCCAAACCAAACAATATTCTGAGTTGAGTGTCCTGAATGTTTGATGTATTGCTTTAGCATTATGTACACCTCTTGTACCTTAAAGGAGCTGTGGGACAGAAGTTTTCTTTTTTACCTCAGTATTTATTCTCCCATAGTCTGTTCACTTACAGCCACATTTTCCTGAACTACCCTTAAGTGCTGCTTTTCTTGTGAAATTTCGTGCAGTTTAGTATTTTGTCAGTTCTTGAAAAATAATTGTTCAATTGTCTGTTCACTGAGAGGGGTTTTGTATCTGTCAACATACTAGACTTACTGGGATAGTATGTTGGCAACGTACTTTTGAAGTGATGCATACTCTCCATTTTTTTGAGTTTTCTCCATCTCAGCAGTCGGACTTTGTACTTGTTTGCAGCCGATTCTCCCTAGAAACTCTTTCCAAAGAAAAGCGATACACGACAAAGCATTTCCATGGCTAAGGAGGTCAAGAATCTGAGATAAGTGTAGACATGACAGCCACCATATTTCCAGACACTGAGAACAGAGCCAGGGTGCTGGCATGCCAAAAGTAACAATTTCTACAACTTGTACTAAAGTGTAAAGCTGCATATACAAGTGTGGTGGTTTTGCCCTGGCTGGAGGATGGACGCCCACCAAAGCCGTCCTATCACTCCCCTTTTCAGCTGGACAGGGGTGAAAATATATATTAAGAGGCTTAGGAGTCAAGATATGGACAGGGAGAGATCATTCAACAATCAGTGTCACGGGCAAAACAGACTCAACACAGAATAAAGGAAACAAAACTCTCTGATTTATCACCCTACACTACACACACAGTGAGACCAGAGTCAGATAATAAGTGTGACCCCATCTTAAAGCACCTCCCTCCACCCCTCCCTTCCTAGCAGACTGCACTTTAGTCATGATTTCGCTCCCTTCTTCCCCACTTTGTGGCACGGGGAGGGGCAGGGAATGGGAAAATGGGGGGTTTCTGTCAGTTCCTTCCAAGTTGGTTTCCTTCTTTCCCCTCACTCCAGCATGGGGTCCCACCCATGGGAGACAGTCCTCCATGAACATCTCCAATGTGAGTCCTTTCCCACAGGGCTTCAACTCTTCACCAGCTGCCCCAGCAGGGGTCACTGCTATGGCTGGCAGTAATAAATCACAGAATATCTCTCAGACCCAGACTGCTCCAGCCTGACCCCCACAGGGCCACCAGCCTCCCCTCAGCAAACCTGCTCCAGTGTGGATCTCTCTCTCATTCATCTCTGTGTCTCCGTCTCTCTCCATGGCTGCAAGTGCTGGCAGAGGCTTGCTCCAACACGGGTCACAGCATCTCCTGTGTGTCTCCCCCTGCTCCAGCGTGGGGCCTCTCCTCGGGCTGCAGGTGGGGTCTTGGCCTTTTCCATGGGCTGTGGGGGGCCACCCACTCCACCATGGGTTTCTCCACATGCATATATACTTTCTCTTTTCCTTATAAAAAATAAATTTTCCTTTGTCTTTCAAGGGACATTAGTTTCAAGGGACATTCTTTCTCCTGCTGCAAAAAGCTTGCTACTTTCTTCCAGAATACTTCTTTCCTGTAGTTTTTTGATGAGCATTTTCTTAAGAGTCCTGTGATTTTCTTGTACCATAGAATCATAGAACCACATCATATTCCTTGTCACTCTCCTAAAAACTCCACAGAAATAAAACAGCATTCTTGTTAAGATAAACAAGCAATATGAGAAAGAAATTTTATCTGGCTGCTTGAACACAAATGTTAATGCCCAGCTATTGCTAGCTGCCTGAAAGCCATATGATAAAATCTATACTGCTAAAAATCAAAAACTTTTTTCTAAAGCACCAGCAGAATACTATCAGAACAATATTCTTTTAGTAGCCTGGTAACCTCAAAATATAAAAGAAAAAATCATATTGATTTTGCAGGTGTATCAGACCAAAACCTTGTATCAGCATATATACAATAGACATCAGTACATAACTATCAAAGCAATAGGACGCTTTAATGATGCTCACAGGCCCAGCTGGGTAGTTGACTCTCTTGTTTGCATTTAAGCTATCTATCTCATTTGTTTGGAAAAATGAAATACACTGCATCGATTCCAATTCTGACTAAGGAGAAATAGGTACCCTACAGACACCATGAGGGACTTAAGCAGCTATATTGTAGATGGAGAAAAATTAAGTCAATGTAAAGCACTGCTTTACAAGTGTCACATGCCAGATTCTTTTACATGCTACAAAGAAAATACACCATGTTTTGCTATACTCTTTGCCACCATTATGTATCTGCGTGAATATATAAGATTATAAATTATTTCATGGGTTTAATGCATAATTAAAGGAACTTGTAGTTTGATTCCACTTTAAATATGCCAACACAGAGCTCAGAAACCTAAATAATCCAACTATGACACACTGGGGAACAGAAATCCACACATGTGACACCAGCATGGGAGAGGTAAATTACAGAAACAGTGGCTGTTGCAATGTCTCAAGTTTCTATTTGGTCAATATCAATGTAGCAGAAGAAAGTTAACACTGTCCTTTATCAGTAGTAGCATCCTTCACCACTGCCTCTAGAAAAAGAAATGTTACTGTTTTACCACTAAAAAAATCCATGAAGAACAACTACTTGTACCACTTTCTGGAAGACCAATGCTGGATGCTGAGTCTGTTATATATATGTCCATACCTTGGAGAAAGGACTGCGTCTTCCCTGAAGTTTTGCACTGCAGCAAGGAGATAATGGATGGAAAAATAAAACAGTAAGAAACTTGGATGCAATGCCTTAAAGTATCTTCTGTGCTGTGGAAAGGATTTTGAGATCTGCCAGATCAGAAGGTATAAAAGAATTATCTTAATGTGGATAGGTATGTTCTCACCAAATTGGAGGTCATGATAGGATTTGTTTTGGAATGAAAAGGAGGAAAAACACAAGCCACCAGGCAGGGCAAGCTCTGCTTGGGGCAGAGTGGCTGGAGAGCTCCCTGGAGGAAAAGGACCTGGGGGTGTTAGTGGACAGAGGGCTGAACATGAGCCAGCAGTGTGCCCACGTGGCCAAGAAGCCCAACAGCATCCTGGCCTGTATGAGGAATGGTGTGACCAGCAGGAGTAGGGAAGTGGTTGTTCCGTTATACTCAGCTCTGGTGAGGCCAAGTACTGTGTCTAATTTTGGGCCACTCACTACAAGAAGGACGTTGAGATGCTGGAGCATCTCTCAGGTAACAAGTGATAGGATGAGAGGAAATGGTTTCAAATTGCACCAGGGAAGATTTAGGTTAGATATCAGGAAGAATTATTTTACTGAAAGGGTAGTCAAATATTGGAGCAGGCTGCCCAGGAAGGTGGTGGAATCACCATCCCTGGAGGTATTTAAAAGACGTGTAGATGTTGTGCTAGGGGATGTGGTCTAGAGGTGGACTAGGCAAGGGTTAGGCTATGGTTGGACTCAGTGATCTTAAAGGTCTCTTCCAACCCAAGTGATTCTATGATTCTAAGCAAAAAGTATTTTTCCTAACACCCAGGAAAAAATAGTAGGATATTTCAGTAGGAAACCTAGAGTGACAATAACTCCCCCAAAAGTAGCTGAGAAGAATGGAGAAAAGTGCTGTCTCTGTCTCTCTGCAGTAGAAGTCAGAGATAGTCTGTCACTGACTCAGCTCAAATCATGGGAGCACAACACAACATTACCTACCTTTATCTGTGTGGGAACTAGAAGTCTGCCACAGCAGGATTCCTCCTTAAACTCCCTGTGGTACAGTATAACTCCACACATGTTCCTACTGCCTGCATCTTACAAATAGATGTAAAAATCTAGTTCTGATGAAAATTCATGCTCAGCTACTGCTTTTATCTAAATGTTTGCGCAGTCTTTTTTGTGTTAGGAACAGTAGCCAGTCTTTGATATCACTTTACAGACACAAAAGCTTTCCATCTTGCTGCAACAGACTGTAGGGAATCAGTGCTCAATCCCAAATTAGTTATATTTTAAGTTAGGGCTACTCTCAGCTAAGTTTCCAGTAAGGCATTCCATCTAGCTGTATCTTAGTATAGTCAAGTACGTATCCTGTGCAATCCTTTCATCTAAGCATCCATCTTTTCCTGAAGAGGATAGAGGATGTCTTTTCTGAGCTGCTAGTGTTTCTTCAGCCTCCAAACACTTTGCCATTTGGACTGCACCCTGAGGCAGCCCTAAGTAGCAAGCACTGACAGTGAGCGTGTTGCCCTTCATTGTGTTTTCGGAAAGAAGCATCACTCAGGTGCACTCACAAAGGTCTATCTGGAATTTATGGCGAGCTCTGTGTGGTCAGATTTAATGAGTTAATTAGAGTATCTGGACAGGCAGCACAGTTCTGATATGCAGGGACTTGGTCCTGTCTTGTTACATTTTGCTTGAGAGTAGCCTCTGATGCAAAGTAATTAATTTTCAGATTCATGTTGCTGCACTATCTGACAGGTTTCTCCTGTTTTCTTCTGAAATGGTTTGACTTAGAGGGACAAATGCCACTCGATAAAGTGGCAAATGGTTGTTTATAGGTAGCAGTTTCTACAGAAACTTACGTCTTTCCTCTGATTGTCCTTGCATGCTTTGGGTACAGAAAGGCTGATCAAAGGTCTGGCACAGCAATCATTTGTCATGCAGACAGACCTGATAACTCAGTATAAAAAAAAATAGTGCAAACAATCAAGCTGTGGTTTGATAACAGGATTCTGAGAATATGAGATTAATCACTACGACTTCATTGTCAGCAAATCAGGTTTCGGACTTTCTTAGGTTTCTTCAGTGCTTGTGCTCATCACTAACATTAAATACTAAAATTTAGATATTTGGTTTTTAAAGAAAGAATTGTTAAGGGAAAAAAAACCAAACTACATTTAAGTCAGAAACTATCAGTAGTGATTTATCCCTTTATATAGCCTTCTTCATTTTAAAAGGGAATTTGTTCTTTCATCCTTGGAGGCAAAAGTGAAAGTTAATTTACTACCTGAATAAATTTAGGAGGTTCAATCTTTAATGACACCTCAAATCATGATGCATGTAAAGATTTCACGGCAAGCTAAAGTAGCCTTTTATTCAGAGAATGGCCTGTCCACAGAGTTACACTTCAAGCATAGGATTATGTTACATGTTGTTTGTCAAGGAAGAGCAGTCTTTTTTTGCCAGCTGTCTTAAGAATGTCCTGCAGTTGACAGGCTAGTGGACCAAAAACCTTGGCTGAATTTGTTGGTTGCTGTTTCTGGTTAGCTCTACTAAATAAAGGCGCAGCTAAACCCCTCTTCATTATCACTTTGATGATGGCTAGATCAACAAAAAACAACTGTTTAACTGGGCTTCTTGGAGCTATTTTATATCTATGCAGTTAAAGGGATTTTGCAGGATGAGCCTTTGATTTCATTGTGGTTAGGCATGTGACAGCTGGGGACAGACCAGAACTTGCAGTGAGAAGATGGCCAGAAGAGCACACTCAACCTCAGAAAGACTATAAATAAAATACTTTTATTAAACTGGAGAGTAGCTTTTAATGGGGAAGAAGAAACCTCTGTTTTTGCTGCTCCTTCCTCCTTTCTTTCTAACTTCTTTCTACAGTGAGGAAGCAAAAAGCAGTCATAGCTATGTTTCCAGTAACAGATAGGAGGGCTGAATAGAAGAGGATCCTCGTCAATTTATCTGCTTAATGGAAATTGCACAAGACCTGAATGTTAGCTAATGGTTTGGGTCAGAAGAGGTAGAGCTAGATGTATGCACAGCCTGTATACTTGCTAAAGCTCTGAGACAGAAGACCTTGAGGTACCGTCCAGGGTAATGACATGCTATTTTCTTCTTCCTAATTAATTGTGTGGAGAAAGGTATGCATTCAGCATCAATTTCCCTCCACAGAAGTTTTTTGTTTGTTTTTGGATAAATTTTCAGGTCCTGTGAAAAGGAAAGTCCAAAGACCTGTATTTAACAAACATAAAATGCATTTTTCAGCTACACTGGCCAATAGCTCCAGGCACCAAGGTATGTAGGGTTTTCATGCCTTCAGCTCTCTTTGAGCTTTAGTGAATGGATACAGGGCAGGGAGCCTGAGAAATAACTGATCTGGGAGCCTCTGAGCTTCAGAGTTGGGCCAGTGAGTGAAGGAAGGAGTTTCACAAGCACTGCTGTGGAAATTCAGAGCTTCTTAGTGGCAGCTGAACTTGGGGAATGCTTGGCCACCACCATAGCCTCTCAGACTGTGCTTCATGTAAGAAGAACCAGCGGATGAAAATTGCCTGAAGGATGCCATGTTAAGGCAGAGTCTTACACTTGATTCAGGTGTGGTCGCCTTTCCTCATCCCACTTCTGCTCAGATTTCAATTTGGAAATCCATAGGCCAAACGAACATAATGTGTATCTAACATTAAGATGCTAAGTGTACTCTGCCCAGGGTGTCTTTCAACATTTGGCAACCAAATGCTCACCAAGTTATTTCAAAGCAACATGCAACTTGTCTGTAGATCGAGGGTTTGTTTGGGTTTTTTTCTTACTGAACAAGCACATATGGATTTCCCATTTTACATTTCAGGCTTGGTCCCTCATACAGCACCCACACATTGATTTAAATGTAGAACCCTAATTGCCAATATAAGAAAATGCATTTAATTTCATTTCCTTTGTTTATTTATTTATTAAATGGCATTTGAAATATCTTTATTTTCTTTCTATTCCTTTCCTAAAGACACATTTATTTGATGAGAGACTAGTAGATGCAAAACCAACCCCAACAAATATGAGCTATCTGCAGCTAATGTACTTTATTTCTTAATCAGTACATGTTGGACTTTACCTCTATAATATATTCTTCTCCTCACACTCTACCTGCATCACCTTCCTGGTCGGAATAATCTCATTTTTCTTCTTTTCTTCTAATGTTGACATGAATCACACTCTTTTCTGAGAACAGACTAGGTGCTCTTTTTCTTGAAAAAGATAACACACATTTTGTAAAATGCAGCAAAATACACTTGGTGAGGTGATTACATGACCTGAACACTAAGGCTTATCGGGCAGCCCCGGTTGCACACACACACACACACACAGACACACACACACAGAACTCTTCAAGCAAGGCAAAATGCAGTACCATACAGTCTGCAAATTTTTGTAGAAAGGGTTATTTCTTTTGCTTTAATAGACTCTCCTAAATTCTGCTTTGCCACGGGGTGGTGCTCTCAACATACAGTAGAGACCCAATCCCTGAAACACGCCAATCTCCTCCTTAGTTAAATCACCAGCCAAAATCATTTTGCATGAATGCCATCTATAAGGTTATAAGGGAAGCTGAATGAAAACTGCATTCCCCTCCCTACGGTAGCAAAAAGGGGTGGGGAGGGAAAGTTATGTTCCATCAGCCTGACAGTCATTCCCCAAAGCAGTGTCTTTTGCTGACTAACATCCCCTTCCCCCTGCCCTTCAAAATATGTACGGCATGCATTTCTACTTAGAAGACATGAGATTATCAGCAATATTGTCTTTATTTTTAAAACCTTTCCAAGCACTTCAAAAGCAGCTGGCCACCACTGCAGCACCTTGCTTTCCTCCCTTCAGTATACCAACTTGTGTCCTCCTGCAGCCTGTAGAGTTGAGAAACTTTCTGCTCTGATACTTAGGGTATTTGTAATTTTTAGAGAATAGGGCACTTTTTTTGCCTTTTTTTTTTTTTTTTTGAGGGCGTGGGAGTATAAAAACTGGCAAAAGAAGTTTTTTAAAAAAAACCAAAACCAACAAAAAACCAGGGACCTGACTTGTGTGAAAAACAGAGTTAGGACAGGAATAGAGGTTCTGCTATGCAAAGGATTTAAAGCTTTTCACATCTGTTTTTGCTCTTGTACCAAACATTTTGAATTTATCTGAAGAATTGACCCACAGCTTTTAAAAAGACAAAATCATTTTAGGTTGATTGAACGAATTCACTTCCAAGAAACTAAAATGTACACTGAGTTTTAACTGACATTCTGCAAACCAACTTGAAAGGAAAGGTAATTTTGACCAAAATACTTTTATTGTCATTGCCTTTAAGAGCAAGCCAAAACACAATGTTTCAGCAGCATTAGGAAAAATAGAGAAGTAGCCGTGGAAGAACAGATTCACTGTATTCTATTAACGTTTTCTCAGGTGAAGAAGTACAAAAAATTATTAAGAAGTAAAGTTTAGTAGACTTTTTGGTCAAAAGCCTTTATTCTTTTAATGTATCATTTTATATTTATGCTGAGAAGAATCTACTCTGAATTACTCTTTAGATGGTACCAGATAGGTAACTGTAGCATAGACACTGTTCAGTGCCTCTTTTGAAAGGGATGGATAAGGGATGGTAAGCTCTAGTCTAGCCCTTCACTTCATTTGTCTTTCATTTATTGTCAAGTCATGCTCATCTGTGACCATACGAGAGTACTATGGCAAAATCAATCTTTCTTAAAGCTTTAAAATACTTTCTTCACTGGTGAACGTATATTTGTAGCCCAGTGTTCCTAACACATGCTGTAGAATAGTTCTGAGACCCGGGATATCTGTTTACATGTGTAAAATGTCTGCCTTGAATCAATATGGTTAACCATAAAACTTTGTTGACATTAGGTAAGAAATGACATGTAATTGAAGGTTTTAAACAAGTTCGTATGTATATTTAATGACAGGAATGTGATAACCTCCTTTTTATCTGATGTCTTTATCAGTTTCTAGTGATCATGAATCAGAATGTGTCTGACACAAATAAGTCATTTTAACTGTCACCCATTTCTCCCAAGCCAGCCACATCTGTGCAATGGCCATCTTAATTTATTTCCTTACTCTCTTAATCAGCAGTATCATTCCAGCTGATACTCTTACAGCACCCATACCTGAAATTTCCCTCTCCAAGACAGTCTGTACCCATCTGTATTCCCCGTCAGATAACTTTGCATTCCCCCGTGATAAAAGAAACTTAAAGCTTGCCTCTTCATTGTTGACCCTTAATTTTAAGAGCTAGTCATTGAGGGACCAGTACCCCTTAATAACCATTCTGTAACATCTCCACACAAAGCCTTAATAGATACATATTCCTTCCTAATGCTTGGACCTAGCAACAGTTTATCAGTCTCCTGCCCTTCACAAGAAGCATTTTATTGAAAAGAAGGTTGCAGAGAAGACAAAAATAATTATCTGTTGAACAAGTCTGCAGTCAACCCGTAGTAAATAAAGGCAACAAGCAAGCATCAGAGGCATTTCTAGGAGGGAAGAAAGAGACCACAACCTGAATAAGCTTCTGTGCTATTTTTTCCGTGTTCACTAGACCATGCCAATGAATCTTGTTCCATGAGTAAGGGTGAATTCATTTTCTGGGTAAACTATTGCCATGAGGACGGGCAGAAACACAGACTGCCTGACAACTGCAAGCACTCTTATAACAGATGCAGCACAGAGAGGGCAAGCTCTCTTTTGCTAATAATTAAAAAGGCTAAATTAATTGAAGAGAAACCAGTAAAGCAATTGTAGCGCTGTCCACACTCACAACAACAGAACCCCCAGTAGAGGATAAATGTGTGCACTGGGCTTTGCTGGCAATGCTAGTCATGTCCTTTGCAGCCCCTTTCCACACAGCACACCACCATTTCTTCCATAGCGCAGTCGGGCTAAGACTGACATGTATGCAGGAAAATGCAACTTCCCTTTCCATTTCTCCTTTTTTCCTGTGGCATTCTTGGCCAGCTCCACAGGCACATGCAGTGTGCTTCACCTGAGGCTTTGGTATGTGGTGGGTATCTAACACGCATCCCGAGGCACAAAGACTACTGACACCTCTGTTTTCAAAGCAGAAGCTTATGCTGCTTAATCATTGTGCCTAGTCTTTGAAAATAAAGAGGATAATGCTGGACCATTTTCCTTGTGATCAACTCAGTATTACCTCAGTCAAGCTCACAAACTGTTGCTTGGTTATTTGACTTTCCCCAAAATGTCCTGTTTTATTTGAGTGTGAAGCTTTATGGACTGTCATAATTATTATGGTCTCAGTATAACTTTGTGTTCAATTAGTGTCTGAAAAATCTATCTACATAAGTGTTTGAAGAGGCTTGAAGAAAAAGGGCTAGCCAGCTTCCCTCAGTCTGAAGTTCCTTGAAGAGGCTAATTACCAACATGTCTCAACTCACACAAAAGACAGTAGTGATGAGCTCTCCCATTTATGTTTGTACTGGGTTTTGTGAACTACAAGATTCAGGGGTTTGCCCTCAATTCCAAACACAAAAACTCTTCGCATTGAAAAATGCTCACCAAAGAGGGGGGGCGGGGAAGAGATAGTTTTTATCTCTCACTGTAACAGATAGCCAAACACAGGAGAAACACAAAAAATAGTCTAACACAGAAAGAATAATATCACCAAAGCAAAATTACTTTTTTTTTCTTTTTTTTTTTTAAATTAAGAAGTATAATAAGTTTATCTCCTCCATGAAAAAAAAATCTATTTCAAAGCAAAAAATTAAATCTACCTTGTGGTGGTTTGACCCTGTCTGGAGGACAGATGCCCACCAAAGCTGCTCTATCACTGCCTTCCTCAGCTGGATGGAGGAGAAACTATATGTTGAGAGGCTCAGGAGTCGAGATAAGGACAGGGAGAGAGATCATCCCACAATCAGTGTCATGGGCAAAACAGGCTCAGCACAGAATTAAAAACCCATCTAATTTATCATGTACACACACACAAAGAAAAGAGAGTAGGATAATGAGAAGTAAAACCAAATCTTAAAATACCTCCCCCCACCCCTCCCTTCTTCATGTACTTAACTTTATTCATGATTTCGCTCCCTTGCTCCCTGCCAGGTGGCACATGGGAAAGACAGGGAATGGGGGTTTTGGTCAGTTGTTCACAAGTTTTCCTTCTTAGCCAGGGGGACATTCCTCACACCCTTCCCCTGCTGCACTGTGGGGTCCCACCCACTGGAAACAGCCCTCCACGAACTTCTCCAGCGTGAGTCCTTTCCCATGAGGCTTCAGCTCTTCACCAACTGCCCTAGCGTGGGTCACTGCTATGGGGTACAATCTCTCAGGCCTAGGCTGCTCCAACCTGATCACCCACAGAGTCACAATTTCCCCAGCAAATCTACTCTGGTGTAGGCGTCTCTCACCAAGGGCTGAAGGTCCTGCCAGGAGCTTGCTCTAACATGGGTCACAGCCTCTTCCATAAGTCTCCACCCTCTCCAGCGTGGGGTGTCTCCATGGGCTGCAGGTAGGATCACTGCTCTGCATCATCTTCCATGGGCTGCAGAGGAACAACATGCTTCACCAACATCTTCTTCACAGGCTGCAAGGGAATATCTCTCTCTCTGGCGCCTAGGGCACCTCCTTCCCCCTCTTCTTCACTGACCTTGGTGTCTGCAGAGTTTCTTAAATTTTCTCACTCCCTTCTCTGGTGGCAAAAAGTGGCTGCTTGAGGTTTTTTTCCTCTTAAATATGATTCCAAGATGCGCTGTGACCGTCACTGATAGGCTCGGCTTTGGTCAGCGGTGGGTCCAGCCTTCAGCCAGCTGGTGTTTGCTCTGTGGGGCCTGCAGAGAGCTTCTGGCTGTTTATTGCAGAAGTCACCTGGGCAGCCCCCTCTCCTCCACCAGAACCTTGCCATGAAAATCCACAACATACCTATTAATGCTCCACCGTGGGGAGGCATTATATGATAGGTGTCAAAAGATACAGATCCTTGCATGACTAACAAGTAATTTTCCTAAAAAGGGGAGGGACACATAATTCATTTAATTTTCAATGAATGTAGATCCTCCAGTGTCACCTTTTATAAACATGTGCAACTATTATCTGGTTTGGATACTGTAAATAAATTATGCTGCTTGCATTTTACCTCAGCCTGGCTTGAGGCAAGAGAAATTTCAATGTAACTTAGTAGTAACAAGTTGCCTGCTAACCAAGACATCAATAAACCAGGCACTGGGATGCCTTCAAGTATTCTGGTTGAGCAGCACATTCTCCAGAGTATCCAAGAGTCACACAACTGACTCCTTTAGAAGCTGCACAGGACAGGAGGAGAGATCTCTTTACAAGGGTCAGGAGGAGAAGAAGGAGGAGAGAGATCTTCCCATTGTAGGTGGTAACCAAGAAGGGCCTCTAGCACGCAGCAAGGTGCTGGGGAGATTGCTGGAAACTACCTGCCCCCCGGGGAGCATGGCCAGCTCATCTCTCCACTCTTTTCTGCTCATCATCGTGCCAAGAAAAACACACAAAGCAAAAAGGAGTTAATGATATAATTTGATATGAAGCTACCAAAAAAAAACAAACAAAAAAAACCCAAAAAAACCCCTGCCAAAACAAGGCAAAGTTTGTGTGTAGAACATTCAACAAGAATCTGTGTGATTCCTGTGGTAGAGAGGACAGGAAGAAGTATAACAGAAAAAAAGAGCAAAAAATGCAGCTTGCTTTTACTAGTAAAAGTTGTTACTAGTTCTAACTGCTGCAGGACTAGGACTGTAAACTGATCTGCTCTTTATACATATAGCAGATACACTGATGTAACTCAGAGGAGCCTTGTGGTCTTACTAGCAGATGGCAGCTCAAAAAAGAGCTGCACTGCCTTCAAAACACAGCCACTGCCTGACTGGAAACACAGGTTCCAAAAGCACAATAGATGCAACACACAATGTTTGGGTAATTAAATGACTGTGCTGTGCTGAGCTAAAGACTGCTGAATTCTCAAACTTACTTTTTTGCCTTTGTGGTTTGTTTTTTTTCCTTTGACCTCTATGAAGCAGCCACACTGTGGTGAAAGACAGCCTGGTATCTTCTTAGACCAACAATCAGATTAGCTTTATTTGCTCAAGAGAATATATTTACCAGCCAGTATAGAACATTTGACAACAGCTGAACTAACACATGCAGTAAAGTTTGGCAGCTGAAGGGCAAACAATTCATAAGCAAAGATTAATTGAAAAAATTTACTTTTTTTTGGTTTTGTTGTTGTTGTTGCCAAATAATGCCAGCTGGTTGTGAAAATACTGTTTATGAAATTGGAGATTTTTCTTTACTAATTCAATTTTTTGTGCATAATTCTTTTTAATGAGAAAGTTGGGGGGAGACACAATCAAAATAAATTTTACTGTAAATAGCAGAAAACTAAGTTCCAAATTATTTCCAGTGGCAGCTCACAAAAAGCTTGAATTTTGGTTTCATCATGATATAGAGAAATATTTCTAAAAGATGCAAATAAACCAACATTCATTTAAGTCTGTGAAATACAGCCGGTAAAAGTAGTTTTTGTTCTCTGATTTTCTGCATTAGCAAGACTAAAAAGCATACTTAATCTAACAAAAGCTGGAAGGGTCATGGCAGAAAGCTTTTTTAAATCTAGCCTTCAGATACTGACAAAGGCCATTTGGTCTTGTCAGAGTGCAACTGGCTGTGCTTTTTGTGCAGCTTGAGAGAAATAAGACAAAGCTTTACCAGCTTTTAGAAGTATCAAACAGTCCCAAAAAACCCTTCTGTTGTAGCTAAAAGAATACTAAAGGTGTAAGATTTCTCTTGATGCATTCTGTGGAATTAATCTATCACACACTGACTTTGGAGCCGGATGTAATTTTACCTGTCTGAACTCCGTGAAGGAATTTGGAGAGACGCTGATCCGAGTCATAGTTTCAGTTGAGGTTTCTTGAGGCTTTGTTTATACCTGAACGCTGGGTCATCCTGTGGCGTGCCTCTGGGTTTTAGTCCTTCTAGTGCCTGGGCTGGGCAAGCCATGGAACATCACAACTCCTCCCCTGAGCTGGTCTGCCCCAGCACATCATCACTGATGATGGCAGCAGAAACAATGGCAGAGTCAAAGCACATCTCATCCTGAATGGAAGACACCAAACACCAGGAATGTGCAGACACAGTTATCACCAGCCCATTTAGCTCTGTATCTTTCTCATCCCACAAGATGAACACTTTATCTACTGCTTGAGGGTCCTTATTTTGCTGTTGCCTAACTGTCATCAATGCAGTACCCCCTTTAAATTTATGTAACTTACAGGATTCCCCTCCCTCCCCGTCCCCCGTCCCCCCGTCCCCCGTCCCCCCTCGCCTTGGAGCTGAAAAATGCATTTAAAATGTTTTCAAGAACATTTATGTCCACTACTCCAAGCAGATTTCTTGGCTTATTCAAATTTTGGAGAGTAATTTTCAGATAACAAGTATACTTTTCAAAGGTTGGGTGATATAATAGTGAAAGACGTAAGCACATATTCAAGGAACTGAAATGGTCTTAACAGGGTTAACATACACTGAACTCGAGCCTCCTCCACTTGTGATTCTTGGTAAGACAAAAATGCTACCAGGCAGATATCTAAGGTCCTCTCAAAAATTCCTCTAGACTTGAACCTCTAGAAGGAGTGCAAAAGAGATGGTAATGTTGGCAGAAATTTCCCTTCCCTCCACTGAAAGAACACCACTTATATCAGCCTTTACCATAAGCAGCATGTAAAGGGAAGCAGCATGGGCACAGCACCCAAACCAGCAGTACTCTGGATCCTCCAGAGACCAAGGATCACTGGAAAAGACTTAAGGTATGTACTCCTCTTGAACATTAGGCATATTTCTCTTCACACTGAAAGAAAAAATGTTCAGAACCAAACCATATTGTCAGAACCATACAACCACCAGGGTTACATCCTATTTATTGCAATAGCTGCAAATATCTTCAAATGTGAAGTGCACCGGTTTTATTTTAAGACATTCAGAACACATTTGTTGCATTTTAAAAGTGCTAATATACTAAGTCCCTGGCCATGCAAGGAAAAGAGACCTTTACATAGTTAAACTTCCCACATAAAAATCTCTAGTAGATTTGAGTCATATATTAGAGGCAATGCTACAGGTAGCAGAGCTTGTTAAAACATAAAAGTTTTTGCTTGAAAGGGAACTCTGATGAAATATCCTTTCATCTTCAAATCAAAAGTAAATAAATTAAAAAAAAAAAAGGGGGTTTACCATTTCCCAAGAACAGAAACATCATTAAAACAAGTGGGGTTTTGGACAATTTAAGGTACCTATAAGAGCAACAGCATTAAGAAATCTGAGTTCCCTAGGTAGGGCTGGTAATTAAATTGTGTGACAATAGTCTAAAAATAACCTTGTGCTCTCATGTACCATTTAGACTGTTGAGCTAACATTTTCTGGTGAAATACTGTTCTTTCAGAGTTTTCAATTGACTCTGTGAAATAGCTCAGTCAGGCCCTGTACATGTTGGCTTAAAGAGCAAAGCATGGGGTGCTGCGCTATTGTTCAATTGTCTTTCCTCTGAAGTGGCTGCTGGCTTTTTTCCCCTTATTAACACCACAATCTGTGCGAGGGAAGTTGAAAGATTTGGGAGTGCTAACTCATACACCATTCCCATTGCAGGGTGGGGGTGTGTTTTTTAAAAGGCTGTAATATTCATCTAATGCAAGTAGAGTCTCTGTGTGAGGATATATATCACCCTTTTTCATGAGGTGCTTCACAGCAATTCACTTTAGGTTCTGACCATACATGGGCACCCCAGTCATCAGCGACAGGGAAGGGACCCTTCAAGAGGGTGGTTCAGAGCCAGACCCTAATGCAAGCAGTTGTGATTGCTTGCCCCCTACTCACTGCAGTGGGAGTAAAGGGAAACAAGACAGGTTACATTATCTGGCTCATTAGGTACCTAAACTTGGCTAGTGTGAATGCTAACACTGTAAAAAACAAAGTTAAGGGGCAATAACTCTCCCCAAATGACCCTGGAGCTCCATACTACGACTTTGGTACCACCTGGTACTACCCCACCAGTCTCTTGGTCTCATTTAACTTCATGGCAGTTTCTCCATTCTATTCAAACATCAGATTTTCAAGGAAAACTGCATGAGGAAAATTTTCACAGTGCCTATACAATTGTCTTACAAGTCACAACCTTGGATTTTGCCTTCCATGAATAGAAATATAGCTTGGGTGAAATTTGGTCTTATGCTCACTTTAATAAGGCTTCTGTTGAGTGTGAATTCATCTGGAGGATTACCAGCGCTAAATTCAGCTTCAAGCAGAGGACCAGCTCACGTCTCAGATCCTGATTTCCAGGTGCAGAATTCTCTCGACCCAAAAGTTGGGCCAGAAAAACCTTGGGAGCGCTCTTCACTGTTTGTTAGTCTCATCCGTCTGTTCCACCTGCTCATTTCTATCTGTGCCCCACTGTTTCTCTCCTGTGATTGTACAAGACCACTTTGCTTCTGGGAAAAACAGAGTCTTGACATGACTGCAAAAAGTGCAGCGCTAGCTGTGGTATTTGGTCTGATAGCATGCAAATAAATTGCCTTCAATCAATGTTCTTCCTGCAAGGAGCTGCTAAAAGGGACAGATTTCTCAACTCTTAGGTTAAATCTCACTGTGCATTAGGTAATATGTACAGCAAAAATTAGTTTTATGAGGAGCACAAAAAAAGAACCAAAGTTGGTCCCTAACTAAAAGTTAGAAGAACCAAAGTTGGTCACTAGCAGTTATTTCTGCAAACTAACAAATCTGGAGGCAAAAAAAATCTGGAAGAGGGCAGCCCAAAGCCTACATGCTGGAAGCAGGGAAAGGCATTTCTCATTCCTAATGAACTTGCAATGCTAACTAGCCACTGTATCATTTGAGAATTTGATGATTATGAAGTGTTAGACTGAGACATTCAAAGCTATGTTTGAGATTCAAACGTTCAGTGCTCACCAAGATGAGAGATGGAAGCAGGATTGCTGCAGGATAAGCAGGTAAAAGGGCCTGAGAGTGAGAACAAGGCAGTGGCAGGCAACAGGCTGTGGCTGAAAAACACAAGAGTGACAATACTGGAGTAGTTTAACGGAGGCAATTTATTTGAAGGTGTCAACCTCTAATCCAACAAACACTGTAGAAATGAAGAATTCTTATGGAGGAGGCTACAAACCCATTCCTAATCGTATTCACTGTTGACTTAATTTTCAAGAGCAGAATTTGCTTGGATATAGTTTGAAATTTGGGGAATCAGCTATATGTCAGGTCGGTTAAACTTTTGTGATATGCTTCTCCAAGTGGGAAGGCCTGAAGTAGACCTTGGATGGGAACGTAATTGTTAAATACCAAAGTAAATTTTCATGGATAACAAATAATTGATTCTATAAAAGTGGTAACTATTTTCACTGGGTTTATCCAGTAGAAATATTTGTAGATATTTTGCCATTTTTATATACAGATCAGGCCATTCTGTAGGTAAGGCTCGATATATAATTTCCCTTTCCTTTTTCCTTTCCTTTCCTTTCCTTTCCTTTCCTTTTCCTTTCCTTTCCTTTCCTTTCCTTTCCTTTCTCCTTTCCTTTCCTTTTCCTTTCCTTTCCTTTCCTTTCCTTTTCCTTTCCTTTCCTTTCCTTTCCTTTCCTTTCCTTTCCTTTCCTTTCCTTTCCTTTCCTTTCCTTTCCTTTCCTTTCCTTTCCCTTTTCCCTTTCCCTTTCCCTTTCCCTTTCCCTTTCCCTTTCCCTTTCCCTTTCCCTTTCCCTTTCCCTTTCCCTTTCCCTTTCCCTTTCCCTTTCCCTTTCCCTTTCCCTTTCTCTTTAGCTTTCTTTCCCCCTTTTCTTCTTTAATCCTTTTCTTATTTTCTTTTCTTTTCTCTCTTCTCTTTTTGCCTTGCTTCGCCTTCCCTTCCCTTCCCTTCCCTTCCCTTCCCTTCCCTTCCCTTCCCTTCCCTTCCCTTCCTCCTTCCCTTCCCTTTCCCTTCCCTTTCCCTTCCCTTCCCTTCTTTGTAGGTACAAAGGTCCAGCCTTTCCCCAATTGCTTTTTGGGGGGGAGGCTCCGAGATGAAAGGCGAGCGAGGTAACCCCGAGCCGCCCGGCCCGCCCTGCAGCCATGGCTCAGCCTCGACTTGTCTCAAAAAAAAACAACCCAACAAACCAAACCAAAACCAAACCCCCCAAAACCCCACCCACGGTGTTGAGGCTTTTAGCATGAAATACGGGTGGCCGGTGCTAAAGCGAGCCTTCGCCACTGGATGGGGCTCTCCACACACAAGTGACGCTCTCAAGACCCCCGCCATGGTAACGCCGGCGCAGCACTGAGCGGTGTGCGTAGGTGGGGGGGCGGGGGCGCAGAGCGGCCTCCGGTTCTGCGAGCGGCCGCAGGCTGCGCCGGGCGGGGTCGGGGGGGACGGGGGGACGACGTGCACCTTTAATCCTTCAAACTAGGGGCTCTTTTATTGCCTCCTGTGTTAGCCCCGCTGAAATGAATGAGGTGATAACGCTGGAAGTGGGTATTAGATGTGTACGTGGTTCCCCCCCCCCCCCAAACTACCTGATACCTACTATCAGAAAGTTACCGTGAGGTCTCAATGGGCAGCAAAAGAGAAACATCGCTTGGAAATAAGGAGTGTTGTAATTATGTTCCTTCACTTTTAATAAGTATTTCATGTGTTTGTATAGTGCATATAACCATAACACCCAGCCCCCCCCCCCCCCCCCCCCCTCCCCCGTGGCTTGTGTTTTATCTCTAGGAATAAGAAGATACACTTATTCCCATTGTACAGTTGCTGAGCAGGCACACAATGGGATTTGCTTGGTAAAGGTCACAGAAAACGTTCGTAATAAAAGAGCAAACTGTGAGCCTGCCAGGCACCAGCCTTCGCACCCTCATTCTTAATGGTCCTGTAAGTATTCGTCTCCCGCAGTAAGGGAAGGCCTGTTGGCCCCTGCTGTCAAACACCACTCACGTTCGCTGTTTGTTAAAAATAATTAAGTTGCAGTTCCAGTTTGACCAAGTAATACTGCGTTTGGAATAACTCAAAAGCTGCAAGCGCTGCAAACGTGCTGTTGGGTTCAGCGTGCAGCTTCAACTCGGAGAGGTACGAACAAACACAGGAGGGAGCTGCACGGCCTGTGATGGCTTCCCACTTTCATAGGAGCAAATGGAAAGGCAGCAGAAACAATTCTGCTCTTATGCACTTTTTACCTGTGTTACTTCTATTTCTCATACTTTTGCTGTGAACTGATGTGATTTTTTAAAATTTTTTTGAGGAGGGATAGGAATCTGTAGTTCCTCACCCCACTACACCAGTTTATCTTTTTTTCTTTATAGTCATCAGCCTCAGTCTCCACTCATATGGCCTCCTGTAGTCTTGTCCATTTTCTAACACAGAATGTTTAACAATACTAGATAGGATGCCACACATGCATCATTCTTTTGTATTGTTAAAATTGCATTTCTGTCTCTCTTGTCATCCTTGGAACCTCTTTCCTTTCTCAAGCCTCTGCTTTAAGCTGCTGCCATTTTGTAGAAAAAAAAAAGGAAAGAAAAATAAACCTCATTTCATTAATCTTAGATATTGAAATGAATTCGTGAAAACTTGTCTAATTAAAAACTGGAGTCCAATGGACAGCAGCAGGGTATAAGCTTTTACCAGCTCTCTCCATGGAGTTGGTTTCATCTTGTGACTGCTCAGTAGACTTCTTTCCCAATCTGTATCCTTAAAATCCACTGCCTGCTCACCACCAGTAAGGTCTTTCTACCCTTCTAATTTGTCCTACCATGAAGAAATTTCCTGTGGCAGACTTACATAGAATATTATAGGAAGTCACTATACTTTGAGACTGACAAAGCAAAACCCCACAAATTAAATATTGATAGGAATTAGGAACCGGAGCATAACCTGTCAGGACAGAGCTATTTCCAGAGAGAGATTCAAGAGTCAAGGGTAATGACTGCTGTTGCAGAGCTGAGACACCACTGGCAGGCTGGAGAAGGTAGCCAGTATTTTGTTTACAAGGAAGGAAGAGAAACTAGAAAATGCTTCAGCTTCCAAAATTGTGTTAGGTTTACTTAAACCTTCCAGTAATTTAGCCTCAACAAGCAGAACATGTTTGCTTTGGGAAAACACCATCAGTGCAGTTCAGGGAAATGGACCCAAGACCATTCACAACCATGCCACAGCAGAGCTTCTGGTGCACCGTTTTGTTGGGGGTAAGCAGAGGGACTGGGACTTCTCAGCCAAGCTAAATGCTTGGTAGCTGAATTGTGGTTAGCAACAGTGCTTACAAGCAGAATCTCATTACCAAGGGAACCCTTAGAAAAATTGGCAGTTGTCAGCCATAGTTAGGGGCACCCCCTCCCTGTTACAGAGCGTGGTGGAAATTACTTCTGTGGTCACAGACCCATCGCTTCAGGCAGTGGTTAGCATAAACCCTTAGACTATAATCCCTTCCACAAACTTTCTTGGCTTCTTCATGAAGCTAGATTTTTCTGGTCTGCTTAAATTCTTCTTAGAAGCCTCATTCAGGAGCTTGCTTTGGCTTGAAACTTATTTCTGATGTTCAGACTGAACTTATGAATGGCCACTGCATAGTACCAACCTTACCTCAGCATGGACACTGGTTAATAACTTAACCATTAGTTTCCCTTTAGTCTAAACTTACTCCTTTCTTGCCTAGCACAAGTCCGTTACTTGCTTGGTTTCTCACTAATCCCCAGTAGGTCCAAATTGGTTCAAATTTTCCACGTTACTGAGGTCTTTGATACAGTGCAAAGACTGAAACAGCCACTGCCAATATGAAATGAGTTGCACAAAACCTATTTCTGGTCAATCCAATATTCTAATTATCCCATTTGCAAGGAGTTCTTTCTTTAGCTCTTCTCCCTCTCCCCCCACCCCGACAAATGCTGCATATTATTGATACCAGAATAACAGTGTAACAGTGTGGTATTTGGCTAGACTTATTCCTCTTTCTTAAATTTAGCTACTACATTTGCAATTTTCCAGCAGTACCATACTGCTCTGACTCAGATTTCTTGGGAGTCCTCCCGCACCAGCTCCTTCATCTGTCTCTGAGAGAGGCTTCCCAGTAACATCCTTACTAAATGCAGTGCTTGAATGTTGCTTGTTCCTCAGGATGATGGTTACCATTCCAACACCCTCCTTTCAGCTAGCCATCCTGCCTTATCAAAACATCCTCATACTCAAAAACAAAAGGAATGTTTTTTGTATGAAGTAGTCACTGGGCTCAAGTTAGGGACTGTCCTCACTGCATACAACATTTGGTATTAAAAAGTTACAGGATTCCAGGCGCATTGTGACTTCTTTGCTTTCCACTGGCAGCAGGAAGGTGAAGAGTTTCTTGTAATAGGGAATGGTGGATTTCTGATGGCTGAGAATAGTGTGGCCCTAGCTATAAACATAAATAAATAAATGCTCACACACTATTCACTGAAAAACAGTTAGATCAAATGGCTTTTTCAGCCGCATCAAAACTCTACCGTGACTTGTGTCAGGGGATCACATACCCTGCTCAACAGAGCAGAATCTGACATCTGAAGGATGCGTTTTTAGTGGCAGAGTGTTTGGAATGGTTCAATTACAAACAGCACTTTCCAAGGATACAGCCGCTCAGTGTAATGATTTCATCTGTTTCCTTGGGGGAATTATGTGATGAATCCACACAGAGCATCTGATTGCATTTACCACCTGCAGGTGTTTTTAAGGTCCTTGCTTGGTTTTAGGAACTTCAGAGCTTCACATACCAAACGGGTATGATTATGGATTTTAGAAAGGGTGGTAAATCATTTCTCTTCTATGGATATTACTATACCAAAGACTATTGGTGCATCAACGGGCATATAAGTTTGTACATAGTTTACTATAGAGCCCTACAAATAGAGAAATGTATTCCTACTGTAGATATATTATTATAAGAGAATGCTGAGTTTCTAAATGAGCCCAAACTTACTTCTTAAATGGAGTCTGTGGAACCAGCTGTATGGTAATAAACCTCTCTGCAGAAAATTTTGGGCTTTCTAAGGATTCCATAACACAGTTTGAAAGAGGTTTATTTGCACTTGTGCATCACGTCTGCTCACATTTAAGTGGAAGAAGATCTTTTCTTGGTGCTACAAAATACATTTCCATCTGTTACTGAGCACTCAAACTCTTACATATTACACAGTCCAGAAGTAGAGACACCCCATTCTGACATTTTACACAGTTACATTAGGCTATGGTCTTTGAGCACATGAATTGCTTCCGTTTTAAGATCTGTGACTTAACTGGTTTGCTTAGGAGACCTCTACTTACCTAAAAACCAAAGAATATGAGCACAACAACCTCTTGTGGGCTTGTTTTCTTAATAATCATTAGAATGCCATGTGTGCTTACAAACTAAGACCAAATACTTTAAAACTAAGCCACTGATAAAATTCCTGCAAGTGCTGCGGCAGGAAACTTTATTGCAGACTTCTGCACAGCCTGTAAAAGTAGTTTTTTGGTCTTCCTGAAAGGAAACAGATCTTCACAAGGAAAACCAAGTATGCCTGTGAACACTAACCTCCTTTTATTTTGACTTCTTTCAGACGGCATCCCTATGATTGGGCAGATTGTTAAACTACAACCACAGAGCAGCACAGAAACATCTAGGCACCCTGAACATTACAGAAGCTGTCTAGATCATCAGTCTGGCAATATGCTTTAGAGCCCTCTTGGGAACTTCAAGTATTGTAATCCTTTAAAGGCAGAACAGGCCACTTACAAGGATGCCATCTATGTTTGACCTTAAAGAAATGCTTAAAAGCTTGAACATTATGGAATATCACAAGAAAAAAAAATTTGATGAGCAATCTGTATCCCCTTGAAGCTGGGTTTTTATGAGGGACTCACATAGCTGTGACTATGGTTTACTCTTCTACGAAGCCATGAAACTTGTTCTTTATTTGCCAGATTCTGCAAATATGAATTTTCAAATTACCAACATTTTTATTAAATTTTTCAAAAAAAAAAAAGAAAAGCCATTTTGACAGAATATTTCTACCCATCAGACTTCCAAAAAGTCACTTTTGTACAAGAGTATACTAGGCATTTCACAAAAATTACGATTTTTAAAAGTCTCCTTTGGTCATATTTTACCAATGGATTAGCTCACATAGTACATGTTCATTAGATACTACATTACATACTGAAGATGTTTATGTACTGCAGTTCATTTTTTTCCTCTCAGTCAGGAGTCTGGCAAAGAGTGAAAGTGAGAAGACTGGCCTTATGTGTCTCTTCTCTCACCATAACACAGACAAAGCCACAAAAAAACCATACCTTAATATAGGCATCTACGTATATGCACATGAATATGTTCTTCACTCTTAAGTGCACTCAAGTCAGCCTGGATGCAGTAAACCCCTGCACAAGCATGGAACGAGCATCTTTGGACACTACTGCAGAAAACCCCACAATGAAATCTGAATGGGAATAAGAGTAGGTCTCCCTGTATCCCACCAGGGATTCTCTATGTACTTTAAATCACCTTTCCCCTCTCAGCTGTAGGGCCATTGGCTTTCTCTCTTCAATGTGAATATTAAAAGAACAGGGATATTGACTCCAGCTCGCTCTCCAAGTTCCTCTCCAATTCTCGTTAATTTTTTAAGTGTGTAAGCTGGAGATAGCTTTGTTTTACCAAAAACAAAGGTGAGCAGATTCTGCATGGAGACACAATACCTGCTACATCAACAAGCAAACTACTTTAACTATTTTGTGGCTTCATTTCTTTTGTATTTTCTTTACATCATTGTACAACACAGAGGGATGAGCCAATCCAGTCACAGGAACTGTGCCTTGAAGTTCCAGTTCTATTTTTCTAGCAGCATGTGAGATTACCATGGTACCTCCAAGCCTTAAGGAGATGCTTCTGTGCAGAAGCATCTCAAGTCTCATGCCCCTGGCAACGGGCACAGAAATGGCAGCTTGTAGCTGTCAGTTAAAAAAAGCCAAACAACACAACACCCTCCCCCAAAAAAGTCCCAAATCAAAAGAGCCCAGAACACACAAAAAGCACATAGGCATGTTAGGAGCCTCTTAGGGCAGCATATGAAGCCTGACAGATTTCCAGTGTCTTCTCCAAAGCAGAGTTTGAAGTCTGGTCTTGCCTGACTGACACAGCTCTTGAGAGAGATGACAAAATACTGACATCTGATTTTAATCACAAAAATCAGTCTGGAATGACAATGGAGAGAAAGAGGACCCTTTAGGAGATTTACGTCACCCTAATGCTGTGGGGGTTGCTGGCTAAAAACGGAACTAAGGATGACCTGTGTTCATGTGCACACAGAACACTGTAGTTGTCTAGAATTAGTGAAGAGTAATCCACCTTCATTTCTTATACTTTTACGGAAGCTGGAGGCAGAGGAGACAAACCTAAGATGGCTTTCCCACATAGACAGAAAAGCAGCAGCACATGGTCAACAGTCATTGATCGATGGGTTGAAAGCCTGTGCTATGGTCAGGGTTCACTACTACGTGGCTAGTTTGAGTGCTCCCTTACAATGAATAGCCTCAGTCTCAGGAGTAAAATTTACCTTTTTTATTTAGTTTTATTTTTGAAATAAAGTCAAATTGGGGCTATTATATACTAATTACACTTCTCCCCTGAAATTATATTCAGTAGCATACAGACCTTTAATCATGATCTATAAGAACTACAGGACCATGAAATGCTTTCTACTTACTGAGCTGTGTCAAGCTATGTTTATTTTATTTTTATATTTCCCAAGAGGTGCTATAGTGGGTTATTATCAGCTTCTATAGCAGTAGTCGATTCGTCCACTGCTAATTCTGGTTTCTCCAGTCCAATAGCTATGACCTCATAAGCTGGGTAGTTTCAGAATGAAGTTAACTATTAAAATGCAGCATATGTAATGTCATAAAGATGTTACAAAGATAACAGGACAGAATTCAATCGTCATTCTTTATTTCTGCACAATATATTTCATATTTCTAAAATTCTAATTCTTGCCCTGACCTAGCTCACTGCATGGAACCAATTGACATATGAGCCATAAAACCTATCGATGTGTCAATAAAATGATCAAGGTATTCTTAAACTTTGTTTCATCCCTAAAAAAGACAATCTAATGTATCTAATTAAACATCCTCTGTGTAATACGGGGACATCACAGTCCACATTTTTCAACAAGCCAAGAAGGCTGAACAGTAGAAAAGGAATGATGTGTGTTCAAAGAAACTTAAGGTAAAACATTTAGCTAATTGGGGGGAGGAGTGGGGGAAGTATTCAAGCAAAAATACATATATAAGAACTTTTACCTCAATTTAACAGTACTCTCACCTGTGAGAAGCCATCAGAGAAGAAAAGACTCAGGGTATACAGCTTGAACTCTTTCTGGATGATGTCTTCAGTTCTACAATTCTTTTCTTCACACTGAAGTATTTAAATATCTTTGTGATTAAAAACTAAATTATAAATGCAGATGCCCCTCCATTTCTCCAAAAATCAAATGTTTTACAGCTTAATCTGAAATTTCTGTCCTTCTTACTATACTTAATCTGCTGGATGAATATAACATGGAGGCTGTTGCAAGCATGAATTACTTGAGTTTCTCCATATTTTAAGTTCAAACTTTCCCCTCCATGCCTATACTCTTAATTTTTGTTACCACCACATCCTGAGAATATGAAACGGGATTCCAGCTACATGTGTATTTTAGGAAGCTCAGCATCTTCAGTACATTATCTGTTTTCTGCAATAGCTCCACATGACAATAATGGTGCACGTTGTGACCTAGCATTTTCTCCAATCCACTTTCCAAACAGCCACTGCAATGTTTAGGGGCTGTTGTCAGACACAGTGAAGAGATTTAGCTAACCTAACCTATTTGCTACTTATACTCTTAAATTGTTTTTCCCCAGTTGTTGGTACAAAGACTTTTTCAAACTCCTCCTGAATTGTTTGACTGACATGAAATTGCCTTCCTCTGGATCACATAAAACAGATAGGAGGTGCGATATATATTGCAACACCAGGGGGAATAAATTGAGTTTTATTCCTTTCACCCCCTATTTCTCCTTGTAATCTCATCACAGCCAACCATAACAGTAAAATTTTGTTTTATGGGGAATTAAACATGAGCTATTTTACACAAAGAACAATCTAAGCTGAAGAACTTGCAAGCATTACCTGAAGTCTGGAGCGGCTGATTTTCTTTAGTGGTTCAAGTAATAGTATGGAACTATGATTCTAAGTGCCCGGCTAATTAAAATGCTTATTTCCTCTGTATCTAAAGCTGATAGCCAAATCGGGCTCTTTGAAGTCGTCCCAAAATCTGTGGTGCAATTTCAATTAGAAGGGATAAGCCCGACCAGTTAGAGTGATCCAAATGGCACTTTCACATAAATTTAAAAACCAAACCATATACCGTTGCTTTGTTGTGGTTTCTTTAAGTTAAAGAATTTCTGCAATTATCTTCTCAGTATTCACCACTGTATTTCTTAGTATCTGGGTGTACACTGCAAGGTGATAGGTAATGCAGTAGTACATCACAACAAAGAAATTAATCACTAAGTAAAAGAGTGCCAGTTGAGACAAGTGAAACATAAACAAGACATTATCACAGTTTGCAAGTTTATAAGCTTGTGTAGCCTATGAAATCAGTTCATATCTTCTATCAAGAAAACTGATTTCTAATAGTGTTGGATAAGACAGAGCATATATGATTGTGAGTCAATATCTCAGAACGGAAACTCGTAGCTAACACTTCTCCCTCAGATTCTTGCTTTAGAACTTGTAGGTCTCCATAAAAGATCACCATTTTAAACAGCTAAAAAAGCTAGGGTCAATTTAACAGCAATATTCGTATATTTAAAATTTAGCAATCTCCTCAAGATCTTTGACGGCCTAAAAACAGGCTGCAGCCTACTGAAAAATGTGAAGTATCAAATGTCCAACAACCCACCTTTCAACTGCTTAACATTTGGCTCATCAACTCCTGTAATTTTAACTAACTTGAAAGGGTGCTGCCTACAAACATTTCAACCTCTAAGCTTTGAGTTATTAAAAAATAAAAAGTAAAAAATTTTAAAATGCCCATTTCAGTTACCTCACAGTTCCAGAATATCTTTGTTGAATTTGATACGACAGATTTCCAGAACTCAGTGGCACTAAAAGCAAGGAAGAATGTTAGGGAACCTATAAGCAGATGAGTTGAGTAACTTGAATGGGTTGTAGGCACATACACTACATATCCACATCTATTTTGCCATCATGAAAGGCCAGTGACATATGTGATGCACTGAATAAAAAAATTCTCTGAGCCCAACTACTTCTCTGTCCAATGGAGGTGACGTCCCACTGCAGCCACTTCCTTAAAAGAGATGCTAATCATATCTTTTCTTTTCTCTCTCTCCCTTTTTTACAACACCCTCTACAAAAAGGCAACATCATTGAAACCAGTACCATCAGGTCAGACATACAGGAAATTTGTCAATGATTGCAAGAAAGGGAAGGGAAGGAAAGAAAAGGACCAGAGACCAGCAGTGTAAATATCTAAATCTGATTTCCTTTAGAAAATGGATTAAATGTATCAGGAGATAGGTTCAAAACAAGAGTAGTTAAAGATTAACCAGTATATCCAGTACTGTTTCATTTCAGTAAAAGGTTTTATTCTGTGATTGTGCTGAATGATCCTCCTCCATACTGAACATGCTTTGAGTAAGGCTACAGTCCAAGTGCCTGAGAGAATTAGCTGTACGAGAGTTGATTTATTATGAGTCGGACAACAGAAGGCTCCCTGATGATCCTGATGATGTCCGATGCACTCCAGACATGTGGCGTAAGGTGATACGAAGTGCACCACCAGGGCACACAAATTCACTGGCAGTGATGGAATACGAGGAGATGTTTCCACCAACTGTATATGAAGTGACCCGCCGACTCCGGACTTATCAAGACAATGTTGCACGCTCTGTCATTGCAGCAGTAGAGCAACTGGTTAAACTTAAACCACAACAACTTTTGGCTGCACAGTAAGAGTTTCTGGTCCCTGACAAGTATTAGAATCTTGAAAGAAAAGAAAAGGAAACTGGACTGGGAATTTATATTCCTTCCTGTTCTCCAGAGAGTTCAGTTAGCACTTAAAAAAATCTCTAAAGCAACAACAAAAAGCACACTAAAGAAAACACATGACCTAAACCACAGTAAAACAGCCATCCATACTAGGTGAGTTTTCCTGTGCTCATAATCCTGACATAATGCAGCATTTATCCTCATATATCTTCTGGCTACATTTTAGCTTTTCTTTTTAAGAGATATCTAGAGGAAAAAAATCCTTTGAAAATTCTCTCCCGTGTATGCTTTGGCAACTAAAAGAAATACCCGAAGTCAAAGAATACAAGAAAATCTCCAGTTTAACTTTCCAGAGAATGTTGTTAAGAACCTATCAAGTACTTCACTGAAAATAAAACAGTTCCATATAATAAATAGAAAGCTTGGGGTCCTGTTTTGGAGGTTTTGTTTTAAATGAAACCTTTGCATAGTCTTATCCTGGGTTATAGAAAGAAGTCCTTTCATTTACACTACATGAGCTCATTGCAGGATCCCTGCTAATGCAGTAACACCCAAATTAAGTTCACAGAGCTATGGTAACCATCCAAAAGTTTCCATGTGCCTAACAGTAATTCAGTGTAATCTGAATTTTAAGTCGTGGCATCACTGCAGTAAAAAGAAAGGCTGCGAGGCCAGCTCTGAAAGTACTTCTATATGCTCTTAATGAATGGTTACACATAAATTAGTATCCCAGGAAATATTTATGAGTTTTTGCGGCCCACTGAATGGCAAAATTTAACCATTGCTTGCAAGTCACAAGTCCAGGAGAGAGAGAGGACAAAGTTAAACAGCATTTCTTTTAAATAGATAAAGGCAATTTTACAGTAACTTTTTAATGTGGAAAATATTTGGCACACATACCACAGAAAGGGTATAAGAATTAATATACTGTATTCATTCAGAAAAGAAATAAGAGCCACCATTTTCTTCCTGTGCTTTCTTTTCTACATTGAAAAGGCTTTTCTGTTGCATACATAGCAGGGGACCATTTCTGTTCCTCAGGAAACATGAAAATGGGTCCACAGGTTACATCTTTGAACTTGGCATTTAAAGTTCAACATTCACACAAAACAAATCTTGAACTCAGACATATATTTAAGAGGATTTCTTTCCTAATAGAAGGCTGAGGGCTGACAGAGAAAGTGTTTTACTCTCTAAGAGGTTTAAAGAGAAAAGATGAAAGAGATTTACCGAGATATTCTAGAACTACACAAAATAATAAAGGAGAGCCTGAACAATAGTACATGCCTGCAAAATCCGGATTATGGTACCAGCACTGGTAGCCATATTCAGAAGGTCTGAATTCCTCCCAAGTCTCTCTGGGAGAAAGCATTTCCAGTATTTATCATTAGCTGGCTGCAGGTCTTCACAGACTCCTAGCCAGTGGCTGGTACCATGCCAAAAGAATTAGGCAACCTGAAGATGTGAATGTACCATGCATGTTCAGATGCTCTACAGGTGCTTTTAAAACAAATAAAGAAATAAAAATGTCATGGTCTATGCCTTCATCAGTTTGTAGTTTTCTGCTCTTCAGGGATGTCAAGGACAGCTTGACAGCATAATGAGACAACTGACGGTTCTCTTCCAGAGTTTGCAGACAGCCTGAAGCAATAGCTCAGATAAACTGTAATGCACCCCAACACTCTTTGCTCTAAAATCATCTGTTTCCCTGAGAAGAGTGCTCTGTCAGAAGTTATACAGAAAATTTCTTCTCACGTTAAGGGAAACCCCCCACACACCTTGGTATCATAGTTGTGCCTGTAGTAATGGAAATGAAAGTAGTCTCTACGTGAGATACTGAAGCTGGGCACAGAAAAGGATGAACACGGCTCTGCTGTCACAAATGACAAGCTCTGTCTGCTTACATGAAAACCACTTCTCTAACAAGGATGGAAGAGGCAGCCTTATAACAAACTTCCTAAATTACCTCAGAATAAGTCTTTTGAAGGACCAGGGAACAGAGTTAATTACCTGTCCTTTTCTGTGTCTTTCCTGCCCCCCCCCATCCTCTCCCCACAAACTTCATGTGCAAAATGCACCTGTGAAACAGTGAACCTCTTGTGAAGTTAAGTTGTGGCATATGTGATTGCAAACCATCAGTATGCCTTTATTCTGCAAACCAATTCAAAACAGCTTTAGGCTTAATCAGGCTTCCTCTCAACTCAGAAGCAAATTAGAAATCCCCTCTCAGTCTCATTTTGCAGGCAGCTAAGTAAGGTGAGCGGAACCAAACTTTCACATCTCTCATCTTTATACTCAAGGAGCTACAAATTAATAGTTCATCTTGATGTAGCAATATGAGCCACGGCTGTAAGAATCATAAACAGTATATGAAAAACTGAACATGGCTTTGGATGTGTAGAAGGGAGGGCAGAATAAAGCTAACCTTCAGAAAGCTCCATTTGGGCTGAGCTGCCTCCAATACCCTCCTCACCGCTGCAGGGACCCCCAGCCACATGCCAGAGCAAGGTGGGTGAGCCCCAGTTAACATTTCTTCATATGGCCTTACAACACGTTTCTGTCTGAGTTACTGTATTTCATTCTCTGGACTTCTCTTAAGCAGAGGCTGCTGCTTACGCCAAGCTGCTGAAATACGTTGCAATTCTGCAATACCCACCAACAGGGCTGGGACTCAGATCCTCCAGCTTATTTTAAATTGACGGGGATTAAATACTCAGCATAGCATTTAGAAATCAAAGGCTAATACTAACTCTCTTTACTACCTCTTTTCCTGCCATATGTGGGATTCCTACAGTGAAATTGCCTTTCCAGGATGAAAATAGGAATTTGAATTGGACAGACTTCAAAACAGGTGAAAGTGGTGTTTGTATAGAAACACTGGTAACATAATTAAGTTGTCTGTTGAGATCCCAGGGTTTTTTTCCCCCTGCTTTTTCTGACACTGACAACAGAAGTCAATTGTGTAGAAAAAATTTTTCTTCCTCTTGCAAAAGGAACAAATATTAACTGGCCATAAAGTAAGCTGTCTGCTTTACTTTCCAAATAAATGTAATCTTGTTAAAATCTGTGTCCTCAATATGAGACTGTGCAAAGAAACTATTCAGACTTTCAAAGAAACTATTTCAAAGGCATAAAATTGTGTGCAAGCTGTTCCTTGTCTCTGATGTTCTTAGTTTTTTCCAATTTTTTGTATAACAAAAAAATCACTCAAAAACTACACACCACCCACTCCAAGGAACCCTATGGACCAGTTTTTATGTACTGCATTTTTCCATTTCAATAGAATGATAAAGCATTTTGCTGTTAAAAAACCCCAAAACCACCAAGATGCTACTGTTTTATAAGGTCATTATTTTACTCTTAGGCTTATGATTTCTCCAGCTTAAACAATTAAACAAAAGAACGTGACCCTAAGCCCAGCAGCTGGTGTTGACAGGCGCAGTCATGAGACAGCACCCAAATAGGCTGCCAAGAGTTTCTTACGAGTTATGCGAGGCAAGAAGAGAGACCTCACCCATATGTGCATGATACATTTTTGCTTTGTTCTGCTTGTTTAAGATGTTGTGGTTTCATGGGTCACCTTTAACTCCTGTGAAAAACAAGATGAGTAACACTGCTTTGGTCGTCTGCCCAAGCATAAATCTGCTTCTTTGTTTTTCACAGAATTGGAAGGCCAGATATATTGCATTTAAAAAGTGCATGAATCAAGAATATTGGAGGAGGTGAAAAGAGAAAATGTTTGTTTATCTCTGAAATATATTGTGGAAAGTTCAGAAATGTATTTGCCTCCTGCTTCATTACTCTATTAGCTCACATGGACAATGACCTCAATGGGCCAGTCACTCTTTTAATGAAAGGATGGGATATTTTTGGCATATCTACCTCAAAAAATTTTGATTTCATTCAAAGGAAAGGCTGCATTAGCATATTATTCTATCTCACTTTAGGAAAAGAAAAAAAAGACTTATTGCCATTGTGTATGAAAGGGGAAAAGCTGGAAGTGGGATCTGGAAGACAGAAATCTACCTTCTGACTTTTAGGAAGCACTCAGAGGCAGCTGAGGTGCCATATCTGTGCAGCCGAAATTCAGTTTGCACTTACAGCTGAAAAGGCAGACAGATAGGAATTAATCTCATAGTTTATCCAGATTCTACTAGTCTGATTGTATTAACTGCCAGCCTACTGCCAGACCTGTTGCATTGGGTTCTCTAGAAGAACAAAGTTCTGCTGCATATATAACACACCAAACAACACCACACGTTCTGCAGTTCAGATACAAATATTTTCAGCATGCTCAGTAATACGGTTCGTGTAGTACCTGATAACTCCAATTTCACTTCCTTTGTAACTCTGCTAGCAGAATTGGGCCTGGTACATGTCCCTGAAAGCACACCAGCAGTCCCTCTTCTGTAGAGTCTTCCACTAAGGCACAAAGGATACATGTTTTAGGATTGTGAACCCATTTCCATATAGAGGGCAGGTTTTACTTTCATTTAAAAAATATTTTTGATGGGTAAAACTTTGCAAAAGCATAAGATATTTTCATTAGGAGGTTGTATTAGTGCATTTTCATTACTATCTGTGCTGTCATTTGAATATAATCTTGATAAATCTTGTACATTTTTGCTCCTTTTATCCCAATGTCCACCTTCTCTCAAAAAAACCATTAACATAGGTCAAAATTACAGTTATGTCACTCAGAAAAAACTTTGTACTTTGACTACATAATTTATCGCAACCACAATATTTGAGGACAGTTAAAATACTCATCATATGAGCACACAAAGTCAGTAATTCCATTTTGCATCGTATGTCTGAGAATGGGCTTTAAAAACAGTTTAAAATTATTTACAGTGACAAGTGCCGTGTTCAAGAAGGTATTGCCATAGCATGCAACAGTGTGACAGCTTCAGGTAACTATAAACTGGCAGTAGTCTCACATGCGTACAATAAACATACATGTTTTAAGGGTAAATTCAGTGGAGAAGTACAGCTTCAGTAGCAGCTACAGAAATCCAGTAGGAAATATAGCGTGGAAGTCCTTTGAGTTGCTTGGTTAAAGAGTTGCTGTGCAGTGTTTTTGGCACCGTTCCTTATGAACCCACACATTTGGAGTGCTGTGTTAGCAGGATTGACATCACAACGTGGTGGCTGCCTAAAAGAAGATGCAGTGCCAGAGGCCTTTATGCTTTTGGGGCTCCGTTTTGTGCTCTCTCTCTCAAGTATCCCTGATGCCCTTTGCATCTAAGACAGAACTGAGAGGTTAAAGCTGTGGGAATCTTTCAGGAGGTGATGCACTTGCAGAGCCTTCACAGGGTAGCAAGAGCTGAGCAGGTAATCCACCAGCAAAAGCCTTAAGTACATGTATACCCATATATTTATTAGTTTTCATCAAACTGCCAAGTTATTATGCTAATAGAATTATAAATGGGTGCAAAAAATAACAGTAGCTGGAACTGTGTGGTGCATATGCAGTCACGGTGATTCTTTGTCTGTTTTACCAGTTCTGTTAATAAGTCTATTCGTAACCTATATGAATAGCAAGATGCAGTTGTTAATGATGTAGGTTAATTGGATCCTACTTTTATCCAAATAACTTTTGCAAAGGATTAGAGTTAACTCTCTCTATAGAAAAAGTGTGAAGTGTCAGAATTATTCAGTTAGGTCAGGGAAATGAGTAATCCAGATACTGAATTTCTTCAAAGGATCTAAAAATTTTAGTAATTTAAATTAAGACTGATGAATAAAATTGCAAATGTTGAGAAAATTAATTCTTAACTCAAAGAATTAATGACAGAAAGTCCAAATGATCTACCTCATTTCTGTGCAGATTTAAATGAAAATCTGTTTATACAAGAATTGTAATGAAATTTCTGTGAAAAGTTATCCAAGTTTAAAAGTCATTTCAATCTGAGTACAGTTTGAAGAGGGAACTCAGAACAATTGCTCGCATTTGCATTATCTGATAGCATTTTGCATTTCTTCTTCCACATTTGTCTACCTTCAACTTTCATGTCTTTTGCCATGAACTTTGCCTCCTATAGAAGCTGTGTGCTCATAAATTATTACTAGGGAGAAAAGAGCAAGGTAATCTCAGTCTTCATGTGGATCATCTGTTTGCTCTTTGAGAGTTAGTTCAGCAGGGAGAAGTGCAGAAAATAAATCTGTTTAAAAAAACCCAACAAGTCAATGTTATGTACACCTAGATTTCTTGAAGAAACAGAAATACAGCATGCAGCTGACTAGACTCAAGATGAAAGGGAGATACTGAACAACTGCATTAGCCACGAGTGGGATGGCATGAGGCATTAGTGACGACTGACCAGCTTGCAGGAAGACACAGAAATAGCATCAGTCCAAAAAGAAATTATAAATTGGAGTTTTAAATATAACTGTGCTTGGTGCTGCCCTCTCTACCTACGAGAAAAATGCATGCAAACATGTTCATGGGACACAGTTGTGTGGTTTTGTGATCCAAGACAGATTCCTAGGAGTTTATCCTAATGGAAAGGATAACACTCTTAAAGAGTTGGAGGATCCCCCCAAAAGACAAAAACCCAAAACAAAACAGCTGGCATCCATTAAAAGAATTAAAAAACCTGTCCTTCCAATGCAATTGAAAATATTTCCCAGAATTTTGTCTGTGAGGACTGCCTTTTGAAAGAGGAACTGACTCAGAAGGGCATTAGAAATTCCAGCAAAACACCAGCATTCGTTACTGTAAACCTAAAATATCAGAGAGTGTGATCTGTAAATCCGAACGTCAAATTCTACCCTAGGTCTGGTGGCTCCCACAAAATATACTATCCAAAGCATTATTTCCTCTTGTAATTAAGGGCAGGTAAAGATCATTTTCTTTTTCTCTAATTTACATATATTTTGATTAGTGAAACAAAAGCACAGCAAAATAAACTACATCCATGCAATTAGCTGAATAGGACTGGTAATGTGAGGAGCACAAATCAATACAGGGGTCAGGAAGCAAATGTTAATTCTGCTTTATATGCCTGTCTGAACTTGCAGATTGTTATAGAGTGGTAAAATAAAACACTCTAAGAGATAAGGCTAAGCATTCTCCTAAAGGCAGGCTGAAGCTGACCCACTTCTGGAATAAGGAAATTCAGGCCTATTTTCTTGTAAGATTTTACAAATCCATATCTACATCTTGAGACACAGCACCCACTGCTCCGTCCCTGCCTTCATCTCAGGCTGCCTTTGGTTTTCACACGAAATTCCAGCAGGCAAAGCTGGGGGTTTCTCCTGTTATTTTTTCTCTCTGGCGAAACCTATTATTCTGGCTCCCCAGAAGCATCCATTTAACATTTTTCTGATACATTATTTAGAGTTATTTATCAGAAAGCCAGGATCCCACACTGTGTTTATTCCCCATGGATTAAGTTTTCTGTTCCTTTGCTGTAACGCTTGTGTCCAGTGCAACAACTGCGAAGACAAAGACAGGTAAGAGGCAACTACTGGGGATAATAAAGTGTGAAAAAATCAAAACTAAAGGAAGCCACCAGCACCACACCCACACACAAAACACCAGCCATAACAGGCTGTCTCAAAATGAACAAGAACAATTATCTGGCCTAATTAGTAAATTTGTTGTGTAATGCTCAGGAAAAGAGAAATGCATTTATTTCCCCGAAGGAGGCTCTATCTGAAGCCCTATTCCTTGACCCTTTAAGTAGCACATTAGGGAGAGAATCAGAGTTGCTGTATCTTGCAATTTAATTAGGTGCATGTTTAAGAAAAACTAATTATTTGGTAGACCCTTGATCCTAAGTCCTCTCTCATATGAATGCATAACTGCAAGAGGGGTTCCTAATTACGTCTTGTCAACTGTTCAATCTATTTCATGTCCAAAAGACAATGCTGTTATCCTCTATTCTTCTTTGCATTTCTTCTGTATGCTTTCTGGAGTAGAAATGCTAAATAAAGCAGTTCAGCGTAATAGGGCAGAGAAGAATATCGTGCTTTTCTGTTTAAATTTTTGTGTCCTTTTCCAGGCACCTTCAATGACACGTGTCCACTTTTGACATTGGTTCTTATTATTTTGCTCAAATAGCCAAGGAGGGATGCTGCTCCGCTGAGCAGAGGAGTATTAACAAGTCTGCCTCCATAAAATTTTTACTGTCGGTCACTGGAAAACTCGCAGAGTAATCGGAGCTGGGAATGACAGGAGAAAGATTTTTACAGTGAAAGAAGTCAAATACTACAATCACTAAGTAATCTTTTTCCAGGCTTTAGTTTTACACTGAGATAAATGTGCAAGATAATTTCTTCTAACTATAGTATTTTAAAGCCTTCCCAAAATGAATCATAATATCTGTAATGTGCATATGCATACTGTAATTTAACTAGTCTTTAGTACAATGAATCTCTAGTGTGAAATTTTCTTTGTTAATGATCAGCATAAGCTATGGCTCCTAATGCAATTATGAATCCAAGACATACAGTCTATAGGCAACAGAGTAACGAGATGGTATCATTAAACTTCTCATTTCATTCACTCATACCTATAGGGAAAAAAGCTACTGTTATAAGCATCTTACTTTTTCTATCAGCAAAAGGGACCCTAGCATATACTGAATTACATATTACCAGCTCATCATTCCCCTGGGTAGGTAAACAAACTGCTCCAGCATTGGCAGTTTCTCTTTTAAATGGGTTTTTACTTTGAATAACATTAAAGGAAAATAAGACGAGATAAGGAAAGAGCCTTTCTTGATGCCAGAAGGAAGCAAACCCTCCAGCCCCTTTGGAGAATCTCTTCTCTTTGAAGGAAGAGCCAACGTACCATCCTCAGTAGTTTATGGGAGGGCTGAAAAACAGGACCATTCCTCTGCCCTGAGCTACATCCATCCACTCAGGCCTGGGAGCTGTTTCCACCCCATAGACTGTTCCAACAGATCTTGGGATGCTGTGGTAGGACTTCCCCACACCTGCTAGGTCAGTAACCTGATGGCAAAGGTGCTAAATCTTTCCCATCAGTAGTAAAGCTGCGCTTGCTCTGCGTGGCCCTGGGCTGATAAAAGGCCATGAAGGCTTAGAGAAGAAGCATCAGCTATTGATTGTTAGATAATGTCTTTTTCAACAGCACATCTGTCAGAAGGATAAGCATGCCTGCCCTAAAAGGGTTGCAGCAAGTCCCTTTCTAGGCAAGCCACCCCACTCAGTTGCACCACCTGGGATAAACTTATGGCTCAGAAAGAAAGGAAAAAAAGAAAAAAAAGGTGGTGTGTTCCCTGTCTGAACCCTCTTACAAGGGAGCCACTGCAAGTCCCAGACCAGAAGTTTCTATAGGTGTCAGGCATCTCCAGGATGGACCAGGCTCCTTAGAGCCACCATTTGTTTCAGCACGTGATAGGCAGAGCCTTGGCACACACCTGTGCTTTTGAAACAAATGGGAACAGTGTGGGTGAATGAGCACTGTTCTGTCTGGTAAACCTTATTCTACACCACATGTCTCAAGGCATGTGTTTTAAAAAAATAAGTATGCACTCCAAATGTTTCGCTCTGCCATACAGACTGAAGAATGGTTTTTTTTAGTTTCTCTTCCAAAGAACCCCTGTGTGATAGAGGACAGTTCCGTGATAGATCCCAGTGATGATATCTCATCAAACTAAACCACATTTCAAGAATAAAAAATATATTTTTTTTAGAGAAGTACAAAATAAAAGCACCTGAAGGAGGGAAATTTCTCATGAAGTTCTTTGTGACCTTCTGGTATTCACTATAGCATATCTAAACTACGTAATGTGCAGTTTTGTGGCATGTATATTACATTTCAGATTTTTATATTACACAGGTAAAAATAAGGTTATTCTCACCCTTTGTAAGATATGATAGGATCATTTTCTTCAGTAAAACTTTAGTTCAGGATCTACAAAGAGGAGTTGTCTTTCCTTCCACCCACAGATATTTTTAGGGCCATTCCTGGTTTCCGGAGATTTTAGAGTTACAGTTTGTTTTATTAAATTTCAGCCTTTTTACTGTAAAACATGTAAATTTTCTTACTATTGATTTAGACATAGGTAGCAGAAGATCCTGAAAGAGTCACATAATGTTTTAGAACACAATAGCTGTAGATATATGGAGTATGTAGCTGCTTTTAATTCATTATTTCTGCCTGAACACCTTAATGCAATTCTAAACTACCATAAAACCATAAAAATATCAACATTTAGGGAAAGCAAAACATTGTGAGGATCATCTCAGGGTTTTTTTTAACTCTTTTTAAAAACAAAACAAAAGAAAAAACATACCACCTTCACAGTCATACATTTACATTTCAGAAGAGGACAACTGACCTGTTCAGCAACTGATACCTTACACCAAAAGGATGTTTCCTACAGGCCTTGTAATAAGATTCACCTGAAGATAAGGGTAGCTTCCTGTATCAGCAGTGGGATTTTAAAGGTCTGTTTGAAGGATCAAGCAGTGGGAGTTTTGAATTAACAGGGTTTTAGGTCGTAACTGTGAGAAGAAAAGTGCTGTTAAAGAAGTGCTAGTAGTTGGGTGGATCTGTTTTTGCAAATCAGTAGTCCTCTCTCAAAGTAAACTTTTCATCAATGAATAAATTAATCATAACTATCAATCCCAAAAACTTAGTTTTTCCCTATAAGAACATTGGGATTGCCTTCCTGGTTTTGCATCTGCTTGGACTAAATTCTTAGGAATTTAGCAGAATTCTTAGCTGGATTCAAAAGTTAGTCACCGCTCTCAGTAGAGCAGTTCTTACTGCTCCATTCTTCAGATGGAAAATCTGTCACCTACCTTTTTTTCAGTTTTCACAGAGGACAAAATTTGAGGTGGGTGAGCACATTGACCTTTCTTTGGTGTATGTTTTTCTAGACTGTCTGAACCAGTCTGATTTCTGTCTGAAATCAGAAACTCTGAGTAAACCCAGAAAGCTCAGCTAAAAATCAAATCAAATATTTCTGATGGATAATTGTTTAATCTTTTCTGTAAAATTCCCAGTGATGTAGTCTTTACACCTTCTCTGGCAATGAATTCTGTTTATTCTCACCCTTACAGTCAGCACATTTTTTCTCTACCATCCAATCTAGATCTTCTTTGTTGCAAATTAATTTCATTACTTCTTGTTTTGTCCTTCAGAAAAACTCTATTACCTTTTTACTTGTAGCAACCAGGGTTTTAGGTAGTTGAAAACTATTAGTACCACTTCTCTATGTGCATTGTCCTCTAAATTAAACAACTCCAGGTTTATCTATCTTTCTTCATACTCCTTTATTTCTAGACTTCTGATTCACCTTTCTTGTCTGCTAAGGATTCTTTAAAAGGTCAGAAGGAACCCGATCACAATAATTTGGCTGCAGCCTTATTAAAATGGAAATAGTCTGAGCTTTACACACTCTTTAGATAGCCTAAGATTTGGGTTTTTTGGAAGCAACATGACACTGTTGATTGGTACTCTGTCTGGAATTCACCTAACTCTTCTTTTTATTTAGACAGCTTGCACTTTATACATGTTCCGAATAATTGTGGTTTATTGTTTTCAGACAGTTTAACCAGTTAATGAATGGACCTTATGTATGGGAAGATTGCCTGAAAAATGACTACGTAAGCTGACTGTCATGTGGCTGAGGAGTGCTTCCAGAGTAACCTGTTAAAAACCGCACATAGTAAAGCTTCTAGAAATATAATGTAATTAAATAGAATATTCTTAACTCTTGCTGATTTCTACATACAGTCAGGTTTGAAAAACAGAAGCTTGTGCTGGTGCTGTAAAGGAGCAGCTATCAAATTGTGTTCAGCCAAGAGAATGCTGTAACCATTAACACATGTTAACACAACATGAGTTTTCATATTCAAAACATTTATCTGCTCTCCCATATATCAGTTTCCTACAGAAAACCAGGAAATTTACTCTAGCACTGTGAGGAAAAAGCCGTCATGAGAGAATGCTGATACAGATCCTACTGCAGTGAAGGACAAGGAGACAGGAGAACTACCTGCCACAGAGACACGTGTGGATGGCAGTAAATATTTTAGTGCCACAGGCTACGTTCTTGTTCACCAAAGTACTTTAAAAGCTTTTCTGCTTAACCCAAAGATTTTCTCTCATCTGACCTTAACAGTGTCCCTAGCAGAGCCATGCAAGTCCTTCTGCACCACACCATCATAAGCCGTCATAATCTACCTCTCCTCATCAGTTGTATTTATCTCTGGGGGAGGAGGAGCACAGACCAGCTTCTAGCACTCTGCAGTTCTTGTTGCTGTCATTTTAGTCGCTGCTGTTTCCTAAGGAGAGATTGGGATGCACTCTTTTTTCCTGATAGCCAGTGCGGATGGCCTCCTACCCTCCTCTTGCAGAACAGACCATGTAGCCAGACAGACAGCACTGGCTTCTTGGGCGAAGGGCACAACTGCCTCTTGATTTACCCCCATAACATGGCTTCCTTCTAATTGAAACATGCCCTGGACTTCACTGCCTGGGTTTAGTGATGCAATATGGAAGCTCCTGTAGATGCAAATGACCCGTGAGAGAATAAACAGAATGACTGCACCATAATAATTTCTGGATTTACATGATCAAAAAAATAAGCCCTTTCATGTTTACACCACTGAATGATTGATGCTCCCCTAATCTGTTTTAATATCCTCCTTGAAACATCTTTCCTTTATTTAATTCCTTGGTTTATTTTATTTCAGCAACTAGGTGCGTATAATCTTCTGCCTTTCACTGGTGTTTGTTAAAATACATGCAGATCTATTAAAAAGTGGTTCATTTAAAATAAATTGCACGCTTCCATAAAGAATGCTTTGGTACTGTGCTTTTACATAAAACGGGGTGAGGTGACTAGGAGTCAGTATCACAGTCAGAAGCAAGCAGCATTCAGCCTGTGATATGCTAAATGAAAATATTCTCAGAGCTGTCTACTGACTCAGGCACACCTAGTTCCTGCAGAAAAAGTTTCATGCTATAGTAAAGTGCTGGGAATTTGCAGAGTGCTCTTGGGATCAAGACACATTTGAAAGCAAAGGGCACAGTCAGTGTTAGGGAGCTTATACAAAAAAGGACAGTCTGTATACCCTAGACTCTGGTCTCTGGAATTTTGGCATGTGCTGTGATGAATTCAGTAGTTTCAGTAAACATATCCATTGGTGGGAACTGAGGATGCAAAACATCCAACAGAATTACAAGTGTGACATTGAAATAACTGTCCTAGAGCTGAGAAGTTAGTCTAGGAACATCTTTATTAAATTTGATACAATTTCTCAAAAGAAAAAACTTTAGATTAAGCTTTTTTTTTTTTTACATTTTCTTTTAAAATGTATTCTCAAAGAAATTTCAACCAATGACATTCTTTTTGATATTTTTTTTTGTTCTAGGAAAAAGGTGAAGTCCTGCATTAAAACCATTTCTGACAGTTTAGCAAAAGTTGATGATTTTCCTAAAAAACTAGATAGGAAATTTTTTGTATAAAGTAAATAATGAGGAATCAGGTCATATAGCCTGTGGCTCTGTGCATATTATTAATGGGTCTTTGCCAGTCGCTCATTTTTCATCTTAGGAGACATCATTTAGCAACATTACCACTGCGTAAGCCATAGTGAAACTGCTAATAATCCTCCTAACTAAAGATGAAGCCCCATACCCCATTAATACTTCATAGAAAACAAAGGACTATAAAGAGTCTTGGGAAATAGCTCTTAGATAGCTAATAATTCCATTGGGTAGTGTAGTGGCCTCCTAAACCCAGAAAGGTTTTTTCTGGACAGTAAGGAATAAGCAAACCATGGGTGTATTTTGGAAGGACTGTAATGCACATTTAAAATCAAAATAAGCCATTTTTCTTGTTGTGTTTGAACTGAATTAGGAGGAAGCAGGAAAATCCCTGAGACAGAAAATAATTAATGTAAATAATGCATGGGAAGCTTCTACACTGATGCTTTCAATTGAAGAAATGTGATTAGCATTTCACTTCTCAATTGGCGGTTTTAGGTCACTGGCCTAGTCTAGCATGAATAAGATCACTGAATGAAAAATGGCAATCATGAAGCAAAAATTAAAGAAGGGGGGTTTGAAAGGGAACTTTCGCTACATCAAGTAAAGAAGATTAAATTTAATACCTCATTTAATGTCACGATTAATCTGTCATTGCACTGGGTCAATATGTGCAGAGGCAAATGGAGACAAAGAGACTAAGGGTAATGGGGCTTACGTGCATTTCCTTCGCTTTGAAAGTTTGACTTGGTAAAGATTAAACAGAGAGAAAATGATTACTCCTGGCCTTAGCAGTGCCCTTGAGCTCTGGGGTCCTCCCTAAATTACTGAGTAATCACCGATTATGACATTAGTCTCAGAAGTGCAACCTTTGGGAAAGCAATGACCTGGCAGAGGTAAACCCTCTTGCTGATGGTTTTCAAGTTCTAGTACAGGTGAGGAAGTAAAACTGCCCTGCAGGTGATAGATGGAGCCCTGCCACGAAACTGAGGTTGTTTTTTTCACTATTAGTGATGTGATGTGCTCTCAGCTTGTTCTTTGATTTACCTCCCTGAATGTCTATGTCTTACATCTATAGAGATGTACAGATACAGGCATACGTGTGTGTGTGTGTGTGTGTGTGTGTGTTTGCATATGTGTGTATATATCTGTGCATGCAAACACCCCCATTTACAAATAAATAAACAAAACATGTTCCTCACTCAATTTTGGGCATATGTTTAGACTTCAGTAATGTAAGTCTGTGTATAAAAGAAAGTTCTAGAAGTGGGTCACGCTATGTTAGGCTGCAGGTGTTCCTAATTTCCACTGTTATGTATAGTATTTATAGTAAAATTAATCTGTTCTTATGCCTCTAAAATAGCGTATTAGAAGACAATCGGTTCCTGAAAATGCAAGCAAGTATAGACCTTACTTTCCATTACTTCTCACACAAGACAGTTGTTTAAAGTTTTCATTTGGTATTTCATTTCACACTCTGCAGATAAAACGTTTGAATGCAAGGGAAAACTTCGTTTTTCTTACATTGCAGAGGTAACAGTGATACAGAAACTCACATATCTTAGTTAAATTATGTTTTTGTATCAAATTAGAAATGTATGCAAATATAGTGATGTTAGAAACCATCTGCCAAATCTTGTTAGTGTCACATACTGATTTTCTGAAAACTGGATGGAATTTTTTTAGTCAAGGTCTCTCTCCATTTGTTTGTTACACAATTAGAAAAAAAATTGTGGGAGAATTTGAAGGCAAAAGAGGAGCTAGGAACATATACTATTGTTTTGTTTTTCAGAACAGAATGCTTTTCTCAGCATGAAAAATACAAGAAGAAATACCCCAAGTGAACTAGACAGAAGGTACTAATAACTAGTGGTCCCATACAAGATGAAGTTGAATAGAGAAGAAAAATGGTAAGAAATATGATTTCATTGTGTGTGGAGTACAGCAGAGAGGAGGAGTAGATACACACAACTTGCTAAATGACAATACTGGGGATGTGCCTTTGGTCTCCGCTTATTCAGTGGATAGATTACGCCAAGAATTTAGGAAGGACTTCTACACCTTCTATGGAAATGCATAGGTAGCCCTACACCCGACCTTTACTTGAAGAATGCTTTTAAAGTCTTTATGAGTGGTATTTTAACAATAGCTAATACAGCTGAAGCACTGAGAGGTGTAGAAATTTAGATACTGCATCTCCCTTGTGATGAGTATGTGAGGTTTCTATGTTGTTGCAAATTAACAAATACACAGTGCTAATGATACAAAATGTTCATTCTAGGCTTGTATTTCTAGGGGTTTATGCTTATCATACTTCTGTCTGTTGTGCCCATATCATCAAGGCCTGCTTCTTGCCAAAAGGATGCTTTTTTAATTTCTTAGTAACAGGAAAATGCTTCAGCTATTTTAAAAATAAATTATTTTCTCTGTGCTTGGCTTTGGTCTTAATCCTACCTATTTTACCCCAGGCAGTGCCAAATGAGGTAAGAGATGGCCTAGTGCAGCAATAGAAGAGAGCAGCAGCATTTTGCTCAGCCATGGCAAGGGAGAATGCTCAGTGAGGGTCAGGAAAGATGCACTCTCTCCAGCAATGGCAGTGCCGTGACTTCAACTAGACAATTGTGTCAGTGTACGAGAGAGCACTGGGTTCACTGGAAACAGAGTTGGGACAGTCTACCTCTTTCCAATACTCCAATAAGTCAATTTTAGATGAGAAAGACAATACATTGCTCTTTTGAGGTAGAAAAATGTTGCTTTCTTGGGGAAATATTATTGGGATTGGATCTTAGTTATTTCTGGAAATGTGAGCGGTTAGAAGATCAGATAGGGTCTTGAATTTTAAAAGGAATCCTTAAAAAGTGAGAAGCGTAACAAAAATTATATTAAAAAGAGCCTTGTGATTACATAGCTAAAATAAGTGGGAAATGCTAACGTTCACATCTTCTTAATCCAACTTTTTTGTGCGAAGGCACGCCATTTAGCAGATCCCATTTTATTGTAGCAGAATATTGTACGCAGAATAGAAGTGTTGCAATGCTTTTACCAGTGCACTCAGGGATCAAGCCTCCACAAGGAAGAGTGTCCACAATTCATCAGCCCCCCCTCTAAATTTGTCTTGGGTCGTGAACTAATGAAAGGTACATCTGTAATAAAATTTTGAGACCCTGCTGAAATATGTACCTCATCTCAGCTAAGTCCTCCCGTGCTTAGCTGTACCACAGTGACAGGCTGCAGGCTCCCAGAAGGAACCGTGCAATCCTCCTCATAGATGTTGCATCATTTTGGCCCCCAGCAGCTGAAGGTAATAACACAAGTATCGAAGGTTTCTGAATCCAAGTGCTTCAACTAAAGATTTGAACAAATGCCTGTTATCTGTCTGCATCCAGGGCATGGAGGGGTGGGGGGACATGTGGGAATGAGGACTATAGTCTGGTGTTACCCAAGCAGTGAGATAGAGTCCTTGGGGCTTCAGGCACATCCACAAGTAGCAGAGAAGATATAAAAAGAAAATTGTTTCTGAGTCTGACAAAGAGAAAACAATACTAGAAGGTGTCTGTGGGTTTAACAGCATTTTATGTCAATGCTAACATATTTCCTGAAACTGAAATAAAAGTGAAATAAATTAGACAGGATAATTTGCCGAATAATCAGCTCATTGTCTGTAGGCAACAGGTGTTTAACAAGCATTATGTGACTCTCAACAGCTGATTCTTTGTTCAGGAAGTGAGTTGAAGAGGATGAATAATCCCAGGTAAATCTGTTAAAAAGCCCTGAGAAAGCTCTGGGAAAATGTAGCAACAGATTAGAAACAAGAAGAAGAGAACAGTTGGAGATGCTCGACTGCCAAGAGCTGGAGTTTCTTATCCATCACCTGTGGGTCATGAAAAATGGGGAGTTCTTGATAGAGGTGATGAAAACTATCAAACCCACATGTTGGAAGTTGAAGTCCTAAATGCACTTAAGACACTTGCACAACCTGTGACACAAACGGAGGCTGTAAAATCTTACTTTCAGGCCTGTTTAAACTATGCAAATCTCCAACCTTCATTTGTTATGGTTTTTCTATTATTGCAAAAAGGGAAAAGCATTTCCAATTTAGTTGCCAGTATTGCAATCACTCCTTTCTGTAATTCAAAGATTAAAAGTGAAAAATATAATTACACATAATAAATTTATTATGTTAGATCTGGTGTAGGACTAAGAGGTTTTTAAGAGCTTAAGTCTCATTGAATCCCTTGAGTTCTCCAAAATGTCTTGCGACTTTTGTGTCAGCCTATCCAATCTTCTAGAAAACATGCTGCTGAAATATGTTTGAAGCACAAGATGGTTTTAATATTTCAGTGAAAAAATCCTTCATGTACAGTCCCTTAATTTTCTGGGACCTAAACTTTAAATAGTGATTTTTCTATTTGAAATAGTAATTTATTTAAAAGTTTCTCAAGAAACCTTGCCCCAAATTAAGAACCAGAATGTATCAGAAAAGTTACCTCTAAATTATTTTTTTTTCTCCAATTTAAGGACTTCAGCAAAATAAGATGTTAGGAAGGAATATTCATATGGTCTTTACCACATTTTCTCTGGCCCGGGTTGCTTTCTCTGTTCTGCAAATCATGAATATTTTTCAACTACTCTCTCATTTAAAATTAAGACCAGGGAATATTAAAGCATTCCTTTGAAGTTCATAGTTAGATTTATGCATTTATAATAAGAGTCTCTGGGTCTGTCTCCATGGACCTTTGCAGACCCCTTTGCATTTGCTTTTCTCCCAGCTGTCCAGAGAGGAGACAGGTTGAACCCAGGAGTGTTGTGCATGACCCAGCATGGAAGATACTGTGCAGAGAGGAAATTCATCATACACATAAGAAATGGTTTCAGTCTTGTCTGCAAGAAGAGATTTGAGGAAATCTCAAGTAAGCACAGTAAGGTACTTCTTTTAATAGGGTTGTTCATTTTCTTGGTAAAATTTGGAGTGTTACTGTGAGAAAATGCTCTAACTAAGATACTGAACAACAACAGTCTTCAAAATTTCAGTTTTCAAGTATCAAAAATGTCATGTTTGGCAAGATGCACTCAAACTTCTTCTATCTAGTTGTGAGAAAAATATATTTGTGTGTGTGGTTTTGTACCCAGTTCAAAAGGAAAGCAAATATAAGATTTATAATGAAACTCTATTCATCTCAGCTGTGGCTGTATTGAACGTCACTGAGAAGGGACCTGAATGAGAGGATGAAAGGATTAGTTCATGTATATAACCTCCCGTCTCCCAGCTAACTCTTGTCTCCCTGACTGCAAAAACTAGCAATGCTTTATACTTTAAAATCAATAAAGGAATTCCATAATTAACAACTTTACCATCAAGTTTTCAATTATCTTTTACTGTGTATTTTCCCTTTGCTTGTACACAGAAGTTCTCTCTGCTTCAAATTTAGATGAATTTGTCTGTTTGTTAATATCTAGATTGTGCTTTTATTAATCAGCACAGAAACACAGTATTTTACCTACACCACTTTGGTGAATTCCATAGGGCTACCATGGTGTAAAAATGCAGGGCAATTACACAGTTGATCGAATAAAATAGTCTATTCAGCAAAATTGATAACAAAAGAGACTCACAGAATCACAGAATTACAAGGTTGGAAAAGAATTATAAGGTTGGAAAAAACATCACCGAGTCCAACTGTTCCTGTCCTATGCTAAACCATATCCCTAAGTACTTGATCTACCCTTTTTTTAAACACACCCAGGGATGGTGACTCAAACCCCTCCCTGGGCAGCCTGTTCCAGGACCCAACAACTCTTTCAGTAAAATTTTTTTCCTAATATCTAATCTGAACCTGCCCTGGGACAGCTTTGTACCATTTCCCCTTGTCCTATCTCCTGTCACCTGGCTGAAGAGACCATCTCCCACCTCTCTACAACCTCCCTTCAGGTAACTGTAGGTAGTGATAAGGTCTCCTCTCAGCCTCCTCTTCTCCAGGCTAAACATCCCCAGCTCCCTTGGCTACTCCTCATGTGATTTGCCCTCCAGCCCCTTCACCAGCCTGGTTGCCTGTCTTTGGACTTGCTCAAGGACCAAAATGTCCTTCTTATGGTGGGAAGCCCAGAAAAGAGAGAGAAGCAACTTCACCTTTCCTGTTGGCCAGATATTTATGCATTACTTAATCTTTATAGATATGTAATATGCCACATGTATTCATGGCTACTGTTTATCTTAGTGGTTTTTGACTGTCTGCCTATGTCTGAACAGATGCATTAATCAGCCTGACCTGCAAATACCATCCACAGTATACAGCCCATAGAGTTTGCTTTTACTAAGTAAGAAAAGAACTTCAAAATCAGTTCATAGTCTCTCTCCAGTCTTCAGGTGTTTCTAGAATTCCTTCTTTGCTCTTATCCATCCTCCTGGTTCTTAACAACATGTTTTGAACTTCCTTTTGCCAGGAAGAATCAGCAAAATTCACCTAAAGTTTTTAACCTTCTGCCTTATCAAGGAAATGGAAATTTAATCCTGTGTTTTTCCATTCATGTCACAGGTCCTTTGAACCTGATACTTCTTTCTTTATTCACAGGCAGTGCTTTCTACTTCTTCTGTAACCCTTGTTGAATTCAACTTGCACCAACTTAAGTCTTATGCAAATCTTACTGATGTAGCAATAGTTTCTGTCATTTTCTTCATCTCACACTTGCCTTTTTTAAGGTACTTGTGCACTGCATTTGTGATGCACTTACAAAGTACTCTTGCATTTTCTGTGAAAAGAGTAATATGTTGTATTTTAAAAGTCATATTTTAAATCCCTTATTAATGTGATTCCTGGTAATATTTCCAGGCACATATTTGAAAGCTTTGTGTCATGGTTGTCTGGTCGCTCCCTGTGTCAGTGTGAAGCAGATAAACTGAAAACAACAGGATTACCCTGTTACAAAATACATTTAGGAGAAGTAATAATTATTCATTGACTAATGGTGAGAGATAGATACCATTCAACTTTTCATTCTATATTCATGATGTGTCAGCAATACTATTAGGCACAGAAACTAGCACTGTGTCTTGCAAATGCATTTGGACTGCTCTGTGCTACCTTCCTTGTCTCTGTCCACCCCTGCTATGTGTTGTGTGGTCCAGCTATACTTCTGCATCTGCACCTTCTCCCCTCTTAACTCCACTTCCAAGGGGATTTTGAGGGGGTCACATCTATTCTGGGCTTTAAATCCTACAAGAGGTCTGACTAACTGAATCATGGAGGAGAAAAGCCACATGCTAAAAAACTCCCCAAGGAATGCTTAGGAAAAAAAGCATTATATAACAGCATTAAAACCAGATGTATTTGATAAACTGCAAATGTGGGATATCTTTGTGCTTTATTTCTGTAGCATTTGTTCCATTAACATCGGTATTAGACTTAAAAAACAGATTCCAGAAACAACCTGCAGCAATGCTACCACAAAATCAGGTAGTGAAGTTACATGGGTATGCAGGCATAACAGTTTAAAAAAGCAAAACCTTAATAACTTGTTCTGATGGAACAGTTTTTGAAAATTAAATCCTACATGAGATGCATAATTTGAAATGTATTCATCAGGCCTTCTGAATGAAAAGGTATGTGTACTTTTAAACTTATTTGCCGTGCAATTTATTTTTGGTTATGGTGGCAAACTAATGATTTTATTGGTTGCACTGAAATTTTCAAGTATCATTAAATTACAATACGTGTTACACAAGCTGTTTGCACCATCTAGTAAAAAATAAAATAAAATAAAATAAAATAAAATAAAATCAGGTTTCCTGAGTCTTGGAAAAGATGGCTGTGGCATGTAAATTAGAATTTGGCTTCATTTGAAGGAATCTGGTGAACGGTCTTACAAGCGTATCATTAAAATACTAGAACTAAGTCTTAACACGTGTCAAAGAACTGTACACTACACACTTTCACTTTTCCTCCTTGTACTGCCCAAGTACTTCTTTTCCTCCATATATATTTATTCATGATTTTCTCAACTCCAAGATTTGCTTTCACTTCCAAACCAATAAAAAGCTATGTTTACAGTAAAATTGTTTTCCTACTGAAGCAAAATTCAAATCAGTCTCTCTCTTTTCAGTCTGTTGGAGTAATTGTCTAAAAGCACCTTATGTCAGCAAGAGTACTTTTGATACTCTCCTCTATTAATTTCCCAACTCCCCGATGTAGTTCAACTGGATCATTGCTGCATTTTAGCCCACAGTCCTTACCCATGTTTCATGTTTGCCTGTTTGGTGTTTGGTTTTTGCTAATTGCTGCTTCTCCCTCAGGTAGGCAAAAGACTATTTTGTCTGTCTTTATACAAGTTTTTAGTTAAAACCTATGTAAGAGTTGGATAGAGCACAGGTGCTGGACATGGCATTGGTTCAGGGTTTAAAGAGTCCAAATGAAATGGAAAAAACATCTTGATGCTGGATAAAAAAATTGATACAAGGCAGGATATATTTTGCAATAGACCCATATTATTACTCATGACATTAAGCTCCCCTTAGGGAAAAAAAAATGTTCAGGGTGATGCCTTGTCTCTGTAACTGTCTGTTTAGGACAACAGAAATGAAATACTGCCCAACTTGTGTTGGAGGACAAAGGGTATAACCCATCTTTTCAGAGGATAGACAATTATCAATGAGCTACAGGGAATGAAGCTTCTGTACCAGAATGTATTGTAGAAAAACAAAATATAGGAAGCCCCATAAAATTAGTTTTCATTCTAATGATAGAGACATCATCATGTTGATACATGACAGCAAGTTAAACACGAGCCAGCACTGTGCCCAGGCAGCCAGGAGGGCCAACCACATCCTGGGAAGCATCAAACACGGTATTGACAACCAGTTCAGGGAGGGGATTGTCCCACTCTACACTGTACTGGTGCTGACTCACCTTGAGTACCGGGTGCAGTTTTGGGTGCCACAGTACAAGACGGACACCATACTACTGGAGAGTGTCCAGAAGAGGGCAACAAGGGTGGTGAAGAGTCCAGATGGGAAGCCTTACAAGGAGAGTCCCTTGGTTTGTTCAGCCTGGAGAAGGGGAGACTGAGGGAAGACCTCATCATGGTCATATTTCCCCTGACAAGGGGAAACGAAGGGGCAGACACCAATCTCCTCTCTTTGGTGACCAGTGATAGAACCCAAGGGAATGGCACAAAGCTGCGACAGAGGAGGTTTAGGTTGGATATTAGGAAGAGGTTCTTTATTGAGAGGAGGGTTGGGCATTGGAACAGGCTCCTCAGGGAAGTGGTCACAGCATTAAACTTGACTGACTTCAAGAAGCATCTGGACTCAGTCCCAAGCTCTGACTTGTCTGTCCCTGTATGGAGCCAGGAGTGGGACTTGATGATCCTTATGGGTCCCTTCCAGCTCAAGATATTCTGTGATTCTATGATTCTATTATGCTAATGATGGAAAAAGCAACAGAAGACCCAAACATAGGGAGTAATTTCTATAGGGATAAAAACTAAAGAACTTACAGGAAGTGATAGGTGTAATCAGTGAGAAATATATGGTACGTTTCTGCAAATTCAGAAATAAACTATGAATTGCCAAAAATTTGGAATCTTTATCCTGAAATTTTACTAAAGGAAAATTAGAAAAGGAATTGCCCTTAACCTTTAAAAAAGGGTAGAAAAGAGAAAGATAAAGACAGTCAGAGAGAGGAACTGTGAAAGGAGGGAAAGAGATACAAAGAAACTTAAAAAATATAAAATTAAAGAAAAGTGCTTTTTAACCTTCCTGGGCCTTTTAGAAAGTGCATGACTGGAAAGCTTTTGAATGCAAAAGTCTGATTCACTTTGCAGTTCTCCAAGAAAATTCTTTTCTGATAGTATGATCCTCCTACATTCAAAGGACAGCTATCATTTTTAAGTTCTCTACATTTAGTGTGAGTAGACATATATTGTGTAGACCAAGAAGGTAATTTTGTACAGAACCAGCATCTGATTGTATGTACTGCAGAAGCAAGACTTTCTATGGAATTGCACAATTAGCAAAATAACTCTTTTTATCTTACAGCAGTATCCATTTTCTTTTGTCCTCTAGGTAGCCAACAGACTCTAATCATCAATTCTGAGTCCCATAGATTCCCTATACGCAGTAGCTAAGGTCCCACTATTGTCAATTCATGTATTTTTTGTTGCTTACCAGATCAATTTTCTTCCCAGATATTCGATTTGTTTTAATTACTGGTGGTCTGGTTGGGAGCTGTGTGGCACTTTTTTTCAAGAGCTGCTGCTGTTACTCAGGACTGACTTTATGCTCATTGAATAATATTCTTTCTTTTTTACTTTTCAACTTAGCAAATGTCCCTATTCAACTAAAGGCTGTAATGCCCCTGCCTTAGGAATTATGATTGATACAGGCAGATACAAAGTAGACAGAGAAAGCCGTGCAGAGCAGTGAGCTGCTATGCTGAGCTGCTTAGCCCCTCAGCCCAGCAACTCCAAGGACTTGGATCCCAGTAACCGGGTTGGTTACACAGCATCGCAGCTTCATTGAACTCGTAAATGGTGAGCAAAAGTCCTGGCTGAGCAGAAGTTGTGGAAGGGAGATGAGAACAATGGTCACATTCTCTTCAGCTAAGAAGTGGTTTTTTTGTTGTTGTGGTTGAGCAATACCATTGAGCCTCCTGGAAGTAAGGCATCTCCTCCACAGAATTCCTGCAGTGGCTGAAGTTGATAAACAGGGAAACCAAGAATAGCAACACACATTCTACAACTAACGCTATAAGGCAGAGTAAGAGATAGTTCTGTGGCTTATGCAATGAAACGGTTGGTATTGTAGCCAGTCATAAGCCACTCCAAGACTCTTCTCAGAAATTCAACCCCCCCTTCTGAGAAGTTAGAATGAAGCAAATGGTATCATATTTAGGACCTCTAGAAGCCAAACTGGGATTCTGATATATATACATGTGTCTTTTGATACATAAATTTTCCAAATAGGACCAGAATACAAGGAAACAGTGTTCTCAAGAGCATTTTTCCTAAGACTGGAGCAAGTAGTGCTACAAATCTCATATGAAAAATCTGTTTCTGAAGGCTTTCCAGCTCATTCCTCCATATTCAGATTACTTGGATAGTCTTCACACAGTCATCTTAGCTTTCAGCTCTTTATCCCAAGCAAACAGAAATTCTGAAGTTGCCCATCACTTCTTGCATGATGCAAGCACATGTGGTTAATCCTGGCCCCAGTTAGCATCACTCTGGTCAATTCCCACCTGAAATATTGTTCTTGCCATGGTTTTAAGAGCATTTAATCTGATCTGACAATGCTTAGACCACTTCCCAAATCCTTGAATGATTTATTCTGATTTGCTATAGCAGTGTGCCCACTGCCTTTTGATTAAGACATCAGTGTTGTATGTGACCTACATACTTCCTTTTGCATTTCAAGATCCAGTGTTCCAAAGACCATCTGAGAGTACTATCTGTCTTAAACAGATCAAATCCTATAATAGTTGTCCCTGACTGTTGCTGTTAGAAGAACCATTTGGATTTAGTGCACTGTGATGGCTGTTTCTTTCAGATTACTCCAGTGACTTATTCTCTAAAAGATTAGATGTAATTTAGCATACTAATCATTTTCTGATAAAACTTTCATTCAGATTTTAGCAGGATAAAGAGTGTTAAGCAAACGTAGCTGTCACATTCAAAATGTTAACTCTGATGGCCAAGATCTATGAACTAGATAATTGTTTTCATAATCAGTTTTCTGCTTTGAAAACTTTAAAGCTCACTGTGTCCAATTCATGGAAAGCCTAAACCCGATACTTTGTTGACTCAAGTTCAGCTAAATAACTGATCCTGCAATACAAACATTCCTTTCTGATGCTAATCTTGATAGACATAAATCCTTAACGTTAGAATCCTAGCTAGTGTGATATGATGTATATACCCTATGACCTTTGCAAATAAAGACGTGACTGAAGCATTAAGGTCTTGCAGTATGTAATCCAGCAGAGTTTAAAATTTAATCTATCAGCGCATGACTACAGAATTTAAGGTTTTTCAAACAATGTGGCTATCTGGGAACTCAAAGTGCCCACTGAAAGCTGCCATTCCATGCAGGGGCAACCAACAACAACATACCACACTGGGAATAAACAAACTGTGGTCCAACTTAATTAAAACTGAAGCTAGTCAAGAGCTCCACTGGCACATAAAGAATAAAAATTAACAGTATTGAACCCTGCAAGCCATTTGTGGCTTTCTGTGCACTCAGTATTCTGAATACACACACCTGAAAAATATTTTTGCTCTTGTCCTGTCTGGGGGGTGCTGCTTAAAAGAGGTAGATAAAAAATCCAAATCCATAGATCTTGCCTTTAACTTTCTAATGTGCTGCAGTGTCGCAGTTCTACCCGCAGCCAGGAGCTGAGCACTGTGCAGCTGCTCGCTCTGGAAGCAGGGGGAAAGGGGATGGAAAAAAGTAAAAAAAACAAAGGCAAGTCTCATGGATAAGGACTGTTTAGTAGGACAGCAGAGCGAGAAATAATAATAGAACTTTTATAGCAAAATATATGAAACTGGTGATATGCAGTTTCTCACTGAACTGCACAACTCAGGCTGTGCATCTCAGAGCCATCCCGAAACTGGAATGTCCCCAAAAACTGCACACCCTGGAGCTGCCTGCACCTCCCCCCACCAGCTCCCCCTTTATGCTGACCATGACTAATTGGATTGGAATACCCCCTTTGGCCAGTTTGGGTCACCTGTCCTGGCTGTGCTCCATCCCAGCTCCCTGGCCGCCTGCTGCCCTCTCATTAGCAGGGCAATAGGAACAAGTGAAAAGTCCCTGACTGCTTGGCAACAACTAGAAACATCAGTGTGTTATCAGCACTGCTGTCATCCTAACTCCCAAACATCCTAACTCCACTGGCTGCTAGAAAGAAAATTAACTCTATCCTAGCTGGAACCAGGGCATACATACAGAAAGCCATAGATCACTTCTACTGAACAGGATTAAAGAGGTTAATTTTTACTAGCAGTGAATGACAAGCTTGTTAGGAGAAAAATCCAATGATGTTAACCCTTCAAAAAGTCAGCTGTTAACTGTGTTGATGACTGACGACTCATTAAAGATTACCATTATTGTCTTCCTTTGACTTGAGTGGTTAGTGAGTTCTTAGGGCTGCCACAGCTTTTGCCATAAAGATAAAAAAGTGATGATGACTGATATTTCTTCCATTGAATACTATGTATTTTCAAAGAATGTAAATGATCTCCTGTTTCTCTCAACACAAAAGGGAATCAATAGGTCATGAGGCAGTTCATTAGCTCACCATCTTTTTACCTTTTAAATTTGCTCTTCCTCCCACTACAAGTCACCTCCAACCAACTACATGAATTATTTTTTAAAGGCACTCTTATGATAATACACCAGGCTGGAAATACTGGATGGATCCACACTGCAAATGCTTAATTGAGAGTACCATAGTTTGATGTGTGGGACACACTCAGCCTTGACACATTCATCCCAGCAGTGGTGCTTATCTGGGAAAGCTTCACAGGTGCCCTCTTCTGAGTCAAATACACCCACTCTTCTACGAAATCCTCAGAAAAGTGTGCCTCTTTCCCTTAGCAGAATTTTAAAGTATGATGGATGGGAAGAAAGGCCAGAGTGGGGAAGTCTGAATGAACAGTTTTCATCAGATTGTTTGGAGTGTTGGACTTTGTTACAGGAGGTGGGCACCTGGCCCAGGAAACAGGCAGGATACATGTCTGTGGAAGAGGACATGTCCCCAACCCTCCCTAGGACCTTGGTATAAGGGCACCGTTATCTCCCCAGGATGTTACCCAGACTCAGAAGAACTGATGAGCAGCACTCATGGATACAACCAGAAGCAGAGAGAGCAGAGGTTTCAGATCCACGTGGTCACAGAGAAAAGGGACTGATTTGTCAGGAAAGCCGTTCCCCAGGCACCAAATCCAGAAACAGGGCACATGTTAAAACTTCCATTTACTTCATGCCCGCCAGATGTCAGCAACCTTTGTTTCAGTCAAGTGCTAAACATCTTTGTCTTCCTTTCTCAAAGAAAAACCTTTCCTTTCCCCAGGGCCTCGGAGCTTTGCACTGATACTTCAACCACCTAAGCCACTTTCCCCGGGAGGGCTCTACCTTCTCTGCAAGCATTCATTTCTTAGACATGGACTGAGGAGAACTAAAGGAAACATGGGAATTTATGGCAGGCGAGACAAGATCAGAACAAAAGATATTGCCTCTACAGGAGAGATTTAATGCTTCTCTAAATGATAGAAAGGGAGAATAACAGACTAGGAGAGAGCGATAGGTCCCTGCAGTGTCGAGGACTGGTCAGGCTGGCCTGCTGTGTAAATGCTTCACTGTCAGCTCTGCCCAGCAAGGACAGAACAGTGGCTGTGGATGCTCTTCTCTAACAGCACCATTTTGTCAGGCCTGCTTTCTGAAGGCAACTCAGGGACAGTCTGCCCAGAGTCTGATATGATGTGGCATCAAGGATTGGAAAGAAAAATACTTTCAGCTGCGAACAGAGCCAAATCTATCTTCTTCCTCCACTGTTTTGAAAGACAGCTGCCAGCCTAAGCACCCCTTTTGGAAGAAGCACTCGTTCTGAAATGCCCAGTTCTACAAGAGGAGGGAACTCATCCCAGAAAAAATACGCACCAAAATCCAGGACAGATCCACGGTGGAGGTCAGAGCAACAGCAGAATCAGGAATTTGCACGACGTATGATAGATGCAGGCTTCTTGCCCTGCTTGTCTCAGAGGAGCAAATGCACTGAACCAGGATATCAGCGATTGCTTTCCACTATTGCTTTCTCATAGTGTTCACAGGTAGGGCTAAGTAAAACAGTGGTGGATGTGGTACTCACTCACCCAGAGCATGCCAGCATGCTAATTTGACAAGCAGTTAGCAGATGTTGTCTCATATGGGCACCGGGGTCTGTACTGCCCAATCACTCACTGCTGGGAGTAGAGGTGAGTGCTGGCGCCTTGCGTTCAGGTGCAACCTACATCTGGGCAGATGGGGTAACCAGGGATCCCCCTCTGCCACCAACCATACTGCACAAAGGGGCGCTGAGGCAGGAGATAAGGCTGTCTCCCTAAGCCACATGGGGGAAGTTACGTCCATGTGTGCTGATCTGGGTATCTCTCCCTTTCTCGTCTTGTCAGTAACTCAGGCTGTCGCTCTGCTTTATATCTGTCACTGAATTTAAAGAGGAATAAAAGCGACAACACATCAATTAGGAGAGTTGGAGCCTGAGGGTAGGGAAGAGACAAGGGTCAACCTGTGGACAGGCTTTAGACAGAAACACTGATTGATGTGTGCTTATGAGGACCAGTCCCCTGTTCCATAAACTGTAGCATCCAAGCGTGTTAGAGGAGGAGAGTAATTGTCTAATTTTAGTTAATTAAGCCAGCCAACCTGAAGAACAGCATGAGCTGTTAAATGAAGTAACTGCAGTAGTGTAGTGTGATGGCAACAGCAAACCAGTGGGACTGGTCTGTGAGGAGAAGAGAGAGCAAATGAGGGCCAATTATTTTCGCAGCACATTTTAACAGCCAAAGCTAAGGATGTGTCACTGTTTCCATTCACAACCCCCTATCTCTGAGCATAGAGGTTGTGCCTTGGCTGTGGAAATGAGCCCCGAGCTGAAACTTGACATATCATCTCAGACAAGGTTTTTAATTTGCTGGTTGGTTTTTAGTGCTTTTTTTTCATACCTACAAAAATAAAATAAAATAAAATATAAAAGGGAAAGTATAGCTACTATTAGAGCAGTTTGCAATGTTTTTCACTGTGCCATGAAAATAATTTTAATTTGAAATAGTTATTAAATTCTACAGCTATTTTGAGAGGGTTTTTTAGAAGAATTCACAGAAATTTTAAAATCCTAATTGGTCCCAGAGCCAAGTCTGCACGGAGCTACCAGGCTGTGAGGAGTGGCTGTACTCTTCCCTGGCTATAAAGTGACGCTGTAGTGGCAGTCACTGAGATGGGCTTTCCCTGCATCCTAGCTCAAGGACAATAGAGCCACTGATGACCTTCTCTCATGCTCCCTCCCGCTTAGGCTTGATTTCTTCCTCCAGCTCTATTTGCTTGAAGGTATCCTGTATTATGAGCTCTCCTAGCAAAGAAAATATCAAGAAAGGATCAACATTTTCCTTTTTACAACCAAGTTTTATGAGAAAGGTGTTTGTTGATGCATTTTTAATGGAAATATTTTTTCCGTTCTCCTTTCAAATCTCACAAAACTAAGAACAAAAATGAAAACAAAAATCATATAACCCTTTCTCTCCAAAACCAACAAGTTTACATTGTTTAATTTTTTTTAAATGAAGATTGAGGATTTTTTTCCATAGGACCTACTCTCTATAATTTCTGAACAATTTCAAAATAGTATCCTGTATCCTCAGCGCCCTGAAAAGTGTTTTGAATTTACTCTTTGTGAATTTATCCCTGATTCACATTCTGGGAACCTGCACTTCAGTTTCAGGACTATTTTTCAAAGTAATAGATATTAAATGAATATTCAAGAGTACTTGAATACATCAGATTCCTATGAAAGCATTCGCATCAGAAACACAATACTAAGAACTAAGTTCATTCAACCAAGGAACCAAGGCCACAGCATGCAATTTCAGTGCAATTAAATGTCGTCTCTCAAATTATTAATATTTACAGTGATTTGCTTGGGAACAAACTGTCACTCAGAACTATTTGAATAGCAAATCCATTTGAGAAAACTCAATATTGTTTTGCAGAACATTCACAAGGAGAAAAATAAGCCTGATTTGCTAAATATATTGCCAGCTCCAAAATATTTTCTCAGTCCTAAAATTTACTCTGTCTGAAATAGTGCCTACAGACAACCAATTTACTTGAGCAGTGGAAATGTATTGGAGACACCATGGGGCTGTGTAATATTTTACAGTATTCATGTCAGTCCAAATACCAAAGTACACAGCCCTAGGAACAGTGGTTTGAAAAGGATAGTCACTGCACTTTTTAGAAACCCTTTTTTCCCATTTTATTGCAATTTTGTGCTCACTGCTATGGTAGCCAAGTGCCTGTGAGATTAATTATAACATGGTTACATTTGCACAAGGTTCAGGAGTATTTCACTGAGATTGTTAAGTGGTATTTCCCACCTCTAGCTTGCTCCACTCTCTCCTTACATCAGCAGAAAGTGATATCAATCTGTTATGTGCCATCTTAACATCTTTTTTCCTGAATAGTATCATTTGAGCTGTTCCATTTGAGTTAATTAGGTTTCTGCATTCTTTTAGATTAGGAGATTGTGAAGATGAGGACAAAATTGAGCGTTCCCCCCCCTCCTTTTTTTAATGTTTAGTACTTTATTTTTTAAATTACTCAATTGTCTGCACAGAAAAAAAAATCTTTAATATCTGCTCTTTTACCTGGATCCATCTTCAGCATCTTCCATATACATCCCAAACAGTTTAGCAGGCTCTTTCATAAGTGGCCCAGCCCATTATTGTTGGGATAGTAAAGGTATCTAATCACATAATTATAAATCATATCGGGATTAACAGTGTAGTTCACTAAATCATATACTAAATTCCTTTCTAGCTATTGTTTATTAATTTCACTAAACAAAGTCTCCATTTATTTGACTTGAATGGTTGTTTTTTTCCGTTTCTAAAACAGATTTTTCCAATTTTCCCTTGCTGTTTTAGTTCTGATGAAGCACTGCTTACAGGGATGGGACTGATCAATTCTCTGATAGCAGGTTTTTTTGAGGGATTTCAATCCAACTGAAAGGATAACTTCCTCTCCCTTGTTCAGTGACACTGAGCAATGCTGTGTTATTTTCACTAAGCCTTCAGAAACTGTTGTTTACAACCAAAACTCCTTCTGCCCTCTGGTTTTGAAAGTAAAATTCCCTGTTGGAAAGTAAGTAAATTTTTAATGCTGCTTTTCTTTTTTTTTCTCATTACTTTTTCTTCTTTAGAAGGAAGTGTAAAAGGGGAAAAATTGAAGCTGAGATTTCCATAGAGCTTCTAAGGTTATTTTTGATGCTACTTATTCAAGCACCATCCTTGTCAGCTGGTTCAGAAAAAAGGTTAAGGTAGGTGGTAGAAAAGCAGGTATGTATTTGCTATAGGAAGATTAAAACCCCCATGAAATATATGAGATTACAAAAAATGGAATGAAAGTACAACTTAAACCACTGTGTCTGTATAGCTATTGAATGAACATATATCAACAATATGTAGGTTCTGTAAAAGAGCACTTATGGAAGCCTATGCTAGCTTTCTGAAACTGTTCATAGCATTTAGTTTACACAGATACGGAAATAGACAATGCTTTTATCCAGCATTGCTAGATTCCAACTCTCCAAGGCTCTGTACGGTTTTCAATATGCCATAATGCATCTGCTCCATATCTCTTGCAGAGAAGCAGTGGTCCATGACATGCAGTTTAAACAATGATTTTGGTTTAGCTGAGTTTTCACAGTCAACTGTATGGCCAAAGGGCAGTTCTGATCTTGTCTGTCCTCTCAAACAGTCAGTAACCTTCCTTTTTTTGTTCTCACCAGTAGCATGTAGCATTCTTTCCTCTCAGGCTGCTTAATCTCCAGTTAGAGAATCCACAAACTGCTCGGGTCTATGGCTGCTTTCCAGCTTAGGGAGACATGCTCTGTAGTTTGACCTGCCTGTTCATGAAAGAGGTCTATCCTTCCCTTGAATCACCCATGCAAGAAAGAAGACAATGAAACCTTTTAATCAGTTACTTGGAGCTGGGAAAATCAGTGTTAATCAGTGTTAAATCTAAATTTTGGTACAATACCTGAAGCTAGTCATGTAGGTGAAATTTCAGGTTGAACTGAACAGCATCTCATGAATATTTGTGGCCCCAGAAAGAACGAAAAAGTGAATGGTTAACATGAAGAGGTTGCTTCTACGAAGAGCAACATATGGAAGGACAGATTTGTGGTGATGCATTCTTTTTCAGCTGCTTTCTTTGAGTCTAAATTCACTGTTATTTGTTATTTTCAGACCCTCTAGCTACAACAGGTAGCTTTTCTTATAACTAGGGATGCCCACAGGAATCAGAAGACATGGAAGCAGAGAGCTTTTGTTCTGAGTAAAAGGAAAATTCGGGGGGGAAAAAAATTACTTGCATAATGGAAATTTGTATAGGCTTGCTAGAAACCATTGTATACCTTAAGGTATCTCTCTTTTCACCCCAACCTTTCATTGCCTTTACTATGTAATTATCAGAGATATTTTTAAGTTATGTTAGCACTTCATAAAGCAATTGCATTTGATAATACCAATAATGATCTTCTGTAGGCTTAGCTGAGGAAGCTCTGGGCAACAGTATAAAGAACTATTCCCCACTAGGTCATGATTAACTTGATCTGATCAAATACATAATGACAGAAAAATGTTGCCATCCAATTAACGGTGCATAGTGGCCCATATATAACAAGCTGGTTTCAGTACAGATCCTGTTCACAAGATAAGAAACAATCAATTTAATTGGAGATTATTTGGCACCTGGCTTGCCCACCTTGGCAGTCCTTTATTTTGATTGTAAGCACCTTAGGGGAGGCACTGTTTATTACTGCATTTGAAAAATTTTGTACTATCACCCTTGTGAGTGTAATATCCATCACGGGTCTGAAACAACTTGCTGTGCTATGCTTGTAATTGGAGACAAACAGAAGAGCTGATTTTAACAGCTGTCAAGCTACTGCCTTTGAAGAAGCACATGAAATGTAAATGTTAACCGCAGATGATTCAAAACTCACACGAAGTGCAGAGGTTGATCTTTCGGTTTGGACAGATTCCAAGTTTGTCCAAACCATTTTGCCTGTCTCGTTAGTTTGTAGGAAAATCATGCAGGAAGCAAACAAGTCTCTTTCTATCAGAGTATGAAGGAGGAAATAAAACCCCTTATCTCTAAAGCTTTAGTGACCCATCAGCGTTTCTGTACTAAAGGGAGATAATGTAAAACTTTGAGCAGTGTGTTCATAATAGCATTATGGAGAACCATATCTGTGGTCTTAAAGATCCTTGATTCATGGAGACTAATGTCTGTAAGCAGTGGTGAAACAATATATATGACCAAACAGATAATTCAAACTGACTAAAATAAATAGAGAGCAGAAATTAGAGAAACTAAAATTACTCGGAAATTACACGGAAATTTCCTCAGATAGCATTTGTCTTTACCTCCACAATAATGTACTCTATTAACTACATAATCTGAGGTACATTCAGTTTTGCTGGGCCCAAGAGAGAATAATAAGCCTGAATATGCTGACCACATTTGAGAAACGTCAGCACAAGGCTTTGGGTTTATGACTTTTACACAGAGCTGGAGAATGAGGGCACTAATCAGTCTGTGGGGACTATATTAATTTGACAGCAGTGACTGAGGGAGAAATGAAGGGGCAAAAGGAGGGGATTAAAAAAGGACTGACAGAGTGACAGTGAGTTGGGGGGAAAGGAACCATTGTTTCAACATCAATTTATCACTGCAGAGGTCTTTAATTTTGGAGGATGAGTAACAATCAGCTGAAGAAGAAAAGGCAAAGCAGTGGAGAGATGAGGAGGGCAGGACTACCTACTTACTGCAAACACAGAGTGAATAGGGCTGGAGGGAAGAGAGTTTAGCTTTGCTGGCAGCTGCAGTAGTCAGGACTCCAGGACTCTCCAAACTCTTTTTCTTTTTGAAATCCATCTTTTGCTTCTACATCCAGTAATTAAGGTCACCACACTAGGGCCATTACTGTTTGCCCTGATGAAAACCATTCTGAATTTGACAAATAGCATTCGTGTTTGTCTTAACTCCTCGTCAAACAAGACCTAGAATTTTTACTCAGCTGCAGGAACAATTTTTCTTGCTTCTCTGAAAACTCAGTAGAGCAGATATTCTCACAAGGTTTCAAACATTTATATGCCTTGAGAAATATCAGCTGAGACTTTTTCCAAAGACTCCATTTCAGTACCATAGATCTAACTTTAGAAAGAGTAAAGTGTAAATACAAGATGGAGGGTATGATTACAAATAGACATGCTCTTTATGGACTTACTGATTTAAACACAGTGCCATACCATACTGCATGGTTTGGAGCTAGCTTGTCACTGACAAGTCTAAAATATGAGAAAAGAAAACTCATCTCTGTTGGCAAAAAACTTATTAAATATACCTTAATTGATGTCTGTGTACACAATATTGTTTTTAACACAACTGTCTTTCTGCGTGCTATATTTCTGCTGTCCCTTAGAAGAGACAGGAGAGGAAGATGGTGCTGGACTACAAATGGAATTTTATTTGTGAAAAGCAACATTCAACAGTTTCTGTTTCTCTTAAGATAAGAGGAATCCCATTTTAGGATGGGAGACTATTGAGCTCATCAGGTGGAGCACCTTCAACACCTTAAAGCTGCTGACATTTTATGAGGGTGATTCTCTTATTTCTTTCAAAACACTTTTTCTCCCAACACCTGCATCAGCAGCAGAGCTTGTTCACATCTCAGCAGCCCCATGTAAAGCACTGTTGGCCCCTCAGAAGCCGATGGGAAATAGAGGTCACTCTGGGCACTTCAGAGAGGAATATCTTTTGAAAAGAAAATTGCACCAAATTATTTTACTGGCAGTATTCATGTTAAAAGCCAGTGGAACATGAATGGCTTTCAAATAAGAAGAGGCCCTTCCTCCAGATTACAAATTCAACTTGATCTATACTCACAGCTTCAGGTTCAATCAGTGATTTTGCTAATCACATGAAGAATCTCCAAAAGAAATCTCTCAATAGGACATGGAGGATACATTTCTATAGTTGGTTCTACAAAGGAAAACACAGATGCTGAGGAGGAACAGATTTTCCAACCAATTTCTCCATCTTTAAGGGAAAATAAGAGAAAAATGTAGGACAGTGTCTTTACATTAAATACTTTAAAAAATATTAATTTTCTTGAGCAGCAGAAGTAATTAAGCATTACTATAGCCTCAGCCAATTGCATCTAAGATTCATATATCCCACTTGTTCAGTGCCTTAGCATGTTTTTGGTTTTTTTCCCCTCAGTCTCTGGATGACACAGAGACTAATGGAATTTAAGTCCATGACCTGGGCTCCTAGGTACTAAGTACTTATGACAGGTATTATCAGCTAACTTGCTTTATCCATACAGCAGAATATTTTAATAAAGAATTTGTTCCAGTTTAAGAATTTTGGCTGGGAAGCAGAAACTTATGGTCTGAAACCTTTTATCAAGGATTGTTGTGAGGATGAAGAGATGGAAAGAAGAAGTAGCATATAAAATTTGTTACTGAACATGGATCGTCACTAGATTTGTTTAATCACCAGATTTAAGTTGTGCCATAAAGACATGATAAAGATGAAGGGGTAAAAGGATTTTTGCTACAAAACTTAGAGCCAGCTGAAGATTATATCTTTTGAACAGGATTGCAAGGAGCCCACAGATTCCTGGGCTGATGAAGCAGTGCCCCCGTCTCTTCTGGCTATTCTTCTTACACAATTTTCCCCTTTTTCAAACAAACCCGTCCCAGTTTCTTCAGATCTGTAAGCTAACTGTGTAGACTGTGGGTCTTTGCTTTGAGTAGAGTTCTGCTGAAGCCCTAACCCTGTGCTGCTCTGCACAGTGCTGGTTGTCACCCCATCAACTTAGCTGGAGACTCTCTGCTCTTTCCAATTCTGATAGGAAATAGGGCATCAAAACTTGCCCAGCCCTTTTTCTAGTCTTATGTTTCCTGTCACCTTCCTACTAGCCATTCTTTCTTCCCTTCCTCCTCTCACTTGGTCATTTTCGTCTGAGATTCTTTGATCACAAAGAAAAGTTTGGGTATATGATAAAATACTGGATGTCTTCACAGCAGTCAAAAGGTTAGAAAGTCAATATAGCAAAATTTTGGCCATCAACACTCATTGCTGCAATTTTGTCCTACCTTCACAGACTTTAATGCCCTATTAGAGTCTGTGGGAGATATTTGACAAGCAAGGGTGCTCAGGCAGCTATTCCTTCCTCTCTTTCCTGTTCCTCTGAAAGCAGCTTAAATAGATTTCTTAGCACAGCACTGGTCTCCGACACCCACTCACCATTTATCTTCCCAAGCCATTAATCACAATCATGTGCAATTTAGAGCAGTTCCTGGTCCTTTTCCCTGAAATGAAAGAGTTGCTCTTGTCATGAATATTATTGCTCATGAATCACAGTGATTTCCAACCATGCCATCAATTATAAACACAGCTAATTGGAGTGCTGATAGGACTGCCTCTCTTCACAGAGAAGCTCCTGACATGAATTTTACTGGCCATGAATCACTGTATCATCAAACAAGAGACTCCCCTTCACTCCCTTCCACCAACCTGAAGCCAAGGCACCAGTATTGGCTTCCTGAAGTTATCAGGCTGTGCAGTGTCATAAATCCACAACTAATCAGTTCACCAAGGAAGATACTGTCTCTCTCTGTGCCCACATTGCTTGCAAAGTCTCTCTCATGGCTGTCAGGTCTCTGCATTAGACTGGCATCATCAGGAAAACTGGCAGAGAGCTTCCTCTGTGGCCTTACAGGTCTCATGCCAAGTCAATGTTCCCCACACTTTTTTCCAGGGGAGAGGCAGAAATGCAGCTATCTAAGAGATGATTCTATTTTCTCTCCTTGGACACACATGCTGCCTCCATGCTGTTTGTGAGGACTTCTGGGATGTATGCTGCTGTACTAATGATAAGTAGTAGCCAAAATCTATCACTTGTTTCTGAGTGATAGCATTCATGGAAAACAGATCTTGTGCTGGACTGCAAGCAAGGAAGAGAAAGAATGGGAATTTGAATCGTGCCTAGCAAAAGAACAACAGAATTGATTGCCTCTGCTGCCTCTAACTTTAAGCACAAAGCAGTGTGAGAGCACAGAATTCAGTAACTCTTCTGGATGCTGTGCAAGAGAAAGCCCCAGAAAAAAAAAAAAGACTGACTCTCTCTTCTTTTTAGATGGCAAAATACCTAGCTATAAGAGACAGAAGTAATCTAAGCTTATGTGAATTAATTCATCAATTCTTACAGCACGCACTTGTCACCCACAGAAACACATTCTTGCAACACAACAGTCTACTTTCACAAATTGGATTGACACACAGTCAGCCTTTTACTCACAACTGTGACAACGAGATAACGCCATCTAGTTCAGTGCCTCTGGTAGCTCCAGTCACCTCCATTGCTTTCAGCTGTGACCTTCAGCCAAATTTGAACGATCCCTCCATCCATTTCAATTGCCATTGACAGTTCGTTCCAGCCACAAGAAAAAGCTATTGCCATCTCCATTAACCACTAAACCACAAGCTTCACACATCACCTCTGGTTTTCACTGGCCAAGAACTTTTTCTCATGGCGTTCTGACATTACCATTATTCCTTCAACTACTCCAATTATCTTAATCATTTTTCAACAGGCTGGAGATCTAGACTTGGGCCTCAGCCATTCAGGGTATCTAGTCCTCACAGGTAACAAAAGAACTGCAAGACACCTATGCTGTATTTTTAATGCTAGCACCCATGGTCTGCACTGTATAAGATGGTATGACCCATGGTTTGGAAAAGCCAGGAACTGCGATGGCTGAGAGCAGCTTTGAGGTGCACCTGCTCTAAAGCCATCCCACTGGTGATTCCCACTGAGGCAGACAATGGCAATTATAGATTTTCTTAATGAAGCTGGAGTAGTTGGTTACATACAGGCGGTTGCAGGGCCTCCTACTATCAGCCTGGGCTTGTCCTGTCTTTCGATGCCTCCCTATGAATCCCTCCCCTCCCAACCTCATTCAAACACAGTTTACTTCTGGTTCTTAATTTTCTATTGCCTAAACTCAGACTTGTCAGGTACCCAGTCCCCATACCCACCCAATTACTAATAAACTAACTTTATTTTAATTGGTAGCCCTACCTAATGACTGAGCAAGTAGTCTAAACTGACTCAATGACAAGTTAGTAACTTTAAAAATTATAACTCACTCTACTACAGGAGACCCTCCAGACCACCATGAGAGAGCACTCCACTCGTTGCTACCAGTACCTCATCCTTTTTTGTTGCCACTGGTATGGGACAAGGATTATGAAAAGAAGATTTAGACAAATATTTTAGAGTCATTTGTTTGAGTCAATGGTAGTAACTAGCCTATTATATGAACTCCAGGAGAAAACTGCAAGTCAACTGCACATGCATGTGAGAAGCACTCTGTTCAAATGGGAGCCAAAATGCCAGTATTTCCAGTAAGCCAAACATTAGTAAGCTTAGCGTAGTGAAGAGTGACCATTCTGAAGAACTCTCTGGTCAGCTAAAACCTTTTGCAGTACCTAATTTAACCACTCTCTATACCTTCCAAAGTGATTGTGACAGTAAATTGTTCACTTCCCCCAGGAAAGATCATGTAAGATACTGCAACTAAATCAGAATATAGATTCAGAAATGACAAGTTAGCAATACCTCATATGACCTTTTCCTCTGCCTCATGAATAAAACCCCATCAGTTTAACAATAATGCAGATGATCATAGGCTGTTGTCTGTTTCCAATTCCCCTTAAGCAATAAGCTTACTGGAAGAAAAAATGTTCTGAACGTTTTAATATAAGAGATATGAAAAAAATCATTATTTGTCTAGGGATAACCTAGGTCCCATGTCTGAGATATTTTGCATTTTGCAAAAGGAAGAATTCTTGACTCAGTCTCAACAAAGGGTGAATGACCTTATGCTTAATTTCAGATGGATAAGGTCTGTCAAGATTAGAATACAATTATTGAATGCCTCCTTTCTTTTTCCTTGAATTGATATAGTACATCCTGTGACACAAAATCAATGATGTCTAAAAAATGCGGAAAGAAGAGTCCAAGAAAATAAAAGTGTGAGGAATTATGAATGCATCACACAAAACTCCAAGTACATGCAACTAGGCTGTAAAAGACAATGAGCTTTGGTACAGAGAGAACTCAATGGATTATACTCCTCTGATGGGGAAAGCTGCAAAATATTGGACTGTGCCAACTTATTTGGGAGCCTGGGAAGCACAACGACCTGTCCTCCCACTGATGGTGTTGCTATCACATGTAGTTCCTGTTCCCTTACATCTCATATGCAGCAATCCCAAAAGCTAATGTAGTCTACCTCTCTAATATCCACCTACTGGAAGGTTTTTACAAATGAAAATCAATAATTAATATAAGACAATGACCAGTCTTATCCTTCTGGGGTTAAGACACCTTGTCCAATCTGCTTGAGACTACACAGAATTAATGACTATTATAGACATGCATATAAATTATAACCATCCCCTGATTGTCTTCTCTGTACCAAGTGCAATGGAAGGATGTGCAGCTTTGAACACGACTTGATAAACTCTTAAGTCCTGAACCTATTTATGGTACTGCCAAGTTAAAGGTTGGACACCCACCCCTTTGTTCAGCAGATGTTCATGGTTCTTTCTAATGGATACAGATAATTGCCTTTCCTATGTTTTTTAATTTTTGCTTCTCTGATAATTGCTCCTCTGTTACTCTCCCCTTTCTTTTCTTCTTTGTGTATTTGTATATTTTATTTACATTGTTGACCAAATTATTTTAGAAAAAAAACCCTTATGCATTGAGATGAAGGATGTTTGTACATCAGGGGTTTTTTGAGGGGGAAAATAAAAAAGATCTGAATAAAATTCATTCTGATCACTTCTCAGTAGGTGTGCCAATAACAAAACATCTATCCTCATGAAGAAATCCTTTATCTCCAGCTGGGCCCTGGGACATTCTTGGTTTCTGATGATGATGGAGCATGATTAAGTCTAGTTAGTATTTATTTTTTCACTTGTTATTACTTTCTCCTATTCCCTTTGGCTTGCTTTATCTACCCAGCAACCTTGAACCATCAAAGACATTTACTTGCCTAACATTAACCAGAATGGTCTCATTATACAGCTTTAAACTAGTCTCATTATACAGCTTAAGGATCAGAGCTTTTGATTGCACATTTGTATCAGAAGTCCCTTCGTAGGCAAGGTAGGCAGCACAGCAGGGCTATGGTCCTAGCCTATCACTCCTTGACAATATTATAAGGTAAATAAATAACAGTGGTGTGAGTCACAGCAGAAGAGATAGCTTCTAATTGAAAAACAAAATAAACAAAGGGAAAATGCACAGGGGACTGCATTTGTTCCTGATGATTCGAATGAATTAGCAGCATTCTTCTCATTACAGCAAGAAATGGCATATAACAGATAAGCAGCTGTACAAAAATAACAAACTTCACTTACTATATGCACCACTGGAGCTCATTGCAGATGTGGACTTTAAAAAAAAATGTCCTAAGCACTCCTACTTTTGCCAGTGTTTGTATAATGAGTATTGTGTTCTAATTTATTTTTAATGTGCAACCTACCCCTTACTGCCAGCCATTCTTTGAATGAAATGTTGCTTCTCCATGAGTATTTCTGCATAAATATTTTATAATTGAACTAAATAAAAAATAATCCTATACCTACTTGAGGTTAAACTGCTGAAAAAGTGCAAGCAATTCCATTTTGCTTTCACATTTATTCCTGGTGGTTTATAAGGAAAACTCGAGGAGAGAAACTCTCAGTTTTACTCCTGCTCTCATTAAATGACAAGACAGTAAGTTCCTTTTCAATATGAGTAGGAATGAAACACAAATGAGTTACTGTTATAGGGCACCACTGGTATAATTGAAATTATAGAGTGATGGCTGCAGATCTATTTAAAACTGATCTAAAAAGCCACAGCTTTCTATACCATGCAGATTATGTAGTTACCAAGTCCCTTTGAAATCAGGTTGTACTATGACAACAAATATAGAACATTTTCATTTACAATGTGAGAGCAATTAACAGCATAGAAAAATTAAAAAGAAACCATGTTAGGTAATTATCTTCTTCAGAACAGTGTTAGAAATGACCTGAATGAAATTAAGTTGCCTTTTCTGATCAGACTGAATACTGCATCAACACACTGTGAATAAGCGACAGCTTAGTGTCAATAGTGTGTATCTGTAATTGGTTTGAAATAGATTTTTAAAATCTGGGTCACTTGCCATCTGCAATCTTGTTGTATCAACATAGAGGAAGAAAAAGAGGAAGTGATGAAATGCAATGACAGATGCACAGGTGTTTAGAGGATTGTATTCCTCATTTATTTATCTTTATGATTGAGAAAGTTCAAATAAAATGATTTCCAGAAAATAAATAAGAGAGTAGGGACTCATAAAAAAAGTTTCATTACAAGATGTAAACAAACCCTAGAAGCACAAAGCATACAAACTGTAATCAGTATAAAAGAATAAAAGAAAAAATAGAATTGCATTGCTTCAAATCACACTTAACCCCAGTTGGGACAATTTGTTGCCACTGATGAGTGCAATCCTTTTCCTCCCTTTATGATCAGATTCAAAATCCCACAATTAATGTACTTAATCAGTTTCACCACAGTGAATATATGCCTCAAGGGTCTACATAGCAATCCTTTACATAGGAAAGATTTACCAGAAGTTTGATTAAATAGAACTCAAATACATTTGTTTTGCTGTAAACTGCATAGGATGAGGGCACCTTCCTCTTCAGAAGCCAGGAGAGGATTTAGGCTGGGCCTTAGCCACCATAAACAAGGTCAACTGCATTTCATGACAAAGAACTGTAACAAACTTGGGGTACTTTGGTAAATTTGCAGAAGCAATGATCTGTTTAACATAAATAATCCACTTACGAAGAAAAGTCAGTGATCATCACAAGTTCGCTGTCCTGAAGAATACAAATATCTCTAATCAGAGTAGGAAGCCTAACTGGCAGGATGAAGGCTTACTGTGGAGTTTGGAGTGGTACTTTAGGATTATGCAGACACACAAACGCTGGAATGAAACAGTTTTGCTTCGCTGTCTGCCTCATTAATGAGAACGACATTTCGTCTTTAATAATAACTGCAGCCTCTGCCAGGCCTCAGCTGAATTGCATCTGGCTTCAGTGTATCTCCTCTGAAATGCTAAAGCGTCTGTCCAGGAAAATGGAAACTAACGTCCTGTCTTTGGAAAGAGCCTGGGTGTGTAGGTGGGCAATGGGTGATACCGCATCCCTTCCGGCTAATGAGTAACATGGGTTTAACCGGAGAGAAGAGGAGGTTTTCTCCTTAAAGAAAGAAAAATCTCCGGCAGGAAAACTAGCATCCTCCCCCAAACGGAACAGATAAGAATTAATCTCCTTTTCTTGTTGCAGGAAAGCATATTTACTGTGCATCAGCTCAAACATGTTTCATCCTGAGGCTGAACTGCGTATCTGCTAATACCAGCTCAGGCTTCTGGGCAGGAAGGCCTCACTGGACTTATACGGGACTTGATAGTACTTAAGCTGCAACTACCTTCTCTACTTACTCTTTCTGATAGCTCCCTTCCATGCTAGCTGTCCTCATCCCAACTCCTGCTGCCAGTTCCTCTTGCTAGGCTCTTTATGCTAGTTACTTCTCCTGAATGCCCCTTTCCTCCAACTACTCCTGTTACCCACTTTCCGCTTATGTCACTTTGTAGTGATGAGGCTTCTCAAGGCAAATACAGCAATCCATGGATGCCTTTGCAATGTAAACTTTCTTTCTTTGTTGTCTTCATGAGAAGTTAGCAATCATTAGATTAAGTAACTGCTCCAGATAAGGTTGGGTTTATCCAGTGGTTTGCCACATCGAGGGTAGCTCATCCAAATTTATAACTTCTTTTTAAAGCACAATATTCCCACATGAAATGCAAATAAAACCTCTTTAGGGTAGCCCAACTGTTAATTTTCTTCAGATCCCTTTACTCTCAATCACATACCTCATATAATCTGGACTGTCTCCTTGAGGGACTTTTCTAGGGCTCCTTTTAATCCTGACTTAAAAACAAATATGTGGAATTTTGTTGAAATTCATGTTACAATGTAGTCTTATATATAGCAGCATTGGCACAGCAGAAAAAAAAAAAAGGGTGACCTGAGGTGCCAGAGTTGCAATGTGTGACCTGTGGTGAAAAATAATGGGGTCCTCATAGAAGAGCTTTTCCAGAGAAAAAATTACTTGAAACTACACCTTTACTCCATATTCTATGCCTGTGTGTCCTGGACTGATGGCAGAATACTTCTCTAGAAAACTGCTCCCTGGTGTCAGTTTCAGGCTAGGTATTGTCTTGTACCACATAGAAATTACAGCCATAAAAGTAGTTTCCAAAATATTTTCCATGTGCATATCAGACCTGAATATGCATTGAATCTTCCTCCAGACCTTCACTTAGGAAACATTTTTAAGAAGGGTTATATGGCGATGGGTCCTCTCCATGGATATCTCCAGAACCTTAGCACTTCCTAGGTTATTTCCATGTGCAGCTGCAGAGTTAGGGGCAGATAATAAGAGAAGCAGCACTGCGGCAGCTGAAGTTTTCTAGGCTGCCAAATAGCTGGAAATACTAGAACAAACTGGGCACGGTTTGCACAAATCTAGATGTCAACAGCCTTGAAAGGTAAGGCTCATTTGCTGCGCCCGCAGTATCCCAGAGTTATTCCTTGGTGGGGAGGGGTTGTGAAATGAGGCTTGTGCTTTAAAGGAAAAGGTATCCATTGGCTTCTCCACTGAGGAAAGTAGAAATATATTCAACACCTGTAACTATTTAGAACTGGAGATGCTGGTACAGCCAATGATGCTATTGGCACTTAAAATTGTGGAGGTATTCACACCATGGAGTTTTGAAGCCCATGCCCTGTTCTGTGTGAATGAATTTCTGCTCTGAATTGCTCAGAGATGCCAGTCCCTCAGTCACTGCAGAGACTTCTTTGGGTCCTAGTCTAGCTGCACTGTTATAGGGAGGAAAAACCTCAGCTTCATGTCCAGGTCTTTGTTCCTGATCAGCCATACTATCTACACATAGGTGTGTGTGCTCATTTGCACACTTCAATTGACGCTCTGGGTGATAAAACCTTAATGCAGAGGAAGAGGACAGGGTATTTGAGTTCAACCCCAGTGGAAATATGGATGCATTACATTGTGCCAATTTCCAGCTGTCTGGTAGGCCCAAAATGCCTGAGCAGGTGTTTAGCCTACCCACAGCCTTCATGCCTGACCCCAGAACCAAGATGTTCAGCTCTCTGCCATCCTTGCATCTCATGGCCATAAGCCATATCTGACCAGCTGTAAAGCAGCCCTTCAATTTAATAAATGACTTACTATATCATGTCTAGAGAAGAGTTAATGGCATATGGAATAAAATCAAGTACTTGTAAAATTTTGCAAAGAACATTCATGGATTTGTAGGTTTGCTGCTAATGAACTTTCTTGTGACCAGTATGAAGATGTCATATGGGAGATGGTGGGGTTCACACAAATAAAAAAATAAATGTAAGGAGTTGAGATCAGTATATAGATGCCTAGCACCTTTACCTGTTGTTACTATGATAATGAAACAGGATGTTTAGCCTAGACATCACAAGCAGTCCTCCCACACCAGGCAGTCAACTCAGGTGTGGCTGAGGCACATTGGACAGCCCACACCAAAGTTTTAGTGTCTGTGGGGACTGAACTGGACTGCTCAGGGACATTGCATCAACCCACCCTCAGCTGCCCTCTTCATCAGATGAAGCTGTTGATATAGATATTTGCAGTGCTAGAAGGTTGACAACTAAAGAAGTTGCTGAAAGAATGGAAAATGGGGAGAAAGGCCCAATAAGTTATATTTAGGGAGCACATGCTGTCTGTCACTCTGCCCAGTCTGGAGATTTTTTTGGGCAGATACACTACACCTGTATGGAGAAAAGCTCTCTAGAATCATCTTGAACTTTAACCACAATTTTGCATGGTCTTTCTCAGGAGGAATCTGTGGCTAATCACCTGTTAGCATTATATACCTTGCTTGGGAGACAGCAGTGATCAGGAATAGCAGATTAACTGCAATCTAGCCCCAGAAAACCTCACAACATGAGCACATATAACAAACGTATAAAACACATAGAGCAAATCCACCCACTATACCATGTAGTGCACAGATCTGAAAAAGGCTGCAGATTGCTCTTTTGTATGGCTAAGTCCCTCCCAGCCTCACCAGTAACCTAGTGCCTCTTATACAGCAGAAAAGACCAGCTTCTCACTTTATGGAATGTGCAGAAAGTTTCTTCTCTTTTCCATTAGTGTAATCTGTGAGCTTGTAATCTGGGTGAATTTCAGAGCAATGTCGTCTCTCTCAGACTCCTGAATAACCAGAAATAGCTGATGTGCCATCTGTTTCAAAACAATACTTCTGGAACTCATTTTGCAAAATACTGTTTCCATTCATATTTTATTTTAGCCTAGATAAGCCATGCTTTGAAACAAACCTAATAAAATGCAATAAGTTTGATTAACATGTTTAGCCCACTGAGTTTGTTTTTTCTCTTTTTGCCTCCTATTTTTCAGGAGTCCTGTTTCAATTCCACCTGGTCAGTTGTGCCTATCTTGTTTCAACAGAGAGAAGACTGTCTCATTCGGGTTTTGCAGCAGAAAGAAGCTGTAAACATCATGAGGGAAATCACTGAGTGGCATGAGGGAAGCTTTGGAGTAGATTTCATCAGAGAGATACCTAACCCAGAGGACCAGTAGAAGCCTTTTAGCAAATGTTTCTGTTCCCAAGATTTGAGAGGTCAGATCTTTGGCTTGCAATTAACTCACATCTTGTGGAGAAAGTTATAAGAAGGGAGATGGGAGTCAGCCAGGGCACTGTGGGTAATCCCCTTCATCCTGGTGTTTTACAAGCATTGATGGTCATCCTGAGCATGATTCATCTATTGGATGTCTGTGCCCCTCGTTAAGAAACTCTGCTCACCTGAGGGTGAGCCATGGTCTTGAGCTCACTACCCTGAAAGTACTGCCCCAGTGAAGGTTACATTGCCTTCAAGGAAGGAGAGTTCAGTCACAGGAAGAGTAACCATGTTTGCCCAAGGTTCAAGGATGGAGCAAGAGGTGAGAAATATTTTGGCTCATATTTGTCTCTCTCTCCAGTTCCATTTACCAAGCCTGATTGTGGTCTTGGTTGAATTTCCTCACTGCAGCTGTCTGAGTGCCCTGGGTGCAAAAAAGGAGCTTGTGTAAGCTGCAGCTATGGCTGGAATAGCTCCATACATGAGGGCTGAGCACTGGGGCAGACAGGATGTGCCAAACCCAGAGGAGTCAGGCAGGTAATGTATGGGGTCGCTTCTGGTGGAGGGAAGCAAAGGAGTCAGAATAGGTACCTAGGTACCTAGGTCTTTCCATCCTGACATGTGTGCTACCTGACTGACAAACTCACCCTCAGGCTGGTGCCAGGATCAGTAGTGATTTGCCTTAAGTTTATATACATTACCAATGGTAAAGGGAATTTTAAAGGCTATTTCAATACGGATTATTTAATTGCTGAGGAAGGGAAAATTATTTGAACAATGCAGTTCTGAAGTTTAATGTGAAACTTGTAATCTTTTTTCTACTTATTTTGTACTTTCTTGATAGTAAAAATTTCACCAAACTGGAAAGTATACTTAAAGAGTGCTGGGAAATTGCCACAGAAAATTGGTATACATCAGTATTGTTCTGCTGCTGAGGCAGATCTCAACAAAATACAGTGCAATTTATTTAAAGGCAAAAAAATGTTGAATCCTCACCAGAGATGTGTCTTTTTATTCTGTCTGCATCTCCTCTTCAACTGTAGTCATGGAGCAGAGCAAGAAGAATAAAAGTCACTCCAGTACTGAGATATCAAGCAACTCTAATGCACGAGACACACACACACAAATTTTTATTTTTTTTCCTTGGCATCATCTCACTTTCTCTTCTCCAGCCTAGCTGGTTCTTTTCACTCTATGTACATTGTCAAATCTTTGCCTATGAGGAACTGTCTTTAGAGTTTCCTCACAGATTTTGAAGCAGTGAAAAGTGAGGGTCACCTATCATCCAGAAGAACCTTTCCACCCTCTCCTAGCACCGCTGCCACTGCAGCATGCTCTACTATGCAGAGAAGATTTTCTTGGTCACAGGCTTGAAGAGCTGTCCAAATTGTTGTTAAAGTTCACCCTATTAAGGTAAGCAACCCTCTTAGTGCCTGGATTGACACTGCATTCACCTAAAGATGAAGGAATGAACCACATCCCATCCTTATACTCCTCCTCAAGAGCATTCCCTACTTCATTACCAGCCACTTTGCAGGGCTCCTTTAGGCAGCAGGAGCCCGGTGCTCACTACCCAGTCCCACAGGCACAATTTTCCTGGCACTGCTTGTTCATAAAATCCCCAGCTAGGGATGTGTTTCACTGGAGCAAGCAGCACGTCTGAAAGAAATAAGTTCATTTTATTTGCTAGTTGAATATCTCAAACTGGAATGATTTCTTTAAGCTGGAATAGAGTGTGATTTATGTGGCAGTGCAGTTTCAGTAGTTTAGTTTCAAATTAAATCAGGAAAGCTATATATACCAATGATAATTATGTTTATTAGTTGCTGTTTACATTTGTACGACTAAACCCAAATAAATCCTATTAAAGCTACCGTAAGAATTTCCAAATGAGTGTTTACATCAGTTTAGTTTTTTAAACAAGGGCAAAAATATAAATAGTATAAACTGATAGCATTCCTGTTTACACAAAGCACTGAAACACATAAAGCAGATATCTGTAGTCTATTGTTAACCAAAACAATTAAAATATCAAAAACATTTCTCAGTGTTTTACGCAGATTCACTTTTACTAAGATTTTACCATGCCACCAGAAAATTGCCTGCTAAGCAAAGAGGATGAATGATGGTTGGAAAAATACATAATTACAAAGCAGGCAATTCCAGCTCTCCTAGAGTATGCTAGCAGCCATCTTTTCTCTTCTACTGGACTGAAAATTATTGTCAATATATATATTTCCAGGGACATTTCAAAAAATACCATAGAGTCTGGAAGAAACTCTGGAAAACCAGGTTTGATTCCCTTAAGCAGTTCAAAAAGCAGATAGCTTTTTATTTTTTATTATGATCACACTTATGATAAATTAGCCACTTAACTTTCCTTATAAAGTGTTTAATGTGCCATGAGGTTAAATTTTACCCTGCATGCTGTCAAGCTTTCAAACTGACATTTTTTTTCAAAAATAGCAAAAGCAAATTAGCCCATTTCTAATGAGAATTATTGGTGGTATGAGTCTGATAATAATAACAACAAATAACTACATCTCCAGTTCTTTCTGCAGGATCAGTTCTTGATTTTTGTTGAGCACTGTGGAGTAGAGAGCCAGCTTCACACGGGACTGTAGTCTGACGCCATGACCAGATAAAAGCCAGTGCTCTGGATGCTGGCACATAATTCAAAAGACTAATTCACAGGATATTTTACCACCAGAGGAACAAGTACATGTGCCAGCACTGTTATCAGGAAATCAACTTTCAGACTGAAGTTATTTTCTTTCCAACCTCAAATAAAAACCCTAAGAATCTGAAGTATGAATCTTATTTGCGGTAAAGCTGCTTTTCATGAAGTCACACTGCAAAAGCTTTCAAGTGAGTATGATTTACACTTCCTACACTTTAAAAGCTTTTTATCTTGTCAAAATGGTATTAAGGAACTTCTGTATAAATATGATTCCAATGAGGTGAACCAAGCACCCTGTCTAACTGGGTCACCTGATTTTTTCCTAATCAAGTGATTAATTACAAACTCCTAATGGCCACTGTTTTGCCTCTAAATTTAATACCATGAAATGTTTTCTTTTCTTTCTTTTATTTATTTTTTCAATCCCTCTGTCTCCTGTGAGAGGGAGGAGAGGGAAGGAGAAGGCCATGTGCTGGCACATTAAATAGAGTAATAAACCTCTGCATACAAGGCTTGCGGCTGAAGCCACTGCAGCTACGAAGAGCCAGCCTGCAATCCTGATTCCTCTGTAATTGAACAAGTGAAACTGCTTCCACGAACATTTTGGAATGAAATGGTCTCAATGAAATCTTTAAGAGTTGTGGGGACTGTCTCAAATGAGAATGTCTGGCACAATAAGGCAAAAAGGAGAAAGCTCTGTTTTAAGATCACCTCTGTGGGTTTTCTCGGGCAAGGAGCGGGAGTGGCTGTCGGGAAAGAGCTGATTTCCAAGTATTGCCTAAGTGAGGCTGTCGAGCTGAGTGCCCAGCCTGGCACCGCCATTTTTTAACGGTAGAAAATTGGCAAGCACATATTGCTGGCTGAACTTTATAAAAAGGGTTATTTACCTTAAAACTAACTAGAGCTTATCTCTACAAAGATCCAATCTCTGCAAGTAGTTACATGCATATTTAAAATTGTTCTCTCAAGTCAATTGGGCTGCTTTTATGCACACTGCTGAGTGTATATCTAAGCGTTGGCAGTATACGAGCATTTATCATGAGAGAAAGACATACATTTGAGACTACTTCTCATGAATCATATAGATCTGCTTAAGTTGTTGTTTGGGAAAGGCATTATACCGCTTATTTCAAGATAGTCTTTCTCCTAATTACAGTTCCGGGCATATTGACCTTATTAGAATAGCTGCAAGGGGAAGCACTATCAACACATGTAATTTTTGGAAGGTCACTCAAGGCTAAATGATCCTCTACAGTTTCAGCAACTTATTATTCAGTTGTCCCCTAAGGGGGGGGCGGGGGGGGGCGGAACACCACCACAGTTTATCCTTTCACATCCCCAAATACACAAGTTTCATAATTCTGAAAACATCCAAAGACTTACTAATAATTTGAGTTTCCAGTTCCCTGAAGTTTAGTGGTACCAGATGTGACAGTCTACTATCTTTTCTTTTGTGCTGCCTCCAGTATTTTGGGGATGAGATAGCAAGGGGGCAAGGCACATTTTTATTCATGTTGGTCACATGAGCGCTGTGATGCAAACTGTGAATATTACTTCAGGCCCATTGCCTCATTACACCTGAATCCCATCTTGTGGGACAGGTATCCCCATGGAGGAAAAGAAAGTGGGTGTTCCCTTCCTCTCTGCATTGCCCTAAAATGTCTCACCACCAGAATGACAATCAATCCCAAGAGTGCCTCAAGACAGTAGATTGTCTTTATTTTTTCTACTAACCAGGCTGACTATCACTAAAGCAATGCCCCAGCACCAGAGTATAAGGTTGTGTGACTGCAGGTACAAAAGGATAGAGGGGTAAAGTTCACCGCCAGCTAAGGAGCTAATGGAGAGATACTTTCTTTTGCCATGGCCCCTCTGCAACAGCGTAATCACTCCAGTCTCTTCCAGGCTGAGATCAGCATCTGCAGATGTAAAGGGAGGGAGGAAGAAAGGTTGCGTGTTTATTCTACATGACCTTCTCTTACAGGAGTGGAAGCTATTCCTTCCCTTCTATTCCTCTAGCAGGGTTAGCCAGCTGTCTTAGCGGGCCATAGGCAAAACAATATCTCAGAAAATGTCTCAAATCACCATACTTTTATGGCCATAAAGGCCAGAATGTATTGTTTTCACCATGCCTGGAAGATGTAAACAATGTATGAAGCAGTGGTACAGCTCAATATTTCTTGGAAGAGATTTTGGAAATTTGGAGTTTACCTTTCCCCACACTTGCAGAAAATAAATACCCTATATGCTTTTGAGTAGCATTATCCTCCTTCAGGAAACTCACATTTTGAACAAATGACTGACACCTATAAAAACGAAGCAGAATTTGGACCTAAAATACTTGCAAGTTTTTCAAAATAATTTTATGAATTTTAAAGTTTAACATTAAGATCAGCATTAAAGTATAGCATCAGATAAAGTTTAGCATTTTTGCCTAGCTTTTGTCTGCAGTTGCAATTGTCATAGACTCTCATCTCCATTTTGGATTAAGTTAAAATGCTGACTGCAGAGCAGCATTTGTTCTTTTCAGGAAAAAAAAGAAAGGATTTTGCCAAATTCTGAGAAGCTCTTCACTGCTGATGAAACACTATATTTGCTTGCATAAAACAAAACCAGGATTGGAAACAAGGCACCTTCAAAACAGAAATCAGTGGCTGGCCACTACTGTCCTCTGAGAGTGATGCACTGCTTCACTAGGAAACAGAAGTTAACTATATGAGTTGTACTATATGCATCTTCTGAAACAATGCAACTTGAGTGTCTGAGATTAAATACCCTGCGTAATTTTACACACATTTTACATTCTTGTATCACATGACTATTCTGTAACTTCTGTAACTTGTTTTTAGCTCAGGGTAGCATGGCATGTAGCAGGTAAATTCATAGTATGCTTCATAATCCAAATTCCCTTTATTAAGTGTAGCAAATTTTGTCTGAATGCTTACATAAATTGTTTACTAATTCAAAAATGTTTTATAGAACCTGAGTATAGTTTGGTTATACTTACTTTCGCACTCAGTAAAGAACCTCTCCCTAATATCTAGCCTAAACCTCCCATATCACTGCTATGTGTCGGTCAAATTAAGCATGATGAAGTTTTTGATGCTCCAAGGAGAAAATGAAGATCTAGGAAAACTGAAAAAAAAAAAACCCTTCTGATTCATCCAAGAAGGAAAAGAGGTAAGTTATGGGACAGAAGTTCGCTTTTGAATAATTGAAAAAAGGAATTTAGTTTTCTTCACAAAAATGTTCAGCTTTCATTCATGGGTTTTGGAAGAAAAGTTTAAAGTTGTTCCTTTTAGAAACACAATATAAGATGTTGTTACCCCCAAAAAATGGATGCAATATGAAGCTGTGTTTAAGACCCACTGTCCGGAAGATTTATAAACAAATGACATGGAGACAAGTCTCCCACACTTAGGTTATTTACAGTTTCCATAATAATTTAAGAAAAACTTACCACGTGAAATCATTACAATAGTCCAAAAGTTTCTGTTCCAGAATTTTCAGACATTGAAAAAACTGAAACAAAGGAGTGATGCAGACATCTTTTTTCCAGTTTGACTATCCCAAGCCAAGAATTTCAGTAACTCTGAAATCACTAGGAAGATCAGTTGCTCAAATTTTTTGCTGTGATTCACCCCTGAAGGAAATTTCACTGCTGGCCCTGTGGCTACACTTAATAGATAGTTCTTCAGTTGGATTCCATGCTTGATACCTCTTTCTCAGGTCACAATGAAACAATATAATGTTTGCTGTAAAAGGTAGTTTGCTTAGTTGCACTCTAGCATTTAAAACCAAACATGAAATCATGGTGCTAATGAATTAAATGGAAAAGTTCTATTGATTTTAAAGCAGAGCAAAATTTTTGAGGAGTAAGGAAACACAAGGGAGTACATTGTTGTTGTTTTTGTTTTTAACCTATTCACCTGTCATCTTAACTCTTAAAATCTGCATTTGATCTTGCACACAGTATTTCAGAAGAAGTAAACATTCCACTATTACTGTCGCAACTGCACAGTGCTTCATGAGTTTTGCTCTTCCCATTTGCTTTTGAAGCAGTGAGCATGAAGTAATATCTTTCATCTGTTCTGTATACCCAGAGAAAGTGGAATAGGGGAATGATTAAGGCTATTTTTTGTAGAGCTTAGCTTCTTTCCTAAGAACACAGTACATGATTTAGAAAATCTTGCATGAATGCTGTATTCCCAAATTATGCAAACCAGTTTGGGTTTAGTGCTTTCTGCAATCAGTATTAGGTTATTTTTCTTATTATTTATATGATTTCAGTGCATGCTGTGAAAGCAACATGGTAGTCTACCCTAGAGGTATTTAGCCTTAAACAATAGTAAGGAAGACAGTGAAGAGATGTGAAACTATGACATACTGTTTTCCACCTGGATAGCATTTTTCTGGATTCACCCTTCTTATTGTGTTGTGCTTGTGTTAAAAACAAATCCTGATTCAGTTCTGCTAGTTTTATATGAAAAGGCCTTCCTTATTAATAGTGAAAGTTTAGCTCTTTGGGTTTTTTTTTTAGGGGGGGGGGGTTGTTTTTTGTTTGTTTTTTTTTTTTTTACAGCTAATATCAGGATCTTCTATTAAGGTTTTTCAAGGGAAAACTGTGTGACATGAAATGGAGCACTATGTTTCCACACATCCACTCTTGAAAGGCCTATTACCAAAAAAATGTTAAACATCCTTTAAAGTCTGCATACTAAACAGTAAATGGTTAACATGATCAAGAAGTAAAGATACTGTGTGACATCCACAAAAATGTTTATATGTATGCATTTACTCATTAATCTTACTAGGAAAGTGGAGGAATTCTTACAGAGTGTGTAGAGCATGAAAAGTGATTGGCTTTTTCATTCATTGTTGAGTCTCTGTCAGAGGGCAGAAAAAGAAGTGAGAGAAAACACTACTGGAAAGGTGGAATAAGGGATTTTTTTCTCCAAAAAAGGAAGGAGAATGAGGAATTTTTTTCTCAAAAAAAAATCTCCACTTTTTTCATCAAATGAGGTTCAGGAGAACCCAATATGGCTTTTTATTCCCTGAGAAGTAATGTGTATTAATAACAGTGATAGAGTAGTAAGAAAAAGCCCAGGTCACATAATTACATTTTCAATGCAGTAGCTTTTGCTGTGAAAGCATTTGATGTGGCTTTATCAACATGAGTGTTTAAATTTGAGGACTGTTCAGCTGCCTCTTATATTGTCAAGGTTACACAGGCTATTTTTCTTTTATCAAACTAGCTACTTCTACATTAATATATTAAAACAAAAAGCAGAAACCCATGACCAGTTCTGTTTTCTTCTGTGCAAAACAGTACCTTGAGGACTGTGAAGGACCCAGTTGTTGAAGAGGGAATGATGCCGTAGGAGGGAAGACAAGATATTTTTGTTAGGAGTGTGTGGGTAGCAAGTGCTACTACTTCCTGCTGTTCCTAATGAAAATGGGATACTAAAGGGAGATTGTTTGCACACTGTAGCATGACAGATTTAAATTCTGACAATGCATTTATCCTCCCTATATTAACATATTTTTGTAAGACTTGAAAGCCATGAGCAGATCTTTGCATGCTCAAAAATATGAAGGCTGAAGAACCTGCGTACGCCTTTCCCCTCAGCTCTGTCCTTGGATCTTCTTTCAGCAAGCTTTAAGAGCTTTGGGAGTAGATTCCTACAGCTTATTCCGGGAAAAGAAGTGATGGACTTTTCACAGTAAAGCCAAAGCAGATAACAGAGGCTTGTCTTACATTTGTAAATATTTTTTGACATTTATTAATTTTCTGAATAGAGTTGAAAGAAACAATGGGAAAAAAGATATGAAACTGTCCAAGGCCTTCTGCAGAGTAACAGAAATTCTTTTTAGTGAGACTATACTATATTCTTTACACTTTCCCAAAATTCTTTATAGTGACACTATACAGACATATTTTTTATTTAAATTACTGTTATGTAAGTAGATATACTGCTTTATTACAGTCATAAGTGTATGCTAATATTCTTGTCTATCAGAACTGGCCTAAATTAATTTTGTTCCTTCCATTAATAAAAGATGGACAGGCAATTTTTAGAGAACTAGATAAAAAGTAAGCTCCAGATAGGATGGGATGCCTTTTTTTTTCAGCAGAAAAACTGATATGCAGATGTAAAAAAAACAATTTCCCTTACCTCTCAACCCAGGGTACAAAGAGCAGTCTGCTTATCCCCTGATGTTTCTAGGTGTCCCAGTGGAAGAACTATTAAAAGTTCTGCAGACCCTGAGTTTGAAATCCAATCTCTCAACCAATACGTTAATATACAACACATGCTAATGACACCAAAATTAGGGGGAAGCTTCATTTTAAGCATGCATTAACAATTTACATTTTATGTAACTGCATGTAATGTAGTGTGTATACATCGTGCTGGTATATTGCAGGATGGTGTTTTTACAGAGATCTACCTAGGAACTATCACATCAGGTAAAATGAACCACGATATTGTATGTGAAATTTGGAAAGCCTTGTCATACAAGACAGAGAATTTGGGTGTGGTAAATGTCATTACAGATAGCTTCCTACAGGAAGCATTACTTATTTGTCCCTTTTTATTGGGCCAAACAAAGAAAGTAACATATTATTTGCCAACCCATTTTAAAGCTATTATAAACACTTGGACAAGCCTTTCCATAATCCAAGAGTAAGAAAGTTTCCACATCATCAGCTGGAGAGAAATGTTAACATTGCTAACATTTGGAAGGAGGCAAAGGAATAAAAAGAAAGAGAAGATACAGGCAAATCAGAGAGTCCTGGAGAGATTGAAAAGGCAGAAGTCACTTCAGCAGAGGTTGTGGAGTACCTGTTGCACATGGGGCAGTCAGGGCTACCTTGCACTGCTGGAATCCCCATGGCAGCAGCAAAGAACATGTGCAATGGATGTGTAGGGGAGGAGACCAACCAGAGGAGTCACCACTGCAGGCTCAGTGGTGGCTGAGTGCTTAAACCAGCTTAAACCAGTGCTTAAACCTGCAGTTAGGCTGGTTTAAGCACAAAGCCAAGCTGCCGTGCTGTATAGCTGTCATTACCACGGTATCTCAAACCTTCAATTGCTTGAAGTGTTAATTTTCTCAGTGCTCCCATGAGATTGGGAGGGCTTATTTCTGTTTCATCAGAGGAGAATGGGGGAAAAGAACACTCTGTTTTCGTACCTGTCAGCACAGCTCATAAAAGCCCAATAAAGTACTCTGCGGCCAAGAAGGAGGCTGCTGGCAGAGCGATGTCTGCAAGAGCTCCTATTGCAAATGCTGCCTTTACTGGCGTAGGACATAAAAGCTCTCCAAACGAAATGACACCTAGCAGCTGAATTTACTTTTTTGCCATCACTGCTTGGATTAGGGTTTCTACTGATACAGAAACGAGTTGAAAAAAATATACAAATCCAACGCAAATTGACCGTGTGGTTTCACCGGCACCTGGTGCTGATTCTGGCTCTACCCACCATATGACTCACAAGCCCACATTTCCCCACATGCTAGATGTACATATTCCCATCACCTCCATAGTGTCACCCCGAGTCATCTCAGAGCTTGAGTGAACAGGCTCATTTGATAGGTCCGGCTTAAAATTACTCATTTTGTTTGTCCTGGGGTCAGCTTTCACCTGGACCGTGTCATGGAAGTAGGAAGCTAGAGATGGTGGTGAACAGGGAGTGATGGTGGGAGGGTAGATTGCTTTTTCAGAAGCAGTGCAATTGTAGGTGATCTTAAAATATAACATAACAGCACCGCTATTTTAACAGCACAAGATGTTTGGATTAGCCAGCCCTCATCCTTCTGAAGATAGATACTGACAAGTCTAATGGATACACTTTGACTTTTGCTCCACAGAAGTAAAATGCCTTGTCTAAAGCCCCACAGAATCCCTGTGGAAGACCTGCAAACAGAACAGAAATCTTTTGCTCTTTAATGCTTGAGAAGTACTCTGAAGAAAACTTAAACTTCTTGTGCCATATGTAAAACATTTATCAGCCCCTATTTCAGCAGCTGAGGAAATGTGGGTAATTTTTTTTAGAATGTTCACATATGAAAAAAATGTTTGCAATAAATATTACTACTGTGGAACTCCAACAGCACATCTCCAACATGCTGCTTACTGAAAGCCCACTGGTGATATCTTTTGGGCTTATTGGCACTCTGGCCAAATTTTATGTAGAAAAAAAATTTTATTTATTTTTTAATTGTCAAAAAGTTGAATGGTAGACAAGAAACTCATTCAGCTACTGTGTAGCGTAGATGCATTCCTCATATGTGCTAATGAATCACTTGGGGGAAGAACAGCTGCATATGACTCCTCGAGCATAATAAACCAAGGGTTCACCAATTCCAGGTGCAACAATTTACAATGTTAATATGCAACAGAACAGAGAGCTGATTTTGATTATCAAGGACTCTCTGAATTGCCTAGAAGAAGAATAAGTGGCAACCGAAGTGAAAATTTATTTTTGAAACCAGCTGACCAAGGAAGTCCAGATTGCTCTGTAAATTACATGGCTTCCCACACAGAAAAGGAATGCTCTGTGTGTAATCACCTACTTTACTAAAAATGCACCATGGCCTTTCTTTTAATCTTGTGCTCAGTGAGTACGAAGCTAAAGTGTTTTCCATCTGCTCCTATTTTCCCCAGATAACATCACTGAAGTTTCACAGATGGAGGTGCTGACATCAGGCGAAAGTTACGTAAAATAAAACTGTCCCTTTAAAAACAAGTTTGAGGATAAAACAATTGTAAAACAACATTGGAAATTATTTTACAGTATCTTAGTTCTGATGCTAGCAGTCACTGTAAGATATCATTGTATTTGTTTTCCATCAATACATTATATAACGGATGTTTTTCTCCCTAGATTTTGGTTTCCTTTAAAGTAATTCCATATGATATATAGTAAACACACTTAAGTAGAAGGCAATGAACTTGCTGTGAGAAGATGTGCAGTATCCATGTGCTCATATGAACAATTTACCTTCACTGTTCTCACAAATTGAAACATCAAAGGAAGTAAACAATGAATCAGAACAAATACTGCCAGCAGTAACTGCTGAAAGAACTGCAGGTCAGGGAACCGGTGTCCGAGTCCCTTGGGAGCAATCAAAGTCGGATTTTAAAATGAAAGAGCATTCAAAAGATGCTGAGTGATTCTTAAGTGGGTGTTCAGATGCTTACCTCCAGGCGTGCTACAAGGGTAGCAATGGGGTTTGAATTCTCACATAATTCCACTAACTACACATAGACTTGGGGCAAGGAGAGGACACTGGCAACTCTTCCTTTTCTGCTGTGTGCTGTGAAAGGAGAAAGATTTTTAAAACTTTAGGAGTTCAAGAGAACAGGAAGCTTTTCTTCTTGTTGCTTCTGCTATTCTTGGCTCCTATGGATACAGGAAAGAGCTTTGGATATCTTTCAGATTAAGACTTAAGACTTCAGTTTCTGGGACAAAAATAGATAAGGTATTTTAATACTCCACAGTGTAATTCAATGTCACAAATGCTCCTGCTGGAAGCTTATGGCACTGGAAAAAGTGAGAAGCAATCTACTCTGTATGAGGTGGTGTTGGTAGCTAGTAGCTAGGGTCTAGCGTCTTTATGACTTCCAAATGATAATGCCACCTGGTAATTTGAATAGATGGCTGTGAATCTGATGGATCGTATGTGGTACCAGATGGCACCCCATGCTAGACGGCACCTAGGTAATACAGAAGGTAGGGGGTAACAGCTTGATACCCTGGCAACCATGGCCAAGGGGGAGCAGCGCTGGTAGTGAAGCTGCAGGTTGCTATTCTCGCTGGAGCATCCTGTGAGGCTGGAAAAGGCTGGCTGCTCCTCTAGAGTAGCCAGCACCATTTGTATGCAAGAAGATTATCTTGCAAAAAGCTTTTTTCCCCCTCTTTTTTGTTTTCCTTCCTTCCCTGGCAGGTGGTAGGAAGACACCGACTGGTCCTGCCTCTGAATCCCCAATGAATCCTGGAAAGCAGGCATGGAGCACAGGCCACCAGTCTCCCCAGTAACAGTCCAGGCTGAGCTGTGATGGTCTGTGGGAGCTGTGATGTAGGTGCATGCTTGGGGCACCCACTTCTCTACTCTCTCCCCTGGCAGGATCCCAGGCCCAGTCGCACTCCAGTCAGCAGCAAGGCTGGAGTCAGAGGGTTTGCGGACCAGTCTAGGAAGAACACTTGGAAGGTACCCTTCCAAAAAAAACAAAACACTTCATGGTGATATTTTTAAGGCCTGATGATCATCTCCTTCCCCCATTTCTGTTGGTAAAGCTCCCCCCATGGCATACGATGTGAAATGCCAGCAAGCACCATGCAGCTGCACACTTCTGTCCCTTCATGCTTTGTATATCTGCTTTGGTGTGACTGATTGGTAAAGATGGTGGGTAAACAAGCTACATGCCAGCTGAAATTTCCCTTTCATCAACGATATTCCCAGCTGGACAGACACTGCCAGAGGCTGACTGTTTTATGCTGCCTAAGCAAAGTAATGGAACTGATTCAGTGGAGGGGATATTGCCCTACATATTTACTATTTAAATAGTTTTCACATTTAAAAGCAGTCTCTTGATTATTTTTAAAGTGCCTAATGAATACAAAGTAATAAAAAATAATTTCACATTGTTACAGGACTTCAGTGTGCACCAAAGATAGCCTGCATATAGTAAAATCACTTGACAAAGAACATTCAAAACCAACACAAATAATAAAATATGGTGTCTGAAATTCCCAGATTTCACTCAGAGACATTGTTTTAATAAACAATAGTGCTAGTTAGATACAACATCTTCTGGTTTTAGGTCAATATTTAGCCACAATATAAGTTGTTACTGATAAAGATTTAATTTTAGACTTAAAAAAGAAGTCAGGGCAAGATTGGACACAATCACATGGCTTTATGGGAATATCTGATGGTCAGACTATTAAGAGTGAAGGAATTTTGATGGTTTGCTTTTTACATATATATTTTATGTCCCTCTTTTATATTCATGCTTTTAAAATGCCATTAGATGAGCTGTCCTGCATATAGCTGAGAAATTCCAGGTTGTCTTTCATTTCATTACGTTACTATATACTCATGCAACCAGTTGTTCAGCAGGTTTGCAATAACAGAGATGTGTCTGAAAGACAACCTTCCAAAGCACATAATATGAACATTCTTCTTACCTGGCAACCATTTTTTATCACTGCTTCTTCTCTCAAGGTAGTGGTAATTCAAACTCCCCCACATCAGGTTCTTTACAAGCACACGGATGCAAAAATTTTAATTTATCTAGCATGTCCTAAAATTACTAAATATCTGTTTTGAAGCTGCACACTTCTGATGGAACCATAGCTGAAATGATTAAAGAGAAAAATACTGATTCTAACTTCTGGCCTAAACCTTCTGAAAGGCTATCCACAAGAGAAAGGACACCACAAGGGAGAGATATGCAACACCAAGAGGAAGCCACATGTAGGAAAGGGAAGAAAAGAGTTTATGATGGGATATTGAACATTGTACAATCAAAGAGAAAACCTCAGTATGTTTATTTTTGGCAAGGATCACATCTTCATTTGTTTCCCAGGGAGGACTTTGCTCAGTGCCTCACACCACACAGACCTGCTCCCCAGGACTCTGGCCAGCATGCTCTCCCCTCGCACAGCCATGGATATTATGTGACACCACAAATCACGTCCCCATTCCATTTCCAGCCAAGCCAGCTCAGTTTACCTTGGAGCTGTGAGGATGGCCTGCAACAGCTGGTTTTGGCACGCCACACCGCCTGCCCCAGATGCCCACACACGCCACCACTGTGTCCCCTGGCCTGACAGCCACATCCTGCCAGTGTTTGCCCTTCTTCCCACTGCCTGCCCACTGGCAAGCGGTGTCAGGCCCATTGCCTGTACTGCAACCTCCTGCAGCCCTGAGCCAGTCTGCAGCGGCATTACTAAACAGGGGAGCACAGCTTCACGCTGTGGGTGCAGGCATACAGGCCCCTCACAAAAGCTAAACACAGGAGATAATGTGGGTGCGAGACTTCCTGCCATGTTTCAGACAGTGTTGCCCACAGTTGCTCTTTCTCCACCTCCAAGTGAAGGCTTTCCTTACCAATCCACCTCAGGTGCCACCCAGAACTCTCTCATGCCTGCCAGCCTGCTTTGAGCCACAAGCATCACCACATGCACTCTGCTTTCACATGTAAATTAATTCAAGAAAAGGGTGAGTTCTACTAGATTAAATAAAAATAGGAAGGAAACAGGAACTGTACTTCTCATGGTCCACGTGAATCATTACTTCGTTGATTATCTCAAGTTTGGATGTTTCCTTTAGCTTCCTTGAATCTCAGACTTAGTTTAGATCAGTTTATTTCTTACCTTATTGATTCTTTAGTTAATATAACTTCACTTTTCAGGTATTTCCTAGCACACTGAGGCATAAGAAGTAGTTCACTGCAATAAGATATGACTATGTACACCAGTCAGGAGAGTAGGTCCTCAAAAATGTGTGTTTGCTTGTTTTTTAAGGGATTGAATTAAAGACTCATAGAATAGCCCAGATTGGAAGTGACCTCAAGGGATACCTGGTCCAATTTTATGTGGAAAAGGGAGTCTAGGTGAGATTGTCTAGCACACTGTCCAATCATATCTTGAAAATATCAAGTGATGGGGACTCTATCACATTCCTTGGAAAGCTGTCACAGTGAATGATTGATCATACTGTAAAAAAAGTCTTTTTCATGCAAAGATGAAACCTCTCCCAATGCAACCTGTACCCATTGCACCTTGTCTTCTCTATATGGCTCCTTGTGAAGAGGGAGGCTCCATTCTCTTTGAAGATGACCTTTAAGTCCTGGAAAACTCTGACAAAGTCCCCCAGGAGCCTTCTCTTCTCCAGGGAGAAAAGATCTGACTCCTTCAATCTTTCTTCTTAGGGCAGGTCCTCCAGCCTTTGACTGTCTTCATGGCCCTTCTTTGGACCCCCTCCAGTCTGTTCATATTTTTTTTTATTTGCGGGAACCAGAACTGGACACTCTAGGTGCAACCAGACAAGTGTTGAGTAGAGGGGAATGATCATGTCTGTCTCTGCTTCTAGTGCCCCTGCAGATGCAGCCCAGGATCTTATTTGCCTTTGTTTGTGCAGCATTGCATTGCTGAGACATGTTCAGCTGGTTGTCCACTAGGACCCCCAGGTCCCTTTTGGCTGGACTGCTCCCCAGACACGAGACCCTTTCTTGTGCTGGGCTCTTTGGTCGTGTCGTCCCACGTGGAGGACCTTGCACTTGTCTTTTTTGAACTTCATGCTGATCTCGTTGACCCACCCTACCAGCAGGACCATGTCTTTCTGTAACAGAAGGCTTAGCACAGAGATAAGATAGGCTGCCCTGGATTCCAGTACTAGAAGGAGGGAGTCAAACTGGGATCCAACCAGCAGTGCAGTACGGCTTTTTGGGGTAGCTCTGTTTTATGCTGTGGTTACATAGCAAGTGAGCTGTTTGTGCTTTCCCTTGGTGAACCCTGTTGGTGTGTGGTTCATTTACAGCTTCAGACCATACGCTGGAAAAGAGGTTAACTTATCAAGCATGTGGCCACAGTGTAAATCAATATCTGTATTTTTTCAATCCCTTTCACAGTCTGGGATCTAAAAACCGAGGGTCTTAAAGTACTGCATTTCCTGGATCGCTCTCTGACAGTAGATGTTTTTCAGCAGAGTTAAGGGTTAAGTCATCTTGCCTCTGCATTATCTGAAGCATAAACATTGTCTAAAAGAATGGAGGTCTGGCATACCTACTGTAAATAAAATAATTCAGTCACAACACTGCCCGTCTTAAAACTTCCCTCCTCCTTCCAAATCATACAGGATCCAAACAGAAACAGGTTTCAGACTCCGTAAAATGAAATTCATGGCCTGTTTAATACCATATAAAACTTATCAGATTTATGCTTTAAGTCAGAGTCTAGAAGAAATAATGAGCCTATGGCGAGACACGCCATCCTCAGAAATAGTAAGATTGTTGCTTGTCCTAAAAACTGTCAGGGTGTCATCTCCTTTTCCCATTCTGGTAGAAGCAGAGTGAGGATTAAAACAAGGAGAAAAACAATCTTAAGTAAAACAGATATGACTCAGGGCTCAAACCGGAGACAGATCAGTTATCTTGTGACACCATGCTAGAAAGGCTGGTAAATAGAAGCATGTTAAACCACTGTTCAGTGCGTGAACCTTGGGCTTGCAAAAACTAACAGTCTCCAAAAATACCTATCTCAGCCCAGTATCTTCCTCAGAATATCATTTATACTATTCTTATCTTTGTTAGGCTTATGAAACCAAATAAATAGCTTAAAATAAAATTTACAGGGCATCAAGGTAATCAATATCCTTCATCACCAGTACATGTACCCCTTTCATCCCAGCTGCGGAGGCTAAACTCAGAATTCTCAGCTAGTCAAATGGTTTGCAAAAGCTGACATCCTGTTTACCTCTCAAGTCAGTTCAGATGCAGTGCTGAAATTTAGGATTAAATGTGTCCATTACAGAGGTTGCTGTGGCAACAGCTATGCTTTAAAACAGAAATGCTAGTTTCATTATAGCCTCCCTTTTCATTTTCCGGTTGTAGCCAGTAACCATTTCATCAGGCCGACTGGAATATGCCCAGAAGACTGATTTAATTTTGGTAGTTTACATAGCATCCATCCAAGCATCCCTGAATTCCGTGCTTTGTTTTGAATACAATGCAATATACCCCTGGCCCTTGCATACCAGCCTCATTCATGTTATTTATCTTGATACAATGTTTCATGTAGAGGCCAGAATTTAAGCTTGTTTTACAGCTCTCAGCTGAAGCAGAGAGCTTGAAAAACTTTGAAAAAGAAACAAACCCAAACAGCTCTGAAACAATTTTTCTCCTGACTGTAATGTCCTGGCTGCTTCAGAGGCCTCTGAAACCATCAGATGGGATGCTACTGCTTGCATTTCAAACCTGGCTGATTACCTCTGCATCCCATTTCAGCGCTTTTACTGCTTTGAAAAAAACCTTCTTGTATCATTGGCACTCATACCATGAATGGTTCTCCTTTCCTTCTCAAATCTGCTAAACACAAACAACTTTCTTCATTTTCCAGCCACTGAGTGAAGCAGTTTGTCTAGGGTGGCTAACCAGAAAACGAGACATTAAGTGGAGTTTAGTGGCCTTTAAACCTAGTAAAATCTTGACAATGGAAATTGCAGCAGCTCCCTCAACCTTCCAAGAGAAGGCTGGCACAGGCAGTGCTCATCATGGCAGCAGGATTGGTTATATCTAGTCCTGTGTACATTTAGCTGTTAGCATTCTCTTTTTCCTCTCCCTTTCTTCCTCTTCTCCCCTCTGGCTCCTAGAGAGACATGCCAAGCACCGCAGCTCACGGGCTGCCAGGGAAGCATGGCGAGCGCAACCCCGCTAAGCCCCAGCCATGCTGGCCACACGTGAGATCCTGAGATCTCTGTGTCCGTCCCGTGCTAAGTCCTGGGAAGGAGTGCTGGTGACATTCCTTACTCAGTCCCCCTGAGCAACATTAATGCCATTAATTCTTTGTCAATGAGAGGAGCATTAAGAAAAATAACACTCCCCCCAGCCTAATTAATTTGCCAATCTTTGCATTAAATTATTAATCATAGTCATTCCAAGTGCCTTTTATTTCAGATTGAATGTTATTTTTAAAATGTTCACATTCTGCTGATAAAAATATTGCATCGTGGTTCTTCAAGATCACTGGTTACAGAAAATCTATTAATAACTTCTTAATGAAGTGAGAGGTTTTTTAATATGTCTTAATCTAAGCTGTGCGAACCTTTCAGTGTAAGAGGAATTAATTCAGGAACTTCAGATACAGTTTTCGTTTAAACAAGATTGAGTGATCCAAGATTCATGCTTCAACACAGTTTTCTACCTAAAAAGGAATTTAACAATCTCAGATTTCACAACAGTAGGTTTCTATTTTATTCTTTATTTACCTTGAAGAAACAGAAGCTATCTATTAAAAAGATATGTTCACATTTCTTTGTCAGAAGCTTGTTCACAATGTTCTCACTTTTCCGTTTCCTTCCCCTGGACAATGCTTTAGACATTGCTGATACACAGCTATGGCATTCACAGGCATATTAAAGTTATTTACAAAATTGTTGGAGGTAGAGAATGTCTTGAGTACATGTCCCAGGATATATTGCCTTTAGGAACTCCAGTTATAAAGTCATTTCCTCTAGCTTAATCAGAGCCCTGAAATGTTTCGAATGGCATTGTATAAACAAAGCAAAATATTAAACAACATCCTCACTGTTTCCCTCAGCAAGTGAATAACTCTGTATTTCCCAAGGGACAGAAGCTCCGTAAGACCTGAAAGAAAATGAAGTTAAAGGATTACAGTATGACCTTGAAAGAATAACTGCAATCAGGTTATTGCCACATTCCATTTCAGCTTCAATTAAAAACACCTTGAAAATGAAAAAAAAAAAAAAGAAAAGAAGTGCTGTGGCTCACAACTGAGTGCTTGCAACTTTAAAATACTGCTGCATCCCATTTTTGACCTCTTCAATGGAAATATTATCACTGCAGTCTATTAATTCAGATATCTGATCTGTATTGTGAGAGGAAAACAGGGTGGGTTTTTTTTCCTTGTAAGATGGTTTCATCAGATGATAGAGAAATGTCAAGGGAAGAAAAGAAAACTCAACAGATAAATAGAAAGAGCCATCCAAGAAAGCTCATGTGTAAAAATAGTTTCGGGAAACAGCAAACCCCACAGGTCTCAGCTTTATTCAATGGATCCATCCTGAAACACTCTCACATCAATGTAAACAAAAGAAAAAAAGGCAGCAACAAAGCTCTTTAGCTCAGGTGTGACCCAACAGTTCAATTTTTATGCAATCTGTGTAGTGCCAAACTCATTTTTCTCATTCCTGAGAATGTTTTCATATTCTTGAGAGTAATTCTCATGTGTGTCTAAAGCAGAATGGAAATGGCCACATGGTGCAGCAGAGCTGATGTTAATGCAGCCTCTTAATATCTACTTCTTTTTTTTTTTCAATTATTAAAAGAAAATCTGCCAAAAAGCTTACAAGGAAAAAATATAGAAGAATGTTATCCTTGGCCAAAATATCTTACTTCTTGTAGTCGCTGTGAATCAATTTATAATGGTGAAGTAGGAAAATAAAGACAAAATATAAAAATATGATTGCTGGCCATGGATGGAATAACCTGTATTTCTTGTTCATGGTAGTGGTAACTTAATTTTTGTATATAAAAGAAGATGAAGTATACTGCTAGAGAAAGGTAAATAAATCCGTGTCAATAAAACAAGCCCCAGCTTCAAGACTGATTGTAGCCAGTAAGGTTGATCTCAGTCAGTAGGGCTTTGTTCTCACAGAAAGTCTGTTACAGTACATATGGAAGATAAACAAGTTAGCATGCATGAACAAAGCTTTTTAACTACACTCAATTTTCACCCACAATTACTGCTGCAGCTGTGGACAATTTTTATTATTATTATTGTTCATGTCCTCAAAGGGGACCTGTATATTTACTCATATACATCCCACCTAACAACATGTAAATGCAATGCAAGTGGCATAGACTACCTTATTAAACTAGCTTACTAAACACCTTTTTTTTTTTACAATTTGGGGGAATTGTAAACGGTCACCTTTTACAATACCCATTAAAAAAATAATTAAGGTAAGGCAATTAAGCTTTTGCCTTTAGGAAAAACTGCCAGGTCCCTAATCCAAGATGATCAGGATGTTAAAAAGTGCATTAGTCTGTTCCATTTCATATACAAACCTCAATCGTATGAGCCTACTTACTGCCTTCCTTACAGTCAGCTGAAAGGACTCCATGGTAAAGATGTCCTGTAATGTTTCTTGTGCGGTTTTATGACTGCCTTAAAGAGAAAGGGCAGGCATGCAAACTAAATACAGCCAGTTTTTCAAAGGGAACAACATGAGTAGGCACTCAAGAAACAGAAAGCGTAATCTTGTGTTGCAGACTCCTGACTCAGACAGCCCTGGAGAGTTAAGTAAATGTTCAATCGTTCATACAATTTAAAGAAAAATTATCTGGGATTTTACAGAGAAAAGCTCACCTCCCCCACTCCATCTATCCACTCAAATCTGTGGAGGCACCAGTGAGTCACAGAGCAATTCTCTACATCACACAGAGCACCTCACAAAGCAGTTTAGCCCAGTTACAGACAAAATGTTTTCTTCCTACTGTCTAGAGAAAGGATAATTTATTTCAATATATTTGCACACATGCAAGGCTTTCTCTGTGCTGTCATCTTCCCAAAAGCCTCTGCCCAGTGACAGTTACATGCTAAGCCATGTAGAGTGACTGCCTGTGCATTCACAGTCAGGCAACAGAAAGCATCACTAGGTGGTATTTACCAAGAGAAACCTTTGCTTAGGAGTTTCAAGGAAACTTAGTTTCTGTATGTGAAAGTTGTCTACATTCTCACAGCTGTTTACCAAGCTTGGAGCAGCAACATGTTGGATGGATGTGAGGAGAGCTACACCTCTCAGTATTAAGGAGCTGCCTTGGAAGTTATGCAGTGATGGGTGACTCACTCTGCACTTGGGTGTCACAGGTGGGATGTGTCAGATTAAATGTAGAGCTTTACAGATGAGCTTTTAGGGTTTGAGTCCTCAAGTAAATGCCTAAATATGTGACAGCAACTGTCCCCCCAAAAGTGCCACTTCTTTCCTTTGACTAGAATCTAATTTCTTAATCTCTGAAAAACCACTCTATTGCATCAAAAGAAGTGTGGACAGCAGATCAAGCAATGTGATTCTCCTACTCTACTCTGCTCTGGTGAGACCCCACCTGGAGTACTGCATCCATCTCTGGAGCCCTCAACACAAGAAGGACATAGGCATCTTGGAGTGGGTCTAGAGGAAGGCAGTAATCAGAGGGCTGGAGCACCTCTCCACCAAAGAGAGGCTGAGAGATTTGTGCTTGTTCAGCCTGGAGGAGAGAAGGCTCTGGGGAGACCTTATAGCGACCTTCCAGTACCTGAAGGGGGGCTACAGGAAAGCTTGGAAGGTCTATATGTAAGGGTCTGTAGCGATAGGATGAGGGGCAATGGTTTTAAACTAAGGCAGGGTAGGTTTAGGTTAGACATTAGGAAGTAGTTCCTTCACTATGAGGGCGGTGAGTCACTGGAACAATGTGGTGTAGTGTGTGTACCACCAGAGAGGTGGTGGGGGCCCCATTCCTGGAAATACTCAAGGTCAGGCTTTATGAACCTCCAAGCAACCTGGTCTAATTAGAGGTGTCCCTGCTTACTGCAGGGTGGTTGAACTAGATGGCTTTTAAAGGTGCCTTCCAACCTAAAGCATTCTACGATTCTATGAAAATAAGTAAGATTAAATCTCACTACAGCAAGGATATGGTTCTATTTGGAAATTCCTATTTTTTATCATCTCACACATGTCTTTACGTTGCACCTGAGTGTTATGCTTAGCTTCCTCTGGATACCTTTATTTGAGTACTGGAGACAGAGTATCTTCATTAGTCTAGCCCTCTACCAGAGGCAATTAGACCTGGGGGTTCAAAAACACAAGCTACAAATACATCCTTTAGGTCAGCAGATTCTGGGGCTATTTCAGAATCTCTCAAGCAACTAATTTCATAAATATGGTCTTGAAGACATTTAAAATCCTTCTAGTTACTGCCAGAGTCAAATACCAACTTTTAATACAGTTACCTGTATTAAAAGTGGTGAGGGGTAAGGGGAAGAAGTAGCTGCTTTAGTAAAATGCTAAACAAGGAACCAAATTCTATTAATGTTTTGTGTGTGAAAATTATGCTAGTGTTGAAATGATCTTCTGTCTGCCTTTGAGGATAATAAAAAGCACTACAGCAATTGCAGAGTACTTGAGGTTTTCTCTCTCTGCTCTGTGATTTTTTCATTTCACAGACACTTATGAATTACCACAGTTATTTCACAGCTTCAGTACCTATCCTCAACAATGCTAAAGAAGGAATATAATTTCTAAGCCCTCTAGTATCATGGTGGGTGTGCACGTAGAGAAGTGGGTTCTAGGTAGTCCTTAATATAGTGGTATAGGGTCAACTTGAAGTGCAAAAGAGTTAGAAACTATTGGTATACGAAAATGCAGCACACCAGTAGAGGTTGTCTTTCTTGTCAAAAATGGGCAAGAGTCAGACTCTACCTCAGAAATACTATGATGAAAAGATTTCTTCTCAAGTAAATCCAGAAAACTAGGCCACTACAGCAGTCTTTTGATGAAATTCTCAGCTGGAATAAATGGACAGGATCTACCACAATCCACTCCTCCTGGGTTTTACCCTCAGCAGTTGGCCTGGCCCTCATTTCTAGATTAATGTTATATTGCGCAATCAAATCTTTTGTATGAGATAATCCTTTACCCAAAGGGAATGTATAAATCTCACATGATAGTACTGCCACAAGGAAAAAACACATTTGTCCCATACCATCCCAAAGAGAACACCAGCATACCTGCCTCAAGGGCAGGAGGGAGTTCACAGCGGGGTAAGATGCATAAAAAGGAGGAGCATTGCTAGGATTAGACTCCTGCCCAGAATTCACTTCTGCTAAATGGATGCATTATAGCAAAACAGAAAAAAAAGACTCAGTGATGTATTTGCAGGAATTTCCTTTTAATCTGAGGCCAGCGAGTCAATGGTCAAGTACCTTTCCATGAGTCTACACAAGGGTTTTTGGGTACCTCTTATATTACAGACAGTCTGATGTGGGGGAGGGGAAAGATCTCTGTTCACCAGTGCTGGTTAAATGAAGACCCAAGAGTATGCTCTAGCTCATACAATGGTGTTTGTTTGTTGAGCTGCTCTTTTATTAGCCTGGATATCAATAAAACAAAACACATTCTGACTTAGGGACCTCCCTAATGCTTGGAAGCTGGGCTTTTTTTCAGATTATTCCAATATTCAAGAAAACATAACTAACACCATGGCATATGGAGTCTGTATTTTCGAAATGCTAAAATGTCTTTTCTTTCTTGTGGTGGAACAGATTTACAGACTTTTTCCTTTGACTTCTCTGCATTGTTCCTGTTACCAGTGATGGAACAAACCTTTAGTTAAATCTTTTTAACAAGGCCTTTTATTAGTCAGTCTTCTGTTAAATTTAGCATAGATATTTTAAGATAGCCACTTCCTGTGAAGGTAAGCAAAACTGTTCCTAAATCCTTATTTTTCTACAGAGCTCACAATAATTATATTGAAGTTCTTATTTGGTGAGAAATAGTTGTGGGAGTTTAATAGCTTAGGGCATACTCTTAGGTCTATATTTAATCTGCACTGGTTAATATACCTCTTGTTCCCACCACCTCAGGCAGACTCTCAATTCAGAGCTACAAAAGACCTTATGGAGATTGGTGAAAATATACTTGATCATTGACTCACTGGCCACAAAGATAAAAAAAGAAATTTCCCCAGAAATTGCTTGTAGATGACTGGAATGGTGATACTTTTGTAAGAGATACCTGGAATTTCACAGCTTAAAAAATAAAAAGAAAAATACCACAGAGGTCAGGAAAACTTTCAGCAATATATAGATGTGCTAAATGAGCCTAGCAATATAGAGCCAAAATAAGCATTTTTCAGCTGTATTATTTGGAAACAAGTTTTACTTAAAGGTCATCAGGACAAAGATTCCTAAATCATGAAAAGAATGAGAAGTTAAAAAAATTACAAAACCTAAGAGAAAGCCAAGAAATACCTAGAGCAAACAGCAAAATTGATGGAGCAATTAAAGCTTTTTGCCTATGCCAAATTATAGGCCAAGTTGGAGAATAAGATCTTGTTTGTAATATGGAAAAATGGGCACCCTGGAGCAAAGACGATGGATTTCAGTCGGTTAATTGGAGCAAATATTCCCATATAGCCTTTTTTGTTTCCTGAGATTTCTTTATGAAACGATTCTGGAGCTAAAAATCTTCACACAGCATATAAATTTCAACTTTAGTAGGTATTGCCTGAGAATGGACAACTTGAGAAACATTTACCTCACCTTTGAATGAAGCTCAGGAGAACTTTTGTTCATTAAAAGCTCAATTAATTTAGTAAAGTATGACTTTCGCTCCAAAAGCACAACTACTTGTACTGCAACAAACAAGTTGGCAATTAAGTCCTTACACCTTTGTCAATACCATGGTAGGCCATGTTTTAGTTTTCTAACACAGGGATATTTTCAATAAACATGGAAAAAAATCCTACTAAGTAGGATTAATAATCATCTTACTATCCAATTATCCTACTAAGTAGGATAATTCTGGAGAAAATTAGTTATAGTTACCTAAGCTATTTTTTTTCCTGAATATGAACTCCACATATATTTCTAGTTAAAAAGCTGATTTATATCAAAGTCTGATTTCAAAAGCAAGTGTCTTTTCATGACACAACTTCCTTCCATAGAAAAGGTCTGATGATTTCCTACTGGGAAAAATGGACCATGATGATTCCCCCAAAACATTTTGCTAGAACTGGAGTATTGTGATTTTTCATGGCAGGGTTCTGATGGAGATGGGGGGCTGCAGGGGCAGCTTCTGCAAGAAGCAGCTGGAAGCTTCTCCTGGGCCCAAGAGAGTAAACACCAGCTGGGCTCAGGGCTGGACCTGCTGCTGACCAAGGCCAAGCCCATCAATGATGGTCATAGCACTGGATAGCTATCAATCCTACGATACAGGTACAGGACAGTTAGATGAGAGCTCCAATAGCCTTTCATGCTGCAGAGTGCCAGGTAAGGAAGTTGGCTGCACTCAGACCACTTTGCACTGTGGTAGCTTTTTTCCATGGGTCAGGTAGTCAAAGAAAAACCAGGTGTGGCTAAGTCTGTGGGCCTGTTTCTGCTATCTTACCTCAGAAGTTGTTCAGATGTATTCACACAGAAGTACTAAAAGAACTGGGCCATATTTAGGTGTGTTTGCTGAAGGGATCCCAGAGCTGTTTGCAATACCAACAAATAAATATGCTACCCTGTGCTATAAGGCTGAAGGACCAAGTTCATTCCCTTCACTGGGCCCATGGATGTACCTCATACTGCCATCACAGCCAGGACTTTAGCTAGCACGCAGTGCTGCTGGTCTGCCACAAGTCTCAGTAACATGGAGATCTGGCTGCTAAATCTGCTTGGATAAAAAAGTGTTAAATCAGGCAGCAATAAACCTCATTTTGTCCGGGAGAGGACTATTACTACCTCTAACCATGTCATTTAAATTTAACTTGGGCATATCAATTGCTGTGATTGTAAAATCAACGTGCCTTTGTTTTTTCAACATGCTCAGTGATCCAAGATCAGAAATTATGCAGTCAGGATCAAGAAACCTACAACAGTGCTTCTGACCACACACCATGATCCCAAACTGACCGTTTGACCAGCACGGACCAATGGAAAATTCACCCAAAAGAGGCAGGTGATGGCTGATGCTCTGAGCAAGACCCTGGTATTTCCACCTAGCCCCTGACACTGGCTGTAGACATGCAAAACCTGCTTTTGTTCCCAGGCAACAAAACAATGATGTAGCATAGGGAGGTACCCACATCCTCTGTCACCATTCAGGAAAAGCACTTCCCTGTGACAGGGTATACAAACATATGGGAAAAGAACACATCTTTTTTTTTTCCCTGAAAAGCTTATGTCCTAAAAAAACAAACCAGCCAGAATAAAAAGATGCAGAGAGAGGTGATTTATGCAAGGAAGCAGTAACAGTGTTGCTCCCAACTTATTTTAAGCTTGCTGGTTTTGTATTAGACCCAAAAAACACTTGTATGCCCATATTTTGACCTCGTTCTGGTCTAATAAAATCTATTTCTGTACATATAAGCAGATTTTTCTATAAAAACCTCTCCCTAACCCATTAGCTAAAACAGACAGTGAGATCAGGCAGGAACCAAAAACTTTTTTGGCTTACATTTTAACTACATATCCATAGTTTTTTTAAGACCCTGTACAGATACTATCTGTGGAACAATTTATACCAGGTGTTGGACCTCTCTGTCCAACAAAATCAAGTGTTCAAGCAAGTCCAAGTGTAGGGGCAAGGGCTGTTTACAAGAGTTAGTATCTGAATTATAGTGAATTATATGCCTAAAACGACTCAAAGTAAAATGACTTAGCCATGGACATGAAAGAAAGCAGAGCTAAGCTCTCATGTGAGGAACAAATACACTGGTATGACACAGTCAAAGCAGCCAGTAATTACATCTGTTTTCAGCCCAGGCTTTCCCCCCATGGTGTGTGGTGGTCTCACAGCTACTGTAGTGACAGAGATGTGCTTCCAACCACACAGTCCAGGCACTTGTTGGCATTACAACCACAGCAGCATGGAGCTCAGCATAAGCTTATCTCCCTAGCATTTGCCCAGCATCTCAGGTGGGTTTTACCACTCACTGTGCCCCTCAATCAAGCAGCACAGAGCTATCAGCAGGAGGGAAACTGGTTTAAAGCTAGCTTAGCTATATCCCCTGCACTGTCATTGCTGCTTCAGAGAGGTAACTTGGGACAAGCCTGACTGCAAAAGGTGTTCAGCAAAGTACCAGGAAAATCTGAGACCTTTTAGGAGCTTCAAATCAGCTCTCAAAAACCTGGAGTGGTACAAAAAAAAGCTGAGTTAGAATCCCAGTGAGCAAGAGGAGTAAGTATACTCCTCTTGGAGTATAATAAGGGAAATTTCTAGTGGGATTTTGTGGAATTTGTTTAAAGCCCAACAATACTTAACCCCAAAATTGTCATGCATGACAAAAAATAAACTAACAGCAGCAGAAGAGTTAAACCATCCAGACAGAAACTATGACATGCTACAGTAAATGCAAGGATTAAACCAATGAATCAATAACTTTGTGCGTTACTTTGCACAGGCTAAAGAAAAATGGGAACAATAGGGAGAAAACACTACATTTTTAGGTAATACTTGACAAAGCTGGTCCGGCAGGTATCCGTAATTCGGCCAGGTCTCTAACTAAGAGTCCAGTAAGTCTTACTAGCAGAAATACAAGACTGATAACCTAACACAGTGAATTTTGCAAGAGTTGCCAGATAAAAATCAAATTAAGGCAACCAGTGGTGAAAAGGGGGATTCCTGAGCAAAATAGTTTTTATGGTGGTGGTTTTTCTGTTGTCATTTTTTAAATGCAGGAGAACCAACATACATCAGTAGGGAAGGAAAAAAAAAAGCCTATTAAAAGTCTATTAAGTGATCATGACAAGTCCCATTGGCTTGAAGGACAACATTGTGCTGATGTGCTGTATATTACCTTTTGTTTTATGAGTCAGTTTAAAAGAAGCTTTGCACAAAATGCTTCAGGATCTACACTGAATTAGGATTGATTTGTTTAATGGCCACAGCAGAGCAGGAAGAAAGACTGAGTCAGACAAATGGAGAAACACACAACCAAAATTGCATTTTAAAATACTATTTTGTACCTGCAGAGCACTCCAACTTACAGGCAATGCCAGTATCAGGTTTCAATTGATTTTTACATGCTGACATGCCACTTGGCTACTAAAGGAGCCAGACTGAAGTGCACCAGACATATTCCCTTATGTGAGATTTGTAACACTCCTAATTAAGTGAACTGTACTGCAGAGAAAACTTCCAAGAAATCACCCATAAGCCAGCAGACTTGAACTGTAAAGATGGTATTTTCAAGATCATTTTACTATGAGACATTAATTTAAAACAAATCATAATTCTAGCATCATTAGGGAACAAACATTCAGTATGGACAAATATTTCATTTCATCTGACAAGCCACAAGAAACCACTACACCGCAATTCTGGAATGCATTTCCACATTCTCTCCTATATCCCACTAAAGAGGATACTACAGGAAGACTGGAAAATTAAAATACACAAAGACATGCAAGAAAATAATTAGTTTTTATTAGAGGGAGGCAGAAGAGAGCTTGTCTTTTAAAAGCAGAATTAGACAAAAATTAAGCTGGAAAAAGATGAGTTTACTTTGTCTTCCACAGACACTAGCTGCATTCTTTCAACATCATCTCCTCTGTTTTGGGATGAAAAGGAGAAAAAAATAAGCAAGTGCATTTTATTCAGGCAAGTGATGTTTATTCAGCGTTTAGAAAGACTTGCATTAGCTAGGATCTGGCTTGTACTGATCCAAATAAATGTCATAAGAATGAAACTTTATCCCTGCAACCTCATGGCAAAAGCAAAGAAGTTGGCAAAAGGAAAATGCACCTTCAAAGAAAAAAGGTCTGCCTGGGGACCTCGTTTGAGACAAGCAAAGCTTTCTTTAAAGAAACCAGAAGTACATTTGTCCTGTGGCATGAAAGCAGCTTGTTCTCTCTACTCTGAGAGCACACTGGAAGACAACTGTCAACATGTTTCCTGTGACTAAGATGATACAGGGTATGCTAGAGGGAGTAAAAGGATGACAGTGGAGGGAGGCACAGAGAGGATATGTGTTAGAGTATAAGTAAAAGTGTGTGGTGATCCTGGCTTGAGGCCAGGTGCCCACCAAAGCCTCTATCACTGCCCTCCTCAGCTGGACAGGGGAGAGAAGATACAATGAGAGGATCGTGGATTGTGATAAGGACAGGGAAAGATCACTCACCAGTTACCAGCACAAGCAAAGCAGACTCAACTCAGGGAAATTAGTTTAATTTATTACCAATCAAATCAGAGTTGAATAATGACAAATAAAACAAAATCTTAAAAAACACCTTCCACCTACCCCTCCTTTCTTCCAGGGATCAGCTTCACTCCTGATTCCTCTACCACTTCCCCCCAGGCAGCACAAGGGGATGGGAAATAGGGGTTGTGATCAGTTCATCACATGGTGTCTCTGCTGCCCCTTCCTCCTCAGGGGAAGGACACCTCATACTCCTACCCTGCTCCAGCATGAGATCCCTCTCATGGGAGATAGTCCTCCACCAACTTCTCCAGTGTGAGTCCTTTCCATACGCTGCCGCTCTTCACAAACTGCTCTAATGTGGGTGCTGTCCTGGTTTTGGCAAGGGACAGTGCCTTCCATGGGGTGCAGACCTTCAGGACCAGATTTCTCCAGTGTGGGTGTCCTCAGGGTCACCAGTCCTGCCAGGAAACCTGGTTCTGTGTGGGATCCTCTGTCCATGGGGCCACAGGTCCTGCCAGGAGCCTTGCTCTAGCATGAGCTTCCCATGGGGTCACAGCCTCCTTCAGGTGCCTCCACCTGATCTGGTGTGGTGTCCTCCATGCCCTGCCATATTATGTTCTTCTCTATGGGCTGTACAGGAATGTCTGCTCAGTCTCTTGGCATGCCTCAGAATCACAGAATCATTGGGGTTGAAAGGGACCTCGAGAGATCATTGGGCCCAACCTCCCTGCCAAAACAGGTTCCCTAGGACAGGTTGCACAGGGAGGAGTCCAGATGGGTCTTGAATATCTCCAGAGAAGGAGACTCCACACCCCCCTGGGCAGCCTGTCCCAGGGCTCTGTCACCCTCACTGTGAAAAAGTTCTTCCGCATGTTGGTGTGGAACCTCCTGTGCTCCAATTTGAGGCCATTGCCCCTTGTCCTGTCCCCACAGACAATTGAAAAGGGGCTGGACATTTCCCCCTGTGTCCCACACTTCAGATATTTATAAACATTAATAAGATCCCCTCTCAGTCTTGTCTTCTCAAGGCTGAACAGCCCCAGTTCATTCAAACTTTCCTCATAGGATAGATGCTCCAGTCCTCATCTCTGCAGCCCTCCTCTGGACTCTCTCAAAGAGATCCCTGTCTTTTTTGTACCAGGGAGCCCAGAACTGGACGCAATACTCCAGGTGGGGCCTGACCGGGAAGAGTAGAGGGGGAGGATCACCTCCTTTGACCTGCTGGCCACACTCCTCTTGATGCACCCCAGGATCCCATTGGATCTTAGCCACCATGGCACACTGCTGGCTCATGGCCAACCTGTCATCAACCAGGACCCCCAGGTCCTTCTCCACAGAGCTCTTCTCCAGCAGGTCAACCCCCAGCCTGTACTGATACATGTGGTTGTTCCTCCCCAGATGCAAGACTCTACACTTGCTTTTGTTAAACCTCATCTGGTTTCTTACTGCTCAGCTCTCCAGCCTGTCCAGGTCTTACCAAATGGCAGCGCAGTGTTCCTGCAATACTGCCTCCTGCTCCTCCTTCTTCACTAACCTTCAGGTCTACAGAGCTGTTCCTCTGATATACACTCAGTCCTCTCTCTAGCTGCAATTGCTCCTGCTGTTTTGTTTTTACTTTTCCTTCTTATCTATGTTACCCCAGAGACTCTACAACCATTGCTGATGCGCTTGGCCTTGACCAGTAGATGGTCCACCTCAGAGCTGGCTGGCACTGACTTTGTCAAACACAGGGAAAGCTTCTCACATCTTCTCACAGAGGTCACTCCTGTAACCCCCCCACTACCAAAACCTTGCCACACAAGCCCAATACAAAATGACATATAAAGATGTTCACAATGGAAATTTATGCTACTATATGTCCCTCTATATTTGCTAATCTAGCAAATGTCCCTCTACGCTTATGCAACTACATTCATCTCAAAACAAAAAAAGAGCAGAAGACCACACATTTAAATAAATTTACATAGAGCACTTCATCAAGTTGTCTCATAAGCAGCTATGCAGTTTTGTTTGTAGTTTTAACATGATTGTCCAGACAACCCACATCTTTGTAGCAATGCATATAAGTATGCCTAACATAGTTCTGATCTTTCAAAAAGGTCACAGAATCACAGAGTTGTGGGGGTTGGAAGGGGCCTCAAGAGATCATCGGGTCCAACCCCCCTGCCAAAGCAGCTCCCTAGCTCATACTGCACAGATAGGTGTCCAGGTCCCAGAATTCAGTGTTAAAATACAGCAAAAGGAGCAGAAGACCTCTGCCAGCAGTCATAAAAGTAAGAATGAAACCTTGCAGTTACCGAGGCAGCTGTGCAAAACTTTACCTGATGCATGGAGAAGGTCTTAATGAATAATGGCTAGGTGCTTCGATTCTCAGCTCATTAGCAGAACTTTCTCTTTCCACACTGAAGCTTTGCTAGTGGTTTGTCAAAACGGTGTTATTCTTGGATATTACACCAATGGTAACCCTTCTATATATTGCTGCTTCTATAATTACTTTACATCAAAACAAAGACTTTTCACAATGACCAGTCCTAATACACCTATGCTATTTTTGATACTCAGCTAGAGATGGGTCAGAGAGCTTCAGAGAAAATCACTTTCTAAAGAATGTGTTTCCTTCAGATCTCTTCAGTTGGGCTTCCAAGCTTTTATACCAGGAGCCACTTGCAGAAAATTGTCATCCCAGATTTTCAAGAATGGGTACCTACATAAAGGATCTACCTGTATTAGCAGACCTCAAAGAGCAAATCTAGTAACTTTGTTGTGAATTCCTTAGACACAAGGAAAATTCACCCTCCTATGGGAGAAAACCATCACACGAGCCAAAGTGGCCTATCAGTGACCAAGAAACAACAAGTGCAGTTCTGAGAGGAGGGTATATGGTCCTGAATTATTCTCTTGGCTGAGGGGTCTCTCACTGTAGCTAAAGAAGGGGAGGGAAAAGCAAGACAGGATTTGCATTAAATCATTGGTAATATTTAATAATTTAACAGTTATTTACTGGAAACAAGACAGTAGAGGCATTTGTTTTGCTGGGGCCACTGCACAGCTATCTGAATGTAAAGTTTTATTTTACCACCACTAACTTGAGTTTGTAATAAACAGGTGACCTAGAACTGAATGGCTCTGCTTTGCACTAACAAACCTCTGGAACATACGGACGCCTCATGCCTGCATTTCCTTTCACTAAGCAGTAATTCTGTACTGTGAGCTTCTGCATTCATGGTGGCATTTATTTATGATAACAAAGGCGTCACAGAAGATTAAAGATTTTCTAGCTGAAGATGCTTAGAGAGATAGTAGCAGAGTTATTTTTACTCAAGAGAAATTCTAAAAATACATTCGTTAAAAAAAAGAAACAACAGTCCAAGGAAAAAAAAAATTCCAATAATGAAACAATTGCTCCCTAACTACACATGCCTTTCTTATGAAAGAGCAGCAAGACTGTTCTCTGCTATTTCCTAGGCAACAATTGTATAAACAGAAATAAATCCTACTGAATTCTTGTGAATTAGACTTTTAAAAAAATAGATTAAGCGTGAATATAATTCATAGCATAAGTCATGCAGGAGTAAGACTGCAGTGTGAAACCTGAAGGAATTAATAAGGTGTTCTCAGTGCTTGATAAGGTGCTGCTGACAGCAGCCTGTACCACCTTAGCAACTTAAATGGAGAAGGAAGGATTGCTCCTTCCACTCAGTCTCCTTCAAATATACTTGCTGCAGAAAGTGGGACTTGTTAACCTTATAACACTGACATTTGAAAAGTAGAGATAATTATAAACAAGGTGAGCAAAACCTACCAAGCAAATGGGTTTAAGTGGAATACTTATAAGGTCTTTTTCGTTCCTTTTTTTTTTTTTTAAGAACTAAATACGTGCTAGACAACTTTAATGAGACAGTGCAAACGGGAATTATCTCAAAAGACATTCACCCAGAGATAACACTATTCAATTTCTGTTTGGTTCAGAATTTCACTCACAGTAGCAAACACTTATCCTGTTTAATTAAAAGAAACATTCATATAAGGAACATGAGGATCTTGAATATGAATTTAAATATAACAGCCTAAGAAAGCAGTAAAGATTAAAAATGGATTGTAATTCTAAATTAAATTATCTGCAATCCCTGCACTTCAGAAAGTTTAATAGCTGTGAAGATATAATAAGCTTTGAATTCAAGGTATCAAGTCTCAGCTACTGTAATCTGTACAGATCAGTTGATAGGATGGCAGCAACTGTGTATGTGTCAGGACCCTAAAGTTATTCAGACTGGAGTCTTTGCCAAAGCCTTCAGCTACATCTGCCATTATATGGCTCCTTTCACCACAAGGCAGCATGCAGTGTTGCTTTGGGTTTTTTAACACTAGCTGGATAATCCCAGGCAATGCCTACAGCAAAATATGGTTCGCTGAAAGAGCTCAGTAGATTTGCTCAATTAATATTCAGCCACGTTTTGTCACTTTGATACCGGCTTCTCAGTTTCCACTAAAATTAAGGTTTAGTTTCTTGTTTTCTTCCTAGCACATCAAGATCAAGAAGGTGATTGGCAACAGCCATATGGAGTTATTAAGAGCAACTCATGCTTGACCAACCTGATTCCCTTCTACGAGTCATCTACCAGTTGTGATGACTGGTAGCATGGATAATGGGAGAGCTGTAGATGTTGTTTATCTTGGTTTTAGTAAAGTCTTTGATGTGTTTTAATACAGCAAACTTAGAGCCAAATTAGGAAAATACAGACTAAAAAAACAAGCGATAAAAATAGGATTAAAAATTGGCTGGGCAGCCTGGCTTAAAAGTTCACCAGCAGGGTCTGTAGTGCTAAATCCATTGAGTGGCATCCCTCAGGGACCAGCGTTGGAACCAATAATGTCTAGTGTTTTTACTAATTACCTGGACAGAGAGCACTCTCAGCAATTTTGCAGGTGACACCAAACTGGGAAGTACAGTAAATACATGGTAGGTCAGGGCTTCAAGTCATATGGATGTCAATAGAGAATCTTCCCAAGTTCAACAAAATCAAAAGCAAATCCCTGCATCTGGATGGGGCAGCCCACTGCACACGTTTACAGGATGGGGAATGACTGGCTGGGGAGGAGCTTTGCTGAAAAAGACCTTTAGATCCTGATGGACAAATATGAGGTGACAATGGGCCCTTGAAAATCAACAGTATCCTGGGCCAGTGGAAGCACAGGGTGATCTTTCACCTCTACTTGGCACTTGTGAGACCACATGTGGAGCACTGTGCAGGTTTGGGCTCCCCAGTACATTGAAACACTAGAGCAAGCCCAGCACAGGCAACTAGGGTGGTCCAGGAACTGGAGTATTTAGCATATGAGGACAAGCTAAGAGGTTTGGGTTTATTAAGGCCAGAGGGGAGATAAGTCAAGCTATATACTTCAGTCTACAGATATGTAATGGCAGAATCCAGAGAAGACAGACTCTTTTCAGATATGCACAGTGGAAAGATGAAAGGCACAAGGGACAAGTTGGAACACAGGAAACTAGACACAATGAAAATGGGTGGCCAGACACTGGAACAAAAATCCAGAGAGACTATGGGAACTCCATCCTTGGAGTAACTTGAATCTCAACAGGGTAGCCTTGTCTAGCTGACCCATTTTTGAGTAAAGACTGGACCAGCAGGCCTCCAGAGGACCATCCAAACTAGATGTTGGCTATGATTATGTGATTCTCACTCTGTGAATTTAGCAAATATAAAAGAGGTATCTGTCTGATGATCTGTCATGTGCCTTGTGGTTGTGACCTAAATGATCTAGAGAGCTGTTTTCTAAAATTCTGGTTGGTTTTACCCTTAGCAAGGGACTTTGTCTACTGAAATGATCCTTTGATCCAATTTGATATGCTTATCTGATCATGTGGTGTATATCTTCTTAATGATGGCTCCTAACCCTATTAAGTAGAAAAGTACCAAACCATCACCCCATCATAAGAATATGTAAGACTAATATGAAAAGATTCAGAGATGCTCCCAGAATCACACAAGAAGTTCTGGGGAGACCTGGGAGTTCCACATACGCTCCTAGAATCTTAGGGTCACCCTAAACTGTAAGGTTTTCTTTCTTCTTTGTATTGAAGGAAGCAGACATAAATTTACAAAGATAATGCAACTTCTGAAAAACCCAACACTCTCTCAAATTCCCCAAGAAGAGGTAATTTGGTGGCAGATTATTGCAGGTGGAGACATTGGATGCCATGGACACAGTGTAGGCCTACATAATGGAAGATAAGAATAAAAGTAATGTATAAGCAAAGTGAAAGAAATGCCATATGACACTGCATATGTGGGAAGTCCCCACACTATACTTTCATAGAACCCATTTCTGGAGTCCAGCCTCACTTTAAGCATTATAAGTTGAATCAGCCAACCAGTCATGGGTGCCGTGGACTGAACACAACTGTTTTAAAACAGAAATCATGGGTTTTGATTCTGCCTTTCAAAGGGATGAGCTGTACCAGCCAAGTGCACCTAGAGCCCCACACACAAGGCCACATCCCTTTCACTGCACAAAATAATGTGAAAATCCCTTTAACATGTAACACAATAGGCTTCTAGCTGTTAACTAGCAGTGATAAATGTTTTCAGTGCATTACCTGGAATACATTATCCTCACCCTCTGATTCCCACAATAAATTAAAAATTGGATCTGTTTGAATTGTATGTGTGTGGGGATAAAGCTGAAAATCAGCAAAGTGTAACTGTATTGTAAAGTTAAATGTGTAGGTAGTTCTCATCTTAAAGTTTTATGGGCTTGGAAAGATTAGATAATATGTCAGAACAGTTAGGCAGGGATTGGGAATCCTATTTGCAGTTCTCCTCCAGCAAGCTCACTTCTCAGGCTGACCTGCTAATAAAGGCAGCCCCTGGACCATGGAGAGAGAGAACTACTGAAGCAGAGCAAGGTGTAATGGTCAGATGCAGTATTAATACCAATTGTGAATTACATATTATCTAGGCCAAGCAGTAGTACAGAAAAAGATATTTCCAGTGCTGCCTAAATGAGGAGAGAGAGGGGAGGAAATTGCTGGCTTTAATCATGACTTGGGATACTAAAGGAATGTTTCTCTTCCTATGAACAACAGGAAAAACCCCCACATTTCTCACTTAAACTTACTGATACGAAAGAGGCACACCAAGATCTCAATAAGTATCAGTGTGATACATCAAAGACTGGTGAAATATTTCAAGTAAGATGATGTTTTACTACGAATTCAGTAAGGCAAGACAGAGACAAGTAATGGTGGAACCAAGAAAAAGAGGACAAAGCTTAGAGCTTTAGTCTCATTTAGCATCAGTAAAATGTAGGTATGTGTGATTTTAAGGTTCGTCACCAATGCAAGTCCCTTGGCATTTATAGAGGGACTTGGCCTGCCCAGCTTGTGGCTGGAGGCAAATGAAACATGGTAAGACAGGGCAGTTCACCTTGACATACTTCAGTGCTTCACCTCACCCAGGAAGCATAAGGCTCCTCTAAAGAGTGCGGTCTAAGTACTATGAAGAATTAGTAAACTTCCAAGACTCTACCCATGTACAAAAGGGAATTTGCACCAGATTTTTATGAAAAAACATTTTCAGCTCTAAGCAAGCAAGATAGCAGAAAAAGCTACGGGATAAAGATTTGAAACAGTGCACAAAGCAGCAAAAGCTATAAAATCCTAGTTAATATACATGAGAAAATAATTAGTATGCATTGAAGCCTTGGGAAGAAAGCAGATGCACAAGCATTTTTACTGTAGATAAACGCAGTGTGGCTGCTGCTGAATGTAAAATACAGAAGACAACTTTTTTCCTTCTTATTCTTCGTCATGCTTGATGATCTTGCAGCAGTTTGGGATGGTAATTAAGTAGCAAACTCATGGAAATTAATGCTTTACCTAGACCATTTAATCTCATTTCCTGGATATGACTGTATGGGATGGAATCAAGTATCCCTGTGGTATCCATGTTGTCTGTAAGATACTATTGCTGTATGCTGAGAAAAGACTCAGGTGTGAATGTCCACATTTAGGTTATGAGAACACTGTGGGAAAGATATGGAGATGTTCTCTACTAAAGACCAGTAACTAGCTCTAGCAGCCATTATCATTATAATTAACAATAATAATAACAACAACAACAAGAATAATGATAATAATGATTTCCTTTGCCTTTTCTGCTTCCCTTGCTTTTACTGCTCCACTGTATACACTGCTCATCAACACTTTTTTGAGGGTGGTTCAAGATCTGGCAGCCTTCTAGCCTTTTGAAAGGAAAGTGGATAAATCACTCTAGTACAATAAAAACCTACGGAGAAGACAATTTCCAATCCCATTCCCAGAAAATTGATGTGAGAGCTGTAGCAGGAATAGATATTCTGAGCAGCTGCTGACACCTTGGTATTTGAGCTTACTATATTCACAATATCTGAGGTCAAATATAATATTTCCCGCTTCTCCTCATGGTAACTATTGGATCTAGAACTAAAAAGTGAGTAAACTGGAGTAGCTGTCTTGTCATCTGGCATTTGTAGAACATGCTAAGCAGAAGTGGGGTTTGGCCTGTTTCAGGATTTGTCCTGTAGTGGTGAAAATTTTAGCAGTAGATATAGATCCAAAGATGCAGCCTATGATACAATGAAATACTCAAGAAGTATTTAAGGCTGACTTTTCTGGTGCATCGCACAAAAGGGAATTAAAGGTTTCATCTGTTCTTTGTCACTGTTGAAGAGACATTAAAGAGAAAGCAAATTTAGGGCCAGGCTGTAGCCTACACTGACAATTAAGGTGATTGATTTTATACTGTTTGCAAGGGCTTGTGTTTCAACCTCAAATTAAGTCTTGAGGTGAGGGACTTCCATTGACCCTCTTGTCTGATGAGGCTGTCCAGCATCTAGCACAAGAGCTCAGCTTTCCCCTCGCAAGCGCAAGGCTGACAGCAGCATGCTGGAAGAGAGGTACAGGCCAGCAGAGACAAAGAGCTTCTGTGTGGGGAAAAGAAAATGATAAAATGCAGTTCTGTGACAGGTTGTATAAATCTGTCCATATTTCTACTCTCTCAGCTCCTGGCACAGGGAGCAGCATCAGAATCTGAATAGAGGATATTACCTACTCTTCCTGTGAACAGCTTTGCCAATGCCACCCACAGTCCCGCTGAAAACCAGCTCTGAAACACAATCACTTGTCTCGCCAAAAGCATTCCTTGTCTCCACAGCAGTCTGAACTTCCCTTCTCTCTCTCCTTGTCATTAATGAACGTTACATTCAGCACTTTCTATTGTTCCCAGGAGCACATTTCTACTACTGAGTTGTACAGCAGAAGTACAAGTAGCCACGTGTTCATCAACCACCTTAATTTATATTCCCTCCAAAACCAGCACATGCCTGAAACCTCACTGGTTTCTAGAATAAATCACACATCACTCCTGACTTATATTAAAATTGAAGCAAAGCTCAGCAGGATTCATCAGTTCTCTGAAATGGCTAAACAGTATGGTGAGAGAGCTCTAATGCTTGTTTTAAGGTTTGGGGTTTTTTTTTAAATGTTCATATGGACACCTTTAACTACAGTATTTCATCATGAGTAACTAAAGGTACACTGCAATTGCCAAAATCAGAGAACAAAGAACATCTTTGAGATGTATTAATGTTTTGTGATAAATTTGTCACTAGCACACAGCATATCTATCTGATATCTCAGGCCAAATTGTACTATTTAGGTCCTGAACTCCACTGTCATTCTTTGTGCCCCTTCAGGTATCTGGAGAAATCTGTCCTGCAGATCTGGGATACAAAGTATTTTCCAGTACCTTGAAATACAAGTGAAAAAAAAAGGGGAAAGAAGAAAAGAGCTGCATCATGGTCTTTGTGCATGTATTGCAAAGAAGAATATGAATTTTTTGCTTAAGTTACTGCCTGACAGAATAACATGCAACTGGAAGTGAAATTCAGTAGCTCTTCCAAACATTACCTACTCTGCATTTGCTCTTTTAAAAAAATCTACCATAAAATATCAATGGAAGAAAAAGACACATATTAAAATACATGAGGAGCGGCTGAGGGAACTAGGGTTGTTTAGTCTAAAGAAGAGGATGATGATGGAGACCTTATCGCTCTATACAATAACCTGAAGGAAGATTGTAGTAAAGTGGGTGTTGGTCTCTTCTCCCAAGTAACTAGCGATAGGACAAGAGGACATGTCATCAAGTTGGCTATTAGGAAAAATTTCTTCACTGAAGGAGTGATCAGGCATTGGGACTGGCTGTCCAGAGAGATGGTAGAGTCATCATCTCTTGAGGTGTTCAAAAGTACATGTAGATGTGGCACTTCAGAATGTGATGTAGCAGACATAGTGGTGATGGGTTGACAGTTGGACTTGATGATCTTAAAGGTCTTTACCAACCTTAAAGATTGTATGATTCTGTGATTCTATGAATCAGTGTTCCACAGAATCAGCATCTATTCTCCATTGCCTATCGTTTGACACGGGACATCTCTATTTTCCTTTGGTTTTAGACTTACCTTTAGACTCTTCAAATACTGATGGAGAAGGCTGAGAAGAAATTTCTTCCTGTTGGAGATGTTCCAACAAGACTCTGTCAGAGGGACAAAGGATACCACTTCTGATGTCCCTCATCTCTTTCCCAGAATGCTGTGCTTGGTGTCCCAAAAATGTTGGTTTTCTCTTCCACTATACCCAGGAGAGATACTAATCCAAGGCACAGCCCATTTGGTACAATTTGAGTTAGCATATAAACTTACAGTAATTTTAGGGTTACACCTGTATCTGTGAGGTGTTGTTCAAAGATGGTGTCCAAAATTTAGCTTTTTAAGCCCATATTCCATAGGCAACCCTGAAAGTCAAGGTGGGAAGACGCATCCATGTATGTGCTTCTATAGGCACAGAGACTTGATGCAATCCCTCCAATCTGAGTTGATCTTTAAATTTAAAGTTTGCAATTTTGTTCTGTGAGTTTAGGTTCAAAGAGGAAAAGGCTAGGAAGTACCTACGGTTTATTTGGGCCAGACAGAGAATTTTCTTCACTTTAGTCTAGGGCTGTGCAACCAATTTACATTGACTGTGCAACTTACACTTGGCAGGTGTAACCAGCCTGAAAACCCCTGAAGTCAAAAGAAATCTTTCCATTGACTTTAGTGGCTTTGAATCCAGTTCATACTCTGCAATACAATCTGTATTTCCCCTCAGATCAATAAAACTCGAAACAAAATATTCACTGTGTAGTGTAATCCATCCTGCTCCAGCTCTACAGCAGACAAATGAGATGCCCTTTATTGAAGTTCACAATGAATAAATGAGACTTTCTTCAAGTTTTATATGTTCATCAATGTTCATTACTTCTCAATTGATTTTCTAAGGTCTGAAATATTCTTGTACATGCATTTAATATATGGCCTTACTTTAGTTTCTTTGACTGCAATTCAAAGTCTCCTGGCTCTGATTCTGGGCTGAAAGGTCCCTATTGTTTTATGCCTATAAGATGAAATAGTGCTAATTGTATCCATCACTAAAAAAGGGAGGAGGACTTGTAACTCATCAAGATTTTCTAGGCTAATGAATGAGATCACAGAGTTTAATATCTCTAGCAACAAAAAATTTCAAATTGATATTACAGAATACTCACAGAAAACAAAACTGCAATCCTAACTTAGGGCTGCATTTTAGGAATCCCTTTCTATGAATTATGTGCATCGAATCAGGAATGAAAATGGCAGCACTACGAGCCACACAGATAGTTTATCTTGAAATTTCAAAGCCAAACATTTGGGACGGCTATCTGATTTGCACTTTTCAGACCAATATAGTTGTGAGAATTATTAATTAATTATTTTGAAAGACATGATAGTTTCCACATTTTCATCTACTGTACAGTTTATGGAGGTCACAGATGCAAAAGGATATCAGGAAGGAGAATGACTGACTTCCATATGAAGTATGTCAACGATTAGGGAGAGTATGTAATGATCCGCAAACAGTCAAGACAGCCATGATAGGTCTCCCCACATGCAGCTGTCACAACCATTCCTGCTGCAAGTTGAAATATCTGCAGGCATCTTACAAACTCCCAGTGCTGCCACTTGCCAAGGATTGTGTTTCAGCCAGTCACCCTCCCAGGGGTGCAAGAGAGTTGGTCCAAAGGAATTACCTGCAAAGCACCCAGTTCCTCGGCCAGCTGTACACTGCCATTCCTGGTCCTCCATTCCTGGTCCTCCCTTCATTTGGTTGTGACAAAGTGAAAATCTTTATGACACTTGGGATGTGTTTTCATCCTGACTCCAGGCCTTATCCCATCCTAAAAAGGAGCCCTGCTGAATTCTAACAACTCTGGCTTTCATCCTCTCTGGGATGAGCTGCCATAGCATCTCTAGCACACAGCAGCACGGATGTGAATATGTGGGCACAGGAGAAGGTGACTGAATACATGGCTGCTGCTTGATGGGAACTGACCCTTTGGCAGCAAATGAAGATTTAAGGTGATCATGAGACTAGAAGCAAGAAAGACGTTACAAGGTTGAGCCAAAGCCACTGGGAGCAATGCAGAGGCGAGAGGTACTGCTCAAACAAAATTTAACAATTGCTGCAGAAATTATTGAGGGAGCCTCCTGGCCTGTTAGGAGGCCAGACTACACCAGAATAGCTGATTCTTGCTTCAGACTTTTTTCAGGTTTTTGCTCTTTAACAGTTTCTAAGGCTTCTTATTCATCTGGCCTGGAAAACATATTACTTGGAATTGGCAACTGCAGCAATTCAGAGAATACCTGGACTTGTGCAAAGCATTTGACATCTTTGTTTCTAAACTGGAGACATGTGGATTTGACAGACGGACCACTTGATGGAGAAGGAATTGGTTGGATGTTCACACTCAAAAGAGTTGTGGTCAATGGCTTGATGTCCATGTGGCGACCAGTGATGCGTGGCATTCCTCAGGGGTTGGTACTGGGGCCAGTGCTGTTTAGCATATTTGTTGGAGACATGGGCAGTGTATCAAATGCACCCCTAGCAAGTTTCCTGATTGTAAGGTACCGGAATTATGCCTTACAATTGCCAACAGAACCGACCCCCCCCTCTCTTCTCCTCTCACCTTACCAAACCCCATTCCTAAGACACTACATCACCACTGGTCAGGCCCAGGCTTCAGAGAATCTAATGACTATTCAACAAGCCACCCAGAAGGGAGACATCAGGAACCATTCACACATCAGGAGCCATTGTTCCACTATCAGGAGCACACATCGGAAGCCATTCACACATTGGACACTCCCGTCATCCACCCTGGAGCATTCCCACAGGCCAGGTGGAAGCTTGTAGTGAGACAAAGGAGCGGTACCCCTACAAAAAGGGGTGCAAGGAGAGAAATCTCTCTCTTTATCTTCATACTTCGTCATGGAGGGACAACAAAGGGAGTGCTCTCCCATCCCATCAGACCCAGAGAATACTCTGCCATCGGACGGAATGCCGTAGCCTCCCCTCACCCCTCTTCCCTTTTTCCACTCTCTCTCTCTTTCTATCTCTCTTTTTCACCCCCGTTTTCTTTCTTCCCCCCTTTCCCTGCACGCTTCTTTCTAAATAAAACCTTCACCTTGACTCCGTTTCGAGTCTCAATTCTGTTCTCTGAGAATTTAATTAAGAACTTATCACAATAAAACACCTACTGATTGGACATCACTCAGGGGTTAAGCCCAGCCGCCCCCAGCCACCCAGAGTGATCTGAGGTTCGGCTGGAACGCAAGGGGGTTTAGCCTCTGCCAAACCAGTCTTGTCTAGGTTGTGGATCGTGACACTGATAACACCAAGCTATGTGCAGTCAACACTGGACTGTTGACAAGTAGTGAAGTGATAGAATCACAGAATCATTAAGGTTGGAAAAGATCATCTACTCCAACCAACTCCCTACCACCTATGTTATTTATAAACCATGTCCCTAAGTACCTCATCCAACCTTTCCTTGAACACCACGAGGGATGGTGACTGCACAACCTCCCTGGGCAACCCGTTCCAATGCCCAACTACTCTTTCTGAGAGGAAATTTCTCCTAATCTCTAACCTGAACCTCCCCTGGTGCAACTTGCAGCCATTCCCTCTCATCCTATCGCTAGTTATCTGTGAGAAGAGGCTGAGCACCAGTAACCCACAACCTCCTTTCTGGTAGTTTTAGAGAACAATAATGTCTCCTCTGAGCGTCCTCTTCTCCAGCCCCAATTCCCTCAGCTGCTCCTCATAACACTTGTGCTCCAGACCCTTCACCAGCTTCGTTGTCCTTCTCTGGACACACTCCAAGGCCTCAATGTCTTTCTTGTAGTGAGGGGCCCAAAACTGAGTGCAGTATTCAAGGTGCGGCCTCACCAGAGCTGAGTACAGGGGGATGGTCACCTCCCTGGTCCTGCTGGCTATGCTAATCCTGATACAAGTGTTGGCCTTCTTGGCCACCTGGACATACTACTGGCTCATGTTCAGGTGAGTGCCAACCAACACTCCAGATCCTTTTCCTCTGTACAGCTTTCCAGCCACCCTTGCTGCAAGCCTGTAGCATTGCCTGGGGTTGTTATGACCAAAGTGCACTTCCACGTTGAACTACATACCATTGGGGTATGGTGTGAATGGGCTGGGCTTATTCAGTCTGGAGAAGAGAAGGCTGTGGGGGGACCTCATTGCAGCCTGCCAGTATCTGAAGGGAGCATACAAACAGGAGGGGAATCAACTTTTTAAAAGGGCAGATAATGGCAGGACAAGGGGGAATGGTTTAAAGCTGAAGGAGGGAAGGTTTAGATTGGATATTAGGGGGAAGCTTTTTACAGAAAGAGTGGTGAGGTCCTGGAACAGGTTGCCCAGAGAGGTGGTGGATGCCCCATCCCTGGAAGTGTTCAAGGCCAGGTTGGATGGGGGCCTGGGCAACCTTGTGTAGATCCAGGCCTGAGGTTGGTGTCCCTGCCTGTGGCAGGGGGGTTGGAGCTTTATGATCCTCGGGGTCCCTTCCAACCCTTGCCATTCTATGATTGGCCTCTGCCCATCAATCCAACCTGAACAGGTCCCTCTGACAGGAGAAAGGGTAATGGCCTTAAACTGAAGAAGCATAGATTCAGGTTAGGTATGAGGAAGAAATTCTTCCTTGTGAGGGTGGTGAGGCCCTGGCAAAGGCTGCCGGAAGAAGCTGTGGCTGCCCCCTCCCTGGCAGTGTCCAAGGCCAGGTTGGATGGGGCTTTAGGTGATCTGGGCTAGTGGAGGGTGACCCTAAACACTAGATAATCTTTGATGTCCCTTACAACCCAAACGACTCTGTGATTCTATAAAAACTGTTCTCATAAGTAATGGATTGCAATAAAGAGAGAACGAGTGTGTGATAATGTGATGCATTGGCTGCAGCAATGCAGCTGGTACCTGTTCTGCCCTGCCCACTGCTGGTGCTTGCTCCTGCTGGTTGTTCCTGAAATGAAGAGAGTACTTCCCAACAACTACATTGTGCAGCAGATGACTTCAGTGGCCTAAATGTATTGTGCAGTCTTGGTAAACTATTGTATTAGAACAACTGAGGCTCTGGACATAGGTGTGGTGAACAGGAATAAGAAGTCAAAGCTGAAGGGAGAACTATATGTCATTACACCCTTGGAAACAAAATCTGCCTCAAGAAATCAAGGACCACAGACCCATTCTGTGTATTTTCTATTTCAACTTGAAAACAGTTTTTTCTCTCCAGATGGTAACTAATTAATACCAAGTAAATGTCAAAAAAGGTAACTGAAATGCATTCTGAAGCAGCCAATCCACACACAAGTTACCCTTTTCATCCAACATGGCCCAATTTAGCAAATCTCACTGCAGGTCTATTTATGGAGCTCTGACTGGAAACTCCCCAGTATAGAGATACTGAAAATTTTCAAGCACTTGCCTTTGGTCTTGCCTAGGTCTTGGACTGCTAGTCTCAGTTGGAATTCCTGACTATGATGAATGTACAACTGACTATAAAAATATTAATTTCAGTGATAATAGTACCCTTATTCTGATTGACCTCAATCCGAGAATACCAGTCCCAAAGATATCAGAGAAAAAATTAAACACCCTTTTTTAAACAGTGCTGTATTGTCCTGAAAATAGACTCACACAGACACTAAAAATACATTCAACATAAGGCTGTGGCATTATGGTCAACAGTTTCCAGCCCTGCTTTATGAATCATTTTAGTTAGCTATGCTACTGACTCCTACAAGTGAAATCAAATTCATTTTAATTTTACTTCGTTTTGCTTGGCATGATTTTTCAATATAAGGCTTGGGGGATTACTTTTTCTTTCTTTCTTTTTCTATTTTTTTTTAAACACTGCTGTTTCAGGTTTTGCTGGCAAATAGTGCTGAACTCATTCAGTCTGTTTGTCAGAGGTAAGGTCACTGCAGCTTTAGTTTTACAAAGAACACAATTTTTTCTGTTTCTCTGTTAATCTTGGCCTGAAAAGACCACACATTACCCTTCCCAATTGAACAGTTTAGCCTTTGTTCCTTTGTTTGGGTTATACTATTAATCTGCTAGGTCGATAGCAAAAAATGTGTGAACTGCTAGTGTGCCGGATGATTGGCAGGCAATTAGCAGCTTCTAGAGAACTGCGCTTTGAATTCCGCAGATATGTGACTGCATTGGGAAGCAGAGGCTGCTGATCCAACTTTTTTGTAAACTTTTGCTCTAAAGTTTTGCTGCTGGAGGCCTACAGCATTGAGTCAGAGGTGCGAAGAGCTTTACTGTAAGCAAATAATTATCCCGCATCTATTCAGGTCTCTCAGAAAATAAGATATGCAAGGCAGTGCTAGCGTTAAACTTTACCTGATGAGCAAGAAAACCTCCTATTTAAAACATGAATTTGAGAAAACACTGGTTTGAAATTGCCAGGCTTTGTAGGAAGGATGTGCAGCCCATGAATAATGAAGCTTTCACACTTTCTATTTTTTGTGAGGTTCTCTTATTTTTTTTCCTTCCCATTCTTAATTTCTAAGATGGCCTTCTCCTCTGTGTCCCACTAATCTCTGCTAAAAAGTAATAATGTGAACAGCATCCTAGAACGGTCTCTCCATCGATATATATTACCTGATTTTTTTAAGATTTCACACTGAATGTTTGTAAGCTTGCTTGATGATATTCCATTTCTCTGGCTACAGACTACATCTGGGATATGAGAGTTAGTTATGCTTCCCTGCCAACATTATAATATGTTTTATTTCCTGAGAAAATTTTGCTTGTGCAAAAGGTTTAATCATCTACGGTGCGCGGCTGTAGGGTCACCTATTACAGATGGACGTGCACCAGAATGCTGTGTACTTACTAAAAATGTAAAGGTTTTGTTTTGAAGAGGCTGAGACTCAGTCAGCCACCACCAGTGTAACTGGTTACACCTTTACCTAGTCACATTGTATGCACTCAAAGTCTTGACCGACTCAAGCAGAGAAAAACCAGGTACTCCTCAGTTTGTGCCTGCTCTGACAGTGTGAGAGCAGCTTGCCAAAGCCCTTCAGTAGCAGGGGTGCTGGGCCACACACCCCTCTAGTTTGGAAAGGCGTTGCCCACAGAGGCACCCAGACCTGAGTATAACTCCAGGGGAAAAGGGAGAATCTGCAAGAAAAGTGAAATAGTTCCCTACCAGCCCCCCCCTTCACAAACATGCTGCAAAGACTTCTTTTGTGTTGGCACAGAACAGTCGAAATCTTGGGGGTTTAGCTTCTGTCCAAGAGGCTTGAGAATCTTGAGCTACACGTAGCGGCAAACGCACTTTGCCAGGACACGGGCAAGAGCTGAGCACTGTCTGGATTTCCACCTTTAGCTCCCAAGACAACCGCTGTTTTAAATCCCAAGGCCTAGGCCACCATGTTGTCACACTCCTACAGCTTTGAAAACAGCCATAAAAGTAAGCGTGTTAGAATTGCAAGCTGTTAAGGTAGGGAGTGTATAATGGCATTACACTTCAGTCAGGGAAGGGCTCTCCTTGCACAAATGGAGCGCAATCTGTTCACGCTTAGGCTTCCCAGCCTTGCTTCGCCTGCTCCTTTTGCAAGTTGCATGATCTTCTATGTGAAAATGTCCCTGTGTTAAAAACTTCGGAATAATTCAGTAGCGTTTTCTTTTAATCCAACAGCTGCAAAGCTTTTCAGGTGTTCTGCAGTGAAAATAATTTTCTTATTTCATTAAATGAATGCCTTTTGGCTTCCCCTCAGGCAAATTTTATTGATGTAATAATTTAGGTTGCTTCAAATTAGGCCTTGGAAATTAAGTATTCTAAACATTTCCATTAGAAACTCTTGATATTAGTTTAACAAGTACTTTGTTACACAGCTTTATAGGAGGTATACTTACTTCAAAAGATGATAAGCAGGACAAATCCTGAAATAAATGTTTCTTTTCTTGTAGCATCAAGGGAAGAATGTGAACAGAGAAGCAACATTTGTGTGTGTAGGAAAGAAGAACCAGATTTCTCAGGTGCTATTCATTTCACTTTTTCTTAAGACATTTTCATTACTAAGCTATCAGCTGACCAAGCCGAAATTAGTCCCCCTCCAGTCCTGTTATTCCAAGATAATTATAATGCTCAGCCTTGCTTTCCTATTCTCTTAACTTCTAAACTGCTCAAACACTATATTTTCCTTTTTCCTACTGATGAAAAAAATAGATAAGCAGTTGAAAAGGAAAAAAAAGAGCTACCTGAAATCTAAACCAGATGTAGTAGCTAAGAAATTATTTTAAAAGAGTTAAAGTTTCCACAACCTGAGTGCCTTTAAGAATTTCAAATTCTAGTATTATTCTAGTATATAATTCCAGTATTATAAAATTCTCTGAGAAAAAACATGACTTGTTCTCAGTGAAAAGAATTTAAGATAATGGATCTGATTCTGCCTCCTGCGATAGCTCTTAGAACAGAAACCTGGAGACAAAGGTAAGTATTTAGGCCCACAGCAGCTCTGAGTCACTCAGAAAATATTCCCCTTATTTAGGAAGGCATTTATGAACCCATTCATCATTGTTAAATACCAAGGCTTGTCTGCTACTGCAGAAATTCCACTGTACCCTGCCGTATGGCTACGATTTCTCTCAGGTACAGCGAGAGTTTCACATTCTCCAAGAGACACGGCTGTCTTTGCATCTAATCTTGAACTGTGGTGGGATTGGAGACCATCCCAAATCCCACCGTGTCCTGCCCAGCCTAAGTTTCATTGCACAGGGTTTTAGTTATGGTGCACAGTACAGTAACAGATGCTCAGAAGGTATGCAGTGAGCAAAGGCACCTACGGGAGGCGAAACCACTGCAGGAAGCTTCAGTTCAGTTGGAGTGTGTGTCCAGGGCTGGAGATGACAAAAGCCCCCAAACCTGCTTTGCAAGTCCAGAACCAGGGAGTTGAAACTAATTCTGCAGATCTTCTGTGAGTCCCACAGCATTTGTCACCCTTGAAGCTTGGCTCTGGTCTGTCTCATCTGCAGAAAGGTCACTTACTTCTCCCAGGTGTTTCCCACCTCGACATGGGAGAGCAGGCCCCCTGTTTACTGCTCACTTGTGTTGTCTCACTCTCTCACTGATCATTTTACCCTGAACACTAAAAAGTTGTGTGTGTCGAACCTGACTGGTCAGACCAGATGAAGGGCAGTCTCCTTTCAGAAAAGGATTAGATCCCATCCAGAGCATAAAAGTAAAACATAAAAGTAAAAAAAGTAAAGACAACTCATGCCCCTGCTGCCCTGTAGCACTGCATCTTCAGTGTGATGTAACATAACGTACCACTACAGTAACCACGATCAGATACACTAAAGAGTTCTGATGCCTGCCCCTGTAGTCACACTTCAGGTATTTCATACATATCACTCTTCAGCCTCATTGACAGAAAGGTGACCATTACCTTCCCTCTTGCAGGTGGGGGGAGAGGAGCTGCAAGGCAAAGGATCCGCAGTGTAGTCAGGAACCAAACCCAACTCGGACACCCTTCCTGAAACAAGGAACTTCCCATGTATCTGTCCTAGGATAGGATACGCTGCTTCCACCAAGATGAATTCATCATCAGCAATAACATGCCCCTGGCACGTTTCCCCTGGGAACAAACGCCTACTGTCTAGCTGTATGCATGGAGACAGTCTCTTGAAGCAGCAGATGTAAAATATTTGTTCATTTATGTATCAAATCTTAAAGTTCAATAGGATAATAGGATGGTATTATGGCTCAGAAAAAGCAAATGAAGATGGACTGAGAAAGGAAGGACAGAGAAGTAAAGCAATAGCAGGTAGCAGAAACTGCTGACTGTATTCTTCATGATTTTGCTATTACAATTAAAAATTTAGTTGAATGCCTGTATTTAAGAAGTCATGCATGAGTTTCTATATACCAATCAAACTACTTCCTCTAAGAGTAGGAAATGGCCAACTGGATTGCTGACCTGTTTTACTGTGGGGGAACTATTTACAAATCATACTCTTAATGAGATACTGAAATACTGTTTTCCACCTGTCAGCCTGCATCCTCACAAACCAGGAAAAAACTTGGCAGAAGTATTAACTGAACCGGAGGAAAATCACAAAACTCAGCCTTCCTATAGATTGCAATGCTTGTTGTATCAAATTCCAGTGAAATACTTGGCTTCTTGGGATACTTGGAAGATTTAAAGTCCTCTTTGAAGCTACTGCTTGTTTGAAAAGCCCGAGCACTGCCTTCCATCAAGTGCCAGGAAGTCACCCACACAGCAGAAAAATCTTCTGTATCTGCAAAATCCCACTGCACCTATACATTTAACACTAAAATGCTGATTTGGGAAGTACTCCTTCAAGGTACAGAAATAAGCAAGCATTACAACTCCCTGCCCACAGACAAAACACCCAAATATCAACGTAAAAGACTTCTGTAAAGTCCCAAAGACTTTTGCTTTGGCTGTGTTTGCCTGAGCTTGGAGTTTTCAGCATCACTCAACAGACCTCAAACCCATTTGTTCCCACTATGTGCTCTGTGGCTTGCTCATCTTCAAATCACATTCTGGTAGGAACGAACTTGGGCTCCTACACACTTTTCCATACATTTTTCTCTTCTTTACAACATGCTGCACACATAGCCATACTTGATCTGGTTCATCAGCAGAGTGCAGTCCTACTTTATGGGGGATACCAAATGTGTCGTGCGATGCTACACAACTGTCAAGTCTACTGCAAAGCCTTTGGTATGCTGGAGGGCAAGTGAGTTCCCCTGTCATTCAGTATGTTTGAATAGACAAGGTTTGAGCAAGGCACCCATACCCAATGCTTAATTTCTTTCCCCTGGTAAGCCAGTATGGCCCTCTGACCTTGTGGTAACGTGTAGGCACAGAGATTACCTAAAATTTGGGCATTAAGCCCAGATCAAACCCTTGGGCAATATGCCTCCTAAAGCCACACCTACTACAACGAAAATCTGAATGCAGATTTCAATAAATGCATCACCACCTCCAGCTTGCTACCACACTCCCCTGTGGCTGAGAGATCTTCGTTTCCTGTGAACTTCCTCAGGCATACTGGCAATTCAAAAGAAAACAAATCTTCAGATAACCTCCATCACGCTTGCTCCCTGCTCCAAATTCCTTTTCCATTACTTTATTTCCAGCCTCTGTACCCCATCCTCATTCGCTGGAATAATCCACTGAAGCCAAGACTTTTCCCCTCAATGCTCCCGTCACCTTCTGCCAGCAGCTGCCCACCCACAGGGAGGTACCCAGAAACAGAGGATGGCAGTACTTGACCAAATGGTAGAAACACATTTTTAGTGTTCTAAATGTGCTTATCCATGTTTCCAAAACTATGTTGCAGGTTCATAAAAAAATACTAGTTAGTGGAAATGTGAAAAAGAGATGTGTATATAATGAATAAACCTCCCCCCTGGAACAGAGTGCTCAATAGATTCCCATTTCAACAGTTGGACTCGTTATTTACCACATTAAAAGCCATTTGGTTGTCTGATGTTACAATAATTGCGTTTTTATAAAAGCACTATGGGCTGCGTGATACCCAGACACCTACCCTGCGCTACTGACTCTCAGGCCAGGTGAGATCCTGCATGCATCCCTCCCCCTCTCTCCTCCTTCCCCCTACCTGGCATATTTTGTTAAGACTCCTTCCATAAGGTAACTGAATACCAGGCCTATTCATTAGCCTGAACAGACCATTCCTCTTCAGCCTGCCCAGACGAAAACCAGGCTGGTTTCAGCTAAATCCAAATATATTCCACCCAGAGCAGAACAGGCACATTCAGTTAGTGTAACAATTTTTTTTATTATTATTTCATTTACTTTTTCACATAGAACTTTATGTAAGCTACAAAAATTGTGAAATGCAGAAATGGTATTAAAACTGCAAACTTAAAAGTCTTGATTAAAAAAAAGTGTCTTTCCCTGCTAACAATGACCATTTCAAACGAACCATATTTTGATGGATTCATTTAATAAACATACCATACACTTCTCAAAAATAAATAAAGGACGTCATCAGAAAAACCATCAACAACATGAAGCATTTAGTTGTCTTCTTTTTCCTTTAAAGACAGAAATGAAATTTCTAGGCACAGTTTTAGGCATTATAGAGGACACAGAGGCAATAGGTTAGTGTGCACTGCTCTGTACAAAAATACAGTCTGAATAAATTACATTGCTAGCCATAAGATTAGACTTCACTTACCAGTCAGTTCATTGCATGTTTAATAATATACAGTTACATGCTAATTCATATATATCATTTATATTTCAAACACATAAGTGTCTCTATATTTGTTTTTAAAATTTACAAAAGCTAAACGAAGTTGTGCAAGAAATCCAAAGAGGTGCTAGGTACTTGTCAGCACCGGACGGTATACCTTAAGCTTAAAAAATACAAGTAACTAGCCCTGCTTGCAAGTTTGCAATATATATATTTATTCATATATATTTGAAAGAAAAACAATGGATTTGTTGTGTGAAAGCCAAACAACTGAAATAATGGTGGAATGACTCAAGCACAACAAACAAAATGATTAATGCGTCGCGCACACACTCAAGACACAGATATGTATCCTCTTTGTGGCTAGGAAAAAAAAATCAGCATAATGTTGTATTTACTTTAAATTCAGTGCTAAGAAACAGAACGCTTGCCACAACTGGCAACAGTAAGGGGCAAAAAAACCACAACCCCAACAGGCAGTAGCAACTTAAGCTAAAGGTAGGTACCTAAACCCATATACTGGATGCCCAAACGCAAAGGACCTGAGGAGTCTGAGAGGTGTGTCCTAATAGACTGCATTATCTTCAAGAGGAAAAGCAGGTGTTAAGACTGAAAGTCAGGTTTCTGACTCAAATATGAAGAACCTTGTCTTTAGGCATTGACATCTGCAGATTTTTTTTTTGCCTGAACATCTTTCATATTAAGAGCTGGGTGACTGATTTCAGAGTGCGGGCCATTAATGTGCATATGCCTGAGGCCTGACATTTGTTTTCACTCAAACTCTGCATAAAGAAAAATTACTTGATAAATTAGTAGGTACAATATGGGCTCAGCACTGTTTCTTCTTGTTAGCACAGGCAAGGTGCCACGCAACGTCAGCACCGAAGCACCATTCTTCTAGAAAGGTATGGAAATCTTCTCACAGTGGGGTTCTCTATGTTAACCTAAGTCCCATGCCAAACTACAGTGTTCTCCATGCTGCTAAATAAAAGCAGAACTACACAGCTGATTAGAAAGATACAGACTTAACTATATACTGAATATCCGCCTTACGTCAGTCTCAGGAAAAAAGCAGAGTTATGGACACTCTCTGGTGCCTGTGGAAGGAGTGGACATCATTTTTCCCCCATCCTTTTTGTTCTCCAGGCACTGCCATAAACCCCCTCCCAAGTCAAGCTTTGTCTAATTCAATTAGTCACCACTGGTCCTTGAAAGACTGCCGATATGGAATATTCTACCATGGTAGCAAAGACATACCCTCGAGAGCTCCATGGTTTTATAAACCACTTCCATACACCAGCAATACTTTCACAACACCCTCCTAAAGGCAGCCCTGTTGTCCCGTGGTCACCACAGAACCTCTGCACCCTGCCAACGGTGGCACAGGCACTAACGCTGTAAACACGGCCTTAACATCAACTAATTCAGCAGTCTTCTCCGTGGCACCAGCAGAACCATTTGTATAGAGGTGGATGCGCAGCCCCAGCATACCTGCTTTTGCAGAGGTCCGCACAGAATATATTTTAAATTTCTCCATTAAAAAAAATAGCTATTTCTAAAGATTAGAATTGTATAAAAATATGTTCGTAATTAATTGAAAATATCCAAATAAGCAAAATCGTAAACAAAAATAAAAGTGATGCTGATTAAATTCACATGGAAGTTCTCTCTCTTTTACCTTGGGTTTCATTTCATCTGTACAGTCTCTGGATGTTTTTAAGTGGGAAGCATACTAAGCAAGGAGTAATTAGATGTAGATAATCATCAGCCGGTCCATTATAAACTCAGCCTTTAAAAACAAGAGATTACCTCCTGCAGAGCTAATGTTTTAATATGGACATGATGGAGTCTCAGCTGTATTCTTGATGATCAGAGACACTTGCAACCTAACTAGATTTTTATAAAATGGCAGTTTTTTTCTTTGCAACAGCCTTAGAAAACATTTTAAAGTACTACATTACACGTGGAATAGTTATTTCGCCCAGTTCTACCTTGATTTGAACTTTTAAGCATTCCCCATAACACAGAGTCTGTACAAGGGCATATACAGAAGACAAACCAATTTTATGCTTATTTTGTAACACCAACCAAAATTGGGGGTACCAATCTCTCAAGAATGTGCATAAAGTTAGTATTTTAACCACTGCATCACAGCTCATATTACAATTTAAAGACAAATCTTCTCTCTCTCTCCCTCTGCATTTACAGTTGCACTATATAAATTCATTTATTCTAACAAATACCTTTCAAAAATATAACTGAACTTGTTCCATAAGCATTCTTTTCACAACCATGACCGGAGTTAAATGGGTACTTAGCACAACTGCAATTCATTCATGCACTTTGGATGCCTCAGGGACAGACGAGGTCTTTTTCTACTCCCCCTTATCTCCACCCTCCCAGCAAAACACTCAGAGCTGAGACAACTTCCAACAACAGAGTCAGAAGCACATGTCTCTGGGCTTGGACCTCCTTCAACAATCTGCTACAGCTGGCGTGGTGATGTCAATTACCAATTCATGAAATCCTGTGTGGTTGGCAGCCTGGGTTTTGGGTTGGGTTTTTTTTAATTATTCTCCCAGAAGACTGTTGAATGCAGATATTAGACAAGTCATTAACCAGTTACATTCACTGCCCTCAACACAGTCGCTTGAAACTAATTCCTTAAGAGCTTTTTTTTAGCAAGTAACAAGGGGCCAACACAGCCTATTGTACAAGATGCCATTGCCCGCTTATCAGACATCTGAATCCTCTATGATACAGGGAAAGTTCTAAATGGAGCCTCTACCAGCTGCTCCCCTGAAGGCAATAGCAGATGCTGGCGTTGCATTCTCATTCCAACTCGTTTTCTCACAATGATCGCTGTCATGTAGATCCTTTTGCTTGTTGTCAGGAAAAAATTAAGCTTATGTATCAGCAGCTTGCAGCATCTGCCTATGTAAGATCAGCAATCCTAGTGTTTGCAGTTCTTTTAAATGGTTGTAAAAGCTGGTTATAGTGTTCACACCCAAAAGGCAAAGGCTATTTTATCAACAGAGCAGACTGTTTGGTGCTCCACAAGTGTTCTAAAAAAACTGTGAATTAGAAAAGATGGGGTAATCCTTTTGTTATTTTCCTTTCCATTAAATGATTCTAATAATAGTCTTCATAGTTCTTAGGGTTCAGGCAATAAAGAATGGCACCCCCAAATGAAAATATAGTCGCACCCCAAGCCAGGCCATAGCCCCAGTTGAACTCATGGTATATTTTCAAGCTGACCGTTTCGATGAACTTGATTGGGTAAAGGACTAAGCTGCACACCTGAAGAACAACTGAAAGAGAAAAAAAAGATACCTGAATGTCAGGAGAGGCCTTTATTAAATTCCACAAACCCAGGAAAACATCACATAGCTGAAATTCAACATTTTAAATCCGCTTGATACATTTTTAGCTTGCAAAGAAAAAACACCACAAAACAGTCACATTCATTTCATCCTTAGAGAACAGAACAGTTCTTCCCCACTCCCTTATCGATGAACAAATGTTATTGCCACGGTATTAACAATGATCCCTCAGATGTCCATGAAATAAACAGCAAAAGCAATCTTTCCCCAGCTCTTTTCTATCCCTCCTTTGTATTTTAGTTTGCAGTTGTTATTCCTTCCATAATAACGAAACAAAGATCGCTTGCTCTATAGCTATTATAAATAAGTCAAAGCAGGACATGAGAATAAATTAATATTAAGAAATATAGCTCAGAATCAAATCATTTACTTAGCCTAGAAATAACTTTTAGTAGGCGATACATATTTATGTTCAGTAGAGACTCTCTGAATTACGTATTTCATATGTATTACTATGTACTGTAATCAGAATTAATGATACTGTTAGACAGAATACCAAAGAATCTATATAAAGTCTGATCAATCATTAAACTTCCAACTGGCAAAACACTGCCATGTGTTAAGAATTTAAGGGGAGGGTCAGAAATGCTTCATGGTTTATAAAAACTGATCAAATCCAAGGCAGGAAAAAACTACAACTTTAAAACCATGACTTTCTACAGGATGGTCTGACAGCCAGGTCTCCTGCAGCCTGATCCTCACATCTGCAGTGGAATTCAGCAAAAGCGTTAATTATTGTGTTAGGTTAAAAAAAAAACCCAAACAACAAACACATACAGTAAGAAGAGCAAACACTACTCAGAGAATTGTTATAAAGCTAGCACCAATATAAACTGCCAGTGGGTAACAGAAAGGAAGACTACTTTGGACTACAGAAGCCCTTCTGAAATTACAGGAAAATAAAGCAACATTAATTATACTGCTTGAACATTTGGCACACTCAAAATCTGTCATTTGCCTTTTCAGTCCCACATGCCCTCTAGAGCGTTGTCAGACTGACACCTCTCCTGGAGACCAATGCTGCTCTCCTGTCCTCTGGATGGGGACCAGTACAGGGAGATGATTTCCAATCTTCATTACACATCCTTGGTGATAACACTTTGCAAAACATCTATCAGAAACTTCTTCCCCTCCTCCCTTGTCCACTTAGCCTAAAGACTAGCCTTTGTACTCTGACTTGAGGCTGACAATCTCTCCAAACAATGTTTGGATAGTGGATTTTCTGATGTGGATACCAAAATCCACAGGATTTTTTTAATCCTAAAGTTATTGAAGTGTTACTTTGTGTTATTCCACTTTAATATAACTTTTGCCTGCCAGCTCACACAATACTATGCAACACTGGAGAAGCTTCGACAGGGTACACTAGGGAAAGTGCCTACACTTATGAAAAGATTATGCATTCCAATTCTGTGTAATGAGCGTATCATTACACCCAAAAATACCTGAACATATGCTCTGCTTCCAGACACATCTTTAAGACCATTCAAAGTCAAAAAGGATTTTCTAAGATGAATGGATATAAACAAGTTCTTCAGTGGCATCCTGAACTGGGGCTGCAGCATCTCTGCTGAGTCAACACAGGAAACTGCTCGTGTGTGTAAGTCTCAACCAAGGAAGCTCTCCACCTCAAGCTAACATATGAAGTATGCTGAATTTTAACTACAGATTGGACTTGTCAAAACAAAAAAGGGATTCTGTTGGAAGATGAACACATGGTGGAAGGAGTTAAAGGAGCAACATCCATAACAAGTATCTTAAGATACTTTTATAGTGAGAAACTGCTTTCCCTACTGTTAGTTCAGCTATGCTATCAGAAAAAACTGAAAGGAAGTGCTGGCAGCAACTGGCCAGTGGAAAGACCCACACTCCACAGCACTGCCATTGATTCGCACTTCTCCCTGCTGTCTGTCATCGTTGCTCCCTGTAAAGTGGGAAGGGACATGTGTAGGCTAGAAGCATGCCAGTGAAGTTATGACAAATGACCAGTATGACCCAAAAAGATGTTAAAACCAATGCTTGCACCTACTGATCTGCTCCTAATGAATTTAAAGGAACTCCATAATATGCTGACCTGCTTTTTGGGAAGTGTGTGTATGTACTACCTTTTTTCCAGAAGGCCTACTATTTCCCTGTAGAAAAAAAAAAGGGCTGTAAATGAAATATATATATATATATTTAAAACCTTTTTCAAAATGTTACTTAAATAAAAGATTAGTAATCTCAAACTAGACCGTTCGCTTCAAGTTTAGACCCATCTTCATGACTAAAATGCCACCATGACAGTGGCAAGACAACTGCACAGGAGTGGGAATACTAATTTTGTTCCGTTTACATTAAATACTTGCAATTATACATATTCACCATATTAAACATGCAAAAATCCCAACAGGTGTTTTAAAGCTAGAAAAAGAACACTCTTTTTTCCCATGTTCAAATGCCTGACTATAACAGCTGTCCAAAAAACCTTATTATGGGGCTTTCTAATTGCTCTATCTTTATGAAAAGGGTGATGCTGGCTAGTAAGGTCAGTATTTGTGCTCTCTACCATTCCTCTTGCTCATTCCCATGGGGTGGAGCACTTCATTAATAACCAACAGGTGCCGCAGTCTCAAACGTTAACACACATGAAACTGCTATCTAAAAACTTGTTTGCACTTAATACAACCCATATAAGTAACTGGGAAGCAGCATAAGGAGAAAGGGGGTACATGCTGATTTTTAAAATATTGCTAGCTCAAGAACAGACCACCCTGCTACACAGGCAGACCAAGAATTGCAGCAGGAGGCCCAGCTGGCCAAACATTCTCAATGAATGTGCAAGAAAGGGGCACACAGGAGCAGGAAACAAGGACAGACAATGAGAGGGGAGTATAATAGCATTGCTTTTATACTTGGATACAAAACCAGGATGTTTGAAACCCAGCTGTAGTCCAACATTAAGGTAGGAAATGGTAAAAAGTGTAATAAATGATTTCCACAGGTGCATCAGTTGCAAAATGACATTCAGAAAACATATTTATACAATGATAGACAGGAAAGCCAGTCCAGACAGATGATGCACCATGACAGTTCCTCTAAAACTTGGATGACATGGTTTGGGAGGGTGTCAGCACTACAGGAACAAGTCAGGGATGACTTAAGAGTTGCATCTGTATCTATGGGGACAGATGAGATTGACTCAATAGTGATGAAAGAGTTGGCCAATGTGATTGTGAGCCCTCTGTATCATCTATGAAAAAAAATAAAAATAATAATACTAAAGCAACCAAAATGTCCAGAAGATATTCAGATGACTGGAAAAGGCTAGTATTTTGTCTTTTTAGAAAGGCTAGAGTTAAAAATGCACAGAATTTTAGACTGGTCAGTCTGAACTCAATCCCTGGAAGCACTGTGGAGTATATCCTCTTGGAGTCCACTTCCAAGCACATGCAGAACAAAGTGGCAGTCAGTAATGAACATGGATTCATCAACCAAGGACAAGGGTCCAGAGAGCTGCCAAAACAATCAGAATCTTGGAGCAAATTATTCTTGAGAGGAAGATGAGCGAGCTAGGTTTACTTAGACTCGTGAAGGGAAGGCTAAGGAGCAATTTCAAACCAGCCTACAGTTACCTGAAAACATAGCTGCAACAATGATAGAGAAAAAAATCCCACCCAAACTCATAAGATATCATAAGGGAGGTAATATGGCACCAGGGCAACATGCTTGGAGAAGCTGTGGAATCTTCATCCTCAGAGTTCTTCCAGACCAGTCCAAACAAAACTACAGCTGACTGACCTAGTGTTAGCGACTGTCCTGCTTCAACAAGGCGGCTGGACTACAGGACGTACAGAGTATCTGCCATGCCAGTATTTCTATGATGCTGTGACTCTTTTTGCTGCCCTGCCACAACTTGCACTAAATCCTACTGAAGTCAGTCATTTATACTTTTTCAGACCACTCTATCAATTTCTCAAAATCAAATTCTGAGCTTCTACCTGTAACTTTTTTCTAATTTCACTGTAGAGTTTGGCAAGTACACTTCTATTTTATCTTCCAGAACATTATGAAAATAGGTAATAGTACAGAACGCAGGACATGATCCAGACAGACTCTGGTCTGACTGTCAGAACAGAAAGATACATCCCAAATAATATCTACCATCATTACTTATACTCTCTCACCTATGACTAAGTCACTGTTTCCACAGCTTACATCCTGTCTAGTATGTTAAAAGCTTACTAACCTCAACAGGTTATTTCTCTAAACATTATTAGAACATAACCCTAGAAAGCAAGCACCTTTTCAATTACTTTTTTTGGTTGCTTTTATGGATTTCCAACAGTTACATTTTCTCTTCCTACCCCTAAATTAGGACTTGGTTAGCACTGGTAACCATATAATGAGACTCCTACAGAAAAGCTTGTGAGCTTGTACTTTGAGGGTGGAGCTTTCAGGGCCAGTTTGGTTCACAATCGCTAAGACACTCCAGTGATTACATAAGCTAGTGACATCTCACCCCCTGCCCCCCACTAGACCAAAAATTCTGGGAGGACCTGTATGAGCCAGGGTGGTTCCACACAAAGGCATCCTGCAAGTGCTTCTCTGTATGCTCTGCATTCTTCCACTACCTGAGGTATTTCTGTTCCTCTCCCTATTACACAGCACCGATGGTATATATTTTAAACATATTCACATTTGTTGATCACTTGCTGGCATATTCTCAGTATCTAGTTTGAGGGGGTGTGAGGGTTGTCTCCTTGTTTTCTTATCTCTTCTTGTCCTAATCAGTCAATCTTCTTTATTACCTACAGAGTCACTAACTGAAACTGAGGGGAGGGGAAAAAAAAAAAAAAGAAAAAAAAACCTTTAAGAAAAAAAAATAATGCCTGGAGCCAACTGTTTGCACTCTAAAGTGCCTGGAAACCACTTTCCTAGTCTGCCCTTTCTCCCACACAGTTTTCTACCTGACACACGGACCATGAAATGCCTCTGGGCAATTCATCCTGTGTCCTCCTTCCAGAGGCAGCTGGCTGATTCCTAACAAGAGTCATACAGAATACTTGATCTTGTCAGCAGATTCACAGGTCAGGGTGGGGTTTATCCTCAAAGTTCTTCTGTGAAATCCCCAGGTGAAGGTTTGAATCCATGGACAGTTGCACAAGGCACAGACTCCACTGTGCTGCAATCTTAACTCTCCCCTCTCCAGTATGCAACTGCTTCCCTAATTCTTTCAAGATATGCCATGTCCATAATCAACTCTACAAATAGCTGACATCAAAGATATCTGGAAGAGACACTAATGATGTCATAGCATCAAATCCCAGAAGGATTCTCCTCAGATCTGCCAGATAATGAAGAAGAATGGGGCAGGCCACACCATCTCTCCTCTTATTGTATGCTTCAGGTCATGGTTATTTAAAACACATGCACATACACACACCCAGAGGCAAAGGAAAGAGGTGAAAATTGCTCATGAGCTAAAAGATAAATACATCTTCCTTTTTGATGCAAGTAAGTATTAAACCCTCCTTTCCTCCCAACTTTTGTAGTAAACACTAGAACTACTTTTATGCAGAGGAGAATAGATTAAACTTTAGGCCAAACAGTAGGATTTGGGGACTTTTTTAATCAGGAAAAATTTGTTTCTTTTTCAGTATGAACTTAACTATGTAGTAAATGATCAACACGCCAAGATAGGCAGTGCACAGCTGAGCTACTAAGTAAATTTTTCTTAACATCATGTAGCAAATCAAGAAACAAATAAGAAAATTCAATAACCCCATTTCCTTCAAAATTAACTGCCCAGAATGCTTTATATCAGAATTAACACTATATTTTAAAATAATGGCACCAGCACCTTTCTTCATTCAACCAAGCAAGCAATGCAAAACATAGAATAAAGAGAGGTGATTTCTGCTTAAGAAATCCAATCCTAAGTGGTATTAATTTCTCCTAAAATCAAATGAAATATAACCTACTAATGTATCTTGAGCAAATAAAACTGCATCTCAAAGCAGTGCAGTTCAGTCAAGGTATCATTAGCAGCCAGGGGGCAGCAGGATCCTTCCCGGGAGCTATGCTTCGGTCCTGAACACCCTGCAAATTCTGCATTCATATTTTTTCATATCCTCCTTGTATGTGGCTTTTTTTTTTTTTTAAATACATCCCGAAGACTGGGCTCTGTCATCCTCTTAATTATGGGCTATCAGAAGGGGCTTAAGCTGATGGCTGCAATGCAGCTTGTGAGTGACAGGATGAAGGCAAACAATGGTGGGTGAATCTCAGGAGAAATAGAAACATCCGTGCTAAGCCCCCAAACACCAGAATGTACAACAGGAGATGATCTGATATTGTGATGATACCTCACTGGACCAGTTTTATGGACAATTCCGATTCACAGGTCTCCCTTAAGGTTTTGTGATGGTCTATATAAACTTTTCCATTTTCATGTTTTTAAAGCTAAACAGGGACTACACTGTGACAGCTTGTTAAATTAATAACTAAGTGAGCAAGCTGACACAATGAAATTAATTCCCCATGGCACGAGGGCATATATAAACACCTTGCAACATAATCCTATTTATTTTCACATGTAGGGCTCACATTTGAGCATTCATTTTCTCCTGTTTTAAAACTAAAAGGAAGAACATTAAAATACCAGAAATGGCTTTGCACAAAGAATAAAAATGGGGACAACAAGCTGCACAAATTCACAGGCTAAAAACGTTACCTTGAGATTTACCCTCTGTAGTTTCCCCTGCTGCATGTGCTTCCCAAAACAATGCACATAACGCAAGTAAATAATTGCTTATGAACCAATAACAGCGCAATCGCCACACGTTATTAACGCCACACAGAACTGGTTATCTTGAAAAACCTCAGAGGAGTTAATGCAGAAGTAAACCGAACGCCTCCGAATTAGTATGCAGAACAAGGCACATCTTCCTTCACAAACGTGAAGCTGTTCTCATGAAATTTTCATAATGGTGCCGGTGATCTGCTTACCTGCAGCAAAGAGCATGACTGCGACCGGTCTGTAGAACCGCCTCCGAGATCCCACGCAGATGGAGATCAACCCAACCAGGAAAGCTATGAGAATGATGGCAGCACCACCCAACAGCAAGGCAAGAGTAGCTATCTGCCAGTCTGGGAGGGAGGGGAAGAGAGGGAAAACACAAAAATAAAGATTCAGTGCCAGTAAAACAAGCCCACAGGCCTCACAGAAACAGCAGATGAGAAGGGCAGAGGCTGCCTCAAGGCTTGGGTAAACAAACAACTGTGCTTTTCTCCTAATTAGCAAAACACCTTTATACAACAGATGCAACTCAGGAGCAAAGTCCAGCAACCTCCCACACCTTTTCAAGGTTTAGTTGGCCTCGTTGGGATTTTGGCTCAAGTAAGGCCCAATAATTCGATTCCCTGGTTCTGTCCAATTTAGAGTGAAAAACTGAGGGTAGATCAGGATTAGCTAGTATGTGTTAGTTGACCCCAACTTTCTCCCAGAACAGAGTGAAAGTCAAACCTCTGTTTGAGCTGATTAGCGTGACATCGGAAGGTAAATGCACGGAGACTCAAATACACCTGCCAGGTGGGACACCAAGGCCATGTTAACATGAATAACAAAACTTAAGGAAGGAGATGCTCAAAGACAGGGAAAAAGGAAAAAAAAGGGTGAAAATGAAGCCTTTGTAAAGGCAGTAACAGACATTAGATGCAGACTGATTCAAATCTGAAGATCATTTTAAATGTCTGTTATCCTAAAGCATCAGTTTTTCTTTTCTTCCCCTAAAACCAAGTTCTGGGTTTGACCCAGTATATCAGCTAGCTGTTTTCATACATAACGGAGGCAGCTACAAACAATATCCTTGCAGTCTTTAATCACATAAAATGATGGCCATTGTGGATCTATGCAACATCAAAGATCTAAATTAAGAGCTTCTGTAGGATTTTAGGAAGGCACGGGCCGTGTTCTGTCTCTCTTTGCAAAACAGTATATAAGACCTTGTGTCTCTCCAATAACAGGCTTCAAGAGGAAGAACTGGATCACTATTTACTGTTTATCACTACGATTTAGTAGTTCCAGGAAGATGACCTAAAATCAGCTTGTGGGAAAAGGACTGTTTGATCCAATGCGTATCTCATTACTTTGAAAATACTAGGACTCATATCACAGAATCACTAGGTTGGAAAAGACCTCCGAGATCATTGAGTCCAATTGTATGATATTCAGAATGTCCAAATGCATTACATAGTTCAGAGAAAATAAAATGATTTCCAAAATAAATGCAGAGATCCTAAGGCCACTATAATAAGAACCACAAAACTCCACATACTGTTTTTGAAAAGAGCAAAATTCAGTGGTTTAAAATAAAAGAAAAATAGTACAACCAATTTGAAAAAGGATCTAATTTGCTGAAGATGCCGACAGTGCAGCTGGGGGGTTTGGGAATGGAAGGCTGGCAGCCATTATCACCAAAAACCTTTCATATATTATATGAAAAAGGTTGAAAAGAAATTAAAAGAACAAAGTGACTAGAAGAGCTATAAAAGCATTGCTAAAAAAGGAAGTTATTTTAAAAGCATGTTTGTGCAAGTACACAAATTTATTTTCATTCTTTCTGGCAATACAGGCACACTGTTTACTAATACTTTAATTACTAAGTACTCAGCCTTCCAAGCTCTTTCATTCCTTGTTTTCTCACTGGACCAAAAGCCAAGGCTGGGAACAATCTCTCATTCTCCTACCTTCAGCACACAATCGCTAACGTCAGTTTGTCGTGTGCCCTACTGCTTTACTACTATGGAGATGGAAATACGATTTTAGTTATGGATGGGAACGTTATCAAGAGTGGTTTTTAATGTCGACATGATCCTTCAGAAACACGAAGTGGTTAGTGTACCAATGATTTAGAGAGTATTCTTCCAATATCAGAGTGCATTACAGATATAAAATACAGAAATAAATAAACAGAACGAACCACTATGGAACAACATGAAAGGAATCCTTGCACTTCAAAATTACACAGATAGAAAGACTCGACACATAAATCCATATCGCCCCAAAGTTAAAAGCCATACAAAATTGATGAAATAAATCAAAGTGCCAGATGGGAAAACTCAGAAACTAAGATTTTGGAAAGCCACTACAAATAATGAAATATTAAATTTTATCTTCGCATTGATCAGATGCCAAAGTCTAATGCAAACAAAAGGTGTACAACATTGGAGTAGCAACTAAGTGGGGAAAAAACTTGAGTATCCTGTTGCTTTCCAAAGCCACACTGGCACCACCACCAAACAAGTGAAAATAACTAAGGCAGAGAGGATATAAACATGGAATTATAATATAGTTTAGCTTCTAGGATAGATACATCTGAATTTTGGAAAGGTTAAAAAAATAAACAAACTACCTTACTATAGTACCAACATGGGAGGTAAAAGGACAAATCGGTATTGGAAGACACCTACACTCAGAACTAACTTAGTTTAACAGAATTAATTTCTTGAGTAAAAGAACCTACTCAGTGATGCTGACAGGGAGACAAAACTGAGGCTCTTGATGTTCCACACTACTAGCTGAGGATTAGGTATTGAACATTACGCTCTGGGCCACAATGTCTAGAACTGCTTCTTTATTTTACCTCCAACCTCCATTTACAGGAGCATACAATGCGACCAGCCTGCACCTTGAGCTGCAGCTGAAAGCAATTCCTGTTAAAGAACATCATGAAGGTCAGATATTAGAGCACGAAGAATACTGTACTGAATCCTCCTGTGCTGCCTACCATGGAAACTACATGTGGAAATCACCTTGCAATCTTGAAAAACTTTAACTTTCAATTTTGAAAGCCATTTGATCTGGTGATAAAACTTACATAGGATTAAAACTGATGCCTTCTGCATGAGCCTTCTACTTAAATGCTGATTACTTTTAAAGAAAAAAAATCCAGGCCACTTGACTTTACACAAAAGAAAAGAAGCATCCAAAGAAAACTGAATCACCACCTCTCAAAGAAGAGCACTCTATCTAACTTAAGATAGCTACAACAATATAACCACATGCAGAAAACAGAGTTTTCTACAATAAAAATCTGTAGTTTTCCTCGGGCTACCCGGGAGTGATTAATAACACATAGCATCAAAATGGGAACAGCAGATTGCTCTGTTACATAGTGTTACTGGTACACAAAACATAAACATCTTAAGTCTACTTTAGAGTACCCAAAATATGCTTGCACCATTTCTAGGTATGCAAATAAATAAGCAAATAAGTCACTATACTCAGTCCAGGACACTCAGCACTTAAGTGAGACTGCTGGATCTCACAGAGATAGAAACATGCAGAGACATGAGCAAAGTGGGACATCCCAGACCACCATTATTAGCTTCCTGGATTCAAAATACAATTTGGTTACACTTTCAGAATGCACATCGGTAGTTTTCACTGTACATCATTACAATTTATTTAATGCCTTAGGTCCGCTAAGAAAAACATTAGGAACTGGTACAAATCACACTCACAAATCTTACTAAACTTTTAGATTTTGAAAAGCCCTGCCATCTCACAGTCACATCCCAATTGAGTTGCTGTGTTGGTTTATAACTCTACAATCAACTGAAAGTCTAACTTCAGATTTTTTCAGTATTCAGACCTATACTGATGATGCCACCTCTCCCATCTGAACTAGAATGAATACATTTTGACTCGGGACAGACTTCTTAAGAAGAGCCTCACTTAATGTACACTATTTTAGGTCTGAAAATCCAAACATGTTTTTGTACTGGAAAAGATCACATCACAATGCCTACAGGCATCAGAAATATACACTGCAGCTCTAATGGCAATGACAGTGTTTGCATTATTTTTATTATAACAACTTACATATTAGTTTAGGGATGTGGATTTCAGTATTTGGAAATACAAATAAATATAAACCTAGGCACTTAACACATTTTCAAAATATATATGGTATAAAATTTATAAAAATTACCATCTTCTATGAAAAAACCACAATCCCCCTAAACTATGATGATAATGTTTCTTTCAAGTGAATTCCTCATACATAAATCAGTGCCTTTTTCTAAGGGTAGCTCAGTTTCATTGCTCTTTGGAAATTCTGCCTGTGTCTTAAAGATACAGAATCACAGCGTTAATTGCACATTGAAATGTGTGACTCTCACTCTTCTTCCCCCCAAATGAAATGACCTAAGGCCTTAAGCTGCATATGCATTTTTAATTAAAAGCAGCTCTATCTGCTCTATTCTTTGGCAAAATAGTAATTTGGTACTAGGATAAAATCAGGAAAAATCCATAAAAGCAGCAGAAAACATCTCAAAGTTCTGAAATGTTTCTTTTAGTAAATAGGTAATTTGTTAACACAAGGATGCAATGAAAATGGCTAGCATGACCAGCAGGTCAACTGAGGCGATTTGCCCCTTCTGCTCTCATGAGACCCCACCTGGAGTACCATGTCCAGTTCTGGAGTCCCCAACATAAGAAGGACATGGAACTGGAGGAAGGCATAAAGATGATTAGAGGGCTGGAGCACTTCTATAAAAACAGGCTGAGAGAGTTGGGGTTGTTCAGCCTGGAAAAGAGAAGGCACTAATGAGACATAACAGCGGCCTTCTAGTACCTGAGGGGGCCTACAGGAAGGCTGAGGAGGGGCTTTTTAGAAGGGTGTGTAGTGATAGGATGAGCAGGAAAGGTTTTAAATTGGAAGGGGATAGATATATGTTGGATACTAGAAATTCTTTAATATGAGGGTGATGACTCATTAGAACAGGTTGCCCAGGGAAGTGGTGGCTGCCCCCCCCTAGGGGTGTTCAAGGCCAGGTTGAATGGGGCTTTGGGCAACCTGGTCTAGTGAGAGGTGCCCCTGCTTATAGCAGAGGGGTTGGAACTTTACGATCTCTAAGGTCCCTTCCAGCAATAACCATTCTACAATTGTCATGCTTTTCATATTTTCAGCAAGTTTTCCTGAATATTAAGTATTTTACCTACACAGTATTCTCCAGTAAAAGAAGTAGGGGACATAAAAACGTATTGCAGAATATGTGAAATATTTGTGTATGTGGCTCTTTGAGATAATGCAAGTGAATGGAATTAATCACTTTAGAAACAATCAAGTATTCCTTTCTTCCATACAATGGTTCTCTACAGATTCCTATTATAGGGGCTGAAGTAAGAAAACACACGCAGCTGTGACATGAAGGTAGTGACTGACCTTCCAGCACTGAAGGAAACCTTGGCAAGAAACAAAACAGTAGACTCTTCAATGAGTTATTCTGATTAACTGCAGAGCTTCCACTTATCATGTACATGTCCTCAGCCAATGAATATTTGTAGAAATATTAATAACACACTTGAATTCAAGAATAATGAATTTGAAAGAATGTGTCAAGTAAAGCACAAAGTTGAAACACCCACACATAGAAAATTAAATAACACTCCTGGATGCCATAACAATCAACTAAAGTAAATAAGGATAGCTAGAGATAATCCTAATTGTTTCATATTCAAAACTATTTCTAAGTCTATAAACACTCAACAACTTAGCCATCAAATAGCCAGGGGAAGTGATTATTTAAAAACACAAAGGTAGAATGGCAAAGTCCAGTTTCTAAAAGGGCATTTCTCGCACAATCTCTAAGATTTCTTCTTTCTTCAGCACAACCAGGTGCAGAGACTTCTGTGTAAAGCCAAGCTCTACTGAATTCAGCTGAAATACCGAGGTATTTCAGTCACCATTAAGTTCTCAGATAAAAATATTCCACAGAGAAGTCAGTCCTTTGGAACCTCACCCAAGCCAAAATGATGTTATTTTAAGGAGTTGCTCAGATGAATTCTGCTCTGGATGAAGGGCAAAGGAGCTAAAGCTGGGAAGCCTAGTGTCCGTAAATTACTTGGTCCATACTCCTCCACTCTTGCACAGCCAGCACCATGAGGACAGTCTTTTGCGACTCTGCAGCACACACCTGTGCACGCTGCAGAGAGCAGCTCTTTCTGGCAGAATCTATACCAAACCCCCATCAAGTTTCTCTAGCCACAACTTTCCACAGCAAAGCCTTGTAAAAAAACCTGCAATAAATACAGATTTTCTGCTCACTGTCAGTTTGTACAGTATGATTATCACTGCTAGCTGCGGCACACACTCTCTCTGGCTTTTACATTTCCTTATTATTGTATGGATTGAGAATAAGATTATTCTAAAGTATGAAAATGACTTGTGCATGTGGATCCTCAAGTCACTTAGACACTTAAAAAGTGTTACCAGAGCTGAGGGAACCAGCCAGCTGGGACTGACTGCATAATGTCCTTAAGGCAGAACTCAAAACAGCTACACGGCTTTCTTCTGAAAGCCATGAATTTGAACAGATGAAATAACTATGTGAGGTCACAGATATATTAAAGAGAAGCTGTTTGTGGAAGAGACAAAACAATTTCCTGCTTCTTCAATGGGATATTTATATTCTAAACTATTCCCTAAGAAATCCCTCTTCATCCGCACAGAGTTGAATATAGGACAGAGCCTTCAGTAACCCAAGTGTGGCATAACACAGGTATGTTTAACAGTGAGGTGGTCACACAGCTCAAATTCACCAGGATTTTGACATCACCCAAGCAGAAATTTCAGCATTTTGTCCTGGGTGTCAAAATCTGCAAAAGTGCCTCCTCAGCATAATTCAGGGGCTCCACATGCGGCATCAGTCACTTCCCATTTACTGTACAAGGTGCTTGTAGGATGACTTAGCATTCCTGATGCTGACTGGACAGTCGTTGACAGCCAAAGAAGAAAAGAATAAGCACAAAGACATGTCCAAAAACCAACTAACTGAGGCAAACCCAGGCAAGCCTCTGCCTTGCCAAGATGGTAGCTGACTGAAAAGGAACAGAGGCAGCTGCCTCCTTAGCAGCTCCAGGGGGTAGAGGACTTCTCAGAAACTGCAAGGTCTTTGCTTCCCAGCTCTGGCTCCAGCCTTGAGCCTCTACTCCCACTTTCCAGAATTTCTTAACCAGTAGGGTAGGCTGAAAACACTCTCTTCTTCCCTCTGCCAGACCCAAGCTGGAAAGAGACAAACGTGAGATCTACGGAGTCCGTGAACAAATAGGCAGGAGGGAATCCAAATTCCAGTCTTGCTTTGAAGCGCCTCTTACCTAACTGGTCCTCTCCAACTTTCCGGTGCTGTTCACACACCTTCCCACTGACACACAAAAATACCCAAGTGTTATGGAAAGGCAGCCCAGACTCAGGGCGCTCTCAGCATTGAAGGAAAAGTCCTCAGCAGTCACCTACAGAGTTGTATCCCTCTCTCTCAGGCTCCTTCTGCAGCTTTCCTTTTCTCCAAAGCAATCCCCCCTGATCAGAGGGAGAGAGGCTGGCTCCATTCCTGGCAAGAAAACAGCTCTCTGGAAGGACACTCCAGGTAGTAGGTGCTCCACCACCTACGCTCCTCAGCCTGGGAAGGGGGGACATGCTGGCTAGGTTAGGGAAATTATCGTGCAGGCATGGCACAGACCCTGCTCCCCTTTCAATGACAAGGACAGCTCCTCACATCCCACCCCAACATGACACTAAGCACATGGGGGACAAATTGATTCCCAGAGAAGTGAGCTGCACACAAATGGCCTCAGTTTCTCAGGATTACACCTATGGCAATCTCACATTAATCTGCCCGAGGTCTCCCATTTCACCTGCCACGTTGACCAGGCCATGCCCAGCCCCGAGACTGCCGGACTCAAACTTTCTGTGTGTTTCGACACCATGGCAAGTTCTCTCTCCCAGCTCTACAGGAGGCCAGACTGAGCAGCAAAGGCAATAAAATTATGGTAAGCAACTCCACTGCTGTGCAAAGGAGACAGATTTTGCAAGACAACAAGACGGTCTAATGCCTGGGGGGGGTTACAGATGTATGAGCAACCTGAAACATAGCAGGTGCTTGCTCATCTGCCCACAACACGCATCTCTCCTGAAGACTAAAGCTTACATTCCTTATTTATACAAAAATATAGACACTTTCGGGGTTTTTTGTACAGCTGCTCTCTGAGCCATGGCCTACACATATTTCGAAAATCATGGAGTAGAATCCTTTAAAATGAAGCGCATCTTCAAATAAAGAGTTAAGTGCTGCCATTATATGGACCTTTATTATTTAAAGGCAACACGCATTGCACATCCCTTTTGCCAACAGAGTACTTCAAGACAAGCACCGCATTACGGAAAGTCATGTAATCTATAATTCAGTCACAGAATAGTACAGCATGTACTCAGGCATTTCTTCCATTGGATACATGACATTCTTCTGAGATTAACTCACTACTATGCCATGTTAATTATTGGATATTCATTCATTCAAGAAAGAAAAAACCAAACTACAAATGCACACACCCACAACTCCAAGAACCTCACAAAAACCTGGAAATCTCAGAACTATGTCATTAGGAGAGAACTGTGGGATGTGTTATACAAGCTTTTCAAGAAAAGCTCACCTTTTCCGACCTCTTCTATATATACCGCTACATTTTAGCAATCTAAAGAAGGAAGAAGCATGCTTCGCATCGGAACAGGAATGTAATTATTTCCCACAGTTACCAATGTTCCTCAAGCAAACTGGCAATCTCTTGCAGTTTTCAAAACTCATTCTATTGTTCCTTGAGAAAAACAATTAGCATTTAAAATAGTTCCAGGAGTACTTCCCATCAAAATGACGGCCTTTGCGTTAGAGAAATGGAACAAGTAAAAACACACAAAGCAATGCCATTGCATAGACTTTATCCCACCTCCTACTGGCTACCTTGAATCTTATGTGGTCATCTTTGGCCACAAATCAGTAATGGAGGCAAGGTTACTCTCTACATGATTCTATATATAAAGTCTCATCAAATATTTAAACCACTTACATTATCCCTAACAAAAGGAACATCTTTTAACTTACTGGTGCAAGACTTCTTTATTAAATGAACACGACTTAAAGCAACTGTATACATTACTGATTTTAAAATTGCAATGAACAGCAGTAACAGTAACACATCAAGGCAAAAAAATATAAAGACTTCTAAGAAATGTTATTCATGACATGGCATGTGGTGCTCTTTTGCTCTGATCAGATAAACTCACACATTACACCCAATGTGCTGTAACCATGTCTCTTATCTGCCTGGGGAAAGATGGCTGAGGTGGTAGCCTCCATCATACAAGAAGGTCCAGACAAGAGAACAAGAGTCTTAGATCTGCTACTTCCACAGAGCACAGCCTCGAGAAGTCTGAGGCAAGAATACCTCATCTATTTGTAAAAGAGGGAGCATATCTTAGAATATTCTATCTGGGGCTACTGCGAGGGGTAGCAAACAAACTTAAGGCAATGAAAGTGCCAGGTAAACATCAAGCACAGGCAGAGTATAGTATCAGTCATCACAGAATGACAGAATCACTTAAGCAGTGAAAGACCTTGGGAGGGTACCTTGTCCAGCTCCCCGTGGAAGGCAGGGCCCATCTCCAAGTCAGACTCAACTTCAAAGCTAGATTTGCTTAGGATCTTAGACAGTGAGTGTGAAGTAGCATACTTTTGATTTTATATCCACCCTTAGATAAACTATTGGGGATGATTATTAAAGGAAGGAATAAGCAGAACAAAACCCTACAGTTTTCAAGACCAGAATGAATGTTTTATTAATTGCTCCTTACATTGTATGAGTGGACATTCTTCAGACTTGGTAAAATTACATTTATTCTTCTTACGTTAGTTTATAGCAAACTATGAGCCTTGCCAGGCTTTTTACAAATACATGTCAACATCAACTCCGAGCAACGATCCAGATCTTCTAATGAGGAAGCTGCTTTTTGAGCTACCAATTTCCCCCTGGAACAACCCCTTAGATTCAAAACAAGCAGATACCATCCAAGACTATTGAGCCATGTTAATTCAGATATCCACATCTAATGTATAATTAAGGTTAAACTGCTTCGAGTGGTACCAAATGAGCAGCCTCTGGTGCTTTTTTCATTTTATTTTAAGAACGAATTAGAACAGGATTATAGACACAAAAGTAGACTCAAGTTGTTTTATGGCGTTACGCTATATATTGAGCTTACCTTTATGGTTTGATCAGCACTAAGTTTAAACATGTACAGAGATCCCGTTGCACTTATTTCCTTTAGATTTTTTTTTTGTCTTCCAAACATTCATGGACAGTTCTTAAGAGTGTAATGATCTTACAGAAAACCGAAAATTGCATAAACACATAGGTTGAGAAGTGACAGATTCATACACACACACACCACCACCTTCCTCCCAAAAAACCAGAATGAAAGCAGTTTTCCAGTGTGAAACAATTCAACCATATTTTTATATACACTGCTTTCACAATAAACTGAAACACGGTGAAGGAGCCATTGTTTTCTGTGAATAGCATATATGTGCATTGTAGCCAAAATACACAATGGTTACCTATAGATCAGATTCTATGGAATCACTTCTATCTTCTATATCATATTTGTGTCTCTTTAAAGTACTATAATGGCTGCAATCTACTGCATAAAATCTAGTTCACTGTTATTAATTCTGCAGGAAGTTGACAACTACCCATACAGGTACAGACATGCCAAACAGTTGTACATAAGATGCATTTAATTTTAGGCAGATGGTGTGATAGAAATAAATATTCATACATAACTCTTAACTCCCAATAAATTTGCAAATGAAGTATCACAAATTAGACATAATCCACTTCAAATGAGGTCTAAAAAATTCTGTTCAAAGGCACCAAAAGAACACTCCAAACCTTGTTTGTTTTTTTTTTTTTAGTTGAGGGTTGGTTTTGTTTGTGGTTTATTTTTTGGTTGGGTTTGTTTCGGGTTGTGTGGGGTTTTTTTTTGTTTAGCACATAGCACATGAGTTTAAAATACAGCTGACAAAGACAACTTGTGCATTAGCCAAGTTAAGCTTTGATCATAGAAAATAATTTTATGCCCAGACAGCTGGTGAAACCGTAAAGTAGCATTGCTGGATCTCAAGATTTGATCACTAAGCTCCCCATACTGGCAACTTTGTTATTTTTTTTTCAGCTCCTGAAGCTGCTATTAGTGGGAATTTATGAATTTCATCAAGGGAAGAGGGAGAGGAGGGATATGCAAGCACACTTTTCTAGCTTCTGCAATTACATGGAAAAAAATGAACAGGTGATTTACATAGACCCTAAAGACTCAGAAAGAAGAAAATCTAATTAAAGTGAGATATTTTATAACCTTCAGATTTCTAAAAAAAAAACCCAACCAAACCAACCCCAAAACCCAAACCCTCATTTGACTCACTCTTTTACATACTTTAACCAGCAATATCGTGAAGTACATATACAACTTAAAAAGCAGTACAAGAGAAGGGATTGCTTGCAGGCTGTACAAAAAAGCCCCTCAGAACACTGAATGGACACAGGCAAGAACACACACTCACTCAAAGCACTTGCAAGGCTGAAGGGAAGCCGAGAAGGATTATTTCCTGCTATAACAGCCAATGTAATCACGCTCTGTACATTTCCTTCAGCTCTCCACTACTACGTTGCCCTTTTGATAGCAGTCAGGGGTCCTACATCTAATTACAACAAAGGTTTTTAATTAAACCTCAAATATGCTTTAACAGCTTCTAGCACGAGCTTGCCCTTGATGGTACCACTTGAGGTGCTCTCCTTCAAGGGATGATGAAGTAAACCTCTGAAAACCATGGGTGAAGATGCCTTTTTCCTGTGTGCAGTACTGCTTTTCACAGCCAGCCAGCTACAAAGCTGCTTGCACCGGTATCAGGCTAAAAGAGCTTTCCCTGCGGGAGCTCTCTGCTATCTCCAAACTATACCGCTTGCTAGATTCTTGATGTAGGAGGAAAGTGCACTTAAAATATTAAGCTAAGCAGACAAAATGGTCTTGTATACGAGCCCAACCTGACTTGGTGAACTTACAGGGAGCCTTCCCGTTGACTTGAGTGGGAATTGTAACACACTAGCAGACGGGGAAGAGAGAACAGTACAGTTTCTCCTATTTCAGGTCTCCTCAGAGTGCAGCACTGTGTGCCAAACGTGAGGAAAATGAAGGGCTTATTCCAGTCACCTCATATAAAACAATCATTCACTTCTTCCCCAGTAGCTTGTGAAACCTGGCTCCACTAGACTGGAAAGTATCTAAGGAAAATGAGTAAAGCTCATTCAGGGAGCTTGAATAAAACTGGGCAGACAGGATTTTTTGTGCAGGATAAAAGAAAACACCAGGAGAGGCGCAAATTTTCAACACACAACATCCAACAAAGCTACATCTCATTCCTATCCATCCTCACCCATTCATCTTCCACCTTCCCATACACAGACAGGTGACTAAATAAAGAGGGATGAATGTCCTTTTATGCTGTTCCATAAACTGTCCTGTTTTTCTTAATGTCCCACTTGTGTGTGTGCGTATATACACACACATACATGTATGTGTGACAGGGAGATGAATTGAAGGGGGAGCTTAATAAAGTGTGTGCGGGACTGGGGCGGGGGCAGAATTTGAGGCAGGTTCTCATTCAAGCCATCTGAAAAGTCTTTCTGCAATCAAGGGGATACTATTTCAGGAGACAGGGAGAAGGGGCAAAGGATTCACGTTGCTAAGGAGACACGCAGAAGCTGACATTCCTACATAAATTTCCATTTATACCGGGGAAGGCAAAGAAAGCTCTCCAAAGTTTGTGTAAATACCCCGGTAACTGATTGAAACCGACATTTCTTTAAGATTCATTTTGGTGTTACGCGATTTAAAACAAAACCCCCTAATGTTACAAGATTTTAAAACAAAACCCCGACCAACGTTTAAACCCTCAATTATTACTCCACACAATGACAGGAAAAAACCAAGCACAGCAGCAAAGGAACCCGTGCAATTTCAACTCGACCAGAGACCAGTTACTTCCTAGACCTAAATAAGGATTTCAGAGGAGCAAGGAAATAAGGAAAGCACCTCGAATATACAGCAAGCTCCTTGCTGCCTTTCCCACAACAAAGATCTCGTCTCTGTATGACTTACTCAAGCGGAGAACAGTGATACAAATGGATGATTTAACAACACAACTGTGTGAGGAGGACAGGGATGGGGATGAAAAGGGGAGGGGGGGGGAAAGGGAGGAGGAAGAGGCTGGCTTAATTTGTCAGGGTTTCTATTGGGGCTCCAGAAGTTGCCATCAGGCATAAAGTAAATAAAACAATCCATGAAAACCCCAAACAATGAAATTACTGAAAAATATTCAACAGGCAGCTTGTTTAAATCATTCACGAGGCATTTTAAGTACTCCAAGCAACAGTGGCAGGACAGCAATAGTGACGTTTAAAAAAAAAATAGTAAAAGAGCAGAGACCTAGAAAGCTGAAGAACGAATAAGGATCAAGAAATCAAAACAAGGAGGGTGGTGAGAAAGCAGAGGAGTATGAACGGATCAGCACTCGCTAGAGAAAGACAGACAGGCGCACGCAGGGGGCCGGGGAGAGCCAGAGCCCGGGCGTCCTCACTCGGGACAGAGTAACAGCTGGGTTTGGCTACAGAGCCCCAACTCCCCAAGATCAGTGACTTCGGGGGGGTGGGGGCAGAGGAGAGCTGTGCTAAGATACTGGATCCCCAACGGCTTCTCACCGCATGAGAGCAACGGCCGCACGGCAAAAAACTCAAATTAATAATAAAAAAAAAAAGAGAAAAAAAAAAACCCCAACCAAAACTAATCCAAACTCGGGACGTTTCGTGAAACGTTTCGCCAAAACACAAAGGCGGAGGCGGCACCAGTGCCCGTCTCGCTGCCGGCAGCCAACCTCCCGTCTCTCCCGCGCCCCAGGTCATCTCGCAGGCAGAGGAACGAGCCGAGCGCGGACCCCCGGTGCTGCCCCGGCCACCGCACGCTATTTACTGAGACCGCCGCCGCCTTCGCCCCGGTTCGCAAGCCAGGGAGAAGCGAGGTCGGGACCGCGGAGCCCGGGAAGGGCAAACGCCGGGACTTGGGAGGCAGGGAGGATGGACGAAACGGCTCAGGAACGGGAGAGGTGCGGAAGGCGGGAGGACAAAAGGTGCCGGAGTGGGGCAGGAGCGTGGGCGGCTGCGAGTTCGAAAGGAGAGCGGGGAATGGCACGGCAGGGCCCCCGGCACTGCTCCGGTCCGGGGGAGGGGGGGCTGGGACACGATCCTGGCAGGGACAAGGGTGAAGAAGCAGCGGCTCGGGGGATGCCGGCAGGGCAGTCAGAGCACGGGGTGCGGCCGGGGAAAGGGGGAGGCGGCTGAGGAGGCGGTGAACGCATGAAGAGCCGAAGGAAGGACCAGGCAGAAGGCGGCTGCGGGGTCGGGATGTCGGCGGGGTGTGGGGAGCGAAGCAGGGTAAGGGGCGGGGAGGGGAGGATGCCAGGGCGAACCCCGGGGCAGCAGTATCTCACCGCTGTGCAGCGTCGACTCGCAGAGCCAGCTGTCCAAGTTGCCGGGCTTGCGGCAGGACTCCCAGAGGGACAGGTAGTACTGGTGGTCCGCCGTCACCCAGGCGGGGCTCAGCACGGCTCCCAGGTCCAGGCACAGCGCCAGGAAGATGCACACCAGCCCCACCAGCTTCAGCGGGGTCAGCACCGAGACGCGCACCTCCTCCATGCCGCTACCGGACGAAGCCATGGGGCCCGGGGGTGAGGAGGAGGAGAAGGAGGAGGACGCGCTGCCACCGGCCCCGAGGGGAACAGGAGCGAGAGCCCAGCTCCGCGCAGAAGGGGCGGGAGGAGGGAGCAGCAGCGAGACCAGCGCTGACTAACGCCAGGGAAAGACGCTCCCTCCCTCGCCGCGCTCCCGCCCCGGTGTATCAGGTGCAGCAGCTCCCCCTAGTCCCGCCGGCGCCGCCCGGCCCGGCCCGACTCGCTCCTCCCCCCGGCCCGCCCCTGCCGGGGGAGGTGGCGGCGGCTGCCGGGCCCAGCCTGGCCCGCGCTCCGCCGGGAAAGGGGCGGGAGCCACCGCGCCGTGTGCGTGGGAGCGGGGCGGGGGCGCAGCCCCGACCGGCTCCCTTTCTGCTCCGCCCCTCCGGGGCGAAGTTTGGGGAACTTTCCTCCCGCCGCAGGCGGCGCTGGGACCCATTCGCTCCGCCTCTCGGCCCGGCCCGGCCCTCCGCCACCCCACCCCCGAGCGGCCGCCTCCGCCCCCGGCCCCGCTGCCGTTCTCGGCCGCGCCGGGCGGGTGTGCGAGTGAGGTTCTGCCCAGCGTGATGCTGTGCGCCGTAAGCTTGCGTGTGAGGCCAGGCGTCGCGCCTGGAAGCCGAGGGTGTCCCGGCCGGGCCGTGCTGGGCCCTGTGGCGGGGGGCGGCGGGACCTGCGCAGCCCCGGCCCCACCCGCCCCCCGCTTCCAGCCCCGCGTTACCGCGCCGCTGCGGCGGGGAAGCAGGAGACGCGAGAGGCTGCCTCGGGACCCGGGATAGCGGTGTCTGACCTTGATTCCCGTTCCGAAGCGACCTTTAAATCACAGGTCCGTAGGGGTGCGGGTGCACCGGCGGTTCCCGCTGCCCGCTCCTCTCAGCGCCTCATCCCGCCTTAAGCCGCGAGGAAGGGTGAATACTTCGCCCCGTTTTCGTTCCACCTCAGTTTATTTTTGCGTGCTGGGCGCTGAGAATGTCAAGGACAAACGTTTTGGCTCCTTGTTTTCACTCACTAAAGCAGCTGTTCCTCGTGAGATCGGAACACGGACGCGGAGATGAGGATAGTGTCGCTGAGGATCATTAAAAAAGAAGGGGAAGATCCAACCTGCGGGTTTGAAAGCGAGTGCTGCTACTTGTATTTAAGGCACAATGATAAATAGGAAGAGAGAAATCAAACCACCAAAGTCATCCTCTGGTGAAGAGCCATCAAAGTTTGTCCCATATGTGCCTATTATTATATCCCTAGTATTATTATTTAACCCCTTCAGTTTTCTCTCTAAGGTCTCCATCTTTCCTCTGCTAACTATGGGAATGTGCTCATCTATTTCAAAAGGTGCGGGATTAAATCCTGAAGCAGTTTGCACAACTTTCTTCCAAGTTTCACTTCGCTCTTGATTGTTCTTAACGGCGGAAACAGAAAGAACGTTATTTACTTCGCAGGCTCCTGGGAGCACAAACAGCTTTGCTCGTACAGCTGTTCATAGGAGTTAGCGTATGAGGTCTGGGCCGTGTTTCCCAGTGGCATTATGTTAGAGAACACTTAGATGTATTGCAAGAGTTTCTCCTTAAGCATTTAGGTGCCACCCCTCTTGAAAACACAAGCACCAAAGCTCGGCGCCCTGGTAGCATGGTAGGTGTATCACAGAGCGCATACTAACTGTGTGATGTTAGCAGTTCGGTGTATTTCTGTGGGCTCCAAGCTAGAGGTGTCTGCCTCAGCTAATGCCAGTCCATCATTAACCCTGGAAAAGAAATGCATTTCCTCCACTTCTTACTGCTAGAACTTGGAAAGAAACCGGGTTTTTGGTTGTGGGATTTTAGTTTGTTGGGTTTTTTTTGGGGGGGTTGTTTGTTTATTTTCTTTTTAAGCGTCTGGTATAACTTAAGTAGGTATGTACCAGGCATTAATAAGTCAGCTGAATTCACAGAATCACAGAATCGTCGGGGTTGGAAGGGACCTCGAGAGATCATCGGGTCCAACCCCCCTGCCAAAGCAGGATCCCTAGCTCATACTGCACACTTGAGTCATGTTTGAATTGCCTCACAATTGTAAAACGTCAATTAGTGGAAGAATATAGCTAATTAAAAAAATGTGAAAGGATTTGAAATTTGGTAAAGTCCATAGGTGTGCCAAGCTAAACACACTGTCTCAAAACTGAATGAAATGCAGAATCATGGTTCTCTTCTAGTATGTCATAAAAAGGAGGAGAAAATGTCAGCAGTTTACAAGTATGTATGAAAACTTGGGATATTACATACAGAAATAGCACTATAGTTAATGTTGCCAACACTTTCTGTTCAAGTCTCAATTTGTTTTGACTTTATCAAACCTTTGCTGTTTGGGCTGGAGTTGCCTCTGCAAGAAATCCGCCTCAGGTTGAGGTTTGTTTTTTTCTAAAGTTCCAGCTAAAGTTCTGCCACATGTAATCTGAAAAATACATATTTTCACTGCCTACAGAAAAAAAACCCAACAGGTTTCTCACTGAGAAGCAGAAGGTTGACATACAGCCGCCCCCAAAACACAAACCTAGCCACAACCTGCACACTGCACTGCGGTTTTCTATGCTTAAGAGAGATGTGTTTGCATCTTAAATCCTCCAAGGATTTCAACCGTAGTGAGTGTGCTGCATCCATTTACGGCTTCTGTGTCTGAATGAAAAGTGTTGTCAGCAAATGGATGCTTGGACCTTCGCCTCTGGGGCTGCCCGTGGTTCGGGAAGTACTTGGGATAGCCCATTCTGGGTGTGGAAAGGAACAGGGAGGTGTACCCCCACCTCAGAGATGTTCTGCTGAAGGAGTATGGGAGAAACAGCTCATGTGGTGGGACCTCTTGTTCCTGAGGTACCGTCGGACATCAACGGTTCAAGTGTTAGGAAGACAGCCTGGACTTCACAAGGCAAGGAGTGCTGGAAAGCAGGTGGCAGAGACAGCAGGAGTGTACAAGCAAAGGTAAGTGGATAGAGGCAAAATGGGAAAAGACAGCAAGGAAAACCCCAAATAGTAGGACTCATAACAAAGTAACAGGCACCATTGCTTCAGAAATTTGTCTTTGACTTAAGGACTACTGTGACCATGTTTTTTCCTTTAGTGAATGGATATGAAATCAATTGGAAAAGTCTCTGCCCTGACTCCCCGGGGGAGTCATGGAAGGAACAGACACAAGCTATTAGTTCAAGTGATAAGGATCTCCCCTGTGTCATTTTGAAGACCTGACCTTTGCTGATGGCATAAGTTGCAGGTCAGTGTAATTTCACACAAAGTGTACTTCCACTGCACAAATTACTCATTTTTGCAATGTCTGATTGACTTGCCTGGATTCAGGTTTAGAGCTCATGTTGACAAAGGGAATCAGGCAGAAGGATGTTTGTAACACGTAGAGTATTAGAAGATTGTTAAATATTCTCAAGTATTACGTGAGAAGCACCCAAATTTCTCTTACCATCAGTGGACAGTTTCAGCGAATTTCAATCAGTTTGTACATGAAATCCCTCTTATGAAACAGAAAAAATAGACCCTCTCCAAATCTGACAGAAATGTTCATTACTGTTTATGAAAACCCATATGCTAAAATCACAAAGACTGTAGAAGTATCCCTACAGAATTAACTCTGCTGTACTCAATAAAAAGTTAGTGTGGAGCTAAAACGCAATAAATAAATGGTAAAGCTTCCAAGAAGTACTGCCTGCCTGCCTAATTTCCTTGGAGATCCTCTGGAAACATAGCTCATGCTCATGCATTAAGTTAGTATGCCACCATTAACATCATTCAGTACATACGTAAGAACAGCTGAATTAAATGTCCAAATCTTGCCGTTCCCACACTTCTGAGTGCTACGCTTTGGAATGACAGTATCTTTTAAAATACAATATATTATTCTGCATAAAAGTTAAAATTGACTAATTGTAATTTAAAGCATTTCCCATTAGTAGAATTTTTTGAGAATACTTAACAATGTTATGAAAGTAAATGTTGTGGTAGCTCATTTCTAAAATGACACCCTGTTTCTCAACAGAGGTATTTTTTCTTAGCATGTCACTACAACATCAGCATTAACCCTTTCTCTGTTGTTTTTGCACTCTCTCTTTTGTACATTGTACCACTACACTACATGCTTAGGCCACAGACTCAAGGAATAATTTAGTCTAGAAGGGGCTCTTCAGAGGTCATCTAGCCCAACCTCCTGCTCAAAACCAGGTCTAACCTGACCATGTTTCTCAGGGCTACGTCCACTCAAGGCTTGAACCATCTCCAAGGACAGAGATCTCACAGCCTCTCTTTGCCTTAGTGCCATGGGTTTGAAACAGCTTCCTGGTTAAAAAGCTTTTGCTAATTCCTGATCAGAAAGTACTGTGCTCCAACCTTTCCCTCCTGCCTTGTGCCCCATCACCACACACCTCTGAAAACAGTCTTTATACCATCATTTTTGTGTCCTCTGCTCAGGAAGTAATAAGGTCTTCTTGAGACTTCTCTGGTCTGAACAAACCCATCTCTCTCAATGTCTTCTCGTACACTGAGTGTTCTGACTGACCTTATTGTGCCATTCATGACTTGTTCCAGTATGTCATTATCTTTCCTGTACTAGGGATCCAAAATTCTGTACATAGCACTCTAGAAATGATTTTGCAAGTGGAGAATAGAGGTGGAAGATCACCTGTACCTCTGGCTACAGCCAGTTGTCTGCCTTTGCTGTGAGGGCATGTCACTGTCCACCTTTGACCACCAGGTCTTTTTGTGCAGAGATGCTTCCTAACTGGTCACCTCCCAGACTGTACTGGTGTATGGAATAATTCCCAGCAAGGTGCAAGATTTGGGTTTCTGAACTTTAAGAGTTTCCTGCCAGACCATTACTCCAGCCTGACAGGTCATTGAGAATCACTGTCCTGCTTTCCACTGCATTGGCTGCTCCTCACCCACCCCCAGCTCAGTGTTGTCAGCAAGTTTGTAAAGAGCACTCTTTGTGCTGTCAGAAGCCACAGCTGCAACAACTGTATACCTAGTCAGGGTCTTTCCAACTCAAAGAGCTGAAGAGATTGACCTGAATGTGATAGATACCGCATGAGGAAAACAGAGGGAGGCAAGGCTTTTCCCCCTTCAGTCACGAACAAGGCTGTTACATGAAAGCTATAACAAGCAGTCAAAGCCCAGTCCGATACGTACCAAGCTGCCTCCCACTTCTCTTGTCAATTCTTAGCAGAGTCAATAGGAAGAGCTGTGTGGCAGAGGTCCCCTGAGAAGTTTCCAGCCCTGCAACCTTTAAACAAGTATCCATGCAAGCACGATGTTGATTTCTGTGGGACTTCTTCCATTATGCATAGTGTCTTAGGACTAGACCCTGCGATAATAGCAGTAGTACTGAGGCAGCAGTTCAGTTATCTTTCCCTGAAGTGAGTTAGGGTCTGAATTATGCATGGGTTGAGGTCGCTGCTGCTAGCATGCTTGGTTTTAAATTAGATTCTAAAGCCAAATAGCACCCAAACTGGGAAGTACATCATCACCTAAGAGCTACTGCATTTTCCTTAACCACGGTGAACTTGTCACTATGCAGCAGAAAAAAAACCTTTAGCTTCTCAGGAGTGGTTTGATGCTGGCTGTGCCACAAAGTGCACAGTCACTGAGAAAAAAATGAGGCAGGTGCTGAAAAAGCATGGGAAAACTTTATCCTTAGTAGGAACAGAAAACAGTGTTAGTGCCATAGGATAAAACAAATTGCCATTTGAAGGCTGTGATGAAGCCGAATATGTCATATTAAAGAAAATAAAAAAAGGTAAGTAGGAACTACTCTTTGCAACAGGTGGTAGATACACCAAAGGAAAACGTATGGTTAAGCTAGTGACACACAAAAATTCAATGTGACTGATTTATCCAGAACTAAGAAGAAGAGCATCATTACTGCAAATTTTAATATCCTTTTTTTTTTTCCTGCAGAGGCTGGGATTGTAAAAATGTTATCTCCTGATATGTCATCACCTCATATGGCCAAATGAGCTACTGCAAAACCTCCCAGACATCATATCTGAGGAAGTGTATTTGTTCTGCTTGTTGATGCCTGTTGGAATTTCTTTCACAATGTTTTGAATCTTTCCCCAAATCGTTGTCATTTGTACATCTGACTGAGTGCATTTCCTCACTCATATATTTTAACACTTCTCATATGCCCTCGAGCATCAACAGAAATGCATTTTTCATTGGCTGGATTGATGTTGCTGTTTTTTTCATTGCATTTGTAACGTGACATTCGTTTTTGTTTTGTTCTGTGTGGTGTTTTTTTTTTCCCCTCCTGGTACTCCACTTAAAATGGCAAAGTGTTTAGAGAGAGTAAACTGGTTCATTTTATTCGGCTGTATTAAGAGAATGCCTCTAACTGCAATGTGAGAGCTAATCTAATTAAAATTAATGACAAAAATCAGCATTTGAAAAGAGGGATATATGGGACTTTATGGAACACAGTGAGATGTCAGGATTTGCTACTGTATCTACACACCTTGATTACTCTGGTTAACATGAAGGTCAGCTATAAAGCCATTCCTGCCCTGTGCCCCCCACTGCAAATCAGTCTCCCCTGCCAGTGGGAAGGATGGCCGAGGGTGGAAGTCCCTGCTGCGCCAGGCGTGAGACCGATCCCAGGTCTGTGCTTCATCAGGGTTTTACCTTCCCGTGGCCCAGTTGGGCACAACAAATTCCGGGCACAAGATGCCCCACTGCCCCAGTCCTGCAGTTCTCTCTTCCTGAACTCCAGCCCTTTCATCTCCTTACATTTCCTCTTTCCTTGGTGCCCTTAAGAAGAAATGCAGATAAGAAAGGGCAGCCAGCTAATGCTTGTTGAGGACAACCCTGGAGGCTAATTCTAAGTATCTTCTTTTTTTCTTTTTCTTTTCTTTTTGTTCCTATTAGCTGTCTAGCAAGGCTATTGTTCTATTTTTTTTGCATGGGAGAATTACTATCCTACTCTTTGCATTGCCTTAGAACAAATTGTGCAGATCTTTCATCTAAATGAGGGAAAGGACAGTCTCCTGGCTGTCTTGAGGGGTTTTGTTTTAACACCCTGAGAATCTATAACTTGTTTTACACCCATCCTATTTCATGTAATCTCCTTTTCTATCAGATTAACTTCATCTGTGCTTAACATTTAAGAAAAAAGAAAATTCAGACCTGGCAGTTGCCTTTCCTCCTGCACCCTCCTCCACACTGTACACTCACCACTTGTTTTTAGCCAAGAAGTGGTGCTCTGCAGCTCCAGTTGCTATGTTGTTCATATTAAGACTGCCAGTAAGAGATTTTCATTTGGCTTCTCTCAGTCATAGAAGAAGTAGTAAAAAATAAAAGCAAAGAGAAGCTTGTAGTCAGAAATACAGCCAAGAAAGGCTTGCAGTGAGCAGTCTTAAGAACTTAAAAGAAATTCTTAAGAGAATTGAATACAAAGCTTCAGCAAACAGGGCAAATTTTAAGAAGATTGAGAAAACAGTGGATGTTAATTGGGACATTTCTCTGGATCTATTTTTAAGAGCTTTGTTCATCAACATCCTTAATTTTTCATAAAGAAACAAATGCACACAAAGTCAAGTTTCAGAATTAAATTAAAGCCAGAAAAATTAATTTAAGTTTGAGCCCAAAACTCAGTCTTATGGAAGATGACATTAAAGTGTGCATCTGTCCACTGGCCAGTTAGGTAAATGGCTCAGTCCCTTAGCCCATTTAATCTGGGCAATGGAAATCCATTGGTAACATCATTGAAAAAACAGTGAGTCACTTTTCCTAAGTCTGTTTACCAGAGTCCCGTGCTTCTTCCTTCACTGGATGTCTCCACATTAAGAAATATGGAGAATGAAGGAGGCTGTCATGGTCTATTGAGAGATGTCAAGGCACCTTTGATGTCTTCAAGATTCTTGTTCGCTTGAAGTGAAACATTAGTTATGAAACGAGGGACCAAAGAGCTAGTGAAGAATGTGAAATAAGTGGGAACAATAATACAATATAACTTACAAAAATTAAATTTGTCATTCAAAAGCAAAAATAGCTCACACCAATGTCCAGTGTATTAAATCTACCTTCACTGGAGCACAAGTACATGTACCAGTCAGTCAATTACTGACAGAGAGAAAAGCCATATGTCAAATACAGTATATGATAGATTGAAGAAAAATCACTTTGACTAGCATGAAAATTAATCCCAGTCCCAGATTCTTTGCATACCCCAAACTCTTATTGATTTGAGAAGATGAATACGTTAAGAATGCAGGCTAGGTACAGAACAAGCACTGGCAATAAATATCCCATACCTTTTTGCAGTATCATTTCATTCCCCTTTCTTCCCCTCTCAGCCCTTTGAAACATTTGTGTTTTGGTATTGCTTTTTAAAAATCAATAGCTAAAAAAAAAAATTCAAGTTCCTTTTCAATTTCAGGAGTTCAAGGGTGCACTGAGGGTTTTTTTTCCCCCCCGTTTCTTTTATCACTTGCAGAAACATTATATAACCCATGCAGCTTTACATCCTCCTGGGACCACAGTGGGATGACAGCCAACTGCTGGCACCAGTGCTGCCGGTTTTGCCCTGCTGCTGGAGCCTTGGCTGTAGGCAGCATATGCAGAGGCACGCTAAGAACAGATGTCTGTGGCACGCTGCTCATTTTGAGATGAACCATTGTAGGCCGTGCTGTGCATCCCTCCGTCTCCAAAATGTGGGTTAGAAACTGCCTTTCTGTTTTGAGTAGGATTCAGCTGTTTGAAGAGCCCCATCTGTGTGAAGAATGAAGGAATGGATTCACAAATGGATGCAGCTTGAATGTACAAGGAGCTCTGTGAAGCAGGGGAGCTGTGTGCTCTGTGCTTGCCTTTGCGTGAAGGCAGCTGCAGGTTGGCAGCACAGGTCTGGGGTCTGAGAAGAACAGATCCCTTGGCTGTGTTGCATCTTATGCCTGGCTCTCTAAAAAAGGCATTTGGGATCCAAAACCTGACTGGAAACAGTGGCTCTGTACCGAAAACAAATTAATTCCCAGCACTGTGAAAGGAGGGTGCAAAACAGGAGCTGGTTGGAAGAGTTTGTTCTTCATTCTGGGTTACCTCAACCCTGCCTCCCCCCTGAAGCAGTGTGCCTGACAAGGAAGGTCTCCCTGTGAATGTCAGTGATTTTACGGCAGCGTTGAGTCAGCCTCTCATCCGTAGCAATTCCCTTCGCATTGTATTGGTAGAGTGCAGTGACATAAAGGTGTCCTGCTACAAAAGGAAATAATATCTGGCCTCTTTTGTGCTTAACAGAGCACCAGTCCCCACTAGGGAAGGAGTCCTCGCATGCTTTAGCTTAGACATGTCTTCGGTGCCCTGGCAGACGGAGGCAGATGTTTCCCTCTTTGCGCTCCATCTGGCAGAGAACAGGGCTAGAACCAGCCTCATGGGCTGCCAGAAGAAAGTTAAGCAGAGAGAAGAAACTCTTAAACACTGCAGAGTTTGGCCTGGCTGTTACCAATGATCACAGAAATTAATTTAAAAAGTTCTTACCCAGAATTCTCCACTCCTTGCTATTTAGAGCAAGTTACTCTGTTTTGTTGTCTACAACCGCCCAAAGTTTTGAATTTATGGTGTTTCATGGGGTTTTTTGGTTGTGGGGTGGGTTTTTTTGGGGTTTTTTTTCAACTTTATGGAAATTGTGTGACATCCTTGAGGTTTGGGATCAGATCCAAACTGTCTGTGCCATAATTATTTTCAAACCTTGCTGAATTGTGTGACAACTTTAGCTTAATGGCAGCATTTCTGTTTAGCACATAAGCATCAGATGGTGCTGAGTATGAACAAGTGTACGTGGACATGATAAACTAGCATCTCCATATTGACTTGGAGTGACTCCATGTCCCTGGCTTCAAAACTATGCAAATTAAGGTTTGTCATACTGAATTTGTCTCCTCTTCCCACTCCAAGAAAGAAGCAAGAAGAATGTGAATTTCAAAACATAGCAGCAAAATGTGTTGTTTTTTTCAAATTGATTTCTTAATTAAAATTAATGAATTCTGTGGCGAGAATAGTACTTCCCAGTGGGGGGAGGACACAAAGGACTGTTGTGAGAATTAGAAATAGCCATGCAATTTGGAGACAATAATTTCTGTCAAATATTCAGCGGCCTTCCTATCTCAAAGCGCTTTAAAATGATGACTCTGACTTCCACTCTATGCATTGGTTTATTTCTTGTATTAATGAGCCATATGCATTTGTTCTTCCTCTTGGTGACTCTTACATTTGCATTCAGGGACTTTAAAAGACAATTGAATGTGTAGCAGGAGTTTAATAAGGTTTTCTGAATGCTTCTGGATCAGGCTGACCTATGCTACTGAGGAGGCTGGGAACTCTGCCTTTTCCTTGCTTCAGAGCTATGTGCTTTTTCTTCAGAAATGAAGTATGGAGAAATGAAAAAATAAATAAAAAATAAATACAACAACCTCACAGATCCCTTTGCAGTGCTAACTATGAGGAAAGCTGGTAAGTCAGGGAGATAACAGGGAGAAATGCAATTGAAAGTTTAGAAGGCTATAGTGGAAGATGTAAGAAAGGTGTGGATTAAATTCTGAACAGAAATTGTAAAAAAACCCCAAACAAACAAAAAACCCCACAAAAACCCACCAACCACCAGGAATGCCTGCAAAATTATGAGAAGAATGAGTATTTACAAGGAAGTGTCCAGAATGTGCAAGAAGCAGCAGCAAAGTCGAACTGCACCTGCAGAAGTGGCAGTGCAATACAATAGGATTTGTAATCCCTAGGCCAATGTAATTAGCTGGGGAGACTTGGATACACTTGTGTGTATCTGAGGTCTGGGTACCTGATTGTCTATGTGTTGTCTGTGTCTGGCATGGAAAAGATGGATTACACATAATGACACAAAAAATTGACGCTCATTTAATAGGCATGTCATATTTTAAAAGTAGCATTTTGGTGCACTTCATAGTGAGATCAAACTGTGAGTATAGGGCTTTAAGAATGCAGGCTAGGATATATAATAGATGCAAGGCATCCTAAATTGTCAGAGCAAAGTCTAATACTAGTGAACGCTGTAACTCGATTCAATGTGTAAAAAAACCCCCAAACCATAAAAAAGCAGCACTACAATGTATGTGCTAGCATCAGTGGAGATACCACATGCAATAACGCTGATACTGTAAATATGAGAATGACAAAACTGAAAGAAGCAATGGGACTGAGCTCATACCATGACAATGAAGAGCCATAGAGTGGGAGAGCAAGAATATTTATGGGAGGAAAGACACCAAAAACCGCAAAAGATAGGGGAAGACACCAACCTACAGCTTAAGTAATATATATGTCAAGCAAAAGAGGCAGAATGAAGGAAATGAAATATCATGCAATAACACATCCAGGTCACCTAGAAAGCCACTGAAAAGTCTTGAAAAACTGCTATTACTGGGGAATTATTCTGTATTTCTTGATGTGGTATCAGCAATAAAGAAGGATGACAAAATTGAGTCTGCATTTAGATAAAGGTGATTACATTTGCTTTTAAATATCAAATTGCTGTTACCATTACTAAAAATACCAGCATACAAGGAAGAAGATATGCAAAAACCCAGTGTGACTATTCGCTAGCCCATTAACACATTATTTATTTTCCTTTGGTGAGGCTTTTGAAATACTAGGCAGTGTGTCTGTGGCATTGTCTGTAGGATTATCAGCCATATACATTCTTCACATATCCGCCAAAGAATCTAAAAGACAGTATAAAGCAAACTTCACAGGTGATATATATGCAAATCTTCTGAGGCTTTGAAAGGGGAAGTGCAAAACAGAGGTGATGCTACCAGCACTGCCTTTGCTTTAAACTTTCTTGATGTTTAGGTTAAAGGTGCTTAGAGTAGCAGTTTAGTACTAAGAAATTAAATATTTTTTACAATATTAAAATTGAAAAATAACTATTTTAATGCATTATAATTATAATTATTTTAATGTATAACCAAAGGGGTTTTTTTACAAGAAGTAAGTATTTGAGATTAAAATGAAATTATATCAAAGTCCTTGGAAGATAATTTACTATTGCTAGACATCAATAGAGTGATGGACGGGAAGGAATGCATTAAAAAAATAGGAAGGTTCTTTCTCAGGGGAACAACAGCTATAGAACATTTCCAGTAATTTATCTTAGGACAATGAGGCCAAGAAATCAGGACCAGCCCTTTACCAGAAGACTAATCTCACTGTTTGAAGCAGCCAAAGAAGACAAAAAGGGAGCAGAGCAGTAGATAGTGAGGAATCTTAGTATTAGCATTTTGCATGTCGCATATGACAAGTTACTGGAAGGCATGTTTAGGCTCCCTTCTGTATGCTAACAGGGGCCTCCAAGAAAGCTAGAGAGGGACTCTTTACAAGGGCATGTAGCATATCTGGACAAGGGGTAATGGCTCTGAACTGAAACAGAGTAGGTTTAGAATAGATATTAGAAAGAAATTCTTCCCTGTGAGGGCAGTGAGGCCCTGGCACAGGCTGCCCAGAGAAGCTGTGGCTGCCCCCTCCCTGCCAGTGTTCAAGGCCAGGCTGGATGTGGCTTTGGGCAACCTGGGCTAGTGGAGGGTGTCCCTGCCCCCATGGCAGGGGGTTTGGAATTAGTTGATCTTTGAGGTCCTTTCCAACCCAAACCAGTCTGATTCTATGATACGCTGAAGAGATCAATATAATAATTGTATTTTTTTTTCCTATTGGAGGGACTATGAAAGTCTAAATGACATTTTTACCCATCTTATATCTCAAGCTCATATAGTTTCTGACAATAGCCATCTAGAAGATAATTGATTCCAAAATACTGTAATTGAAACAATATACATTTTGTGCAGCCAGAGAAGGGCATAATGCACCAGAAACATTTAATTAAGATTATATTAATAACTTGGTTGAGTAATTATGAGTTCTTATATTTCATAAAATGTCACTACTGTATTATCCATATTCTGCTATATTATCCATTTTATCGCTGTCACAGAAATATAATGACAATATCCAATGCTGATTTGTTGGTCTAAAGTCTTTCCACAGTAGATCACAATTCACTTATTGCTAAGAGCTGAATGTCGACTCTGGTCTAAAAAGAGACTTGCAAAACCCCTCAATAATTAGGTCTTTCTTCTACTGACTGTATATTCTAAGAAGCCTGTGTTGTTATTTACTGCTACCTGCATACTGAATAATTACCCCCAATAAATTGTTTCCTGCTATGCCTTGCTCAGATGGCTGGATAAGATTAGTCACAGCAGAAGGTACCTTCATCCTTTTATAAAGGCAATCTATTTTTTCCAGAAACATAGTCATTCATTTAGATGAGGGAACTGCCTGATAATCTATTTTGAGTTGCAGTGGTGTTTTAATCACCTTTTCACATACCTATTGGTTGTGGAAAACAGTAAATAAAGGGAAAATTTCTTATTTAATGGTTTTACTTTACCTTCAAATGTATGTGTGCACATACGTATGAAACACATGCAACACACATGTAATATGCTTAAATATAATCTGCTTGTAAATACATATGTATAGCACAGATTGATTTGAAGTGGAAAAAGAGTAACTGTCAGAAACCCACATCCTTCTGCCTTGGTAGAGCCCTACATGCATTTGTAACAGAAATAATGCGACTAGCATTGATCCCCACTGTTCCCTTCAACGTACTTTACTGCGGTGCGTAATCAAACATTTAATTTAAAGGCTGAAAAAAATTAATGCCTGCATTTGAGCAAGGAGGTTCTAATGTAGCAACATGTATCCACCAGCAGGACCCGATGAAAGCTCCTGTTTAACTACATGTCAGTTTTTTGGTAATTGCATTCAAAGCCAGTGCCATTTGGTTTAACTCTATTAACTTTGATATAGCTCAGGATAAACAAATCAGATTATATTAGTCTGTATATATGTGGCAAAACTGTTCATGAATGATTCTAAATTATGTAATGTTGTGCCTTAGTGTGGAACTCCTAAAACAAGAAAGATCACATACCTAAGGCACTTTGAAATGCCTGAACTCTGAAATGAAAGTGAATTTTAGTGACTCAAATCTGAGTTTTCTTGCAAGTGGGATTATCACTGGGTTGCTACTATCCCTTCTCATTTTAAAGGTGTCAGGTAGAAAGCATATCCCATGGGGCCAGCTGAGAAGGATTTCACTTCCTTAAATGAACCCTTATTAATATATCTTCTTGTGTGAACACCTAGTCCCACTCAGATAAGATGAACCAGAGGAAGTACGACTTTTAGCAGTAATCACCGGTACTGCTATCTTCTCTCAGGCTTTGTCAGTCAAACTTCTTTTATAAAAGTTGATCTAATAGTTTTAGACTTGAGAATTGTGCATAGGTTGCTATCAAATCGTTACAGTAAAGAAATAGATTACAGTGCTTAGCTATGAAATTTGGCATAGAAAAGATGAATTGTCATTTGTGTTACACATCAGTCTGTGAAACAATTACGTCGCTCAGACTTGAGTCCTTTGGAAGGGTTTTCCCCCCTGCTAGAATTCAGCGTGTCAAAGATACAAGAAGTACTTTTATCAGTGTTAAAGAGAGCTGCAAGGTTGGTTCATCGGTGCTTGTCTTTTTAATGGCAGTGGTTTTGTGCAAATAGGAGGGTGTGCATATGTTTTTATGTACCAGTGATAGTTACATATACTACCAATGGTAGGCTTATTAATTTATCTTTTCAAGGTTTATAATGTACTAAATCTTTTAGCAGCTTCACATATCTGCCACTTAATTAAAAAACACTGCTGACCAGAGGAATATTTCATTCTTTCGTCCCCTGGCATTAATGATCTCTTCAGACATTTAACTTGTCTGAAGCCAAGGCTGGACAATGCTCTATCCATCTTCAGTACTCTGCAGTTAGTTTGAGGGATATTTTAGGTTGACTGGACACCTGACATCTGCAGCTCATCTGGGTTCTTTTATCCAGGTGGCATCAGCCTATCCTGCAATTATATGTTTAATGCCTCTGGAAGCAAATTCATCCCTGGTCTCCAGTGAGGTCTGAGCTTGGAAGATCTCCAGGTATCTCACTTTAAAATCGTTTGGGTGTCAAATACTCATTCGTATAGTTGAAGAGGCTTAAAAATACTACTTATTTAAATTCTTTCTTCTAAGTACATACAATTAGATTCATCATAATTAGGGCCCTAAGTCTGCTTAAGCTTATTTTAATGGCAAAACCCCAATTAACATCACTGGAAAGACTACCAAGACCTAGTGGCTTTGCTAGTGCCTCTGTATACACACAGAGGAATTGCTTCATCCATCACTGACACTCAGCTGTCACTGGCTGTCTAGAATAGGAATCATCACCAGTAAAATGTTGGGATTTTTATTTGCCTCTCAGAACAATCCCCAGACTTCTTCCTGGATTTGTGGTTGCTGTTTTATTTCTAGTGTTATAGCATCCTTAAATGTACATCTTCCAATTTGAGATATGCTGCTTTCTCTGGAATAAAATAAAATAAAATAAATCTCTTCTTGAAAAAGAATGCTATTTTCTTTCAGTGGATAAAAATAAATACAAAGAAAGTAACACTGTCTGATTATATGAATCCTAATGCTGGCAGACAAGAGCTCTATTTAGTTCCCTGCAGAATGAGGATAAATGTGGTCAAAGGATTTGCTCTCAACATTGTCTGCATCTTGGGTTTCACCTTAAAGAATGGAAGAAACACTTCTCAACCATCACTCTGGGCAGCTTTACAATTATGAGTTTAGTCTTCTGTTGGAGAGAAAGAAGAAAAATGGCCCAAAAGCACTGTTAGGTGAAGACATGCCCATCCAGCAGAACAAACTGGATTTCTGAACAGAGAGTGTGCAGATGCTGGTAATCAAGGTGGTGGCCACAGCTGCAGCCTCTGGCATAGCTCAGGGTGTCACACGTGTGAAGGAGGTGTAAATCTACTGTGCTAGAGACAGCTCTTTTTTTTTTTCTTTTTGAGAGTCAATGCAGAGCATCATGCAACAGCAGGATGAGGAGATGTGACCCTCACGTGCAGTCCCCATCATTGGGCTCTTCGGCAAGCACACACACCATCTGCAGGGAAGTGGCTCTCAGGGAAGCATCCAGCAGCACATGGGTTGCAGGATCAAATCCCTCACAGCAGCAGGCAGGGCTTTCATCCTTTGGAAAGGAAGATCTGTTTTAAAAATTAAGCTGTGACCAAAATAAAGGGAGTGTTTCTTTTCTACAGGCACTTGTCATCTCAGTTCTTATGTTGCAACCTCTACTGGGTTTTTGGGGGGTGGGGGTTTGGTAGTTTTTTGTTTAATTTGAACCTTGCTGTGTAATAATTACCCTTCATCTGCAAGTTAGAAAGGAGCTTTCAAGCTCTCAACCTCAGCTCCACAGGGTTAGGTATTATCACTTATTGTTCTGACATCTATTTCAAATGTTTCTTTTTTCTTTTAAGCTTTCCTTCTTTGCAACCGAAGGAGACACTCTTGACTTCATTTTTCTCCTCCACTAAATGAAGAGTAATACATTTAAGATTAACTACATTTGAGGTCAAGCAGGGCATCCAACATTCCCATGACTTTGGACACCAGATGGTCTCTAGGAAAATGTTATGACTTATTGGCACTTTTTAGCCGCAACTATAATAAGTTTAGAGAAAAATAGTGTGATATAAGCCTGGGACTTAAAAGGAAAGCCAAGTGGAGTATAAACAACCATACTGGCTGTTGACATCGGGCAATGCTCATAATCACTCACTGAGATGGGAACTCGCAATGCTCTCCAGCAGAAAACCTTCATTTCCTGCCTATCATTTAAAAGGTTTCTTGGAAAAGTTTGAACTTGCATCACAATGAAAACCAGTCATGGAAGATACTTATTATTTCCTGATTTGATGTATTCTTCGATACTTATTTTCAGCACACATTTCAAAGGCACAGTTCAGGAGCTGAACTGAAGGTCAGTTACACATTTTCTGATTCCCGCTTTTGTGAATTGTAAGAGTTATAGGTAACATTCAAATGGATTTGAGGACTTATCATGGCATTTTTTAACAATAAATCTAATACAGCAGTAAGTTCTTCAATGCAGATATGTAATTGAGATTTCCAGTATTTCGTTTGCCAGAGTATTTTGAAAGTATCCACTCAGATCTACAAAAAATAAAGATATCCCTCACTTCAGTAGGAAATGCATTATTTATAAAAGGTTGTGCCTGGTTCTCGTGCCTAATATTTTAGATTCAGTTATACAGGAGATAACTTTTTTAAGTCTTTTTTTCTTTTTTTTTAAACCAAGTACTTTTCTAAAATGTCCTTTTTTGTATTTTTGGGGGTTTGGTTTTGGTGTGGGGTTTTTATTTGTTTGTTTGTTTCATTTGAAATACAGCCATGGCAAAGGTGATTATCATATATGATGGAGCACTAAGTTGGCATTGCTTAATTGTCTTTGAAGCTGCTTACCAGTTGCTTACAAGAGAAAAGAAAGCACAACGAGTAACTGTGTCCTTTCTTTTTAGAAATCAGAATTAATGGTGTAAAATTAAAAAATCTGAGTTAGATAAAAGGAAATGTTTCTTTGCAGAAAAGCAATTAGATAATGGAAAAAAATGCTTTCTACTGATGAACCTGAGTCACCTTCATTAATGGTGTTCAAAAATATGTTAAATACATTTCTTTTTGGCTTACTGTACAGGAGTGTCAGCGTCCACACAGGAGGCCATACTGCATGATGTGAGAGATCTTCTCCAGATGAATAATCAAAACTTTTACAAAAAACAGCAATCATTGTAGACCAGTGAGTTTTCTTCCTTATTTTTCAACTAGAATATGGTGATTTGCCACAAATACTATTTAAAATAATTTCAACAACTCTCATTTGGCTATGTAAAAACTTTTGCTAAAACTAAGTAAAAACTTCTACATGAGCTCATTGCTTTCACCTAGATTCCTGATATAAATTAAGGGGTCTCAAACCATGGTATGTGTATACAATTAGTGGCACAGAGCCAATTCAGAAATGGAAAATGGCCTGACATGAAAAGGCTCACCACGCTGCATGCTGCCTGCTACCGTCACTGTTTCTAATGGTGAGTCTGCAGACAAAGCCTACAAAGAGGTTGCTGTTTAAATTTAATATATGGGCAATTCCTATTATTAACGTCTCTTACACTGTAAAAAGTTCTATAATGTATTTTCTAATATCCCACACATTTAGAACTAAATGTATAAGTTAAGGAGTAAATGAGTATTGGAGACTCAAGAAATTTTCCTATTCTTTTTGTTAACTCAGGTTTCACATTGCTGACTTGAAGCCTCTCTGGTAGAAAGAATATAAAAATTACACAGAATAATAACATTTCATTCTAATAATACTGTCATGATGATACTGTCATTCTACAGGCCTGTCAGTCTGACCCTGGTGCCAAGGAAGGTTATGGAGCAGATAATCTTGAGTGCCATCATTTGGCATGTACAGGACAACCAGGCTATCAGACTCCATCAGCCCATGGGTTCATGAAAGGCAGGTCCTGCTTGACTAACCTGATCTCCTTCTGTGACAAGGTGACCCACTTAGTGAATGAAGGAATGGCTGTGGATGTTGTTTATCTGGACTTTAGTGAAACCTTCAACACCACTTCCCACAGCATTCTCCTGGAGAAACTGTCTGCTCACAGCTTGGATGGGTGAACCCTTCTCTGGGTAAAATCTGGCTGAGTGGCAATGGTGAATGGAGCTACATCAAGTTGTGGGCTGCTCAGAAGTAGTGTTCCCAAGGGTTCTGTGCTGGGGACAGTTCTCATTAGTATTTTACCAACTATCTGGATGAGGGGATTGAATAAAATGTTCTGAAGAAGAACAATGAAGCTTGTGAAAACTCCACAGCATAAGTTTCATGATGAGCACATGAGGAAGCTGGGGTGGTTTTTATTCTGGAGAAGCAAAGGCTGAGGGGAGACCTTATGGCTCCCTACAACTACCTGAAATGAGGTTGTAGCAAGGTGGATGTCAGCCTTTTCTCCCAAGTAACAAGCAATAGGACAAGAGGAAATGGCCTCAAGTTGCACCAGGGGAGGTTTGGATTGAATATTAGGAAAAAATTCTCCACTGAAAGGGTTGTCAGTCATTGAAACTAGCTGCCCAGGGAAGTGGTTGTGTCACCATCCCTGGAGGTATTTAAGAGATGTTTTCTTTATGGACATGGTTTAATGGTTGACTTGGTTGTTTGGACATGATGATCTTAAATCAAATTAATCCAATTGATTCTGTGATTCTGTGATTTGAAGACTGAGAAAGTACCCTGAAACTTCAAGCGGTTTTAATTTCTTCTGCTTCACTTTGTAAAAAAAAAAGCCTTGTCTAAAATGCCATATCCATTCCTGGAACAGATTAGCCAAGCTGGCACTACAAGAAAAATCAAGGCAAAGTTAAAAATTAAATTTACCATCCTCCCCCCCAATATTCTGGGGAAATAAGTCAATAATTTAATTTCAGCCACCAAAGGAGGCTGGGACTGTCTTCATGCTGGCTGGTAGCCCAAGTGGGAGGCAGGGACCTACTGCAGCTATCTGTTGAACTCATCGTTCTCCCAAGTCCTGCCTGCCCTACACAGGCTTCACATTCAGTCTCTCCTTTTGCAGCGCTATCACTGCTACTTGCTGAAGGAAGACTGTTGCCCAAGGCCATGGTTGGGGGTAGAAGCCTCTTTTCTTTTTTCCCAGGTTAAGAAGTTGCTCAAAGCTATAAAAAAAAAACCATCTGATAGATATTCTGTGCCTCTTGTGCCCATGCCTGCAGTCGCTAGCCCTTGTGTTTGTACAACATAGGAAACTGCACCAGGAAACAAAATCAATGGTGTTGTTTCTCCTTAAACCTGGGGTTTTGCTAATGCACATATAACATTTTTATAGGCAAATGTATTATTTACATGGCTGTAAGAGTGAGCTGTATTATTTGATCTATACTATACACACTGCTTCGCAATACCTAGAGCTGCAGACACTTTAGCAGCTCTGCTGAGTCTGTGCTTCAACATGGTTGCTTCTTCTTTCTTTTCAATCTGAGGGAGACTGTGGGGTAGGAATTACATGCAATTTCTTCAGTTAGGGTAGCAGATCCCCTCAGGGCAGCCCCAGAGAACAGAGCCAAACAGTGCAGCTTTTAAGGCCCGAAGCTTAAAACAGAATAGCTTCAAAAGCCAGCATTCCAAATAAATTAAAAAAACCCAAACAACTGGAATAATCTGAACAAAACTCCTGAGTTGACATGTATTAAGCTAGCTGTACCTTTAAGGACAAATGTGAATTACTTTCTGCTAAGCACATCTAAGGATTTTTTTATTTCTTTTAGACAGATTATGCTGGGGCAGGATGATAGGATCAAACAGAAATATTATTCATACGGAATAATATGGAAGATTAATCCCTGAATCCAAATTTAGAATATAATCGACATTTTCAGATTCTCTTCATGTGCGTTTATGCGAACAGGGGCGCACGCGTGCACATGCGCACGCACACAATTAGTGCCCATAAATATGGAAGAGCTTCTAAATTTAGATATGGATTTGCCATGTAACAACACATTGCCAGCCGTGTTGATAGAATTACCTCTACAATGTAACCTGCAGAAGGACTGCTAATCAAGTAGGAAAAGAAACCGTCTAATATTTGGTGATGAAAATTGCTTTAGAGTGACTGATTGTGCTAATCAATCTTTGCCAAGTAAATCACTTCTAAAAGATAGTCGATAATTATAGGATCTTTCCCTGTATCTGAGTAAGAAGAGGAATAAAAATAAACTCTCACAGCTAAACTGTCCTCTTCAGTAAACACAGCAGTTTGCTTTGCTTCCAACATGTTGGAAAGAAATTTGGATAACGTGTCCAAGCTGTCTTAACTTTCAGAAATATAATTCTTGTGCTGATTGAGCTAGCAGTGGTAAAATTGGCCATTAAAACTAATGTATTCAACGATGCTCACAAGCCATCTACAAACAAGTTGGAGTCTTACTAATTTCTTCATGATTCAGAAAACTTTGACAGCTTTTGTAAAAAATGTGGCCACTTACGGCATTTTACATTTTAAAATAAAGGATTTTTTCCTTTCTCAACTGTTGAGGCTTCAACCACAAAAGTGTTCCAAAAAAGTGAATTATTTGGATTGTCATTAAAAGTAGAGGACCTATACAGACCAGAGCAGTAACATCATGTGGGCAGACAGAAGTGCTAAGATCTGCAACGGGGAATGGTCTGCAGGAGATGCGCCCATGCTCCTTGTGAACGGTATTTCGTGGGAGTTGTGCACAGCTCTGGGGTCCTGTTAGACTTAGTCTTTCACTTAGCATGGACTCTCTTGCCTCAGCTGTCTGAGAAGGCCTCACAGAGCCCCATCCAAGTCCATGTCCCAGCATCAAAAGTCAAAAACTGTGTCATGGCACTTACTATATATCAGGGATGAAAGCGGAAGCAAGTTCATACATAGCATGTCAATGGTCCAGGCTGCCGCTGTGCGTTCATTACTCTGTGAACTTCTGTCAGACCTTGAATGCCAACATAAGGTTCACTTTCAACACTTTCAGCAAGTTAGGGTCCAGCTAGGAAAGTATTTGGCCATGATCTGTTAAGGTAGTTGCAATCTTATGGGAAAAAGTAAGCTAAATAGCCTATATCAAAGTATGCAAGAGCGGGCAATATATAATTTCAGCTGAAATATTTATCAGAGAAATGAACTTCCAGACTAATGATGACATTCAGGGTGCACTGCAGGAGCCTTTCTGAGAGAAGTTTTCTCACCATCATTAAACTAACGGGGGGTGGAGAAGAGTAAAAATGCCATATTTACCCAAAGCAAAACCTCCTAAACTAGGAAGAAGACTCCCAGTAAGGAACCTACCATGCATATCTAATTAACCAGAGGATATTTAGATACTGCAGTGATGAGTGCCTCAAAAACTCTAGGAAAGAAAAAGCTCGGAAACACCTGCAGGCTGTATTTGCCTAACTTCATCCTAGTATCACTACTATAGATATCGTTATAGCTGTGACTTTATTGTACAGTCCTCCATTACAATGAAGAAGCAAAACTTCCCAAACTTATTTTCTTAAACCAGCTTCAAAGTTTGCTACCACCCATAACATTAAAATGCAGATAACATTTTTCTGGATGGATAGCTCACATGGCACCTTTGTGTCGCTCCATTAGCCCACTTCACTTATCTATCATTCCTGAAGATGACAGGAAGGTCATATATCTTATTCCCAGCTTCAGAACAAATGCTTCTCTGGCATCTTTGGACCTTTTCTGTCTCCTCTTGTAATTTGTAGCTCCTGAATTCTACCATCAAGTTACCACATTGCTATGTGAGGTGAAATTTCAAGTAGTCATGAGGGATGTTTTCCACAAGTGAACTATCTGTGGTGAAAATCTAAAAGAAGATGGCTCCCTTCAGACACCTGAACATTATGAAGTGTATCAAACATTAAAAGGCATAGCACGTCTGACTCTTTAAAATGAAAGTGCTATTTTAATGAGTAGGTTCAAAATTTTGTGCTTATCTCTAAGAAGACTATTTCTCTGGTCTTTCAAGTTTTAATTTGTGAAGGTGAGAAAAATAAGGCACAGTTATTCCTCATTTTTTATACTGTACTTTAAAGCCTGTACTTTCCCTTCAAAACATAAGAATTCCCCATTTCTCTTCAGCGTGGGATATGAGTGGTGATGCCTATTTCGCTTTTGTCCTTGTGGAACACAGTGAGCATCATGTTTAAAAGCAACAGCAGTGTCGACAAGACCTTTTTTTTTTTTTCTCCATATTGTATTTTCAGCTGTCATCAGATGCAAGATCCTGGTTTCTGCTTTTGGATAAAAGTATTGACGCTTTCTTGGAGGCACCTGTACTGCTCTTGAGTTTCTGTTGCTGCTCACTGTCCTTTGTCAAAGCTGCTGCTGCTGAAAACTGGGTCTGCAGAAAAGAGATTTTCCCAGCAATTTATAGCTAGCTTGCAGCTCAGATTTGATTGTCCTCAATGGGCCTGTTCTTTCCTCATTTAGCTACCCTTCAACAGTGCCTTAAAGATCAAGATTCATCCTTCAAAGCCAAAACAATTTACATTTTAGAGATCACAATCCACAGCCTCTGAAGGCACTTTTCCCGGTCTATCCAATAATGTGGTACATTTCCACTTGCGACAGTCAATTACGTGCCCTTATCAATTAGGAAGCTCATCCTGCTGATATTGGCAAATAAGTACAAAAGATCATTAAACCAGGCATCATTGGATGCATTCAATTCAAAACTGTTAATGTGCAACAGATGGTTGATGTGGATTTGTTGTTATTGTTTGCCCACCAAAGAAGTACATGAAAAGAGTTTCAAGAGTCTACTTGACACAGGGATGAAACAAGCACATAGCGAAGCCCAGGCCTTCCAAACGTCACATACTTCTCCGTGTGCTTCAGTTTATTTACATGGTCACTCCCAAGTCTCCAAGATTTTGTTTTATCTTCTGTCATATCTGTAGATGACTACATAAGATAATAATCTCAGGTAGGTTTTGTGCTACCCACACGCAGATCGTGTAGGGCCATCAGGTGACTTTGCTTGCAGACAGCAAGCCACTACAGAGCAGCCTAAAACATTTCCTTCCTCAAGGGCTCAGCAAAAACTGCAGTGTCTTTAATGAGATCAAGAGACAAAGATCTGTCTCTCTGGTGGCCGCTGAGAACAGCAATCATCCAGGCATTAAAACAATCTTCCGGGTTTTTTGTTATGCATCAGATTCAATGAGACACAATGTTTTGTTTCATGTGTGGAGGCTGAGCCCCAGCTGGCAGCTCAGCACCACTCAGTCACTAGCTCACAATAAAAATCACTATATTAGGACTGAGTTCTTTTGGTCTTTGTCAGGGACTTTACTTCAGCCTTGGTCTTCCCTGCCATCAGACTGTATTCTGTTTTCTCAACACAAATACATAATTCCCAGTAAAAATGTTCCCATTCTGCCTCTGAATGTTCTGTTTTCCCTTAATATACTGACAGATGAAAAGAATTCAAATGCTGTAAATATGTCAACTAATAAGTATTCCAGCTCTATTTAAAAACACAATTAAATACCTAATTTTGCAATACCTGTATGTGAATATATTGAATAAAATTTTATTTTCAAATTGAAAAGCTTACTTAGTAAGCTCTGAAATATTTTCATATTTTCAATTCAATTTAAGAATCCAAAGTTAGACTACCATCTTCCTATTTAAAAACAGAAGCAAGGAGTTTTCAAAATAAGTGGTTTACTAGAATTTTCTGTTAAATTGAATGAGGCATTCGTCCATACGACTCTAACAGCTTCTGTAGATAGATTCCGGTGCTTGTGAAATGAAGAAAGCTGGATACCTAACAAAGAACTCCCTCAGAGTTAGAAACTTTTGCACAGTGCTATCTCAACATGACTCTTCCTATACTTAACCGTTGGAAAGACCATCTAGTCCACACCCCACTTGAGGTTTATGTCAAGTGATTTCAGCTGAAGAATGTTTTTAGCTGCCTTATAACCTCCTGGTCCCCATTTCCATACAACAACAAAGCTTTTCCAAGCATGCATGGTGCATTTGCAAAGTAGTGATGGCATGCTGAGAACATACAAGTAGCCAAGGAGCAAGTGGCATGTACCTTATAGTAGCACCCTGTGCCAGTTTCACAGTGGAAGGTAATAGTTTTTCCTTTTATAAAGAAAACAATAACAAATATTTTCAATATGGAAAGTATGCTGTGCTGGCAACAAAATGTAATGTGAAGTTGACATAAGCAGAGCTTGCTTCAGATTTGGATGCCTCAATATGACTTTTACTTGGTGCGTTCTACTCTTTCCAAATACATAGCTTCTGTCATGATCTCTCTCCTGTCTTTCTCATTGTGCTTTTACTCTGCATATTAAGACATCCATCCACCAATGATTTACAGTGCTTTTATGTAGATATATTTGCATTCTAATCAAAACACGGAGAAGTGCAAGATATTACAGCTTCCAGAAATATAAGATTTGGAAAACTGAGAGATGTGTGACATGTTAATATTTGATAATAGCCAGTTAATGTTTGGTTGGGGGTATTTTTTGGGGGGAAGTTTAATTTGGAGGTTTCTTTTAGTGAATATATGCTGGTCTTCACTGTTATCTGTCCTTTGGAGGTCACTGAAACATGAAACAGTGATGTAAGTCTTTTTTCCTTTAAACCTTTTAAATACTTAGGCAGCTTAATATCTTATTTACATTTTTAATTCCAAAGATTATTGAAATGGCATTAATAGCAATAAGTACAGAAAGTAATTAATAGCTCCACTAAGTTCATCCAAACATAGCTTTTGAGACATTATAATAAACTGTTCTAGAATCAGTATGAAGTTATTTAGAGCTTAAATTTCACCTATCTTGAAGCTGTCTGAATGCTCTCTTTTAAATCCACTGAATAATCACTGAAAAGCTACCAAAAAAAAGTGCCAAAAGTAGAAGATTACAATTTTAAATGGTCAAAATCAGACTTGATAGACAGAACCTAAAAGCTTGCATCCCCTTTGCTGTCATAGCTCTATCGTGCAAGGGTGGTGTATGTCATGCATTCAGGTAAAAACAACCACCCACCCCCAAAAAAACCAACCCCAAAAATTACTTCCCTCAAACAACACACAGTATATTTCAGTTTTGCAAATGCTGATAATTTTATGGCTGCTATTTCAGTTTTCAGGCTTTGAAGAAAAAGAACAGTCTTCTCTAAGAATAATGACTCCCTTAAACATACAGGTTTTTACAGAAACTGATTAAAAGCAAATGAGCTTAGAGATCTGAACTAAGCACCTCAGACTGAAGAACAAAATTCAAATTTTTGCAAATTATCATTATTACTGGCACAGTAATTCGTAACTATAGATCAGAGCATATCCCAGCCTGGAGGTTTTCACAGCCTGTACCTGTACGTACCTGGCAACCTGAACATATTATAAACGAAATAGGAATAGGTAATTTTGCTATGTTTTCTATAGTGACTGGATGTGCTTTGTTAAAACTATTATTAACACTAGCACATTTATATTTTAAAATGAAACAACTAATGGGGAGGTAAACCAAAATTATTCTGAAACACTTCAAACCTCTGTAGAAACGGATTAGTGTGCAGTGCAAGAGATTACACCACGGCATAAATAGTTTTGTGGTTACAGGATTAAAATATATTGACTTTCACTCTCTGTAACAAGATGAATAATAATGCATTAGGTACAACCATCAACAACTAACATAACCGTTTCACTAAACTTGTAGGCTAAATGTGTTGAAAAGCAACATGCTTTTTAAAAAGAAGGTAAAAAACCCACCACAAACAAAACAAGAGGAAGAGATTTGGGGCCAGGAAATAGTGCTGCAGGGCAGGTATCAGTGCAGGAGAAAATGGTAGCAACAGTCTGCAGTGAGGTACACTTGAAATATGCTTTTGTAATAACTTGTGTACTTCTTAAACATTCATATCTTCCTTAACAGGGCAAGAATATCTTTCTCAAGGGTTCATAATAATGTCAGAATTTAATGCAACCCCAAAGTATTCACATTTCATGCACATGATAAATCGGCCAGTGTTCTCCATGCTTTAGGGGAAAACATGAAGACCAGGTTCCATTTTTTTGTTAGGATACATACAAACAATCTCTTGACACCTCACATTTAGAAACCAAAGCTCTTTTAAACATCCTAATTCAGCCAAAGCCCTAAAATGCATGTTTAATTTTCAGTGCATGTAGTTCCAGTAGGGACTAAACACATTCTTAAATAAGTTGATGAAATGCTGCTTTTATGGGATCCAGTTGCAAAACTGCTGGCCTTAAAATGCCTTAAAGAAAAGGAACAAGGTGATTTCTCATTCATATCTTCCCCTCACTCCAGAAGTGCCTGAAATTATGTAAGTAATGTTTACTTTAATTTCCTTCATTAGTAATAATCAAAGAAAGAAAGAAAGAAACAAAACCTAAGAAACAAAACCTCTCCCCTTTCCATCTAGTTTCTCAGTTTACTAGAGGCAAAAGCTAATGTTCTATAAACTAGGTGTAATGGCTGGCTTCATGCAGGATATTGCCATTATAAACCATACTCAATTGTTTAGAAAATCAATAGCATATTAAAAATCCCCCAAACAAAACAACTGTGGCATGTGTGGAACAACTCCCTTGGCAAATTGGGTGTCTGCTGACACTTAATGACGGATTTTCCCATACTCATAGTTGCTGTACTTCCTTTACAGTTGAAAGTTGACTACTTGTATTTCTAAGTTTCATGTTTTCCTGTTATCAAAATAACATTAGACACACTTTGAGGTAGTATTTTTTCAGGTAGCAAAACCAGTTTGGAGTCACTGTACTTAGGATAATTGCAGAAAATGACAGTAGCAGAGACTGATATTTGGTATGTGAAACATTTCTGCCATACAAAAATCTGTCCAAAGCCAGTACAAATGGAGAAAAATGTTTGCAGCAATCTAACAGTTAATCAGAATTCCATGTACATATTTAATCCAACATCTAGAAAGAGTGCAGAGCTGGGAGAGTTACTAATTATCCAGGGATTTTGGGGATTTGCATTTTCTTTCCTTGTACTGCTTTAGTAATGCGCTATTCATTTTGCTTCTAAGTTAGGTTAAAGAGTAGTCTAAAAGCTATTGCATCTCCTTCCTCCCTTGTTAAAAAATTTATGAGAACTATATTTCGCCATCTATCAGTGTGCCTTTTCATCCAGCCAGATGATGGGAAGCTCAGTACATGGGCACTTGTCTCTGTTGCTTCCCTCTATCCTTTTAAGCACTCGGAAAACACAGTGTAGGTGTTAGGGAAGTGTGGAGCATGTGCAGCTAGCTTTCATGGATGCAGTGAGATCTGAGCACTTCTAAAAAATATTAAGCCTTCAGTCAACAGGTAAAAGTACTTTATTCTACTGTTTCATAAAAGAGTGAATGCACTGCTAACAAGGGACAAGTGATAGTACGGTATATATACCCTTACGGCGGCTATTATTTATGGCTGCTCTTTATATAGGCTGTCTCCAGAGCTGTCAGTTATGGAAATGCAGACTGGAAAAATATATAGTAATGATGATTTCAGAGTGACGATACTAGCCATGTTTTGTCAGAGAACATTGAGTCCCTCATCTTTAAAAGAAAATAATGCAATTCTTTTCCTGACAGTAGGTGAGCAACCAGAGATATTCATGATTAGATGGAATTAAAAACATTTTTCTCTTGCAGTTAACCTGTTAAATTAACGAGGTCATAAATGTAAAACTGTCTTTAAATCATAAATGGAATTACCTAGCTGAAACACATTTCTTGCCTGCATCTTATGATAAGGTGATCTATAGGTGTATATCTGTATTTCTACATGTAGAAGATGCATGCATGTAAAAAATCTTTTAAAAATATTAAAATATATAAATATTTATATATAAGCACTTTGAGCATGGTATAGGGTAGCTGAGTTTCCTTCAGAAGTTTTGATTTCTGCCTTTAATAAAAGGTGACAGTAAAATTGGTCTGATTCAGCTGGAATTGCAGCCTACTCCTAAACACGGCAGACTCTGAGGCACATTTGCTCACTTGCTCATTCAGGGAGATTCGCACAGGAGTCGTGGCTGCAGCTGATCAAAGAAGCAAGCATCTGAACCAAGTATGTTGTTAGTGTCTGAATACTCTGTACCGAAGCATCTCACTCCATGTCGGGGACGCTTTCAGCAATTGTACCTCTGTAAGAGATGAGGATACCACACAGAGAGGAGAATCAGAAAATCTGCCTGGGCCTCAAAACCTCTGAATGCACACCTGAGCGAGACAACTTGGTGGGCAGCAAGTGTTTGGGAGGCCAGGAGTGATGGTGGTTATGCCTCATGGCTTCACAGCACTGCACACACCTGTCTGTTGTCCCGGGATAAAGAAGTGGTCGGTTTTCATCGTGGCGCCTACAACTGTGATGCAGCCGGCTCTTTTCTCACCCCTTGTAGCTAGAGGGGCTGCTTGCAGGTGATAGGGAAGGCTTGAGGCTTATTGTAAATGGAGACTATGAGAGGAAGTAGGTCACTGCAACCAGTGCATAGGCAGATGGCTCAGACAAAGTAGAGTGAACAGAAGTGAGAGGGCAACTCCACCAAAAGTGTTCCAATGTTGTTGTGTGCAGAGGACAGCCACACACTGAATATGGGAGCATCTGAGCCTCACGCCAGTCCCTCATCTCTCCCCAACAGTGTTTTCCTCTGAGGCTGCTGTGCCTCGGAGCCTGTTGAAGGAGCTCAGGGTGGAGATACCTGGGTCAGTGCAGCACCCAGCAGAGCTCACCTGGGAGAGGCCTCCCTCACCTGACACCTGTGTCCCACGTAGAATATGCTCATCTTTCTGAGCTGGAGCCCCAGAGCTAGAGATGCCCCAAACAGGATGAGACACAGCATTTGCAGTGCCAGCAACTGCTCTTTATGTGCCTGTCTACCAGGGAAGAAGTTTGGGAGGATGGGGTGGAAGGTTGATGCAGATATTCCTATTCTAGTCTCTGCATGGGTTTTCAGTTCAAATGTTTTGAAACAAGTAAATTTCAACTGCCTTCACTGGAGACAAATAGTTTGTTACAAAGGATTTAACTGGTTAACTTAACCAGGGATTTTGCTTTTGGGTTTTGTTTGTTTGTTTGTTGTTTGTTGTATTTTGTTTTGGTTTTTAAATCAGAATACATGAGTTAACAGGGTTGATTTACTCTAATTTCCATTTGGTAAAAATGTCAAAACTGTCAAAGTATATTGATTTGTCATTTTCTGAACAGGAAGAAATTTGGATTATTTCAAAATCAAATTATCTTTTTTTTTGAAGCTTACTTACAGGGATAATTAAATCAATGCCGAGAAAATATGACTGAGGTATCCTTATACTTTAAATCAGGAGACATCTACTGATCTTGTTATATGATACTGCTTCACCATATCTGTCCCAGACAGCAAAATCAATTGATAAGTCAGCATCACATACACAGTCGCAGGCAAAGATAGAAACAGAATCTACATTTACAAATTTTAGTAGTTCACCACTCAATTCCTTCCATCCTCCTCACTCATCATACCAATAGGTCTACACCTATACTCAGGTCTATGTTAGATAAGCATAAACCACTTTCTAATGTAAGTTAAAAAAACCCACCTCAATTAGAAATTCACTGACTCCAGATTTCATAAATATAATACTGAAAGGAGTGTTTTTCCAAACCAAGACATGATACTGGTGTTGGAGTCCTAGGGTTTGCTGGAGTTCTCTGCATGATTGCTAATTTTTATGAGGTGCAAAAATGTATGTAAAGGCATAAAATCTGAATTTTAAGACTCCTGGTAGGACTTATGTAAAGTAAAGGAAAAATGATTCATGACTGTGCCTTAATGTAATCTCCCCTAAAGAGAAGAAAAGCCCTATTCAGTGATTCCCTGAATTGCCGCCTGCGTGCTTAGGCTTAGTAGCTTGGTGTTCAGTGCCTGTGGACACAGAGATAACATTCTTTCAACCCTCCAAACATGTCATGTCAGGTTGCATCATGTCATATGTGAAGTGACTTAATGGGATGTGACACAAGTGTAGCTCAGCACCATGCCTTGAGAGCCGAGGAGGCAGTTAAAAGGGCTCTCAGCCACACCCATGGTGGTTTGAATCCCTGGCTCTGGAGACAATACTTGGCCCAAATGTGACATCAGTTTTAAGCAGATTTCCCTATTCATGTCATATTGTTCTGATGGAAATCAATGGCATGACCTTCAAGCTGGCGATGAAGATTTGCTCCTTATGAGATTGGCCACATCATCTTCTCGGTTGCAGAAGCCAAAGACTAAAGGAAAACATCAATTTACATCTGTAACGAAACACACTAGTACTTCACTACAGCCCCTGCATTGTAAACCCGTGTGGACAACTGAAGGTTCAGCCTTGAAAGCAGTATCACCTAACTTGCATTCTAAGTGACACAATTACTGTTTCAGCAAGTTGCATATGGTGTTTGTGAGACTCATGGTTTGACTTCAGAGTTTCGAGTATGTTAATTGACTGTGCTGCTACTGTGGTATTAATTCCTACTTTTTCCTAGTACGTAACAGAGTGTTTTACCAGTCTCTGCTGGAGAAGGGCTGAGCTAGAAGTTCATCACAAGTGCATCAAACAACCTTACTTTGTCAGTCAGCAATCACCCAAATGCAAATCTGGCAACTGTTTGGCACACTGCTGGAAGCAAGGTTCACTGTCCTCTTCTCTCCTCAATCCTCTTTTATAAAAGCATATATATTTTTTTTTTCTCGAAATTTTGAGCTCTGTTGTGTCAGCTTTGGAGCTGTTACTTTTCTTTACTTCCCTTTTCACTCCTGACCCTTCCACACAGGAGCCAGAGACAGATGCCATGTTCCTTCAAAAGCTGTCCTTTCACTTGGCTTGCCAGAATTAGAGAAGCTTCATAAAGGCTCAGATGCTGACACATCGCTACTGATTTAACAGCACCAATAAACGACACTCTCACTAGTCACTGTGGTCACCCCCCTCACTGAGTGAAGCAGGGATCATAAAGCTGCCATCAGTTTGCCAAATTAAGAATGCATGGCACTCCCAGTGAGGTGAGGCTAGCGCATTTGTAGATGGTACATCTCCTGCTGCCTACATAGGGACGCTTATCCATGTGTGCTGATTACATAAATGTAAATGATATCTTTTCCAATCTATTTCCTCATGCCTGGCTGCCCAGAAACCTTCAAATTAAGGTTACCATCCAGTTTCTTTGATGAACTACAGATACTGATGGTAACACAATCAACTCTGAGGGAAAGATTGGCTATGACTAATCTTGTTCATTTACCACATTCTAACTAAAAATTGTATAGAATAATGCATAATAATAATAATAATAATAATAATAATAATAAATCAACAACTCAGTATACTAAATTGGTTATTATAATAGATAAAATAAAAATCATACTTGAAAATAAAATAAATATACTTAACTATTTTCTACTTCTAGTGGATATTTCTCTGTGTAAGTATACTCTTTTGTTTTCCGAGATTCCATTTCCATGTGTCTGACAAACTGTTGAAGTTTGTGTTCAAAATTACTTGCTGAAACTACTTGCAGTGATTAGGGCAATTTATCTTATGCTAACTGTGCTCATGCAAGCCCCAAATGAGCTGACTGCTACAAGAGCGTGATATTGTAGAACTAGCGTCTAGGAAACCTGGTTAATAATCAGGGTTGGCATTCCATGGTCTATCCTATTAAAGACAGCAAATCCTAGTCCTAGATGGAGAGCCTGTGTGGTGTTTAGAATACAGCAAAGGAGCAGAAGCAACAAAAGTTTAGCAGAAATCGAGACGCTCATTTTGCTGCTATACACACCAAAGTTGCATTTCTTCTTAAGCCTGCTCAGATCTTCATCTATTGGATTCAAGTCCTCTGTGTGACACAGCCGGTGATCCCTTCCCTGGTACCCAGGTGGGTCCAACATAACTGCTTCTAAATTTATATACGTTAAATAACTTGCAGAAAACCTCTTCCTCACCCTGTGACTGTGTAATATGTAAAAACTTGTTTGTGATTCTTTATAGTCTTGGAGCTTAAAGCTCTCAGGTGAGGGGAGGTTTCTGGGACAAGTTCTGCCAAAGCAGTAAGGTTTCAGTGGTAAGCCAGAAGCCAGAAGTGACTGAGCCGTAGTCACTGCTGCCTTTTCAGCCATCCTCAGTCCACTAACACATTTCCAAAGGAAACCATTGATTTATGTTGCTGCTATGTTCTCATGTTCAGCTTGAAGCCCTACGTATATTTGTTCAGTCAAGCACTCAAAATCGGTGTCCCCTGCTGAACATTTTGGCTCTAGCCTACTTGCAGCTCAGATTTCTCCACCTGTTAACACAGAATGACTCTTGCACGTCCGACTTAGAGTTTGTAAGAATTATTTCACTAGAACTAGTAAAGTGCTTTGAAGTCCAGGCTGTGTCTAGTCTCTTTGTTCTGTTACCCTTCCTTAAAATTCCTTTCCCTGATGAAATAAATCTCTTCATCAGGCCTTCTCACAGTTAAAAAAAAAACAACACACAGAGACAGAAGGTGGGAAAGGCTCCCAAGGCCCATATGCTGTACAGCATGTTTCTTGCATAAATATGTCATGGGTATTTTAGTAACCTGCTGCCTTCTGGCATAAGATGTATTCAGCTTCCCATTGTTTGCACAGGCAGTCGGAGCAAGGAAGGGGGAGGATGAAAAGCCACAGAAGGAAGTCTGATACTCTTCTGCCTTGCCAGGTCATGTTCATTTTGGGGCGGGGGGGGGGGTTTGGGGGTGGTGGTGGTAAACGGTCATTCTTGGATTTGCAGATGTGCTTAATAGTACAAACCACAGTATTATACCAAGTCATACATCTGTATATCACTTGCTATAAGGTTTAGAAACAAAGCAGAATAAACACTAGCTTTGTGTCAGTTCAGTAGGAGAATCTACTCATGCTCTTCTTGGTCTTTACTACGTAGTCTATTTGTATGCTAAAGAGGAGACTGAATTTAAATTCGCAGCTTTTCTTCTTTAAAATGGGCTTTCTGAAACATGAACATCTGAGGAGATAAACATTATTTACAGCTTTCATTTATAATGGTTAACCGTCATCTAATCTAGGAATGTGAATTTGTTGTCTGTTTGGTTACCTTCAACACTTGCAAGTCCTTATTTATCAGCAAAAAACACACGGTCTTAAATTAGTGAGTTAATTTATAGATCTTGCTCAAATCTTACTTAACAGACTGATTTATAAACATTAGACAAAATGATACAAATGATAAGTGTTAACTTTGCCATCAGATTTATGCATTCCAACTAAGAACATGGCTGTATTTCTTTGGTTCGTTTACAAATGATAACATTAATTAGTTCTCTAGCTGTCTGATTAGAAAATATCTTCTATTCTGGCCATTAAGTTCTGATTTATCTTTTAGACGTGTAACTGTGCCTCATAATTTGTTTCCACAGAGTTGTGATTTATTAATGTGATATGCTAAATTTTAAAACATAAATTTCAAAAGCTCTGAAATAGATGTAAAAAAAAAACCAACTGACTGAAAAATAATCATTGGGAGCATAAAAGTAGACTTTTTTCACAATTTTGCTTGAAGCTTAGGGAAACTATTGAGGGAATTTACCAGGAAAGTTTTCCTCTGTTATTCTTTATGAATAACAAGTGTCTGTATTTAAAAGCACTTCCAACTGATAGAGACAGACACGTGTGTTGCAAGCACAGTTGTTCCAGTATTTGAACTGACCAAACTGAGACAATTAGGGGCTACTGGGCACAATTTATGGAACTGGGACACAGTTTGGTTTCAACATACCAGCATCACCCATGTCTTTCTTCAGAAGAATAACCAAAGATGTTTTTGTCTGAGTGGGCTGCTTAGAGAGCTGGAGCTACTTACTGGACAAATTCTTAATTGTATATATATATATATATACATGTATATATATATGCTGAATTTATATATTTGGTTATCAAGCACCTCCTGCAGGATTTATGCTTATCAGTACTATGCTCTTACCCTACTGAGCGTTGAGTTACGGTCTCCTGGCAAAGACCTCGCTGCTCTTGGGATCTTGAGCAGGACTAGGGAGCACCGGACAGGGATTAGCTCTGCAGAGTAGTGATCTCCTAAGGCCTCTTGTGCTCAGCAAGAGGGATTTTATAGTTCTCATAAATATTCCACAAAGTTTAGCTGATAGTTTTGGTTGTTTTTTTCCCAAGATTCCTCTTCCTTTTTTTTTCATTTACCTGCTGGACCTTTCTGGGTAATTTCCCACCAAACAGTATGTTCTAGAAAGGCTTTTTACTCTTTTGAAATAAGCCTACACACAACCACTGGCAGAAAAAAAAAAAAAAAAAAAAAAAAAAAAAGAGAACTGTTTCTCTGTGTAATCTGCTAGGGCCAAAGCCTGGTTCCATTGAAATGAACAGATTTTGCCATTGATTTTACTGTGCTTGAACTCTAGATTTTAAAGAAGTGGGAACATCACATACAGTCATTCTTGGAAATCTGTATAATGCCAGTGACTAAGTAAATTAAGCCAATTTTGAGATGGTTTGGGTAACTTTACAAGCACACCACAGACAAAATGCTGCATCGCCTGCAGGTACTTATATGAGATACATTACATAACTATTAAATAAGCCTTGCCTCCCTATGATAGGATTCCAATGACACCAGCACTCAAATGACACTGAAAGGCTTTTTACAACATGTTGCTAAGATCAATAAAAAGTCCCTGCAAAATAATGTTGCAAAGACTTTAATCACCCTTAAATTCACACACCAGATTAATGCCTCAGCATCTAAAGATACATTCCATGGCTTATTTAATCAAAATAATTACTAGATACATTTCTGTATTATAATATTGCAATTCAGAAAATGAACCTTTCTCTGGAATCAGTGCAGAAGCCATACCTCTGTGTGTGTGTGTGTGTGTGTGTGTGTGTGTGTGTGTGTGAAATATTTCAGCTCAATGAGAGGACTTTGGGGGCCACTAAAAACACAGAGGGTTTGGGAAGCAACTCTTGCTACTCATGAGATTTTTTTATTATAATATGTTTTTTATGTTATTTCTACTCATATGCAATCTGACAAAGTTCAGAAACTAACGCTCAAGCATTTCAAGTTGGTGTCAGTCTGAAGAGTTTGGAAGGAATTTGACTTGAAGCTGTTCAGCCTTTTTTTTTTTTAATTGAAGCTACAAAAAATGTTGTTCTGCAGTTTAAAATTCTTCATTTAAAAATTCTTCCTAAAATTCTGGCTTTTAAGAAGATCTAGTCTTCCTAGGCTTTTGGTTTTTGTGTTTGGCAGAGGACGGATGGTGCTGGTTTTTTGTTTCTGGTATGTGCCTAGATAGAAAATCTGTATCTAAACATTAATATAGAGATAAATATATAAAAATATATCTCCTCATACATGACTAATAGAGAATTATTTGGCTTTGCTACTCCATATAATGGAAAGCTAGCATTGATTCAATAAGTGGGACAAAGTAGTAAAGTCCCAATTCCAGGATTAAATAATTATGCAGTCTTTTATGCTTGAGCTAGTACATTTGGAAATAAATTGAGGTTTCTGCGGTTATGTCTATGCTGCTAAATAAAACAAGAGAGAAAGGCTGAGCACTGAACCCCACTCCTCCAAACTCACCACCCAAACAATGATATAAAATCTAATAGGTTGATCACTCCAAGAACTGATCAAAAAAGATTCAGCAGATGATTGCACTGTTTGGTTTTGTTCACCTACAGAAGTCTACTGACATCTATTCAGGCTTTGTGTCTTTAAACATTCCTATATATCCTTTTGTCATGCCCTATGGTGTGCAATATATATACTCCATTTCACGCTATAAAAATAACACTCTGATGAATGCAACAGAGCCCAAATCCTTTAAAACATTTCAGCTGAAAAACAAAAAAACCCACACACAAAATAATAATTTTGGTTTAGGACCACAGGAATCTCAGAGGAGACCTGGGGCCTCATGTTAGGTCAAAGACCCAAACTACCTGTTGTAGTGAGATCACATCTTAAACATGGTGGATGCAAACCAGGCCGTGCTACTTTGACTTGGGAGCTAGCAATCAGTCCCTGGTCCTATTTTATTTAGCATTGTAGACATAGCCAAGACGGGTTGTTCAGTATTGGGCACCTCCTTAGGATCCAGTCTGAAACCCTACCCCCAGTGAATAGGCACCCATCTCCTACGCTTGTTTTTCTGTCCATCTACACTTGTGCCACAGGCAGAGCATGAGTGATCTCCTTTCACCCCACACCCAAGGTGAGGAAGGTAAGGAAGGTGCCATGACTGTAACAGCTTGCAAGGGATACTCTGGGGAATGGCTGACAGGCCTCTGAATCAGGATCTTTTTTTTTGTGATGCTCATAGGTAATGTCATCACCTGATGATGTCTGGGCAAGATGTATTTTAAAAAGGCAACCACATCAGGGCAAGAATGGCAGAGGAAAGAAGACAGAGAGATAAAGATGTGCTAACAACCAGACAATTCTGTCTATTTTCTAGCCTGTGACTGTCCTGCTTCGCCCATGGAAAGTTCAGATAATGGAGCAAGGGGACCAGTGAAGGACTGCTGCTTGGAGGGGATGCAGTAGGAAAAGTGAGAAAAAAAGCAGAAAATTCGTTCTGGAATTGAGGTATCTGGCAGTTATTTCATTTAAGCCATCATGTATGTCCTTTATAGTTGCTGCAAGAAATAAGACACTAGGAAAGCACAATTCCTATGAACCAAAAATAGGCATCTAAAATAGGTCAAACGTTCCCTCCTACACTTGATTACAGAAAATGCTTAGAAGACCAGGCTGGACATAGGTATTTGTGTTGCAGAATCTGAAGTTAGGTGAGATGACTCCCACCTGTGTGGACTACTGAGGATGTGGTTCCAGACTCAGCTGTAGGAAAGAGAACTCAGATCTGTGAAAGATCAACCATGACAAGTTAGAAATTGCAGGTTGGGAAAGTAGCAAACTTAGAGAGAATGAGGAGAGTCTCTGGTCCCTGGAACACATCCCCCTTGTTATGACAAGACCAGAAATTCAGAGTCCTGACTTCCCCTCTTCCTTTGTTGTCCAATAAATGCCTATGAAAAGCATAGGTGAAGCTATTGTGGGCTCACACCAAAACTGCTGTTGATAGTGGCAACTTCTCCATTAGCTTAAGTGATATATTCAGCCATTTTAATGATTGCCAATCTGCTGCTGACCTATACAAATATCAATATGAATCCACAAGATGAAAATAGTTTTGAAAAACAAAACACCAAGTAAATTGCACACATGCACAGAAATACATTAAAGAACATAATTCATCTCCAGAAGCTTAATAATGTTCTTTTAATGTTGTTTATGTGCACAGTAATGGTTTAAATTTCTCTGGCTCTTGGAATTCTAAGTATCCAAAACAAGATTGGGACTTCAATGAATATCTATCACATCAAAAACTATATAATGAGATTCAAACTGCAAAAATGAACAGAGCTGCACAATGCATTAATAAAAAAATTGTAGTTCTGCTGTAAACCATTATAAACTGGCTATTTCCTCCTGACACATCATCTCCGCCTCTGTGTCCATATCATTTTATCAAGAATCATGTACTGTGCTCCAATCCTGCAATATTGTCCATGTGCTCATTACAGTAGCTGTCTTTGCCTGTAAAGCCTCCTAAATTTTATTTTTCCTGACCCTCCTCTAGGTAACCTCAACTCCTCAGTGCCAAAATTGTCTCAAAGTCCAATGTATGTAAGCAGAATGGATGACTACCATCCTTCTCCAATGCTAATGGAGCTTTTAATTCCTTTGTTAACCCTTTGAAAATGCCAAGCAAAGATTTACAATCTCCCTGTCCCTGCAGGGCCCCTGAAAAGAAAACCATCCAGATGGCAAAACGCAGTCCTGCGGTAACCCTCTCCCACAACTGCCAAAGGCAGGAATGTGCTAAAGGCGCTGAATGCTCAGCACAAGAAATTTCACAACTCATTAGCAATGCCACATCAAAATAATAAGAACAAAACCCAAACTGAAACCCAGCAGGCTGCAATCTCAGGGGTTTGCTGGCAGCAGCCTAGAGAAGAATTCTGATGTCATGATTTGCACAGATAATGGTTCCTGACCACTGCTTTGCACTACAGAAATGTTACAAGCTGAAAGCTACAAAAAGGTTGCAAGAAATTATTGACTCAGTCACTTTTTGAGGAAGCAGCTGCTGATGGGTTCAGAGTATCTTTTCCAGAATTAGAGGCCAAATTACTAGATTTTCTCCCAAAGAGAGGGTACAGCTGCTTTTGCCACCCTCATTTTTACATTAATCTTTCCTGAAAGAATTCTGGGGAGTGTGAAACTGATTTTAAACTCCTTTTGGCAAAAAGAAACAGCAACCAAGCTCTGGGAAATCTGAAATTCTTTCCCCTAGTACTCCTAGATGCAAGCTGACCTTTTCTGTTTTCAGCACTGGGGACATCGTGCTATCATCCACTTGTTACCCACAACAAACTTGTTTGTTCCAGCTCTCTGGATTTTCTGAAGGGAGAGAAATGAGTACAGTTTAAAACAAGTCAAATTACTTACTGCCAGATTGTTTGCAATAACTACTTTTGGTTCTGATCCACGAGCAAACTTCAGTTTTCTGAACTCATTTGGTATTGAAGGTGATTCAAGAAAAACATTCTGCAAGCAGGAGTCTCTTCAGCTGCTTAGTACAGCTATTGCTTGAATAATGCATCCTTTCACAACTTAATATTCCCACCAAAGAGTTAATGGCCCACTTACAGGTCACTGTCCCTGAAGTTTGAGTGGTAACAGCTACCCAAGCTGCTGCACATGTACAGGTGATTGGCAGAGAGCCACACACCCACATGGCTCCTGCTACCCCTTTATTTGTTATTTATTTGGCTTCTGAGGTAGCAGCCGTAACTGGCTAACCAATCAAACTTTTTATGAGCCCAAGACAAATCAGTCAGTGGAAGCAGCAAAATGTTTGACAAATTTTAAACCAGTAATTGCATATCAGAGTCTGCATTCACACGGTGCTCCCCTTGCTTTCTCAGGGAAAGCAGAGTGCTCCAAGGGGTGCTTCCGAGTGAGCCGATGGGCAGGTTGTGGCATTAGAGGACTTTGTATGGCACTTATACAGCATAAATTAAGGATACCGTCACTGTCTTCCCCTTCTCGTGCTTCAGCCCCCACCCTACTTTGGCTCTTTGCCTCCTTCTCTCCCCCTTAGCTGCCTCCCTCCATCCCTGACTCCTCCTCACACTCCTGATCCACTCTTAGGAGCCCAGCACTTGTCCTTGTCCCTCCTGTTTCGTATAGCTGACATCCTACACACTCATGGGAACATGTATGACCTCGTCCCCTGCCTTCTGAGGACCTTATTGCAGCCTTTCAGTACCTAAAGGGGCCTACAGGAAAGGCAATAAGGAGAGGCAGTCTTTGTCAGGGAGTGTAGTGATAGGACAAGGAGTGATGGGTTTAAAATAAAAGAAGGTAGATTAAGATTAGACATTAGGAAGAAATTCTTCCCTGTGAAGGTGGTGAGGCCCTGGCACAGGCTGCCCAGAGAAGCTGTGGCTGCCCCCTCCCTGGGAGTGCTCAAGGACAGACTGAATCCTGGGCTAGTGGAGGGTGTCCCTGCCCATGGTAGGTGATTTGGATTTAGTTGATCTCTGAGGTCCTTTCCAACCCAAGCCAGTCTGTGGTTCTCTGCGATTCTATGACCGGCTCTATTATTTTGCATTAAAAGCAAAAAAATCTTCTTTGATCCTGTTCACTGTTAGGAGTTTAGTGGTAGAAAGATACCATTAGCAGAAACTAGCTCATATCTCATTCTGGAAATGGTGCAGCCAGGTTCCTGGGTATTTGACTATGTGATTCCCGTAATAACAAGTTTTGTGATAAATTTAGTTATATAAACCAATTTTAAAACATTCTTTGTGGGACCATCTGATAGGAATTTATCTCCATGATGGCAGAGTAATTCCTACATTGCACTGTGAAAATCCACTTCTCAGAACTTCCTTCGAAGTCCTCTTACTGTGCAAAAGCTTGCATTTGATTGCTGCCTGTAACTTCACAGGTCCATCCTTAGGGAACTCCTAAATTACCCTAATATTTTGGCAGGCATGACAAGGACATCCTTGAGGTAGGGTTTTAATTAGGTCACATAACAGGATGAATAGTAGATTATACAACAGGAAGGCTGCATCTCTTTATGTAGAGATATGTGATCATAATGTTAGAGCCTGTCTATTCCATTCTAAATCTTATTTATCTTTGGAGTTGCTATCTTGATTGCAAATATTTTCTTCAGACTAAAACCTGACAACAAACCTGTAACTTGGAAGCAAATATTTACATTGTATGGAAAACCCCTGCAGTTCAGTGCTCTGGTGTTTCATGCGCTGCATTCAGAGACAAAATAAAATCGACCCTGATTTAAAAAACAAACAGTAAAAGCACACCACAGCCAGACAGTGATCTAAAAAGATGCATCTCTGAGGAAGCAAAGAAAGATATTCGTAAAGGCTAACATTTGCCTTGGGAAAGAAATCGCTTGAGTTCCCTTTCTGGCTTAAAGTAACGAAGGTTCATCCACAGGGTGGTTTGGAGCAACAGACTGACTTGAGGTGCTTTGCACCCAGCTCCCTGTAGGAACCTGCCTCTCCACTCCCTGTAGGCACGCGCTTGCAGCCTGCGGAGGGTCCTTCTATTCTAATACTGCACTAATAAAAGAGAGCGTCTGGGGTCGGAAGAATTAAGCTGTTGCAGCAGTTATGAGGGTTTGAGGAGCTAACAACAGTAACAAAATCACTGCTCTTTATCCCCTTGAGTGCGAGCAAAGCACCTGTCTCACATAACTTACTCCCCATGGATCAGGCTGTAAGGGTGTGATCCTCAAACATCCATTTTCATTAACAAGGCAAGCATTTGGGGGAGAGGGAATATAGCCCAACCTTAATCATGTCTACCAGCTTGCCTGTGTATAAAATCTGAAATGACAATAGGGTGACTCAGTGCTTAGTATTCTCAAGGGAAAAGCAAGATCCCAGAGGACTGGAGCTTATCATGACTGCACACACTGAGGGCCTTTTGAGGAAATGCCCTGAAAGCTCTTTATAAGCTTTCTTATGGAGTGTAACTAGTATTAATTCATGAGGATGTTTTTTGTCCAAGAGAAGTATCTATTCAAGGAACTTCTGTACTTCAGAGGCAGGAGCAGACTAAGCTTCCTTCAAAGCACTCTGCTGGGCTGTAGAAGGGAACAGCAGGACTTGTGACACACGTGTATTTTCAATTCCAGTCTCATAATTGTAGGAAAGGACTTGCTTTTAATTCTTTGAAGCTAAAGAAGAACAGAACCCAGCCCATGTTTTTCCCGCTTCAAGGTACTTAAGAGCTTCCTCTTTTTCATATACTGTTTTTGTTTCTGAGACTATCAGTTCTCCCATAGCCCTAAGCCCCTGATGCTTTGTGCTTTGAATGTTAATTAGGGGACACTCATGAAGTTATTTTGACTGGTTGATCAAAATTTCATTTCCTGAAGTCTTTTCCTCACATTAAATTGCATATAAAAATGATTCTCATATCCTTCATTTTTAGATACAGTTACACAAACAGATTTAGGTTAATACAGATGGTAAACAAATGCAACAAATAATGAGTTCTTAAACCATTTCATGAGATTACTGTTCTGTTAACAAGGCAGAACACAAGTCTTCCATGGCACCAACAAGTAAAGCTGAAAGATGTAATCAAACATTGTGGACTATAATTGTGGATTTGGGCAAAACAGGATTAACACATATTTGTCTGTTGAGTTGTAGAATAAATTACAGCTGCTCTAAGGGAACTACTCCAAATCGGAGTCTGGGGAAATCTCTAGACCCACAGAACTGTAGGATTTCAGGATACCTTAAGTTACAGTGAAAGTGTGAAATGCCAAGCATAAACAGAACTAATGTGATTTTTTTTCTCTGTAGCTTTAGCATATCTCCAAGAGAGAGGATGCCGATAGTACTAGGTTATGCAGAGGCAGAGCCATGCATGATCAGACCAGAGGCCACAGTCTCCCAGCACTGTTTCCAACAATGCACAAACAGATTTGTAGGAAAAAGACATATTTTGATACTCACTCTGTGTAGTCTCCTACTTTCCAACTGTTTTCAGAGAGCTTTTTAGTCAAATGTGGATTTGAAGTGCTCAGTAAGGCTGAAGGAGTCGTCTAGACTCCTTGACTTAAACAGCTGGGTTTTTTTGGTAGCAAGGCCACAGGAATGGTTAGAACTTGTACAGAGATCTACACCCATATGAAAAAAACATAGTTGCTCAACTTAGATGCTCTATATCCTCTCACTGAGGTCCCTTCATTGGCCATTTAACAAGCTGATGTCTCAGACCAACTTTGGCACTTAAACATAACTACGTAAAAATAGGCTAAAGTGCAGAGTGTTAGTACCCATTTTGTGTGAAAATAAAACTAGATTTTTCAATTTATTTGCCTTTAAGTTTGGGTGTGAAGGGAAAAGATTTGGAAGATAAAGGAAGATACCAAAATTAATTTCTCAGTGTTACCATCAACAACACGTGGAGAGCTCTTCACAAAGTGTGCAAGGGCCTGGAAAGCAGCTTACCCAAGCCAAGGTTTATTAGCAGCAGTGTCCAGCCTGGGATGGACTCTCAGTATTTGGACTCAGCAGTTCATCCATGCCTAGATGTTGGCTGCCACCACAAAATTTCTGGCCTACCACTATAACCACAGCCCAAATTCTATGCTTGAAACAATGCTTCAGCACAGAATTCTCCTAACAATTTCTTTGGAGGTGAGGGGGAAGAGATTAGCTTTGTTTTTTTAAAAGACTGAATACATTTGAAGAGTTGACATTATTGCCTGGAGTTATTGGTTTTATGAGACAATGTGAACAGACCTTATTAATTTTTATATTTTGCCTTTTATATTTTATGATGAAGTGTGAATTTAGAGCTGCATTTGTAGGAACATTGAGTTTGCAAACATACTTTGCAAATATACTTAAGCTCTAATAATTATAGAACCTGATCCTTCTCAATCTGTTTTTTCAGTAAAATCCAGTCAACCCTTAAATGTAAATTTAGAAGCACTCCTTAATTTTATTTTTCAACCAGAAAAAACAGAACATATACATTTCTACAGTACCAAACACATCTAAATGTAATCTTGTTGAATGTTGACATCAATTCCACAAACCACTTTTAGATCTTTCCTTTAGTTTGTGGATTTAAATTGCTTCTAAAATCTCATTAACCAAACCTCTGTATGGAACGATTCTAACTTTGCTATGACAAAAGGAGGCTGTGCCCGACCCATATACACCCTTCACATTCATTTTCACACCTCATGCTACAGAGATAAAAATACTTTATTTTTGGCAGACATGAGCTGAACATTGTGGTGACCTCAAAGTTTGGGACAGCTTTAAAAGTCAGAACATGGAGTCGCAAGTTTACATTAAATAATGTATATGAAATCACAAAATTATGGATACAAATGAATTATTTAGGGTGACTTAAATTTGAAGAGATTCCCATATGTGGATTGACTCTAATTGCATGTTTCCTGTCTTGAAGATTTTTCATGTGGCTCCTTTCCTACACATTTCAAAGTTGGTTTCTGGCTTTTTAAGTTCTTCAATGTATTTAAATCATGTGAAAATACACATAAAGCTTATATAAGGAAAATTATTATGTCCTCATTCTATTGTAGAAGGCAGAGGCCTCAAAATCCAATATGTGTTTAATATGCATACATATACACAGTAATATGAATTTATAAATTATTGCAGGAGTTCTCAGTAGGAGGATAATTATTTTCTGTGTATTTTATTTAAAAAAAAATTGCCATATGATAGTGGCAAGTTTAAGTTACAAGTAATTTGGAAAATTGCAATCAGATTCAAATCAATTTTAGAACTGGAGGAAGTTTTAAAAGTTGTCAGAGTGAGTTTTGGTGTGGGGATCAGGGATTACAAAACTCAAAATCTTCTAATGCTGAAAATCCCTAGGCTTTCAAAGAGGTACAACCTCTCTGAAATGAATTAATTCAGAATATTGTAGTAATAATAATAAAGATTAATTCAGAATAATGTAACAAAAAATTGCACTTCCGGAAAAGAAGGACTCAAGGAAGAAGGGAGCAATAGTGAGCAAAAGGACAGTGGGACCTTACAAGGGATGTTCTCTCTGTCCCCTGCACCTGCCCGAGAACCTGAATGTGTGCCTTCATGAAGCCACGTGGCTTTGACGCCAGAGGTGGTGAGAGAAAAAACCCTCTGGGAAATATGTAGGGTTGATCAAATGATAGGCAAGGCTAACACCATTCTCTTGGAATCCTACAAGTTACTGAATGGATACTGTGGCCTAATCTGAGGATAGGGGGTGGTCTGAGCCCAAGAAGAAAGGGCTGCAACACAACTCTAAAAGGAGCCGAAATTTAATGAAATGTGAAAAATTATAACATGTGTGAGGAAAAAAATAATCCCAAAGAGTCAAGATAGTTTCCCTAGGTACTAGCTGAAGACCTAAATTTTTAAAACATACTGAAATAAAATATAAACATTGAAATATACATCAGATTTCCGCAGTCTCACAGGTTCCTTCTGCTGTGAACTTCTGTTGTTCTGATCCTTCCCTCTGTTCCTCCTCTTCTATCCTAAATCACGCTGCACACTCTCACTTGCCATTTGAATGCCCTGCAGTGAACATTAAGCAGCGCCACCAGCACCTGTCACATTTTGTTTCTTTTGCCTTCTTTTCCAGAAGGAGATCTCTTGCAGTTTAAGCCTTTTCCATCTAAAATTAATGGTTTGTAACATTCTTATTTTTTCCCTGGTTTGAAAATATGAAATGATTTTTTTTTTCTCATTGTACATAAACACATGCATATTTACTAGGACAAAAGTGAAGGAAAGGACAAATAAATGAGAAAATGTAATAAGAAGGAAATTTTTTTATATCACACTGGTATGTGTTTTCTGTGGCCATATTATTATCAATTGCTATGATAAGGGTCTCTCTGATTATATAGGGGCCTTACTCTGACAGATGTAACAGCTTGAACACCCCACAAAGTTAGGAAACAGGGTATACAGGATGCTGTCCCAAATGAAGATCTGGTTTCAGATCTCTGAAATGGGGATTTTCGTACTTTAGGACTTTTAGATCTCTATAGCTATTCCACATTTTCTTTCCAGAGCCTAAGTGAGATTTTCTTCTGATATAACATTCAGAGAAGCCCATTTTAACTGTGCATATAGAATCTCTTTTGCATTTGAAAAATGTGCTAATGTGCACAGGATGTATTATTCATATCATGCCTGCTGTAATTTACATACCTCAGGAAAAAGTCTTCTCATTCTGGGTTTTCATTTGTTGCACAGACAATGCTGATAATGCTCACTAGAGTTGTGTGACTGTCTTAAAGTACAGTTGTTGGTCACCATGGAAATCTAGTGTAACTAAATAATCTTAGCACACAATTCACATTCCTTTATACAATATTCCTTATATTTAGCAGCAGTATTTCCCAAGCACTTTGGCAAATGGTGTGGTAATGGTATTCACTCATTCAGAAAGAGTATACTTTTAAGAGCAGGCACTGAGGCATGTACTGTAGGACTCCATATATTTTTTCCTAATGGATCAAAGTTTCATAGCTTGCAAGCAAAAGAATGTTGGACTTCCATCTTCTCTATAATGAATTCTTCAATCTAAAACTGGAATTTGAAATTCAGGATGAGTCCTTCTGACTTGGAATGTGAAAACTTGTGCCACGAAAACTTAATAAAGTTTTTGCAAGAACCACGAGACAATATAGCTCTGTAGCTTTAATGTAGTTCCATTAGAAATGAAAAATTACAAGGCTCAATTTTTATCTTTTACAGTAAGTGAAAGCCAAGCAGAGGTTCAAACCCAATGAATTAAAAAATGCTATCACAAGTTGACAAGGAAACCAAGTGAAAATACTCTCAGGCCAGAAATCATCTTCTATCTCTTCTATAACCATATAAATAAATCCCAAAGAAGAAAGAGATCTACCCTCAAAAATTGGAATAGCTCTTCCTCCTCCTTCTCTTTTAATTTGTGGAAAGAGAAAAACTGCCTTGGGAACTCGGGGATCTACACAGGAAGATACCAGGATTCATGCAAAGGCTTTATGGTAATAGATTTCTGACCAGAAAAGTGACCATGCTATCAGAGATCTTGCTCCTCTTTCTCCATTTCCAGTGCTGAAATAGCTCTAAAATGCTTAGACAAGGACTTGTATGGCATTTATCTCTGCAGGCTTAGCTGAAGGCACAGAGGCTGGGCTTGCATTCCTCTGTCAAATGCCACGAGATATCCCCAGGTCAGCCCATTTCCCTAAAAGTCTGCAGTAGCTCTCCCACTCTCAGAGCAGTGGAGTGCGTCTTAGGGCCCTGCCTCTCCTTATCTGCAGCCACCTGCTTCACCTCTCAGGATGGATGTTGTGCCTCTTTCTGCCCCTTACATGGCACTGACAGAGCCACTCATCTTCCCTCAAGGCACGTTTATTAAGTAGGATCCTATGACTGCTTAAGAGCAGGCCTGTAGCTTCCAGTCTTCTGCTCATGCCAGGCTTCCTCATCTATGCCCCTCTGTTCACCCCTTCTATGCCCGAGCAGGCCTGTAGCTTCCAGTCTTCTGCTCATGCCAGGCTTCCTCATCTATGCCCCTCTGTTCACCCCTTCTATGCCCCTCTGTTCACCCATTTCACTTCTGTCTTCCACATACTTCAGCCTGCTCCTGCCTGGTACCCCAGAGTTGGGTTTTTGAAATATACATTTAGTTATATTTTCTGAAGAAGTACAAAACAATGATGTTCTGAACTCAATCCCTTTGTGAATTCAAACCAAAGCAAAAAAATTCTAGAGCCGTATCTGCCACCCGAGCTACCTCTGATGCTTGCTGAACATTTCTTTATTGCCTTTGCTATTTTACAGGACCTTAGAAACAATCTGGTCACTATCAATAAAGTGCACTTCAAATGCAGATTTTGCTGGTTTGCTTCAGAAACCCAACCAGTATCTTTAATAATATTCAAGGTTTATCTCTGTTGCTGTGTCCCTGGCTGCATTTGATCAGAGCTGGATGTGATCTGAGCGCTGTTTCCTGATACTATTCTGGGTTCAATAGATTCTCTTTTGCCAGGAGCTCTAAGTGTGAACCCAGATGTTCGCTGCTTAGAAGCAATGCTTCTTAATATGAATTGTTTCAGGCAGTTATGCTTAAAAATGTCAGGACTAACACATTCTTCTGCAAAGACCTTTAAACAACTCATCTAAGTCAGAAACGCTTCACCTAAACCACCTGGACCCTGCTCACTTGCACAGTTTTTCCTATGCGTGCAATTTTTAAGGTATCATTTATGTCATTTAAGGGTTTGCAAAGATCAGGTGTGGAGTGCAGTCACTTAATGAAAGTTGACAATGAAGGCAATGGATACAGACTGTTCTTGTAACTTCCTACAGTTACACATCTTTGCGCAGAAGGAGCCCTCAATCAGAAACTGTGTGCTTTTCATTTACCAGTTAGCCACTTCCAGATTCTTTTTCATTTTAGGAGATGAGCAAGCTACCAAGCAAAACAAGCTGCAAATTTAATTCTATGCATAATAAAAAAAAATTCATATTAAGGCCTTATATGCTGTGCTTGTTGGATTTGTAGTCTGATAGAATGTGTAGAAGTGTGTCTCATGGTCTGTTAATCTGGCATAACAAATGATGGGTATTTGTAAATCCTCTTCAGTTCCCACTCCATTTAATGGAAAAACTATCACAGATTAAATGGTAGAAAACATAGGGCTCACATGTGAGTTTCATCCACTGTACTGCAAGAAAGTTAAGTGAAGTAGGGTCTTCATGCCTTGCACTAATGACTGGAATTTCTAGCGTAAATTGCTAAATTTTGTAAATTAGCGAGAATGGCTGAATTATTTTAAGTATACTGCATAACAAAAGGAGTTTGCTTATTTTGCAGCTGTGTTTAAGGAACAGTGAAAACCAGAAGAGACATTGATACAACTAGCACACCTCTAAGAGGTAAGAAAGAGATTTTATATATAACCCATGTTGTGGTTGAATCATCTGTATGGAATCCTCTGATTATTTATGCTTCCAAGTCACCTTTTGCTCTGGCACGGGGTTGTACAGTCTTCTAATGAACTTTTTAAAGCTAACACCTAAAAGCATTAATAGAACCTTTTAATGAACCCGCTCAGATTACTTTTTTCCAGTTACCTTGACAGGTGGGTTGAGTTTAAACAGCTTATGCTATATCAAACTAAGAGGGAAATGTGCTGTAGCATATCCTGTAGAAAGAACAATCACAGCATGATCAACCTTCCCTAAAGACACTGCTGTCAAATATATGGTTATTAGTAAAGCAAAGCTTTCACATTAAGGAGAAGCATCTAGATTTTCACATTAGAGAAGATGATCTAGGAAATGCTATTGCAAAGAACAGATACTACTCCCATTGATACAATCAGGTTTCTCTCTGGTGCAATCACGTAAGCCCATGTAGCCAGAATAAGAATCGATCTATTTGTCTTCTACAGACTAATATTCATACAAACTGTGCTACACCCCTTTATGAAGCTGTGATATTCATAGTACTTTTAGTAAATACTGAATAGTACCAATCATTTAGAAAGCACTGTTTTCAGCTTAATTTTATTGATAATTCTTGTGTCACTGACATGCAGCTTTTCCTCCAATCATACCAACTCATTACCATAAAAATTGGTGAGCCAATGGACAACCCATATGCTCAATTGTTTCTGGCATTTCCACATCACTGTCCATTCAAGATTCTGAGTGATATTTTTGCTATGATCTCTGAATGTTTTCAGTTGGCTTTAGAAAGCCCTAAAGTCCTGTGTATGCAGTAGAGATATGGTGAATACATGACAAGCAATTTTTAGTAACACACTGTAGTGGCAAATATAGGAAAGGAAACGGAAATGAATTTATTCTACAATGGGAAAGTGAACTTATTTCTCAAACTACCTAAATGTTCAGCCTTAAACACACCTAGGAAGGAGTACATAATTTGAAAATTTGAGGTTAAATTATGGGAAATATGGAAAAGCTGCCGTATAACTTTTTGTGTTGTAAATGCATTGACAACTTCTATACTGTCTTTCTCATCCACTGTAGTAGCAGATTTCGCAGTGGAGTAGTACAGGCCTGCACTGTAGTTCCAGTTTTGCAGGGCCTGCATGCCATACCTCAATCACTGGTTTTATTTATGCAGTTAAATCCTAATACTAAAGAAGAACAATTAAGTCAGCTTCAAATTAAATGGCTAAGTGACTCTGAATAACAGGCTGCATTTATTTATTTATTTCACACAGTGCCACTGAAAAGCTTATTGTCACGATGTGTGAGGAGACAAACCCAGCAGAGGACCAGACTGAGCTGAAGGATTGAGACCTCACAGTACCAGCCCTACAACCTAGTGGAGTGTCCCACTAGCAATCTAAGTGCTGAACCATTGCCAGGTTACATCAGGGAGCAGGAAAAGGAGGAGGCTCCAAAAGGATCTCACCAGACACTGATGTGGCCTTTAGCAGCAACAGCTTAATCTCAGGGGCAGTCACTTTTCTGCGCTGTGAGTATCTACTGCTAATGGTCCTACCACCCTACTTGCAGTGTTTCAGATTAGAGTAGAGCTATGAGTAGACCTGTTACACCTGCAGGATAAGCCTACCTATTGTGTCTGAATCTTAATATAATACAGTTTTAAAGTAAAAAAAACTTTGCATAGCAGGGATTTCAGTTTCTTCAGCTTTCTGCAATTTTCTTGTGGTAGAAAAGCCTTCCCTTCTGTAAATGATGAAAAGAATGGTGACAGTGGAAAGGTTTGTTTCTGATCACCTCTACCATCACCTGTGTTTTTCTTGTTTTCTTGGCAGAAAGTTATCAAATCATTATTTTGCAGGTTCCTGAAAAAAACTTTGTATCATACTGAAAGAATTACTGTGGACCCAAGCATTAGTTCAGAATGAAAAAATCACTATGATAAATGTTTCTGCAACAAAGTAATAATGACTTGCAGTGTACCGCAGTAATGCTTTAGGTGCCTTATCTCTTTGATTCGTCTGAAATCAGTCACTGAACTAACCACTATTAATTTATATTGTATCTGTGTGGATGTCATATACAATCTCATGAGACTTCTATTGTAACTCAGCTGCAATTTAACTAATCATTTGAAAGAGTATCTTAACCTAGTGAAATAATTTCATATTCATCATAATAATACCAATCATAATAGATTCATGTGATATTACTGCCACTGTCATATGCACTGATACAAAAATTCCATTATAATTCCATTATAATGCAACATTATAATAAATGATCAGTACTATGGGGGCGACATGTCATTGTAAATCTGTAGACACACTGTACTTTCATACAGCAGCTTTATACTCCGAAAAAGCAATAGAAAAGTGTTTTCAGAGAGCACCTGCAGAGAAGCAGCTAACAAGCAAAACCTATAGGTAAACTATGAAAAAAGGAGATCTATTACATTGAGATTAAGTTAGAGCAAGAGCAAATTTTGTGTTTGATTTTTTGCTGAAGGAGAACTAGAGTGACTGGAAGAATTATTGAGTGGTTATTCAGGAAAGGGTTGATTCTCATGTAAAATAATTCAGAAATTTTTAGATCCATGTTGTAACAAGTAACTGTAGTCCTGGTAGCTATAGCCTGATGAAGTCTTATCTGCTCAAAAGGTAAAAAATTGTCTCTGCCCTGAGTCCTGAATTGTGAGCCTGTATTTTGATTTAATCAGCCTGTCTCCCTTTCATGTTTCATAATTTGTAAAGGTTTCCTTCTCTTTATTTTCAACATCACAATGACTTTGAACCTTAGCTTTGTACTTTACGTGAAAGAAAGTACAGCCTATTTCCACCTGTGTCCTTCTGTTAAGCCTGGACAACTGTGGTCTAGTAGATGACAAGGATTTGAAAGCAAAGTCCAATAATTCACAGATAAACCACTGGGAAGTGCTACTCACTGATTAAAGTATGTACAATTCTAGGCCAAACAATCCAATCAGTGCTTCCTGATATTTATGAAGAGATAAAAAACAGAAAATCACAGATGAGTAAGGACAGATTAAGTATGGTAGGAATCTGCCTGACATACAAAGCAGAGCGCTGTTATCCACTTCATTGTCAGTGTCATGCCTGTTGCAGTCTCATGTCAGATGTCCCTTGATCTTCTGCCATGGCATATTAACTTTCCATTCCTCCTCATTGATCCTCTGTCCTCTCTGTCTTTATACTAAACTATTTCTTCATTTATTCTCCTTCACTTTCTCCTGTTCGCTACAAGTATCCCATTTCTATCTTGGCTATCAACTCTCTGTCTTCTCCTCTTCCTACTCTCTAGTAGCTCATTTCTCTCTGTCCATTTATCCCCTTTCATCACCGTCTTGCCAGAAGTAGCTACACTCTTTCTTATTTTTTAGAATATGCCACCTCAGGAAGCCAGGGATCGATCAGGGCTGTGATATTTCTTATTTTCTTCTTCACTAATCTCAGAGAGGTTGAAGTTTCTGAGAACGGGGATTCCTTTAGCTGGGACTCAGACAGGCAGCTGTCATGCTGCTGGGATTCTGCAGGGAAGGATTTCAGTGAGTGACAGCTCTGGCTACTGTGCCATCACAGAGTGAGTAGAGGTCACACTGGGAAGAAAAAGACAGAATTTTACTCTTCTATCTGAAGCTTTTATTAGCCAGACTAATAGTGTGGACAGACACCCATGCAAGTGGTGGTGGACAGACACTGTGAACCACAAGCAATGGACTTTTAGGGAGAGCAGGCTGCTGCCTTGCTCTACTTTACATGAACTATTATGGGTAAGGAAAAATGTGTCCCGAGGCTGCAGCAAAGAAGGAGATGTAGGGAAAGGGAAGAGGTGGCCAGCTCCTAGCATCTGGCTGCTGGTCAAGAGCTGCAGGCCTGAAAGTTATGTTGAAGGCTGTGAGGCTGAGTTACGAGATAGGCTGCTGATACATGAGAGGAGAGACAGCTAAGAATGGCTGTCATGGGCACCACAATCCAGTGGAGTTGCTGCTCAGGTGGGTAAGAAACCACCGTTCCATCCAGGAAGAGGGAAGCTGAAGCTCCAGGGGTCTCCCAAAGAGCAAGGCCGTGAAGGTGTGCTGTAAGAAAGGAGCAGCAAAATCTTCGTGAGATCCCTAGTCACAGAGTCATGGGCTGTAAAGGTCTGACTTAGGTGGCTCAAAGAGATGTAAGTTCCCAACTAAGGCATATAACAGTCATGTCAGAAGAACTATCCAACTATCATGTGTGTGCCGAAGAGAATGGTGCGATGATGTGTATTACAATAGCACGCAGAGATAACAGCCAGAGCAGTGGCCCCAGTGCACTCAGCGTAGTGTATCCCTGTACCAGCAAGCACTCCTGTCTCTGAAGGGGTACTGAGACGAACTTCAAAGGCAAAGGTGAACACTTTAAACCTTGTGGCTGCAAAGGTGCTAATTGACCTTTCCAAGGTCACACAACTATGAAAGAAAAGAGCTAGGGATATCACACATCTCTTCCAACTCCTCAGTCAGTGCCCTACCTGCTAGACCATATTTCCCAGCAACAGTCACACTCCTCTAATTAGTCTTGTTTCCTTGGAAACCTGCATGACAGAGCAGACCCAATTACTGCTTTTTTGAGACCCTCTAAGGCTGGCTCTGAGAATGACAGCAAATACTTAAGGCCACCACCAGCCCACCAACTACTGTCTCATTTTTTCCCCTCCTCTCTCTTCCTTTCCTTTTTTAACCAACATGACTGGCTTGGGGAAGGCAGGCATTTGTTCCTCTGAAAAGCCAGGAGAAAAAATATTTGATGCTTTCGCTGTTGCCTCTTCTGGCCAGATGATACAGACACACTCAGTAGGGGCAGAAGAGCCTTTCCATATTATTTGTTTTCTGTGACACTTCAGTTGCACCAAGTATCCAACATGAATGTGATTTATAAGCTGGATGAAATTTATGGAGAAAGGGCAATTCACACACCTCCCTGTATCTTAATCACCCCCCAAACATCAAGCTTTCATAATGCTTCTATGGATGCTACAGACAAAATGTTTGAAGAAAACTGCTGCTGGTTTAAGGATATGGGTTTGACTGGGCTACATTTATTCTCTAAGTCAAACAGCTTACACAGATCTTGGCACCATTAAAAACAAGACACTAGCTGAGTCACAAAGCCAGGATGCAATATTTTAACTCCTTAAAACTCTCAGGGCACTGGATGCAAGAGATTGATTCTTGATACCATGGGCTGATGCGGTTTATTTGAAAAATTCTGGTACATATTATTAATATGCACAAAATGTCAATGTGTTTGGATTTATGCTTCTTGCCTGGAGTCTATTGTATTAAACCATTTTATATTAAACCAAGTGTGAAAACAAAATAATTTTCTTCTGTCCTAAACAGATCTTGCAGGAATAAAGTATTTTGATTTTAAATGTTTACAAACTCAAGCTCTTCATACACTATGCAAAGAATCGGACACTAACATGCACAGAGCAGCTACAAGTTGCATTTTCTTATGCTGCCAGAGAAGAGGATGCTTCCACTGGAGTTTTGTAGAAGATAAGACGCTATGATAGGAAAAAAAAATTATACTGTTCTGTTTTCTTGCTTTTCTCCTATTGGGGAACTATGTTATTAACTGTTTCTGACACATTTTAGATAGCATAATCTTTCAAATTCTGCTTGTATTCCAGGCAAATTTTATCTTGTACAGAAGGAAGTCAAATATACTATCTGGGAAGTAAGTATTCCAGATTATTTTCAAAAACTGCATTTTCATGTTCATGGCCCATGCCCTCAGATATGTTACCTGAAGCAGAAAGCAGAAAGCAGAGTAGAACGAGGGATGCAGTAGAACAAGTTAAACTAAGGAATGAAGGTTTGGAATAAACTTCCCAGCATAGTTTCTACACAGACATATAACCTGTAACACTAGCAGTAGCAGCCCTACTCCTATTGAAAAAACAACAGGGGTTTTTTGTTGGTGTGGGTTTTTTTGGGGGGGGAGGTGTGTGTTTGTTTGTTCGTTGTTTTGAATTTTTTAAAAATAAGATAGTCTACAGATTACATAAGAAAAGCAACTCCCATTCAGGGAGGATCATCCTTCATTTTTTATATTCCTTCAAACACTACATCAGAGAATCTCTGCATTTGTTTTACCAGCAAGCAGTAATAGTTCTCTAAGTAGCCCTGTCTATTCCAGGTCACTAATTATGAAATAATTACTTCCCTATTTTTATACAAGATATCACTCAGAACATACCACAGACCTACCTACTTATCTTTTCCATGTTTTCCCTCTCACTCCCCACTTTTCAGACACACTATCATCCCTGCACAGCACTGCAGACTCAGCAGTGGCTTTAAACAACCAGTCAAGCATTGAGAAGGTGGAATTCCATCTGGGCAGGCTGTTTCACATTGGCACCTCCTAAAAGATGCAATAACCAAGAAAAGAACAGCTGAAGTAGCTAAAGATATGTTTTGTTTTCACTTAAGAAAATATGGACATTCAAAATGAAATAATTTATCCTCTGTGCTCTCTTATACCACACATGACATGGCAGTAAAATCCCCTTCCTTGATAGGTCACCTCATGCACAAGGTATTGATGAAGATGCACACAGAAAGGGGAAGACTGCCCTCTGGTATTACTGTTAGGTTTTAGCTACCCATTCATTTCAGCCTGAAAAATTCTTAGGATAAATTCATATTATCTCTCATATAGTTCAGCCTCCTAACAATGGAAATGACCACAATGTCACAGTGTACACAATAACTCTGAGTGATATCACTACAGTGTTACTGATACAAATAAACTGTGTGTGTGTGTGTGTGTGTGTTTGGGTAACAGTTCCCTGAGACACAGCATAACTGTGTGAGTGTGCATTAAACAGAAGATTGGAAAAGTACTTCAACATGTATTTCTATTTATTCCACAGGCAGACAAAAGAGCCCAAGGGATGAGAAAAAACTCCTTATTTCCTAGTCCAATGCACATTTGTATTAGGCAAAAAGAAAGATTGGAAGGGGAATAAATGGCAGAAGGATAAAATGGTAAGGTAATGAAAAGTAGTGCCTGAAGTAGTCAGATAAGAAGAGAAACAGAGGAATGACAAGGCCAGAAAACAAAGAATCGAGAACGAGGATGGGGAAGGAAGGTAAGCAAACAGGAAAAAGCTGTCTCATGGCATCACCTGGCTTACTTTTCCTCTTAGGAAGGCTGACATGAAAGAACAATCAAAACCTCCCATAGAGTCACACCATGAGACATGAAACAAGAGATGTTCTGTCTGATGACATTCATTCTTTCTCACTGTTTCCATTAACAACTTTGCACAAGGCTGATTAATGCGTATTGACATATGTCCTTATGGGACAGGGAAGCATCACCCTCTGGTCTCTGAAGTAACACACAATGAGAATAAACAGCTTGTTACAGGTCATACAGGACATCTGTGAGAAAGCTGGAAATTGGCCCAGCCTCCGGAGTTTCAGTCTAATACTCCTAACAAAAAGATCAAAGGTGTGGGGGGGAACATACCAGCTTAGGGACATTGGCCATGACTGTTGTATCAGCCATAACATTACCTAGCTTAGAGCACTCAAAAGACATTTCTAGAAAGTTGTTTGGCAATATAGGCACGTTCCTAAATCAAACAACCTTTTTCTGAAAATGTGTAGCATCTAGAGTTAATACTTTCTGAGCTTACCGTGCTCCTTCACAGGTGTTAAAGCCAGTGGGGGAGATACGGATTTGGCACATGGTTTAATAACCTTGTCCAACATGAAACACTGGCCAGGAGCAGCAAGATTCTGGCTAAGCTCCTGTAGTGTGAGATGGACAGCAATGAGTACTTGTCACAGGTTGTGTCCAAGGCTAAGGCTGGCTTCTTGTAGCAGCTCCAAAAAGGCCCTTCCAGTAGACTTCCCTCATTCTTACACATACATTTATTGAGCTTAATAGATCTGTGAAAATGGGCCCATACCTTAGATTCTGAGCTCTTCCTCTCTTGTAAGGCTGAATCAAAGCAATTGCTGATGGAGGGGTCTCTCTGGGACCAGGGTCTTCAGGGTCTGGATCAAATAAACATCAAAAGATTGGAGAACCACCAAGGTTTTTCCAAATTCTACATAGCTAGCACTTTCACCCCCTCTTAATGCCATCATCAAGTTGTCTTTTATTCCCCCAAAATGATCTCTTCTCTTTAAATTGCAATACCCTCCTCTGTTGTGGTGCCCTCTTGGGGAAAACGTAGGCAGATTCTTGCTTTTCTGTGTAACAAGGTTTCACCCCTAGGCAGTCCTGTGAGCACTGCATCCCTTACGGGTTGCATCCTCTATACCTGGTCCCACTGCTGTACATTCTACTTAGCTGCCTTCTGAGGCTACTGTATTCCCCAGCAGACTGTATGAAGTGTCAGACCTTCAGGACTGACATCGAAATGGGTGTCTTTGGGGATTCTGGAATCTTGTCTATGCTTGCTATATAGCTACTACAAGTAAGTTGGTTCATCTTGAATAAAGAACTGTCTTGAATAAAGGACAGCTTCATTCCTCAAAAAAGAATTAACTGAAAATATCAAAGATATTTTTGGGCATATTTCTCCAAACTACCTTTTCCCTCAGAATGACATCATAACTAAGAACTGTTCAAATTGTTTGCTGGAGGGGGATAATGGAAGAAGGAAAGAACCGTGACACTGCTGCATTTAGATTAAGGAGGTGATACACATAATGAGATATGTTGTACTGAGGGTGGACTTCATTACTGGAATGTAGAAGACAAGTCATCTGAATGTAGGCATTTTGACACCTGTTTCTGGAAAGGGGAAAGCAATATGCTTCCCAAACTTTGATTAACCCCCACTCTTCATGTTACCAAATATGAATCCTCAATCTTATCCCAAACCATCCTAATGCTTTTCAGTTTTAAACTATTTGATGGGAGAACTCATGCAGGCATGGCAATTTTGCAGCGATAATTTATGGGAACAACTTTCAGACTTCACAATGGGAAAAGTGATTCCTTTTTGTTATGGTTTTGGTTTTAGAAAGCATCATTTCAGGGAGGAAAGCCTGAGGCCAAGTAAAGGTTGCAGAGAAACTATATCTGAACTGTAGTCTTCCAGCCAGCGATTCTCACTGACACTCTTTGGTCTACATAAACCTCTCCCTTTAATTCACAGCGAAATTTGATAACATGGGTTAAAGCCAGTAGTGCAACCAGCCAACAGTTTGTTAGCAGACCTGTGCCTCTACTCGAAGTATGTCTAGCTATGACTTATCTCATTTGGGAGTAATATGATCTGTTATTTTAGTCTGCATTTAAGAACAACAGCAACTAAAGAAATAGAAAGTAGGCAAGAAAACAGATTTATACTGAGATCACTGTAGCAACAAGACCATATTTCCAAATACCCACAGCCAAATAGCAGTTGGTACTTCAGGAGAGAGGATTCTGTCCCAGTGAATGTTGGCATTGTGTCAAACCACAGAACAGTGCTGCAGTAGATGGGGAAAAAAATACCTCTCTCTGAGAACAGCAACCTTGCCTCATTCTGCATTTATGAATTCCTGTGCTTTGCCAAGGGGGAGGAACTCTTGCCACCCTAAAAAATCTTGCCACCATGAAACTTAGCAGTGGCTTTACATAAATTCTTGGTTTTCTTTGTTTCTCTCCATCAAACATAAAAGAAAAATCAAGTGCTTTAAACCAGGCCAGATTGTTGGGTTTTGGTTTTTTTTTCACCCTAACATTAGTCAAAATAAATATCCCTCAGGAAATAGTTTTGGCATGTAACCGAACAGCTTAGCTAATTTTTTCCTCCTAATTTGGATGTAATTACGGACAATACAGTATGTTTTTATTGCAGTCATTGTGATAGAAGAACTGCATTTGCACAGTAAGCTGCGCTGAGGCAGATTTTCCTTTGTATCACAGCTGCAGTGGGTGTCTTCTTGCTTAAAATGAATGACCGTTCAGATAATTTCTAATACTGCCTTTTGACTCAGAAACATTAAAAAAACCTGACAGCAACCCAGTCTTCTAGCTGCTGGTATGTAAAACCTCTGTGAACAGAGAAAATAAAAAGAAAGGAATTTTATGGTCCCTTCTCCCCTCCCCCAGCTACCAAGTGCTTTAGTTGTGGATGTGTGCTCATGGAGCTGTATGGTTAAAGAAAATAACATAGAGAGAGCTTACATTAATCACCCCTCAGTCCAAGATGGAATATGACTGATAGAAAGCAATGGCTCAAGCCCTGTTTCTGACTCTCTATTTTTAGTATGTATTGGAACATGGGGTTTAAAAAAGTTTTGTTATATGAGTGATCTGTTCTGCATGATCTGGGTATGCTTACTCCGCTGTGTGATGACTTCCCCATGTGAAGTTCCCCCTTGAATTTCCAATCATCTAGGTAGTAACTGAAAGGATAAGGAATACCATACGCATGCAGAACTTTTGTTATAACCTTTTGAGCTACAAATTCAGTCATTTAATGAATTTTTACCTTTTTATTGTATAACATTGCAAGTTATCATTTCAGTAGGAGAACTCAACACAGACACTTGGAAAACTGTTGAGGAAGTGTTTTGGACTCTTGTTGGATGAACGAGACTTGTGCTAAACTACCTTGCTATCCACATGGTTGTACTACCTATGCCAAGCAAGATCCCTGGTTGATAAAGCCACCATGGTAGGTGAGAAGTTGGGCTTGGAAGAGCTACATGATTCTCTATGCTGTCGGCAATCCTGCAAGGGAGCCAGCTCCAGTGGGAGATGAACAGTGCATGATGGTATCTAACTCAATCCTTCTCATCTTATAGTAAGGCAGCTCACATTCTCATTGCTGAAACTTAATCACAAGCAGTGAATGACCCTTGCATCCAGAGTATTTTAAACAGGACTCGGAAGAAATTATTGTTTGATTCCCAATGTTTTGGCTACTTGTCAGATGACAAGGCTTGGGAGGAATGAGATTGGACCAGCTGTGCCTGCATTATGTCATGATTTGGCAATGGGCCCCAGCTGACTAATAATGAATGATAAAACCAGCTGGACCTTTTCCATCTTCTCCTCTGTGGTGTGGTTCCGCTTTGTGCTTTGATCTGAGCTCAGTGGCCAGTGGGCTCCCAATGGAGATGTCTTCATAAGCATCAGGAGTGAAGGAATCTCAAGGCAGAAGCACCAGTCTTCACTTTAGCTATGCCATTGGATATGATAGAGTACGTTTTTGCAATAAGCATGCTTTTATGGAAGTCATGGCTTCCAAACCTGGTGGCAGTTCTTCTACTATAAGTGCAAAATTTCCTCAGTTTTCCAAATCTTCATTCACGGAAGAAAAGGAATAGCAGTATGCAGTGGGTTGTCATGTCCAAGGTCTTGATCTTTTGGGCACTTCTTATTCCCCTCCAGAAACTAATTCAGTATTGTTTTGAAAGTAGCTTTATTGCCCTCCCAGCTCTAACAAGCTGGTTTGAAGCTTTGATCTCCTGACTGAAAAATCTCTTCTCACTCTTAGTTTTCAGATGCTAAGGATAAAGATACTTGTAAGGACAATACAAAATTATTTCTCTATTATATGTGACATATGCAAAAGGCAAGATTTGTTGTATTTTCCCCTGTTTGCCTAAGCTTGTTCAGTTCAGAGTTTCATGAATTCTACGTTTTCATTAGATGTACAGTGATGATAGCTCATGGCTCCTGTTTTCGACTGATGAATGTTGTGTGAACCTTAATAAAAGGACAACCCCTGCCCTGAAATCCAAGTTGGGAGCCAGTAACTCCACTCCCACTCCCTCACCCTCCCCCACCGCCCCTGGATGATAGCAGTTAATACTGTTAGGGTAGTGGGCCACTGACCAGGCCCTGGCCTCAGGTTCAGCTGACTGAACTGATTCAAGGAACTGCTGGTTATGATGTGAATAATTTCTGGATGTGACAGATAATGACAGAGGCTGACAGAGATTACTGATAGCGCCATGAGGAATGGCTGGGTTTTACAGGTGGTTCAGCAGGAGTGATGTGAGAGATGGCCAAACCTCTATGAAAGGGAGTTTTAGGACCTTGGTAACCACATCAGAGATGATAGGAGGTTGAGATGACCTATGTCAGGAATGGTGTCAGGCAAACTAATTGGGGTATGGATGCAGGAAAACTGGGACCAATAGTGAAAAAGGAATTAGGCAGGAGTGGGTTTTTTATCTGGAAGAGGACTGGGGAAGAGAAAGAGAGATGCAAGGGTGGTGAAATAAAGTGTTTAGAGATGCAAAAAAGGCATTTAAAAGTTGTCACTGGGATACTCCAATGGTACCTGACAGGCAGCCCAGCACTTCACCACTGCTAGTACAGCAGGACAACAAACTTGTCCTGGCCCTACCACCAGTGTCAAGCCTGCTTCCATGACCTTGCACAACCATGGAAAGTAGTGGGTTCCTTCTTTTTCTGGAAAGGGAACAGGCAGGATTGATGCCTTGGACATTGTGGTATCACTGAGTCCATCCCAATTTCAGGCCCAAGAACATCATAAGAACAATCTCCAGGGGATAAGGCAAAAGTGAGGTGACTTGTACTCAAGACAGGCAATGGCTTGGGAGATGCAGGCTTCAGTCCCTTTGGGAAATGGGAACTGAACACAGGGGGTAAGTGAGAGGGCTGATGGCTAACCTCCTGGGTCATTAAATGACTGACACCATCACAACCTTGCCCATCTTACATTAGAAAGTAAGGGCTGTAACCATACTTTCTGTGGGTCAGATCTTGTTGGAGTCTTTCAGGTAAGCTCTGAAAAGAAAGGCTAAATTCAGTTGCCCCTGGGATTTTATTATATTTCTGATCCCATCTGGACTAAGGGTGGGTCTACACAGCACTATAGTTTGGATCAGGACTGTGCTTTTGAACTGAATCTCTGTATTGTCTTCACTTACTGAGCTTTAATTCACTTCATGGAGAGGCCTCAGGGAAACAGATTTTCTTCAGTTAACACCAGGCTGGGAGAAATTCATTGAAAGGGAGCTTGGAAGGCTTCACAGTTTCTTTTTATTGACATTTGAACCTCTTTGTCCAAATGGGCCAGGTAAACTACACAAGTCTTTTTGGGTCCCTTTTTTACTTTTAGGTGAGCTTGCTAACTGTGTAAAGGATGCTCATCATCTAAGTTAGTGAATTCCTTTGTGCACCTCCCTCTTTCCTTCTTGTCCCACTGCATTTTTTCATAGAGCAATGGTGTGAACCTCTGAAGTTTCCAGGTGCTTGAGATAATAACACTCAAAATATTTTAGAGTATGCTTGCAAGGAGATTACAGAGAATATAGGAGAGCATAAATGTAAAGCAGCAGAATTCTTCTATTTTCTTATAAAAATAAATTGATTTTATGAATCATCATAAAAATGGAGGTTTATAGAATGACAATCCTCTAAAAATTTTATATATGATCACTGAGGGCAGATTTCCTTACAGTTTTGTCATATCATTTTCTCTGTCTTTATCACACAAAGTAAATACATGAGCCTTCCTAATGGAAAACTTTCTCAAACATGATGTCAGGGGAATCTTTCTTCAGAAACATGCTGCAATTCTGCAGTGTCTGTTACTCTAAAAATATGAACAGACAACCTGTTAGTTTTATTTTTCTTCAGCTTCTGTTTCAGACCTCACAGAGTAAACACAACTCTCAATTCAGTAGATCTGGCTTTGCCTGAGCACTCTGTTGAAACAAATGTGCAGTAATGTATTTTATTTTATAAGTTTTCTATCAATTTCCCTGGGTTGGATTGAGCCTCCCTGGATGAAATTAGAGCTTTTTCTGGGAAATCAGACTGTGGAGAGCTCCTCACACATAATTGCAGAAAGATATAAGCTTGCTCTGCCCATCCTTTGAGATGAACAGGAATTGTATGGGGTAGAACAGCATGAAGTTCAGGTTAATATAAATCCTGTCACCATCAAGGCTTTGAGCAAGGTGTTGTGCAGCTAAATGGCCTCTGTTCAGAACAGGGGAAAGGACAGGGTATGGTATGTCAGCCTGCTAAAGCTCATGTAAACATATCCTACATACAATCGGGTGTGCTTTGACATCAGTCGCCACTGTGAAAGCGTTTGCAAAAAAGGGAAGAAAAAGACAGGCTACTTTAAGCAACGGTGATTTTGAAAACGTAGGAAGTGACAAAAATTAAACCTTTTTTTCGCTTTTTGCCTGAAGGTGATCTTGAGATGTCATGCAACCTACTTTGCATAAAAGCAGGCCACGATTATTTTATTTTAAAAAGCTGAAAAATGCTATCAGTACTCACATCATTTAGTATTTTCACATCCAAGTCTTTGAGGCTGGCATCTATCCAGGTAAAGCACAGCCCCATTACATACAAGGACAGAACAGGTAAGTTGCTGTCTTTGTGAGCTCTCAATTTTAAGTCCTAAATTTTTTAGTATATGCCACAGGCCCAATGCTGGGCTTTTCACTGGAGGTGCTGTACATCCAAGCACTAGGAAAATAGGTTTTGACACATCTGAGTCTTCCTGGAAAACCTTCACTTTCCAACTTGGAGTGCTACAAGACAGCATTAGCCACTTACTAGATTCTCAGATACTGGAATTCCCAAACCCAGAAAGATAAGCCCTAAAATGTACATACAGTGAGATCATAAAGTTGATCCGTACAGTAAGTCTGTCATGCTGTCTGATGGGCTTACAACTCATGCACAGATCAACTGAGCAGCACCGGTGCAAGGGATCTTGAGTGCCAGACTCACTTTAGATGCACTGCAGCCTGCTGGATCGTAACTTTCTCAGTCAGAAATGCAATGCAGAAATATGGGATCCCTCCAAAGAGCTCACAAACTATGCACAAGGCAAGCTATAGCAGGTGGAGATGGATATATGGGGGACTGCAAGATTGGTGTATTTCTCTGCATGCCAGCAGTTCTTACCAAGTGGGCCCTTACAGTCTGGGTGAGAAGGGGTAACAAATGAAACAAAACCTTTTCCTAAGACATCATCAACTAGAGTGTAATCCAGCTTGGAAAGTCAGAGATCCAATGCAAAACACACTTACTGTGTGGACAAAGATGACAAGCAGAGTACTTGGAGAGGTCTAGATACGAAAGGAAACCTTTCACTGAACTTTTTAAACAACAGAAGAATTTACAAAGAAACAGATCATGACTAAGTGGGAAGCATGAAGTATGTACTGTGAGCAAATCAAAACCAGATAAATATTTTTACAATGAAAGCTATTTAGTAGGTTGCCCTTTCACTGACTGTGCACAGGAAACATGTAATTAGCTGGATCAACTCTTTATTCCCATGACTGGAATAAAGGTAGCCAAAATGTTTCCTCTTGGCCATGTCCAGAATCTGAAAGCTATCAGAATGTTTAGAAATAGGAGGGTTTTTTGTTTTTTTTTTCTGGTGAAGATGTAGAGAATATTGCAGAAAATGGACTGAGAGGCTAATATTTTTGTTTGCGTTACATGTTTCTTAAACCACAGGAAAGCAGCATTTTTTTGTTGTTGGGTTTTGGTTTGTTGGGGTTTTTTGTTTTTTTCTAGAGCAGAAATGCTGCTTTCAGTAGAACATTTTGACTTGGAGTGAAATGTATTTACTCATGTTAGAAAGAGAAAAAAGTGAAGCAAACTTATCAACAAATCTGGTAAACAGGAAAAAAACCCAACCCTCACATGTAATTATAATCACTGCTGTTTGAGACATAAGTGATTCCTTGCCTCTGTCTGTTCTTGCAGCTTTAGACTCTTTAAAAAAGCATCTGATTGACCATATTGGCACACTTTAAATCCATATCTCTACAGCAGAGTTTGGCAAGAGGAGAGTGATTTGTAAGCTAACACATTCCCCAGGCACATCTCACAGTGCAGCCAGTTGTTGGTCCCTATAATGTAAGGGGAGAGAGCTCAGCGTCCCACAGGGTGGAGGGTCTTCTCTCAGCCTGTATGTACAGTAGACAGGGGGTTCCTGAGCCCCAACCACCAGAGGACACGCAGAATTAATAGTAAGTGAAGTCTGATATCCCAGACCAGCTGTATATGCTCTTCAGATACAAGATAGGGATGAAAAAGCTGCCAGCATCATGTAGTATCTAGCAAAATGATTTTGCTTCGGACACTGAGGTTATAAAAAATTTTCTGGAAATGCCAGCCCCTCAGCTGAAGAAATTCAGCATGGTGGTTCTGTAATTTGAAAAAATTCTTATTGAAATTAATTCTTTCAGCCCTTCCTCACAAGAAGCTAAAAATGGGCCAAGTTGGAGGGGATGTGGGTGTGAGAAACTCGTGCTGGGAATCGCAGCTGTAGTTTCAGTGGGCCTGCGAAGCTGAAAGAGCTCTTTTGCTGAGCCAGAGATGATAGAAAATCATCTAGATGTACTATAGACTTGTCAAGATTTCCAACAATTAGGTTTCTTCAAATAATTTTTCCACCTAGAGTACCTCCCCTGGCCTGATTCACAACTCCATTGCAGTAGTTTTATGCTGATATAACCTTTCTCAAAATCAATCAGCTAGACTGGTGCTGGTATAAAACTGGAGTGATGAAGTGGTGAATCAGACCCATGATTATAAAACAGTGTCTGTAAGAAATTACATAACTGGATCAGGAATATTCTAAAGAAATTAATCACTAAAAAAATAAAGCAGATGTGATTATGTCCAAACTTTCTAGCCAACAATACCATAAATGTACTGCCAATTAATTAATCACACATTAACCTGTTTTAAAAAAGAACTAGTTTAGTTCTAAAGTTTAACAAACCCAAAAGATGTGAAGAAGTACTGCTTTGCCCCACAGAGAGACAATGCCCTGCCCTTGCAGCAAATTTAATGGGCAAGATCAACATTTTCCTTAGTAATGTAGGATACAAAATGCATCAGAATGTGGCCTAGCAGTGAGCTGAGCCAGTGGTAATGAAATAAGCACCCATTTTGTGTCTCTGGGATGGGGCCTGCTTTGCATGACTGAACTGAAAGTTGATGCCCCACTTGGTCTCACCTACTCCATCTTTCTGTCTCCCTCAGCAGCAATGGGCACTGATCACCAGCAGAATTCAATCTGCACTGCTCTCAGGTCTCACAAGCAGAAACTGGGGCAGGATTTAGTTCAAATCCTATCATATAACAGAGTATTTGCTGTCTTATCTACACACATGGGAAGACGTTCATCACATCAGTTTGTATTGCTGAGCAGGACTCCAATCTAATACTGCCTTATAAAAGTGCTGGTAATAAGCTCAAAAATATTTTTATATATTCCAAATTAGATTTAAAAGTGGGCAAAATATTCCTGGATTAAGCTAGCACAACTTCAGTGGTTACATCATCATAAATAATTTGGCACAGCACGTATCAAAATGCCCAGCTTTGTTCCCCGGAGTGGTGGCCTGTCGTCCCACATGTGTTTGTCTCAGGATGCTACAGCATTCAAACATATGAATGGTGGCTATTTTGTGCCCTGTATGGCTGCAGAGTCTTCAAAGATTGCAATAGCAATCTTTTGGTTTGGTTTTTTTGGTTTGGGTTTTTTTTGTTTTGTTTTGTCTTGTTTTGTTGTTTGCATGGCAGTATTCAAAGGTCTCAGATTCTACGTGGCTTCACTATTTGCTGGTTTTCCAGTGCTCAAGCCAGAATCTGAACACACCACTCGTGCTGTAGCTGTTCTTTAGCTAAGGCTTGTGGACCATGTTCAGCCTCGCTTGCCTCCCAAACTGGCAGGAAGTGGCAAGTTTTACTTTCATATTATCCTGACAATCGCTTTTCAGCTGCATTAGGTGCCTTCTAGTTATAAATTCTGGACGACGCTGAAAGCACTTCTCCTGTTACACCTTGTGAGTGCTCACAGTCATTTTCTCAGCTGTTCATCTTAACCAAAGTGATGAAGTGGAAGTGGGTTTTTTTATCTTTTTGCCATAAAGAATCATTTCTCAACTTTAGGACTGGAAGTGACCATAGGACTCTTGCTCACTGAGCCCTGCAGTACCAGAACTAAGGGGACACTTGATGAAATTAGTTAAAAGGTTTAAACTGCCAAATTAAGTTCTTGCTTTTTGCAGAGAAAAGGGGGTTTTCCTGGAACATACTGGCATGGGGGCTTGAAGAGGCAGATATTTTTACCAGTAGGTTCAGAAAAGGATTAGATAAATTCATGGACAGCAGGTCTATAAGAAAACATGAAAATGCTTAGGCAGGACTGCATTCTCAAATATCCCTAATATAGCAATTGTGGATGCTAGCAAGGAAGGACTGGGAAAAAACACTACTCCTTCTCTTGCTGTTTTTTGGAGACAGACTCCTGGGTTAAATAGACTCTTGCTGTGACTCAGCAGGATGTCTTGTATGTTTTCACTCTACGTGTGTACTTTCACCAGTTTCATTCTCACTATGAACACACATACCATGGGTTTTGGACTTAAGTCTATTCCCCCTACGAGTTTTCTGAACAAAAGTCTTTATTAGCCTTGAGTACAGAGGGTCTTAACTTTATCTCACTTTCCTCATTTTGTTAAACTTCAGCCCATACTTTCCATTATGAGCTGGATTCTCTGCTTTATATGCTATGTGTGTGATATCCAGGCTAATGTTCATACCCCTGGCTTAAAGGTAGTGTGCTTCCTATCCATTTGATCTTTATACAGTGTGTTCTGACATCATCTGTAATAATTTAAAAAAATTTTTCTTTTTTTTTTTTTTTTAATTTCACACTGTTTGTCATGCCTGATATTCACTCCACTGACGTGCACACTCAGAGAGTACTTTAGAAATCAATATATTATGGTAATTGCAGAAACTAGCTAAGTTGTTTGTGAAACAACTGGGATCAGCCATGAAAAGATAGGGCTTTTGTCAACCATATTATCTTATTATTGATTGCCCTGAGATCAAAGTAAGCATGCTGTAAGATGCACTAAGGTACAAAATTGCCTCCAACTGCAGGGAGAGGGAGACTCCTTAAACACTTCACGCGGAAATCCTGGCCAGTAGTTGAAGATTGCTTTGGTGGTTGTCACACAAGCACACAGAAGCCGGTCTTTCAAAGGAAAAATTCTGACATTGCTAATGAATGTGTCATTTAAAGAGTTTTAAAACTGCTAAGAAATCCTGGCTTACTAGGAATGCTTGCCTTTCAGTCTTGAAGGCCCTAATGATTTTAGTTCATTCCCTCCTTTGCCCTTTTCTTCCTCCACTTTGAATAGACATGGGAGGAGTCCGTGCATATTAATCTTGTTAAGTGTGCTGGAGCTGATGGTCTAAAATCTAAACTGCTTGATTTAGCTGCCAGAGGTAAGTTTCCTCTTTATTTAACCTCTCTCTGGAGACTGATGAACTGCTTTGAAAACACAACAAGGTCATACCTTTGCATAACAGTAAAGTAAATTAAATATGACCTTTTACAGACCTAGTTCACCACTTCTTGTAATTCCTAAATCCCAGGGTTAAAAAGTCAAATGATTTCCCAGATAAGTGTGGCTTTGGGTTTTTTTGTTTTGTTTCTTGGGTTGGTTTTTTTTTTTAACCCAATGAGTTGATTTTATTATCTAAGTCATTCAATCTTTCTTCAGTGGTACCTGTGTTGCAAGTACTGTGCCACTGGCTGAGGGTATCTACCCAGGGTAATAGGCTGCAGCTAGTTTTTGCAACTTAAAACTAGCATCTTTGTTATGTTAAATCATCAGCTCCTTTTATGAGAAAACACTCCAAAACCCCATAAACAACATTTACTTACTTTTACAACTCATAATTCAGTATTCACATACATGGGCACTTCCTATCAACATCACTATATTTCAGGCCTATCTTAAAGTAAGAACAAGTGTCAGTTACATGATCAATTCCAAGCTGGCTCATTCTTGAGAATAATTTATCCTGTGGTGATGGATTATGGATGTGTTCAGAAGTTTACTGTGATATCCTGGCTGAAACAACAAATAACTTTTTGTATCACCTAGTTGCTTAGTTTTATTGTTTCTGTTGCATAATGGTACTGAAAAATCTCTGTCTGGTTGTAGCACCAGGAGACATAATTAAAATCTTTCTTTCATATATATGCATATATTCATATGAGAATGTGACTGCAAAATCTCAAAGTCAACAGGAAAATGTTAGGCAAGGTGTAGTTCTGGAAGCCACTACATGGAGGTAAGTATGCAATGCCTACTACTGTTAGAAATGGATTGTAAGATAGAGATGCCCCTTCAAATTTCTGTTTTGCTCTAGTATTCAGAATCCGAATTTTGTCTAGATAACTGAGAGTCATTTTCTTGTAATACATCCTGATGTGAACTATATCCCTTAGTTTAAGTAGGAAAACATTGTTCTATGAGTGGGAATTTTTATTTATTATCACAGTTCTACAAATGGATTACTTTATACACGTAGTGATATAACCTGCTCACCATTTCCTATCTTTGTCAGTCTCCTCTCTTCTTGGGTTGCAGGCAACGGGGGCAGGTGAGTCTTTATTGTGCTGGCAGCTAATAGGCAAAGCCATTATGCGGCTCTCTCGGATCGTTAATAGGGAATATTATCTGAAATTGACCTTGTTTGGGAATCGAGTGCCTTTGGCCTTGCTTCAAGACACTTAACATGAACAATTATCTGATAGTATGTGCTTTTAAAGGACTACATTGCTTAAGTAGTCTCTCCCTACAAGAAGCTCTAGTGTGCTCCAACATTTTCTTTACTAAAGGTTGTAGGCAGTATAACTTCATCTAATGTAGATCATGTTTGTCTGACTGATGAGAATTTAGGTCCAGGAATTTAGACCCACCAGTGCACTGTACACTACTATGGAAAGCACCACTCAGTGTTTCTGGTTCACATTCGTTACCAAATTTCTTGGCACATAAATAAGTTTTAGCTTCTTGGAAGAGACACTGGGCTGAAGTTTCAGTCAGTGCAAAGATTTGGATAAAAACAGGAAAGTCACTGTATGAGCACACAAAAAGTTTGGTCCTTGTTTCAGGTAAAAATTAGATCTTTTTCTAAATGCACAAAGTGTCCACTATCAACTATATGCTTTCATTGGGTTTCACTTTTATAGACACAGGCATTACCAAGCATGCTGTTTGAACTGCTTGTTTCAGGACTGATACTTATGTATCCAAATAGAGTAGTTTTTCTTGAAAAACACCGGTGACAGAAGAGGGGATAATAATGATTTTTGTATGATTTCTTTTCACCTGTCTTTAGGAAATAAATCTGTATCAGGTCTGACAGTAACTGGGACACATTAAGCTGATATAAGCTATCATTATTTTGAAAATGTACATATACAAGTAATACATTACACTGTCTCTCAATTGTGTACTGACTAGTAGTGGCAGGTGAGATGATGCTTTTTCTGGTTATGGTATGCATATTTAGACCATTGATGGAAAAGCAAGAATCTGAATAATCTTTGAAGCTGAAGCAAAGAGAGCTGTGCAAGCCCAGGCTTCTCCTTTTGGAAATCTATACTCCCTACAGAGAATAGTCAAAGTTTAAAATCAAAAGCCTGAAAGATGTTATTCTAAGAGCCAAAATAAAATGAGCATCTCTAAGAAATACAGATTACCAAATGGAGATTCCAGAACTTTTAAGATAAGCATATCACCATGATCATAATTCCTCTCCTTTAGGGAAATATAAAGTGTATGCTGCCTCTGTTCTTCCACCAGCAGACTTCACCTGGGATAAGCTACAAGCTTTAGCTGTTCCATCACTCTTTTCTGTCAGGCATCACCTTGACACTTTATAATTTTTTCACAGAATCATAGAATGCTTTGGTTTGGAAGGGACCTCAAAGATCATCTAGTTCCAACCCCCCTGCCATGGGCAGGGACACCCTCCACTAGATCAGATTTCCCAAAGCCCCATCCAATCTGGCCTTAAACACTTCCAGGGATGGAGCTTCCACACCCCCTTTGGGCAATCTGTGCCAGTGCCTCACCTCCCTCATAGTAATTTCTTCCTAACATCTAATCTAAACCTGCCCTCTCAGCTTGAAGCCATTATCCCTTGTACTATTACCGCACTCCATGGTGAACAGTGTCTCTCCCAGTTTCCTGTAGGACCCCTTTAAGTACTGATAGGTCATAATTAGGTTTCCTCAGAGCCTTCTCTTCTCCAAGCTGGACAACCCCAACTGTCTCATCCTGTCTTCATAGATGAGGTGCTACAGCCTCCAATCATTTTCACGACCCTCCTATGGACTCACTCCAACAGATCCATGTCTTTCCTGTAGTGGGGACCCCAGATCTGGATGCAGTATTCCAGGTGGGGTCTCATGACAGCAGAGTAGAGGGAGAGAGTCACCTCCCTTGACCTGCTGGTCATACTGCTCTTGATGCAGCCCAGGACACAGTTGGCCTTCTGAGCTGCTAGCAGACACTGCTGGCTCACTTCGAGCTTGACCCCCAAGTCCTTCTCCTCAGGGCTGCTCTCAATACATTCTCCTCCTCTGCCTGTCTTGAACAAAATGGTTTTATTTAACTGCGTTTTTACTGTCACATGGCTTCCTTAGCGTTTGCAGTTTTTCTGGCCAGAACATGACTTATAAGGATAACATAACCTCGAGAACCTCTCTTCCTCATTTTAAAAGGCCAGCATATCTCATTGCAGAAACAGTCACATCTTCCTGAGCATCACTGAAATTTAAAATAATAATTAATTCACCTTTTTCTACAGTTCATAAAGCCTCAATAAAGAAGTAAGTCCCATTTTGCTAACCGCATGGGCAGTAATATGCAGTATTTGGTGGTCAGAATCTAAGTGAATAAAAAATATATTGGGTAGAAGAAAATGTGCCTGGCAGATGAGGAATAAAGTCAGATAAAGGTTCAATCAGAAAGTTATGGCAAAACTGATAATAGAATGTGGACTTTCCAAATCCAACACCAGAGCCTTAAACAAAATTGCTGCCTTCTTCCAAAATATGAATGCTTCATTTCAGTTTTATCTTAGGATTCCATATCAGAAAGGTGAAGCAGGTTTCACATACCTGTACTGAAAGTAAATTTACCATACAGCAAGATAAATTATTTTAACCCCATTGTTGCAGGTTTGGGTTTTTTAATTATTTGTTGCATCATTTTTTTTTATGTCCTGATTATGTCACAAATTGATTAAACACTTGTGAATGGCCCATCCAGTGTGCCTCTACACATGTGCTGGGCTAAAGTACATGCAGGAGATATGACACAATGCTACATACAGAGCCAGCAAAGAGCTGTAACTTTCACCTGTACAAAGAATTTAGAAGGGAATCAAAAAGAGGGAAATTGTGACTTATTAACTCAACTGTATTTACAACATCATGAGTGCTAGTAGATGAGGAATTGCGATCATTACCTAGGAACCTAACAGCCCATGAAGCCAAGTGCCAAGGTTAAACAGACTGTCTAAACAAGAGGGCTTTATTGTCTATTACATCAGATTTGCTCAAAGAATAGGAATATAGTTTATGTGAATTATGTGTTTATCAAAAAGCAGTTTCTAGCAGATCACAGGGTGCATAGTTCCCAGTGCAACCCATATGGATAAATATCTAGTCTGCCTTTTGGGGACAATTTAAATGTCGACTGAAACATACACGCACGCACTGGGGAGTCTAAATTATTTCAATTCATTTCACATGTCCCACCAATAGCAATTTTATTTCATTAAGAGTGTGGGCAGGCCCTAGAGATCCAGAATGAGCTTCAGTTATAGCTTGAGGTGCTCTTCATAACTTACACATAAAAAGGGCACAAAAAAAGAAGCAATGAAAGACGAGGAGGGATTAATATTAAAGAAAGCAACCCCACATCAGATAGAATTTGTTCAGAATGTTAGAAAATTGTCACATACCTGTAATAACTACACTGTAGAAAAGACAAAGGGCCCATTCTGTGAGGTACTGTACCGGAATTTAATAGCCAGTTCCTTCCTATAGCATTTTTGTCTTCATTTGTTTGTTTTTTCTCTCTCCAGCTACACCATAATCTCTGAGGGCCAGGCTGTCATCTGTCTGATGCTCTGTTCTTGATGGGATTGTTCAGGATAACATAGTTTTGAATGTAAGTTAGTCTTGGAGAAGGAGGTGAACCCAGGTAACACAGTGGAATGTAGCCTGCTGCCCAATGAATCAGAAAAGGGCCCATGTCCTTGGTTTAACCGAAAGCTCAGCACTACCTGGGCTCACCTGGTTCCTCAGCACAGGCCTGAATTTCACCCTGAGAGAAGAACTTGTGTAGCAAGGTACACTGCTGCTAGGACATCGGGCTAGTCCATCTGTTTGCTTTCCTACCTGAAGTGCCTGAAAATTTATCCCCGGTTGGGAAAAAAAACAGTGCTATGATTTCATTACTTCCAAATGAAAACAGACACCTGAGCTTAAAAGGAGGAGACAAACTGATATTCAGCTGAACCCTGGCTCTGTAAGGCTTGCAGGACTAGATGAGAGGCTTTATGAAATATGTATGTGGCTGGTCATTCTGTAGCACCTGTTTCCTGTGACTGCTACTGCATTTTCAATATTGTTTCGCCTGCTTCCAGTTAGAGAAAAAATAAATCTGTGCCAATGCAGAAGAAATACCATGGGTAATTTTTTATTTCTGTGAGTGACATGATCTAAATAACACCTAAAAAGTGTCTAGGGAGGCAGGAAGCCTCTTACTTTTTGGCATGGCAACAGAAGTTTAAAGATACTTTTAATACAGCAGAAATAGCTGACAAAAATCAAATTATCAAGACAGATCTCAGCTGTCTGATCCAGTGGGCTAATGCCAACTTCTGGCAGTTTGAAAAGTGAGCCAATGATATATGAAAAAAATGCAACTGCTTTTTTTGCAAACAGGATATTTATGCTACATCTACTTAGTGAACATTTTTCTTTTAATATTAAAAAAATAAAGCCAGTCCAAATGAGGCACCTTTTTTTTTTTTTAATAGGAGAAACTATGATTCACTAAGAAGCCAGTGCAATGGTTGCTGTCCTTGAAATTATGAAAGAGAGTTTGATTTAATGCATTGACACACAATTCAGAACACAATCGCAACAGTTTATGTGAAAGAGTCCAGACCAGGCCTCATGATTTTGGGGATTTCTCTGCCTACAGAGGTTACTAATTGTGAAATCCCTCCTGGGATACTTATGCTTTACAGGAGAGTAGCCTGAAGAGCTAAACAAGTCTTGTTAAAGATCATCAGTTAGCAGAGCAGTATTCACATAAAATAATAGGCTTGGAAAAAATTAGTCGAGAATTTAAGCAAACAATATTGTTACAAGCAGCCAGCTATTCTCTTCAAGCACTTCAAAACAAATACAAATGAATCACCCCCTTGTGATTTCCTTTTCAAAAATCTAGGCAAATTGTTATAGTTATTGTGGCTGTTTCTGTAATTGATCTAGTTAAGATCGTACAGTGGAATGGATTTAAATCAGCTCCTAACGAGGTCTGATTAACCTACTGGATTTGTTGTAGCTGTTTTGAAGACTGGAGACAGCAACCCTGGCAAGAAGAGTGCCATGACACAGAGTTGCTTTGCTTCTCGTTCTTCTACAGAAGGGCCAGATCTGATACAACCCTCAAAAGCATGCAATTCCAAGCCAATGAAAAATAAGCTTATTGCTAATGGAGGAGGGGTGATCTTCTTTAGCCATCTTAGCAATGTCCTAGCTTCTCTTCTGCAGCGGGACTTCTCCCAAAAGGTCACGGGACTGCCTGCTGCCGTGGTGTCCCTGAGGACAGTTACTCCTATGGTGGCTGTATCGCATGTGTTTGCAGCCTGGCATTCTACCATTATAACAGGAGCCAAAAACTGTCATGGGGGGTCAGAACCAAGGCCTCTGTAGTCCTAAATTTTTTAGAAAAGGCTCTATGAATACCAAGAGGTGACATGGGTGCAATCTGCCCTTCCTGTATCTTCCATTTTCTTCCATTTATGTTTAGGAGATATGGAAATAATGACTGGATATCCAAGTCCCTGGACTAATCAATTGACTATGCTGATGGTTCCACCTTTAAATTTTTTGTCATGTGGAAAAATGTTGGTTTCTTTATTTCAAAATTTTCCAAATACTGTGTGGAATGTCTCCTTTTTATGCTGCGGTACAGGGAAATCCAAGTTCACAGGAATCCTTCTTTTTTTATTTTCCTCACTAGTTCAGAGAGGTTTTCACATATCTATCTTATCTGTTTCCTCCTTTTCATAGTAGAAAAACCCATACTTTGAATCTCTATATAGGAAGAGCTTTCCATAGCCCCAGTTACTTCCGTCCTCTGTCTTTGCATCTGTGTTAGTTCGGAATCCAGAGGCCTTAGTTACATCCATAAGTGCATTGTTATATTCCCTTATTAATGCTTCATTTCATTACTTGTGTCTTGCAACTCAGCAGAATCTTAACCTGTGTTCAACTGTGCATGAGTCCCTTTACTAAGTTTCAGTAAATTTACTTCCCTTTGTTAACTGTATTAATTCTCACTTTAATCAGCTCACATTAGCTCATGTTCATCAACTGGAAGCTTCAACCACTGAATGCTGAAGACTCTCTTGTACCCTCAGAGACTAGAGAGCAAAAGAAGCTATTTGTCCCATCTGCTTAAAGACTACTTCAGATGCCCAAAGGGCAGTTCAGAAGGTTAGAGTTTAATATTCATGTGTCTTCCATGCAGACAAGAAAGAAAAAGAAATTCCCATCTATTGGTTATCAAGGGTAGACCAATAAAATGTCTTAATCATAATTATTTCCCACGATAAATAACTACCAGGTACATACTGTGCTACCTAATTCCCTTCTTCCACATTAACATACACCTTAAATAGAGAAATTAATGTAGAAATAATTCTATCTCTCAGTTTGGGGGTGGTGGTGGTGATTTCCTGTTACAACTTCATTTCAAAGAACCTAGTGAAAAGTTCTTGGATGCCCTAAATGAAGTACTGCCAGATATTTTCCCTTCCTAAAAGGGATGATGAATGCATTCAAACACTAAAATTTTGCAAAAGTTAGCCATGACTTCAGAAAACAGTAGATGAACTGGTCGATTTTGAGAGTGACACAATGATGCTTTTACTGAACGTAGTTCAGTATTTGGGAGAGAGCCTGTTTGGTTTTACCAAAATTCTCGCTCAGTCAGGCAGAACAAACAGCACTATTTTCAATAACCAGTCCCATGATTTGCGATATTCAGTGTGCATGGGTTTTAAGGGGAAGGGAGGAGACCACAAGCTGCAGAGAGAAAATTCTGGAAGGACACTGATTGAATCACTGCGTGTGCACCCTGGTAGCATGCTGTGCTGTGCTGAAGTGGATCTGCGATTCACTCATTTCAACAGACAGTCCGTGTCACGAGAATGAGCCTGCGAGGATGCGCTTCGCTGTTCTGCACTAGGTAAAATATATTTTGAAAGCTGCTGGTAACTTCAGGGGACTTAATGGGAACCACACAGAAGGCTCTTTGTGGAAGACTCAAAGGCAGCTTTAAAAAAATGGGAAAGGGGCAGATTTTTCTCTTATTTTTCCTTAGTGTTTTAATTGAATGCTCTTAGCAACTCTATTTTGCTGATCAGGAAACCTGCAAGTCTCTGCATTTTATAAGCATGGCTATCAGTGATGCATGTAACTTGATGACTAGAATGCAGGTTTTGTTGGCTTGGGATGATTAGCTTTCACTTTTCTTCAGAGCTTGCAAGTATATAACATTATATGACATTTTAAGAGGGTTTTTTTGTCTCATCACAGCCTCAAACACTGCAATTCTGTTAACAGCCCAAGATTCAGAGCACATCTACTTTCAAAGCCTTCGATCCTACTCTGAAACTGGATAGAAATCAAAGTTTTTGTGCACCTGATACATTCAATGGGCATAAGCCTAGGGAATGAAACTCTTGTGTGAATTTTCGGCATCCCTTTTTCCACACAGGGAAGAATGGCTATCATTGCTTTCAAGTTATTATGATAGTTATTTCTGGTAGTAATTCCAGTACATTAAATGATACGAAACATAAACCAGTCCTATTATATTCCAGGACTAGCCAATTTATACAACAGCTGGGAATGAGATCAAAGCAGATTTTTCTATCTGACCAACTAAATCACAGGACACACACATAATATGCTGGCTGCTGACACAGCACTGTGTATCACACAGCAGTCCTAGAATAGGGAGGGAAAAAACCAATGTTACAATGCATATATTTTGGGAAGTGTTGCGCTCATATCACAACATGGGTACGTGGACTGAATGAGTGCAAAAGCTGACAAAGCTGTGTTGCAATGGCAAATTTATACCAGGCATGGAGCTGTTGGAGTGAGTCCAGAGGGGGGCCAATGAAGATCATTGGAGGGCCAGAGCAGCTCTCCTGTGAAGACAGCCTGAGAGAGTTGGACTTGTTCAGCCTGGAGAAGAGAAGGCTCTGGGGAGACTTTATTGCAGACTTCCAGTACCTAAAAGGGGGGCTACAGGAAAGCTGAGGAGAGACTCTTCATCTGAGGTTGTAGTGATAGGACAAGGAGCAATGGCTTTAAACTAAAAGAGGGAAGGTATTAGACAGTAAGAAATTCTTCTCTATGAGGGTGGATAGGCCCTGGCACAGGCTGCCCAGAGAAGCTGTGGCTGCCCCCTCCCCGGCAGTGTTCAAGGCCAGGTTGGATGGGGCTTTGGGCAACCTGGGCTACTGGAGGGGGTCCCAACCCATAGCAGGGGGTTTGAACTAGGTGATCTTAAGGTCCCTTCCAACACAGACCAGGCTGTGATTCTGTGACCACCAATGCAGTCCAAGTACCTGGACTGCCTGCGGGTGTGACTGGTGATGTTCCCACAGCCACTGCTCTGGACTACAAGTATGTCTGAGGCTGCAGATTTGTCAGTGCCCTCCAATTGCAGTGAAGAAAGAGCTATGGAAATTGCATGTTTCAGCTTCTTGGTTTGGAATGCTCATACTGGACATTTTGGGTACTTGTTTATGTTCTGCATATTTCAAAAACCAGACTGCCATGTAAAACTTTTAATTCTCTCAGGAGCTTATGTTACAAGGAGACTAAAGAAAAAAGCAAGCCCAAGCAGCTGCAATTTTCCTTCCTTTTAGCAAGACCAAAAAGTGTAGTTGTAGTTATTAATAAACCACATAACATTTGGAGAGCTCTGTAATCTGCATTCCTTATGTGTAGTCCCTTTTCTTTTAGTGGGAGTGCCTGCAAAGAAGGGAGAGCCTCAAGAGGTGTAAGGGAATTAATCCTAAATTTCCCAAACTGAAAAAACTGTCAACAACAAATTACTTCACATTACAGCTCTGAAAGACAGGTGGATAAAGACTATTATCTTCATTGCTGGGGTGCGAAGGTGAACTGGAGGTTTATTACATTTCCCTCGAGTCGCAGAGGGAAGCAGAGAGAGACGCCCAGGAATTCTTGTGTTATAGCTCTGTACTGTTTTGTGAGCCCATGCTTAGCATGAAATAAGAAAGAAAAAGGCACCACAATTAAATTTGTTTGACTTGGCAAGCTCTTAAATATCAAACTCTTGGGGAAACAGGGAGAAGGCAGCTACAGAACCTTTGCCTTCTCTGCTGCAGACAAAAGACAGAGTTTCATTACCACTTACTCCTACAGCAGTTCAAAAATAATTACCATGTAAAATGCATTTGTGTTAGAAGCAATTATTTAATTATCCTGAAACAAATTTTGCTAACTTAATTGGGAGTTTTGCCAGATAAAAAAGTAAGTAAATATTTCAGCAGAGTGACCCTGTGCATATATTCCCTGTACTTAAATGTTTCCCAGCCTTCTCTTAAATGCATAGAGGTTATAAGTTAATTTAACACCTACTGCTCAAATTCATACCTGGTCATAAGATGCTAACAGTCACACCCAACACACACCTTTCGTACAGTCCCCACCACCATTTCTGCTCCTCCATTGCCTAGTTCTTTTAGTTGGGCTGGTAATTCCTATCCCACTGTGCCTGTAGTGCCAGGACACCCACTCCTCCCCTGCTGCAGCAGTTTCTGTTCTAGTGAAATCTGCCTTTCTTCAGCACTCAGGCCTCCGACATGCTGGAAATGGAAGTGGGATCTGGGCAACATATTCAGACAGAACCTCTTCTAAAAGCCTTTTGCCACCCTGTGTCCCCATGTCGCTGCTGTTGCAGTGGGTGAGTCCAGTGGAAGGTCCTGCTGTGTCTGTGCTCACTCACGTGCTCAGCTCTGTCACCCAGCTGCCAGACAAAGAGCAAATGAACCTTTAGATGAATTAAACCCCCTTAAACTCTTGTGTTTGTTAGAGGGCAGGCTCAGCCCTGAGCCAGCCGCCCTGTGCTCCCTCAGCTCTAGCTGTGTGTTAAGCTCTCCTCTCCCTGAATGTTATGACACCATAATACCATGCCCATATTCTTTGTCATAACAGCCTTCCTTTGGTCCTCTCCTGGCTGGGAATGTTCACCTTCAACTTCCTATTTCTTTGAAGAGTATCAATTCCATACTCTGACATTCGAAAATCCGCTTGTCCTGTCCTTACCCCAAGATGAAATCTCCAATAGACAAAAATATGAACAGGTGAGTAGGAGTTAATCTTTTCCTTCCCTCTTTGGCACCATAAGCCTGCCTTTGCCATGCAAATTCAAGAAAGGGGAGAGGCTGTTCTAAGAAACCACGGGCTATTTGACAGCCAACCTAATTCAGAATTCATGCCACAAACATGATGGGCATTAGAAACCAGGAAAAGGCACCGGTGAGGCTGAAAGACTGAAGAAACCACATGGGGAAAAAAAATTACTACAGATACCATATATACTAAAATGCTTAGGATTTTTAAAAGGTGCATAACTACAGTATTTGAGCACTGTAATTGAAATATTGTTTTGTATTTAAAACATATTTCATCCCTTCTTTAGAATCACAGACTTTGAAATAAATGAGTTCTTTTATTATCAAGTTGGCTTCATGTTATACCAAATTAACTTCCATTAGTTTAATTACCCATAATATATTCTGCTTAAAAGAAAATGGCATCCATTTTGCCTAGCACAGCAAATCAAAAGTTCTCATAGAAATGTACTGTTCAATGCAGAAAGAGTTGATAGTTTTCTAGCAGTGAAACTAGTTATCCCTGATAATAATACAGAGAACAATTCTGACAGTATTAGACCAGATTAAAAGCACCAGATTCTTGCAACTTCTGTGAAACACTGAAGATAAAAGTCTAATCCTGTTCCTAATCCTCCCACCATGGAGGAGAATCACGCTCATCTGTTTCCCCTCTCTCTGTCCACTGAATATTTAGGGTGCCTACAGTGCCTTTACCCAATTCCATTCTGAACTTCAGCTGCAGTCATCAAATCTTATTATGTTCAAGATAAAATTAAATTTTGGACAATGTCTGTCCAAATGCTAGTTCTTTCAGTTTCATTCTGTCCACAGAATGCTGTTTCTGCCAGTTTCCCTTTGGAGGATTTAAACTCCTAACCATAAAAGCCCTTCCTAGATTGTGAAGGGGACAAAAAAAGCGCCAAACAACAGTGAACACAGTCCCCCCCATCCCCACCCCAAGACTGAAATAGAAATGAGTCTGAGGACACTTAGTAAATAAAAGGGAACAAGTAGGGCAGCATGGATTCCTGAAAACATTTTGTGTAAAGAATGGAACATATTGAGGAAGGAAAGCAGACATCACAGAAACCTTGACCTGACAAGCCTCTTCCTGTGAATATGATGAAGAGGCCACTTGTTTGTAGCTTCTGAGTGAGAATTAAGGAGGAAGATGTCGAAAAGTGCTGTTGTTAAATTCTCTGTTGGGGTAAAAAAAGTAAATTTGTGCTGAACACAAGCCTGACCTCAGGTTGCAGACAAATGTCTGAATTACTTTCATCTCACTTTAGAAAGTTATGGTGTCAGAAAGGAGCATACCACTTAAATTGCAAACATAAACAGAAATAAAGGGAGAGCTTTTACTTTCAAATATATCAAAAGGTTTTCAATTAAAACCAGAATTTGCAGCTCTCTATTGTTTCATTTGCAGCTGATCATTAAATTCCCGGAATATTTTGTACATGTATTCAGGAAATAATTTATTTGTTTTGAATAGATTAGAAAGGAAGATGACAGTTGCTGGTATGAAATTTACAGAGATGCTTATGATTTCTTTCTCTAAATTAGCATGGATAAATATATTCCAAGAGACAAAAATCTCCTCAGGTTTCTCCTGAGACAGATGTTTTGTTTCAGATGGGCTCCTATAACGAGTAACTGAAGGCAATTTCATTTAAATCTGTTTATACTTATGGACAGCTCCATGCATAAGCTCAAGATTCTGTATCTTCTAGTATCTTCACGTATCTTCTAGTCTCCCTGATTCCTATGTGTTGCTTTACTGTATTCAGAGGGGAACCCATTAACATGATCCACATTTGACGTGGTTGACACTCTTTCAATATTAATTCCTTGGTGTGTCGTATGTTGCATGATAATAGTTATTAATGTTCTCCGAGATCCCAGATATTTGTATTCACCGTTCTTTCATTATGGATGGAAAAAAAATAATCCATTAAGCTATTTTAAATATTAATAGTTGTATCAATACTATTAAAATAATGAAAATGCACATCCATTATAATCTTTATTTCTTTGGAAAAAAAAACCCAAACAAAACAGTTTGTTTTTGTCTGGATGGCTGCATCTACAGTGCCGTGCCAAAATGCAGTCTTCTTACTCCTCCCTCCAGAGGCTGAAAAACAAAACAAGAGCGAGTCATTTCAACCACACTGAACAATCACGCTGAGCTGTACCAGGACAAAAACATTAAATGGTTATAGGAATTCTGAGCCAGACCGACAGTAGATATTTAGCTGGTCCCTGTGGAAAGACAAGAGCTGTTCTAAAGTGCTGATTTCATTATAACAGACAAAACAGAGTCCTCATGCTGAAGAGTTATGCAAACATCAGTAATGTGTCAAGGATTGCCCTAGAATATCATGGCGCCGTGGAACTGTCATTACATACAAATGACTCCTTGTCCTCCATCCCATGCACGGCTTAAGTAAAGATAGTTAAAATAGCTGAAAAAATGTGGGGAGGGCATTTTGATGTATTTGAATTGTAAACGAATCTTCTTGAAAACTTGAGTTTCAAGCAGCTCTATGTCAAAGTAGACACTAATTATTAAATATATATATTATATATATCATGTCTCTGATTGTCATCAACTAGAGTTATGTATATGCCTCATTTCTTTGGTGGGTTAGGTTCAAAAGTTAAGAGGTCAGTGGAAATCACAGCACTTTCAAATGAAATTTTAAAAAGATCTAAGACATATAGAATCAATTAATACTTTTTTCTTTCTTTCTTGCCGCTGTCATGGTAGTAGGGGCCAAACACAAATGCCTGAGGGAGCATTCTGCATGAAGCAGACTTGCAGACATGAGAATTACAACTGGTTCTAAACTTCCCACATTTACTATCCATAAATAAGTTTTCAAAAATAACTTACAGGAACTAAGGTTTTCCTACCTTGTGAAATACAAGAGAGGTGTCCTTTCTCATCATAAAGTAATTCTATGTTTACTGCTGTAGTGTTAAAAAATTAGGTTATTTGTGATTATGCTTTTCAGAATGATCAAATTCAAGCCTGGTCATATAAGGGAAAAGTAGTAATTTTAATTTATATTCCTTTAAATGACATAAAAACTTCTAGAGTACATCCTGTGCTTTAAAATCTAAGCGTTAGTTAAGATACACTGAAAACATTTGACCAGAATTTATTGCGTACCACACACCATTTTTGCAATTCCAAAACATTGCATTAGACCATTTAAAACTTTTTGTAGGATAATAGGAAGATTCCAACAGTTGTCACTGAAGTAAATATAAATCACAGCTTGACTAATCATAAACAAGCCTTGTTAGAAAAAAAAGTGCTTTTTTCTAAGTGAACCCTCTAATAGAGTGTTGGTTTGGGGTTTTATTGTTTTGGGGTTTTTTTGAAAGCATGGTCTGGGAGACATGCTGGTGGCTTTATCTTTAGTTCAGAGTTGAATTGTATCTAAAGGTTATCCCGATCATTCAGGTTTTGAAGTTGTTTATATTTGACAAATATTTTGTTCGGACAAAGACCATGCTTTTCCTGAGCCACAACAGCTGAAATTCTAAAGGTACTTCACATTTATATGGTGAACTTCCAAATAAATCCTTCAAATATGTGTAGGTGGACTCCACACCTGGAGATTTTTGTTTGTGGGTTTCTTGTTTTTCAGAACAAGCATGTTTCTCTTCCCTATACATCTTTTTTTTTTCCTGCTTTGCAACTTGGTGCCTTGTTAACAGCTGATTTAAAAAGCCCCTACTCACTGTAAGCACTGGTGGGGAGCAGAGGTAGGTAGTGTGCACGTGCAGGTAGGGGAAGATGAAGGAAGAAAACAGCGAGGAGATAAAATTGTGATATAACATAAAACATTTACAGCTAAAACCTACAGAATTCCAGTTTGAAAGGACTATTGCCACCAGGAAGAGATTCTTAGCTTATTTTTTCTTTCTTTCTCCAATCTCTTTTAATTGTAGGTCTGCTTGAATCTATGCCCTAAGCAGCTTCTGGTTTCATGCCTTCCTCTTTTTCAGATCACAGACACAAGCAGGTCTAGTAAAGTTGCTGACCACAGACCCCTGTATGTACAGTGTTTGGTTTAGATTCCTGTAAGTATTCTAGCTGGATTTAGCAATAAGTCTTCCCTGTGGAATACCATGCTTTTCAAAGGACATCAGTAAAGCATTTCAGCAGTGACATCTGTCTGCAAGAAATACAGCATGCTCCTTCCGTATATCCTCCTGGCCAACTTTTATCATTATGGGACTGATCAGTGGCTAGCCACAGATCTGAGGCTACTTACAGACCAAATGGTGAGAAAAATGATTATCGAATGATGAGCGGAATGATTACCAAGCCTACCTACTCTGTTTGTCTCAAGCCTTGGACAAGCAGGCAGATGTCCTTTCCTCCTCTTCAGCCCTCCACTCTCTGATGAACAGGGTAACAGAAGGCCTGGGAGTCATCTAGAATACAAAACAATCCCTCACATTGCTAAATGGTTTATACAGGAAGAAAGTCAACTCTAATATTTAAAGTTTTCAACGATCACGCATTCCTTTAGTACTTCATTACTACAGAGGCCCACATTATTTTTGTGGAGGAAGAACTATAGGAAAAGAAAATGTAATTGGTTTCTCTTCTCCCACCTGGAATGTGATGGATTATTATAAACCCATGATTTACTCATGAAGCAGTATTTATTGCCTCTCACAGAAAGTGGGGTAATTTTATCTAACGGAAGCTTCTTATTTCTAAGAGTCTTATGAGTAAGAATGTAGGACGAGTTAAGAAACACTTTGTTTCTGTATTAGTAACCCACATGCCTTTGGCTAAGAATTACTAATTTGCCCATCAGTATTGACTTTGAAAGTCGGTTCACTACCAGATTTATAATAGCATGTAATCAAACTCTCACTCCGCTCCATGTTTCATTGGTGACACGACATAATCCATTTTCTGTGTGTTAAAACTCGGGTAAGCTCTTTTTGGTGTTGAAATGTCAACCGTGCAGCCTGACACATGTTTTGATTGAGTTCGGACATCCTGTTGAGCTGTCTGAGAAACTGGCTTTTAAAGCGATGCTTACGAAGAGCCTTTGGTACATATGTCTTTGCAACTGTTCTTTTGTTCTGTTCACACAATACGCCACAAAGTGAGGGGTTTTTCTTTTCTTTCAGTTCATAAAATATAACTAACAAAACATGTTTCTCTGTAAAATTTATAAATAATGTCCGTAATTAGATAAGAATCAAATAAAATACCTGACAAAGGACATTCAACTACAAATTCCATTAGACATCACAAAGGAGCAGAACAGCAGGACAGATCAGAAAAGATAAAACATAAAGGGATGAGGGACAAATAACTGAACAGTGAGAGATGAATATGAGGTGAGACAACAAACTGTAATAGAATTGAAGGACAAAGAGTAAAAAGGTCTAGAAAAAAGGGAATGACTGAATGGTGACTGGCATTTTTCAAGCTGTGAGAAAATAAAAAAGATGGGGAGAAAAGGCACTTTTTTGAGTTCTTTGCAGTCACTGTCCTGGCCACCTATGTTTCCAGAAAAAAGAAAAAAAAAAGCTGGGGGTGTGATGTACTGGTTAATCCTTAACCATTGATATGCCTTACTCCGTAAGAGTAACTGTAGATGGTTGAGAATTAAAGAGAAATACTTAATTTTAGAAACTACAGATAATTGAAGCACAATTTTTTAATTAGAAATTTTCACTTCTGTGTTTATCTCATTTTGGATTAAGAAACAGTCAATTTTTACTATCTTTTGTCATGTAGAGACCATTCAGTTACATGACAATCAGTGGCAGGAGTTCTATTGTAACAAAAACATAAAAGACACAACATTCAGAATAAGGCACCTTTTGGCAACGTGTAACAAAAGGTTTTGTACCACATTCAAAGGAGACGTAGAAGGAATTGTAGTGGAGTCCTTCATTTTTACCTGCAATATATAGAGGCTGGGACAAAGTTTGGCAGGATGCCTTTCACAAGCCTGTTAAATTTGGTCTTGTTCAGTTTTGGAGTGACCTTGAGGAGGTTAGCATCTACACTAACTGGACTCCGCAGTGCTCACCTTTTTTCTCACAATTTGCAATCCTGTAGTGTCCTTACAATATTAAAATGGATTTCAAACAGCTCTTCTTAATAAATACATATAAGCATGTGTATGGTGCAGCAGGTTTGACTGGTTTCTCATGGTCATTAAAACACAAAAGCAACAGCCACCAGTCCAAAGCACAGCCCAGGCTAAGCATGACAATGTCTACCTGTTCAAAAATGTTGTATTGGGAACACCAATGGTGTTTGGTTATACTATGCAACCTCTAGTCCTGTGTTAAAGGAAAAGAATTTCATCTTCTTCCCCAGAAAAGTCTATTTATTGTAGGTCTAAGAGTAATGATTTTATCCCTCACACGGATCTCTCTTCTCCTGCCAGGAGACAGAATTCAGATTTTAACTGAGTATATCGCTGAGCATATCACTGAGCCTGGTAACAATGTCTGAAACCTCGAATATTTATGATTTACAGCTCTTATTTGAATACTTGGATGCATTAACTTATTGTGAGGTATTCCAAGAATGAAGAGACATTTATCCATAAATGTGTAATCCATTCAGTGGGTTCTTTACACTTTTTACCATTTATGTTTGTAATGGTAACAGGAACTTGAACCATACTAGAACTCTTTAATACCTCTACAGGTTATCTTGAGTGCTGAAGAGTAATTTCCTTGGTATCCCACAGCATGATAGTCTAGCTTGTGAAGGTGACTGTAAAAGAGTGCTGCCACTTTCTCTCCTGTTTACTTAGAATTACTGAGTGAAAATGAACTTTTAGTTCTCTGTAGGTATATTGACATAAATTGCTTCTGCTTTAAGTAAACAACAGAATCCCCAGACATTCTGGGATAAGAATCTTTGGTTATATTTTAATAAATTAAGGGTTGATTTTATTTTTAAGTAGTTAAATAAGAGTAAAACTGGCAGCTTGGAAAAAATGCTAATGCATGACAAAATTCATGCTGTATCCTGAGTGACTAAATCCTATCTAATTAATGCTTGCTTAAGTCCAAAGGAATTCTCTGGAAATAAAATTACCTACGCTTCCTTTCTCCAGCCTAATGGACTGCAACATTTGGTCCACATTGTTTAATATGATAGAATTTACTTTTGATATGCAAAATATTTCAACTGCCAGGACTCTCATGCAAAGAAAGAAAATAAGAATCTGAGTGGCTGCCAATGTGAACTACAAATGCAGTACATTTTCATCAAATTGTCTCAACAAACACTCCTTGCATTAAATTCACTCTATGCTGAGAATAAATGTCTCTCATATTTTCATCAGATTAGAAGTAGCACTTCACTTGGAGCAAGTAGAATGATACTTACTTGAGTAAGGAAGCTTGAAGAATTTGTGTCATAGCGTATTTTTTTCAAATGTTACAAAAGAGATTAAATGTTTTGACTTTCAACTTTGACTCTGCCAGTCTGATGAAACCTGTGCTTACTTCATGAGCAGGCCATTTCTGCATCAGACAAACTATAATATGTGGTATACAAAAATAAAACACAAGCCTAAAAGGTATTGTGTCTATAGCAAAAAAAATAGGGGGAAAAAATCACAATTCACAGACACATGCATATGAGACAACTCATAATACTGTAATTTCCCCCTTACAAAATAATAAAAAATTCACAACCATTCAACATATGTGCAACACTTAAACCTCAAAGATAATAAATTCAACCCCTCAGGTGTGCTTATATATTCAGACCAACTTCTGTGCTCTAAGGCCAAGCCCAGTGTTTTATCATTTTAATCATCTAATCATGTGCAATGCACTAGATTTACTAGAACATCTCATTGAATCCTTGCTGATGCATGTTTACTGTTACCCTCTTCTTGCCCTGAAATAATTTTTAATGCAGATTAGTAAAACAAAAAAACACACACAATATAAGCTAGGTAAACAGAACGTATTTCTTTAGTATATCCTGGCATTACCATCATCTACCCCAAACAGAAGTCCAGAGATGTACATGGGGCTGAACACCAGCTTTCTTGTTCCAGACTGCAGGCAATCATCAGAGCAGTCATTTCAGCTGGATGGGCCAGTGTTAGTATGTAGCTGCTGGATCGTGAGAAGGAACTTCAGAATCTCAAAGTCTCCAAGTGGGCTAAGCACTGACAGGGAAATTGCCTTCACAGAACTAGCACTTCTACAGCTGCCACAATATGCACAGACCAAGAACGTAGAAATAGAGAAGCATGTCTGTGAAGGTAAACTACATGACTTCTTGGATAAACCATCTTCTATCATACAACAAGCCTGGTTGACTCTATTATGTGTTAATAAAGATGTCTGACTATATTTTGAGGCATCCTTAAAGGCTTTTTTTTACAAACATCCTGCCTTAGGTTAATAAGATCTGTTATTTTCATGCTAATGCAGTAGGTAAGTTCTGATTTAACCTTATTGTCACTAAAATACCTGTGTGAGCCCAGCAATGAAGACTAAACTAAGACTTGACTGTCATCAGCTCCACAACTCAGAAGAACAAAATACGTTCCCATTAATGAGGCCTTTCCATTGACAGGAAAACATATAAACATTAAAGAAAGGAAGCTGATTAGATTTCATGAAAGAGAAGAAGGTGAGAAAATTGATAACACCATGAAGCACTTATATACCCAATTAAAGAAACAAACGTCCTCTCAGATAACACCCTATTGTTCATGTGAATTTATGAGGAGTCTCTTCACATCTATTTTGCTGAAAATAAATCGGTTTTGTGGGTCTTGAAGGCCTAGAAATTTACTCTAAACAAGGATCACCACCACTTTGATTACTTTACTGCACATTAACTGTAAGAACTAAACTTGCAGCTAGTAAAATGCTCGAGCAAGTGCCCAAAGTAGGTGTAAATGCAAAAAAAGTGGTTGGAAATAGGCCATAATTGTAGATGAAGAGGCGAACACCCAGAAAAGCAAATATTTTTTCACAAAGAAATATAAATAAATAAATAATCACAACTTATTTTTGTCCAGCTGCACTTACCCCATGAGTAAAGCATGTTTTATTTGTGTGCAAGTCTGCTCTACTAGTTCACTAGACTACATAGTTATAATATAGTGTAGCAGCTAGCATAAGCTAGGCCTAATTAGAATTGGCTATTAGTGTAAGCCCATAAATTTTAACCGAGGGTTGTTTTTTTTCTGTATGAAGTAGCAGTAGACACAATTATGGCCTGTCATTAACAGCAGAATAGTTTTGGTGTGCTCAAGGAAGTAGATGGACAAATGACCCACTGATCATCAAGAACTTCAAAAGTTTCCAAAGGTGCACAGTCTGTAGTGATGGCAAAAAAGTAAACATCCATTAAATTCACACAGCCTAAGGGTTATCAAGGTATTCTCTACACTGTCCTAAAGCTAAGAACACCTAAGAATATGGAGTAACTGACGGTTTCTGAAAAAAGCTTCACAGGGATGTCCCATAACTCTTCATTAGGATCTGAGAACATTTCTCCAAACACGGGGAACCCAGAGAGACAAAAAGAGTCCATGAACCTGTGCCAAGGCTATGTGTAGTGTGACAGGAGCCACTGTGCTGGCCCACCAAACCTTCCTCCCAGTCCATGCCATCTCTCCTGTGGAATAGGGAAGTTGTGTAATGCATAAAATTCTGTGTATCTGTGATTTAAGTGCTTTCTTAAACAAATCCATTTGCCTTTCATGCTGTTGTTCGTTCTTAAACACGGATACCTGGACACTTGACACTTGACACTGAAGACATTCAAGTACTTGACAGGTCACATTCTTTTAATGGGCAATTGCAATGTTTATACAGGTGAAAAAAATGTAGCCTTCTAGACAGGTAAGATAGTAGAAGAAACTGTGTCTGAAACACAACTATTGTCATGGAACCTCTTCCTAGCTGAATGTGTGTGTGGACAAATTTAGACAAAGAATTTGCATAGTTTCTAAGATGGCACCATCATATTTTATCTTGCTCTAATTGACAACTTATCTGTGGAAGAAAATTATTTGTCAAGCTGTCTTCATAATAAACATCTTACAAACCATTTATTATGGATTGTTTTGTGTACCTGCAATTCTGAACAGATTGACTCTAAAAAAAAAGTTATCTGTGACACATTTTGGGACTTCTTACACCATGTTCTAAGGAACATCTAAGTACATGTTAATTATATACAACATAAATAAGTGCACCATTTTTAATGTATCATCTATTATCAATGCTGTCACATTCTTGCAAGAGCAGGTGAATGCAACAAAGTACCTCAGCTGACAGATGCGCACGTTTTGGGGTATATCTGGAATTCTCCAGGCTGGCAAAAGAGTGAAGTCAAAGAGAGTTTTATAGGTGTTCGGTCTGCATCAGGAATACAGAGCCCTAAGTACAATTAGAAGGATATTACAATGAAAGAAAATTATATGTGTCCTCAAGTTAGTAACCATGTAGTTTGATGCTAACCTGACAGATCATTTTAAAACTATTTTGGGATATGACTGTGTCAGCATGTGAGCCACACACACAAAAAAACCCATCAAACCAAAAATAAACCAAACCAGAATATAATACTAGAAGATGGATGCAGTCCTGCTCTGAAGGGAGATAAAGGTGTGGGGTAAAGCAGTGGGTTTAGGTCACAGATGCCAAATGCAGACACTGGGGCACCCTATGCATGCTCAGTTCTTAGACAACAGCTCACTGGTTTTGGAGCCTCACTTGATGGCTTCCTCATCCACAGGGGAAAAAGGATTAGCGGGTACTTCTTTTATGAAATATGCAAGACCCATCTAAAAATCAGAACTCCTGATTATACCAGCTATAGAACAAATACAGAGCTTGGGACAGTCCCTGTGCTAAAGGGATTACAGTCAACACGGTAGATGAAATAATTACTGTATCCTTCTTACATAGGAGGTAAAGGAGCTCAGTTCACATGAGTGAATTCTTCCAGTCACACTAAAGGGGGAAACTGTACAACACAGATTTAACCCTTAGTGCCTTGAATATTGCTTTCATAATTTCTATTGCCAGTATTCTTCATGATGCTTATGGAGGCTCTGTTCTTGTGAGCTTTCCTCTCACCCGCTGCCAGGGACTCACAAATCAATCTTCTACAGAAATCTGCAGAAACTCATGTCTCCTGTGTAAAAGAAGAAGCCACTGAAAGCTTAAAAAAAAAAGTCTCTTCTTTCTCACACCTATTTGCATATGTGTGTATTAAAAATAAAAAGCATGTGAGTCACTACATGGCATTTCTACAAGAAAGGTACACTGAGGAAAGGTAGGTCAAGGATGAGAACTGTAGTGGTGAAAATGGATTGAAAGCAAAACTCAAGTGTTTATTACAAAGCTACAGCATTGCCTGTGAGGGATTCTAGGGACATGGGAGGTGCTGAAGGGGTTCCGCATTGTTTGTCATGCTGCAGCACTACAGCCACTGGTCTGAGGGAACATCCCTGTGCTGTCCAGTGAGGCAGGAACCAAGATTTAATCTTCATTCTGATTCCATAGGTACCTTTTTTGGGAAAAAAAAAATTACAAAAATCAATTTGTGGCTAGCAGTTTGCAGTGCCTGTGTTCAGTAACCACTGCACAAAAAGCACCTCTGGAGGAGAAAGGTACATCCTGTCTTTTCTTTCCCTTTGCACATGTGATGTCCATACATGGGACCATATAAACAGCAGCTATTACCATCTAACATTCTTCAAGATAACAATAAAGAGGAAGAAATGACTAGCATATATCTGTCCTTTAGCCAAGTACATGCAAAATGAGGTGCGGGGACCTTCCCCACAGGAAGAGACAGTTACTGACTGGACCTGTAAACCTACAAAATGAGTGGATTCAAATCCTAAATCTTATAGTTTGTACATAAAAACTTGTCCAGCGTTTACCAGAGGGATGCAAACCAGGCCCTCACAAAAACAATAAGGCTGAGATCTTCAGATGAATTTGGGAAAATAAGTACATAAGCAGGCAGTCGGGGATTTTAACTCTGCCAAAAGCCAAAGGTCTGGGAAAAGCCTGTTTTCCAAAAATAATTAAAAAAAAGGAGCCCCTTCATCTCTTGCACCTCTGCCATCTGTATAAGAAGAAAATTAAGTAAAAAGAGCATTCAGGCTGCCACAAACCTACACACCAGCAATGAAGGCACCAATATGTCATCGTCTGTCTCAGTGGGGATTAATTTATCCAACTTCTTCATTGATGATAAAAAATTTGGAAGCTGTGGATGCTAAAATGTGGAGTTATGATGCTGCCACTGTAGTGAAGTAAACACTTAAATCATCTGAACATTAAAAAGGAAGTGACACAGCAGTGTGCTGGTTTCAATGAATGACATTCAAGAGTGTGCATGGTGTCATGGTGTGTGTATGCCTTCATTGCTATTGTCATCAAATGAGGAGTGTCCACAGGGCAGTGGCCAGCATTGTAACCCTACTGGATTGCTAAGGAACAAAGAGGAATGGAATAATGATGAAATAACAGCTATCATGCTCAAATACCAGGATGGTAGTGATACTCTTGGGGCCAAAAAGAAAAGGCAGCTGGTGGAACAGTGGGTCTCAGGGAGGTGAACTTGGTTTTCACAGAATCACAGAATCTTAGGGGTTGGAAGGGACCTCAAGAGATCATCGGGTCCAACCCCCCTGCCAAAGCAGGTTCCCTATCTCATATTACATAGAAAGGCGTCCAGACGAGACTTGAATATCTCCAGAGAAGGAGACTCCACCACCTCCCTGGGCAGCCTATTCCACTGCTCCATCACCTCACTGTGAAAAAGTTCTTCCGCATGTTGGTGCGGAACTTCCTGTGCTCCTTGGGGGAACCAGGAGCCTCGCAGTGCAAAGAGGGGCCACTCTCCCACTATCAAGAGGAATCTCTGGAGAGGGGAGAATGGCAGTATAATACAAAAGGGTCTATGCCCTGACTGCAAAAGGGATCATTTTATTAAGGTTGGTGGCAATCTGGAAGGGGAATACAATGATGCAGAGAGACCCCTTTGAATTCAGGAAGGTTGGGGTAAGGTTTTCAGGGGTCTCTTAAAGCAAATCAAAACAAAAAACCCCCACACCCTGAAGAATTGGCTTGGTAGAGATGAACTGGAAAAATTTTAAGTACTGACAATTTAAAGAAATTACAAGGAAGTTTCCCTAATGTACACTCTGATGTAAAACTTCTCTTGGAACTAGTAAGCAATATATTTTTAACATTTCTTCTACCAGTCTGCAAGCCAAATTTAGATGAGATACAGCTGTACTACCATGAATTAAAATGTTGTGCTTGTCCACTTATGTTAACAGCAACACCTCTCATAAACAACGTGCATTTCACATGTTCACATGTTACAACACAAAAAGCAAACTATACATCACACGCATTACTAATTGCAACCAACGCATAAGAAACAACACATGACCGCTACCCAATTTCACATCTGGAACATGGAGCAGTCAAACTCAATTAAGCCAAAAAAGCCAAATTCCATTAGAAAAATACAGTCTCCTATGTGACTGCATGCAAAAGAAATATGCAAGGTAAACTATGCCAGGTAGTAGTAGCCCCTTCTGTCTGTCTGTAACACAAACTATAGACCATTTATCTTTGTGAGACCATGGGAATTTGCTCACTCATCACAGTGGCTTTGCTGACAACATCTTCACTGGCTATTCAGGTAGACAGGAGGTTCAAGCTCTTCATGTCCTACTAAGACATGCTATTTAAATGTGGTTTGAAAACTAAGCAAGTAAACAAGAGACTTTTAAAGCTGCAGAACAGGAAGCACCTTTGCAATTTATGGAGGAAAGGTTAGACTAAAATCCTAGTTCCCAACACTAATGGTATTTCTGTGTTGATTTACACTCATATTTGGTGCCTGACAGTCTAAAAGAGACCAAGAAGAATTGTGAATGTCTGAGCTTGTTCTGCCTGTACATTTGAATATATATTCACTGTGTGCTTAGAGATAACAGAAACCAAATCTGTTTTATGTCTGGTGTCAAAATGAATTATGGACTGATAGGGACTGAGCATTTTTAAAGAAGAGAAAGAGTGCAATCATGTTGTTCATAGATTACAAATAAAGTATTGTCCACGGTATCTGTAGAACAACAGAACAACAACTGTTTACAGTTCAGACTTTTGCTCCAGACTCTCCACACCAATACAGGGCGGGAGGAGAGGGGGGCTCAGTAACACATGCCTACTATCAGGTGGTGGTTCTACTGGTCTGGTTTACCTCGCTGTACTACACAGCTGCTGTAGCTATAGGGTCACAGATAGCCAGCAAGCAAGGAAGAAGCGTTCTGTCTGAGAACCAAAATCCAAAATCCAGCTTAACTGCAGGAGGTTCCTTGGACAGATTCTGATAACTTTTGCTGAACAAGCAGAAGTTGAGCGACAGAGTGATTACCACCAGCATCTGACACAAAGCACTTTCCTACCCTCAGTAGACCAGACACTGTGCAGTGGGAACTCAGTCAGCCAGAATGTCCAGATGGGTCTGGCTAGGGACAACCAAAATACAAATAAGCTTGTAAACAGCTTTCTACCCAGCCCTGCAGGGTAAGTCTTTACTCTCAGGTTTCCTTTCCATGGCTTTCTGAGTTGCAGCAATACTCTTCCCTCTTAGCCTTTGAAAATGTCATTCTTCAGTGCTTCAGAGACCTAGCTGTCTGCTTGATTAAGTGTCCCAGTTGCTGGGGCAGACTGGTAGTCTTCAAGTTCCGTTTGCACATAGCTCCACAAGTCTTTTCTCCCTATCAGACCCTGTCCTCCTTCAGAAGGCTTCCGTCCAAGTGGCTTTTATTGAAGGAACATACAATGCAACTGAGAACATGCCACCCAGACTGTTACTCTTCATCGCAAATAATTTTAGAAGCTAAAGCATTCTGTCTGAGAACCAAAGGAAAGGAAAAAGGTTTTCCATTAAACATTGTCATTTTGGGTAGAAAACATTGCTGCATCCGAAATCCAGCTTAACAGCAGGAGGTTCCATGGACACGTTCTGACAAACTCTCATACGGGATCATTTCTTCAGAAGGCAAAAAATGCTTATTTAAGCATAGTGACTCATTTTACTTGATATAACTAATGCTTCTCTGGAAAAACAGCATGTCCATTTTTAATGTTAACACATAGAAGGAAATTTGCATTGCACAAAGTGCTGCAATGTGAATACTCATTCAAAGTTTCATAGCTGTTCACAAAAAGCAGAAAGGTAATATGTGACTCTGTTAAACCAGCTGTGAACCGCAAGCATGAAGACTGGAAACGAAAAGGGGAAGAACATCGATTTAACTAAGTAATTATCCAACAGGTTTGTGTGAACTGCCCATTGCGATAGAGCAAAATTCAAGGCAGCTCAGTTAGTAGTCTTGGATCCAGAGTTCTATCAGAATTTCACACCTAATAAATTTTTAAAATTGACAGTTTTAAGGCATACCTTCATTTTATTGACTCCAGAGCAACCACCTGTGAATCTGAGTCATTGTGAAGAAGGCAACTCAAAATTCATGATGTCCAGAGGAGGAAAGAAGATTGGGTGGTCAATTGTTCATCCCTTGTCCAAAAATTCTCGTATGCTTCATCCATCAATTTACTAATGCACAAGCTACCTTGGGAAAAGGCAGATACAGTTGACCTATCTGAAGTCTCTATTGTCATCTCTATTCTAGGGAATGCTGTTCCTTTTTACTGGTTTTGGCTGGGGTAAAGTTCATTTTATTTAGCATAGTTTGTATGGTGATATATTTTCAGTTTGTGACCAAAAAAGCATTGATAAACATCTGATCAGCCCTTACACAGAGCCAAGGCCTTTTCTGCCTCTCAGCCTACCCCACCAGTGGGATGGCTGGGGGTGTACAAGGAGTTGAGAGAGGAAACAGGTGGGACAGCTGACCCCACCTGACCAAAGGGATATCCCATACTGTATGATGTCATGCTCATCAATAAAAGTTGTCAGGAAGAAAGAGGAAGGAGGAGCAACTGGAGTTATGGCATTTGTCTTCCCAAGTCATCGTTATGCAAGATCAAGTCCTGCTGTCCTGCCAAATTTTTTCCCTGCCAATTGAAAGTAGTGAATTAATTCCTTTATTTTGCTTTGCTTGCGTGCGCAGTTTTGCTTTACCCATGAAACTGTCTTTACCTCAACCCACTAGCTTCTCACTTCTGCCCTTCTTATTTCCCCCTGCATTGAGGACTGTTGGGGGTTCAGCTGTCTACTGGGGATCAAGTGCAACATTTTTTGAGCTCATTTATCTTTTGGGTTCAGAAATTCCCTAGTAATGGCAAGCGCAGAGTTCTTGACTTTTCTAGCCTTCTTAGTACAGTGCTGTCTTGGACAGACAGGCTGCTTATATTGATAATCTCATGCTCAGGAAAATGTAAGTCTGCTTCTTTGGAAAGGGCTCCAGTCTTTAGGCTGTAATATAACAGCTGCATTTACACTGCCACCGCCTGCTTCTTTAGTCTAAAAGGAGAATAGATGTCCAACCCTAACGAGGCAATTTTGCTGGGTGAATCTCTACAGTCTTTAGCAGCAGATGCAAAATTACATTGCAGCAATGCTCTAAGCCACACAGATACAACCCTCCTCTGATCCAGTGCTTGGTAGAAAAGTCTGGAGCCACTAATTTCTCATAGCTTCCCTCTGTATATTATTTCCTTGAATACCAAGGTGCCTGTGTAGACTGCAGTTTCTCTGTCTCTTGAACACATGTGGAAATTGCATCTGAAATTCTGGCAATTATTTATTAAAATAAAATTGTTATTTGTATCTAATAAAATACCGTAAGTGCACTTGGTGTCATTATCACATAAAATTATTTTAATATTACCAAAATAGCATTGAGTCAATTAATAAACAGTGTTATTCCCATAACTGGTAAAATATAAACACAGGAGGGTAAGTAGAGAGGAGAGGTAGCTAACCTTATTCACTCTTTTTCAGTGGAAGATGGTATACTCACAACTTCATGGTTTTTGACTGCAGGGAATGAAGTGAAACCAAGTATCCATACAATCATCCCAAAATTATTATCCTCAGTTAAAAGAATAAATATTTGATCTGAATTATTTATGTGAAAACCAAACACAACTCCAAAATGATGGAAAACTACCCCAAAACAACCCCAAACACCCGTGCTAAAAAGCCATGAGTAATCTAGGTACGTTTAATCACTTTGCTCATTCTTTAGATCAACACTAATGACAGCGTCTGATTTAGGGGCAGTGAACTGCAAAACACTACAGAGGTAAAGCTGATGTCTTTTGTGTCATTGTGCTTGCTTCCCATGTAAGTGTTCCCCAGGTAGGATCAGTTCCCTGCCCTTCAACACAGGAAAGATGCGACCACTGATCCTTGTGGGCCTCTTGTGTTTAGGAGCTTGTCAGTGTTTGAGAAGATACCTTGTCATGTTCACTTGAGGCGCTGTCTCCAGAAGGTTCACTGTCCCACAGCAGGGTTGTAAACCATGTTACACAGAGCTGGAGACACAGGTTTTAGAGGAGCAAAGTCCTGTGCACAAGGGGAGCTAGTGACAGCACGTGCGTCTCCTGACCAACTTGTATCCTGCCAGCAGTAAACAAGACAGAGACATAAACACACACACATACATATATATATATAAAAATATATATGCACTGGATGGGTAAACACAAATATATAGACACATACATGCATATATTTATATACACATACATATGCATATACACATATGTCTATCTCTGTATACTTTTTAGAAATGAGAAGCCACAGATGTTGTGATCCTGTGCATATGGATGTGAGAGGATGGACATGGGTGGAAGAACATCCTATGGACACTTGAGATGCAGATTATCTGATTTTCTGTGAAGAATAATACAGTATTTATAGTTTCAAAAATGGGTAGAAAGATAGCTGGAAAAACAATGATCTCAGACTGTCTTATTATAGATGGCCACCGGGTCTCTAGACTTGATAAACAATCAATACTTGTGGTGATAATGAAGTGACTCATATTCTGAATTGTAACCTTGATAAACAAGTTCACTGCACTGCACAGAACAGCTCTTTGGACAGTTCTTCCTTGGAAGCCATTTCTGGTATAATTAAAGAGTTTGTCACCCCTCTTCTCCCCCAGCCAAGAGTTTCTCCCTCTTGCCTCCAGCAGTGGGTTTTTTCATTTAACACTCCAGTGCCTCACCAATAATAAAAAAAATCAAATCATCCAGACCACTGAATGGGCAATGATTTTTTTTTCCCAGGATTGTGACCTTCAGGTTGTTAAACAAATTTAAAAAAAATAAACTAAATAAACGCAATTTATTTCATAAATTTAATTTAACAAAAAAATAATAAAATTAATTTATTTAATAAAACTAAAGCCTCTCTGTTGGGTTTAAAATTTCCAATTGCATATTCAAGTTTGTTCCAAAATCAAATTATTATGTGACATATTCCTCTCAGGGGCCACATATCACTAAGACCCACTAAAATCACAGAAACACATAATTGTAGGGGTTGGAAGGGCCCTGCAGAGATCATCGTGTCTAACCCCCTACCAAAGCATGTTCTCTAGAAGTCCTCCAAAGTCCTACAGTTTGTAGCTAAGCATGTGAATATTCACACTGATTGTGATGGGATTCAAGAAAATGGCAGGTGCCTTGACAAACAGGGTTGGAGTCAAATCTATATGTAAAATGCACAGGTACTTAACTTTTTCTTAAAGCTCAGGCAGAGTGTGGGAATGATGCCAGCATTGTTTCAGAGAGATTCCGCTGACTGAGAGTTTCCCACTGTAGTTTTAGTTTTCATAACTTCTTTAGCAAAGTTTGTTAGGCTTATCTCTGTGAATTTACCTCACAGGTCAGAAAAATACTTCCGATATGCCAAATCCTCTTTCCCTAAATCACTAATTCTCATGAAACTTACAACAAGTCAGTGCTTTTTTCATTTACTTTGGAAAATGTATTTTCAATCTGTGTAAATTTCACTATAGCCAAACATCCATCCTAGGAAGACATCAGTACCTTTTCTAGAGTGCCTATTGAGATGCTTCATTAGATGTGGGTACTCCACCTCAGTGTCAAGTGCATCAGCACAGAAAGAAGGAAAAAGCTGCCGTCGTTGCTGGTGTTAGGCAGGTCTCACAGATAAATAAACTCCATTCTTATGCGCTATCAGCCCGGTGTCTTTCTAAACACTATATTCATTTGAGGGAAAAACTGGCAAGGAGGATTTCTCAATGTTTCCTTGTGAGATATTTCAAATCTCAGTGTCATCATCTACAACATTCATATTTCACACATGACAACACTCATATAAATTGTCATGTAGTAGTGCTTGTCATAAACCAAACCCAGACTACATTTAGAGAAAAATATATACAGAGAACAAGGATTTAGGGTTGACTGAAGCTGAAAGCAAAGTAAGAGATACTACTTCAAAATGAACTCGAAGTAGCTGTGGTTTAATTTTTATTCAGTTCAGTTTTTACCATTTTCTAAGGTGCCAAAAGCTATGAATGTAATCAGTAAGCAAGAAAAAGGTAATTTAACAAGTGAATCTGTTGTCCCAAGGAAGCAATACAAAAATAACCAAGCAGAAGCCAAGGTATACAGTCGTTGAAGATCCTGACCAAATAGAGACCATATCAGTGTCATGTCAGCTAATTTGGGTTCAAAGAGGAATGTATTTCTCAGAAGTAGATTTTAGCCCCATCTATGAATAAAAACGATTTAATGTTCCTTTGATTTATACATTATTACAACTTGTATGTAGATGTATTAGAATATCGCCCTGTCTCACGGAAGATAGCTTCAGGTGACAAACATTATAAAAGCAACATTTTCCAAGCAAGGCAGCTTCGTAGGGGACCAAGAACAGCTTTTCTCCAGTTCTCAGAAATGCTGGATTTTATTTGCAGGATGTCTCTGCAAGTGGTGGAAACTTAGTACATCTTACAGGCAATCCTATTTAAAAGCAAAAAACCCTGCACTGCAAGACTCAAGTAATTGAGCCTAGGAACCAGCTTTAAAATCCTGAACACTCTCTGAAATTATCCAGTGAGCCATAAATAATGCCGACATACCAGGAAAAATCAAGAGAAAAATAGAATGGGAGGAGGGAGGTGGAATGCATTTTCAGCTGAAATCAATGCTTGTGAAAAATACAAACCAACCAATATTCAAAGGGTCATGAGCTAAGTATACAAAAATTTACAGACTAGTTACAATAATTGTGCCAAAATCAGCAACAGCAAAGAAATTACATAATAAAATAAATACAACTCAAGAAGATACTCAACATTGTAAAGACCATATCTGTCATCACTTTGACTTCTTTGCTTTATGATCTGTCTCTTAATGTTCCTCATTATTTACAAAAAAATTCACCTTCCTTTTTCAGTTTTGTTAGCTTTCTGGGGAAGAAATTACAATTCTTTGTACCTATGAAGTCTTTTTCAGATGGTATCTACTGAAAAACAAACAGACAATAGAAGAAAAAGGAAAGAAAGTCAGTTTTGCTCCAGCCACTTCTCACCACTAGCATCTCTATAATTCTTAGAGAGGGAGAGTTCTAGGAGCTTTGTGAAACGGAAGGGATTTGTGCAGAAACCCATTTATTTACTCTGTCATTCCTAAGCAGCAGCCTTTGTGCCCCATACAACACAGAACTCAGGCAGACTTTCTCTGCTGAGATTACGCAAATTCAGAAGCTCAGGCTCAGAGCAAGATTTCTCTGTACACAGCACAAGATGACCTCTTAAGTCATCTTACCCTGTGACAATGAGACCTCAGCACCTGCACTGTAAAACCAGCGCTGTGTGTAAACACATTTCCCTGTCTCTCCATGGGAGTACCGCAGGGATCACAGCCCATGCCTAAATGGTGCAGATATACTTGAAGCCATGTCAAGTGATGCAAGTACAGCTCATTATCACACAGCAGTACCACACAAACCGCAGCACAGATTTCTATTCCCACTGTGATTTTAAATGCCTCCTTACAAATAAGCTTCTCAGAGGATTAATAGCTGGATTTTTTTTTCTTCTATATAGAACAAGTTCAAATGAGGCAGCCTCAAAAGTCGCTGGGAGACTCGCGCTCTGACATTCGCTTATCAAGCAGGACAAGGAGCTAGTGGCATTGCCCAAGTATCAGCATGGTTTACAGTAACATACATTGTTCCTTGCAGCCTAAATAGAGAGGCCAAGAGATCAGTGACTTCAGGGATGCTCAAGTCCTCTGTCCCCCGGTGGGTTTTAGTGAAGATGTTCATTTGCCATTCCGTGGGACAACAGCTCTCCAGTCCCATGTTTAGAAGATTAAACCAGCATGGTCTTCTCAGTCCTGTAAGGTTGGGAGTGCTCACCCAGAAAAGCTCAAAAACATTTTTCATTTTAATATGTTCAGCAAAATTATCTCTGAGAAATTAAATACATCTTATAAAACTACATTCTGACAGCAGGGTAGTGTTTAACTCAGAGTGTCACCATCTCCTTTTGATCTAGTCTTCTTACATTCCCTTTGGGGAAACAAAACAAGATTTTGAGGTACTGCTTGGATAGTTCCATTTGTTGTATATACAGTAATTCAGTCAGGACAACCCACCATAGGCAGCTCAGTCATGTATTAAACCAAATATTCTATACTTCTGTGAAATATCGTATATATTTATACAGATATTTGCAAATCTTAAGGGAGTAGGGTGCTCAGCTACAGTTTCTGTGTGCTCTTGACATAAAACTAACACCGGGGACCTGTGGAGATTCCTGACTTGTGAGTCTTCCAGGACTGAATTTATTAGGCATGTGCCTTCTACTCTAAGAATTATATTTTCAAAGCTGTCTGGGGAAGGCTCACCAGCACAACGGGTGACTTGAGGAATGCTGTGAGGTAAGTGTGCTAGTACTGCTAATTTATAGCAAAGAAAGCATGGGTGAAAGTCAGAGACTCATTACCATCAGCTCCCTTTTTCCCAGATACCCCATTCTGCATACTACAAGTCAGATCAGGCAAATTCTAATTTACTTGGTTGTATCAACTGTCATGGCAGTATATCGAAAGAGAGATACCTTGTAGACCTAACAGACTGACCTCGAGTAAAGAAGGGCTGAAGAGATGTATTTATGTATAAACATTTGTGTGCCTATGGACACACAAATGCCTGATTTAAAAGCAGTGCTGATCTTTCCTAACTAGAGTTTTGCTTTCACAATTCAATCAATCAACCTACCCGTCTCTCTCTATCTGTCTATATAGGTGGAGAGAGGGACTGGGAGACCTAAGCAAACTAGAAATACACAATTTAGCAGCCGTGGCACTGCAAAGCCATGTGCGCTCTACAGATGAAAAACAAACAAGAAAAAAAACATTAGCTAAAGCAAGCATTCTCAGCCTTTGTGCGGGGAGTCTTAATTTAGAAAATCTACTCAGGAAGAATAATTGTTCCCATTCATTATTTTGCCTGGATGACTTTTGCAGAACTGTTTTTACCATCAATTGGCAAGTTCAGTGGAAGAAACAAATTACCCTATTATTAAAGCATATTTGCAGCAAACAATAGATATTCCACATAAGCTGTTTTTATCCAGCCGTTTTTCCTAACAATTTCTAAGAACCTTATGCCTTCATCCTGCTTTGCTTTTGTCTTACTTGTGCTTAATGATGGGGTAGATCTCTAACAGAGGATGATCCTACTCACCTGGCATGTACCCCGGTGGGTTATGTTCCAGGTCAGGGTAGCCTCACCAACTGAAACTTGTGATTTTTGTCAGAGCTTTACAATTTGCAGTTTCTGTACAGCTCAATTTCAGCCTCTCTCAGTCGTTCTCCTAGAGTTATTTTCTACCAGCGTTCCTGTTATAAGCTACCTCTGTTTTGACAGGTGGTAATATAAAAACACTTGGAAGTTTCATCTGGGCTAATATTTTGCTAACCAAGGGAACTTTTCCCTATTAATGAGAACTTGATTTTTATTTCACTTCAGTATTTAATTAGTTTGTAAGAAACGATAGCTTGGGAATTGACCTGAGTATACTTTTCAAAGTCAAGTATTTAGAGTTACATCCATCTTGCCTAATTTTTGGCCTCTATGAGCTAGCTGTTGTATCTAAGTTACTCAGGTACAACCCCTCCACAGCTAGTGGAAAAAACTGAGTTGCCTTTTGGACTCGGTGCTTTTTCTGCCAGTGGTGATAGCAAAGATTAAAAGAAACCATTAACATCTAAACAGTGGTCCTTAAAAAATAGGGAGCTGAAGTCCAAACCCATAGTGTATTCATCTCATGCATCTTGATTTCCTCGAAAAATTATATACGTTTCATTAAACTTTTAATGGAGGTTTTGAAATGCAGGTTGCAGCACAATCTCTATTCCTGTCATTGAAATTGAAAAAGGTTTAACAGATCAATAACCAATGGATTAATGAGTCACTGATGATAATAACAGAAATTTACATCAACAGTACCTATTATCAAGAGCAATCACAAAGCACTTGGGAAGCAGATTTGCAAACTATTTCTGCCTAAGTGGTGTCAGAGGCCAACTTCCTTCAGAAGCCAGCTGAAGAAGGATAGAAAATAATCACCATTAAAGCAAATACTGCCCTACCAGTTGTGCAAAAGACATGTGTACCTGGTTCACAATTAAAGGTGCTGAAATAGCATTACTTCTCAGCTGACCAAGCATGGCCACTCACTAGCAGAAATCAGGTTGACATTAAATCATATGGGCTTTGCTGGGTGCCCTGAATGCCACAAAAAAGGGGGATTTTAAGACAGAACATTTTCCTAAGTGGAAAGGCCCTCACGTGGAAGATGTTATCACCACTAGACTGTGAAAGCCTGACATCACATGCATCAGCCCGAGATTATGCTAAGCCTCATCAACCGAAAAGGAAACATGCACCACTGAAGATCAATGTCACCCTTCTGAATATCTCCCAAGGCAGGCTTCAGGGCACAGGACACAGTGCAAACTGAAGTGCTTTTTAAACACCCCTATATCCTATGTGGTGCACTAATAGAGAGGTGGCAAAAAGTGAAGTGGGAACAAAGGCTGCTGACCCCACTGCAATAAAACTCCCATGGCAGGCGTTTATGCAGTAGTGCTTTTGAGCCCTGAAATGCTTGGCTTTAATGTCTGCAAGACTCGGTTTTAGTAGGTAATGTCAGTGGTTTCTTAACTTGTTTTCTGTAGTACATTGTGGATGTGCACTTTTTTCTCTCGCTCCTTGAAGGAAATGAAATCGTTCATTGTCTTTGTCCTAGAAATTTTGTTGAGTTGCAGATTCTCTAGCAATATAAGACAATTTTTTTCACTTTAGACTTTTGGGACTTGCAGCTCAGTCTTCAGGAGTGCTTAAGTACTGCAAGCAACTAGGGCATCATGGTCTAAAATGCCAAGAATCCCTTATCTTAGTCACCAGAAGCAGTAAAGAAAATGAGATAAAACAATACAATGCTGTCATGCATTTCTGTTTCCTTGATGTATTACTATTTTCTGATCACCTAAGTAGATTGGGAGCTTTCCTCTCTGTTTGTGAAATGGGTCCCTGGTCTATTCTCCACCTTCTTTATCCTATGCAGACAATTTTTTTTCCTGACTATAATCACAATTAAACTACACTTCTTTGCTATGAAAGCACAATGCTCATGTTTCTTTTATTGCTGTGAAGTTTCAGTTATTCTGCAAGCTGCCTAGTTTTTCAGATGCAGTGTAAGTTACGTGACCTCATTCTGCTTTTTGAGGAACCCCCTCTGTCTCCAACTCCACTCAGCCCCAGGTTCTGTGGTCTCAGAACCACCACCCTTTCATGTCCACATACTTCTGCTTGAACAGAAAGCAAAAAAAATGTACAGTTTTCCTTTGCATTAGCCTGAAAGTGATGTGGCACAGCCTCAGCAGTAGGTACTTGACTACAAGAACCCTGATAAATTCTGTAACGCAGCAATTTTGCAAATGCAGGTGGTATTCCTGAGATCCATTTAAATATCCTTCACACACAAATAGGCATTAGTCATCACCAATCCTTATAATCGTGAATGTATTCAGCACAGTCAAGATGCTCAGTTTGGTATCAGCTTATGATCAGAAAGGCAATCAGCTACTTTGGCTGGAAAACATGAATAGTAAGTTCAGTAAGGTGGGGCCATGTAGGTCATACAAAAACTTTGGGTTTAAATGGCTGAATGGACAGAGAAGGAAACAGCCCCCTATATTTTCTTTTGTCATTTCCACTGGAAAGAGGAAATGGTTCTCGTTCTTAGTTTCACGGGGAATAAGAAACACAAGTTTATTCCCATAAAGCAGAGAAACAACAAAAGAAGAGACAAACACAATACAGGAAAAAAAAAAATCATAAAAGTCTGGGTTGGGAAACAATGAAAATGTGCAAAGAAAATATTTGCAAGGAAACCTTCCAAGCCGTGATTTTGCCAGAAACAACATGACTGGCAAACTCTCACCTTTAGTGCCCATGATGTTACCTGGAGTTGTAGATGAACTACAAACTAACAACTTATGCTTACTGAAATTAACAGAAAGTTTCCCACTGACATTAACTGTTTGATTCATCCTTCTAATATAATGCAGTTATATGCAAACATAAAATGCCAAGAACATCTCCATAATTTTGTCTCTGTAATTCTGCAGATCTCCAGGAAAACTGTCTCAAAAAAGACAATCTTTTAAGAACAATCCCTTTGGGATTTTGCAAGAGTGATTCTTACCTTCAGAATGTATCACTTACCACCACCAAAGACTTAAATACAAAACAATAATGACAAAATGCCCAGAACAAAATAGCTTAAGGCCTATAACACCATATAAGAAACAGCTCTTAATTTCCCCTGTGGCTTTCTGTAATCTTTGACACTGCATTTACATTCTGCATAGCTCTCCAATGTGCACTAGAATCCCAGCACAGCAATATAAAAGTAAAACAGTTCCAAGGGGTTATATTAGGATACTGAGGATCTCAAAGACAATACATTAGCTATTGACAAGCTTCATGAATAATTTTATTGCATTTCAATTACTTTGTATCATAAATGTCTGTGCAAGATGCACCATCATTATTCTTTTCTCTTTCGCTTTAAAATGATTTTTTTTGATATGTCAAAAAAAATCCGTTTTCATTTATATGTCTAAAAATCACACTTCTAGTTTGAATCTGAAATATAATTAAAATGCACACTTCTCTGTTGGAGCTGAATGGGCATGAAAATAAGAAATGTCTTCTTGCCCTCCTTTGTAACTTAATATTGCTTTAATTTTTAAAAGGCCATTTTTTTAAAAGTAAGAATATTTTAGTTAATAATTTAGTACTCACTTCAATTAGAATAGCTATTAAAACTTTCAATGACATTACAATTAAAAGTTTGAAAATAGTTTTATGATAATTTCCAGCTCTGTACAGATTTCTGTTCTGAAAAGAAAGCATATGCAAAAATCACTTTTTTTTATCTTGGTACTGTCACAGTGTAATTCTTTAAAACTACTAAGCAGGGTTCTTAACTGATAATATATTTCAGTATATCTGAGGTGATGCTCTGCATACGATGGGTCAGCTTATTCAGTGGGTGCAACTCCGCAGGGAAGGCACTCTGCTCGGGATCTTGTCTGTGCCGCTCAGCAGAGGGAGGGACAGCTTGTCAACACGAGAAAATCTTTGCCCAATTTCTCTGTTTCACCTTGATATAATTTGTGATGAGGGCGAAGTGCCTTGTGTCCAGCCAGCCACCTCAGGGTTGTAATCCCAGCACCACCTGCCTTGGGTACATCTGAAAGCAGGAGAAGCCCGGATGTGAATGGAAAGCATGGTTTTCCCATGCTTAGCACCTATCTATTTACAGTTTTTCAGGGTAATGCCAAGACAGTATGCAACACTGTTAAATTGGAAGAGCCTCACTGTACATCAACTTTACAGACGTCTGCAGGATTAGACAGGAAGCGGGGCAGATTGGGCAAGAAGCCAGATAGTAGAGGGGCTGACCGAGGGAGCAGCTTTAGATTGCTGCAGATGGCTTTAGAAAAGCTGTGCCCAACCCCAGTCTGACACTGAGTGTGCCATGCCGAAGTTGTCAGATGTTTGCTTACCTTGGGAAGACAAGAACGTTTCATATACATTCCAGTGTTTGAATAGCTGCATATACATCTAATGTTACTTATGCTGCTAATAATAGTAGCTACAATAATATATTGGCCACACTCCGTTCATAAGGTTCATGAAAAGGTTGTCTAGCACCGTCTTTTAGCCCTTCTTATGGGTATGTTGTTTTACCTGGGACTTTTCTTCAAGACTTTGCCTGACCATTTGGATTGAAATTGTCCAGGCCATTGTAGGTCCCATGCTTCACTTCTTTTTCATCGGAAAGCCTTAGCTAACACAAATTCTTCAGCTACTTCTGAGAATGAGGCTAAGGAAAAAATTATTCTGCACTTTGGTAGGACTGGGTCCCTCCAATGTGCGGCAGCTGGATCACAAAGAGAACAGGAAAGGCCTCACCTTGTACTACCAACACAAGGCTCTCCAAAATGTGCCAGTTTATCAGGTTCCGTATACTTTGTAGACTCTTGAAGGCTAAAATGTCCTAGCAGTTTTTGTGGACTGAGGTTCTCCAGCCTGGAGCTTTGAGGTACTGAAGTGGGATTTGCTCTGAAAACATGACTCCAAGATGCTGCAGGCAAGTGAGGAGCTGCAAAATTAATTACAAATAGGAGAAGAAGTAGAACATCTGGGGTCCAAAGGAAATAAAATGGAGAAGGAAAGTGGGAGTGAAGAGCAGTGGCTAAGACCTGAACCTGCAGGGTATGGGAACAGAGAGAAGATTGAACCTGGGATAGAAAAAGGAGACAGTGGGACTGGCAGTTTGGAGTGTTTGTCACTTCATTGATTTTAACTATAAAAAGGCCCATTGACTGATAGAGTTTGATCTTAAGGAACAGAAAATGAGAGCTGAATGGAGAAGCAGGAAGGAATGTGGTCAAGGAAGGCTGGAGAAGGTATCAGTCAAGGCCCTTGGTGCACCAAAGGGTCCCAATCACTGAGGCCAGCCTGTAACCAGCCTTGTCTGCAGTCCTTTTCAGCCTGGATGACCCAGGTCACAGTCTGCTCTGACATGGATCTGACTTCTGTGAAAACAGCTAAGCTGTGAGAAGGAGCTGTGAGGAGTCTCATCTGCTGTGTCCACCTAAGCATCCTCCATCCCATCCTGGGGAGCAGTAGCAGGTGAGGACCCAGTCACTGTCCCCAAGCCAGCTCTGCTCACTGCCTCCAAGATTGTTGGGATGGGGCCACTGGAGGAGGTCCCTGTCCTCCCTACCCCAGCCTGCACCACACCCCACCTTTGCTGCACCCTGATCAGTCTAAGCTGAGAGAACCATCAGCTTGGTGAAGCAACTAAGAGACAGTAGGATGGAGTATCACAGCAAAGAGGAGAAAGGGAATCAATAAGTTTGTTGCATAACACTAGTCTGAGATAGGACATGGAAGTTGCTGTGTAAGGATCTGGAGAAAGATCTGGAAAAGTGACAGCTGGTCAAGAAGCTCATGCCAAAGGAGAGGGGCAAACCATGAGAATGCGAATGAAAACAAAGACTTGATATCCCATCTCCATTACAGTGTTAGTGAGCTGGTTATCTACACTGAGATAAGAAAAGTCTTGTCCCAGAAATGTACGTTTCTCTCACCTGAGTTTAAAGGATGGATAGTTTGAGAAAGTTAGATGACACTGCTCCCATCTCCAGTGTCTGGGAGTGGAAGCAGAGGATGCTGGAAATGGCTGGGAGAAGAGACATCAGAAAGGGGCAGACAGAAGGACAGAAGGAAAGTTTGTGTTAAGGTGGAGTGCACAAGGCAGAAAAGATTGTATTTTGGCTGAAGAGACCATACAGTACAAACCTTTTCAGAGTCTGCAGCATGTAGCTCAGTGCAGCTGTCTCACTGTGCCCTTCCCTGCCAGGAAAGGCCTGCAGGAACTGACAGGGAATTGCTTTAGCCCCTTCACCACCTCTTCACAGGCACAGGAGGATAAACCCGCTGCTGCTGTCAGTCACTGTGCCCACCTGCTGTGGTGGTCCCAAACTGCTCTGTCTTTCTGATGACCATGGGGTGCCTCAACAGGTACTATACAATACATTCTACCCACCCTCACGCCCCCCCAATATCTCATTTTAAAGCAACATAGAAAAAAACCACTTAGACTGTGGAAATGCAAGCATCTAAATTTTAAAGAAAGTCACATTACAAGTTTATTCTTCATACTTTTTAACACATCTTTTCTGTTCTGCAGCCATGAAGTGGACAAACAGACTGTGTGGGACTTCTGCCTTACTTCATGCAAAATGTTATTGAAATCAAAGAGCAGGAAATTTCAGGAGGAGTGAGGACATTCTCAGGGAAGTTGAATGCTGAACAGAACAGCTGGCTTTTAGCCCTGTCTCAGCCACAGAGTTCCTCTCTGGTGCTAATCAAGTCACTTCACCAACTGTTTCACAAAGACTAGTTGTTATGCTTGATTTCATGTGGGTTGAATGTGCTTAACCTTCCCAGATGCAATTGAAGCATCTGGGTACTAAGCTTTGAACAAAGGTTCAAATACAACACAAAATAATCTGCAATATCAATTTCTACAGCGTGGCTCATCTACAAGTAATGTATAAAATCTTCCCTCAATGCCTTTATGTGATTCAGAAGTTCAAATCTCATGCAGGTTTTGTGCAAATGCAGGGATTGTTTTTTCAGGCTGTGAGATAACATTGTGATAGGTGCTATACAAAGCAGTAATTTTGCTTTCAATGCAGTTTGACTAATTTGAAGTAACTGGATATACAGACATAGTGAGAGATGAAGGTTAAAAAAAAAGATTGATTAGGTACTCTGGGCCCTGTATGGTTCAGGGCACTAGTAGAAAAAGGAATATGTAATTAAAACTTTATCAGAGTTCATTCATGAAAAAGGGCTAGCTACAGTTGCACTGTTAACCTTAATCACAGCACTTCTTAGTCTCTTATCTTACAAATTCAGTAACAGTTTCAGGTGTTGTTCGTTTTTGTTGAGTATAGTATGTGCTGCGCTTGACATCTCTACCCTGTGGAATGTACCACATCTTGTCTGCCAGTGGCTTTTTGCTCAGAAATAGACCTGCTTTGTAAAAAACCTCAGTGTCTTGCTTCCTTAGTTTCTCTTTACCCTTCTTTTAGATGGACAAAAAAAGCCAGGTTTCTTGCAGGAGACAGTCTGTGTTCGGCTCAATTCAGCATGGCCCCTAAATTCCTGAAGACCAGATCAAAAATCAGTGGCTTGGCACCCTTCCACTACCACTTAGGAAAAAAAAAAAAAAAAAAAAAAAAGCAAAGCAAAGAGGCTGAAAGCTTAAGCATTTTCAAACTTTTCTGTTCAGCTTTGAAATAAGACTTCCACTCATTTGGTCTGAAGAGAGGAATATAAAGCAGTTAAGGTCCCTGAAACAATTGTTAACCATACAGTTTCCATATAATGCATAAGAAAACATAAATTTCAAAAGTCATCTAAAGTATCTGAACATCACAGGGAGTAATATTCTTTCACTGATCTGGATCTGGCCTGACAGTAGCCACAGGTTATATGCACAGTCATTTAACCAGAAGTACTCATAAAAACCTAGTTTTCTTCCTATTGGTAATGCTTTTTTTCTGTGACTCTCATGCCAGAGTTGCTTCTCAGTGCCATACCTTCCTAACATTAGTTTTCACTCTTTTTTCCAAAATTTTTTAGAGAGATCACTGCTAGTCACCCCTAGGTTTGTGACCTACATTGTTGGGAAGAGCTGATCTAGCATAATTGAATTTACCTGTCAGTGTGGCTCGGGTAGGAGTGCAAATGAGTGGTCTATGAGAGGATACCCTCAGAGATAGCGTCATTCATGCCTTATTCCGTGAAGTTTACTTTGAGCTGCTCTGTATATCAGAGTATTTCAACAATTTTATGTAGAACAATTATTCTTATACCTATTTTTGTATGTCAGCTTTCACGGGAAGGAAGCACTGATATATGAGTTAAGGATGGAGTGGCCTTATGGCTATTTTTGTTAGGAAAATTAAAAGATTTTATTTGTAAACATTGAAAGGCTTATTTATGGAAGCTTGCTGTCTCCTGGTTAGTTTCCATGGCTTCTAAAGAAAAATTCATTTTCAAGTCATGCGTGAAATAAATCAGGTAAAACAAAACAAATAACTCATTTTAATGCTGAACTGCATCTTAATCACCAAAAGAAAAAGCTGTATTGTTTCAGCAGAACTCCTTTTATTTCCTTTTCTTCCCCTACTTTTTCCTGGTTTGTTCTTCCTAGATACTGAGCAAATTCTCTGAACATACTTTAAGTCCTTCTGTTTGCCAGTTATTCTAAGAGTAGCAGCAGCACAGGGACATACACTTTGAGGAGAGCCTCTGATGATTTCCTGGTTCTGCTTTCTCTAGCCACTGGAGAAGTTGCTGTGCCATACAGACAGCCCTTAAATGTTCATGGTCTTCCATTCAGAATCAGAAGCCACAGTTCTGCTTCCCTCTTCCCCATGACTAAGCAACAAGTTTGACTGGCTCTTAGAGAACTCTGTGCTCTTCAGTGGTGACAGGGTCAGCTTCACTCCAGAGAGGTGACAGCAGTTTGTCTCAAAGCAGCACTAACTGCAGAATGAAAAAATCCATGTAAAATCTTTCCAGCTACCTACATAGTTGGTGCTTTTTAGCCAACTCAAAGTATGGCTGAAGGCATGCTCTGAGAAGAAGCTGTCTAATTTATCTTAGTGATATCTGTAGAAACTGGATATTAAGAAAAATTTCTTCTCTGGAAGGGTTGTCAAGCACTGAATCAGCCTGCCCAGGGAAGTGATTGAGTCACCATTCTCTTAAAAGTCTTCTTCAACCTTTCCCAATCTTTTCATAGATTCTTTGATTCTATGTATGGTTTGCAATACATAACACTAGTATGGACAGACTGTTAGACTGCTCTGAAGCCCGTTTAGAGGTAGAAATGCTTGAGATCCTCATCTTCAGCTGTTTCTTCTCAAAACTGTCTTTCCACTGCTGCAAAGCCAGGTCTGAAACTGTCAGTGTGATTTTTCTCCATTTTTATTTGCACTGTATTACAAAATTATTAGCAGCATTGCTTAGGTGTCCTATGACTGGAAAGCCCAAAGATGGAGACTTTGGAAGAGGTCAGAATTCTACATCTAAGTAAATATTAGGACTGGCAATGCTCACAATATATTTGAAGTTTTGCTGCACATTCATAAAAATATAAAAGTTTTAAATGTTGAATAAGCTAAACGGTCTGCAAAATTGATTTGACCCTACGTTCTCTTCAATCTTCTGCTAGACAGCAATAGGCTTTTGATGAGACTCTGTAGGAATTAACTCCAAAGGTTTAAACAGAGATGGGAGAAAGTTTCAAACTATGGAATTGTAAGTGTTTTACACTTGACCATAATTGTTCATCATGCCTTTGTGAAAAACACCTATTTCAGGCTTTTAAATTTGCCCTGACCCAGGAACCTTGTGACAAGTCCCCTTGGACAGTAGCACTCTGCATAAGTACAAAAGTATAAACCTATTTTCAGGGCCACAAACTTAAGTTAAGGACCACAAACATGAAAATGAAGCACCATATTTTATCTTAAAATTTTAATTATGCACAAAAGAGACATGTGAATGCAGAGAAATATATATAAGATCAACATAAATAACACTTCCACTTCTTAGCAAAAATCACAAGTCACAAGCATGAGTTGAGGTTAGATACTTTTGCTGTATTTTAAAGAAAGGCTGGAGAATGTTATGGTAGCCAATGAAATCTCTGAGAAAGTTAGAATTTGATATCTTGTAATAAAATCTCCTACTTCACAACTTCTGACCAGGGGATCAGGAAGGAATATTTCTTATCTTTAGAGCATCGCATACTCCATTATAGATTTTTTTCCAACTTCTCCATCTCTGTCAAATGCAAGGGCTTAAAACTGTGCCTGTGAGCGCTGCAGACATCAGCTCCAGAGCTCTGGCTGGCTGTTTTGTTCCTGCTGTGCAGCAGACAGGAAAACCAGAGACTTGCCCGTGCATACGGACTCACAGTGGCTCTCGTGTGGCTGTTGGGTGGCACGGCTGCCCATTTGGCAGCTTGACCAGCACACAGTTTCAAACAGGTTGTGAACTCAACCCAGGGGGCGGTAGGCTTACTCTGCCATGCCAACCATTTCTAGATCATTATTTTCTAATGTATAGCTTCATAAATATCTGATTACTTAATGCCTGCTTTCTCAAGCTGTTGCTAGATGCTTTTTTGTTGGGGTTGTTTTCTGTTAACCAAGACTGTCTTGCAAACATATGACTATGAAACTGTGCTAATTATGGAATTAGTTCCAATTTAATGTCTGGTTTATCATAGACCTATTTATGGATAGGCCAAAAGCTGTTCGGGAAAATTAGCAGGAAATGGGAAAAAGAAATATCAGTATGAGCTTCACAACTGTTGGCACTAACTGTGCCCTTACTCTCTACTTTAATGATGTTGTTTTATTTTTCTCATAGAAAAAGCTGGTATAAGAAGCCTCTAAATTCGGTAGAGCTATTAAGTTCATGATGAAAATAACATTAAGCTAATGTTCCCTGCTTATTTCAGCAAGAGGGTAGTGATGCTATTGGATCATTAAAATGTTTTACTAAGTTTAACAAAGAAATAATGGTGACAAAATGTGTTTAGCACTAGTGGAATCTTGTTCCTCATCTTATAGAAACACAAATTAAGCCACTGTCCCAGTCCAGAAAGGCCACAGTTCTCTTTTGTTGTTGTAGATGTATTTTAAGACAGTAACTTAAGCTACCTGAGTCTTTTAAATAATGGGCGAAGTAGTATTAGACAAGGTTTGGGAAAACATATTTTTCTTCCTTAAGGCATTTAAAATGCAGTGCTTGTCTCTCATTTTCTGCTGTGTTGGGTAAAAGCAATTGGAAGTGGCAAACCTAATGGGGGCAAGATAATTTAGCATTGTGTTGCCAGCTGCGTCCAGGATTTGGTCACATACTAATGGCTCCCATGAAGACAACAAATCTTACCCATTTCCTACTGCATTCACAATAACGTTCAGTCTTGCTTAGATTTGGCTACATTTTGCTGTGTTTTTAGTTGTACCCACAATGGAGACTATTTGTACTCAGCTGCACACATCCTGATTGCTGCCTGACCTGCATGGATGGGTTTTCCTTGCATGAAAACCAGAGAGCAGAGAGGTGCTGCAGTGTCAGGCTCCGTTAATGGTTGGTACCTGGATCTGGAACCTGCAAACATCTCCTGGGACCTGTCATCTAGATCAGGCCTGTGTGGACATTCTGAGCAGGTCTGAAAGTGAAAAAAAAAGCATGGATTTGAAATCTGAAACTTAACAGTAGTAAATAAATATATTGATCAGACTTCAAAGAAAATGTGTGGTTAGCTCTCTGCTTGATAGATTGTTTTGCTCTATAGATTCTGGTATTGGAAACTGCCTTTATGCAGTGTTTAAATGGATTATTTTGCTTTGCAAGTGGAAGCTGGATGAAATGTATTGCATCTTTAGGGAAGGAAGCGTCATTCCCTGATGGCTGGCCAAGAAATAGCAAAGACAGCAGCTGCCAAGGCAGCTGGAATTGCCATCCTCACAGATGGAGTCAAAGTGCTCGGCTGTAGCTGAAATGGGACGAAATGAGTAAAAACAGAAGGAAGGTGAAAATAGGTAAATAGCAAACCAGAAACTGTATCTTAATAACATCTGAAGGTTTTCTGCATGTCTAACACAGCCAGGACATATGTTAGGGTCTTAAAGAAGGCTGTATGCACTGTACACACTGCAGAAAGTGTAGTTTTCCTAAACAGAACTATAAAAGAGACAGAAAAATCTTTACATATCCAAATTCCACCCTCAGCAAGTACGCCGATGATACAAAGCTGGGAGGGGTGGCTGACATGCAGGAACACTGCACTGCCATCCAGAGAGACCTGGACAGGCTGGAGAGCTGGGCAGGGAGAAACCTAATGAAATTCAACAAGTGCAAGTGTAAAGTCTTGCACCTAGGGAGGAACAACTGTTCATTTCAGTATAGGCTGGGGGATGACCTGCTGGAGAAGAGCACTATGGAGAAGGACGTGGGGGTCCTGGGGGATGGCAGGTTAGCTATGAGCCAGCAGTGTGCCCTGGTGGCTAAAAGCCAATGGGATCCTGGGGGATATCAGGACAAGTGTGGCCAGCAGATTGAAGGAGGTGATCCTCCCCCTCTACTCTGCCCTGGTCAGACCCCACCTGGAGTATTGTGTCCAGTTCTGGGCTCCCTGGTGTAAAAAGGACAGGGGTCTCCTGGAGAGAGTCTAAAGAAGGGCTACGAAGAAGATTAAGGGCCTGGAGCATCTCCCCTATGAGGAGAGGCTGAATAAGCTGGGATTGTTCAGTCTAGAGAAAAGAAGACTAAGGGAGGACCTAATTGGTGTTTAGAATTGTCTTAAGCATGGGATGCAGGGGGAATCAGCCAGCCCCTTTTCAGTGGTCTGTGGAGACAGGACAAGGGGCAATGGCTTCAAGCTGGAGCACAGGAAGTTCCGCACCAACATGCAGAAAAGCTTTTTCACAGTGAGGGTGACAGAGCCCTGGGACAGGCTGCCCAGGGAGGTGGTGGAGTCTCCTTCCCTGGAGATATTCAAGACCCATCTGGATGCCTATCTGACCTAGGGAGCCTGCTTTGGCAGGGGGGTTGGACCCAATGATGTCTTGAGGTCCCTTCCAACACCTACAATTCTGTGATTCTGTGATTCTGTGAAATTTCTTTCTCACACATGGAGAATGGACAGAGAAATGCTGAGACTGGAAGAGACCTTGACAAGTCACACTGGGATTATCTTGAGGGTCTTGCTTTCTCCTAGTGCCTTTACTGGGCATTAGGTTGAGTTATAATAACACAACAGCTGCTGGATTAGATTAGCTGCAGGTCAATGTCCATTAGCAGACACTTTAAAGAAGAATGCAAAAACCAGGAAGGCATAATGTAATCTTGTCCCCGGAACAATCTTTTGGCATTTAGTAATTTCCGACCTGCTGGTCTTACAACACCAGTCCCTTTTCTCTGGTATCCTGGATCTGATCAATTTGTATCAGTGCCTGGTTATTAAAGTGATTTTAGATTGAAGTAACTCAGCTGACTTGAATAAGATCATTCAACTAACTAATCAATATAACTGAGTGTCAATTTGGACTTTTTAATTTCTCTTACTTTTTTCCACTGCAAACTGGAAAGAGAATGTAGTTTAAGAAACCAGTTTCAAGCAGAAATCTGAACTCACAATTTGCTTCAGTTTAGTAAGCTTAAGTACAAATAGCTATTTGAAGGGTTTTGTACAAATTCAGACTTTTCAACAGAAGAAAAAAAAATTGACCAAACAGGAAGATAGGAATAGCCTTTTCAGTTTTAGACTTTCTTCATACTTTCTCAAAAATGCTGTGAGAAAGCAAATTTCATGCCAGAGAACTTAAGTCTAGCAATGTTCAGTATACATGCTTATATGCTCATAAGCAGGCTGCTGAGGGAAAAGGAAAAAAGGGAAATACAATATGCAGACTCACATAAGAGAATGCACTTATTTAGGGGAAAGATAAAATTAAGGAGAAAAACAGAAACACAATTTCTGGATCTGGACATAGCTAGGGATTAAACATTTAGTCAGGGTTTGAATTGCAGTTATTTTTATTTCTGGGTGCATTGATGTCTCTGTCAGTCAGGTCCTCCTCAAAAAAGAGTTTCAAACAAAACTTAATACATGGACTCTTTTAAATGAAATGTGTATTTAAGTAAGCAGTGGAAATTATATATCTATATATGAATCACCTGCATTAAAATTGAGTTTGATGATGAATGCCACATGTTTAAATATAAGTGATAAAGTGCAAATTTCTTTCAAAGAAATCCAAAAGTAATTACAAATTAGCAATGTTCATGAACATGTCTATGTAGGAATCAAGTGATCACTTAGATGCTTGATCAGTTCAAAAAAAAAACATTTCAGAGACCCAGAACCTCACCACTGAGACTGTTTTGCCTCAGTGTTGGACTGGACAGATAATCTGCATCTTCCAAATACCATCTGTAACAAAACTGATACCAGATGCTAAGCACTGAATCTTTATGGTCTGGATGACCCTCATTAAGAAAAACGTAACCCAGATCTGTTTCTATGAAAAAGCACATACTGTGGAGGGACACTGCCTTAACTTCAAGGATTAATTAGTCACTGTTTGATCCTTCCTAACTGTTATCATCAATCTCCAATTTGATTTATTCTTAGAAATGCTGTTGTTCCATAAGGTTGATAATGGGTATTGGCATTGAGAATTCCTGCAAAAGACTATTTGTCTTATGTGTTCAGTTAAAGTCAAATACCTGCGCATCAGTCCTGTCAGACCCTTATAGGAAATCAGTTCTAACTTTAGGCCTATACTCTGCATAAAGTGGACTGTGGATGAATGTCAGGACATGCATCACAAAGACATCCTTTTCCTATTGAGAGAACTACCTGAAAGGAGGTTGTGTTGAGCTGGGGCTCAGCCTCATCTTGCAGATAACTGGTGATAGGACAAGAGGGAATGGCTGCAAGTTGCTCCAGGGGAGGTTCAGGTTATTGATTGGGAAAATTTTTTTCTCAGAAAGAGTAATTAGGCATTGGAATGGTTGCTCAGGGAGCTGGTGGAGTCACTGTCCCTCGGAGTGTTTAAGTAAAGGTTGAATGGGGTAGTTAGAAACATGGTTAGTAAGAAATCTAGGTTGTAGGGAGATGATTGGGCTGGATGATCTTGGAGGTCTTTTCCAACCTTAACAATTCTATGATTCTAAGCACCAGGTTGGCAGATATGTTTGAACCTTTGGTCCCATATAAAAAAATTATATGGTCCAGTGTTTCACCATGTGGAGCTCATTCTCGAATCACGGTTTCCAGATAGGAAACATGTCAACTTTATGGCATGGGACAGGCAAAAAAATTCTGGCAGTCTGAAGTGAGGTAGCCAAAACTTCTTCTACATCCCCAGAGATAAAAATAGACTTCAAATTCACTCTTGAAGAAATAGGTGAATAGGAATTAAGGTGCATTTCATGCTTTTGAAGGAGAAGCAGAAGGGTGTATGGTTTTCTTTTTGCTGAATTAGAAGCTAATGTTAGACTGGATTTACTTTAAGTAAAAAACAGTATCCCCTAAATGTGAAACCAGGGATCTTTTCCCTGGAATATTAAACTAAAGACCATGACAAAATGCAGTGACAAAGTGACAGTTAGACAGACAGCAGAATCCATGATATTTACAATTTTGTCAAATGAGTCCCCTTCTGCAAATGTTTTGGCCTTTGCATATTTACATTCCTTGTGCTTCATGCATTGATATGCTTCATGTAGCACAGCTTCTACACTCCATCAATTAATGCTGCTCTTCCTAGCTTCTAGTCGACAGGTTTCCATTGCTGCTTTGTTTCCTTGTTCGAATGCAATACATGCTAATTCTACAGTAAATGCCAGTTTACATTAGCTCAGCTGTCCTCATGACATAATTTGACTTGAAGTTATGCAAATGACTTCTTTCCAGATACCTCTGATTAGCTGCAAAAAAACACTCGCTAATTAGTCCTGAGATAATCAGGGGGAAATCACAGTTGATTACATATACTGCATTTGCTTCTCCAATCTGAATCGCCGTGTTTCCTTCCACAGGACCTGTGAGCACTCTGTAGAGTTTGCACCTTTCCTTCCCTTAAAAAGCACTTCAGCTTCTCCCTCACAGCTCTGCCAAATCAAACATTTCTTCTTGTACTGACTCCATCCAGACAGCCCGGGATCCCTGCTGACAGCCTAAGAGAAACGCCGGTCAGGTGCAGAACAAATTCTGCCTCTTGCCGAAGATGCAGACTACTAAGTCTTACTGGAAATACAGAGGTGTCAGAAAGCTTTACAACTGGCAGCAGAGAGAGACAGCACAAAAGCAGATCATCTGATTAAAATGACATTGTCAACTGACGTCAAAGTGACAATTTTAGAGGTCGGTAATTTACACTGTGTTTCCAGTTGTCTTGGTTTCAGCTGCGATGGAGTTAATTTTCTTTCCAGCAGCCAGTATAGTGCTGTGTTTGGGATTTAGTATGAGAATAATGTTGATAACACACCAATGGTTTTAGTTGTTTCTGGGTAGTTGTAGCGCTTACACTAAGTCAGGGACTTTTCAGCTCCTCATGCCCTGACAGGTGCACAAGAAGCTGGGAGAGCACAGCCAGGAGAGCTTCCCCAGGCTGGCCAAAGGGATATCATCCTTTTTTATCCTATTTAACTGTCTTTATTTCAACCCACAAGGTGTCGGGGTTTTTCCCCAGCTTCTCCTCCTCATCCCTTTGGAGGGGAAGGGGTGAGAGAGCGGCTGTGAGGTACTTAGTTACCAGCTGGGGTTAAACCACCACAGCAGTGGAGCTTCGCTGGCTTGCCTCACACTGAACTCTTCCTGTGCCTCAGTGATGACTCTGTAATTTATTATAATCCGTTTTTCAAATAAACAGGGACAAGTGAACTTCAGAGGGCTCAAAATTCCGATTCAATTTGAGTAAACAGATAAATGTTCAAAGGTTTATTCAGAATTTGGTTTCAATTACCTAATATATCTTGAGTCCTTGAGTTAGCAAGACTGGTGACCTTTTCTACATGGTTCCTAAACTCTTCTCCATATAGAGTGCCTTGACAGGGTAAAGAGTAGGTCATGCACCTCTTAATAAAAATTCGCTTTTTCAGAAACAAACCACTGGATGATATTTTCTGTAAGAGAAGGAGGAATCATAGTTGAGTTTGAGGTCATTTATTGCTTAACAGCTCCAGACACAAACATGCACATGAAAAAGCACCCAGATTTTATTTATAACTTGTATAAGTTCTGGAGGATACTGGAAATTCAGACCTGATCTAGTGAAGCTGTCTCTGCTTACTGTGGGGGGTTGGACTAAATAGGCTCTAAAGGTCCCTTCTATGATTCAGATGGGGTCTACAAATCCCCCTAAAGTAAAGTACTTTTGCGAAATTAAAGGAAATCATAACAGCAAAAGGGTGAAAACAGAGATATTTCAATGTGAATTTGAAATGAACTGCAGATTTGGTGAGCTAAAGAGATCAAGAAAGGAATTTTCATACTATAGCATTGGCAAGGAGGATCCGGTCTTTGCAATGCATGAAAGCATGTCTGTGCAAGACAAAAAGAAAAAAACTCCAAAGTTTTCCATGAGCTGGAACCCACTGAGCTCTGTGGAATAAAGACAGAGATATGGGACTAAGTTCTGCTCTCATTTATGACAATGTAAGTCTAAAGCAGTGATATCAAGTTTGAGTCTTACATAAATCTGATACCATGATGTTATCATATTACTAACAACAGTCTGGTTTCTTTTTTTTTTTTTTTTTTTTAAGGAAAGGATTGGTGTAGTTGGCTTTGATTATTAGTGGGATATCTGTTGTTGTTTCAATGAGCACTGCTTCCCTTTGTCAACTTGTTGCTTGGTGATGACTTGGAGAAACCAAGACCTATACTAAAGATGTCTGTATCATGAAAGGCAATACAAAGTGCCCAAAGTGGCACTGTGTACTTCCACATTCCCTACCTCTGGGGTATTGTAGTCACTGCTCTGCAAAGAGAAGCGGAACAAAGTGCTTTCAATGACAGTACAGAGCATAATCATCCTGGTATTGCTTTGTACAATGAAACCAAGGTAAAGTAAATGTATGTCATATCACCTATCCGAAACAATTTAATCAAATTCATTTAAGATATTCTGGAGGTGTTGTGACCTCACATGGAAATAAAACACTGAGCAGAAAGAAGAATTATCCACACAGGTATTTGGTTAATATTTGAGGTAGGATTTAAAGAAATCTATTAGCTTGTTCAAAATATACACCATTTTTATAACTTTTTTCACCTTTCAACAGCTTCTTACAACTTGTATCGTGGGCTCACCCCAGCCAGCAGCTGAGCACCATGCAGCCACTCTCTCTGTGGGAGTGGGGATGGGTGGGGAGGGGGGAGAAAAAACAACAAAGGAAAACCTTGTGGGTTGGGATAAGGACAGTTTACTGGGACAGCACAGAGAGAGAAATAACAACAGGGCTTTATAGCAAAATATACAAATATACACTGATGATACATAACACAGCTTCTCTCTGAACTGCACAACTCAGGCCGTACAGCTCAGAACCATCCTGAAACTGTACAACCTGGCACTACCTGCTCCTCTCCCACCAGCCCCCCTTTATGCTGAACATGATGTCATTGATATAGAATACCCTTTTTGGCCAGTTCGGGTCACCTGTCCTGTCTGTGTCCCCTCCCAGCTCCCTGGGCACCCCCCACCTTCTCATTAGCAGGGCAATAGGAACAACTGAAAAGCCCCTGACTGCTTGGCAGCAACTAAACCATCAGTGTTTTAACAGCACTGCTCTCGTCCTAGCTCCCAAACAGCATTCCACTGGCTGCTAGAGAGAAAATTAAATCTATCCTAGCTGAAACCAGAACACCTTGTAAGACACATCCATCCCATTAGAAAAACCAACACAGTCTTACCACTGCTTATTTTCTCAGAAACAGCTGGGACATAGTCAAGGAAGGGGTTGCAGGCCATATAAATTTTTCTAGCAGTCCAGATGCCTGCCTTCATTATAGGTACATGTAGCTTCCCTATCAGAATCAGAAGTAAACTCCTCCTACAGCAAATTTCCACACCTGGCAGGGTACATAGAGTCATTGACAGTAATGGTAAGAGACAGATAGTTTCTGTGATTTTGTGACAATCTAAATGTGTGTAATACCAAACTACATCAAAATTATTAGGCACTCATGCTATCATGTAGCCACGATACCAGCTTGTGTCCTACCCTTTCACAGTATGCACAATAATTTCCAGTCCGTTTCTCTGATGTACAGCCCTCCTCTGCTTCTGCCAGTGCTGCTCTTTCCCATTCTCCAAGTCAAGGCATAATTATAGAAAAGGCTGCACACCCAGCCCCTCTCTTCCACTCTGGTTGTCCTCCCTCTTGTCCCAGGGATGTGCTATAGCATATGCATGATTAATGGGGTAGTCTGTGTTCCCAGGAGAGGAGTAAGGGCAGGAGGCTTATCCCATATCCAGGGAATTAAAGAAGGAGGAAAATGTTTCCGAACCCCTTTGTTTTTTTTCAGAATCTATCACAAGTGGAAGTCTCTCAGGGACACAGCCCAGCCACACAAGGGAGACAATTGTTAAAGAAAGGTTAGTGGGGTACAAACCCCAAAAATTCATCTTATGTTCAGTCCCTACTGACTCATTTTCTAAAGGCCGCATATGTGCAAAGGCACAAGTTTTGCCTTAGTATTAGACAAATTATTCAAATAGAATTGTCCTCACAGTGAGGCAAAACATTCTGGAGACTATGTAAAGTTGTACAATGACAGTCCCAGTCAGTTGGAGGTAGAATATGTACTGCTATACTCCATTACAAGGTTCAAATATGTAAATTCACATTTGATCGCAAGATTCTGTCTTTTCTCAATAAATCCCTAGTAATGCTTATTCACCTATATGCTGGTAACTCAATGACCTCAGAAAGTTGTTCTGTTTTGATTTGTTTTGTTTTCTTTGCTTTTCCTGAAACAGTGGAGGCAAGTTTGCCTTTGAACTAGTTCATCTCCATGATGCATTTATTGTTATTTATATTTTATAAAGGATCCATTTGCAGGCTGATAAATAAACAGGTCCTGTGGCCTCAGATATGAACTATACAGACAGAGGAAATCCCGCTCTGCATTTTAAAAGCTGCATTTGAGCCTATCACAAAGTAATTCGTTCTAATGACACGGACATTTCCACAGCATAGTGGTCTGCTTCTACAAAAATCCCAAGACCAAAGCATCCTTACCTTATACAAAACAGTTGAAGTAATGCCAAAACATTTGATGTCGAGGCAGAAAATATCTATCTGTGACAATGTTTTGCAACTTGATGATTTTATTTCCATTATACCAAATGCCTGCTGTTGATGCAGTCATTTTTTATGACAGATTTTAGTGGGAAGGGAAAGCAGTTGTTCATTGCAGTCTTGATGATATGAAAACTGAACTGTCTCATTGTGCCAAAGAACAAAGGGTCTGCACTGCTGCTGAAATATATAACCGTATATTAATGCCCACTGAGGTCAACAACAAAACTCATATGGACTGTAGTAGTGCAGAATGAGAATTTTATTGTTCACATGTTCCTTATTTTCTTCCTGATAGGTTGTAAAAGGTACTACTTTGCATAATAATTGACTGGTTATCGAGTTACTGGGATAAAGCTAGGTGCATAAGCATTGAGGAAAGACTAGCAAAAGCAGCTTCCTTCCTGAGTTTGGTCCTGAATTAGCTGTGCAATCAAATGAAAGGTTTTTTGGTTTTTTTCTTCCCCCTTCCCACCTCCACCCCTTTGTCCTTATTAATTGTCCATCTGTGAGCAATGATGACACAGGTACATCTACTATTTAATTTACTACTACCCATCCTTTGACTCTACCTCTGAGTGTACCAGGGTGTGTATTCATTAAATCCTGCAAGTGAACAACATAGATGTTTTCTTTATTCCTCAGTCTCATGTTGAAGGCTCAAACTCCTCAAAGATCTGTTTCCTTATATACTTTAAAATTCAGCCTTGCATTTTTAGGGAACACAGAGGAAGTGCAGTAAAAGAGAGCTAGATCTCTAAAACAGTGAAAACCTGCAGTTATTCTGGAGACCCTGTAGCTTTTTCTCTAGAGGGAGATCAGCACCACTGAGAGAAACTGGAACTAAATAACCTCTTGGTGTTAAACCAAATGTAAAGCATATTTAGAACAATCAGAGGACCAGTGACCCAGCGGGACAGATTTTGTTGCTATTTTTGAAATTTTGAAGTGAAAAAAAAAGAAATATTGGACAATTTCTTTGGAAAGCATGTTTTGGAAAAGGAAGATTTGAAACATGTTTCCTACTAAAAGTGCTTGCTTTTGCCTCTACTTTTCAGCTTACACTCTTTTCTTCCTTATCTTATCCACCTCTGAAACTCTGAAATCTCTTTTCTGATCCTCCTCTCCTAGGTGCTCTCTGCTCTGACAGTGAATTAGTTTCTCTTGGGTTTTTTTCCTCCTATCTCTTTAGGTGCTCTTTGCTCTCACTTCAAGTTGAGGTCTTTAATTTTTTCTTTTTATTTTTTTAAAGTGAATATGCAAATAGTCTTTGTCCTTAAAAGTTGCATTTTACTTGTAAATTGTTTCTGGCTTTTTCTTTTCCCTTCCTTCTTAGTGGAAATAGAACTTCAAAGCTGGAAACAGCCTAAAAGAACCATAACAGCCTGTGACTGAAGAACAGCACTTGGTTCAAGACATAAGGACAGCAGAAAAGTTTCAGCTAAAAGGATGGTGCTTTGCTCCTTCAATTGTGTTTGGTTTGTTTTTCTTTTCTGTTTTGGTGTGCTTTTTTTTTTTCCCCTGGTGATATTAACATTTATTATTCATGCTTTTGATGTCTTTTGTTTGTTCTCTTTCAGTGTTAATATGGACAGTACTAAATGATAATAGCATTACTGGCCACTTACACTAATAGTCTTGGATTGGCACACTATACACTTAAATAAAAGAAGTAGGTCAGACTGGATTATTATTATTACAATGTGTGTATATTTTAATGATCACACTTAATGATTTTCTGTCTAGGTCAGCATCGTTCCTGTTTTATTACCAGCAGTATTCATATCCACCATCTAGTTATGCTTTACACATGTTCCTAAATAAAATTACACCACTAATTTTATGATTTTATATCATGTGAAAAGAATTTTTTAAAGGGCAAACTGCTCCTTATATAAAACTTACAATTATACAAAGTGGAAACCAGCTATTAATAAACTGCTTTTTCAGTTTATAGTTGACTGAGGAGTAGGTCAGCTGTAATCAAATGCAGTTAAATCTGTGTGAGACATTGCATCATTTCATCAAGCATAGAGAAAACACTGCTGTCACAAATACTTTGTATGACATCACTGGAAGGAAAGGCAGAGTTGACGTCTCAATAATGATTTTTCCTCATATGAGTATTATTTGACTAGTGTATCCCTCAGCAATTTCAATACAGAAATCATAGAATCATAAGCAGTCTAAGGTTGGAAGGGACCTTTAGAGGTCAACTAGTCAAAACCCCCCTCATTAAGTGGGGACATCTTCACTTGATCAGGTCTCTCAGAGCCCTATCAAGCCTGACCTTGAATATCTCCGGGATGGGGGCTCGACTGTTCCAGCGATCCACTATCCTGATATTGAACTTTTTCCTAATATCAAACCTAGATGTCCCCTTTTGAGTTTAAAACCATTACCCCTTGTCCTATTGCTACATACCCTCATGAACAGATCTTCCCCAGCTTTCTTATAGGCACCTTTCAGGTACTGGTAGGTCTGCTGTTAGATTCCCCTAGAGCCTTCTCATCTCCAAGCTGAACAAGCCCAACTCTCTCAGCTTATCTTCACAGGAGAGGAGCTCCAGACCTTTGATCATTTTTGTGGCCCTCCTCTGGATACGCTCCAAAATGTCCATGTCCTTTTTGTGTTGAAACCTTGTCCTGGTTTCAGCCAGGGGCTTCAGCCAGGAAGGGGCTAACCTGCTGGGCTCGGGACAAGTAACTCAAATTGACCAATAGGATCATTCCATGCCAGTTACATCATGCCGAGTATAAAAAGCAGGGGGTGTTGCAGTGTTGGCGCGCGAACAGCAGGGACCGGGAGGGAGCCTGCTCTCGGCTGGGGGCTTTGTTTACTCGCAGCGCGAGCTCGGGTCCTTTGTGTTGCGGCTGGGGTTTGCGCGGGCTGCGGCGCGGTGTCCGTTACGGGGAGTGCGCGATCTGAACTGCTCATCTCGGCAAAAGGTTGTATTGTTCATTGTTATTTGTTCTTCCCCTGTTATTTCCAGTAAAAATACCCTTATCCCAACCTGCGGGGATCTGGTTTTGGTTTTTCCCCCCCCGCTCCGGGGGAAATCTGAACGCGTGGTCCCCGGCTCCGGCAGAACCACAACATATTTTGGCGCCTGAACGTGGGACAATAAAGGTTGGGATAACGGTAGATCTGACTCTGACCCGGTTGCAATTATGGTAAAAGTTGTAAGGATGCTGTTTAAGATGCTGTGGGTATTATTTACAAAGGTGTGGTCCTGGCTGTGGAAAAAAAACCTCAGCAGGCTGTTTGCAGTCCTGGCAGGATGTTGTATCATCTCGGGGCTGCAGCTTCCCTGCCTGTTCCCATACTTTGTTCTAGTGTGCTTTATGACAATGTTTTATGATACAGTTATATTAGTGACTATGAGTTTAATCTGGAAAGTGTAGGAGGTTTTGCTGCCCTGTCTAGTCCCTGGGCTGAGAGGGGCTGGTGGTGGTGGCCATTTTGGTGAGAGCACAGAGGGAGAGAACTACACTGTTTTTTTCCTTTCTGGGCTAAACATAACAGCTCTTATGAGAGTTTTTGAAAACTTTCACCATCACCTTGACATGCAAACTATGGCCACAGTGCTAGAAGTTCTTCTGCACTTGATCCTGCTTTCATCATATATTAAGAGCAGGTTTATGAATACTGCTCAAGAGGTTTCCCAAAGGCAGGATAACCACGAGGGGCAGGACAACCACGAGGGGCAGAACATAGGCCATTACCTAAGTACTCTCTCACCCCCGATGACTTGGAGCTTCACTCCTGAGCAGCTGCATGACTCTCATAAAATGGCTGCATTTCTGAAAAAAAAAGTTGTTGTAGGTTTCCCAGGGATGTGAAAAGCACTGCACTGTGCTGGGCTCTGGCCACTTGGGCTCAAACACTGCTTGATAGCAGACAGCGCTGTCAGCATTGTCCGTACTGTCAGGGGGGAGGGGAAGAAAACAGATTGTCAGATACTGCAGCAACCCCTGTAATTGGCACTGCAGCTGTGGCAACCCCCGTAATTGGCACTGCAGCTGCGGCAACCCCTGTAATTGGCACTGCAGCTACTGCAACCCCTGTAACTGGCACTGCAGCTACTGCAATCCCCACAGCAGACACCACTGATGATCAAAAGAAACAACCCCCACCAGTGTCTGTCGCCCCGGTACAAAAGAGGAAATACACAAAAAAATCAGTTCGTACAACAGCTGATGATGATGATCAACCGGGGCCATCAGGGGGATATCAAGATGAGGCAGAACCAGAGGTTGTCACCCGATCCCTGTCCCTGAGTGAGCTTCGTGAGGTTAGAAAGGATTTTAGCCGCCATCCTAGTGAGCCCATTGTCACCTGGTTGCTTCGGTGCTGGGATCATGGGGCTAATAGCTTGGAGTTAGATGGCAGGGAGGCCAAGCAGTTGGGATCCCTTGCCAGAGAAGGAGGCATTGATAAAGCCATTGGAAAAAGGTCAGGAATCCTCAGCCTCTGGAAATGGTTACTGTTAAGTGTGAAGGAAAGGTACCCCATAAAAGAATACATTACAGGCCGTATGCCCAAGTGCAACAATATGGAAAGAGCTGTCCAGTACCTTAGAGAATTAGCTGTACGGGAGATAATTAGTTATGATTTGAACAATTCACAATTCCCTGCCGATCCTGATGAAGTCCTGTGCACCCCAGGCATGTGGCGAAAGGTTGTACAAAGTGTACCAGCAGGGCACGTCAATTCACTGGCAGCAATAGACTGGAGTGATACGGATCTACCAACTGTAGCCGATGTGTCTTATAGGCTACGCAAATACCAAGACAATATTTCCCTCTCTGTCATCGCAGCAGTAGAGAAACTGGTCCAGCGCCTTGACAACAATGTGTACAGCTCCCGACCCTTGCAGAGCAGTGTGGCAGCTTTTGGAAGAAGGCGTCCATCATCCCGAGAGGGAGAAAACCGAGGGTACTCACCACGAGGTAAACTGTGGTTTTACCTGGTTGACCAAGGGGAGGACATGAGGAAGTGGGATATGCAGCCCACTTCAGCCCTTCGAGCACGGGTAAACGAGCTGCAAGGTAAAACAATCGCACGTCGAGATTTCACCAGGAAGAACGCTGCACCAGTTACCACCGAACAGAACCCTCGACCAAGCAGAAGGCCTATCTACACTCCTGATATGTCTGATCCTCTTGAGGGAACCTCCAAGTCCTTCATGCACTCAATGAACGGCAAGTATGATCAGCAGCAATAGAGGGGCCCTGCCTTCAGCCAGGTGGAGGAGAGGGATAACAGAGTTTACTGGACGGTGTGGATTCGATGGCCTGGCACGTCAGACCCACAAGAGTACAAGGCTCTAGTGGATACTGGTGCCCAGTGTACTTTAATGCCGTCAAATTATAAAGGCACAGAACCTGTTTGCATTTCTGGAGTCACAGGGGGGTCCCAACAATTGACTGTACTAGAGGCTGAGGTAAGCCTGACTGGAAAGGACTGGGAGAAACACCCCATTGTGACTGGCCCAGAAGCTCCATGCATTCTAGGTATAGACTATCTCCGTAGAGGGTATTTCAAAGACCCAAAAGGGTACCGGTTGTCTTTTGGAATAGCTGCTGTGGAGACAGACGAAATTGAACAGTTGTGTAACTTGCCTGGACTCTCAGAGGATCCTTCTGTTGTGGGGTTGTTGAAAGTTGAAGAACAGCAAGTGCCAATTGCTACAAAAACAGTACACAGACGACAGTACCGAACCAACCGAGATTCTCTGATCCCCATCCACAACCTGATTCGTCAACTGGAGAGTCAAGGAGTGATCAGCCGGACTCGCTCAACCTTTAATAGTCCCATATGGCCAGTGCGGAAGTCCAATGGAGAGTGGAGGCTGACAGTAGATTATCGTGGCCTAAATGAAGTCACTCCAGGTATGAGTGCTGCTGTGCCGGACATGCTGGAACTCCAATATGAATTGGAATCGAAAGCAGCTAAGTGGTACGCCACGATTGACATTGCCAATGCCTTCTTCTCAATCCCACTGGCGCCAGAGTGCAGGCCACAATTCGCTTTCACCTGGAGAGGTACACAATATACGTGGAATCGTCTGCCCCAGGGGTGGAAACACAGTCCCACCATCTGCCATGGACTAGTCCAGACCACTTTGGAAAAGGGTGAAGCACCAGAGCATTTACAGTACATTGACGACATCATTGTATGGGGCGACACAGCAGAAGAAGTGTTTAAGAAAGGAGAAAAGATAATTCAAATCCTCTTAAAGGCTGGCCTTGCCATAAAACAAAGTAAAGTCAAGGGTCCTGCACAAGAGATCCAGTTTTTAGGAATAAAATGGCAGGATGGACGTCGTCAGATCCCCATGGACATTATCAATAAAATAGCAGCCATGTCTCCACCAAACAATAAAAAGGAAACACAGGCTTTCTTGGGCGTTATAGGTTTTTGGCGAATGCATGTGCCAAACTACAGTTTTATTGTGAGCCCACTCTACCATGTGACTCGAAAGAAGAATGACTTCCAATGGGGCCCTGAGCAGCAGCAAGCCTTTGAGCAGATTAAACGTGAGATAGTCCACGCAGTAGCCCTTGGACCTGTCCGGACAGGGACAGATATTAAAAACGTGCTCTACACTGCAGCGGGGGAGAATGGCCCTACTTGGAGCCTCTGGCAGAAAGCACAAGGGGAGACTCGGGGTCGACCGCTGGGTTTTTGGAGTCGGGGCTACAAAGGATCAGAGGCCAATTACACTCCAACAGAAAAAGAAATATTGGCCGCCTATGAAGGAGTTCGAGCTGCTTCAGAGGTGATTGGAACTGAAGCCCAGCTCCTCCTGGCACCCCGACTGCCAGTGCTGGGCTGGATGTTCAAAGGGAAGGTCCCTTCTACGCATCATGCCACTGATGCTACATGGAGCAAGTGGGTTGCATTAATTACACAGCGAGCTCGAATAGGAAATCCCAATCGCCCCGGAATTGTGGAAGTAATCACAGACTGGCCAGAAGGCAAGGATTTTGGAATGTCACCAGAGGATGAGGAGGTAACACGTGCTGAAGAAGCCCCACCTTACAACACACTGCCAGAAAATGAGAAGCAATATGCTCTCTTCACCGATGGTTCCTGTCGCCTTGTGGGAAAGAATCGCATGTGGAAAGCTGCTGTATGGAGTCCAACAAGACGAGTAGCAGAAGCTACTGAAGGAAAAGGTGAATCAAGCCAGTTCGCTGAGGTTAAGGCTATTCAGTTAGCCCTGGACATTGCTGAAAGAGAGAAGTGGCCAATGCTCTATCTCTACACTGATTCATGGATGGTGGCCAATGCCCTGTGGGGGTGGCTGCAGCAATGGAAGAAGAACAACTGGCAGCGGAGAGGCAAACCCATATGGGCTGCTGATCTATGGCAAGACATTGCTGCTCGGGTAGAGAAGCTTGTCGTAAAGGTACGTCATGTTGATGCCCATGTACCTAAGAGTCGGGCCATGGAAGAACATCAAAACAACCATCAGGTGGATAAGGCCGCTAGGATTGGAGTAGCTCAGGTAGATCTAGACTGGCAACGTAAGGGTGAGCTATTCATAGCTCGATGGGCTCATGATACTTCAGGTCATCAGGGGAGAGATGCGACATATAGATGGGCACGCGATCGAGGGGTGGATTTGACCATGGATGCTATTGCACAAGTCATCCATGAATGTGAGACATGTGCTGTAATTAAACAAGCCAAGCGGTTAAAGCCCCTTTGGTATGGAGGGCGGTGGATGAAATATAAATATGGGGAGGCTTGGCAGATTGATTACATCACTCTCCCACAAACCCGCCAGGGAAAGCATTATGTACTTACAATGGTGGAGGCAACAACTGGCTGGCTAGAGACATACCCTGTGCCCCATGCTACTGCCCGGAATACAATCCTGGGCCTTGAAAGGCAAATCCTGTGGCGACATGGTACCCCTGAAAGAATTGAATCTGACAATGGGACTCACTTCCGGAACACCCTAATAGACACCTGGGCCAAAGAGCATGGCATTGAGTGGGTGTACCATATTCCGTACCATGCACCAGCTTCTGGGAAAATTGAGCGATATAATGGACTTTTAAAAGCTACATTGAAAGCAATGGGGGGTGGAACATTCAAGCATTGGGACACACACCTAGCCGAAGCCACCTGGTTAGTCAACTCCAGAGGATCTACCAATCGGGATGGCCCTGTCCAAACAAAGTTTCCACATACTGTAGAAGGAAATAGAGTCCCAGTAGTGCATCTGAAGAGCATACTGGGAAAGACAGTTTGGGTCATCCCTGCTTCGGGCAAAGGCAAACCCATATCTGGAGTTGTTTTTGCACAAGGACCTGGTTGTACCTGGTGGGTAATGCAGAGAGATGGAGAAGTGCGATGTGTACCTCAACGGGATTTGATTTTGGGGGAGAATAACCAATATAATTACTAAGTAGAAATTGTAGTATAATGACTGTAAAATAACTTGTTGTTGTATATTCATTACTGCCATAATTATAATTGTTATATGTTGTATAAAAGATTTTGTTGGTTTTGGTTATGACGTAAATGGCATGGAATGAGGGGTGGATGATGTCCTGGTTTCAGCCAGGGGCTTCAGCCAGGAAGGGGCTAACCTGCTGGGCTCGGGACAAGTAACTCAAATTGACCAATAGGATCATTCCATGCCAGTTACATCATGCCGAGTATAAAAAGCAGGGGGTGTTGCAGTGTTGACGCGCGAACAGCAGGGACCGGGAGGGAGCCTGCTCTCGGCTGGGGGCTTTGTTTACTCGCAGCGCGAGCTCGGGTCCTTTGTGTTGCGGCTGGGGTTTGCGCGGGCTGCGGCGCGGTGTCCGTTACGGGGAGTGCGCGATCTGAACTGCTCATCTCGGCAAAAGGTTGTATTGTTCATTGTTATTTGTTCTTCCCCTGTTATTTCCAGTAAAAATACCCTTATCCCAACCTGCGGGGATCTGGTTTTGGTTTTTCCCCCCCCGCTCCGGGGGAAATCTGAACGCGTGGTCCCCGGCTCCGGCAGAACCACAACAAACCTCCAAAGTTGGACACAGTACTCCCGGTGGCATCTCACCAGAGAAGAGCAGAACAGAAGGACAGAATCACTTCTCTTGAACTGCTGGCCCCACTTCTTTTGACGCAGCCCAGGATGTGGTTGGCCTTCTGGGCTGCAGATGCACATTGGTGACTCATGGCCAGCTTCTCATCCACAAGTACTCCCAAGTCCTTTTCCTCAGAGCTGCTTTCAAGTATTTCATCTCCTAACCTGTATGGATAAGAGGAATTGTCCTGACCTGGATGCAAGACCCTGCACTTGGCTTTGTTGAACCCCACGAGGTTCACCTGGACCCACTTCTCCAGCATGTCCAGGTCCCTCTGGATGGCATCCCTTTCCTCCAGCACTTTAACTTCATCCCTCAGCTTGGTGTCATCAGCAAATTTGTTGAGGGTGCACTGAATCCCACATAATAAGTCACAGGCTGCTTTGTTATTGAACTTGACAATGCCTACTGATGATCACAAATATTATGGGTTTTTTTCTGTACCTTACAGTATCAGTTCATTACATTTATGCTGGTTTAAGTAGCCGTCAGAAGTTCAGTTTAACCTTACCCTTAAATGGAAGAACCAACTTACCCCTGAGCCTGAGATAAGTCCATGAGAAACACTGAAATAAAACGTGTTCTGTAGTGGCCAACATGCCTGGTCCAAGAAGGCAGGTCAACGCACAGTCACTGGATTCACCAGATACCTAGAGATAAGAAAATGCTGAAATTATTTGTGAGATATTGTGTTAAATGATCCCTTTAGCTACTAGCTAAGCTGCTGAAGGACTCGGAACTCTGAAATTTAAGGTGGAGAGTAAGTTGAATAAAGAAGAAAGAAAATTTGTCTTGTCCCCTTTAGGAAGTGACATAAACAAGATAAAACATATTTAAGAAACATTTCCCTTCTACAATATGACAAAATACACATTAGGGAGCCACAAAACCAGATTAATATCTTTAACAAGATTCATCATTTTTGATTGACTTCTACCAGGGAAATTAAAATAACCTGTGCCGAAAACATAAATTACTTGAGATTTGGAAAAAGATTATCTGCTCTCAATCTTCATTTTCTATTTAATGAAATTAGAAACAAATAGTTATAGATGTATTGAAATATTTAATAATGTAAAGATATTATTAAGTATAATTTTGAAGAAAGCCTTTAAGAGTTCCTGCTAAGGCTTGCATATGAGAAAGCTGATCTGAAGACAGCTATTCGTATCATTTGGTAAATTGGCTCCAAATACACAAAAAGCATTTGGTGCAGCTAAAAGTAATGTTGTTGCAGCTGTAGTGGCTTAACATTATAAAAGAGAGGCAAGGTTTGTAGATGGAGGCGCTGGTTTTTTATTGGATCAATGGGTTTATCTGGAAAATCACTCCAGCCCCAAATCTCATGCACAAAGACCTCTTCAGCTGAAGGACAGCTCTCAGTAAGAGAAAGTGTAAAAAGAACCAAGCCAGTAACAAAGGGAAAGAGGAAAGCTGCCACAGAATAGACAATATCCCAGTAGTTGTATCTGTCACCAGGGACGTGAGCGATGCGTCCCTTCCTGTTTTGAAATGGATGAGCACCTTAATGTCTGGGCTATTCAATATTCAGGTGCGTGTCTGTCTGATTTTGATCAGTTTCCACACAAAAATGAAGAAGAGCACGCGTGCCCAAGGCTTCTCTCTTTTTTTTTTTTCCTTCCTTCTTTTCTGAGCATAGATGCTGATCTCATAAAAGATATTTCTTCTTACAAAGCTTGCCTGAAGTAAAGCACATTGTTTAATCAGATGGTAGTTAAAGGACATGGAACTTTGTCTCGAAAAGCGGGGATTCTGGAAAGGGATTGAGAGTCATGGCAGATAAACTGTGTTTTATGAACTCAGTGCAAAACTGTGACAAGCAGGAGTCCATTGGTCTTTGAATGTGGAACAGGGATATTAGCAGGAGGGAGGGAGAAGGTACAGTCTCCCATACACAGTGCTGAAGAGACCACCGCTGGTGACCTGTATATAGTTCTGATGTGTGTGCTTCAAAGAGAATACTGTAAATTTAGCAGTTTCAGAAACGATAGAAAGAAGTGATTTCAGAAAATATATCCCAGAGTGAAATAATTTGTCAAAGAGAAGGATGAGGTGTGATTTTCAAACAGTCTCTATGTAGACTTGACAAAAGAAAAATTATATTTACTTTAATCTAGCAAGAGCACAACAGTGGCTGGCACTTAAGGCTAGAGCATTTCAGACTGGAATTAGGGAATATTTTTTTAAGAGTTGACAGGTAACTATTGTGATAATTACCAAAATCCCAGAATACAGATTTTACTTGTACTGGATGCGTGTTTCCAAAAATATATCCTCTAGTTTAGCTGTGAGGTATTGGGCTTGACAAAAGAATTGTTAGGCAAAATTACTCGGGCTACTTGATGCAGGAATCATTTAGGCTTCAGATACTATTAATCTAGGAAGCCTGCAACCTTTCAGGCCCTGGCACATGCATGTGGAAAATAACATCTCATTACAGTGATCCTTTTGCACCTTTTAACTCTGAAAGATACTCAGCAGTGAGCAGCACACACCCTCCCACTCCCCCAAAAAGAAACCCCAAAACAACGAACAAAAGAAAAAGGCTCACAGACACTGATGAGTCAGGGAAGTGATGAAGGAGGAAGTGACAACAGCAATCACTGGTCTCAAAGGCAGTATCAATTGCCACAGCATCATGAGTAATATGAGCTTAGTTTACTGGCTTACTGTTCGTTATTATTATTAGTGACTTTCAGGAACTGGTGGTCACTAATAGCATTTTCCCTAGCAGTAACAAAGAATGCAGGGATGACACTTACATACCCATGGTCAAAATGAATATTACAGAGTACAGTTATTGAATATGCCATCTGACAGACACTTTTGCAATGCCTGTTATCAGGAAAAAAGAATTATTCAGAGCCGATATAGGAGATGGAGCCTGAACTAGAGAGTCATGTGTATGGTTTTCTGCTCCTTATGACAATTATGCAGTTTTATTAGCCCAAAGCTATCTTCATTAATTTTGATGTAAAGGTGACCTGGTAACAATTGGTACTAGCCATGATTCAGCAAAAGACTCAAGGAGATGAATAACCCAAATAATGTGTTTAAAGAGGAGCACGTTGACACCCTTTGCTGAATGAGTGTCATGCAAAGGAAGCTAACTGGCAAGCAGGCACGGTCAAAAAGAAAGGCAAAGTATGCAGCCTAAAGTCCCTTCTAAGCTTTTCATTTTTTATAATTCCTGGGACTGCTGGACCCCAGAGCCTTGGATTCTAGCAGGCTTGGCTTAAATGTCCTTGCATCACATGCCAAATTCTCCATCACTGTTGCAATAAGAGCTGATGTTGTACACCCAGTCTCTCCTATCTTAGGCTGTTATTATTAGCACATGGAATTTCCGCCTCCTCCTCCTCTGTCTGAAATGCCAGAATTTAATACTAGGAAAAAAACCTATAAAACCAAAATAAACCTAGTCCTACAACCCTTCTTTGTTATTTAATCTCAACAGAGGTATTTGCCAAAAGCCCTTTTTTTCCCTTTTCTAGTGTCTTCAGGCCAAACTTAACCTCCAGCTTGCAAGGTCTTCTCTCATTTTATGACCAGGACCTGCTCCAAAAGCATTGTTCATTCCGGTGTCTGCTGCCTGTCTCAGGCTCAGAAGCTTTCAGCTTCTTTCATTTGCTGTCTTCTGATGATGCCTTACTTAACTGAAGATAGTTTTTCATGAAACTCATACACATACAGGACCTAGACCTTTTTGCAGTGGAAACATTAATATTTTTGTTCCTTGTGTGGTGACATCTGTCTTCACATATGGCCTGATTTTGCTCCATTTATGTTTGGTGGCAAAATCCTTTTGTATTTAGGAGCCAGCCCTTTTACTTGAAGAATCCACTGTGGTAAAATGTGTAAACTACTTCTTAAAAAACCCCAATACCTCGGTGAAGGTTATGTTAGCAGCATGATCAGCAGCAACCAAAAATTAAACAATGATTTAAGCCTGAGCCCTTATATTTGTTCTCAATTTCAACAGGTCCTGAATAAGCCTAAGGCCACAATTCTGAGTTTAGGTGTCAGACTGAGAATCTGCCCCCAGTAAGGTCATTCAAAGAGTAACAGTCAGGTGTCTGTGCTCTAAGCGCCACTAAAGGCTTTAAGTCTAAGCTCTAAAGGCTTCCAAAGGATAATGAACTGGGACTGATGAGAGTTATGTGCCTCCAAAGAATAATGAAAAATAAGTAATAATACACAAAGTCACTGAAAAATTATAGAAAAGGTGTAACAGAGAGGTGCTGAATTCTCAGCCTTTGTGTGGAAGCTGTGAATCCAAGGCTTATCTGTTCATGTGTCCATGTGCCTACAGGGACTTGTGAAGGAGCTTCAGGGAGAAAGATAAGCTACCTAAACAAATCTATAACCTGATTCTTTATCTGTCATTAGCAGATCTTCATCCCTTGTGCTTCTAGCCCATTAGATGTCACAAGTTTTTTGTACAGAAAAGAGGAGTGGATTATAAGTGGGCACAGATGCAGCCTTTGTAGTCATCTCCGTATTCTCACTTTTTCACCTTTCTCCTACAGGCTGTAGGTAGTTTCTTAATTTCTCTATAGCCTTTTTGGCTCAGCTTTCAGAAGTGCCTGTTTCTCACTAGTCACTGTGAATTACTCTTCAGAGACTCTTAGAGTATCTTAGTGACTGTGTAGGAAGCCCAGTTGCATCATTACAGCTATCTGAAACACCCCGACAGGCATTGAGATGGCAGAGTCAGGAAGGCCAAAATGATGTGTCTGTTATTTTTCCATCCTTTTATTATAAGAGGAATTGTGCTTTGGGTGTTCAGGTGCCACTGTGAGAATAATGTACGCAATTCTGATTAGCTGGTCCCTTTTCAAAGAATGTGGAACAAATGGGTCATTAAAATGAATTGTAAATTATACAGGCATTATGGTAACAAGACATAAACAAACAGTCCAAAGGCAGACTCAAGAAAAATTTACCTCTTCCACTGGTTGTAGAACAGAAGGAACAATCAAGCAGAGCATTCATAATTCCTTTCACAGTAATAATAAATAATGTATCTTCTTCATACCCAAAAGTCCACTCTGATGCACCTTTCCCATGAAAACAATGCAAATTAAAATCCCACTGGATTCAGCAGTTGTCTTGCCTGCTTCCTTCAAAGTGACAAAACTGCTTCTGGAGAGGGCTGACAGAAAGTCAGGAACAAAGTGGTAAAACCAGTAATGAAGCCATCTTAATGTCAAGGTAGCATACTAGTAATTTTAGGATGAAGATAGACGCAATGCCCTTTTGATAATTTACACAGTTTGGAAGATGTCGTACGTATTTTTTTTTCTTTCCTTTTTTTTTCTCTGTGCCTAACAGTACATACATATTAGGGCTAAAAGGCTATTTCATCAAGAACTGACAGTAATACAAATAGATTTCCCTAACACAAAATAGACTAGACTTAAGAGATCCTTATGTGGAGTTGTACTTTGGAATAGTAATCTTCATGTTAATTGAGTTCTCAGTACAACATACGACATGACTCATACTCACATCTGCTCTTCATATTGACATTAACAGCTGAAAGTTCTTCATTGGTATACTCAACATAATTCTGTTGTTGGATAGGATCACTGTAAAGTGTGATCTCTTAGGGTAAATTATTTAATATTTTGAACAACAGCTGAAGGATTTAGTCCCATCAATCTATGCTTGAAAGATGAAGAGGGCAAACCACGCTTTTGTTATAGTTTTCTTCAGCTGTTTTCCATTTTCCCATACATACACTTTCCTCCGAAGGACTTTCTTTTTCTCTATGCCCTCAGCATGTTCACAGGGAGCTACTTCAATATACCAAATTGCAGTATGGTATCTGAAGTGAAGTTAAGCTTGTGGTACTTTCACAAAGCCTTTCTAATGTAATTATTTTGCTTTGTTTTTAGATCATTTTAAAAATGTTTAAGATGTCCTAAAATGGAGAAGACATCCCTCTAAATAAGAATGTTTGAAATTCAATGGAATATGTAGGTCCTCTAAAAATTTGTGTCTTTAAAATTTTTCTTTGTTATTTACCAGGAGGTTACCATAGATTTTTAGCCTGCATAACCTACAGAAAATCAACCACCTCAAATACCCTCATATCTTGGCAGGGAAGTGAGAGTTAGGTACACATTGTAGTAATCTCCAGTGTGTCTTTCTTTTCAAAAGCTTTAGAATAAAAAAAAAACCCTACTTTTGTGAATAAAGTGCAGGGTCTTTAATGAAACAAGTATTCAAAATTACACAAAATAAATAAATATCCCACATGAGAAAAAAAAAAAGGCAGCGTCTTCCACATACACATTTTTCTGTCCATACTCATTTTGCCATATGGATAGTACAACACGGTGGAATGCTCTAATTGTAAAATTCATCAGTAGAGAGTTGCACAGCCAAAACCAGAAGAGTACTGGAGGAACTCAGGTTGCCTGCAAGAATTAAGATGTTTCATCCCTTTCCTTTCAGCTTCCTCAGCAAGACTTGCTCTACCAGCCTTGAGATTCTGCTCATACCACTTTGCAAACCAATGACCTTTAAATCTTTTTCATGCTGACAGACATTCCTAATGAAAGCTGCGCGTTTTATTTCAGAGAACTTATGCAGAGCCTCACAAAGGAATTGTGGCACTTCAATTTCGTTTTAGGCTGCATTCAAGTACTTAACTCTGAGGGGATTCACAAAAAAAGCTTCTTTGCCGCTCGAGTGCTCCAGCATGCACAGGCACCCGAAGTTTTAAACACAAAGCTTAAGTAGGTGCTGAAAGTTTTGCTACTGTGCATGCTGAGATAGGCCACCAAGCTGGCTGAGCTGCATGACTCAGTGCCTAAGGCTGTCAGGAATTCACAGGTTAGGCATCCCTCTACCAAAGTCCCCTGAGGTCTGGTCTGGTAAGCTTCACAGTACACCTAATACATCCTGACAGCATGAAGGTCAGCCCATAGCAAAGGAGCCACAGTTATTTCTATTCAAAAGAAGTGATTATTTCAGGTTCCCTTCCCTTCCAGAACGGCTCAGTCTTTTAAAGAGCTTACCAAGGGAGTGAGCCGCATTAATTCAATGATGGTGATTGATACACTTCTGCGATTTCTGTCCAGTTTGGGGGATTTTGTATAACTTGGAATTAAGAAACAAACACATTGATCCAGTCTCATCTGGCAAAAGGGACAAATTGAATAGGGTTCTCTAGTCACAAGTCCAAAATTCGTACAAGGTATTTAATCTGGCATTTCTGTTTGACTGGCATTGCATTGATCAGGTTGCCTGTTAGGAAGCTGTATTAGGGAACATAATTCTCCCCAGTCAGTGTGTAAATATACCTAAGTTCATAGTAAGTTTCTTAATATGTGACTGTGAACAGATGGTGATTAAACTCTACCTTTAATTGCAGGTGCTACACCTTTCGGCATGACAACTCCTAATAGGCTTTCTGAATCCAAGCTCTGTGTCTGTTTCTGCAAAGAACAGGAAAAAAGATTGTGGTTGATATCTAGCCTCAAGGAGTCTTTGCTTCCAGTGGGGATGTGATTTCATGATCTTTCTCTCATGACCTTTCTTTCATGAAATGCTAGGTCTGAGCTCTCAAGCCATATAACACTGGGTCACTGAGCTAGAATCACTACCTCCTCTCCGATGAAAAGCAAAACGACTGTGAAATAGGACTTTGGTCAAAAAAAACACAGGGGCAATAACAGGATTGACTCTATTATGTATGCATATAATTTTTTCATTGGAGGAAGTCTGGAATCCTGATGTACACAATGACCTAGGAAGTTTATAGTTTGATCTGACTGACTTGCATGAAACCTGGTTTTGCAGTGATACCTGCTAATCATGCGCATTAACAGTCAGATATTGCTGAACATACATGCTTGGAAAACACAAGGTTCATCTCACTTGCAATCTCAGCTGAGCTTAAATGGTTCTTGTGTGGATGAAAACATAAGGGATTACACGGTCTCACTCTATTAGATGACTCCTGCAGTCTATTTCCATCTGTTAACAGCTTTCATACCCTCACAAAATTCCATCATTTGACTTAGGTATTTTTATTTACTTGGTGGTGCCAGTAACCCAGCATTAAGTTTTCTTTTTACCTAAAACTTTTTTTCAGGATATCTTGTACTGACTTTTCATAGTCTTACTCTGTGAAGCAGATGACAGTCCTGCTTGCTGCTGCACACTATCTACTTTTTAATTTAGCCTCCACTAGAACTGCATTAGCAAACTTCAAGCACGGCCACACAGGCCAGCAGTGATTAAAAATCTTGTCCAGCTTCCTAGCATTGGCACCGTAAGGAAAAGAAAATAGTTTGAAGACATTCTTTGCCTACTGTCACTACTTTCCCTAAAAAGACAGGATTTCTGTGTAAGATTTTTTTAATGTGTTGTTTACGATGGGAACAAAGAGTACCACTTATGATTTGCATTAGAAACTCTCACATGCTCAGTGTAATCCTCTCCCCCACCCAAAGCTAGAAGTAGCTCAGATGTAGGTCAGACAGTACACTACAACATCTTTCAAATCTCTCAGCTCTATCACCCACAACTCAGCTGGTTGTTCATCAGCAGGTCCTTTGTTGTCTGCAAACTTTTTTTTTCTATGATCTACAGGAAAAAACACTTTTTTTTTTTTTGCCCATGAGCTGGTGAAAGTCTCTCTCATTTTCCAATTTATGGTTTTGAGATTTCAGTTCCTAGCTATTTGCAGTGATTTATGAGAGGTTAATAATGACATCACAAAATACGTTTTCTTAAAGATATATAATGAAGTTGTGTGCATTTTTAAGCCCCAGGTATGTAGTGATACCTGGGTAAAGGATTTAGGAATATATAATTTTTAAAATGTCATCCACTTACTTGTTCCATATATACAGCCTTTGGTACCCTTTTGCTGCCAGTAACTTGATTTTACTTCTCATATGTTAGCCAACCATACATTTTTTTAATATTAAAAAGCAAAAAATAGAACCATATAAAACTTCACAATAGTGAAGTATGATAACTTCAATAGTCATTCCAAACACAATGGCTCTCTATGAGAGAGAGAGAGAGACTATGAGAGCTAGAGGGACTGAATGGTCCCCACATATTCCAAACACGGGTCAATAAATCTCACATGTACAGAAATCACTCAGAATAAAAAAAAATTAAAACTGAACAGGAATTGAGAATATGTATGTCCTGTGAGGTAAGGCTTCATCTTTGGGAGGGTTTTAACTAGGAAAGATATCTTTCTGACTGCACAGTGGCAGATCAGTTGAGAAAAAGATTTATTTTAATTTTGATCTCCATTCTGTTTAATCAGTATCTCAATGTTCTGGTATTTAGGATAACAAATGAGAACTTTCTGTTGCAAATCCAACAGGAAAAGAAAAGTTGTTTTCTGTAACATGAAATTAATTTTTATTTATGCAATAAAGACTGTTTCATGTTTCATACTATAATTGAAAAAGAAAACAATTCTATACACTAATTGGAAGGGCATCATTGCAAGATGATGGTCAGAATCTAAATCTTCAAGATCCAACCAAGTGGTCACAATTTTTCATACAAAGGGAAATCCCTGACCTTGTCTCCACTCTATTTTAGGGGCAGGTAAGTATTTTGGTGATTACCATTCCTTTGTGTCTCCCAGTGTGCCAGAAAACAAAATATGAGTAGAAAAAGAAAAAGAGAGTTTCTTCACTAATTGTAATTTTTATCAGCATATATTATAGTAAGCAGTTCTCTCTGGTTTAGGACTGCTTAAATCCATGATTTTGGATTATCCCATTTAAAGAAGAGTGGCGCTAGCCCATTTGGTACTTTTGAACTCTATAGATTCCTTGCTGGGAGTCATGTGCAAAGACTTTGAAGAACCCACTTTGAGTGACTTACATCGTCCAGCAGTACTCACCAGAGCAGTCTCCTTGGAAAAATAATGTAAAATCAGCTGTCAAGCTGCTGCCATGTATCAATGGTGACCACAAAAAAACAAGCTCTGGAAACAGGACAGAAAGCTTATGGTCAGCCTGGCTGTACATCTTTTCTCTGTGGGCACAGTGGAAGGCGCCTTATGTTATTTTCTGTTCTGCTGGAATAGTACTGAAAAACAAGCGGAAGAAGGGCCCCTCCATGACCTTTGTGCCTTTGTAGATATTCTTATGCACACAGATGATGCAGCTGCAGCCAGTTAAATTGAGTTTGAGGCAAGTTTATTATAGCATTGTGACATTAGCAGTCTAGACCCAAATCTTGGTCTGGATTCTCTTTTATCTTATTAAGTACCTTCAAAAATGCTGATATTAACTCTGTTCTGTTTTCTCACTATTATGTGGGTAGAAGGACATTCGCTGTCCATAACATTATAAAGAGACTTTGGAAGCAAAAAATGATGTAAAGTTAAGAAAAAGTCTAAAAGAAGCATGAATTTTTTAACAATACAGAGACATGTGGGATGAAAACCGCAGCAAACCTGCTTCAACACTCTGGGAGTCTCCCTGCTGTCCCCACAACCTCTGTCAAGGCCACACATAGCAGCCTCCTCGCCAGATGCCTTGAGAATCCTGCATCTAGGTGGTGCACTGTCCCTACTGGGTGCAATGAGTAGATCTACACCTCAGGCGCGCACAAGTGACCTCAAGGACTTTCTTACTGTGGTGTGGATTAGCAGCCTGTAAGAAGTGGCATGAAAACACATAAATGTGGAGCACCCTCATCTCTAGCATGAAGCACATACAAGTGGGGGAACACCCCCCTCCTCAGGCAGGATGCATGTGCTGGTAACCAGCTTTTCCTGAGGGAAAGGGCTGTGTCATTGTGCGTGTGTGTGTGTGTACACGTGTGTGATTATAATTTTTATGCACCGACTCTGGAAGGGTGTTTAGAAAAGTGCAGGTGTATATTAACATGTTGCAAATGTCTAGAATTGTGTTGCTGACCTTGATCTTGAATGTACAGTTCCCTGATCTGTCATCAATAAATCAATAAATCACTTTGATCATCATTTATGATTTAAACTATGTGAACTGAGAAGTTTTTTTCCCTGAGACAGAGATTAGCACTGGCAGCTGTTGTGAGGGAGACAGAAGGTGAATTAGGTAAGGAGCACTGAATAGAGAACAAGGACAGGTTTGGCAAGAAAACTGAAAGCGGAAGCAGAAGTGATGAGACAGACTGGAGAAAGGAGGTGGGTAAAAGGGAGTTTTGGCGTGATGTGAAAGATTGTGCCAAATAAAATCTACGATTCCCAAAACTCCTATCTGCAGTTTAAGAATATATGTATCTCATCCCATTTTGATGTTGGTCGTGGAGAGAAGCAGCTTGATGCTGCTGCCATTTACTTAACTAATATGATGACAAATGTGGGGTAGTTCTTACGGTCCCAATTCTTGGTTAGTGAAACAAGCAGGTGTCAAGACCATGCCATTGATTTGGTTTTCCTTCCATTACATTCACAGACCATTTCTCATCTTAGCAGAATGTGATCATGGATGTGAAGTTAAGCTGCCAAAAATTAGAAAGGGACAGAATCAAGGTTACCAGCATGTCCTTAATTTGGCCACCTTTTTCGTATGAATTGTAGTCTTTAATTACAGGATCATGCACTCAGTTCTCTCAAGAGTACTCCTACCTAACTCAGTGCATCAAAAGGACTTAATTAGCAGCTGTTCAATATTTTTTTTTTTTTAGCTTCATTGTTCAATATGTTGCCCTGGGCCTTATTTAAAACTCACTGTTAAAGCCCTGCTCTGAAAGCAAAATTATTAATTTCTTCCTGGGCTTTTCTATGATGCTCATCACCCCAGAATCTGAGTGCTTTGCAGACAATTTATTAATCAGTGTAAAACTCATGTGAAATTTGAGGGAATTGCCTCCACTTAGGAGACAGTGAGCTAAGACACAGACTAAAGTAAAATATACTGGGTGTCCAATGTGGAATTCTTCAGACTGTGAAAATTATATTTTAGTGTTAGACAATAACTTACACATTGAGAGAACAGGACTTAAACCATTCAACATTTTGCAAAACAGACCTGAAAGTATGGACTGGGCACCCAAAGATGAAGAGCATATCTGAGTTTCAAGTGATTGCATACAGAGCTTTCAGAAGGGACATATATAGAACTATTTTTTCCCAGGAAAACTAAGTCACATTTCCCATTCCTGCAGTTCCCTGCCTCACTCAGTCACTATCTACCTGTCAGCTTTTGAAAAGAACAAGGAAAAGGGATTTATTAAAAAAAATTAAATAATTTGATTCCTCCATTTCATTATCAAGGCATCTGTGTGTTAGTTGAGGCCAAAGTCCCGGGTAAGTGATCTGTGATTAACCATTTTATTATAGTACTGAAAGACAGGATATCAAGGATGCATGGGGGCAGAGGGGTACAATGTCAGTGAAGTGTCCTGCCATTTCCAAATTTTAATCCTTTTAATTGCATTTCCTTATATAAATAAACGTGCAAGTGGGTATATGGCAACTTATGTATGCAATATAAAGTAAAAGCTTTTTTGAGTTACCAGCACTGATTAATATTAAACTGAAACTAGGAAAAAAGTCACTACCAGCTGCCTATTCTTTGGACATAGAGAAAAAATTCTGAGCATTTCGTATTTGGTAAGCAGTCATATTCAAAGCTAAAGATCTATTTTCTGTTGTTTTCAGGCACAATTAAACTTGAGCAGCCTGGAGAGCCAACACTTCTGGAGTACAGAATTGTTAGAAAAATAGAAAAGCTCCACAAATTTCTGCTAGGGTTCTCTGTGCTATTCCAGCTGTGCATTCATGAAGACCCTCAGCAAGCTTTGTAGCTTGACATTTGATTAAATTAATCCCCACATCTACGCCAGGAAAAAAAAAAACTCGTCATGTTTCCACCTAAACAATATAAACCTGCTCATTTTTCCTATAACTGTTCAGTAACTGTAAAAAGTAATAATTAAAGAAAGGACTTACCCCATGGTTCTAATATAGCACATAGATCTCCTAGAATAAGTAAAAGTTTTGTTGTTAATATCTGCCTTTTTTCCAGTGTGACTAGTATGTTGACTGCCCTCAGTTTATTCAGACATTGGCTTCTCCAAGGTCAGTACTGTTAGGCAGCTAATGTGGTTTTCTGACCCAATGGTCAGCTAATTAATTTTTCAGCAATGAACTAAATATCAGTTTGTTGAAAGTGAATGGAGACACCTGTGAAAATTTGCAGAATTGAGGGAGCAAGAAAAACTGAACATGCAATCCTATCCCTTTCTCTAGCATACACGCACATTTCCTCACACGCTGTTTACAAGGGCCTTTTAAAATGAGGCTCTAGTGAGAGCAGAGCTTTGTCTTCTCTCGGATGGAAAAAGTATGATCTCTTTACTATCCTCAGTATTTCCTCAGACAGTAAAACTAAACTTGAGTAGGAAATGAACTGCATCCCTATGGCGGGGGTAAGGGGGTGGGAGCAAAGCAGGCAATGGGAACGTGATTGCTCCTTCAAAGAAGTTACACGGACCTGGCACTATCTACATGTATTGAACAACGTCAACTTGACTAACATTGGACTGGCTAAACTGTTCACTCTTAACTAAAAGAATGACACCCACACTGAATAAATAATTTCATTTCCAAATAAACAAGTTGTGCCTAAGCAAAGTCAACAGCTGAACTCTGGAATATCCCTACTATAGGCACTGCAGACAGCCCCTGCAGCATTTCAATATTTAATTTCTTCATGTAGTGTCAAGCCTAACTCAGATTTCAGAACTTTGGGCTCTTCTGATGTAAGTTACCTCCAGTTAATTGAAACAGGTATGGGACACATTCAACAAAACTCAAAGTGAAGGCTTTCCAAATTTTTGTTCTTGCTTCAGATTTGTGTCAAAATTTAAGTCTGCACAAAATTTCAGAATGCTCTTTTGCTTATTTCACGTGAATGGTTTATTTATAAGTCACTTTATTGGTATAAAATAGGTTTATCAATAAAGCAACATTATTTTGTTAGTTTTTTTCCTTATTTAGAATTCTTACATTCTTTTTGTTGAGTTGTTATTCCTTTATCTTTCTTCCTTGCTGTCACACGGTGAAGATGATGCAATTGTCTTGGGCATTCAGTGTAACTGCTTAAAATATCTACTGGCAAGAATTAATTTTTAAGAAAAGGTGTGATGTCTTTCTGTCATTTATTCAATTAATTATTCACCACTGTTACTAAATAAAAAGTACTTGTGGTGCATTTGCTTGTCTTTCCTTCCATTTTGATTCAACACTGAGGTGCGTCAGCTGATTAAAAGACGGGCAATCCACTTAGAAAGGTATTAATCTGGTTCATAAGAATCTAGAGCATAATTCTTTGCTCTGCCACAAACCTCTTGTGTGTTCTGGGCATGGACATCTATCATTTAATCTGATGGTTCCAAGATGAAAATTAAGCCACTTCCTGCCTGCCCTACATTTTTCTCTATTCTGCTGGGAATGCAAACCCTGCCTGTCATGCATGGATGTACAAGGCATGACATTACACTGCCCTGCTCTCCTTGCAATAAGAGCAAAAACATCCTGCCATCACACAATGCTCTGCACACCTCTGGAACTGCACAGAAGCACTAGCAATGCTGCTGGGATTTTGTCCTGCCATCTTTCTGCACCTGCAGTCACCACAATCAGTGTTTATGAGCTTGGTTAACAGCTGGTCCTGTGACTCATGAATATGTCAATTAGGCATAATGGTTAATACAGGACTGCTTACAAGGGTATGAAGTTTATGACTGGTAGGGCTCGCTGTTTACCAAGACTAAAATAAAAACAACCAAACCCGCAAACCCTTTTTTTTCTGAGCAGCTTTCGAATTGAGTGTACTAAGGTAAACACATTTTAAGGCCTGATTTTCAGATTTATTTTGCATCTCCCATTCCTGTTGAAGGTAAGATAGCTGTGGCTGCTGAGCCCCCCTAAAATGCTCACTGTTTTATTGAGCCTTCCTTGTAGCTTATCCACTTTTACGTGTTGGTCAACCTTTTGGGAAGGTTTTTCCAGCCTTATGCTATGGCCATATCATGGTATTTGAACAGGTACCTAAAAAACTAATCCAGTAGCAAATGTCCACAACTACTTACCCTACAGCTTGACTTAAATTGCCTGTGCAAGGAGACTAGATAAATTTGCAAAAAGTCTGAATATGCAATTTGCAAAGTATATTTTTAAAAAATAAGTGTAACTTATGAAGGATCCTAAATGTATTTTTGGCTAGTGATTTGGGGAGTCTCAGTGTCTCAGAATGACCCAGGTATCACAATCACTTAAGGAAAATTTACCCTTCATGTTATTATAAATGGTTGCTACTACCAGGGCAATTAATCTCATCTTTAGCCAGAAATATCAAGCACTCCAACTAACTGAAAGTCATCCAGCAGTTCCTATTATGCTCTTTCTACTGATCAGCAAAACATGTAACTGAGTCTTAAAAGTATTGCTGGAGATGCTGTTACAGGATTATGTTATATTTGGATTCCAAATATTTATCCAAGGGCTCTGACATGCACCTAAAAACTAAGATCAGAGTGATAACAGTAGATTGAACACTGAATCATAGAACCTCCACACATAGCAGGAAAAAAATTTAATTAAAGAAAAATAGCAGATGGTAGAGTTGTTTATTGAACACGTGTCCAGAAATTTCTGAAACTATTCTAGCAGTAACACTCGATGTGATGAGTTAGCCTTTGCTAAGAGCCACATATCCTCTTGCTCACTCTCCTCTCTGGTGGGATGGAAAGAATATTGAAGAAGGTGAGAAGACTTCTGGATTACAATCATGACCAGGGAAAGCAAGAGCTGCATGCACATAGAAAGAAGAGGAATTCACGCCATACTTCCCATTGGCAGGAAGATGTTCAGACACTTCCTGGAAAGCAGGGATTCAGCACATCAAACAGGTGATTGGGCAGAAAAACACAGCTATGGTAAATGTCCCCCCTTCCTATTCCTTTCCTTGAGCATGTCATCATCTGTTATGGAATATCCTTTCAGTCAACTTGGGTCAGCTAACCCAGCTGTGTTCTCTCCCAACCCCTCGTCACCCCCAGAGTACTCAGTGAAGGTGGGCAGGGAAAGAAAGGCAGAGTGTGGAACCGAGGCTGTGCCTTGACACTGTCTGTGCACTATTCAACAGAAGCCAAAGCTTTGGTGTGTTATCAACACTGCTTCAGCCACAAATCCAAAGTGCCTTATGGGCTGCAATGAAGAGCATTATCAACATCCCAGACAGACACACTATACTTGGAAAAAGGTCCATAAATGACTACGTGAAACATTATTTGCATTCAAGTCTGAATCATATCAAAAGAATTGTTTGCTATTCCCTTTTAGTTTTAAGACATTTACAAATGTCAAATGTCATTTATAGGGACTAACCTTGTGGTGTACTGAGATGGTTCCATTAGATATAACAGATCTGGAAGTCTTATGCAAAAGGAACTGACACTATTGGAAGGAATAAGTGGGTCAAATATGTAACTTTGCTATTGTTGTTACCCATTGTTACTAATTTTACCTTTTTGCCATAGAAATAAATTCAAATATCAGATAGCAATTTTTTTCTTCTTTTTTTCTGGCTTGAATGCTACACATATATTTGATACAAAATATCCTGATTTCTACAAACTATACTGATTCTAAGAAATCTGAAAATAGGAAAATAATCCATTCTCCAGTTGAATGAAGAAAACCTTAATTTTCAAGGGGCAGTGGATGATTCACAACAAAAAGTTAAATCTATGCACCAGAATATTGCCTGCATCTCTCTGTTAGTAGGTACAGAAGTAAAAGAGTGATTTTAAATTTCTGCTAGTCTGTATCCTGAAGCCTTGATAATGGGAAGAAGATATGAAGTAAGCTTTTCTGGTAATGAGAAAATTAAAGCCTTTAAAGAAAATGGGGAGAGGATCATTTTATTCATATGACAAAGAACCCCCTCCTTAGATCTTCTTTGCAAGTGTAGGGGAAGGCATTAAGTAATATTTTCTCTGACTTCTATCTAGATTATTAGGACAAGGACCATTATAATGAGTATGCAGGACTGAGAGTTTTATTTTTTTATTATATTTTGTCAAGCTAGACACAGGCCAGAGGGTTCTGTGGCTCAGCTCCATGTCACTGCAACGAAAATCACTAACAAAATGAATGCTGATTACATATTTCAGTTGTTGACATTAAAAGCATTTAAGGAATGCAAAATTAAAAAGATGAAAAAGCTGCCAAAATTTTTTTAGAGACTTTTTAGCTTTTTCTTCGAAACTGAAAGTGATTCGTTCTTCAATTGATTGCCATCAGCATAAACAATGAAATAGAAAGTACCCAGGTTATATACTGACATTCACTAAAGTTATTAATCGACATCAGTGCTAAAATATAGCAGCAATCAAAAACCAACCTAAAACACCACATGGAGGTTAAGATTCACCAAAACTGAAGAAAAACCCAGAATATGGCATAGATAGGGAAGGACCTTGAACTGGTAAAGGAATCAGCCAATATTTAATAAAAATATTCCCTCTGTAATTAAAATGGAATTTTGGACAGTTACTTGTTTGGTGACCCACTGGCAAAAAGAGGAAGCAATCAATTTCCTGCACCATTCTCCTACTACTTACTGTAATGAAGTGCTGTTATCTGTCAATAAACTCACAGTTTTATTTCGTATTTAGGGCAAATTCCATGTTTAGGAATGACCCCTCATGTTCTTGAAAGATTTTCACTGCAATAGCTAAGATCTGACTGCAACCAACAGCAGTAGCAGCTGACTCAGGCCAGGAAGCCATATGCAAAGCTAGGCAGCAGTGGTGGGACCATGCTCTGCGCAGTTCCGGTGTTCACCTACAGATTATCCTCTGCCTTTATCTGTGTCAAAGCCCATCTCAGCACTATCCCAGGCACTTAAGTATAGATTGAAAAGACTCAGGCCTAAGACATGATTAGGAGATAGATATTGTCCTCCTGACAGCCACCCACAGAGCCATTTCAGAAGTCTAGTCTTTCTTGTACTGCAAACCACATATTGCAGTGTGGAGAAAATGCTGTGCCCACCCAGCCTGAGGCAGGGTTCCGTTTAGTGGTTATATTTATATAGCACTAAAGAAGAGACCAGAAGAGGTAATATCTGGCCTGCTGTTTCTCTGTCATGTCAGTGATGGGTGAGGGTGCGAGGTCAAAGATGGAAACTGAACTGACAGAGCGCTGGCTCACAGGCTGGAAGGCTACAAATTGAGCCAGAAGGGTAACAGAGCAGCTTCATACAACTGAAAAGAGATGGGAAGGTAGCATTTAAACTTCAGTATGTAACTGGCTGTGCAAAAGAGAGCTTGGTGAGCAATGTTCTGAGTAGGGCAAAGGATCAGGGGCAGTATTGTTTTCATGAACATATACTCCCAAGGTTAATAAACTAGCCAGTGAAGAAAGATACTAGAGTGCGGCAGAAAATAAAAGCCATAAAGAGAACATTATATTTAATATACATATCTGCCAATCAAACACTACATTGGTGGCTTTAAAAGGTGACCTGATTGCTTGGCCATTAGCACAGCAGACTGCCCTGTGGGGAAAATGAATCCAAGTCCAGTTGTCTAAATAATATAGAAACTTGGCAGGGGAGCTCTAATCATCACTATAATTGTGTTTTGAAAAACAAGGGAGAAAAAAATACAGTCTTGCAGTCCATTTTGGAAGATCAGCCTTTTCTATGTGCTTAAAAAAAAACAGATGTGGGGGTCTTGTTTAGGACTTAGGACAAAAGTCAATTAGAATGAAAGCCTGAAAAAAAGTCTGATAGGTTATTAATGTCCTCCAATTTTATTATAGCTCTAAATATCTACCATCGATAGCTCCCTTTATTCCCTCCCCCTGCTTTCACTGAACCTTTTGTAACATGTACAAGGTACACCATGGCTGCAAAGGTACAAAGTACACTAGGATAGGGTTGATAAATGTTTCAGTGACACAAGTAATCAAAATTAGGACTAAAACTGCATAGGACACTCTACATGCAAAAGATTAAGGTTTTCTTTCTGACTTTAACAAAGCTACAGCATAAAGCCTTTCTTTTGGTACAGCAGAAGATTGATTTCTGAGCTGATGAGGAATGATGTCATATATACTAGAATAATGTCTGTATTAATTACATGAGGAGAAAAAAAATAATTTCCAGATTTTCAAATTGTACTTTACTTCATCTTCAGGAGATTTGTGGATGAAGCATCTTACTCTACTTTTTGTAGGTTAGAAAACCAATTTTTAATATGATTATTTTTCCTAAATTCTTATTCATAGTTTTACTCCTAAATTTTGACTAAAAGAAAGATTTCACAATTAACTTTTGATAAGAAAACATCACAAGCTAGCATTACTGATGAAAGTTACTGAAAAAAATTAAAAGTTATTTGCTGCTAGTTTCAAGTAATAAGCTCAATTCTACTGTCTGAATTGAATTTATAGGCTAACTAATGCTCCCTTATTAAATTTAGGACCCTTTCATGACAAAAGAAATGTGCACAGTCAAAAAACTAAACTTTTGCTCTATTGGCTACGTGGGAAAAATAAGGCTAAAACCATTATACTTAAAACCTCTCTCCTTTTGCTTTCCCCCTTAATGACCCTACAATTTTACCTACTGGAAAATAAATTGTTGCAACCCGTATCACTGGGACATTACCACGCTATTGGAGATCTTGGCAGGTATAGAATTGGTATAGAATTATTTTCAAAGACCAGAAGTTAAATTCAGTTCAGAGACTGGATTTCTTTGGTATAATAGGAAAATTACAACTGAACAAATTCTTACTGCTATCTCCATCTTGATCTCTTGGGCCTTAACCCCAAGTTTATATATGAACCTACTGAATTTTTATGATAAAGTTTTGAGGCAACTCAGAATGAACTGGAGTGAGGAAACAACGCAAAACTACTTGAGAAAACCTAGAAGGTCAAATATAAATCTTTTAGACTATTTCAGTTTCCAAGCCCCAGGAGGGAAAAAAAATATATATTATCTATTAAACTGTTAAGCCACACAGGCAGCTGGATTTTAACTTCCAGCACAGCTGTGGAGAACAGAGATTTTAAGAAGGCACAGTGGCAATTTAACCTTTATGAGCAAAAGGCAGAACATTCTAGATAAAACTGAGCTGACAGATTTGCTAGCACAGATACGATTAGCTATGCATCACCTATCATTCAAGTTGACAAAAAGATTTTTATTCAAAGTTAGGGGGTGAATCTTTTTTTATTCATGGCATCTAGATTCGTCCTAGAGGCTATCAGGAGCTCTCTAAATCTGCACCAGTTGATCCACAAAACATCACTCTTGTCTAGTTGTAAGCACTTTAAGAGTTTAATAAGCAAGAGAAGCATTACAGAACTTATAATATTCATCAGTAAAAAACAATACCTCCCTTCTTTTTTGTTTTTTTTTTTTTTTAATTCTGTCAGTGTGGTTCAAAAATTAGACCACTGAGAAAGCCAAAAACATGTGAAAAAGATGGATAGTTGTACAAGTAATAGTTCCAGGAATCCAATGTCACTTGTGCCACTACAATTCATGCTGAGATTTCAGTGCTAGCTTGAGCTTTTACAGCCAACTAGACACATGTCATCCCCTAATCATCTTCTGATCATAAGAATTGGTTGCAACTTATTATTGCCTCCTCAGTCCCATAATTACTATCACTAAGACACCATGTTTGCTGCATGTCATTTCATTCACCTTTTAAGAGGTATAAGTGTATATATGTATGCACCATAGTTGAAAAATCAATGTGATCTTTTTCATAAGATGAGTAATAGGGGAAAAAAAAAGGAAAATCTAATGGCAATCAACAACAACAACAACAACAGCAACCAACTACAGACAAGCTTGAGAAGAGCAGGAAGAAAATTTTGTCTACATCAGACTTGGGAAACAGCAACTAAGCAGGGAATCCTCATAATGCTAGACTCTTCCTGGGCTCTGTGAGAGGGCAGAGAGGAAAGGCCTCAAGCGGAAAACCCAAACCAGTGATTTCCCTCTCTCTGCAGAATCAACACCCATTCAGGACATGTGAGCTGGGCCCATGAAGGAGTGTACAAGCAAGCATTCAGCCTCGGAATACTGAAGAGTTCAGTTATCTTCCATCTCCTACAGCAGGTCCCTCCCTGCTCCAGGCCTATAATTTGTGTTCGTGACTTGCCTCTCACTTGCAGAAGCAAAGAGTTCTTTGACACAGGTTTAACAGCCGATAGTTTAAGTAGAGAGAGATTGTGCCGCTCTGCTCACGGGAAACAGAATGGGGAAGAAATGCTCCCCACCCCACAGAATGAGAAAAATATTATTAGTCTATTAGCCAATAGCTCTAATTATCACTCACAAGCTCTTTTTCATTGTGTGCGACTGTTTTCATGGGAAGAGCACACAGCGTCTTCTTGCTAAGCAGCAGCACCTTCCAGGGCAGAAATATGAGCATTGTTTACAATATAGTCAGAAAATCACAGACATTAAAATCAGAGAAGATTCACTGATCATGAAGCCCATTTCTTGACTGGGAAAAAGTTCTTCCGCATGTTGGTGCAGAACTTCCTGTGCCCCAACTTGAAGCCATTGCCCCTTGTCCTGTCTCTCTGGCATAGTCCCGAAAGCACACTTTCTAGTGTTCCATACAGAAAAATGTTAAAAATGCCAGTGGTGAATCATTCTCCAGATTCTCTCAGGAGACAATCCCTCAGCAGAACTCACTTTTGTGGGTTGCTTTCTTTTTTGTTGTTGTAGTTTGGTTTTTTTTGAGAGAGTAATTTTTAAATGTTAGCCTTAGCTGTATCTTTCCTTACAGCATTAAATACTTCTCTCTTTGCACGCATCTAACAACTTTTACACTTTTCTCACCCATCAAATCTCATACACTCGGCAGAAAACTCATACTGCTGCCCCCTCTTCACACTCCCATACAGCTAAAACCTTACTGTGGGGCCATTTGCAATGAAGCATCAGAACCATACACGAATCTCTGGGCAGGTGCCTCTGACACATGGCACCCCAGAGCAAGAGGGAGGCAGGAGCACAGAGCTGCAGCTTGCTGTGTGCCATTCGGCAGCAAAGGCTGCCCAGCTGCCCTCCAGCTGCCTCAGTCCTGCTGGCAGGCATGTTCCCCTGCTCCTCCTGGAAAGGATGTCTCATCCTTCTCACATAAAAAAAATGTGACATCTTTTGGGGCTGATATACACCCTCTGTCATATGAACCACATAACACCACCTCAGACACTGAACCGGAGCAAGATTGAGAGGTTTATCTGAACAATAACCCTTGATTTGTTTAGTCATCACATATCTAATTTAGTACCTTTAATCCACTTCCTAAATCCTCATCATCCTCTAGTAATTAATTTGTTGTTCTTTGCTGAATTTTCTCTAATTGATCGATATCTTTCTAGTTAACATACTGTTGAATGCTGCCCAGTATTTCAGAAGCAAAGAGAAGCTCTGCTATTGCTTATTGGACACTTACTTGTGCCTGGCTATTTTTATCAGCTTCTCCTCTCATCAAAAAGCTCAGAACTGAGGAGAACTAACTCTTGGCACTATAGCCTTCCACTAGGGAATCATGAAAACTAGCAACGTTTCAAATGAACCCACCGAATTATGCCCAGATCCAAATTTTTAACAAATGGGTTCCTTATATTACAGACAGGTTGAGCAAATAACAGGTGAAACTTCATGGTGAATGCTAAAACCTGCTTATATTGCTAGTTATTTTAAGTGTGACAACTTTAAAACCTCTGTAGGACTTGGGAAAAAGCCAGCTCAGAGAGGGCATTCTCACTTTATTGGCAGGACACAAGAGCATAAACTGTCTCCTGATCACTCAGTGCCTTGCGTTCCTTTAGCATTCATTTTGCTTTTCCCCCACCACTTCCTCCAAACACACTTCATGGTGCTTCCACTAATTAGGATGTCACAGAGAAGAAATCCAAGAATGCTGAAACACAGAAGTACTAATTAAAAATCACTGGGTTTTCCCCTTGTGCCAGTTATGTATATGCTTCTGAAAGGTCACGTAGCTTTGCCACAGGTTTGATCATTTTTCTATGTTAAAAAACACACAATAAATAAATATCTAAATCTCGGTGGATAGGGAAGATACTGGACCTCTATAATAATTATTCTCTCTAAAATAGAGCGTGTTTTTTCTTCTCACAGATGCTCTGTTCCAGATGTGCTTGCTGCTTGCTATCAACCTCTTCTATCTTGTACCTCTCAGGTATATTTACCCAGTGTGTGTGCAGATGCATACATACATATATATATATATATTTATTCATCCATGTATACATATACACATACACACATAAATGTATGTATGGCTGCATATGTGTGTGCACGCATGCGTAGTTAGATTCACAGAATCGCAGGGGTTGGAAGGGACTTCCAGAGATCATTGAGTTCAACCCCCCCTGCCAGAACAGGTTCCTTAGGACAGATGGCACAGGGAGGCGTTCAGATGGGTCTTGAATATCTCCAGAGAAGGAGACTCCACACACCCCTGGGCAGCCTGTCCCAGGGCTCTGTCACCCTCACTGTGAAAAAGTTCTTCCGCATGTTGGTGCAGAACTTCCTGTGCTCCAACTTGAGGCCATTGCCCCTTGTCCTGTCTCCACAGACAACTGAAAAGAGGCTGGACATTTCCCCCCATATCCTACACTTCAGATATTTATAAACATTAATAAGATCCTCTCTTAGTCTTCTTTTCTCAAGGCTGAACATCTCCAGATCACTCAGCCTTTCCTCACAGGGTAGATGATCCAGGCCTTTAATCATCTTTGTAGCCCTCCTCTATCTTTTTTATATGTGTATAATTTTTTATATGTTACCCCAGTGTGTGTTGCTTATGCTATGTTTTCTGTGCAAATGATTGGAAGTTATAATCTTTTTTTTAGTTATAATCTAAAGTTTTTCACGAGGCTTTGGGTGCTGTGATTATGAACTTGCTTGAGAAGCCCATTTTTCATTTACAAAGATAAAGAAAAGTAGATTTCTAACCCTTATGGTGAAAACCTTCAAGTCATGAAGTAACTCAAAAAACATGAAATAAATAAACAAAGATGAAAAAATAACAAAAAAGAAAAGAATGAAAAGAATGTACCATTCTTAAAAACCTGAATTTTAAAATCCCTTGCTTTTTTTACTGACTTCCAACTTTTATTAACACTTGTTTTCTCTGCATTCTGATCAGTATCCCTGATGGCCTGAAGCAGAAAGCTATTTTCATATGGGAATCTTTCTTTGCTTCCACAAGGTGCAAAAGCCTTGTTGTCATCAAATGCAGTATAATCCACCTTGCTCTTTCTCCTAATGGGCATGGATTTAAGCATCTTCTGAGTGATATACGTGATTCAGTGTAAGGAAATATAAATTTATCTTTATGGAATTTATATCCATGTGAGATGTCAGAAAGACAATTATTTTTGCCTTCTTGGATTAATTAGCACCTGAGCTTCCAGCAAATTTGATTTTTGCTCCTTGATGATTAACAAATCTTAGTCTATTTAGAAATGTACCCAGCAAGTTCTAAGGAAGTTTTTAATGAATATGAACCAATTTCCTGTGAAACAGAAATTTCTTCAGTTGGTGAAGTTTAGGTAAATTAAAACATCAGCTAATTCACACTTTCTAACCAATCAGAGTGGTCAAAATAGGACCCAGAGTGCAGTCAAGTGAATTTAGAGATGGCCTAATCAATCTTTACAGGAACATTTTTTCCTCAATCTACGAAGTCCTGTCCTCCCACAAACCTCCTCACCTCTAATATTTGCCACTTCCAGTACCTATATATAGTGGGCCTACAGGAAAGATGGAGACGGGCTACTTATCAGGGACTATAGTGATAGGACAAAGACTAATGGGTTTAAAGTCAAAGGGTAGATTTAGATTAGATAATTAGGAAGAAATTCTTTACCACAATGTGAGGCTCTAGCACAAGCTGCACAGAGAAGCTATGGCTGCTCCCTCCCTGGGAGTGGTCAAGGCCAGGTTGGATGGGGCTCTGGACAACCTGGTCTAGAGGAGGGTGTTCCTGCTCATTGCAGGGGGATTGGTCCCTTTGAACCCAGACTTTCTATGATTTTTTTATTTGGTTAGAATATCATGCAACTATACCCTTGTACATAGTAAGTTGAAGAGAAAAAGGAGAGAAGAAAGGGAACAAACTGTCTGCAATTGAAAAACAGCACTGAAAAATGCTAGTAGGACCATAGGGAATTTGAACTTGCTGCTTCAGAAGTTTGGAGGACATGACAGTGTGATAAATCTTTGGATAGTTTCAAGGGAAATATTGCACGGTTGGAGCAATGTAAGATCCTGCTGTTCTGACCTTCCCAGAGAGTCCTGGGCCAAAACCCATCATTGAAGTGCAGATACAGCTTCATGATTCTCCAGAGAAAGCACATGACCAACTAGTCACCTTGCCGTCAAGTGGCATATATTCCTCATATTTTTTAGCATTATCGACACCTTATGGAGTCAATGGCTCCTTCACCCGGAATGTGATGCTCTGACATTGTGTTATGGTTTAGCAAGGTGCTCGATAGTAGTCACAAGCCCCCATGGACTTTTGAAGAAACTATTATGTGCTGGAAGCAGTAATCTGCATAATAATGATAATGATGTTAAAAATCTATAAGATTTGTATTGTTTGGTGCTTTGGCAATGTTTTCAAATCTGTGGCAGAACATCAATGTCAATGTACTATGGCTATGGGCATTAAGAACTGCGGATGATTAATAGAGAATAGGTAAGTGTTCTGTAAATTTTATAATAGGTCTTAAAAAATATCACAAATAAACTGGAATTTTAAAAAATAATCACCTTTTCAAGGTGAAAAGAGAACCTGACACAACATATAACCACATGCTGAACTGGGAGGTAGACCAGAACAGATTCATTAGAAACAAAATAAAGAACATAATAAAGAACAATTTGAGTTCAGGTAAAATCAAGGACCTAATTTTCCAAACTGCCCAGCACCTTTCTAGCACTCAGCCCCAGGCCTGTAGGGCTGCATGGGGTTGTTGTGGTGCAAGTGCAGGACCCAGCAATTTGCCGTTTTGAACCTCATAGAGTTGGCCTCAGCCCCAGTTCAGCCTGTCCAGATCTCTTTTACAGACCCTTCCTACCCCTAAGCAGATCAACACTCCCACACAATTTGGCGTCATCTGCAAACTGACTAAGGGTACATTTGATCCTCTCATCCAGACCATTAATAAAGATATTAAAAAGATCTGGCCCCAGTACTGAGCTCTGGACAACAACAGTTGTAACCAGCTAACAACTGGATGTAACTCCATTCACCACAACTGTCTGGTCCTGGCCATCCAGACAGTGTTTTACCCAGGGAGTGCAACTATCTGAGCCATGAGCAACAAGTTTCTCCAGGAGAATGCTGTGGGAAACAATGTCAAAGGCTTTGCTTGAAGTCCAGATAAACAACATACACAGCTTTTCCCTCATCCACTAAGTGGATCTCCTTGTTATAGGAGACAGGTTAGTCAAGCAGGACCTGCCTTTGCTAAACTCAGACAGAGCACTAGGCAGAATCACACTGAGGTAACAACAGGTTAAGCAAGAGAGGAATCAGAACATAAGAGCAAAAGTTACCCTGAAACAATTTAAAATGGAGACAAAGGAAGGTACTGACTGGACAGACATCTCCAGTACCCCAAAGAAGAAGGATTTTTTTACTATGTAAACACTCAAAGCCGCAGAGAAATGCTGACATGAATAAAATTGTGACATGTTTTGACAGTTTCTGTAAAAATCAATGCAAAATGTTTGATGTAGGTTTCCTTTTTTTACACCTTTGAGATAGTATTAGATTGGGAATAGACTGGTAGGTTGACTGGTAGACCTGGGCACAAGACAATGTGATAAAGAATACCTTAACATTTGTGAAACCAATAAGTTGAATTATCAGGCACAACAACTTCACATAATAGAGCTCAGCAAAAATTAAAACATTAGCAGAAATTAAAGCTTACTAGCTTTGGTGAAATAAGCATTTCACCTGATCTACAAATGATGCTAAACAAAATAAAATCATGTTCATTTCTTATTTAGGTCAATGATTAATTTTTCAGTGTGCACTGGACCCTAGAAGCAACGCTTCTAACCAAAGTCTTTATCAAAAATGTTCCCCTAAAATCAAGAAATATGAAACACATTCAGTGTAAATTTTTCTTTCTTTTCTCAGAATCATCATGAACAGAAGAGGTTTTGTCCTACAGTTGTGACTGCAGATATTTTAAATCTGTGGCTTTAATTCTCAAAATTAGGAAAATATAGATACCTATGTTTAGGTCTGATCTTTCTTGTAAAGAACACTTTTCAAAGCACAGGTAGTCATTAATCAACCAGGAATCAACTAAATTAATGACCACACCTTACTTTGTATTGTGTCCTCATCCAAATGGTTAAAAACTTCACTGTAATATGCAAAACCTTTTGAATGCCAGAATTTCACATTGCCCACCTCTGCTCTGTACAACATATCTGCCTGTGGCAAACACACATGACTTGTGTAGGCTACTCTTCCCAGCTGCCCAGGGTAGGCCACATGCATTGTATGGCTCTATCCAGGTGGTGGCAAATCCAGAAATCCCACAGCAGCTCATCAAGATTTTGCTTTCTAGTGACAGGGAATTGATCCCAGCAACATAGTATGGCTATTTGTGAAGCCAAAGAATCACAGAATTACAGAATTGTAGGGGCTGGAAGGGACCTCAAGAGATCATCGAGCCCAACCCCCCTGCCAAAGCAGGTTCCCTAGGACAGGTCGCACACATAGGTGTCCAAATGGGTCCTGATTATCTCCAGAGATGGAGGCTCTACAACTCCTCTGGGAAGCTAATTCCAGTGCTCTGTCATCCTTAATGTGAAAAAGTTATTCCACAAAAAAAGAAAGAAGCTATAACATTTGAAAAAGAAGGCTAAAAGGTTTTCCCAGAAATTCTTTTGTCTGTTTCTTCTATTCTCTTCCCTTGGATTGAAGATACCATATTGCTGAAAACAACTCCCAGTCTATTCAAAAGCAAAAGTGTAGCTCCCACTCCTTCTCCTGAGACCACATCCCAACTTAGTTTGGCATTGGACGTAAAGTTTCAGATGCAGATTTTGACCTACACTGCCTTCAGCAGGAGGAAGTCTGGGCAGTTCTGCAGCACACCCCTGCCTGTGCCTGCTTGGTTTTAGAGACTCCACCTCTCTTCTCTTCCTTTGTCTGTCATGGACACTGATTTTCTCAATATGGTAATGTCTATTATTCAGTATTTTCCCAAGGAATGGGATGAGAAAAAGAACACTGCTCTTGTGATTTGATGGATGAAATTCTTTCATAAAGAGCTACTCATTTTAACATTCCGCCTTCCATGTTAAAGAAAGAAGTGAGATACTATCATATCTGACAAAAAAAAAATAATTAGACACATATGTACACACACACACACACAGAGGTTGGACAAAGGGTATGAAATTGACATGAGGGAGAAATGCTTATTTTAATAATTAAAATGATGAGGCGTCAACTGGTGCCTTCATATACTGTCACCTCTCATGTCAGTCAGGCAGGTGAATGCAAAAAATCCTAAACAAACAAGTAAACAAAAAACCAAATCTAGTAGATAATTTAATACATAGATAAATAATTTTAAATTAATTAAAAATATATTTTAAATTGTTCACCCTATAGCAGAGATAGTTCTGCATTGTCTCATCAAGGTCCTAATTTGGCTCCAAACTTCTCCAAAGTTCAGAACTGGGTTTTCGGGAGCATAAATCTGATGCCTTTACTTTTACAACAGCTCTCTGCAATTTAATAATACTCTATGAATAGCCACAAATAATTAAAACTAAAGTAGCAAATAAATTAGGGGTGAATTTTTTGATACATTATCCTGCCTTTTTAAATTGCATTTGTTCATTTATAGTCTTAGTAGTAGATCTCCAAATTATTACTATAAATTAGAGGGTTTCCATTAATTAGTGGACACCAGATGTCTCTCATATTGTTTTCTCCATACAATAGAAAACCACTAAGAATCATGGAAAAATCAATGCAAACAAATGAAAAAGAGCTGAAGAGTTCAGCCAAGGCATGCTCCTTGATTCATGCCCAAATCTACAGTATGTTCTTTAAAAATCAAACACAAATTACTGTGATTTATACTGTTCCTTGAACAAAAAAAGCAACAGTTGCATATAATTACATTCTGTCTTCACTACACATGTCCTTGTAAGACAGCATCCATAGTTTTTTGCACTATTAGCTTTTTTGGTCTCTGAAGAAATGTTGCATCCAAAATAATTGTCTGTGTTGTTTTGGTCTCCATGTCAGTAGCTAACTATAATCCAGATTTTTGTGCTTCCTCAGAAATTTCTTCCTTTTAAAGTAAAGAATGAAGGGAGGAGAGTAGGCTGTGGCCTTATTCTCATTCTTCATTTTGTACACAAACTGGTGAAAAGATGAAGGGCATTCTGGATGCCTCCTAAGCAGAGGTCTAGCCCCATTTTTCTCTACAGCTGTATCAACCTATAACGTGTTGCCATGCAGTAGGAGTAGTTCTGTAGAATGAAACAGAGGCCATGGAGGATCAAATGCAAATAAGAATCATATATTTCTCCCTTACACTAGCTCCAGCTTGAACCTATAGGCTGATCTCCTATTTGCAGTTAGAACTCATTTAATGCTCTCCCCGAGCATATTTTGCTCTCAATCTAGTTTCATTGAGATAGATCTTGTGTGACATTCACTCCATAGTGTAAACCATATGGTGAACATATGACTTATGGATCATATGAACAGTATATTAACTTCACTCATCCGAGTCTTGAAACAATATAAAATACTTATGTAGTTGCATAGAGATCCCAGAAATCTACTTTTAAGATAGAATGATTGTTTTCTAGGCATGCTCCCAAGACAAAACATCATATAGGCTATGTTTTAACAGTCTGAGAACTTCTGAAGGTATTGCAGCGCCTACCTCCAATGTAGTGCATTGTGGCTGGGCATTTCTGTTTCCACTGTAGCTTGTTTCTCAGTCATCCTTGTACATATGTAGTTGTGTGGTCAGTTTATAAGACAGTTCCTACCAGACAAAGCATGATAAATTTACCCAAGATGGAAAGCGCATTCTACCCAGGGCTTGTTCTGTCCTAGCACTGCTAAAAACACAAGGGAATGCTCGCATTTTGCCAGAATACTCCAACATTTTGTTCTCAGCACCACACGCCATCAGTCACAGACACTTGATAAGGTGAGCTGACCCCTCCATTTAGAGAGCCAAAGGAGTGATTACTGGCTCTGGTTCGAAAGGAAAAGAGCTTCAGCATGAATGCATAATGTATTCTGACTCAAATGCCTGGGATGAATATCATCAGAGCCTTAAGTACTGAAGGAATTTTCTCCTACAGTTGCCTTCATAAACACTGTTGCTGCTTTGAGATCAGAAATTCCCTCAGGTCACACCCTGATATAACTTCGTGTGCTTTCTATTGCATCACTTATTTAGCAATATGAATCTCGGTCTACAGGTGATGGACATTCTTTCAGTTGCAGGAAAGACAAATAAAGGGTTATTGTATTTTTAAGGAAAATAAGGCAATTTTAAGTAAAATCTTTAAATACAATAGTAAATTGTTCGGTGTGCATATTTTTAGTGCTAGCAGCAGCATTTTTTCCTTTTAGCTTGCAGACTGAACCCAAAGTTAACCTTTCCTTGGATGCTTCATCAGCTTGCTTTAAGTCTGTTCAGCTCCTTTGCACTGAACTGATTCATTACTGTCAACTGAATTTTGCTCCAGAAGCAGGTAGCGGCTTAAGTAGGTACCATGTAACTTGTCTAATTGCTGACACAGGGGAAAAATTTAAATTAATTCTGTGGTAAAACATATCCATATGGAAAAATATTCAAACTCAAATCAAGGGGGGAACTGGAAGAGAAAAAAATCTGTGCATTGTGTTGTAAACACTATGTGTTTGATTTAATGTGAATCAAAGATGTTTACCTACAGGGACAACATAATATTAAATTGAAATAAATCAGTTCTATATTTAATTTTGGACCAAATCCCAGTAGAAAATTGAAATTTTAAATTTTTTATTTTTTAAACGTTCATATATTTTCAGCAAATCCTTTAAAATTCTACAAATAATATATCAAAGAATATATACTTCTAACTGCATAGAAAAATATTTTTTAAAAATAAGGATTTATTCATATGTCTGCCTAATATACGTATTTCTGATAACATACTGAAGTTATAATGAAGCTGAGAGTTCCTGGTGTAATAATACCTACTGCCTGGCAGGCTTGCAATGAGGGTAAAAGCTAAAGCTTAATGCCCAAATTGATCTTGCCATGCACTACTGGAGCAGGAACACCCTGAGCTGTATTCCTGCTTTCTTCTTAAAATGACTTTCAGAATTCAAAGACCTGGTATAAAAAACTAAAAAGGGGAAAACCAAGTAAAATAATAAACTAGTATATCAAGAGTAGTTTGTTTGGGATGTAAGAGAATCTGTAATTACCACTGAACACAGAAATTAAATTACAGCTACAGTTAACAATATAGTATATTACATTTGAAATAACCCTCTCCCTGAGGTAGCCTAGTGTATCACGTTTATTATAGAACCTGACTAAAACCTCAAAATTACAGTGAAATGCGAAGAGGACAGTTAAGTTCATGACATTTCCCATTCATGTTGCATCCTTGTTGTGAGGATGGCTTGACTGGAGAAAAGCATGGATTATATTTTTCATCTTTCTCAGTTTACCCAAGAGAGTTGATTGTTTTCCATCTCGGAGCTTTCTTAGGGGTTTACGGTTGGTTTGTTTTCAAACAAGCAAGAAACAAAGCTTTCCATTACATTTCAGCAGAAGCTACAGATAGAAAAACATTTGATACTGAAATGTCCACTATTTTAGAATTCAAGTATTTCAGGGATCATATACTGTACTTGGGAAAATACGCCTATCTGTCTGTACTCATAACACCAGCACAGTGCTGAGCACTGAAGATGGAGATGTTAATAGTTTATTTTCTCATAGAGGAGATGAGGTCTTATTTTCTTCTCATTACTTCTGCTGCTATGTGAAGTAATGCCCTCAAGATCAGTATTAATGCATGGAAAATCACTGCAGCTGAAGGCAGTACATTGCATTGAGAGTTTACTTTCATGTTTCAGCTGTAATGGATTTGATTATGCAGGGCAGTAGTTTGGGACCAAAGTTCTGAGTGCTGCTTAAAGAGCGAAGCATCTCTCTCAGACACCTAGTTTAATATACACAAAAAGAGGCTTTTTGTTATGCATTTCCCTTCTCTAAAATGCACCATGCTATGAGTTTCTGTGTCGATAGAATTACCTGAGTATAGAATCACAGAAACATAGATAATCCAGTTCCAACCCCCTGCCATGGGCAGGGGCATCCTCCACTAGATCAAGTAGCCCAAAGCCCCATCCAACCTGGCCTTGAACACTTCAAAAGACGAGGCATCCACACCTTCTCTGGGCAACCTGTACCAGGGCATCACCGCCCTCATTAAAAAAAATTTCTTCCCCATGTCCAATCTCAATCTTCCCTCTTTCAGTTTAAAACCATTACTTCTTGTCCGGTTACTAAAAGCCTTGTTAAAACATCTCTCTATATCTGTCTTATAAACTCCTCTCAAATATTGAAAGTCTGAAATGAGGTCTCCCTGGAGCCTTTTTCTCTTCTGGCTGAACAACCAATTCTCTCAGCCTGTCTTCACAGGAGAGGTGCTCCAGGCCTCTGATTATCTTTAAGGCCCTCTTCTGCACGTACTCTAACAGGTTCATGTCTGTCTTGTGCTGAAGACCCCAGAGCTAGGTGCAGTACTACAGGT